>OZ010787.1:30920543-32216717 GCA_963932465.1 Maratus speciosus | reverse complement strand
GTTTTACAAAGAAAAAGCTTAATTTGAAAAATCAATATATTATAAACTGATAAATTCACCAGGAATGGATTTTTCTTCTCCGCCTTCAAAATGAAAAAATGTGTTGGAACAAGCCACACAATCACACTCAAGCTAATATTAAACCTATGACAACATTCTTTTCAAATTTCTCGTTTGCATTTCTAAAACTGTACAGGATTCTCCAAGATTTCAGATTTTTTCTAGCTTCAATTTCTACTTTCAAACTGGTTACAAAAAAATGTCTTCATAAAAATTGCAACCAAAATAGAAGAAGTAAAAAGATACCAAGTTAAAGAAATCTGATATACTATACGTTAAGAAAAGAAAAAAATGTAAATGAGAAATGCGAAAAGAATGCTCCCACATATATATATAATATTAACTTGCAACTTTTGTGGCATTGCAAAACAGTGGAAAATGTTTGTTTTCACCCACACCTATCCCAAAATATATGAAGAAACAATGCCCCTCCTTTTTCTTTTCTTTTTTTTTTTGGGGGGGGGGGGAATTTAGTGCCGAAATTTAAAGTTACATATAGGAAAGTTTTTACACTGGGGTTTTAAAGATTTTGAAAGTGTATGTTGAAGGTGTATAAATAAGTAAAGATATTCTGAAAAACAAAATATATTATTACAGCAGTAAGAATAGATAAACTTCAAAAAGAAAAAATATATATATATTGCCCCTCCTCCCCTCATACTCAGGATCCTCGTTTTTTCTAGAAGTGAAGATGAGAATAAAGTAAAAACAGAAAATATGATGGAAATTAACACTTTTATTGCAGAACAATCAGAGGTATAATCTTCACATGAGTCGACTCGAAGTTGGGATAGGTGGCGAAGACATACACATTTTTAACATACACCATGTGCAGGGGTGGGGAATTTCTAGAAAATTTTACCAGCCAGCAATGTGCAACGTACAGTTGAAAATTGTTATGACAAAATTTACGCAACTGCAAAAATAGTTGATTACAATTACTACAATACATTTTCATAATTTGTTTTCTATAAAATTAAGAAATATATACAAGACAGGAAAGTTTAATATAGAATATAGTACCATGCTTACACCGTAGTAATTTGGAAAATATAGCTAACTAATAAAAAAATAAAAGTTTTCGGTATATCACTTTAGTTTCAGTTTCCGAAGACAAACTAAAAATTCACTTGCCCTGTCGGAAAATCAGCTCGCCAGTGGCGAATAAAATGATGTATTTCCCCACTCCTGACCATGTGGGATCAGACAGAACCACAATTTATATTCAGTAATATTCAGTGTTTATGAGAAATAAAATAAGACTTGTATATCAATAGCTCATAAAATTAGTTAAGTAATAAAACATGTAATTGAGTAACCATTGTCCTCTTTAATTTTATAAAGCAGTAAAAATTAATAAAATTGGGGGGGGGGGGTAAATGGCCAGTATAAACCACATAAAGCAAGTTGGTATGGCCCTTTTAAAATTTGGCTGATATATTTCACTAGCAGCTCCATCTCAGTTTTATTCCAGTATTAATGTCTTCATTATTGAGAAATTGAATTACTTATTAAATTAAATTACTTATTAAAAAAATTAAAAATCAAACTGCATATGCGAACATAAAACATTAATGTTAAACGGCAAACAGAAAAATTTGTTAGAAGGTACTAGATAGAAACGAGTCTGGTAGTAAAAAATATTTATCATCCCCCCTCCCCATTTTTGTCAGTTTTTTGCTTGATTTTTAAAAAATTAAACATAGATTTTCAAACAGCATACATTTTTTTTTTTTTGGGGGGGGGGAGATTCCAGGTCTTGCAGAGTTGGATAAAACCAGGGTTGCAAAAAAGCAAACTAAAATTAAAAAAGCCTTTAACCGGCTTTTTTTTTTTTTTGTGGCTATAATTGGCTTTTATACAGTGAAGCATTGTAATTATAAACTACCAGGGTTCGCAAAGCTGGGCCCAGTTTGAAAAAACCCGGTGGGTTTTTTCAGAATGGGCCCACTTGAAAAAGCCCACTGAAAAACCCATAAAGTGGGTTTTTTCAATTTTCAGATATAATTTAAAAATTTAAACATCATATACATAATAAATTTAAGTCATTTTAGTTAATTTTGAAAAAATAATATATAAAAGCCATTACATACACATCTGAAGTAAAATAAGAATGTATTTCAGCACATTGAAATACTTTACTAACATAGAACCTAGTACGCAACATACATAGTACATAATTATAGGTATGTCTTTATATAAAAAATTCAAATCAACTACAATGGAAATGAAAAATACATATTTTTACTTTCTTCTATCTTTACAAGAAGAAAGTATTGGATTCGTGAAAAATTTCGACTTCCAGTTCATGATGGATTTATACGTTTTAAAAAGGTCCTGGAGACAATTGGATATTAAAAAGCAGTAAACCAACGTTTAAAATGCACAAATAATGCGTGAAAAGCAGCAGCCTTGCTTTTTCTAGCACGCTGTTCTTTTTTCCCTATCTTGCACTGAAGAAGAATCTCGCTGTAGATTTAAAACAGCTGTTTGCTGCTTTTCACGCATTATTTGTGCATTTTAAACATTGGTTTACTGCTTTTTAATATTCCTGCACAAAGGCTTTAATTGCTATTTTAAGACAATTTGATAGTTTTTAGAAAATGACTGTCTGTATGTGAAAAAAATTTTGTGGGTGCTCGATCTCAAGAACTAATGCACAGAATTTCACAAAACTTTAGATTGAGTTAGACTTTGATGTAAACTGGTGCTGATTAGTTTATGGTGTATACTGCCAACAGGTGGCGCTGCTATGCTGCATTTATCTCAATTTTTGCAATAGCTTTATCTCAAGAACTAATGCACGGATTTTCATAAAACTTCAGATTCAGTTACAAGTTAAGTTGTTGCTTATTGAATTTTGGTGCATATTACCCAACAGGTAGTGCTGCTATGCTGCATTTTTCGTGATTTCAGCAATAACTCTTATCTCAAGAACTAATGTACAGACTAGAATAAAAATTTAGATTCAGTTAAACCTTGATATAAACTGGTGCTGATTAGTTTTTGGTGTATATCGCCCAAGCAGCGCTGTTGTGCTGCATTTATCTCAAGAACTAATAATGCATGGATTTTCATCAAACTTCAGATTCAGTTGACGTAAATTGTTACTGATCAGGTTTTCTCGTAAATTGCACAACAGGTGATACTTATATATCCTTGTTAAATGCATCCAATTCAACAAATCTATATTTTACAATCCTCATGATGGGCATAAATTGTCATTTAATTTTGGCACTGTGATAGTGAATTTTGAATTATTAACATGTATGAGATAGAAGAAACTTTTGGGATTGGCACATCCGACTAGTTTACCCCTTTTTTTCTTCCTACTTATATATTTTAAATTTTAATATTCTATTCATTATTTGATTTAAAGAAAATTAACAATTTTATATCTTCTATTATATTTAAAACTAATTTGTGAGAAACACTGATATTTAAATAATTTAAATTCATATAACTTATATAATTTATAACTTGTAAAATAGCATTACAATTATATTATATATCAGGGAACAATGTATTTTTTTATGTATAGTGTATATAATATATAGAAAATATAGTATACAATAATATAATTACGCATGTATTATACTTTTGAAAAAACCCGATTTTCCCCGGGGAAAATTGGGTTTTTCATGAAAAACCCGAAAAAACCCATGTGGGCTGGGTTTTTTCAGAAAAACCCGGGTTTTTGCGAACCCTGTAAACTACACATTTTAAAGTGTTCTTAATTAGTTTTAACGACATTTAATTGATTTAGAATTTAATAAGTAATTCAATTTCTCAATAATGAAGACATTAACACTGGAATAAAACTTACCGGGTGTCCCAAAAAGGACTGACTGATTTTAAAATTCAATAACTTGCAAACGGTGACAGATATTAAAAAAATTCTTGCAGGAGGTTTATGCATAAGGTCAAAAGTTTTATTACGGTGATTTTCGATTTTAGTTCGAATTACAAACAATAGATGGCGCTGTAAGCAATAGTCGCTAAATACAGGCTCGATTTCCGGTCCTTTCTCTTGTTCCATGCTGAAAAAGGAGATGGAAATGTATTATCCGGGCCACGAAGTACCAAAAATCGAGCTTGAATTCAGCGTCTATTGATCGCAGCGCCATCTATTGTTTGTAATTCGAACTAAAATTGAAAATCACCGTAAAAAAACTTTTGACCTTATGCATAACCCTCCTGCAAGAATTTTTTAAATATCTGTCACCTTTTGCAAGTTATTGAATTTTAAAATCAGTCAGTCCTTTTTGGGACACCCGGTAGATGGAGCTACTTGTGAAACATACCAGCTAAATTTTAAAAGGGCCATACCAACTGCTTTACACTGGACATTTACCCCCCCCCCCCCCCACAATTTTATTCATTTTTACTGCTTTATAAAATTAAAGAGGAAAATGGTTACTCAATTACATGTTTTATTACTTAACTAATTTTAAGAGCTATTAATATACAACTCTTATTTTATTTCTCATAAACATTTAAAATCATACAGTCATTGGAGCGTAACTTATATTCTTTTCAATATTTATTTTTTTTTTCTGACTTATTGCCTTAGCCGTTGCCTTTTAGCAGTTATAAAGACTTATTTATTTAACAAAATTTAATAGAAATTTATAATATTTTTAGTAGAAAATATTTATAAGTGTATTAAAAATGAATTGATCCAAATTTAATATGAATTAGCTGTAAACCAACTTCTAAAAACAAAAACTATCTTTTTTTAAGTGGTTAAAACCAAAAAAAGCTGGCCGGCTTTTTTTGGCCTGGCTAACAGCCGGAAACCCTGGATGAAACAGCAAAAAATTTAACAATAAGGCATTATTTCAGGTTTCACAGACCATAAAAATCAGAGGAAAAATAAGGGAAATTTTACTATGTTAATCCTGACATGCAGCGTGTCAGCGTTTTACTTTAAGAGAATTTTTGAATATTTTGCGAATTCTGATATTAAATATAAGATTTTTTTGTTTTACTTTCATTCTTGAACATTTTTAAAAGATTCATTTCTTTGCAGCTATGCAGAACTTTCTGTTGTCAATCTGCAGCAAACCAACCTCAAAGCAGAATATGCTTAAAAGTGCGATATACGTCGCAGAACAACAGACTTCCCTGCAGAACATTTCAAATTCTCAGTTTCAAGAAAATTCACCATTCAATTTGTCACTCAATAGCCGGGAAAAAAAAAATATTACAACATTCTTTAATTGTTCATTTAAAAAGATTGCAAAATTCATCAATTGGTTGCGAGAAAAACTTGCACAATTCGTCAGACAATCATGGAGAACAAATCGTGAAATCCTTCAGCCTGTTGTGGAAAAACATACAAAATTCGATGAACAGTCGCAGGAAAAAATCAACGATTTTCAGCAATTAGTCGCAGGTAAAAAAACCCGTGAAATTCGTTAGTGCATCGCTAGAAGAAACTGAAAAAAAAAAAAAAAAAAAAAAAAAACCCTGATTTTCTCTAATTGGTTGCAAAAAAAAAAGCCTAAAAATTTGCCTATGGTACTAGGAAAAAATTGAGAAATTTGCCAGTGGATCGACGGAAGAAACTGTGAAATTCGTCGATCAATAGCAGAAAAAAAACCCCTCACGACTTTCCCCAATCGGTCCCAAGAAAGGGCCGCAAAAATTTGCCTATTGGTAAGAAAAATATCGAGAAATTTTAAAATCTGTCACAGGTTTTTTTTTAAAGTGAAATTCGTCAGAGGATCGCCGGAAAAAATCAGAAATTCGTCAATCAGTCGTGGAAAAAACCCCTGAGATTTGGCCAATTGGTTGCAAAAAAGCAACAAAGTTTTCCAATCAACAGAAAGAAAATATTGCAAAATTTACCGATCTGTTGCAGGTAAAATGCGAAATTAGTCGATCAAGAAGCTGCTGCAAAACTTGCTTATTGGTACAAGGAAAATTTCACAAAATTCGTCAATCGGTCATGGAAAAAAAAATGCAAAATTTGTCAGCAAAACGTCAGAAGGAAGGAAAAAAAAAGAAAAAAAAATCAGAAATTCATTGATCAGTCGCGGAAAAAATCCACAATTTTTGCCAATCAGTTGCAAAGAAAAAAAACAACAAAGTTTGCCAATGAGTAGAAATTAAATATCGTGAAATTCGCCCATCGGTCGAGGCTAAAAAATTGCAACATTCTTTAGTGGATAATTGAAAAAATCAGAAATTCTTCGATCCAATCAGTCACAAGAAAAAGATAAAAAAAATAGTCAATCAGTAAAAAGAAAATATAATGAAATTCGCCTATCAGTCGCATGTAAAAAAAAAAATAAATAAAATCGTCAGAAAAATCACGAAATCAGCTGATTTTTCTCATCTGTCGCAAGAAAAAACTAACATTTGCCAATCAGTTGTCGGTAAAAAACACAAAATTCATAGCCCAGTAGTGTGAAAAAAAACTATGATTTTCGCCAATCGGTCAAAGAAAATTATCGCAAAGATTGCCTACTGGTCGCAGTTCAACATGAAATTAGTCGGTGGAAAATATATCTAAATTATTAAATCAGTCATGGGAAAAAAATTGTGAAATTCGACGATTGGTTCTGGGAAAAAAAATATACGAAATTAGTCAGGTAACAGAGGGGGAAAAAAAACACAAAATTCATCATTCAATCGGGGTAAAATCGCAAAATTTGCCAATAGTTTCTTTCGTGTGTGTATGTTAATGTTTTACAAAATGTCTTTTGCATTTCTATAAAAAAATGCAGCCACACTTCCTCATATATAAGAAAATCTCCCTGCGTCTTTCTTTTTTATCGCCGCAGAACGTTCTTGATCAGCTGAAGTTTGTTACAGAACATTGTAAAGTATTCTGTTCTGGGGCTATCCAAAAATTTTCCTACATCCCAAAAATGCAGTATTATATGAAATAATAGTAATCCGTAAAATAAGCAAAATTACATTTACAACAAAAATATGAGTGAAAATACACATATAAGAAGACACATATCAGAAGTATGAGTAAATCTAGAAATTAATATATATTTTTAGCAGGGTTCGGTGATATATATTATGACATATATCCATATTTATTTGTAAAATATCGTGAAGCTTGATATTTTCAAAATGTTGTGCATAATATTTTTGAAATTTTAAGTCAAAACAGGTGTAAATGTTTTTTTTTTTTTTTTTTTTTTTTTTTTTTTTTTTACCGTTATTAAGTGTCATTCTGCAAATAAGAACTTTTGCTTTGGCTGTGGCTTTTTTGTCTCCCCCCCCCCCCTAAAAAATCTTTTTCAAGCTTTGCAATTGAAATTGAATTTTTAAAATGTAGAACGAACAATTATTTGTGGAACAATATTTGCTTAAAAGAGCTGTTGAAAGATAAGTTGTCTAGTTTAGAAAAGTTATTTACAGTTTCATTAGAATTTTTTCCGATTTTGGTTTTCTTCAGTTTAAATGTAGTCAATTAGTTGATTTTCCATTTTGTTTTATTAGAATATTGGGTACTTTTCTATTAGCTGGGTGCCAGTGTTATATATACTACATACATATGTATATATATTCACACACATACACATGCACAAGACACACACATACAAATACATATATATATATATATACCCAGCTAACAGGAAAGTACCGAATATTGTTTTAATGTTTTCAAGCTAAGTGCAGTTATGTTTTAGTTTCTAATTTAAATTAGGTCTGAATATATTCATAATAACCAATAATTTGACAATTTCGAAAATATTGGATAATATTTTCGAAAATATCATGATAATGAACCCTGTATTTTAGCAATTTTTTTAAGCTCAGAATTACTTTTTAAACTGTTAAAGTTATCTGCAAGATCTAAAATAATTTGCAGCACCTGCTGGTCGGTTTCTTCAAACAGTCTTAAAAAACTTTGAACGCTAAAAAACATGAAAAAAAAATGGCTCAAGCATTTTTATTTATTGTCTAAGGAAAATTAAAAAAGGAAGAAAAGGTTAAATTATTTTGCCGTTTTTCTCAATTTAATAAATTTCTCAATTTAGCAAAATTTTTCTATGGTCTCAACAAAAATACTTTGATTTCACGAATTTATAATTCCGATTTAATGAATAACTTTAGATTTAAAAATAAAAAAAATAGAAGAAATTTTCTAACATAAATAAAAAATTTTCCCTAATCTGAAACAGCCTTGTGAAGCAGAAATATCTACATGCAAAAATGTACATTACAGAGAGGTTTCATTTTAAATACATGTAAAACATAGTTTGTTTGGGGTTTTTTTCTGGGGGGGGGGGAGGGATTAACCGGATTTTACAGTAATAGCATTTAATTCCTAGTTCTTAAAATATAATAAAATGTACTTAAACATTAATTAAATGTAGTTCAACATCATCTTCAAAAGCAGACTGAGAAGATGGCTAGGTGTCAAACTTTATGGTGGTAAATCCTATGGAAATTTAACCCTCCGTCTACCAGACGGGTCCATTGGACCCGACAGGTACATACAAAATATTCATTCAAACCAGAAATTTCTTTAAAATAAACTAAGTATATAAACCAGACAAAAATAAGGTAAATAAATAAGTTAAATAGTTTTAAATAAAAATTCTGGTGTAGAACGTTTTATTAAAACTTGAATAAAATTCCCGGTAGATCTAGGGTTAAAAAAAATTAAAAATGTATGTATGTATATATACATATATATATAACAATTATACTAAATTTGAATATTTAAATACATATTGTTCTGAATTTCTTTCGCGCAATAAACTAAAACTTTTGAAGCATTTTATAAACTAATGAAAGATGTATTTCTTGAAAATGTCATCATTATCATTAAAAAAATTCTTTTTATCTTATTAGCTATAGAAAATCAGCAATTCAACACAAAGTTTAACTTTTAGATTATTGCACAACTACAAATCATCTCCGTAAGAACTTTTGAGTAAGCAAATTTATTTAAAAAAAATAAAATAAGTCAGTTTTATGCTCACATACAATTTTACCAAAAATTACGATGTCCAGAAAGAATTAAATGGCAAAATTAATGCAGGTCACAGGACCACTGAAAAAAAAAAAAAGCTATTATAAATTGCCTGACAGCAGTCACTTCCTCTTACAAGGAGAAAGAAAAAAAAAATTCTTATATTCCATTGAAATGATTACACTTTTCAGGTTATGTTAACCCTAGAACTACCGAAAATTTTACTCAAGTTTTATAAAAACATTCTACACCAGAATTTTTACTTAAAACTATTTAATTTGTTTATTTAACTTATTATTGTCTGATTTATACATTTAGTTTGTTTTGAAGAAATTTCTGGTTTGAATAAATATTTTGAATGTACATGTCGGGTCCATTGGACCCTTCTGGTAGACAGAGGGTTAATACAGTAAGTAGACTTCCTCAAAATCTGCACAGCCCCGGAACAGAGGTTGTGCAGATTTCTAATCGTTGCTTTGTTTACATTTTTTAAACAGTAATTTGAATGTAATAATGCAATCAAATTATAATGAATTCTTACAGTATAGTAAAATAAATTAAGTAAAACTAAAATGATAAAAATTAAAGGTCAAGCAAATAATTAATGTATAATTAAGTACTATGCATAGCAAAAGATGAGATACATTTCCCTTGAATTATTCAATGAAACTATTAATTCGCATGAAAATCAAAGTAAGAAAATTTTATTTCAGGTTTGCCTTGCAATCTTAATAACCAAAAAGCTTGATCAATACGTAAGTATATTTGGTAAAAAAGATTGTGATTACCAGTGATGCAGCAATATCTTAATTTTTTTGAAAAATAAATTACACTTTCTTCATGAAAAACCATAAGTACAGTTATATTATCAATAATTACATATTAAATTATACATATGGAACGATATGAAACTAAAAAAGTTTGTAATTTTGCCCCTAAATCTGAACTGATAGTTTCATTGTTTACATATGTGATAATGTGCAGGTTTGAAGGAGTCTACTGCATCAGCATATATAGAATTTAATTTTATATAAGTGCTAACAGACATTTTTAACAAAAATAGATGCTTCTATATTAACACAGTCAACCACTTTTTATAAAAAAAAAATAAATAAAAAAAACGTAAGCCAAACTGTAACTCCAATAAATAAATATTGTGCCATTTGAATCTTAAAAAAACACAAGAAATTCAGAAGAACAGCACTCATTAAAGTATCAAATATCAGAAATTTTAAGCAATAAAACTTACAATGTATTAAATGACAACAGAAAAAAAACTTGGATATTTAGGTATTATACTACTTCATTATCCCATCAACCAATTTCACCAAATTATACAAATTGACAATTTTTATTTTAAATAGCGAAAGAACAAATAAATTAGTAAAACATTAATAAAAATACAAATAAAAAGTCGAATTAAAAATCACTTAATGACATGTATCGTGTTTTAATGTCAAGTGAATGTGACATTTACGATCATCTATTATTGGCATTTAATCTTATATAGTGTTGAATCTAGAAAAAGGGGCCGCCAGGCAGGAATTTTTCAAAAAAGGAACACTATTCTAAAATAAGGGCACATTTTTTTTTACAAAAGAGCACACTTGTACCTTGTTCCCAAAACATATTTTGAACTGATTTGTCTAGAACCCCTAGAATTTGCAATATTTTCCCAATATCAATTGAATTGCCGCGGGGTGCATTAGGAAGTGTTAAAAAGGGTAGCTGGGTGCATCAGAAGGGTTTAAAGGAGCCGCCGGATGCAAAAAAGAAATAAAAAGGGCCTCCAGGCGCTGCGCCCTACTAAAGCGGCTTAGAGTCAACACTACTTATAGTTTGGCGATAGTTTTTGGGTCAACGGGATAATCAAGTAGTACCTACCAATATTTATTTGCATTATTTTTCTTAATTATCCATCCATCTTGGCTGGTGGATAAATGTATGTGAATTGAAACTTGAAGTGACTTGTAACATGAATTGAAACTGATCTATTGTAAATTGTAAGTAATTATGCATCACAACATTGATTCAAGATTTTTTATATTTTAACCCTAGATCTACCGGGAATTTTATTCAAGTTTTAATAAAACGTTCTACACCAGAATTTTTATTTAAAACTATTTAACTTATTTATTTACCTTATTTTTGTCTGGTTTATATACTTAGTTTATTTTAAAGAAATTTCTGGTTTGAATGAATATTTTGTATGTACCTGTCGGGTCCAATGGACCCGTCTGGTAGACGGAGGGTTAATATTGTGATGTCACAGTTTAATGGCTACCTATTTTATTATTATTCTTATTATTAACAAAATAACTAATAAATCAGTAAACATCAATAAAAATACAGATAAATGTTGAATTAAAAAGCACTTGATCAGATAAACACAACCAATGCACCTGACATCGATGAATTTGACGGCATGGTCATGCATTTTTGGTTTTAAATCCTACAGTTTGGCAATTTTCTTCTTTTTTTTTTTTTAATGAATGAAAAGTGGTCAACAGGATAACTGAGTACATAAAAATGTAATACTGTGTAGTCCCTTTTAGATAAAGTGGCCACTTATAAAATTTTACTACTGGCCGCTAATGAAATTTCCCAATTTTACCGCTTACCTGGAAATTTTTCAAACATGCTGAAACAACCGAAAATAAGTTGAGAACATAGCAAAGATTTCATTAATAATATAATAATAATCTAAATCAAAATTTCAGTGCTATTAAATACATTTTATATTACTTTTAAATTTAATTTAAGTAATAACTATTCCAAACAAATAATTTTTCTATCAAATAATTTTCTCTTTCTGAAACATTTGAAATTCAGTTTGGTTTTCAAATGCATAAAATTGGCTGGTGCTCATACTTAAAAGCCAAGCAATCAAAAAGTTTTCCCCGTTTTTAAGTAAAGGCAGAAAATATTTTACAAAATGCTGTCAAAGTTGACACTTCAAGAAAATTTCTATAAAGCAACAGTTGGGAGAGAAAAAAACTGCTGTCATGATCATGAAACAATTATTTAGGTATAACTAAAGATTTAATTAATTTAACAAAAAAAATTATATTACAAACAATTTTAATAATCATAATCATGCCAGCAAATTTTATGCTTTAAAATTTAAAAATTCATCGAAATGTTTTATACTGAGTGGGAATGTTTTTAGAGAACCGATTTAACAAGACATTTAAATATCATATGAAAGATATGCATGTAATACATCATTTAAACCAAAAGTGTTGATCATGAAAAGGTTTACTCTATATAATAATTATAAAAGACGCTCTGGAATATTTTAAACTAATCATAACGACAAATTGTGAAAAAAGTTCTGGGATTTCTCAGAAGATTCAACATCCTATATAAGAATTGCACTTCGTAAAACTTTTTCAAAATTGTAGTTTAATGATTCGGTTTCTTCGCTTAATCTTTTAAAAACATCAAACTTAGGTGTCAAACAAAAACTTAATGTTCCATTACGATATTTTACAAAAGAACTTAAAATGTCAACAAAAACAGTACTACCTACTATAAATTTGTTTTTATAGAATCCTAGAAGAACGCATATCAAGTTGTCTAAAACAATATGGCATTTAAGTTATTAAATATAAATTCTTAGTAATTAACACCTTTAAAAAGGTTACTTTTAGGATTTATTCTAACATAATTCTAGAATCCGAACTCTAACAATTTTAGGCTTACTTACAGGCAAGAGCTGATTATCGATTCAGTTGCAATTTCGACATATAAATTTGGAACAGAAAAATCATTACAGAATAAACAAGTATATATTATACAGCTTACCTTGCTTTTCGGAAATGTTGCTTGAAGAATTGATCTTGCCGGTCGCCAGAGTAAACATTGTGATTGTGAAGTACACAACAAAAATAAACTGCCGCCTTTACTCTGTGTTGCCACTCGGATCTCTAAACTGTTGCTCACAGCCAGATTCAGGTAGACGTTCTACAAAGATCTATATAGGTGGCCCATATCGATCCACACAAATCTGTGTTACTGAATGCTAATTCAATTAATTTAATAGATTAATTTAATAGACGTTACGATTAATTTAATAGATTAATAAAG
Organism: Maratus speciosus; assembly: GCA_963932465.1. Taxonomy (NCBI): domain Eukaryota; kingdom Metazoa; phylum Arthropoda; class Arachnida; order Araneae; family Salticidae; genus Maratus; species Maratus speciosus. The sequence continues at coordinate 32,203,621 of OZ010787.1, read as the reverse complement.
TAATATACATCTGTTATTAAAATAAACACATAATAAGTGGGCTTCGAAATACATACTGAAAAATCAATTTATATAGATATCTTTATTATTGTTCTATAATAATAACAATAATAGCTAATTATAGTATAAATAATTACATATTTTTTATATTATGATTAAATCTTATTTAAATTAACTTAATAAAACGCTATAGTAACACTAAAAAGTTGTCCCCAGATTCTAATAGAATATCTATCAAGATCTATATAGATAGCCCATATCGATCTGTATAAATCTACACAGATTTACTGAATGCTGTACAGATATTAAAATTTCAACATTTTCTTAATTTTTACGGTTAATTTTGTCAAACAGTAAGCTAATATACTTCTAATATTAATATAAATACATTATAAATGTGCTCCGAATTATATGCTACAAAATCAATTTATATAGATGTACCTGGGTTTCTCATGGACAAATGGGCCCAGCTAGAGCCCATCTGCCCATATGGGACCCATATGGAACCCACATGAGCCCATAGTTCTGTGCTGCCTGGGTAAGAATGCAGACATGTGCCTCTTTTCAGGGAAAAGGAATAGAGATGATTTTGACATAAAATAATACATACAGTGTGTATTTTCTCCGTTAAACGACGAAAGAGATTTTTCTTTCAAATTTTTAGTTCGAATTAAGCATGTATTTTTAACATTAATTCCAATAAAAGTTTTTTGGGGGAAGGGGCGGGAGGGGGCTTTGGATTAGTTCGAATTAACGAGCGTCTACTGTGTCTTGATTCAAATAATAGAAGTGATTACTATACGAATTTGTGAGTATATTTATAAGAGTTCGTACAACTCATAGGTTTCAGGGGTTTTAGGTGTTTGAATACCCGAAATCTTGTAATGTATTGATCACCGTATTTAAATCCAAAGATGTGTTCATTCAATAAGGCAGATAGTACTTTTCTAAAAATTTGGTATTTTTCCACTGAGTCGTACGAACTCAATTTATGCACATGATTTGTTAAATCGGCATAAGAATTAAGTAATTTAACCATAAAAAAACTGACGAAAATGAGTATGAGTAAAGGCTTTTTACGATTAGTATATATATATATCAATTGTAAAATTTTTATTTTAATTATAATAAAGATCAGTTATGTGGCAAAAAATGGATATTTTGAAATGCGTAAAACAGAAAAGAATTGTCTTACTGAAGCCACTGATATCGTCGGTACCATGTCAAACTATCCAATGTGAAAACAGTGGGCTACTTTTTTTACATTCAGATTTCTTGATTGGCACTTTTTTTTCAAAATATTAAAATTCACCTTATTTAACCTTATTTAGTGACGTATTAATTAAGGAGATAAGAAGGGGAATTTTACCATTTCAGAAAAGTAGTGCCAATCAAGAAATCTGAATTTTTAAAAAGTAGCCCACAGTTTTCATATTAATTAAGGAGAAAACAAGGGGAATTTTACCATTTCAGAAAAGTAGTACCAATCAAGAAATCTGAATTTTAAAAAAGTAGCCTACTGTTTTCATATTGGATATTTTGACATGGTACCGACTATATATCAGTAAATCTTAGAAAATAGTACCAGGAATTTATGATCATTTGGGAGGATAATTATCTAAAATTTAGTTTTATTATGAACAATAAACTCAGTCTGTTTTTTTAAGTCTCTAGGACTAATGACGGCAACTTCTAAAGAAATTTATTTTGAACTTTCATATTACTGAAAAGAATTTCAGGACTTCAACAAAATCTCGTTAAAAAATGAAGAATTTTGTTTAAATGTCATATATAAGTATAAAAATCTAAGTATTAAAAAAATTAACATACACTTAGCCCCTTAATTCTCGCTCCCGTGATATGCACGGGATGTGTCTTTTATTCAGATTGTTTGATTGCACCAGTTTTATAAAATAGTGTAATTGGCTTTATTAAGGATATGTTTACCTGTCATGAAATAAGGTAAATATTTCTTTTTCGAAAAAGTGGTACTGATAAGCAATTTCACTTTTTAAACCATAATTTAATATGACCGTTAAGTGGTTAATTAAACAAAAATGAAATCAATAAACATTCCTAATTTCGTGCTTTATAAATGGGTAGTTTTGAAATTAAGTGGAAATTTGAGTCCCAATGAAATTTTTATACTTTTATGCAAATAGTTGTTCAACTAAATAGATAATCTATGAAGGCAGATCTAAAACTTGTAGTAAAAAATTATTTGAAATTTAAAACTATTTTAATAAAATTAAAATCATACTAAATGTCACCTCCATGGTATGTCCCTCCATGCCTATTTTTACTTTACAAAATGAATGTATCCCATAAGATGAAGGAAACGAACCGCATAAAATATATTAAGTAAAAAAATCTATATACTTTATTTACTTTTTAAAAGAAAATTTTGAATATTTATTAAAAACAAAATTAGAGACCAAAACACTTCAGACCCTAGACCCTAGTCTATTTCCATGACATATTAGTTATAGTTATATAAAAATCTACTAGATCGCAGAAGGATCAAGAAATTGGAATTAAAATTAACTACTGGAAGCTACTTGTTGGATGGAATATTTCTGAATCATGAGAGGTTGTTATTTCATCTAGTTTTAATTTAAAAACTTTTAATTTCCATACTTTAATTGGATGTCAAATCCATGGGCTCATTAATTATGTCAGTTTTAAAAATAGTAGAATTCTGTTGATAAGTAGTTTAAATTGCTTTATTTGATTTTGTATCTAAGTAGCATTATGTTAATGTTGTGCATAGTTTAAAAAATATTAGGACTAATCTCAGATTCGTCACCTCCATGGATGTCATCTCCATGCCATTGTTGCAGCACGGAGGTGACATTCATACATGGATGTGACATTTATTGGTGTAAATAATATTTTAGGTGTGCTTAGAGTATATTTTTAATTATTAAATCTATATTTTCATTTTTGGGATATTTTTATACTAATAAAAAAAATTTTGAATCTGAAAAATTTTAATTGTAAAATATTCAGTTTTCTATAAACTTCATTTAACAGTACCTTTCAGCATTTCTTTCAACGCAAGTTAAGTTTTAGATTTAATTAAACTTTATTTTAAAACCTCTTATTGAATTAACTGATCTCCTAAGCTTAAAAAAAAATAATAAAAAGAACTAAATTTAAATTAATCCGTTTTCTTTTTCTTTTTTTTTTTTTTTTATTCTACGCAATTTGATAAATGAAAAGCCACAAAAAATATTTGTTGGCGAAAGGCATTGAAGTCCTCTTTCCCTTAATCCACGCTCGACGTCGGGTAAAACAACGCAAACAACAAAAGCGTGGTACCCGTGCTTATCTTGATCCCCAATTTCACATCCAAAATAATGTTTATAGGCAATTTTAATTAAAGAACTAATGTTTCTTCTGCTCATAAATTCGCCACAAATATAGCAAAAAGTATCACTGGAATTAACACACTTAGGAGACATTTTAAAAGCACCCGTTCGTCAGCTAATTAAATGATTCAATGATCATTGTTTTACAAAGAGCAAAGAAAATCTTCATGGCACCACAATGTCTGACGAAACACATCTTATTGGTGCCATGGTGTATTATAAGTAGCAGATATTTGTTCACTTTCAGGGTCATTAGACTGTAGAAACAAAGTACTTTAAAAGGCAATAAAATAATTTAATGAGATATATTTAAACACAGATATCTCTGCAACGGAAACCAACTTCACCTTTTTGTGAATATTTCCTAAATTCCTAAGGATATGGTTACTGAAATCTGTTAAAATTTTCCAAGAAAAAATTCTTGTTTATCAGTGATAAAAGCACTGATGCTACAGCTATTTTATTGAGATATACAGGTAAAAGATATAAATATAGTACACATAAATATATTCTATAATTGATATAATCAGTGCTTTCATCTATCCGATAGACAAGATTTACTTTAGTCAAGGACTGCGGATGTCTTACGCTATTTGTGAATATATTATTATAAGGAATAAAAATAAAATTATACTATACCTAAGGAAGAAGAAGGTACATTGGATTTTCTTGAAGCGTTGTCGTCACAGTATTTCTTCATTAAAGCGAAGAAAGATTTATAGCAATGTCTATGATAACCCTCTTTCAGATTAGCATTGGAAGGTTAAATAAATGTCTTTATATTTTAACCTATGTTTTTGCCGAATTTTCAATACTTCACGACATTTTTGTCGAGTTTTTTCACTAAAAACAGTGATTTTTCCATCGCTTTTTGCGCAAATAACACATTTTTTTTTCATGATTAATATATATAAGTAACGCGTGTTATATATAAAGAAAAACGATTACTATACAAACAAAATAGCACTTATAAAGTTGCACATGTTTCACTACGAATAAGAATTTTTTAACTACTCCAAAATTTTCCGAACAACTGCACGCTTGCTATGAGTCACGTGGTCTTCTGAAAGCCTATCACAGTTAGATGTTTTGTGATTGCGCGCGCATCAAGTTGAATTTCATCTTAAGATAGCTTTCGCTAAGCGCTCCAACGTGGTTTACGCTTTGTTTTATCGTAAGTCAGTAAACGGACGTTTAGCGCGGCACCGCAAGCTCAGCTGTACTGGCACTCGCGTTTAACATTCCCTGTTGTCTGGCAAGTAGAAAGGGCCAACAAAAGTGTCTGTCATTTTTAAAATATTTTTTTCTAATCATGAATATTATTCTGTCTCAATCTCAGCATGCCTCAAATACCTTTTTTCGGTAGATATAAAATACCACTTTACACGTGTCTGGCACAATTTTTGGGCCGACTAGATTGCCTGTCTTTTATGCTTTTTATTTCATTAAATACTAAATTTAAAGGTACTAAAATTTCAAAATGCCTCAAGGATATTTTTTTGCAATGAAACTGTTTGAAATTTAAAAATTCACGTGTCGGCTAAGTGCCACGATACTTCAGCCAGACATTCGATTTTGTATTCAGACTTTGCAAAAAACGTGTTACACAAATTTTCATGGTGCCTCAAATACCAACCCTAAAACGTTTAACAGCTCTCCTGCTAGAAGAATAAAATTGCTTGTAAAAGAGCTTAAAAATGAAAGTTATGAAAAGTTGAAATGCGAAAGACAGAAGGATAAATATAAGAATAGATATCAACACAACAGAATTAAAAGAAAAAAAATTAAACAGTACAAAAGAGAGAGAACAAAAAATATTGAAAGTCGAAAATGTTTCTTCTAAAGTCAGAAAATGTCTTCAGTTCGGTTCAGCATTGAAATACTCAGATTGAGAAAAATTCTGAAAAAAATTAGAAGTCTCAAAAGTCAAAGAAAGCCTTTGAACTTGTTCTTTCTTAAAAAAATAATAATGAAATACCGCAGTATGCACATGATTCCAGTTAGTGTCCTGTGAAGGTGTATTTAGCAAATGTGACCTCAGTTGAAGATTACTTAGAAGTTAATATTATGCAAAATCTTGGTGATCCAAGAAGAAATTTGTTTTCAGTAAAGAGCCAGAAGCAATCATTAGCTACGAAGAGTTGATTTGTGTGGTTGAACAGCCGAAAAGGAACAATAGGTTACAATACATAGGTGCCAACCTCAAACTAATCTTCCGTAATACTTGTGTTAATTTGACCCTGGTTTAATAAGTTTCGTACCAGAATTTTTTTTAAGAAATGCATTTAAATATGTTCCACGTAGAAACCTGGAATTAATTTAAAAAGCATTCTTGAAATAAATTTTCTGGTTCGAAATGTGGTAAACCTGGATTAAATTAATCCAGACATTACGGAAGATTAGTGGAAGGTTGGCAGCTATGACAATATAGCACTGATTTAATCCCTCAAAACTGCAACATTATTTAACCTTCCGTCTAACAGACGGGTCCATTGGACCCGACATGTACATTAAAAATATTTATTCAAACCAGAAATTTCTTCAAAACAAACTAAATGTATAAATCAGACAATAATAAGTTAAATAAACAAATTAAATAGTTTTAAGTAAAAATTCTGGTGTAGAATGTTTTTATAAAACATGAGTAAAATTTCCGGTAGTTCTAGGGTTAATAAAAAATTTCTTTTTTGTTGTTCTGTTCTTTTTTGTTAACATGTTACTCAAGAGTAAAGAATATGTTTTATTTACCTGTATTGTAATCCAGTTTTTGTTTTCATGTGTGATTTGAGTATCTGTATTTCATTGAAATAAAATATTATATCTCTTAAACAATAAAACAAACTAATATCGCAACCATAAATGTTTTTCAATCTCGTAAATGGACAATAAAACTTATATCCATCACTAATATTAACCCCTTAACCCTAGAACTACCGGAAATTTTACTCAAGTTTTATAAAAACATTCTACACCAGAATTTTTACTTAAAACTATTTAATTTGTTTATTTAACTTATTATTGTCTGATTTATACATTTAGTTTGTTTTGAAGAAATTTCTGGTTTGAATAAATATTTTGAATGTACATGTCGGGTCCAATGGACCCGTCTGGTAGACGGAAGGTTAATCGTCGCGTAATTTTGGGAAAATCCATTCAAAAATCGTCAATTTTTTTCTTATTGCCCAATTTTATTATTCATAAAATTCATTAGTACAAGAAACAGGGTATTTTCGTAATATTTAACCCTTTTAAGAGTAGTTTGAAGTGTGTGAAATCCCTTAATTTTAATACACAAAAGTTCAATAATCCAGAACTTTAATACAAAACTTTTTCTTTAGTAAATTTGCGAAATTTGGCTCTTTCTTATTTGTAACTAAATCTGTTCATAAATTCCGATGTCAGTCCTTTATTTCGACATTTAAGCAATGAAGGGGCTTTGTTCCTGAAAGTGTTCAGGATGTATAAAAATTTTAAAACTTACAATTTTATTTATCTTTTATTTCATTGTATTGTATACACATGACGGGCAGAGAAGCTTCGATGCAATGCTGCAACCCGTAGTTTCATTTTAAGTAAAGGTAAGGACATATATAAATCAAATATTTTTTTATATTACTACAAGGACGATAATTTCATCCAAATTTCAAAATCGGCATTCAATATATTTTTCAAAATTTAGTAAATTTTCAATGTAAGGAAAACATTGAAACATGACATGCATAGTCCTACATTATAGTCCTTGCAGTCATATTTAGTTTATTTTATAATTTTGTTTCCATATTTATTCTCATGGGAAGAACAAATTTTTCATTCTGTGTAAGGTTTTATCCGTAGGAGTCATAACATACAGAAAATGGTGTTCACATAAACGAGTTGATGTTGATAATTATTCTTCTATACAAATCATGCGCACAAACAGTCGAAGTTTTGTACAGTTTTGGATCAGTTGGATTATGAGGATCGTGAGTTTCTTTATTCAAAAAAGGTAATTTTTTTAAATTTCACTGTACCTACTGTACGCCATAATATCGCGAAAAAATGGAGTTTTAACAAATAAAGTGTAGTCCAAAATACATTTTCTTTAACTTTTACTTTTAACTTTTTTTTTTTTTTTTTTTTCTTTTACAATTATTTCGACAGTAGTAAGAGCAAGAAACAGCAGCATTTGATTTTAAGAAATAGGCTGTCATTCCAATCTGCCTTTCTCTCTTTTTTCTCAAACAACATTTCCCCATTTCTCATCATAGCGATTAGTTTCGATTACAATATTATCCGCCAATTCATCATTTATAAAATGTTCATATTACTGCAGAATACTCAAATAGCTTCAAAAGAAACGTTAATCTTAGTCACCGATTTGAATTGCAGGCATGGTAATATTGGGTGTAAAACTGGGTCATCATCACTATCTTCAGTTTCCGATTTTTCGGAGTCAAAAACATCTGAAAAAATGAAATCTTCTGATTCCTTTCCAGATATGGGGCATTCTCACAATCTTTTGACTTTTGGGGAAAAAAATCTGACAAAATTAAACTTGCTAAAATAACATTTTAATCTGATAGACGAATGCCTTAACCCCTTCGCGACGGGAGCCTTTTACGAAATGTTTATTACTTTGCTACCGGTTTTAAAAAACAGAAGTTTGTGCCTATTCAAATCGGGAAAATGCTCGGATTAAATAAGGCAAATTTTACAGTAAAATTTTACTGGTGAGGATAAACGAGGATCGTTAGGCCTATTTCCGGCACGTATACGTGTCGCTCGTCCCCAAGGGGTTAATGATTCAAAATAAAGAAAAAATGGTGAGCAGCGAAATATTTTTTATTTAACTGGGGTTTAAGTTAAATTTGCGAGTTTAATTTTCCTTACCATTTTACCACTATAACTTTTTATTTTCTTCGAAATTTTTACTTATAACGAATTTGCATAGTACTCACAGGACATTCAAATAAGAAATAATAACAATGTAGTATTTTTAGTACAAAATTTTGGTATTACATTGTCTTAAAGGGGTGTTAAAGAAGGAACGGTAAGGTAAAAATAGGGATGGTATAGGAAAAAGGGAAGAAATGGGAGAAAAAGGGACGGTAAGGAGGGAACGGTAAGCAAAATTTACACCTATTTTAGGCAAATCATGTTAAAACTAAGTGGTAGCCAGAATATTCATTGATTTTTAGAAAAATTATTTTCATTGGATTAAATTAAAAAAAATAATAATAATTTACCTCGAAAAGTGCAGGAATAAACCTTGGGGATACGAATAAAGCCACGATCTTCAAATTGATATTTAAATGCTGATTTAAATTTTGCAATAATTTTCTTGTCAAAGAATTTTAGACATTCTTTTTCTAGCATACTTCTGCATGAGAAAAAACTTGAAAAAAACTCAGTGACTGCATCTGCAAGGATTTTCTGTACAAGTTTAGCAAGAGGGACGGTAAGGATGAAAAACCCAGGGACAAAGTTCAAAAAATAATATCAACTGTAAAAATGTGTACAGGTTAATTTTTAGCTACATATTTATATAAAACAATAGTTCCAGTTTCACAAAAAAATTACATTGAATTATTTTTATTGAAACAATTTTATCCAGACATCTCCAAACGTAAAAATCAGCATCAGGGACACGGGACGGCAGATGAGTTTTCCTGGTACTTGGACCCCCAGCATCGTCCAAAACTTATATATCTCGTTAATATTGTTATGAGATCATGCCATGGGATGTTCCCGATTACATGAAATAAAAAAAAAACACAAAAAAGTGTATTAAATAAAAAAAAATATTACTTTGGGACATGAAAGTCAAAAGATTGTGAGAATGCCTCATATCTCAACACTAAAAGTTTTCTCTTCACTTGAGCTACTCAACATAGAAATTTATAAAACGGTAACCCAGATGTATTCAGATTTGAAAGAAGCAAAACATGTGTTTCAACTCGTACATTTCCTTAAATTAAGCATTAAGATCTTAAAAACAAACTTGCCATTTCAGAGTTTCCCATCTTTTAAGCGTTTAAGACTTCCTTAACGGACCGATGTTGAAATACCCGCATAAGACAATTTATTTCCTATGCACCACTATTTGTTCAAGGAACAACTGTACTTGATTTCTGACGAGAAGTGCAAGATAAATTTACTAAAAACTATACTTTAAAAATATAGTGGTGCGAACAGAATATACAAATAGACTCATGTATTTAAGGCTTAAAAATATTTTCGGGAAAGGAAAATGCAAAGTAGATACCAGAAAAAATTAACTAAAGTCATGAGACGTCCAGCCCGTGAGTGTCACGGGCATGACGAAATTTGTTCGTGCACGTTTGCCCGTGAATGTCTCGGGCGCGACGATTAAGGGGTTAAAGGTTATCACCTCCATGGTTATATGAAAAATAAGGTTTAATTAAAAAAATAAACCTTGACCTCTATTCATTATTTATGTATCTTTAAAACATTAAAAAAATGTTGGAAACACAACTTTAACACTACAATTTGAATTTTCAATTTTTTACAAATTACGAAAGTGGAATTTCCACTTAATTTTAGAACTACCGATATGAGGCGTTCAGAAGAGAATCCGACTACACTGTAAAAAAAAATCTTAAAACAACAGAAAAAAATCTTCGAATTCCGACAGTAAAAATTACGTTAACAGACTTCTTATGTCATTCCATCCTCATTACGCTTATTTTCATGTCAAACAACAAACAAATCTGTTTTCTTTGCCATCAGTTTTCACTGCAACAGGATAATATGCTGGATAACAGAAGAACGGGAGGTCACCCCCAATGACGTCTACAAGGTCATTTAGAATGACCAATTAGCATTGGTTATGATACACCCCACGCTAAGGCGTCTCTTGTAACTTGAAATACTTGTTGTGTCTTGTCTCTTGTGTGCTGTTGAAAATGGTAGTTTGTTCAATAAAGCACGTTCATCTAATTGAATAATAATAATATATAAAGAATTTTTAACAGATAATTAAGAATCAATTTCACCATTGGACCCGACAGGTACATACAAAATATTCATTCAAACCAGAAATTTCTTTAAAATAAACTAAGTATATAAACCAGACAAAAATAAGGTAAATAAATAAGTTAAATAGTTTTAAATAAAAATTCTGGTGTAGAACGTTTTATTAAAACTTGAATAAAATTCCCGGTAGATCTAGGGTTAATGGAGTAGTTTTCTTCAATAATTAGGATTTAGTGTTCGAATACTAGAAAACAAACATAGCAGGATATATTTTCATCCTTCTTTCAAATATATAACAATGTTTTTCCGAAACGTAACAATATGTATGAAAAATATTTCCTATTTGCTATAAATCTTAATTAAGCAATATTATTTATTATTATTATTATTTTATAATGTATGATTTACTTAAATTATTAGTATTATTTTATACTTGATTATTTATGCAGATTAGTAACTTAGTTGATCTAATTCTGTTAATAACTGGAGATTATTTTTGATCAGTTGTTTATTTTAAGTTAAATAAATAATCTTAAGTTTATTATTAGTTTACAAATCTTGAATTTTTACATAGCTGTAGAATGATTACTTATTATATTTAACCTTTTTCTGACTAAGAGTTTAATTTTACTTCATATGTATTAGTTCTAGAAATTTTGATTGAGATTTTAAATTAATTTTGTCATCAATTGACATACGTGATTAGTTTTGGAGTGATAGTTTTAATAATAACTACGGAGTAGCTGCATTAATTATTATGGTTATAGATAACTGATATTTTCGTTTAACATTAACTAGAATAATATTTATTAGATCTGATGCTGTTCATATATCTTTATTGTTTATATTTATCACATTTCCTACTATTTACTATGTTGTTTAAAATGGAGTGATTGATATTTTGTTTAATCGTTCCATATGTTGATTCTGGAGAAATGCTTTTTTTTTTTTTTTTTTTTTTTTTTTTTTTTTTTTTTTGTACAATCTCCTATTTACTCCATTTAATGAAATAAATTTTGAGCTACAACTGTGTGAATTATTTTGAAAATAATTCCTATTTAAGCTTTAACCATTCATTTTATAGAATTAGCAAATTTAATTTTGTTTAACATTTTAATTTAAATTATATTGTAATATTTTTTCTTATTTAGTTGATGATCATTTACTTTATACGGAAAAACATTGTAAATTGTTAAGAAGGATGAAAACTCATTTTATCACTTTAGCTCGGGGGTGGCCAACTGTGGCACGCCGGATACCACTTAAATTTTACAGGAAAAGTCGACTTCTTATATCGCAGAGATTCGATGATTAGATAAGGCAATGATTACTGTAAAATTTTAGCGGTGTGAAGCGTGCCACAGTTGGCCACCCCTGCTTTAGCTGAAATGAAATATTTTTTTATGGTGATGATGTTTATATAGATTTTAGTGGCTCTTCTTTTTCATTTCTCATCTTTGCTCATAGCTGTCAACTGTTACACATTTATATATACAAAGCTTTCTATTCAAAAAAAATATATATATATAAATTGGCAGGATATTATTTACATAATTAACCAAAGTCACTGATTTAACCTAATCAATTTTCAAAAATATTGCATGAATAAATATTAAAGTTCTTTTAATTACAAATCACATTCAATACATATATTTATTTTATTAATAAATATTTTTATGGGGGAGAGGGGAGTTACCTTATATCGTATGTATATATATATTATTATTCTGGGGGGGGGGGGGAGTTTAAGATATCTTCTTTCACTTATTCCAGTCTTTAATGTACTTAATACATAAATCTATATAAATGCAACTGTTTAAATATTTTATTGCGAATAAGCTATTTAAATTAATTTTATAAAAGTTTGGAGGAGAAATTCCTATAAATATTTATTATTATTAATATAAACAAATCGGTCGGTAAATAGAAATTTCCCGTGTACCTAACCTATAATACGCGATTCTTCTGTTAAATAGACACCCCCCCCCCCTCTCTCGCCAACAGGAATCGACCTACAGATTTTGACTGTTGGGAAAAGCGTCAATTGTCAACACGAAGTCCCTGTATGACTACGTATTTCTGTCGTCTGATAACGCATTCTTTCGTTAACAGATATTTTCTGGCAACTTTTTGCTGCCAGAAATTTTCTGTTGTTTTACAGAAATATTTTTAACAGTGTAACTCCATTTTAAGTTGCGTTTTCTTAAACAAAGAAACATTGAATATTTTCAATATATTTATACAGTGATAAAATGTTACCCCTGAGTAAAAGAAAATTAATGAGTTCAATCAAAATATTCCGAGAAATTTTTTTATAGAGATAGAATATTTTTATAGTTACAAGAAATTTAACTAATTATACCGAACTTTTTCATTTGATGGAGTGTCGATTTTTGCACTCAACGGGTTATAGCTGCCAACTTTTACGCTTTTTTCTTACCACTAAAATTTACTAGTAAATTTTTCCATATTTAATTGTCGAACTCGGGGATTCAAAAAGCTAAAAATTTCTCTGAAATTTTAGTGGTGGAAAAAAGCGCAAATGTTGGAGGCTTCATTAACCCGTTTTCGGCCAGAGGTCCGTAAACGGACCATTTCAATTAATATTTTTTTATTAACCCTCTCGCTGCGTAATTGTTTTATCAAAATAGCTTAAAAATTTGCGTATTTAACCCCTTCGCGACGAGCGTCTTTAAAGAGTTTTTATTCTTTTGCCACCGGTTTTAAAAACAAAAATGTTCTTCTGATTCAATCGGGAAATTTCTCCGATTAGATAAGACAAATTTAGAATAAAAAAATAACTAGTGGGAATGATCAAGGAGAGTTAATTAGACGGAAAAATGCATCCCCGATGTCATCTCGGGTTGCGCCAATTTTGCTACTTTTACGTTGCCCGAGAAACTCTCGGGCATGCACTTTTCCGTCTAATTAATCCGCCTTGATTATTCCCACAAGTTATTATTTTTTTGTTGTAAATTTTGCCTTATTTAATCGGAGCAATTTCCCGATTAAATTAGACAAAAATTTTTGTTTTGAAAAACCGGAGGCAAAAGAAGTGTTTTAATTATTCTGACGCTATTTTAATAAAACAATTACAGAGCGAGAGGGTTAACACTGTGACGGATATTCTTCCCTAATTTTATTTTTCCGCTATTTTTAAGGGTTCTGGAGGCATCTATAAAATATCAGTAATTCAGATGGAGTAAGCACTCTCAGTTGAGAAATTTTCAAAATACGCTAGTCTTTTAAAATTTAAACGGTTATAGACAAATTCGTTTTTTGAAAATGTATAATTATTCTCCTTGAGATTAATCATATGTTTTCATTTGTTTTAAAGTTGGAAGTTCAGTAAATAAAATAATAATAACACAAATGTCATGAAAATGTAAAAAAAAAAAAAAATATTAATTTTTAATTTAATGGTGCGTTAGCGCACTATTGACGGAATGCATGAAAATGCCGAATGCATTTTATTTCTCAAATAAAATATTACTTTCACGCATGAAACTTTTTTTTGTCTTAATGAATGTAATTTAAGCATATTTCAATGAAAATAATGTCACATTTTATAAAATTTTACCGATGATATATTAACAACAATTTTTTTTTTATATTAGGTCATTTTTAAGAATATTATAATGTGTCTTCTAATGATTCTTTTTTCTTTTTTCATTCTGATTTCGTTTTACAGAAACTATTTAAAATTTATATGATTATAAAGTATCATTATAAACCAATTTTCCCCCTTAAAATACAAAATTGCGAGAAAACATTATATTTTCTATTTTTTCAGACAAAATAAGCATATATATATTTGAAAGTACTTTTTAACGTATTGATTGATCATACGAGAATCTGGAAAAGTTTGTTCCATTGACAGACTCAGTAATCAAATGTAGTCCCACTTTTCCGATACAAAAAACTCAGATACAATGACGTAAATTGACAAAGGGAATGATTTGTTATTTTTCTTTTTCAGTGAAACTATGTGATTTCGATCACTAAATAGATAAAATAAATCCTATTCTCTGCATCCTCTGCTTTACAGAAAGGGACTTCATTACTTTGTCTTCTGTGTATCAATAAGATTAAAGCTTCTAATTTCATTTCGTCGTCCTGTTTTTATTTTAAATTCTGTGCAGATGAACAATACTTTTTATTTATTTACTGGCATTTGTAATACTTTATGGTATTTAAAAATGTTACGCGGTGTACCAAAATTAACCTTCAAAAATGGTTTTCTAGAAAATCGAAAGTAACACTGTAATTTAATGTTCGTTTTTCCAACATGATGTATTTTCACATAAAATGTTTACCATATTTCGAAAAGTATTTAGAATTATATATGAAATGATGATGTTTAAATAACGAGCTAAATCTATTGTGGTATTATAGGATTAGATTAAGAAGGAATAATTTGAAATTATAATATCGAAGATAAAATCATAAAAAAATTCAAATTTTGCTAGAAATATACGGTTGAATAAATGAGAAGGTGGCAATTTCAGTATTCGCAACTACTGGTCCACTACTAGCACATTTTAAGCTGTATAAAAAATTACTTTCTGCATATTTATTATTTAAAGTAGCAATTTGTTTAACACCTTCGTATGAAGAAAAAGCTTTTGAGATATATGACACTCGCTGTTTTCGCAGTCACTAAAACTAAGAATAACTTTAACAAAATAACTTTAATAAACTAAGAAATAACTTTGAACCGGCTCAAAGTTACCCTGAAAATGTGGTAAAATGTTAGTGCCTTCTTATTTAACATTTTATTAACTATTAATAAATAAATAATAATACAATATTATCACATTTACAACATTTAGACAATAATATGTATGATAAATGAGTATATTGTTACTTACTATGAAAATCTAATTGGATTACAACAACTTCTAAACAGAATTCAATATTACCTTGAAAACAGTACTTCACAAAAATAGTTAGATGTTGCATTTAATTGCGTATAATGTTGCTAATTTATTTTCTAAAAAAAAGAGTAGAAATCCCAGTTTAGAACTTTGCCATCAGAGCACAGTTCTGGAGCTTATTTAGTTTTTGGAGGGAAAAATATTGAAAATTAAGAGGTGGTGCAAAGTTACACCCCATGGTTCAAAGTTACCGTGAATGACTGCATATAAAGATATTCATTATAATGCCTACATGTGTTATTTTTAAATCTTAAATCTTTTTAAAAAATTAAGCTTACATCCTTTCGTATTTCCTAAAACCCAAAAGATCAATGCGTAACAAATTAACGACTGGAAACGAGAATTTGCGTTTTCATTCAAAAAACATCATTGACTAAGGGCGCTGCTTCTACCTTACAGAAAATGCATTTATATCATGTTATCCATATCTTTTTAGATAGTAAGACATTTTATATTAAATTCGTACGTTGAAAGATATTTACCGATGCATAAACTTGGGAAAACTATCTAGAACACCTATTTACAAATAACTTTCAGAATAGGGAAGAGCTTCTACTTTTTTAAAATTCATATTTGATTAATGTGTTGTCGGTAATGTGTTAAGAAATGCTGCAGTTTATTTTCGTAGTACGGTATTTTTTTTTATTTTGTTTTTTGATGTGTTTTTGTATGCATCTTACACCCAATAAGTGAATTTAAATGTCGGGTTGAAATATCCTAGAGGTTGTTCTTTTAATTTTAATTTGATTTAGAATATATATATATATATCAGGTCAACAAGTATTAAACTTGTGGTTACAAAAGGGCCCGAATACCAACGGGGCAAACTTCCACCAGTAAAAAAGAATAGAATATTTTCCCCCTTTTACTGATGACACTAATTTGTCATTAATATGGTATTCACATAAGATGAAAATTTCTATTAAAATTTACTGGTGTAAGATTGGCCCGTTGGTAATCTGGCTCTTTTGTAATAACAAGTTTCATACTTGATAACATAGAGATTTCTTCATCATATAGAATTTTGGGCGTAAATGATCCTATTAAATGCTCTTTCGCTCGTACTATATCTATAGATTTTATATACAGCATTCTTTAAATAAAAATGAATTCACTGTGATATTTTAATAAACACTAAATAGATAATGTGTTTTTTATGTTGTATTAACATATCGTCCATACCATGTCAAACTATTCAATATTAAAACAGTGTTGCCAGTCGGCTGCTTTTTACCCGACTGAAAAGAAGGGTTATGTGTTTCACGCGTATCTGTGTATGTGGATTTTTTTATACCCTCGAAACATCCCAACGGCTGGATGGATTTTAATGAATGAAGTCTCTATTGATTCGTCTCAACGGCCCGATGGTTATAGGCTAGGTTTTATTTTTATAAATTCAAAATGGAGGCCGTAAAATACAAAATGCCGGTAGACACGAAAAAAAAATTTTACGCACCCTATTGAGTGGCATGTCATTGGATAGGTCTTTCAAAATGAAGACGATGTTTTATTGACTATTTTACAGTCAGAAGCTCCGTTAAAATATTATACAACCTGGAATTTGTGTATGTATTGTGGATCTCTAGCATTACTGCAACTCTAACCATCATAGACATCCATAGACCTTATCAAAACAGTGTTTATAGATAAGAACTAACAGTTAAAAATAACTTAAAAGTCATCAATACAAGTAAATTAAAAAAATAGGTAAGTAATATAAACAAGTAATATAAAAAAAATATATTTTAAGTCAATTCCTACTTAGGCCAATAAGAGAAATTTTTTCTCCCATTCTTCTTTCTTTTGAATGGCGCTTAAAATGCCTTGATCAAGAAGAGGGCTCTCTCGGTCTTAAAATACCTTGATCAAGAAGGGGTCTCTCTCGATTATTGAAAATTAATTAATTTAATTTAATTAAAGAATCAATATTTGAAAAACAACTGGATTAATATCAAGTGTCATCAACTACTAGTTTTAAAAAATTATTTGAGCTTTATTGGATGAATAATGAGTATTTCATTAACGATTGAAAATTTGAACAATATATATATATAGCGAGAGTGTGAGCTAATAGTAGGAATTTAAAAAAAAATGTTTCACATTGATGAGAAATAATTAATTAGTTCGCTTTTTACGCAGTCGGGTTTTTTTATTTTTTCAAATTTAATTGTTTATTTAAATTGAGATTTCGTGATATGAACCACTTTTCTGAAATGGTCAATACCCCTTCTTAATTACCCCTGGTTACCTTAATTAATGTCATTTAAAACGGCGAATTTACTATTTAAAAAAAAGTCCACTTTTTTAAATGGGATAATTCTCCTATTTAAAAAAAGTGGTGCCAATCAAGGAATCTGAATTTTTAAAAAGTAGCCCACTGGCAACAATATTTTAATATTGGATAGTCTGACATGGTACCGACGATATGTTATACTAATTATGAGCATGATTAACCCTTTCAGAGGCATGACACTTCTAATAGTAAAATTCTGAAATGAATGAAAGACACCGGAATTTGCAATCAAATTTATTTGAAAATAATCAAACGCTTTTCTTAACGTGCTTGATAAAACAAAAATTTACAAACCAAAATTCTGGTGTCAATGTCCCATTTAGGGATTAAAATTAGGTGGTCCAAAAATGAACCACCGCTATTGAAGAGGTTAAATATATTGGAGCAAAATATCAAGTTCTAAATTTAAATTTGCTTTATGGCAAAATATGTTATTTAACTATTCTACGAATATCAAATGCACGGATACAGATGGATTTTACTAGATGGATCACTTTTAGCAAATTGATATACTGTTTCTGAATAATATTATTTAAACAAGTGATACTCATTACATTTTTTAAACGTATTCTCACACCTCTATTTACGAAATGTAATATTTATTTTATTTAATGACAGAAAGTCTGCTTTTAAATAAGGTAATTATTTCTATTTAAATAATAGAGGCAAATCTGTTGTACGGGGGCTATGTAGTGAATACTACTGATTTATACCAAAGAAATCGTAGAATTATAATATTTTCGTAATTGCCTGTACAAGATGTTGAAATATTAGCGTATTATATTTATGTGCCAAAGTTCTAAGATAAATACATCAGAAAGAAATTCACAACTGCTTAAGCTTTCTGTTAAAATTACTCTCTAATTTAGTACTTTAAGACTTTATGCTGTGTCTTTTTCAAACTCAAATTTTACACTTGGGAAGTTTCATGATTTTAGGTAAAAGATAATCTGTCTTAGTTATTATAATGTGTTTAGAACGAATGTAACCTAAATAAACAATCTCTCATTAAAGAAGGGGAAAATTTCAAAATAAACAACGGATAAGATAATAAATCCCTTTTTATGCTATTAATACACAAAAGTTAAGAGCATCTCACTAGAAAAACTTGATATATTTTTATTTGAATTTCATAGTTTTATTTATAATATTTAAGTGTGTATAATACACATACGGTTTATGAGAGGAAGACCAAAAAAATAAAAGTCATATCTCCTATAGGGTTAAGCGGGGTAAGTTCGTGTTTATTTTTTTTAACTAAAAAAAAAACTATAAAGTATTTAAAAAGAGAGAAATGTACAAGACAAAACACAACTTTTTCAGCGACAGATTCATAATAGGAAAAAAAGAGTTTTGTTCAGTATTCACTAAGTTACAGAAATAATAAAAAAAAATAAAAAAAATTAGGAAACACATAATATACCCTCACGGGGTTCTGCGCATTATGCACCAAATTTCTCCTAACGAGGTAATTTGGTGTTCCTTTCATGCAGCAAGTTACCAAAATAAATGTTCTTTGGAAAAAAACAGCTATTTCTAATTTATAGTTTCCATTATCAGTCGTTCCTGTGAAGTCACATCAAAAGCTTTTTTTCCCGTCAACCAATCACATTGACTTTACAGGAGAGTGTGCTTTCAATCCAGGGAACACAGGGTTGGCCTCCAATTTTAATACAAAATTTCAAATTCAGATCGGAAATTTTGAAATAATAATTTTCACTTTAAGTGGCCGCTAAATGTCTCTCATTAAACAAGGCATAAAGCACTATTCTTTATTTCTGGTATGAACTGAAATTTCTGAATAAAAATGGATGCCAAAGTAGCTAACCTGCACGGAGCACATTTCGCATCATTACCATCGTTATTTTGTTAATATTTTTCAAATTTACTTCGAGAGTTTTTTCTTTTATTCTTTTTCGTTTTCAGCATGAAAAAACCCAATCAGTGGTAAAAGGCACTATTTTCAACTGTTAATTTATTCCATACATCTGCTCTGCCTTAATATACAGGGTGACCGAAAAGTTTGTAAACGGTCTAATAACTCGATAAATACATATCAGATTGAAAAAACGAAAAAATACGTGAAAAAAGGTACTCAGTGATACCAAATTTGACCCCGCAACCAACCACCCGGGGTCAGAGAGGTCCAACTTTGAAATATTGAATGATAACTTCCTTTTTGTATTGCAGATTCGGATTGTACGGACAAAAATTCGTAACGTTTGTAATTAACATTTTTTCGGATCCTCGATGATCACAGCGTAATCGAGCAAATAATAGAGATACATATTTTGGTTTTCCCAACCAGGTTTTGACATCTCGCAATCTCATTGGCCAGAACTTTTGACGTCAAAGTTGCCGCTTTTTGCGGAAATAGTGTTTCTTGAAAACCATCAGAGGAGATTGTTTGGACGTCGTTTCCCATAAAAATTAATAGAAATATCTTAAAGTAGTTTTCTATTTGCATTTTTTTATCCAGTCAATCATTTGTGAATGTCCTGTGTATTTTGATCTTTTAACGAGTAAACAAGCTCCTCCCCTCCCGAACAAAAAAACGATGAACTTAATTATTTGGGTGCGGGGTGTGTTTATATTCTGAGTTTCGATGGCTTTTGCAGTTAAAAAAAATCGTTTAATTAAGGAGCGGATGGGGGTGTAAGGTTTTTTTTTTAATTATTACTATAGAATAACACATAGGACCAAAATAAAAAGCATATAAAATCTTTTTTTGCTGGTTGAAAAAATTATGGGGAAATAGCGTAAATTTAAGGTGGGAGTGGGATTAAAATTTTTGATGATTAATTAGTTACTGAAACTACAAAATATAATGTCGGGCAAAAATTTTTTCAACAATTCTTATAAACGTAATAATTTATTAGAATTTAAGATATTTTTCAATTTAATATTGTTTCATAATTATAAAAATAATAATTTTAAACAATTGAAAATTTTTAATCATTTAAACTTTTTCATTTAAGAAATAATTAAACTCTTTAAGCTCTCTTGATTATTTCCTGGGGAGACGAGTTTTTAATTTTCATACGGGAAGGATGATGTAGAAATTTTTTTCTTTACTTATATATTATTACAATAATAATACCAAATGTGACAAAATAAAGAGTGTCCGAAAAGTCTAGAAACGGTCGAATAACTCAAGAAATTCATATAAGATTGAAAAACGAAAAAATATATGTTAAATATTTAAAAAAAAGCTATTCCGTGATACCAAATTTGACTCCCCGCCCCCACCACCTGGGGGTATGAGGCGTTCCAACTTTCAAATCTTAAATGATAATCCCCATTTTTTATTCCAGATTTGGATTATATGGAAAAAATGCGCAAATTCTGCTTTTAACATTTTTTCAGAATCTTTGTACATGACGGTTTAATCCAGCAAAATTTGCCAGATACATATTTTGCTTTCCCAACCATGTTTCGTAATCACGAAATGTGATGGAACAAAGCTTTCGTCGCCGAAGTGGTCGCCTTAACTGGAATTTTGTTTGTCGAAAACTATCAATGGCGGTTTTTTCGATGTCAAAAGTGCTTTATATGCTTTTGCCATGAAAATGTTAAAAAGGAAAATTATATTAATTAAAAAAAAAGTGTTACATTTATTAGAGTTTTTGAATGTTTTCTGCCTACTTGCTGGTCACTATTTGCAGTAACAAATCAATCATCAAAACCTATAATCCCCCCACCTGAAATTTGCTCAGCCAGTACAAAAAGATTTTATATGTTTTTTCGTTTTTGGTCTTATATATTATTCTATAGTAATAATAATAAAAAAAAAAAACCCATTCACCCATATCCGGCCCCGAATTAAGTTATTTTCAAGAGCAGAAGACACCGAAACGCAGAATATCAACACACTACGCCCCCATATAATGAATTTTATCATTTTTCTGTTCGGGAGGGTAGTTGCATATTTACTCGTTAAAATATCAAAATACGCAGATTATTATTTAAAAACGATCGACTGGATAAAAAGAAATGCAAATAGAAAACTAATTCAATATATCTCTATTAATTTTTATGGAAAAAGCATATAAAGCGGCATCAAAATAATCTCCACTGATGGTTTTCGAGAAACAGTATTCCCGCAAATGACGGCAACTTTTACGTCAAAAGTTCTGGTCAATCAGATTTCGAGATGCCAAAATCTGATTAGGAAAACCAAAATTTGTATCTGTCTTACATGCTCGATTACAACAAGAATCCGGAAAAAAAATGTTAATTACAAAATTTACGTATTTTTGTCCGTAGAATCCGAATCTGCAATAAAAAATGGGGGTTATGATTCAAGAATTCAAAGTTGGATCCCCTCTGACCTCCAGGGGATCGATTGCGGGGTACAAATTTTGTATCACTGCGTAGCTTTTTAAAAAATATTTAACATGTATTTTCCGTTTTTCAATCTGATATGTATTTCTCGAGTTATTCGGCCGTATCCAAACTTTTCAGACACCCTCTATAAGGGCTTTGCAGTGCATTATAGGGTTAATTACGTATGCTACACCCTCTTGTGGTAAGATATTGGTACATTAATCTAACTCTGCCTCAGGTTTACTTAAAAAAAATTGTGTAGAGAAAAAGTAATGCTTTCAGTATAGAGTCTAGAAATAAAATTTAATTTATTGTCATAAAAAATATTTCAAAGTCAACAATAACTTGATCACAAACAACCTTCACTAATCAATCAAAAATACATATACATCAATTATAAAAGTAAATTTAATTAAAATTTTATGTTAAAATGAATTTTATTTGCAAACAAAAAGGTTCTTTTATCCCTCTGTCTACCAGAAGGGTCCAATGGACCCGACATGTATATTCAAAATATCTATTCAAACCAGAAATTTCTTCAAAACAAACTAAATGTATAAATCAGACAATAATAAGTTAAATAAACAAATTAAATAGTTTTAAGTAAAAATTCTGGTATAGAATGTTTTTATAAAACTTGAGTAAAATTTCCGGTAGTTCTAGGGTTAAGAAAGATATGCGTCAGCAATTTGCAACTGACTGTACCGCAGTCTCCCCTGCTCTGCTCATTATATTTATGCTAACAAAGTAAATTGCAAAGTGCTTATAAATAATTTAACAATTCATAAATGCGTAATACATCTTGTTGAAGAAATCAAATATGCTTGTGAACGTAAAGTATGTTAGAATTAGCTTGAGAGAAAGTGAGAAATTAAAGCGAAGCATTTATTTCATAAAAGGATTGGCTTTGTTACCGACTTTCTTAATTTATTCAAATATTGCCTACCGTGCACTAAAATTAAAGCTATTTTGAACAGTATTTCTGCTTGAAATTCAATTTACATAGAATTAAATTCATGAAAATATCACACATGGATACATTTCAAACATTTTTTGTATAATTGTTTATTATTTGTTTATTAATGAAAAACGAACATTTTTGGATATTAAAAAGTAGCAAGTTTCTCGCTTTTGATAAAAATCATACATTAAAATGATGTTTTATAGTACCAAATTAAAAGAAAAATATGCATTTGTAGATTTCATAAATTTATATTTTACCTCTTTGTATGTTTTATTTATTGGATTCCTGCAAAACATAAAAAAAAAGTTTCTACTTTATATTACAATAAAATTAGAACAAACAATTATATTTACTGTTCGTTTTCAAATGCCGCGCTTAGCACTCTGAGACGATCCTACTATCCAAATAGGTGTTACGCTGAGATGGGTATTTTCCAAAGTTTTACTTCGGCGTTGACTTGTATGTTGTAACAAGATTAGCAATCAGCCAAACGCAGCTAAACAAACTCCGTTCAACCCTATTTTGAAAAAATCGCAGCAGACCTGACGCATGCACAACAGCGTGGAAGGTTTTGCTTTCCGAAAACAAACAGTAGATGTGTGTAATGCATAAAATATAATGTCGATTGCTAAGGCTATCTTATCTTGCGTTATATACATGTGATATCTTATTATAATGTATATACAGGGTGTCCGAAAAGTTTGGAAACACTCGAATAACTCGAGAAATCCATAACAGATTTGAAAACGAAAAAACACATGTTAAATATTTTAAAAAAAGCTACTCAGGATACCAAATTCGACCCCCGGGTGGGTCAGAGGGTCCAACTTTGAAATCTTGAATGATAACCCCATTTTTTATTGCAGATTCGGCTTCTACGGATAAAAATACGTAACTTTTGTAATTAACATCTTTTTCGAATCCTCGTTGATCACGGTGTAATTGAGCAAATTCGACACATACATATTTTGGTTTTCCCAACATGATTTTGACATCTCGAAATCCGATTGGCCAGACCTTTTGACGTCAAAGTAGCCGTCTTTTGTGGGAATAGTATTTCTCGAAAACCATCGATGGAGATTGTTTGGAAGGCTATGCTTTTTCCATAAACAATAATAGAAATATATTAAAGTAGTTTTCTATTTACATTTTTTTTAAAATCCAGTCGATCATTTCTAAATAATATCATGCTTATTCTGATCTTTTAACGAGAAAATATGCACCTTCCCTCCCGAGCAGAAAAATGATAGTCTTCAGTATTTAGGGGCGGGGGTTGTTGATATTCTGCGTTTCGATGGCTTCTACTGTTAAAAAAAAATCATTTAATTCGGGGGCAGTTTAGGCTGCATGGATTTTTTATTATTATTACTATAGAATAAGATATAGGACCAAAATTAAAAACATATAAAATCTTTTTGTGCTGGTTGAAGAAAGGATGGGGTAGTAGCGTAAATTTTAGATGGGAACGGATGCGGTTGGGATTAAAGATTTTGATGATTGATTAGTTACTGCTCCTACAAAATATCAAGTCGGGAAGACAATTTTCCAATAAACATTCTAATAAAAGTAATAATTTATTCAATTTAAAATATTCTTCAATTTAACATTTTTTTTTCATAATTTTAATATTAATAATTTTAAACAATTGAAAAATGTTGATCTATTAAAATTTTTCATTAAAAAAATAACTAAACTCTTTAAGATCTGTTGACTATTTGCTGGGGAAGACGACGTTTTAATTTTCATAACAGATATAATGTTGAAAATTGTTTATTTATTTATTTATTTATTATTACAATAAAAAACAAATGTGACAAAATGTATAAACAAAAACATAATTGGCAGAACAAATTAAAAACACATTAGTTTATTTCCTACATTTTTTTACCCCGAGAAGGGGCATTTATAAATATGTTTCATTCAGTTAGTTCTACGTTCAATGTTAAATATTTTTTACAAATAATTTAAACCATCTGAGCATTTAAAATTTTAAACAATATGATACATATAACACATTAAAAACGTATTTTCCGTTAAAAGTAATCTAAATAAATTTTAGACTTTTTTCATTTTTAAGTTGCAAATATTTGTATTGCAGATTTTGTATAATGCTTATGATGAGCTTGTACAATATGATAAGGCACATGTAAAATAAAACAACATTTTAAAAAGTCTAAGATTTATTTCGATTTAATTTGAAGGGAACCTAAATTTTTAGGGTATTTAAATTATCATATTGTTTGAATTTTTTTTTTTAAATTTAATAATTGGTTTAACCCTTACCGGCGCGGAGTATTTCTGTTGATAATCTAATGAAATGATTTTCTGAAACCAGAATTTATAAAAGAGTTTGTTAGAAAATATATACTTGCTTATTTTCATGTACGTTATAAATAGAAAATTGTAATTAAATATTCTGGGTACCAGTAAAATAAAAATTAGGTGTACTTTTTAAGGGCACTTCCCGCGAAAGGGTTAACTTATTTGTTACAGAAATTTAACATTAAACGTAGAACTAATTAACTGCATGAAAAGTATGAATAAATGTCCCTTTTGGGGTTTAAAAAATGTAAGAATTAAACTCATTTGTTCTTCATTTGTTCAGCAAATTATGTTTTAGTTTATATTTTTTTTCACATTTGTTATTTTATTGTTATAAGTAATAAATAATTAAACAGTTTTATGCATTATCCTTCCCCTGTGAAAATTACGTATTTTTGTTCGTAGAATCCGAATCTGCAATAAAAAATGTGGGTTACAATTCAAGAATTTAAAGTTGGACCATCCCTAAACCCCCCCCCCCCGGGGGGGGGTCGGTTGCGGGGGTCAAATTTGGAATCACTGGGTAGATTTTTAAAATATTTAACACGTATTTTTTCGTTTTTCAATCTGATATGTATTTCCAGAGTTATTCGCCCCTTTCCAAACTTTTCGGACACCCTGTATATACCATAATCTTCTGCGTATCCGCCGCACCTCAGATAATTCGATTTTCTACAATAATTTGTTTTAAATAAATTGTGACTTGCTTTTGCTTAGCATTTATTTGACTTCATTCTTTAAATAAAATTTCCGGTATGAAAAAGACTTAACTAAGCCGCGGCGTATACGCAGAAAATTACGATACGTGAAATCATTTAACTATTAATAAAGAGAAACTGACATATCCTTAAAATAGTGAAGCTTGAACTGTAACCGCTATGGCAGTGGTTGTTTATTGCCGGAGGAAACTTCCACCAGTATATTTATATAGAAATTTTCTCCTTATATAAACGCCTTATTACTTCAAAATTTCAGTCATAAATAATGGTAGAAGCAGTTGTTAATTTTTACTGGTAGAAGATTGCTTTCGCGGTAGTCAGGCCCTGCGTTTCCGCCATATTGTAACAACCAGGGAAAGAAACTTACAGTTTTACAAGACAAACTGACACCAGTAAAAGAAAACAGAAATTTTTACCACATATATGAGAAAAAAATTCTGTGAATAAGACGCTTAAGTAAGACAAAATTTTCTATTAAATTTTACTGGTGCGAAGTTTCGCCCGGCGGTAATCAGAAACTGAAGATCCGATTTAAAAACAGCAGCCGCCATTTTGTGACAACCTCCTCAGTTATTTCACTCGCAACTCGTAACTGAACACTATATGTCTCCTCCTCTTTACTCATAACTCCATTCGTGAAATAGACATATTTTCGACAACTAAATTTGTACGAATTCAATATTTCCAACTGAGCGAAAAAATGTCCAGGCCGGTAATCGAACCCAGATACTAGGCTTACAGGGCCACTGCTCAACCTTTTAAGCTAAGTGGGGCTACAACCGGTGAGCATATTTCGCTCAGATAACATTATTGATAATAACATCTGGTTTGACAGGCAGACAGCTCGTCAGAATAAACCACAGGTAAAGGAACTCCATATAAACGATGGGTACGTAGATAAACTATTGTTTTATCACAATCAAACTGATTGGTAAATTTATAATACGAATTGAATATTCCCAATTGAGCGAAAAAAGGCTAAGGTGTGGAATCGAACCCAGATCCTTGTCTTACAGGGCTAATTCTCAACCTTTTGAGCTAACTGGGCCGACAACCGGGGAGAATATTTCGCTGAGATAATCTTATTGGTAATAACATGTGGTCTGTTTGCCTGGTGATGTTATTACCAATAATGTTATCTGAGCGAAATATGCTCACCGGGTGTCGGGCCAGTTAGCTTAAGCGGTAGAGCATTGGCCATGTAAGCTAAGGATCTGTGTTCGATTCCCGACCTGGGCATTTTTTCGCTCAATTGGAAATATTCAATTCGTATGATAACTTTACCAATCAGTTAGATTGTGTTAAAGCAATAGTTTATCTACGTACCCATCGTTTATATGGATTTCCTTTATCTGCGGTTTATTCTGTTGAACTGTCTACATGACAAACCAGATGTTATTACCAATAAGGTTATCTTAGCGAAATATGCTCACCGGTTGTCGGCCCAGTTAGCTTAAACGGTAGAGCATTGGCCCTGTAAGCCAAGGATCTGGGTTCGATTTCCCGGCCAGGGCATTTGTTCGCTCAGTTGGAAATATTCAATTCGTATGATAACTTTACCAATCAGTTTGATTATGTTAAAATAATAACTAAATTTCTGCCTATAATTTGAAGTATCTGATGAAAACATCAAAAATTTTATAGTGTGGGTCAGGGTTCCCAGTTTGGCCTCCAATTATAATTATAATTCGAAATTTAAAATTCATGCAATATGTTTCGAAAGAAGAATTTTTACTTTATGTGGTCGATAAATGTCTCTTATGAAATAAAGCGTAACATACTATTCTTTATTTCTGGTATGAACTCAAAATTTCTGAATAAGAATGGAGGTCAAACTAGCAACCCTGGTGCGGATTATAAGGATTCCAGGGTTGCCAGTTTGGCCTCCAATTTTATTCCGAAATTTCAAATTCACACCGGAAATTTCAAATGAAGAATTTTCACTTCTTATGATCTCTAAATGTCTCTCGTTAAATAAAGCATAAAAAACTATTCTTTATTTCTGGTATGAATTCCAAATTTCTAAGTTAAAATGTAGGCCAAACTGGCAACCTTGGTTGATTCGGATTATCTTCTAAGTTATTTTGCGTAAAATATTAAAAGAAAATATTAAAAGAAAATACTAAAAGAGCACGTAGAATCATATAGTTTTCAGTAAACGGTTAGTCACGAGAGAAATTAGGCGACAAACAAATGATAGAATAAAAATTAATGATTGTGTTCACCAAGTAAAATATAAGGCTGGAAATGATGTATAAATATAGCACATGACTATTTTGTCCTTATACAAAAACTTCGTTCATTTGAGTAAGAATAGCATGTATATTCTTTTTGTTACTTCAGAAAACCAATCACCATCTTATTTAATGGCAGAATTATGTTATTAAATAAGGCAATGGAGATCACGTCAGATTTCGACGGCATTTAAGGGGTTGAGTTAAGAAATATCTGCATTTTTTAGTTGGTTTTGTTTATAATATGCCAGTTTTTTACTCAAAATTAACACCACTTTGTGGAAACTTGAAAAAGTACGGTAGAAATACCATGGCACGTTTTTAATATAAATGTATTATATATTCGATTAAATATGAGTATTTGTTTAAAATTTTGTTCCAAAAGAAACTTAATGATAAGTGATTGCTAAAATTGGCTATTTTTCATTATATTTTTTTAATAGTAATTTTTATTGATAATTTAGTTTTCCTCGGAAAAACCATCACAGCGAGCTCATGCCAATTAAAAAAGAATGAGCAAAATTGATTAATATTTTCAAAAGCTAAGCGAGGTTATACATTAAATGTACTCATATGTTGGAATACGCTTAACAAAAATTCCAACATCAGTTTCATTTCATCAGTTGCAATTCGAATGCAAGTTAAATTGAGCTTACTATACAGCCAATAAATTTCATAATTCGCAAATATTCAACTGTAAATTTTGTATAATTTGCCTTAGTAAACGTCCCTATGTCACTACTAATTTATGCAAAAAGCTATTTCTATCGTTAACACACGCGCAGTTAAAATTGATTCATGTAAATGTTCATACTTTATATAATAATTAATATACAGGGTTTCCGAAAAGTCTGAAAACGGTTGAATAACTCGAGAAATACAAAGCAGATTGAAAACCAAAAATATGTGATAAATATTTTTTAAAAAGCTACTAAGATATACCAAATTTGACCCCCACAATCGACCCCTGGAGGTCAGACGGGGTCCAACTTTGAAATCTTGAATGATAACCCCCATTTTTTACTGCAGTTTCGAATTCTATGGACAAAAATACGTAACTTTTGTATTTAACATTTTGGTATTTAACATCATCTTTCTTTGCAAAATTGGCTTTTGGCATCAGTAATACACGAAAATAAAATTTGCTTTATTTAATTTTTGAAATTGTGTACTTGAAGAAAACTCCTTTTAAAAAAAGGGTGCGTAACGAATAAATTTTTTGTAAGAGAAGCCGGAGTCGAAAGGGCTAACGATAAGTTTATATATAGGCCATTAATATTTTACTATTCTCTCATTAGCTCCTTTGACTCCCAGATCTCTTTTTTTCAAGTACGGTGGTATATACTAGCGTTTAGTGCAAATTTGCATTTTCACAACTGCTACCGTATGTGGCAATGGAGTTATGAATAAAGAGGAGGAGACATATAGCGTGCAGTCTACTAGTTGCGAGTGAAGTAACTGATGAGGTTGTCACAAGATGACGGCTGCTTTTTTTTTTTAAATCGGATCTTTAGTTTCTGATTTCCGCCAGGGCAAACATCCCACCCGTAAAACCGAATAAAAATTTTCGTCTTATGTAAGCGTCTTATTCATGGAAATTGTTTCTTACAAATGTCGTAAAAATTTCTATTTCTTTTTACTGGTGCCTGTTTGCCTTGTAAAGCTGACCATTTGTTTCCCTGGTTGTCACAATATGGCGGAAACACAGGGCCTGACTACCGAATAGTAACCAGTAAAAATGAAAATCTGTTCCTGACATCATTTGTGACTGAAATGTTACATTAATAAGGACTTTAAATACGGAGAAAATTTCTATGTAAATCTACTGGTGGAAGTTTCCACCGGCTGTAAATAGCTGCGATAGCGGTTACAATTAAAGCTTCACAATTTTAAGGATATTCCAGTTCCTCTTTATTAGTATTTCTATGTATCTAGATGATTTCTTATTTAAGTATTCCGAATTCTCATCAGTAACTTTTAATAGTTACTTTTGCTTTACAAGGTCATAGATATTCTATAAATAAAATAAATAAAATTGCTATTCAATTTTCTCCTGTTTAAATTCAATACTTCTAAATAAAAAATCCACCAGATGCGGCAACACTGATTTTCATATTCCGCATGGACGTTAGCGCTGTACGTCTGGTAGTCGTCTACTATAAAATCAGGACGTACGCATCGTACGTCCTGGATGTCAAGGTGTGAATGAACAATATTATTATGCAACCCCCATATATTCATGTGTTACAGCAACAGATTATTTCACTAACTTTACTTTACAGAGTGACCACAAACTTTGATTTTTGTTGAACTTTTTGTTTGTCACCTACTTGTTCTCCTGACCAAACCTTTAATGAAAAAATCAATCTGACCAAACGTACTTTCTTTCCAGAATTTTCAGACGATTTCGACATGTATTTATGTAGATATTTTTATGTAATATTTTAATTTTATTCGTCACTGTACTACTCTAAATTATAGGGAAGAATTTATGCTATTGCCATTTTTAAATAAAAGCTAAAGGTATGAGAGTCGTTTGCACAATAATTACGTTTCGCTATAATTTTTCTTAATTTACCTTATGATGATATTATTTATCATCTGAGATATAATAAAAAAATAAAAAGAAAGCTGTACTGTTGAAAATTGCATTCTGAGTTTTCTAATTTTACATATGTTCCGATTGTTTATTTAACTATTGTAGCCACAATTCGAATGAAGATAATAGTAATGCATAACTGTGAGATAAAAAGTAAAATACGAAAGTAAGAAGCCTTTATTATTTCAGCGGGTGCACTTAGTTTTTTACATGAGCACTTACATGACGTAATTTTGTCGCATACATGTAACATTATTTACATATAAAATAAAGATACATATTAGAAGAACACTTATATCTTTAAGTACAGTGTGTCCATTTTCAATGGTATATTATAAAAGTTTAATTTAGATTATTTACAACAAATTATATATCAAGTTGAAAGTAAACTCACCTAATTTTTCTTACAAATGTTCATGTGCACCTTTAGTTATACGGCACGCATCCAACGTATTGCCCAGTTCTTCTAAAGCATGTATCACCTCTAACCAGCATGGACGCATGTGTAAAAGTGCTCTTAACCCATTAAGGATTGCTTAATATTTGAAAAAAAATATCAAAAAGTACCTTTTTTTTTAATTACAGAAATTGAATACTTATAAGGTTTCTAAATAAAATATGCAATAATTTTTTTAAGGCGAAAAAAAAGATGTTATAGAACAAATTCACATTTGTAGAAAAGCCATTATGCGAGATTCCTGTCTCTTAATGTTTGTTTCAAACCATACAAATTAATGTGAATAAGGCCTTTCTTTTCCACATCTTAGATCTTTATTTTTCATCATCGCACAAACTTTTACAAATAATATTTGAAATAATATATATAGACTTTAAATTTATGATATTAATAACTTTTTTGAGTGCGATATATTTCAAAACATGCAATACAAAGTCCAGCATCACAATAGCGCCAAAATCAAAGCCCTTACATTAATATGCAAAGACTTGACACGGAAATGCCATTTAAATTTTTCTGGTTTCAGAAGTTTTCCCAGCAATTAAATCTCCAGCCCGAAAATATGACGGGCACGAGAAATAACGATCGACACCTCACCACGTGATATTGACGGGAGCGAGAATTAATGGGTTAAATCCTTCCACGCTGTCGTCTTTGACAGCTGAAGTTCAAGATTTACTTTCCGAAGAGATTTCTTAGGCCTATGCTGGTAAGATGATATGACATGGTTAACATCCTGTACAGACACTTTTGGTATTCCCGTGCTATTCTCTTTACACACACACACAGTCGTTTAGAATTGCCTATACCATCGGCGGATGTTTTTGGTCACATGGGTATGACAATTAATCTTTAAACGAAACGCTAGTTGGACTAAAATTACAGATTCAATCTAAGCAATTTTCAGAAAAGAAAACGCTTTACGCTCTGGAGCTGCCATTTTGCGTATGTGGCATTGCAAGCAAGTAAATAACAAAGCGGTACTCGCGCATCCGATTATCTAAAACTGCTTGAGTTTCCCTTTATTTGTGACCTTGCACCAACACTGTATGTTACAATGCTTACAGTTGATACTATTAAAATTTACAAGTCGGTCATTCTTTTATGGACACATTGTATTAAAAACTAATTTTAAGAGAGAAAAGTTTCAGAAACGTCTCCTTTGTCGGAAAATTTACAATAGCTCGCTCACTGGAACGTTGAACACTTTTAACAGAAATTCATATCGTAGATTATCTTTTTCATATATTTAATCAGTAATATATGTCAATGCAAAAGCATATAGATTAATTATAGCATATAGATATTAACTCTATTGCTTTAATAAAAAAATATTTTGCAATGACCATCATATCCAAATTGTGTTCGCATAATTTATGGAAATACAATAAATTACATTATGCTGTTACATAATTTTATAAGTGTGAAATATCCAAATATATGTTTAAAGTGGAACTATACCAGGGTTCGCAAGCTATTAAGCCACGTCCCATTTTGTAAGGACTCTACCACCAGTATTATTACAAAGTTAATTTTCTTCACGATTCATTAGAAAGACGATAGTTTTGTGAGGTTACTGGTGGTAGAGTCCTTAGAAAATGGGGCGTGGCTTAATAGCGTGCGAAACCTGTATACTTATTACAAATGCCTCGCGTTGTATTTCACCTCAGTGTTTCTCGCATTCTGATAAATCGACATTTTTCCATGTCTCAAATGTAATAACCATTAACCCCTTAATCGTCGCGCCCGAGACATTCACGGGCAAACCCATATGAACAAATTTCGTCGCGCCCGAGACATTCACGGGCAAACCCATATGAACAAATTTCGTCGCGCCGGTGACACTCACGGGCTGGACGTCAAATGACTTTAGCTAATTTTTTCTGGTATCAACTTTGCATTTTTCTTTCACGAAAATATTTTTAATTCTTATATACGTGATTATATTTTTATATTCTGACTTTTAAAGCATAGTTTTTAGTAATTTTCGCTTGCACTTCTTCTCGGAAATAGGGTAATATTGTTCCTTAAACAAATAGTGGTGCTCAGGAAATAAATTATCTCATGTCAATACTGCAGCATCGGTCCGTTAAGGAAGGCATAAAAGCTTAAAAGATGGGAAACTCTGAAATGACAAGTTTGTTTTTAAGATTGTAATGGTTAATTTAAGGAACTGTATGAGTTGAAACACATGTTTTACTTGTTTCAAATCTGAATACATCTGGGTTACGGTTTTATAAATTTCTATGTTGAGTAGCTCAAGTGAAAAAAAGATTTTAGTGTTGAGATATCTGGAAAGGAATCAGAAGATTACATTTTTTCAGATGTTTTTGACTCTGAAAAATCGGAAACTGAAGATAGTGATGATGACCCAATATTAAGCACACTTATACTTGCAATTCAAATCGAAGCCTAAGATTAACGTTTCGTTTGAAGCTATTTCTGGTATTCTGCAGTACTATGAACATTTTATAAAAGATGAATTGGCGGATAATATTCTAATCGAAACTGATCGCTATGATGAGAATTGGAGAAATGTTTTGGCGAGAAAGGGAGATTGGAATGGCAGCATATTTCTTAAAATAAAATGCTGCTCTTTTTTGCTCTTACTACTGTCGAAAAAATTTTAAGAAAAAAAAATGTTAAAAGTAAAAGTGAAAGAAAATATATTTTGGACTACACTTTATTCCTTAAAACCCAATTTATTCGCGATATTATGACGTACAATCCGTACAGCGAATTAAAAATATATATATAATTTTGGAATAATGAAGCTCAGGATCCTGAAAATCCGCCTAATCCGAAACTGTACAAAACTTCGACTGTTTGTGCGCATCAGAATTATTTGTAAAGAACAATTATCAACATCAAGTCGTTTATGTGAACACCATTTTCTGGATGTTATGACCCCTACGGACAACCTTACACACAATGAAAAATTTGTTCTTCCCATGAGAATAAATATGGAAACAAAATTATAAAATAAACCAAATATGAATGTAAGGACTGTAATTTAGGAATTTGCATGTCATGTTTCAAAGTTTTCCTTACATTGAAAATTTACTAAATTTTGAAAAATATATTGAATGCCAATTTTCAAATTAAATTTGAATGAAATTATCGTCTTCGTAGTAACATAAAATATTATTTGATTTATATATGTCTTTACCGTTACTTAAAATGATTCCTCAGATTGCAGCATTGCATCGAAGCTTCTCTGCACGTCATGTGTGTGCAATACTATTAAATAAAAAATAAATAAAATTGTAAGTTTTAAAAATTTTATCGATCCTGAACACTTTCAGGAACAAAGAACCTTCATTGCTTAAATGTCGAAATAAGAGATTGACATCAGAATTTATGAACAGATTTTCTTATAAATAAAAAAGAGCCAAATTTCACAAATTTACTAAAGAAACATTTTTGTATACAATTTCTGGGATCATTGGACTTTTGAATATTCAAATTGAGGGATTTAATATACTTCAAACCACCCTTAAAAGGGATAAATATTAAGAAAATACCCTGTTTTTTTTTTTACTAATGAACTCAGAATTTTATGAATAATAAAATCGGGCAATAAAAATAAAAAAAAATCGACGATTTTTGAAGGGATTTTCCCAAAACTACGCGACGATTAAGGGGTTAAGCATACATTTAATTCATTCCGGCGCGGAGTAATTCTATTTATAAACTGTTGAAATGATGGAATGACACCTGAATTTATAAACAAAGTTATTAGAAAATAAGAACGTGCTTATTTTCACATACATTAAAAAAGGAAAATTTTAATTAAAATTCTTGGTGCCGTTTGTCAGTTTTGTAATTAAAATTAGGTGTCCTTTTCTGAGGACACTGCCCTCGAAAGGGTTAACACTAGAACTACCGTGAACCGTCATTTTGACGGCTACCATATAAACATGTTTCGGTTCAAACCAGAAATTTGATTATGAAATAAGTTTTAAAAGATACAAAGAAGAAAAACGTTAAACAATAAAGTTAAACTGTTTTAAATCAAAATTCTGGTGTGAATTTTTTTTATAAAACTTGACTCAAATTTCCGGTAGTTCTAGTGTTAAGTCACTGTATATTTATTTAAAAATAGTTTAAAATAATTATATGTTATAATTTATTGGGCAGATTGTAATATGCCATTAAATAAAAATTTTAGAGACGATTATAACAAATTAACGAGTACATCACCTATCTTATTTTTTTCAGTGGCCTCGGTTTTAAAGCATACATTTAAAGCATTCATAAAAATTCAATATGAGACTAATATTGTTCTTAAAAATATATTATTCAATTAACCAATGGGTTACGGATTGGAATAAATGCATCCTAGTGGATTATTTTGTATTCTATTAGTGCAGTTTTTGAAAAAGCATCTCTTAGTATCTGTAAATCAAGAATATTTACAAGAAAAAATTATCAAAAATATTTGTTTTTGAAAATTGTCGTACGACTGGATATAAAAAGAGTCGTAAATCTGGCGCATAATCAGAGTGCTAATTAACAAATTTTCACTCAGATAATTGTTTGAAATATTTATAAGTATAGTAATGCATTACTAACATGAAAATAAAATTCATCTGGAAAAAGCACTTAACAAAGTGTGATATTCCTTGGAATTTACAAGGTGTCAAACATTTAATTCTTACTGAAAATTTGCATTTAAAGGGACCGTGGACCTTTATTATAGCAAAATTCACCCCAAAATCGAAATTTCTTTTTGTGTGTATATTTATTCTAAAACTTGTACTGAATCATTTTTGAAAATCCTCATGCAGGTGCGATGATTTTACGCAAAGTTACAAGTGTTTTAATTTTGTACACAAACATTTTTTTTTGTCCCTTTCATGACATTAAATCTGTTTTTCGAAAAGCTGATTTTTCAACGTTTTTACATTTTTTAAATGTTCCATGAGTCTTAATTTTTGATCAAAATTCCAGAAATTGATAAGGAAGATTTCTGATATTATTTACAAAGAAATTGCGTATGGATTTTAAAATCCTAACTTATTAAGATAATTAAATTTAAATTTTAACTTATTAAAAGGCAAAATTTTTATAAAAATTGATATGGAATTCAGAAACAAAACTCTAAAAAATTAACTATTTCAGGTATGGAAAAATCGATACACACATGTGTTTGTAATAGTCTTTGAAGTGATTAAAACGAAAAATCGAGGAAATATTTCAAAAATTAAGACGCATGGAGCATTTTAACCCCTTAATTCTCGCTCCCGTCAATATCACGGGCTGAGGTGTCGTTCGTTATTTCTCGTGCCCGTCATATTTCCGGGCTGCAGATTTAATTGCTTTAAAAAACTTCTGAAACCAGAAAAATTAAACTGGCATTTCCGGTTGAAGTCTTTGAATATGGCCGTTGGGGTTTGGCTTTGGCGCTGATGCTGGTATTGCATATTTCGAAATATATAACACTCAAAAAAGTAATCAATAATCAAAATTTAATGTACTATATATATTATTTCAAATATTATTTGTAAAAAAAATTGTGTGATGATGATAAATAAAGATATAAGATGTGAAAAATAAAGGTCTTATTCGCATTAATTTGTATGGTGTAAAACAAACATTAAGACACTGAATTCTCGCATGATGGCTTTTCTACAAATGTGAATTTGTTCTATAACATCTTTTTTTTTTTTTTTTTTTTTTTTTTTACTTTTTGCCTTAAGGGAAAAAAATAATTGCATATTTTACTTAGAAACCTTATAATTATTCAATTACTGTAATAAAATAAATAGGTACTTTTTTTATGTTTTTTCCAATTATTCAGCGATTGTGAAGGGGTTAAAGTTTTGTTGTAAAATTTTAATTTTTGTAAACTATAAAATTATAATAAGATTCGAAATTTCTGTGTTCTGTATACTTATGATGAAATGTATTGGGTCGTTCGGAAAGTCGTGTCCGTCTGGAAAAATCAGTTCTTACCGGAAAATTCTGCACGGTAATTATTAGACGTTAGATATCGGTATCAATGTCTTGTAATTAAATGATAGAATTTTCCGGGACAAATTGATTTTCCCAAACGGACACAACTTTCCGAACGACCCAATAAATTTGCACAAAATTTCATATCTCTATGATGAAAATAAAAAAAAAATAAAATAAATAACGTGCAACCGTTTCCTTAAATGGCCAAATGTGTAATCGTTTCTAAATGCAGCATTTTCAATATTTTTCTAAGATTTAATAAAGCGAGCAATTGTGTTAAAAAATTATGGTACCACAGTTGGTAGCCTGATTTCACTTTTTGTCGGGCGCACATAAATTTTGCATGAGCGTAACGTGTTTTTTTGCGAACACTATTTAGACTGTAAAAAATTTAAGCTACTTCATAAGAATAATAAGTTACATCTTAGAAGAGTAAATATTCATATCAGTAATAAAAATGGAATTTTAATTTCGTGCTTTTTGTGAGAGCAACATTACGGGGAAATCTCGTTTTTTGCAAAATATACGATAGCTTGCACACTGGAAGTTTTAACTTTTTAAAATCAATTTTATTTTGTTAATTTGGATTTTTGAAATAATTAAAATATTTGCACTCTAATTTAAAAAAACTGACTATTCACTCCGGAGGAGTGAATACTCACTCTTTATCAGAGTTCAAATATGCCCAACCTCTTTAGTGTGACTATTCACTCTGAGCAAATGTGGAATTGTTAACTATTTAAAAGGGTGAATACTCACTCCTGGGAAGTGATTATTCACTGTAAACCGGGGTGAATGATCACTCTTTCGAAGGGGTCACTATTCACTCTTGCTAAAGGAGTGCGTTTTCTCACCCCTTGTAGGAGTGAATAGTCACTCTTTCATAGGAGCGAATGTTAATTTTTTATAGAGTGAATTCTTTATTTATGTTGGTTTTATGGGCCTTTTAAAAGAATCATATGTTTTAGACCATGCAATGAAAATAGATGCAAGCGTGGTAAAGATTGGAATAAACTACGTTACTGGCAATATTTATTTAATTCATTGTTTGTAACACTAATTGAACTTTTAAGGAAAAATTCAGTGAAAGTTACCTATGAATTAAACTAGATAACTGAGAGAAATAAACTAATATAATTTATGCCAATCGTATCCGTTTTTTTTTTCTTTCATTGCATGCCCTATAAATATATGATAGTTTTAAAATGCTCATAAGGACAAGTAATTAACCGAAGTTTTATTCAGTTAATATCATTTCTTTCTTTTCAGATACCCATTAAGTTGTATTTAGGATTTTAATAACTCCCCTGATGTACATAGTTGTGTTCTTATTTTCATGTGTAATTCAAGATTTAAATATTTAGATCTCAGTATTCATTGCTAATATATTTAAATCTAATGAAACTTTGTTCTTTTCTGTATAATAGGTGGATCTTATATGATTAAAAACGTGTGATTTCATTTTAATTTTTGTTTTATAAATAAAATCTTATCTATAAGAAAATCTTGTACTTACGCTGTCAAAATTTTAATAATTAAAAACTCTTATGATACTCATCAGCAGACATATAAATAAAAACTATATTAAAAACACTTTAAAAATGAATCCCATCGCCTCATGCTACGGATGGCGCCAAATCCGATGCAGTATTGATTTTTGGATGTTTAATGATCAGTTACCGTGAATGTTTTCAGTTTGATATTGTGAAAGTGACTGTGCTGTTCGTAACTTTGCTTCGTGGAGGTCAAGAACACTCTCCCCTGATGATGGCTCATTGGGGGGGGGGGGGGGGGCATGAGGCGTTGGGATTCATTTTTAATGTGTTTTTAATATAGTTTTTATTTATATGTACGCTGATGAGTATCATAAGTGTTTTTAATTATTAAAATCTTATCTTTTCAGCTTATTTTTCAGATAAGTATTGTTATTTTGCAGAATCTTATTTTTCTAATTTTTTTTTTTTTAATTTTTCCACTAAAAACACCATGCTTATAAACTCACATCTATATTTATTAAGTTCTAAGCTTGATCTAAATATTAAGAATGAGTAAGATTTTTTTCCATGCGTTGTGATTTGTCATTGTTTTATTAAATATGAATATGGAGTCTAGATTTTTATATTCTTTGGAATATGTTTATATTTTTCTTTTAAACATACTCCTTAACTTAGTCATGATTTCGAATTTTCTCCCGTTATTGCTGAAAAATGGATATTAATACAACGCTTATTTATGGATCGACCAGATAAGTTATATTTAATTTAATTTTTTTATTCCCGTATATACAGTATTTTGTGAATATGAGCTAAACAGATTTCGTATGTTTTAAAAGAAAAGACTGATCTAGGAAATAGAAAAAAGAAGGAAATGTATAAAGAAAAGAAATAACTTCACATGCACTGTTCTTATTGTTTAAAAAACATTTTTAATGTAAAACGTAGTTTTTTATCAATTTAAAATATAGTCAATAATTTTATTATAGAAGTGATACCATGAGCATTAAAAAATATATACCAAAACTTTTTTATCATTAAACTTCATATCAGGCATAAAATTCACTTTATTTCAATTCTTAAATATTATTTTTTATTTTTTGTGCCAGTAAATACGTGTATCATAAGTGTATAAAATGAGTTTACAAAAGAAGAAAATTTAGTAATATATTCAGAATGTCTATAATTAAATGTTTTGATTAAAATCATAAACAGCAGATAAATGCTCACATACAATTTAAAAAAATAAATATACCAATTTGAAAAGCACTAAAAATAATAATTATTATTTTATAATTGCACTATGAACAGGGATGAGATTTCCGCTTTTTTGCACACCAGTATTTTGTTAGAGAAAATGTTATTTTATTTAATCGGAACATTTTTGCGATTTAAAAGAACAACGTTTTCTCTAACAAAATACTGGTGTGCCAAAAAGCGGAAATCTCATCCCTGTATGAAACAACAACAACAATAACGATAAATACTGTTTATAATTAGAAAACAGTAACCGAAAACAATACAACAGCACACTATCTCAACACATTTTAAACAAATCTCAAAGAAAACAATTCCAGATCAATTATTTTCTGTATAACATAAAACTATTTAACACATAATCCTAACATACAGAATCTACATGAATAAAATATTAAAATTAAATAAGACTGACCTTTACGTTCCATAAATAATCACTTTATAATATCCGTATGTTTTAATCCTGAAATGGCAGACGCCTTTCTCTTATAAAATGCGTCATAGACTTGCTCTTCTGTTTAGATGATGAGTAATATCAATACATAACAATTAGTGATCGACCGAATGTTCGGTTTTGTTTTTGTTTTTGTTTTTGTCTCAAAATATGAATTTCGCCGATAATTCGTTTTCTGCGAAAATGCTGCCAAAAATTCGGCCGGAAAGAAACTATCTATATTCCAGAAATCTCGTTTCTTCCTTCGGAAATTTTCAACATTACCCGTTGATTTGAGATGTATCCACTCAAATGAGACACTCTTTATTTATTAATATGAACTTCACTGAGACGGGAAGGACAATTATAATGCAAACAATGCATAAATGACTCAACTTTGAAGATACTTTTCACGCGCTTGTTAAAAACTGCAGACTTAACAGTAATAGAAAAACTTTGCTTGACACCGCAAAAGTGTTTCGAACGCTCTTTGAGAAAGTTCTATCATTCCGTATCCTTTATGAATTAATTACATTTTATTTTATATTAAAAAATTTCCATAAATAATCATTTTAATAATATCCGTATATTGAAATCCTAAATTGACGTACGTCTTTCTCTTATTTTAAGAAAGCGTCATAAACAAGACTGTTGTTATTGCCTGATTATTAGTACCATTATATACAATAGTCACTCCTGCTTGGAGTGAATATTCACTCTAAGCAGTAGTGAATAATCACTCTTTCAAAGGAGTGACTATTCACTTTTGAAAACGAGTCCGCTTTAGTACCAAATCAGCATAATTTCCAATGTTACGTTATGAAATGGAGTTTTACCAAATTAAGAAGTGACATATTCTGGCAATTTTCATTATTTTACTCCATATATTGGTTCAAAGTTTAACGGGAATTTTCTAAAGTGTATAATGCCAGGCTTTCACTCTCGTCAGCTGAGTGAGATATTTCACGCTCGACAACGGAGGGACATATTTCACTCTCGACAAAATAGTGAAATATTTCACGCCTTTCTAGAGAGTGGAAGACTCACTCTTTAAGGAGTGTATTTTTATAAAATTCATTCCAAAAGTATGAAAATGCATGTCACTCTTTCAAAGAGTGGACTTTTCACTCCTCCCAATTTTAGAATGCATGTATTGGGTCGTTCGGAAAGTCGTGCCCGTTTGGGAAAATCAATTTGTACCGGTAAATTCTATCATCTAATTATTAGACATTGATTCCAATATCTTATGTCTAGTAATTACCGGGCAGAATTTTCCGGTACAAAGTGATTTTCCCAAACGGACACGACTTTCCGAAAGACCCAATAAAATTGCATAGGCATTTTTTAAAAATTCATCAGCTTTAGTTTAAGAAAAATAAAAAAAATACTTTGCAAGCCTCACCATATCCAAAATGTGCTCGTAAAATTGAAAAATATGTACTAAATTGTTGTATGCTCTTACATATAATTGTATAAAATTGAAATATCCCAAAATGTTTTAATATTGAACTATACTCATGACAGTAGACGCCCGTTATGTTTCATTTTATACGATATAGCATTCACCATTTTTCATCACGATATAGCTGTGACGATATCGACATTTTGAATTTTCTCCACAAAATAAAAGTAATAAATTTTCTAACTTAACGATATTTTTGAAATATTTTTATATTTATTTAAAAAAGGGAAATATAATTCTATGTTGTTATCGCATTAAAAAAATTGTAATAACGTATAAATTAACAATTTCGTGACGTATAGGACGTATAAAATAGAACATCACCTATTTTAAATGCCCTCGGTTTTATTGTCTTTTCGAATATAATGTGATGCAATAAAACGAGGGACTATTTTAATTAATGATTTCCTATATTTTATGAAAAATTTCGAAAACTGCGATCAATTTGCAAATTTTATTATGAAAAAATATATATATATTACTGAAGTGTATACCGTACTTTTCAAAACTATATTTCGCATTTTACGTTTTAAACTTAACACATTCACGACGGGAAACGAGAATTCTCGTTTTCATAAAAAAAAAAAAAAAAAAAAAAAAAAAAAAAAAAAAAAATCATTGACTAACGCCGTGGCTTCTACATTTCAGAAAATTGTTGTTTCAGATTGTAAGATATTTTATATTAAATTTGTACATTGGAAGATATTTCCCGATGCATAAACTTGGGAAACCTATCTAGAGCACCAATTTACAAAAGTATTTCATAACAAGGAGGATATTCTACTGTTTTAAAATTCAGATTTGATTTTAAAAAATACCCATCGGCAATGTGTTAACATTCACCGATATTTGAACTACATTACTTTATTTCGAATTTTATGAAAGCATAGCTGCCAATTCTTAAGCTTTTTTGTACCAGAAAAATTTAATAGAAATTTTTGTCCTTTTTAATTGCCGGATTACGGCAATTAGGAAAAAAGGCATTTACTATTAAATTTTTGTGGTACAGAAAAACATAAGATGGCGGCAGCTGTGCGAAAATATTTCGAATTTTGTGGATATATGACAGTAAGATTTTTGCTACAAAAGAAAATATGAAAGTTAAAACATTTTCATTGTTATGCAATTGTTTACAGGAAAATAGTTGCGTAACATCAGTTTGTATTTTTGGATTTAGGTTTCTCAAAGCACCCAGCACTCAGAAATCCCCCCCCCCCCCCCACTCCCTACACACACACTTCAAAGAAAAAGTACATTAAAACTGTTCGTAAGAAATGCTTAGTTTTATTTCCCTGGGACATACAAACGCTCTTCGAGTAATCAATTCAATTAAATCTTTTGATGCTAGTTTTATATTAGTAAAAATGTTACAAATAGCTATTACCATGCGAACTTGTCATGTCTGTCACGCAGCTGAAAATCGGTATGCTTGTTGTCCACAGTTATTTTCGAAAAGTTTACTTCCCCTTATTCAATTTATGAGATATTTCCGATAAAATAAGTCACTTTTTCCGTTCGAAAATACTGATAGCTAAAAATCGTGATATGTGACAGACATGACGAGTTTGCATCGAAATATCCAAATAAGCTATTGAGTTATTTATAATATTTAACATTTTAGATATCATTCTAAGTATAAATCTTTAGAAATATACGTCACATTATGACATTTCTTATAAAATCCGTTCCTTAATATCGTTATACGACCAACACATTCGAAAGAATTGTAAATTAAGGAATATGTTTATTCAGATTCAAAGGAAAAATGTCCGCAATTCTGTAATGGGACGTAATGCATTATACGCTACTTTGCTTTAGTTAAGAAAGTATTTTCTTTGAGGCGATTTTTACAAAACATATTTGTTAAATTTTAAAAGAAAAAATCTTTTTATTGCTTAAGGCAGTTACTTTAGCTGGCTGCTTTTCAGATGCAATCTGATGATAAAAGGGTGTTTATTTTGCATGATTCGAGGAAAACTGTTATGAAAAAATGCAAGTAAGCATCCTCTATTTATGCAAGTATAAAATGCACTTTTTATAGAATTTTAAAGGGGAAGTTTCTTTGAGTTTAGTTATATTTGTATCTAACTTTATTGCATATCATTAGTCATGAATATTTTAGTCTACAGTAAGAGAATTGCTTAAGTAAGGGAATTTTGACAATCTATTTTAATTATCCCATATTTTGCTTAAAGATAACATAAAATTATTTATTAATAAATTAAATTGAAACTTTATATATACTCGAAACATTCACACACTTTGATTTCTGTTAGTTCTGAGAATTTATTATAGTTTTCTATTTTTCCTAAAAGGAACATGATTTTTCAGTTCAATTAAAGCAATGGCGTAGACACTGCATTTTCTTTTGCCATTTTTAAACATGTTAAGCTTATTTTGATAACAGTCTTTCTTTACTGAAATAAACCATGTAACATCGGGGTTGATTTGTAACAAAATTATTACATCATACGCTAAATTTAATTAATATTTTTTAACTTTATTTAATTATCTAATTTAATATTTTGTTTAATAATGTAATATAACAATGTATGTCGAATAGGGATGACTATAAAAGTTGTATATGATTTTTTAAGGAATTTCGACAAAAGCATATTTGAACAAAAAGGGAAAGTTTGCAAAAAAAAAAAAAAAAAAAAAATCAAAAATACATTTATCCGCAGCTGCCAAATCTTTTTAGGACCACAAAAATTTAATTGAAAATTTTACCTTTTTAATCGCCGTTATCGGCCGATTAAATAAGGCAAAAAATTCTAATAAATTTTTCTGGTCTGGAAAAGCGTAAGAGTTGGCAGCTATGCTATATCGTCGGTACCATGTGAAACTATCTGATGTGAAAACAGTGGGCTACTTTTCTTACATTCAGATTTTTTGATTGGCACCACTTTTTTGAAATAGTAAAATTCCCTCTGTTTTCGCCTTAAATAACATGTCATTAAATAAGATTGAACTAGCAGGGACGACCAGGCTGAGCTTGGTCAAAATTAGCCTTGTGTTCAACTAGATGTGTTATTTTTACTGTGTCGTTCTTTCTGTTTAGATACAATTGGCTTGATATTGTGACCCAAAATG
The DNA here is from genome assembly GCA_963932465.1 of Maratus speciosus. Lineage (NCBI taxonomy): Eukaryota > Metazoa > Arthropoda > Arachnida > Araneae > Salticidae > Maratus > Maratus speciosus. The sequence continues at coordinate 32,158,725 of OZ010787.1, read as the reverse complement.
ACTAACTAACCGATTTTTTTTCGAACGTGCGACCTAGCCAATGCTGTTCTCGAACCTGAAAACGATAGAATGCAAAATTTAGTCAAAGTCGTTTTATCGATAAAATTCGATTGACTCACGGTCACCCAAAAGGGTCCCACTACTCTAGATTCGTCGAACGCATGATCTATCCCAATAGTCTTCTCATGCCTAGAAACAATATAACATAAACTTTTATCAAAATCGTTTGAATCGTTCTTGAGATACAATTATCTTGACCCACAGTGACCCCAAAATCACCGACTAATCGAATTTTCCCGAACATGCGAATTACCCCAATGGTCTTCTCATGCCCAGAAATGGTATAATACAAAATTTTGTCAAAATCGTTTTGAGTCGCTTTTTAGATACAATTATCTTGAGCCACAGTGACCCAAAAATGAACCACTAAACGAATTTTCTCGAACATGGGACTTAGTCCAATACTTTTTTCGTGCCAAAAAACGGTTGGATATAAAATTTAGTCAAAATCGACTGAGCCGTTTTTTAGCTATAATTAGCTTGGCACTGACACATTAGGAACTAAAAGTGACCAACTAATCGAATTTTCTCGAACATGCGACTTGGCCCGATGGCCTTCTCATGCTCAGAAACGGTATAATACAAAATTTTGCCGTAATGTTTTGAGCTATTTTTTAGACACAATAATTTTGACCTACAGTGACCCAAAAATGACCCACTAATCGAATTTTCTCGAACATGCGAATTAGCCCAATGGTCTTCTCATGCTCAGAAACGGTCAAATACAAAATTTTGCCAAAACCGTTTGAGTAGTTTTTTAGATACAACCAGCTTGACCACAGTGACCCAAAAATGACTAACAAATTGAATTTTCTGAAAATATGACTTAGCCCAATGGTCATCTCATGCCCAGAAGTAGTACATTACAAAATTTTGTCTAAATGTTTTGAGCAATTTTTTACATTCAATTTTACACCTGACCCATTGTGACCCAAAATGACCCACTAATCAAATTTTCTTGAACATACGACCAAACCCAATAGCATTCTCGTGCCCGAAAACGATAGAATATAAAATTTCGTCAAAATCATTAGAGCCGTTTTCTAGATAAACTTAGCTTGACCCACAGTGACCCAAAAATGACCAACTAATCGATTTTTCTGTGACATGTGACTTAGTCAATTGGTCTTCTCGTAATCCAAAACAGTAGATTAAAAAATTTTGCCAAAATCGTTAGAGCTGTTTTTTAGATAATATTAGTTTTACCCGAAGTGACTCAAAAATGACCCATTAATCGAAATTTCTCGAACATGTGACCTAGCTCAATACTTTTCTCGTTCCCCAAAACGATTCGATATAAAATTTAATCGAAACTGATTGACCCGTTTTTTAGATATAATTAGCTTGACACTGATCCATTATGACCCAAAAAATGACCCACTAACCGAATTTTCTCGAACATGTGACTTTACCCAATGGCCTTCTCATGCTCAGAAACGATATAATACAAAATTTTGCCGTAATGTTTTGAGTCATTTTTAGATACAATTAGCTTGTCCCACAGTGACCCAAAAATGACCCACTAATTGAATTTTCAAGAACATGTGACTTAGCCCAATGCTCTTCTCATGCCCAGAAACTATATAATACATATTTTGTCAAAATGTTTTGATTTTTTTTTTAGATTCAATTAACTTGCCCCTGACCCATTGTGACCCAAAATGACCCGCTAATCGAATTTTCTTGAACATACGAGCTAGCCCAATAGTATTATCGTGCCCGAAAACCATAGAATACTAAATTTCATCAAAAGTGTTAGAACCGTTTTCTAGATAAACTTTTCATGACCCACAGTGACCCAAGAATGACCCACTAATCGAATTTTCTCTAACATGTGACTGAGCCAATTGGTCTTCTCGTAATCCAAAACAGTAGATTACAAAATTTAGTCAAAATCGTTAGAGCCGTTTTTTAGATAATATTAACTCGACCCGAAGTGACCCAAAAATGACACACTAATCGAAATTTCTCGAACATGTGACCTAGCCCAATAGTTTATCGAGCCCAGAAACGGTTGGATATAAAAATTAGTCAAAATCGATTGTACCGTTTTTTAGATATAATTAGCTTGGTCTTGAACCATTATGACCCAAAATGACCCATCAATCGAATTTTCTGGATCACATGACCTAGCCAATTGGTTTTCTCGTGCCCGAAATTGGTAAAATACAAAATTTAATCAAAATCGTTAGAGGCCGTTTTTAAGATAAAACTTACATACACACACACACATACATACACACACAATTTTTGCTCGCATTATAGTATAAGATAAGGCGAATTTCACTATTTCAAAAAAGTGGTGCCAATCAAGAAACCCGAATTTTAAAAATGTAACCCACTGTTTTCACATTGGATAGTTTGACATGGTACCGACGATATCTTTATTCGTCATATTAACCACTTAACTGTTTTGCCCGGACAGAGTTCGGGCAAGAAAAGTTAGCTTGCTTCTTTACTAAAAGCTTTCCCATGCCACTAATTGTTTCCTGAAATCTTCGGTTATTTAAATGGCAAACTTTTCTCGGTTATTTAAGGGAAATATTTTTGTACTTGAAAATTGTTGTTGGCTCCCTGTTTTTAGGAGCGTTCGTACATAAATATGTAGCACCTATATTCGTCGTTCAGTCCGTACGTCTGTCTGTCCGTCTGTCGGTCCGCATATAACAGCGCCAAAATTACCCAACCGAATCACTCGAAATTTAAAATATATAATTGTTGCATAATTTTGTCAAGTTATTTCAAATTTTATGAAAATCGGACGCATAGTTTAATTACAGGGACAGTCAAAAGTTTTCCGTTACATGACGGCCAGTGGGAATAAATTATTGCGAGTGCATTTTAACAATGTTACAGCCTTCCGAATGGTCTGAAATTTTAAATGTATAGTTGTTGCAAAATTTGTCAAGTCATTTAAATTTTATGAAAATCGGATGTATAGTTTAATTACAGGGGCAGTCAAAAGTTTTCCGTTACATTACAGCCAATGGGAAAAAATTATTTCAAGTGCATTTTAATGATGTTACAGCCTTTCAAACAGAATGAAATGGATATGCACTTATGAAGTGCACTAAAATATACATCCAGTAAAATATGCGGCGCAAAAAATATTTATATAACTAGTTATAGCACGAAAGCACCTCAATTGCCCCGTTTGACGAGCATTTTCCAACTTATTACTTTATGGTGTCAAAAAAAAAAAAAAAAAAAAAAAAAAAAAAAATGTGACAGCTATGTGGTTAAGGGGATAGTTTACCTTTTCAACAATTTTGTTTATTTAAAAAAAAAAATGGTTCAAATGATGAACTCGTTGCATTTCAATATTCAAATAAACGTATATGTAAAAAAAAAATAATAATAACTGCATATTTAATTAAAATTTTAAAGTAAAAATAAAAATTGAATTCTTTAAAACCCTTACAACTTTTTTTTTAAATATTGATATTTTTGCCGCCTTTTTTTAAAGATTTTCAAAGGACTATTACACAAGGACTATTACACTATTGCGCATGGATTTTTAGATACATCTATATTTAATATACATGTTATATTTAATGTAAATTTATACTGATATACAGGGTGATTCTAAATTCATGGTACAAACTTTAAAGGTTGGTACAGGACACTGTAACAATCATTTATTGTATAGGAATGGACGTAAGTGACGCGTTGTGGTAAAAACTGCAGGGGGCTAATTTGGCCATTTTTTTTATTTCATAATTTCTCATTCGTACCAGAAAATTCCTATACTATTCTTTTGTTTATTTAAGACAGATATTTCCTGATTACTGAAAGAAAAAATTCTTCTTTGAAAATTTCCGTTATGAAATCGAAATTTTAGAATAAAAAAACCCCGCAAAACTGGCAAATCTGTGAAACACAGGGAATACATGAACAAAAATAAAAACGGAGGTTCTTTTAATTCAAAAATTTCAATTTCATACCGGAATTTTTCAAAGAAGAATTTCTCTTTTGCGTAATCATGAAATATCTGTCTTAACTAAAGAAAGAATAGTATAGAAATTTTCTGGTATGAATGAGAAATTTTGAAATAAAAAAGGGCCAGTCCCTTGTGATTGTACCTCAACGCGTCACTTGCTCCAGTACATTTCTATACAATAAGTGATTGCTACAGTGTCTTGTACCAACCCTTAAAGTTTGTACAATGAATTTAGAATCATGCTGTATATAGTGTAAAACTATGAAATCTAACACATCTTCAAATATTTTTATTTTTTTTAAAGTAAAAAACAACCTGAAGGCCAATTCCATGCGCAGATTTATCACATATATAATAAAGAATACGTACAAAAAAGTTTACATCTCTATCTGAAATACAAAAACAGCCTTAGCATTTTCAAAACATGAAATGGAGAAAATAGGAACATGGATAAAAAGCCATTTAAATTTTTAACTTGTGTGGGTAATTGCGCCGGGTGAGCAATTGAAAATATAGAGAATTTTTTTAATGCTGAATGTATTTTTTAATTTTCAGTATTTTCTTTTATTTTTTAATATGTGTTAGCAACAAGTTACATATAAATTAAGAAAAATATATTTTTTAACATAATATATTTTTCATAATGTCTATCTTTTTTCTAATTTTGCCATTTTTTGCAAAACATATAAGAATTTTCATGAATACAATCTACTTCACACAACAAAATTCAAAATGATTTTGTAAATTTTGACACACGTTCTTTTAAAGCATTTTTTTCCCAAGTTATTAATTAAAAAATGATTTGTTTTCTTTGCTATCCTTTTTTTTTTTCAAACTGTTATAACTAAAATAGTGCATCTTCATTGTATACTGTTAAACATTTGTATCCGGCGTTAACTCTTAAATTATATTAGAAATATGAAAGTACAAAATGCATTCGTCCATCCCCATATGGAAAGATAATTTTTAAATACAGATATATATATGTGTGTATGTATGTAGATTGAAAGTACTTTTGCTTCCATATATAAAATTAAAAGAGTTTGTGTTTGAATGAAATTTGACGTTACATATAGTCTGAGAGGCGGCAGCACAGACACATGGTTTGTAATCATTACATCATTACAATCATTGGATACACTTATTTCTCCAAGAAAAGTACCAGTATCTTTTTATAGAAAAAGAAATCTCGATTAAACGGGCAAAATTTCGCCTTCTTCTAAGAAGAGAATTTCTATAAGACAATATTGGTGCCGAAAATTTTTCTGGTCTGCAAAATTCAAGGATGCGAACGAACCATGTGACAACCACCTCATTGAGTTGGAGGATGAAATTCCTGAATTACCTAAAACTCGATTCCCATATTAAAACGCAACTGGTCTGCTAAGTCATATCTTGGTGGAAAACACCTAAAAACCCGATTTTACCGGTGGGCTCGTAGGTTTACCAATGTGTTTTTCTGCTCCCAGTCCGCCATGTTTTCATACCTTTGGGTGCAGAAAAACGCAATGGTAAACCTACGAGTCGACCGATAAAATTGTGTTTTTAGGTGTTTTCCACCAAGATATGACTTGGCAGACCGATTGCGTTTTAATATGGGAATCGAGTTTTAGCTAATTCTGGAATTTCAGCCTCCAACTCGATGAGGTGATTGTCTGTGCTGCCGGCTCCTGGTTTATTAGTAAATGTTGATTAATTTTTAACATATTGAAGATTCTTATATATTATATTCAATATTTAGATACATATATATTTTTGCTGAAATAAAACTTATCCATTCTGTATTAGATAGAAATGCAACAAACCTCTATGAAATGTTTAATTGATACCAGATTCATGAAATTTATTAACATTAACAATTTTGAACCTGTACGTACAAAACTTAAAATGCTTCACTCGCAATAGCTTTATAAGCCGTAAATTAGAGTTATTTTATGCTTTGTAGAATAAGCTTCAATATTTTCATTATAATAAGATAACATGCATCGTTTAACCAAAACACGAATAATGAGATGTTAAATCATCCGTCGAAATTCATTTCAATTCGATTCCTAATTTAACAGTTCACTCCATGAATCCGCGAAATGCTTGTTTGTTTTGTAATTATTTTTGTATTTTCTCGTTTATATCGCAAACAGTTAAAATAATTTAAAACGATGTATCCTTTCAAACGCAGTGGTTTTACAATTTCCTGCATGTTCATTCAATATTTTGAAACAAATGTAATTTGTTCGGTTGAATAACTGTGTCGAAATCATTTCCTATTTATTGCACGCAGTTTCCCATTTATTCATTTCATTAACGTGTCCAGAAAATTTCATTTTGTGAATATGTTGTTCATATAAAAGCATGAATTATTAAGTTACTCTGGAAGTTTAAGACGGAATTACAGATTTTATACAAAATGTGCTAGTTAGAATCTATTCTTAGATGAGCTTTGCATATGGTTACTCTTAATGAAAACTCTTCATGTTATTTGGAAGAAAATAATATATGGAATTATATGACATTAGAACAAGGTTCGTAAGTGTACCGTTATTTTCAAGGCCGTGTATCAGTATTTGTTTGCAGAAAAAATAAATCTAGTTTGAACGCGCGAAATTTCGCCTGTTTGAGAAGGTATTTCCTAAAAAAAGGTACTGGTACCGAAGAAATTCTTAGTCTGGAAATTCAAGGACCCATACGAACCCTGTTAGAAGAAAGATGGTGACAATTTTCTAAATGAATGTAACCAAAATTCATATTTTGTAATATAAGGACATTTATCGTTCCCAGGATCATACCAAAAGATAAATTAATGCATTTTCATTCGGATCGCGATAGTAGACTACGAACGTTAATGTAAACACCAAAAAATAATACATTATTTCAAATACTTATTCTAAATTTATGTAGTCATACACAATATTAGAAGTGAACTTTTAAAAATGTTGACATATTTTTTACTGTTTATAGAAGTATTAATTTAAAATACAGTACTAATAACATTAACACCTTTAAAAATAACTTCAACAACTTGTTGTAGTTGCATTTGTGCAGCTATTACTTTCATTTTACATAGTAAAAGAAGTTGGAAAATGATCGTCAAACGTGGCAAATGAAGTGCGCTCGTACTATAACTAGTTTTATAAATATTGTTCGTACCGCATATTATACTGAATGTATATTTTAGTGTGCTTCATAAGTACATAATAATTTCATTCTGTTCGAAAGGTTGTAACATCATTAAAATGCACTTGAAATAATCTTTTCCCATTGGCTGTAATGTAACGGAAAAATTTTCTCTATTCCTGTAATTAAACTATACATCCGATTTTCGTAAAATTAGAAATGACTCGACAAAATTTTGCAACAATTATGTATTTAAATTTCAGATCATTCGGTTGGGTAGTTTTTGCTAGCGTTTTCCATATTGTGATAAATAAATAGCTTATCAAGTTATAAGAGATACTTGTCACTTGACGATAAGTTTTTCCCCTTTCTCGTACTGCCACTTCAAATATTCGGTTCAAACGACTACTTTCTGAAAGCTCTTCTATCTTTATTTAAAAAAATGGAAAACGTTATGCGATTACATAGTTCCTGAATAAGAACACCTGCCAATTTCAAGTGTTTCCGAACAAAAATGAATTGAACAGCATTGACCAGAAAACTGTGTATCCACAATGTATTTTGGCAATTTTCACACCACTTTATAGATGCAAAAAAATCGTTTTTGTATCATCGATATACCTGCGCAACATCAGTATGACGACGTCACATTGTGAACATCCATAGCTCTCTTACTATGGCCTGGAAGTGAAAATGAAACCGCGAGTCACGTGATCGAGACAGACGGAGATATCGGCGTTCAAATGAAGAGAGAGAAAAGTTTCCCTTGTTTATACAAAGGTTATTACTGTTTTTTAATCATTTAAAAATTTTATATAAAAATCAGATCAAAATATGCATCAAACATAACATACACATTATCTGAAAGCACTTAAAAGTAAAACATTTTCACTCATAATAATATAAGGCCCCACCAGTGGCTGAGAGGTTCTGCTCGCGAAGCTGGTAGACGGGAGGTGCTGGGTTCGAGCCCAATCGCGCCCGTCGGCCTAATCGTTCGGAGTTTTCGTGGTTTTCTTCGAACCGTGGATTTCCATGCGTTAATACGGATTAGGTTCCCTTAGAAAGACCTCCACGGAAGGCACTCCCCCTAGGGCCTATATCCCTCGTATAGATAATTGGCCGTCAAAAATCAACCCATAATAATATAATATTAGGTTGGTCGGAAAATTCTGTCGTTTAATTTTCTTTCGCGCCTACTTTTTTTTAATTCAGATTTCTTCATTGGCACCACTTTTTGAAATGGTAAAATTCCCATACTTTTCAAATTTCAGATTAAGATGGAAGCAATAGGAATTTTACTGTTTCAAAAAAATGGGGCAAATGAAGAAATCTGAATTTTAAAAAAGTAGGCGCGAAAGAAAATTAAACGACAGAATTTTCCGGTCCACCCAATACAACATATTTAATTTACCTTTAATTTATTTAACTTAAAATCTATATTATATGTTGACATATTAACCATAGATATTTGATTTTATGATAATTTTTAATAAATAATAATAGAACTGGAGGAGGCAGCACAGACAATCGCCTCATCGAGTTCATGGCTGAAATTGCGGAATTAGGTAAAATTTGATTCGCATATTAAAACGCAGTTTGTCTGCCAAGTCATATCTTGGTGGAAAACACATGAAAACACGATTTTAGCGTTTGACTCGTAGGTTTACTATTCTGTTTTCCTGCACCCAAAGGTATGGAAACTTGGAGTACTGGCAGCAGGAAAACACAGTAGTAAACCTACGAGTCAAACGCTAAAATCGAGTTTTCAGATGTTTTCCACCAAGATACGACTTGGCAGACCGATTGCGTTTTAATATGCGAATCGAGTAGTAACTAATTCTGGAATTTCAGCCGCGAACTCTATGAGGTGATTGTCTTTGAAGCTGCTTCCCGGTTATAAGAGTAATAGTAAGGGAGCTTGTTGTGGCCGTTTTTAAGACTTTCTGTGGTAATTTTAAAATTTCTGTGGCAAATTGTGACAATTTTGCGAAGTCACACCATGACCAATTTGTGAAAGTGTGACATTTGTGATGATTCTGCATCGGGTCCTGTGACCCAGTTTTACTCGAACTCAACCCGATTGTATTAAGCCTACTGTTGTTTTCTGTAGGAAGAAGTCGGGTCATGCATTGTGTCGGTTGACAAGATTTTACGTAAATCTGACCCAACCTTATTGTGCCGGTTGGTTTTTTTCTCTTTTTGGCTGTATATATAAGATAAGGATGAAAATATTGCGACGATTGAATATGCAGCTTTTACATAAACCGGAGCCGGGCTCGGTTTTTATAAAGTATGGTTACTCGACTCGATACAAGATCTTCAGAAAAAAAAGCGAATTCGATTAGTTCCGGCCGAGTTAAAATCTAGTCACTTGGTTCGACGCAGAATCATCATGAATGTCACTTTTTTTCTTCTTAGCAGCTTAAAGTAACATAATTTGCATTTTCTACAACATATCCTACAGCAAAGATTTCTCTATGTAACTTTGCATTAAAATATATTTCAAAAATTTTTTAAACCATAGTTTAATATTTAATAACCATAAAACAGTCATTGTGAATAGTACATGTGTTCAAACGCGGAAAGTTTTTCATATTTAATACTAAGCCAGAAGACACATACAGCGCTTTCGCATCGTAGTCTTTGGGTTTATTTTCTGATATATTTTTAATTCATTTATAATTAAGAGCATTTTTGTAATCAGACAACTTGTTTTAACGAAAGACTAGTGTACAATGTTAAAAGCTTGTTCAAAAAAACCAATTATCGTTCCACTTGTATGTGTATAGAAAAATCGGAAAGAATATCTATCATCCTTAACCTAAAAGTATAACGAAAATTTAGTATGCCATGTCAGATGTGGGCAAAAAGACATATCTAGTGATACCTCATTCATCGTGGTATGCTACCTATTAGTTAGGAAAAGTAATTGCTTACAAGAGAAATAATACATGTTGATTAAGATGTATTAATCTATGTTTATATAAAAGAGTTTGTCCTGACTGGCTCATAATCAACACTTAATTGTTTAAAATTAATTAAAGGAAGATGCGAAAAATTGCTACAGTATCTACTGAAAGAAAGAAAAAATAAGGAAATATAATGGGCAAGTTAGGAACTTTTATTTCATTTAAATATTACCTGCAGTAAGTAAATAGAAAGAATGGAAAATACTAGAAAGGACCAGAAAGAGTGAACACAGAAGTTTTAATCGTTGTTAATCATGAATTAAGTGTTCATGTAGCTGCAAAAGAACATAGCATTGATCGAAAAACTTTAGTAAGGTAGGTACACAAATTTCACCAAGATGAAGACAGTGAGATGAAACCGAACTATGTGGCAACTAGAGTTGGCAGATCGAGTATCACATAAAAACGGGACAGTGACTTCTAAATCGGGACGTAAAAATACATTAAACCCTATGAAAAGGGATCCTGTCTATAAGGAAAGATGTATTGGACGGTAAAATTTCATTCTCCTTACTATGCAATTATACCTGCTCAGACAAAAGCCTGTTTAAAACGGATTTTTCCCCTTGCTTTGCGGTTCCATCTAAGCATGTTTGTTTAAGCATTATATTTTCACAAATAATTTTTAATAGTAATTAAACTATGTAGCATAAAATTGTTCTGCTTTTATTTAATTTATTTTATTTTTCTTAAGAAATATATCAATATAAATTAAGGTGGGTCAAGCATCCCAGATAGTGGGTTAAGCCTCCCTATGTGGGGGGAGCCTTGACCCATTATTTACTCATGATTAAAATTAATTATTTTTAAAGTTTCTTATATATTACACTTGTGTAACAATTTTATATTGGTAACTGATTGTATGACGAATAAAATAATATATAAAACTTCATTCTAGGTTCAATATTTAAAAACTAAAAAATCATGTTGTAAAAAGTGAATTAACACTCTCCAGTTTCCTTTATACTACTTTGAATGTCAAAAGAATTAAAATGATAATAAAAGCTGTAATTTACATTTTTCAATTTATAAAAACATATATTAAAAGTTTCTTCAATTATAAATTTTCACTATTAATTCACTATTAATCCAAACTCATAAATCAATACAATAATTCAAAAAGTATTACATGTCTTTTGAATCTTAAATGCAAAAGTTCGTAATTCTGATTAAGTACTCATAAGCATTCCTAATATATATTCATATGAATTGATACAAGCTGCATTTTGACTCCTTTAATAACCCTCACAATAATGGCAATTTTGAGACTCGAACTTTCCGAATCTAATAAGATGACAATTATTTCGCATAGCATTAAAATTTACACATTTGATTTTTCTAGATCTGTGTCCCAAAAGGCACGAAACTACAAATATTTCAGAATAGGAAAATTTGTTTTAAGACAAAAATTTTGCGATTTAATAAGGCAATGGTCGCCTTTAAAATTTGTGGCGACTTTCTGGCAAAAATTTTGAAAAGAATCCATTCTAAATTATAGAGAGATCAAAGTATATTTTGATGTAAAGAAATAGAAAATAAAAAATTTATTTATTATTTTAATTTAATAATAAAGAGATGATACAAAATGTGAGTAAAAACCAAATCTAGAATCACATTAATTGCATAATTATTGTATATTAATAATAATAATACCTATTAAAACGTAAAATCTTCCTTAAAATCAGAATTTATATTTATTATTATTTTACTGTTTGAATATATTACAAGCACATATATTTTTTATTAAACGTAATAACTGCATAAATACATCGTAATTCTCAAATGTTACTGACGTATAAAAATATTTTTAAAAATAAATTGTTTTATTAATATCATTATACTTTGTACCTACAGTGGTGGTCAGAATTATAAGAACAATTGAAAATTGCACAGAAAAAAATTATTTCTGAACTAATTAAAGAGAAATTTATACATAAAATGCTTTTTTTATGCTAGAAATCATTATATAATGCAAAACATTGGAAAATGCAAAATATGAATGTTTTGCCATAATTAACAAAATATGCGATTGTAAAAATTGGACAAAATTATAAGGACAATGAATGTTTTTTGCCTGAAACACACTAATAATTAATAATCTCCCGCTTCTTCTCAATCACTTTGATCAGTCTTGACGTCATGGAGTTTGACAGTTCCTTAAGAACGTTCTTGGAAATTTTTGACCAGGCTTTTTCGATGGAGGACAAGAGTTCTTGCTTGTTTTCATATTGTATACCATTTTTGTATACTTCGTGTGCCAGAATACCCCACAGAGATTTTCAATTGGATTCAGATCAGGGATTCTGTCCGGCCAATGAAGTAGTGTCACGAAATTAGCAACAAACCACGATTTTGAAGTTTGAGAAACATGTACTGAGGCATTGTCCTGCTGGAAAAAAATAGTCTCCACTCGTTATAAACGGTGCTTCCGGTAAAAGATTATCGCCCACTACATCAACATAACTCTCAGAGTTTATGCTACCCTGCACAAAAACTATTGGAGTAGTTCCACCAGTTGCGATACCTCCCGAGACCATTATTGAACCACCTCCAAATGCACGCTTTGAGAAAATTTCTTATTCTCTATGGAGATCATACCAGAAGTAGCGAAAACCATCTGGTCCATCCAAATTAAACTTTTTCTCATCTGAAAAGACAACATCATCCTACTTTTTACCCATAGTAATGTATTTTTTGGCAAACTCCATCCTCAGTTTCTTATGAACTTTTGTAAGAGGCGGTCGTGACATATATTTACCATAGCGAACCTTTTTTTCTTTTGGTAAAACACGTCGAACAGTTCGAGCACTCCATTCTAAGTTCAATTCGCGTTTCATTTCTGTTGACGTTTATTTTTTGGAGCAAGAACGCCTTATTATCATTCTTTTCTCCCATACAGAAACAGAAGATGGCCTACCTGTATGCCTTTGCCGTCCACAGTTACCGGGATTTTTAAGATAATTGTAAATGACCGTTCTTGATCTGTTAAGCTTTGTCGCAATTTTGCGTACAGAAAGACCTGAACTTTTAAATGCATCCACTTTCTCTTTCTCAAACTCCGAAAGCTTTGTACCTAGCGGCATGACTAGAAAACAGAATATGACGATCCCAAACGCTTACTACGCATTTATATCGTCGCTGAGTTCCATGTGCAGAGCAACAAACATGCAAATTTCACTTTTTAGAACACACAAATACAGTTGTTCTTATAATTTTGCCCATATCAGATGGCTGTATAAATCCATAATATATTTTATGAATATGGATTTTCCACTTATTTCCATAAAAACTTATAAAAATATTCTTCATTTTTCTTTTAGTTTCCATCCATTAAATTTGCATAAGTTTCCGCCCAAATGTAGCCAAGATTTGGCGATTATTCCCTTGTCCTTATAATTTTGACCACCACTGTATTTGCACGTTGTAAGTACTCCATCGCTGCATAAATCCATGGTTTTAACTTCATATAATTCATATAATCCAGAATCCAGGAATATTTTAAAGCAAACTCATGTAGGTAGCTGGGCTTCTATTTACATAACAGCTTATCATGAAGTTTTCAACTATCGGTCTTGAAATATGTATTCAATAAATACAATAACCTTTGCTCCACAATTTGATGCTCACCACACACTGATTTTGTATAAATTCGTTTTGTGGAATAAAATAGCTTTTCAAGTTATCATTGGCGCAGACGATTAATTCAAGAGGGGCAGGTGATTAGTTTCTGGACGGATGTGATTCATGCAAAAATATATATATATACTATAATTGCTTCTCTATTTTCCTCGCAATAGAGTATGTATTGACTACGAGATTAAACTTTGCTATTGTACACAGAAAAAAATTATTTATCTTGGACGTTTATCTTATTTATGAATACATTAACTATAAAAGCACAATAAGAAATTCATATACACCAATTTAAATAAAGCAATCTTCCCATCCCCACTAAATAAACAAAAAGAAATAAGACACTTTGTTCAGTGTGTAGAATTATTTTAATAAATAAGCATTTCATCATAATGTGACTTTCCTTGTAGAAAAAAAAAATAATTAAAATAAAAATGCTTGCCTCCCCTCGCTGTATGTATATTTTCAGTCGGATCCCATGATAGCACTACTGTATAATAGATAAAACCGTTTTACAAGTGTTACAAACAAGTGTTAACAGGTGTTTAACAGTTATTTTAACAAATATTATTATGTTTCATTATAAAGAGAATATATTCATACATGAATATGTTTATATAAATAACAACAAAACAAAGTACTGCTGTCAATTTACACATATCCGATTTTCTAGCTACATGTTTTGAAATATTTTGTTACTATACATATATTAATAGAATTAATAAATAGATATTAAGAAACAATCGGTTGTAAAATACATTATTAATTTCACTATAACTGCATCTCCACAAAAGGATCTGATTAGGTAACAAATATTTAATTACCCCACGTTTAGTTTGCTCTTAACCCATTAATGCCGAGTTGATTTTACACATTTTTAATACCTCGGTAGCAGTTGACGCCAGTTTTCCCATATTGTAAATTTTAACTTATTAAATAATCTCAAAGTTTCAGACTAATCAATATGAAAATTTCCTTAATAAAATACTGGTTTTCATATTTAAGTTTTCGTATTTCTTAAATGGCAGATTTTCATACTAACCGACATTAATGAGTTAAATGATAGAAGGAAACGAATATGTATGTATTTGATTTTATATGTATTTTGACTTCATAGGCTCAGTAAGCTGTAAGAACTGCTTTAACCCTTCACCCTGTCGCTGCGCAACCTGAGAAATACTCGAGCATGCATTTCCCCGTCTAATTGATACTATTTGGTTATTCCCACCAGTTATTTTTCAGCAAAAACTTTGTCTGATTTAATCAGGACATTTTCTCCGATTTCGGTAGTCAAAGATTTCTGCTTCATAGAACCGGTGATAAAAGATTAAAAATTCTGTAAAAGACGCTCATCGCGAAAAATTACTTACGCAGCGAGAGGGTTAAATGCGCGATTTTTTATTTTGTTTCGAAACAATTAGGCTTAGATGCCTTATATACCCGGATGGACGCCATCTTAGATGTTTTGATATTTCTTGGCGATTTTATGTTGGCGATCTTTATCGATATGTGGAACCCCGCGTGACGGCCATTTTCCCGTGTGTTTGGAATGGAGTTATGAATAAAGAGGAGGAGACATATAGTGTACAGTCTACCACTTGCGAGTGAAGTAACTGAGGAGGTTGTCACAAGATGGCGGCTGCCTTTTTTAAACCGGATCTTAAGTTTCGGATTACCGACAGGGAAAACTTCCCACCAATAAAATTGAATAAAAATGTTCAACTTATTTAATGTCTTATTCATGGAAATTTTTTTCTCACAAATGTCGTAAAAATTTCTATTTGTTTTTACTGGTGTCAGTTTACCTTGTAAAACTGACAGTTTGTTTCCCTGGTTCTCACAATATGGCGGAAACGCAAGGTCTGACTACCGCCAAAGTAAACATGTACCAGGAAAAATGACAATCGGTTTCTACCATTATTTATGACTGAAATTTTGCAATAATAACGCGTTTAAATAAGGAGAAATTTTCTATATAAATTTACTGGTGGAAGTTACCACCGGCAGTAATCAACCCCTCAGGAAGCGGTTACAGTTGAAGCTTCACGATTTTAAGGATAGGTTGCTTCAATGGAGTTATGAATAAAAAGGAGGAGACATATAGTGTATTGTCTACCAGTTGCAAGTGAAGTAACTGAGGAGGTTGTCACAATATGGCGACTGCTTTTTTGAAATCGGTTCTTCAGTTTTTGACTACCGATAGGTCAAGCATCCCACCAGTAAAATTGAATAGAAGATTTCGTTTTAAAGAAGCGTCTTATTCATGGAATTTTTTTTCAAAAATGTCATAAAAATTTCTATTTGTTTTTACCGGTGTCAGTATGCCTTATAAAACTGTCGGTTTGTATCCATGGTTGTCAAAATATGGCGGAAACTCAGGGCCTAAGTACCACCAAAGAATACTCCTACCAGTAAAAATGAAAAATTGTTTCTTTCACTATTTATGACTGAAATTTTGTAAAAATAAGGCGTTTAAATAAGTTTAAAATATCTATATAAACCTTCTGGTGGGAGTTTCCGCCGTCGATAAACAACCCCTTTGCTAGCGGTTACAGTTGAAGCTTCACTATTTTAAGGATATGTCAGTTCCTCTTTATTAGTAGTTCCATGGTGTTTGGCGTGTCGTATTCTGAAAACCCCTGTGAAGGCCAATTTCGGCTAGGATATTGTGGATGTGGTTTGATTTCGTGTTGTATTGTTCTGGTTTTCTTTTTGTTTGTTTTTATGTTAAATTTATTGGATTTATTAGATTGACTATGGTTTCTGTAGTCCGTTTAAACGCTCTTGCTGAAGTAATTAAGAAATTTGAGGAAATTTTGACGAAAAAAGGAGGTTTATTTACAGTGTGTCAATGCGTATTTATAAGCCTATTTTTGAAAATGACGGTGATGTTATGATATTATTTCGTGCATGAGCTTTTAAGAAAGCAGATGTCTGTTAAGGTATGTTGATAATTTCATGTATATTTGTTTGCCTTTGGAGTTTTTTACGTTTTGAGATGGCTACACAGCGAGAACTGTGGAAATTTGAGAATGCTACACAGCGAGAAATGCTGAATCCATTGATGTTTTTTTCGTTTAAGAAGCGCGTAGCACTCATACAACGATTACTGATTGCCACTTTAGTGAGTTTTATGTATTATTTACGTTTCATTTTCGTTAAGCCTAACATGCGTATAAACCGGTCTTTGACGACATATACTACTTGGCGAAAAAGGGGTTTTCACGCCAAGAAAAATTCCAAGATGGTGGCCCCGGGAATTTATGACATCTGGTCCAAAAATTATGATTCTCTGAAATGTTTATAACACAGGAAAAATAATGAAAAAAAAAAAAGATAATTTTTCATATATACTGCTTAGCAAAAGTTTAGACAATGAACAATTATGCTTCTGTAGTGAGAAGTATGTAACGAATTGCTGGAACTCAACTGTAATATATTAGTGGGGACTTATCTTTCATACACAAACAATAAATTTTAATTTATACACACTACATAATATATAATGACAAAAAAAAAAACAAATTTGACATTGTAGCAAAAGTATAGACAATTTGTCTGTTAACAGAAAAGTATCCATAAATTAAAATCGAACTGCACCTACATTGTCTGCTATTAATGCAACAATGTCAGTTCTCATCGAAAAAACTAAATTATGCATCTCTTGGGGGCCCATTTCGTGCTAAACAGGTTCAACAGCAGATCGAAGTTCATTATTGAGGAGTATTGTCAAAAAATGCATAAACCGTATGAGCTAAGATGCCACAAAAGTTTTCGATTGTGTTCAGATCAGGGCTACACGCCGGCTAGTCGAGAACAATAATATTTTGAGAGTTAAACTAATTTTGTGATTTGTATGCAACAGGAATAGACGCATTATCTTGCTCAAATATATATTTTGGAAGAGCTAAAATTCATCAAATGGCTTTCCAATGTATGTATGTACTCTTACGCTGCTTGGCGACCATTGAGAAACTCCAGAGATACTTGAGAATTAAAACAAAGTGAGGCCCAAATCATTAACTCTTTCGAGGGCGGTGTCCTTAAAAAGCACACCTAATTTTAATTCCAAAACTGACAGACGCACCAAGAAGAATTAATTAAAATTTTCCTTTTATAATGTACGTGAAAATAAGCAAGTTCATACTTTCTAATAAATTCGTTTATAAATTCTGATTTCAGTCCATTATTTCATTAGTTTTATAAACAGAATTACTCCGCGACGGAAAGGGGTAAATTTGTTGTGAGATTTCAAGGCTGGTTGTTTTATCATTTTCATATAAGCTAATGTACGTCTTTCAATAATTCATCTACGAAAGTATCCGTTGACGCAGAACGTTCTGACTCGCTTTTAATGCGATTAGCAGCCATCATTTTTCTAGATGCCAGTTTATGGTTCCTTCTATAATCTCGTTTTCTGGCCACACGAGGCCTTCCAGATTTATGTTTTGCTTTGAAAGAGTCACCCTTAGACGGTACTTAACAGACAGACTTATTTAGACGATTCAAAGTAGCTGAAATGTCTGCAAAAGTCTTCCCTTTCGATTTCAGCTTCCATGCTTTAATTACTTCACCTGACTGAAAATTTGTAGCTTGCGGAATCTTCATTGACCGACATTATTGCGAGGTGCACTTAAATACTTCATGCATGTGACGTCATAAGTTTGAAATTTGCGTTTTTCCGTGAACAGTTGCCAAAAAATCACAAAAGTGTCTAAAATTTTGCAATATGGAAATTTCTCTTTTTTCAGTTAAATTAAATAATATCCTGCATTAAAACCTTTTTTTTGTCCTAAAACGTTTAAAAGATATTAAAAAATAAATACAGTCATTTGTATAACCCAAGTGTTCGTACTTTTTATTTAAAGGTTAAAAATCACCAGTGTCTAAACTTGTGCTGAGCACTGTAATACGTCAATCTTTTCTTCGATTGCACAACTGCAATACTAGAAAAAACTTCTGTCGTGTGGCTGTTTTACGCTAAAATATTCCAAATTAGTAAATATTTTATCAAGCATATGCCCAAATACCTTATTTTATATAATTATTTATTTTATAAAATTTAACTTTTAATCATTTAATTCCCCTAGCTGTCAACTTTTACGCTTTTTTCCTAACACTAAAATTTAACAGAGATTTTCGCCTTCTTTAATCGTGAGATTTCGACGATTAAAGAAGACAATAGTTACTATAAAATTTTAGTGGTAGGAAAAATGCGTAAAAGCTGGCAGCTATGAATTCCCATGATATAATACGTTCTAGAAATTACGTAGTTCGGAGGATCTGACTTCACACCAGAAAGTTTCAATGGTTAATTTCACTTTACTTAAATACGGAATGTCTTTTATTGATTAAAGCAAGTATTGCTATTTTAATTTTCTGGTTTTAATTAGCTATATACGAAAAAAGAAAAACTATTAAATTCAAAACAGTGTTGTTTGCATATATGCAAAGCTGCGCACTAAAGGTTTAAAGCATTTACCAATTCCCAAGCTTATTGTACAAGATCGAGTGATAACCTTCAAAATACGAAACAATAGAAATTTTATGGAAAAAACATTCACATGGATAACGAAATAAATATCATATGAACTGATATTATCAAAATAACCATTAAATCTGTAAATTTGAAATTCAAAATTTATTCCATGTATGTTTCATTCCATAAAAATATTATGTAAGTTAGTTCTTTCAGTTAATGCAGAAATGCAAAGTTTTCCATCACCTATGAAGTATAGAGCGCCTTCAACTGTGTTCAGATAAGTTTAACTCATTAAAGCCGGTTGTAGGATAACTTGCCATGTCAGGTGAACAAAACTTTTAAATTTTAATACCAGTATTTTAATTTGAATTTGAGCGATTAAATAATTCAAAATTACAAAGTGGAAAAAACTGTTGTCCAAAAATTAAAAGTAGTGTAAAAGAGGCTCGTCATTAATGGGTTAACAGAAAAATTAATGAATGGATTCAAACTCAAAATGATCTTCAGAACACTTAGTTAATTGGACTATTCAAATTAAAAAATAACGAATTCTCCCACTTCCGCCTCATATCTAAAAATGAGCTTAACTTTAGAGATTCTATAAAGAAAATGCTTTCTGCAACTTTTATTTTCGGATTTGAAAATTATTCTGAACTGCTCTTTTGGATATTCAATGTACAGTCGTGGAAAATAAAAAGTAAACACCTCCTACTAACTCTCAACAAATTATCGTTGAAGAAATTTACTGGTACCGAACGATCGGAAATAAAGTCAACTTTTGAATGATGTATATAAAATTTGCTTAGGGATCCATCTAAATATTAAAACGAACCATAACTTTGTTTTGTTTTTTTCAATAACGGTACACAATTCTGACACATAAATGAACTCTACACCCTTCAATTAGCCTAAAAACAAATTTTTATGCAATTCATACAATAAGTTTCCGAGAAATTAATTATTATAAAACGGGCATATTTTAAGGGCTGTATCCAAATTGAAGTTCGGTACTCGATTGTTGACCGAGAGAGCCTTCTTCTTGATCAAGGATTCTTAAGCGCTACTCAAGCAGTCATTGAGGACTGCTAGATTACAGGACAGCATAGGAAATTTCAAAATGTCAAGTCACTTCTATCAAAACCATCATTTTGTCTTTAATTAAGCGAAATTTGAAAACTACTAGGAAGTAAAATGAGAAATTTTGGATTACCAGAAAGCAGAAATAATTAAATCTAAATACATAAAAAAAATTGTAGGTTGTAATTCATATTTTTTTAATATTAATTTCATAATTCATAATTAATATCCTAAAATTATAAAAGTTGCAAATTCAACTTATTTATATTTGGGTGTTTTAGTATTATTTCTACACAAAAAAAATTGCGCATTAGGAATACAATTTCATGAGATATTATTAAAAGTATGAAAATGTAATTTAACATTAGAATCTCTAAATTTTGAATGTTTATAATTCAAAAACTTATCATTCAAATGACTTGAAATTTGGTGACTAGTCATTTTTTGAACTAAAGACTTGAAATATCTTGTTAAAATTGGGTACTACCATTGAAAAAAAATTAAGTTTGCGTTCGTTTTAATATGTAGCCCCTTAAGCAGACATCGTTTAAAAGTAGACATTATTTCCAATCATTTGGTACCAGTAACTTTCTTCTATGATAATTTGTTGAGGAATTAGTAGGGGGTGTTTACTTTTTTTTGCACGACTGTACTTTTATATGTTATCGCTCAGCCTGCAGGGGTACCATTGTTTAGGGAAAACATTATTGTTCCTACCAGAATCTGAATCAGTAATCTTCATGATCATTTTATTTAAAATATGACATAGAAAGGCACGGTGAAGATATTATTTTCAAAATAGTGGTAGGAACAATAAACATTTCCCTATAGAATGCGACCCCTGTAGCATGAGAAGTTTGCCTGTGTTTTTTCTTTAATGATCTGTTATTTTTAATGAAATATTTATAGATAAAACGGAAAAAAAAAATCTATTTTAACGCGTATAGAAGTTATATGTTCAATGGTACTAAAAAGTTTTCTGTCATTTTGTTTCTTATACTTTTTCATATAAACTAAAAATTGATTGTGTAATAATTAGATTTATATTTTATTTGTCATCGATTATTTGATACTTGATACATACACATATAGACACCGTTAAGCAGAAGGCAGGACAGCGGCCTGCATTTTGAATTTCAATTAGCTATGTTTTAATTAACGATGGTGACTTAAAAAAATAAATTCATAATTTATACATCCTAAGAAACTTAAAATAATTAAACACTAACAGAAAGAAAAAAATAAGTATTTTTTCACCGGGATTTACCACGCGCTGCCTTCTTGGAAGACAAGTTTTATTTAATTTAAATTTTTTTTACGCTCGTGCGTTCCGGACTAATAAAAAGAATGATCTGTTTTAATTTCGCAGTTTTAATACTAGAACCGCCGGCTATTTTACTCAAAATTAATAAAAAGTGTTTTATACCAGAATTTTTATTTAGAACCATTTAACTTATTTAGCTTACGATTTTTTGCGCGACATACATTTAACATCTCCTAAGTGGAAATTTCTGGTTCGAATCAACTATTATCAATTTGACAGGGGTCAGAATGACCCCTAATAGCGGTTTTAGTGTTAAAAATGTTGATAGAAACTTATTCTTGACTAGTTAATATTTCTTAATTGTTAAAAATCCCGGAATGATTTTTTTTGTGTTTAAATGTTTATATTTGTCTAGCACGAGGAGTTCTAAAATATTCTTAATTTAGTTTATTTCAAGGTTATATTCTCTGTTTAAAAAAAATTCCTGGGTTGTGAACTTCAGCATTTATTCCAAAAATACGCACTTCCTTACATTTATTTCTGCTGAAGTGATTTTAGCTGTTATTTAATTTCTGAAAATATTTTTTTTTGTCTTAGCTTCGAATATTCATACATTTTAAAAATCAGTTTCCTAGGGGTGGACAACAGCCCCTACTTATCCTAAATGGCTTCCCCCCCCCCCCCGATTTTTCGCACTATCCTAAAAATTCTTCAAAGAACATTATATATAGTAAAAAAAAGTAAATGCAATTTTAACAATGGGGATATCTTTCAGGAGCGACAAAATTCTAAATTTGAGCTTAAATTTAAACTGAAATCACGACAAAAAATGAATTCAGTCCATTTTCCGCTGAGAAGTTCAATAAAATTCAATTTAGAGTTCGAAACAACCGAGTCACATTAGGCGAATCTCGACACAACGAGTACCTCAGCTACAACACTAGTTCGAAATACATAAGTTAAACTAAGGTTAGTTGGGGTAACCGGACCCACAAGGTAACTGGGCCATAGGTTATTTTATAAAAAAACCGTCGATGTATTTTAAGTTTTAGCTTTTGTGAACAATGCCCCTTAACCTCTACTTCCTAAAACAACGTGCGTCAATTCAATCATAAGTCTATCTTTGTTGTGATAGGTTGTCGAAAATTTACGTTCCTTTTATAAAAACAGCGTCAATTTGGTTGCACTTCCTCGGCTTTTTATTAAAATATTGTAAGTACTTTTATTAAACAATTTTTTTTTAAGAGTAGGCGTATAACTACGTTAATATTATTAGGTTTCTAAACATATTTACTTCATGCTTCAAATGTAAGCCCGGTGTCCCAGTTACCCCATAAATTATTCAAGAATGGAGTAACTGGACCATGCTGGATCCAGTTACCCCAATAGTTATAAATAATTGGTTTTTTTTTTTTTTTTTTTTTTTTTTTTTTTTGAGTTTCTCTTACAACGGGAAGTAAATTTCTCCATTGTTTTTTGCTCACAAAAAAGAAAATTATAGAATGCCTTATTAAAATTACGTAATAAAATAAAAAAGTGTATTGGGTGATATTAAATCAAATTTCTTCACCCCTTGAGAGTCAGTGATGCCGTTATGGCATCACATAATTTTAATTCCTAATTGCCACATTGGCACCGGAATTTTATAATGAAAATTTCCCCATGATTAAGTACGCGAAAATATATTTTTACTTGTTTTCAAATAGATTCTCCTGTAAATACTGGTGTCAGTAAATTATTTCAACATTTTACGAATGCAAATACCTTACCCCTGAAAGCGAGGTAGCCAAACTTTGAAATTGTACGACACAGGGGTCGCATTATATAGGGAAACTTTTATTGCCCCTACCACTATTTTGAAAATAATATCGTCATCTCACCTTTCTTTAGAATATGTTAAATAAAATTATCATGAAGGTAACTCATTAAGGCTTCTGGTAGAAACAATAAAATTTTCCCTATATATTGCGACCCAGGATACAGATAAAGTACTTAAGAACGTACGTAGCCGTCTGTTCACAGATTTGCCTTGCTATTTTATTCCTTAAAATACCCATGTGACTTGTATACTTATTACCTATACTAAAGTACATAAGTACTTACATAATTTTTTATTTTTCTGGTATAAATAAATCTAATATTTTCACTTTTAGTGCTTTTTTTAGACACATTGACAGCAAAGGTTTCCCTTACAACGCTCTTTATTGACATATAATTTACATGATCTGCCTGATTTAAATTTTTTTAAGTTGATTACACTTTTTCAAACAGCACCTGATATCCCACATGAAATAAAATAAACGCGTGTGGAACATAGACCCTCCTGGTCCACATACCCCATTTTTACGGGGCAACTGAACCCATGAGGAAAGAAAGATGAAATATGCATATTTTTATATTTTTTAATATTAAAATGTAATTTTGAACATTTCTGTCTGATAGAGGGAACCTAACTGAACACATTTACAGAAGTTCAGACTTTAATTCAAATGAACATTAGTTTTTGAAGCTGAATTGTCAGAAGCTCCAGAGTCACATTGTAAAATCATGGCCCAGTTGCCCCAACTAACATTACAACCTATATACAGTACAGTTATATACAGTCGTATAAGTACGCCTGTTGATCATAGTATTGCATAACAAACGGTTTTGTGTGCTCGAAGGTGCTGGCTCTTTGACGTATTTATGAATAGCTGCTAAATGTACGCTTTTGAAATTTAGTATAACCATTCGTCTTATTCAATCGCAGATTTCCCCTATTATGTGAAGCAACGTTTACTATTTAGTTATAAATACCTTTCATCATTTTTCCTTTACTAATGAGCTTTATATGTGCTGGAATATGCTATAGTTATTTTTCAAATATACTGAAGCGAAATTGTTCATCTGAATGTTCACGCTAATGTCGGTGCAGTAGATTTCTTCCAAGCATTTATATTAAATAGTCTGTTAGTTCATTCGACTCAAATATTGCCATCTGAAAACATTTGTACCCAAAGGTACGTAAATGTCATCACGTATGTGATTATGTAAATGGTTGAAACAAAAAAAAAAAAAAAAAAAATGTCATTTTCATGTCCACAATTAGAAAATTTTTTCTGGGTAAAATGGGAAAGAACTCTTTTTATTATTATTTTTTTTTTGGTTTCCATTAATTCTTTAATGCGCAGCTTTGCATATATGCAAACAACACTGTTTCGAATTTAATAGATTTTTTGTTATTCGCAAATATCTACTTCACACCAGAAAAATTAAAATAGCAATATATGCTGTAATTAAAAAACGGACATTCCGTATTTAAATAAAGCGAAATTAACCATTGAAATTATCTGGTGTAAAGCCGCATTTTCAAAACTACATAATTTCTTGAACGTACTCTATTTTGGGAATTAAAGTGTCGAAGGTTAAATTTTTGAAATTTACATAAAATAAGGTATTTGGATACATACTTATTAAAGTATTTACAAATTTGCATTAATTTAGCTTAAAACAGCTCCACGACAGTAGTTTTTACTTGTATTGCTGCTGTGCAACCGAAGAAAAGATTGACGTATTGTATGAAAAATATATCTATGATTTTTTACATTATTTTTACTGTGTTGTAAAACTTTCAGAGTATCATATATAATTTTTTCGAAACAAAGTAAAAAATCGCGCATTTAAGTGTTAAAACAATCAGTAAGGACTTCAATAGTAAAAAAGAAAAAAATGTTTAAAAGCATTTTTTTAAATTTAAATTAGCCATTTTTATTCATCATGACTAAGAAAACAATGATAACTGCAGGCATAGTTTTCAATTTAGGTTTTTAACTAAGAATATTTAAAATTACATTTTAAACTGGTTTTATGCAATCATAAAACATAGTGTTTTAACTAGTTAGGCCCGAAACACTAAAGTTTTTATTTTTATTATTAAATTTTAAGATTAAATTTTGTACTTTGAAATTGTAACCTCTGTTACTGTAACTTTTCTTATCAAAGAAATAACTTCCATTCTCCCTTACAGACGTTACTACTGCGCTTACTCGTAGGTAATAATATTAGAAAAGATATGCTACAGCTATTTTGAATTTGTTCTGCACACATAGTGTCAGTAAGCTGAAACATCTGAATTCCAGATTTGTATGTTTTCTGTTTGTAACCTATGTTACATAAATTTTAAATTTAAATATTGCCATTTTAATTAAAGTTTTATTTTTATTATATGAAATTAAGTTAACTTAATTTTAAAAAAATGTATGATTTATGTATTTTTATAAAACTATAGAAAATACAATTTTTTTCTCTGTCAAATGTAACATCTGCTACCTGTAAATTCTGTTACTACACATTTTTAACAGGTGCAGATAAATGAACAAAAATGTATTTTAAAATTCATATGCGTAATAAAAATCCATCAAGGTGGTTCACTGATGCCATTGTTGTTAGATTAATATAAATACACTTCTACTGTCTAATTTGTTTTGCTGAATGTAACTTCAGTTACTATATATATAACTTTTGTTACAAAATGCAACCTCTGTCACTACATATATAATTTCTGTTACTCGTACTTTTTCTCGATTTTTTTTTCTTGTTGTATATGAGTAGCTCTTTAAAAATGTTCCCAAACACCAAAAAGCTTCTCTTCATACAATATACAAAAACTATTTGACCATTTAAAAATATATTTAGTACAGGGATTTGAAAATTTTGGCTGTAATGCTCCATACAAGTAACAGGACTTACATATTGTTATATAAATTAATCCACATTACTGTTTTCATTTGAATATAAAATTACATATTGAAGTCTAATACACTAATGATGATATAATAGCCGAGAAATAATAATTTGATAGGAATACTAATGTTGTAAATTGAGTGTATTTTGTCCAGTACAATATTCATCTTCATCCCTTTCAGGGGCAAGGTACTGCTATTCGTAAAATGCAGAAATGAATACCGACACCTGAATTTACAAACAAATTTATTTCAAAATAAGCAAAAGCTTTTGTTCACATACTTAATAAAAATAAATTTTTCATTCCAATATTCTGATGCCTATGTGCCATTTAGGAAATAAAATTACATTAGGGACAGGGATGAGATTTCTCCACTTTTCTATACCAGTATAATATTAGAGAAAATGTTGTTCTCTTAAAACGCAGTGTTTTCTGATTAAATAAAATAACATTCTCTCTAAGATTATACTGGTGTGTAAAAAAGCGGAGAAAACTCATCCCTGGTTAGGGGTTAGCCCTCTTGCTGCGCAATCCGAGAGTTCATCGGGGATGCATTTTCTCCGTCTAATTAACGCGCCTTGATCATTCCCACCAGTTATTTTTTATTGTAAATTTTGCCTTATCTAACCGGAGCATTTTCCGGATTAAATTAAACGAAAATTTCTGTTTTGAAAAGCCGGTGGCAAAATATTAAAAATTCTTAAGAGACGCTCGTCGCAAAGGAATTAAGTACGCAATTTTTGAAGCTATTTTGATAAAACAATTACGCAGCGAAAGGGTTATGGCATTTTCAGGTGACAGTATTTTTATCCTAACTATGAATTTAGCTATGCTGCAACTGATTTTATACAGGTTGTATAAAATATACACAGAAAAAAGTATATTTGGTGAAAACTGAATAGTTAAAAAATGTATATTGGGGAAAATACATTTTTTTTTAAAACCAAATGTCATTGATTACCAAAAATAAGCTAATGTTCTTTGAGTGAACCATGACATGACTCGTAAATGAGCCACCATTCAAATACTCTCAGTAGTATTGATAGATGAGTGCTCGATCCTCGGGAAGTCGTTGTCATTTTTGTTACCTGGTAGCTGGACTTAAAATTATGTATCCATTTTATTTCCTTTCTAGCACTTTATAACCAAAACTTGCATTTAAAAGATTTTTTTTACTTGCATTTTTTTTAGGAATGATAATACTCCGCCATTTAAATACAACATAGCTGAGAACTATTATATTCGTTTGTCACAGCTATTTCGTCAAAGTAAACGTTGCCTTATTTAATCTCTGATTTCTGCGATTTAATTAGGCAATTATTACTATTCTGAAACAGCGGCGAAAAAAAATCGTTGCAATTCACAGATATAATTCGATATTAAAATGCATTACACGCTGTTAGAAGGAATTATATGAACATGGTGGTCTGCTTGTAACACGCACCTAAAGACAAAATTTCATAGTCTCAGTCTGTTGCCCGGAAAGCTGTAGTTTTTCAAAAAGTCTTTTCAAACACTTCTTCAAAATCACTTGGGAGGAAATAGTTGCCTTTCGACCTCATTAAGTGTTTAACCAGATTCGTGAATTGTCATCCCCAGATATATTAAGCGTCAGAAGTATTCATATTCTTTAATGACAGCTATTTTACATTCGTAATTCTTGACCTTGTTTTCCATCCTTTTTCGCTATTTCTTTTTAATGTTTAGGCAAATAATCGAAACTCTTCAATTTGTATATGTGGTTATTAGACAGATTCATCTTCCATATTACAAGTTATAGATTTATTTTAACTTTGCGCCTGATTCTTACTTGTTTTATTAATTTTTTTAAAGAGTACAGTCATTCAGGGTAACTTTGATCCGCATTTTCTCTATTTTTAGCCGCCCCACTCTTATTTTAAGAATATTGTTGGAACTACTGGTCTAAACGAGAAGAAAGATCCTAAATTATTGTACGAGTATCAGAAAATAAGGAATAATAATGATATAAACAATAAAAAATGAATTTTTACCCTGGTTCAAAGTTATCCTGCTATGTATGGTAACTTTGCACCATATTATAAATATCATATAAAATAAGACATTATAAAAAAAGTATCATAGTTAGGACAATTTTGAAGCGAAAAAAGTATTTTTTCAGATATTTAAAGATTCCTAATTTACATTTCCCAACGTCACAAGATTTGTATAATTTATGATATTACAAGGAATATTATGTATAAGAAGAGTGGAAGAAGAAAACCATGAATATTTAGCAAAAAAGAACTGTTTATTGTTCACATAAAACATAAAAATGCAGTGAAAACAATTTTCAATGTTTTAACTCAATAATATAGCCATAGTTACATTATTATGTACTAGTACTAGTATTAACACTAGAACGGCGGGAAATTTTACTCAAGTTTTATAAAAAATATTTCATATCAGAATTGTTACTTAAAACTATTTAACTTATTTATTTAAGTTATTTTTGTGTAGCATATATTACTCTTATATTATAAAAAGTTTTCTGGTTCGAATCGACACGTATTCATTTGGCAAGGGTCAAAATGGCCCCTCGCCGCCGTTCTAGTGTTAATCAAACAAGAATAAAAAAGTCAAATGCAGGGTTGCCAGTTTGGCTTCCATTCTTATTCAGAAATTTAGTGTCCATACCAGAAATAAAGAATAGTATTTTATACTTTATTTAATGAGAGAGAGAGAGAGAGAGAGAGAGAGATTTAACGATCACAGAAAGTAAAAATTCTTCTTTGGAAATTTCCGGTATGAATTTAAAATGTAAGATTAATATTTGAGACCAAACTGGCATCCTTCGTCGAATGTATGGGGTGTCAAATTTGAGTAGCTCTGCCCCAAATAACGTCTTTAAACGTGTTTTATGTATTTTACTCATATTTTTGAAAATATTTACATGTTATATCGAATGCACAATTTCGGTATTCATGTATAATATACGTGCACATATGGGAAATTTTTGACAAGAAAATGGTATTTTCGTATAACCATATGATATGAGTTTTATTTTTGTAATTTTTTAAATGATTATTTCATATAGTTTTTATGAACAGAAAATTATTCAGTATTTATCAATAAACAATAAACCTATGCATAACTCTTAGCCGGCTCAAACTTATACTGAAAATAAGGTACAATGGTAGCGCCTTCTAATTTTACATTTTACTGACTATTAGTAAATACATAATCGTAAAATAGTAACATATTTATAACATTTAGATAATAATACGTCTGATAAATTAGCATATTGTTACTTACTGTAAAAATTTAATTGCCTTATAAAAATTTAATTTAAGCTTTAAAAATCAACTTGAAAACCGTACTTCACAATAATAGTTGGATGATAGAATTAATTGTCTATAATGTTGCCTATTTGGGTTTTAAAATAAACAGTAGAAAGCACCGTTTATAACCTTGCCAACACAGTGGGGCACCGGAGTTTATCCAGCCTTTTGAAGTCAAACATATTGAAAATTAGACAGTGGTACAAAGTTACACCTCATGGATCAAAGTTACCTCGAATGACTGTACATAATTTAAACTTTCTTCTTCCATGATATTGAAAAAAGCACAAACTGATAAAAATTATTTTGAAATTAAAAAAAAAAAAAAAGAGCTGCGCAAGAAATAATCAGTGTTTCTGTGTTAAATCGTGTAACATATCTGAAATTTATTTCAATAGATCCGTTGAGTAAATGCTTTTAAACAAATTCATTTATTTGATATAATATATACAGGGTGTCCGAAAAGTCTGGAAACGGTCAAATAACTCGAGAAATACAAAGCAGATTGAAAAACGAAAATATACGTATTAAATATTTTTTTAAAAGCTACTCAGTGATACCAAATCTGACCCTCGTAACCGACCCCCCGGGGGTCAGAGGGGGTCCAACTATGAAATCTTGTATGATAACCCCCGAAATTTAGCTGTTGTGTTTGGAAGACAGGAGGTGATAGAATAATATTGTAAAGTTATTTTGGATATTAAAATTCCAAATCATTTTTTTTTAGGATCGATCGTATAGTGTGCATTTAACATTTTGTTGCGGCCACAAAAGACCACTTAGACACAACTGTCATTAATTAAAGAAAATCTGAATTTACTTATCATACATTTTGAAATTAAGAACAAAAAAATAAAAAGGTAAAAGCATTACCTGCATTGACCCGAAAGAACAGAAGAATGATGGAGACATTTGCAGAAAGAAAAATAAACAAATGAAAAATCTTCCTTGCAAATTTTTTTATTTGTGAAGCAATTTTTTGCACAACATAGCATATTATCATACAGTACGTATCTTATTCTTTTAGATGTACTTTTTTATGATCGACACATACATCTACATTCTTACTAAGGAAAATAAAATAATTTCTTTCCTTTGGGGAGTATGGAGACACAAGCATTTAGATCATTTTTATAGCATCATAATTCTACGACTCGAAATAAAAGCAACACTTGAATAAAAAATAATAATAATGACGTCAACAGAATTCTTTATCCACATCCTACAGAAGAACGAGAAGTAACTGATCAAAGCATCTCGCCACAAAAAAAAGACGACACTATGCAGCCGAATTACACAATCAAAGAAATATTCTTTCATTTTTAATATTTCCTACTGTACACACGAAAATCCATTTATTATTTTTTTGTAGAAGGGAAAGAGGCATCCATCCATTCTCTGCGTTCGTTGATAGAACACTCATGCAGGCGCAGACATAATTTCTTCGCAGAACGCGAAAAAAAGGCAGCCATTCTGCATTGAAGTCCCAACTCAACTGCACTACTGAATGCGCGCGAGCTCTCCGAGAAGAGGAGTAAAGGGAGGTTGCTATAATCCTTGAAACACGCCAACTTTGGCTGAACGAACATACAGGCGCCATGCATTGGCATAAAATGCAATGCTAAAGAATATAAAAACTGCTTTAAGAAAAAGGAAATTTGATAGATATCACTGAGATAAGATGCCAAAGAGTAGTAAAGAGTTAGACATTTTGAAATTACGAATTAAACTGATTTAAATATTATTGGCTAAGGGGTGGAGCTACAAAAGGATATGACTTCACAAATAGAAAGAAATGGAATTTTCCAGATAATTCTTTTACCGGAAGTACAGATTTCAAAACGACGTTTATGATTTTAAAATGAATGAAATGCTATGCCAGGAAGAAAAACTTACAGGGGAAAGTTGAAAAAAAAGGGAATTAAAATAATTTTGGAATGCGAATATTAAAATTAAATGAATACAAGATTACAGTGCTGGAAATTTGGCGCAGAGGTGGAGCCTATTGACACCACTAAATTTTAGTAGTATATTTCGGCTTATCTAATGACAGAATTTCTGAGTTTTTCTTAAGGTGAAGAATACTGTAAAAATTTTGTGGTATCAATAGACTCCGCCTCTGCGCCAATTTTCCACCACTGAGATTAATAAAAATATTTTTTAAATGAAATTAAATAAAAATATGGCAGTGGTTCTAAGTAACCACAACAATAACCCAAATTTTTTATTGTAGATTCGGATTCTACGGACAAAAATACGTAACTTTTGTATTTAACATTTTTTTTCTAATCTTCGTTGATCACGGTGTAATGGAGGAAATAAAACAGATACATATTTTGGTTTTCCCAACTAGGTTTTGACATCTCGAAATCTGATTGGACAGAACTTTCATCGTCAAAGTAGCCGTCTTTTGCGGGAATAGTGCTTCTCGAAAACCATGGATGGCGTTTTTATCATGGAACTATTAATATAGAGGAACTGACATATCCTTAAAATAGTGAAGCTTCAACTGTAACCGCTAGCAAAGGGGTTGTTTATCGACGGTGGAAACTGCCACCAGTAGGTTTATATAGATATTTTAAACTTATTTAAACGCCTTATTTTTACAAAATTTCAGTCATAAATAGTCGAAGAAACAATTTTTCATTTTTACTGGTAGGAGTTTTCTTTGGTGGTAGTTAGGCCCTGAGTTTCCGCCATATTGTGACAACCATGGATACAAACCGACAGTTTTATAAGGCATACTGACACCGGTAAAAACAAATAGAAATTTTTATGACATTTTTGAAAAAAAATTCCATGAATAAGACGCTTCTTTAAGATGAAATCTTCTGTTCAATTTTACTGGTGGGATGCTTGACCTATCGGTAGTCAGAAACTGAAGAACCGATTTCAAAAAAGCAGCCGCCATATTGTGACAACCTCCTCAGCATGGAACTATTAATAAAGAGGAACTGACATATCCTTAAAATAGTGAAGCTTCAACTGTAACCGCTAGCAAAGGGGTTGTTTATCGACGGTGGAAACTCCCACCAGAAGGTTTATATATATATTTTAAACTTATTTAAACGCCTTATTTTTACAAAATTTCAGTCATAAATAGTGGAAGAAACAATTTTTCCTTTTTACTGGTAGGAGTATTCTTTGGTGGTAGTTAGGCCCTGAGTTTCCGCCATATTGTGACAACCATGGATACAAACCGACAGTTTTATAAGGCATACTGACACCGGTAAAAACAAATAGAAATTTTTATGACATTTTTGAAAAAAAATTCCATGAATAAGACGCTTCTTTAAAACGAAATCTTCTATTCAATTTTACTGGTGGGATGCTTGACCTATCGGTAGTCAAAAACTGAAGAACCGATTCCAAAAAAGCAGTCGCCATATTGTGACAACCTCCTCAGTTACTTCACTCGCAACTGGTAGACAATACACTATATGTCTCCTCCTTTTTATTCATAACTCCATTCTCCTCAGTTACTTCACTCGCAACTGGTAGACAATACACTATATGTCTCCTCCTTTTTATTAATAACTCCATTGTTTTGATGGAATTATTATTATTATTATTATTATTATTATTATTATTATTTTTTTTTTTTTTAATACAGTCAAACCTCGTTAACGTGAACACGCTTAACGTGAATTACTTTTAACATGAACAGTTCCCACTGTCCCCATCAAAATGGATACGGATTCTAGTGTTTTTTATCCTTTTAAGATGAACACGGTTAACGTGAAATGTCGCTTAATATGAACAATTCTCGATGTCCCCATGATAGATTTTGACACTTAACGTGAACGAAAATTCCTAGAAAAGTGTGAAAGCTTACTTTTCCCTGGGGAACAATGGGTTATACTTTAGAGGTTCATGAAAAAAATTATTCTTTAGAGCGATGGAAACGTGTACTATTGCCATTAGAATTTTCTCAATTTTGGACAATACAATACGTGTCACCAGCTACATGTCACCAATATCAGGGAAAGTTGCTACCTAAAGGGAGTATTTTTATGTATTGTTTCTTTCTTCACGCGTGGAAAATTTACAGTTTAGTATTGCAACTTTCATATGAAATGTAGCATGTGTTTTATTAATGAATAAAAAAATATAATAGTTTAATTATTAAAATATAAGTAAGTCTCAGTTCTAAAACAAAGTTTTCTCCCATTAGACCCTATGTGAAATCCACATTTGTCCATGAATCCTTTACCACTGCAATTAAGCTTATTGTAAATTAACTGTTTATCTCTGGTACGAAATATGATTAAAAATGAACATTGTATAAAAGCTTCATTATAAAAGATATTATTATTAAAAACTGATTTAATCGTTGATCAAAACAAATATTTATTAAATATAAAAAAACTCATCTTGATGCTTAAATATATCTTGTTTCCTTCTTTGCAAATACTGTATTTTATGGAAGAAATGCCGCGGCGTTTACAAGTTTGAAAGTTAATTTTTTTCCAAGTGCGGCGTTTACTCTATGTGCGGCGTTTACGATTTTTTTAAAATACCAACTGAGTTTCCTTAATTTAAAAATTCAGAAAAATACTTAATAGTGGATTTAAATATTTTAAATAAAACTTCACACATCTTAAGATATTAAAAACGAGGCATTCTACATTGCTCAGAAAACTTTGATTAAAGTTAAGTTAATGTGACGCTGTTGACAAAAGTAGCGTCCCGATGGATGCGGCGTTTACAACGGGTGCGGCGATTACGGTATTTTTAAGCTTATTCAGGCCAATTTGAGGAGTGCGGCGTTTACGACGGGTGCGGCGTTCCTTCCATAAAATACGGTAGCTAATTAAAAAAAAAAAAAATGGTTCAATGCATGTTCTTGTATAATACTAGAAATGACATTTACTGATACATTTTGATTGTTATATTTTACGAGAAATCCCTGTTGTCCCATTAACTCCCATGTCCCATTAGCCCCCAGTCTCCCCTATATGTATTTTCTCTCTCTCTCTCTTTTTTCTTTTTTAATCAGGAATTTTTTGTTACTGATAGCATGAACTACGGATAACATGAACAAAAATTTCATTCCCCTTGAGGTTCATGTTAACGAGGTTTGACTGTATTATCTAATTCAGGATGTTGATGCTGGTGTACAGTTTTTATATTAAATTATTACTATAGAACAAAATATAGGACAAAATATAAAAAAAAAAAAAGATATAAAAACTTTTTATACTGTCTGAGCAAAGGACGGGGAAGTAGCGTAAATTTCAGTGGGGGTGGAGTTATATATTTTGAGGATTGATTAGTTACTGTATCTCGAAAATATCAAGTCAGGCAGACACTTCTTCAATAATTCTTATAAACGTTTTATTGCAATTTAAAATATTTTTCAATTTATTTTTTTTCATAATTTTAAAATTAATAATTTTAAACAATTGAAAATTTTTGATCTTTTAAACTTTTTCATTTAAAAAATAACTAAACTCTTTAAGCTCTCTTGATTATTTCTGGGGAAGACGACGTTTTAATTTTCATAGGGGAAGGATGATGTAGAAAATTGTTTAATTATTTATAAATTATTACAATAAAATATCAAATGTGACAAAATAGAGGGTATCCGAAATGTTTAGAAACGGTCGAATAACTCAAGAAATTCATATAAGATTGAAAAACAAGAAAAATACATGTTAAATATTTTTTAAAGCTATTCCGTTATACCAAAGTTGACACCCCACCCCGACCACCTGGGGGTCAGAGGCGTTCCAACTTTGAAATTGTAAATGTTAATCCCCATTTTTATTTCAGATTCGGATTCTACGGGGGAAAATGCGCAACTTTTGCTTTTAACATTTTTCTTTCGAATCTTTGTAGATGACGATGTAATCCAGCAAAATGTGTCAGATACATATTTTGTTTTCTCAACCCTGTTTTGTAATCACGAAATGTGATGGGCCAAAGCTTTGGTTGCCAAAGTGGGTCGCCTTATCTGGAATTGTGTTTGTCGAAAACTATCAATGGAGGTTGTTCCGATGGCAAAAGTGCTTTATATGCTTTTGCCATGCAAATTAACAGAAATATATTGAATTAGATTTCTATTTGTGTTTTTATTTTATCCATTCAGTCCATTCTAATCAATTAACCTGCGTTTTTTTTTTTTTTTTTTTTTTTAATATTCTGATGTGTAAACATGCCCCTCCTCTTCCGAACAAAAAAAAAAAAAAAAAAGATCTTCGTTATTTGGTAGAGGTAGGCGTGGATATTTGGCATTTCGATGGCTTCTGCTGTTTGTTTTTTCTTTTATACTCTAAATCGTTGTCAGGAGGTGGGTGTATGGGATTTTTTTTACTAATTCTATAGAGTAACATGCAGGACAAAATGAAAAGAAGTACATATATTTTTTGTGTGTGTGTGTGCGGGCGGAGCAAAGAACGGGGAAATGTGTAAAGTTCAAGTGGCGGTCGGATTGGAGATTTAAATCATTGATTAGTTACTGCAACCAGAAAATAACAAGTAGGGCAAAAATATTTTCCATAATTCTAATAAATGTAATATTTTTTTGTAAATTAATATATTTTTTCAATTTAACATTTTTTTCATAAATTTAAACAATAAAAAAATTTTGGTATTTGAAAATTTTTAATTAAAAAAAAATAATTTAACTCTTTAACAATGTCGGGATTTGTGAGGCACATATATTCATCGTCAAAAGATGCATGTGGAATTTGTTTCGGGCACCATTAATAAATGAATAAAATCATTTAATTTTTTAATTAAAGATTTTTTGGTATTTGACAAGTAAAGGCGACAGTTGAAAAAACACATAGTATTCCAAATAAAATTTGTGTACGCGACGCCGTCTCGAAGGGGTTAAAGTGTAATGACTATTTGCTGGGGTAAACGACGTGTTAATTTTCTTAACAGAAGGATAATGTAGAAAATTGTTTGTTTATTATTACAATAAAATAACTTATGTGACAAAAAA
Source organism: Maratus speciosus (assembly GCA_963932465.1). NCBI lineage: Eukaryota > Metazoa > Arthropoda > Arachnida > Araneae > Salticidae > Maratus > Maratus speciosus. Next base: position 32,122,212 of record OZ010787.1, on the reverse strand, counting down.
TATAATCTAAAACATAATTGGCAGAACAAAGTAAAAACAGATCAGTTTATTTTCTTCATTTTTTAAGTCCTAGAAGGGACATTTATTAATATATTTCATTCAATTAGTTCTACGTTCTTAAATTTTTATAACAAATAAGTTAAACCAATTGAACAATTTAAAAAAAAAGTCAAACAATATGATACATAAAACCCATTAAAAACTTAGGTTCCCTTAAAAAGAAATCTAAAAAAAATTTAAACTTTTTAACTTTTTAAGTTGCAAATATTTGTATTGCAGATTTTGTATTATGCTTATGGTGAGTGTGTACAAAATTATAAGGCACATGTAAAATAAAACAACATTTAAAAAAGTCTAAGATTTATTTCGATTTAATTTGAAGGGAAATTTTAGGGATTTTTAGGGTATTTACATGATCATATTGTTTATATTTTGTTTTTATTTTTTAATGTTCATTTGGTTTAACCATTGCCGGCGCGGAGTAATTCTGTTTATAAACTGATGAAATGATAGACTGATATCAGCATTTATAAACGAGTTTATTGGAGAATAAAAACTTTCTTATTTTCAAGTACGTTATAAATGGAAAATTTTAATTAAATATTTTGGGTGACAGTAAAATAAAAATTATGAGTCATTTTTTAAGGACACTGACCGCGAAAGCTCTAACTTATTTGTTATAAAACTTTAAAATTAACATCGAAGTAACGGAAAGAAATATATGAATAAATGTCCCTTCTCGGGCTTAAAAAATGTTGGAATAAACTGATTTGTTTTTAATTTGTTCTGCAAATAACGTATTTGTTTATATATATTTTTCACATTTGTTATATTAATGTAATAATAAATAATTAAACACTTTTCTACATTATCTTTCCCCCATGATAATTAAAACGTCTTCTACCCCAGGTATTAATCAACAGTGCTTAAAGAGTTAAATTATATTTTAAATTCAAAAGTTTAAAAGATCAAAAATTTTCAATTGTTTAAAATTATTGGATCGTTCGGAGAGTCGTGTCCGTTTGGAAAAATCAATTCGACCCGGAAAATTCTATCATTTAATAATTAGACATTGATTCCTATATCTAATGTCTAATAGTTAACGGGCAGGATTTTCCGGTGCGGATTGATTTTTCCAAACGGACACGACTTCCCGAACAACCCAATAATAAATTTAAAATTAGGAAATAATGTTAAAATGGAAAAAAAATATATTAATTTACAAAAAAGTATTACATTTATTAGAATTTTTTAATGTTTTCTGCCCTACTTGCTAGTCAGTAGTCGCAGTAACTAATCAATCATCAAAACCTATAATCTCACCCTCCTCCATCTAAAATTTACTCTACTTCCCATCCTTTAATCAGCCGGCACAAAAAGATTTTATATGTTTGTTTGTTTTTTTGCTCCTTTATGTTATTCTATAGTAATAATTTAAAAAAAAAAAAATAATTATACACTCCTATCCGGCCCCGAATTAAATGATTTTTTTGACAGCAGAAGACATCAAAACACAGAATGACAATACACTCCGCCCCAAATAATGAATACTGGCTAATTCCATGAAAACGTGTCATGTCTGTCACACAGCTGAAAATCGCTATGCTTGTTGGCCACCGTTATTTTCGAAAAGTTTGCTTCGCGTTATTCAATTGATGAGATATCTCCGATAAAATAAATCACATTTTTCCATTCTTAAATACTGGTAGCCAACAAGCTTAGCGATTTTCAGCCGTGTGACAGACACGACAAGTTTTCATGGAATTAGCCTACTATGATTTTTCTGTTCGGGAGGGGAGGTGCTTATTTACTCGTTAAAATATCAAAATACGCAGTTTATTATATAAAAATGATAGACTTGATAAAAAGACATGCAAATAGAAAACTAATTTAATATATTTCTATTAATTTTTATGGAAAAAGGATATAAAGCGCCATGAAAACAATCTCCACTGGTTGTTTTTGAGAAACACTATTTCCGCAAAAGACGGCAACTTTGACGTTAAAAGTTCTGGCCAATCAGATTTCGAGATGTCAAAACCTGGTTGGGAAAACCAAAATATGTATCTGTTTTATTTGCTCAATTACACCGTGATCAACGAGGATTAGAAAAAAATGTTAAATACAAAAGTTACTTATTTTTGTCCGTAGAATCCGAATCTGCAATAAAAAATGGGGGTTACCATTCAAAATTTCAAAGTTGGACTCCTTCTAACCCCCGGCGGGTCGGTTGCGGGGATCAAATTTGGTATCACTGAGTAGCTTTTAAAAAAATATTTAATACGTATATTTTCGTTTTTCAATCTGCTTTGTATTTCTCGAGTTATTCGACCGTTTCCAGACTTTTCGGACACCCTGTATATATATATTTGTGTACCAATGGTAAATAGTCATTAAACATAAATGTGTATCCGTAATATTGAAATTAACGCATAGTTAATCTGTCTGGTTTACTGTTCTACTATGTTATTGTTTATGTGGAATCAACTGCGCGAATAATTAACCCTTTGCACTCGTGAGGTAACTATCACTCACCACTAGTGTTTTCTGGTTTTACTCGTAAATCGGGACGCCTAATGCTTTGGACACCACTAATATTTTACAGTTTATTCTGCCATCATTTATCACAGATTATTCGGCCTTTAGATAAGGCGAAGATAAAATGCTGGTGTTCAGAGCATTTGGAGTACCCATTTACGCGGGACACTAGTGTTCAAGGAGAATCGCCTCTCGAGTGCAAAATGTTAAGAAATCTGTCTCAAATCGGGGCTCGTACGCATCAAGGGACGCTAGGGATTTTACGTGATTTAGTTTAGTACCAGAAATATCGTAAAGTACTGGTCGCTATATCTGAAGATAGATTTTTTTTAATTCCTCAAGTAAGGCAAAAAATTACTTTACAAAAATTCCCGTAAAAGGTCGTTGAAGCGTACGAGCGCTGCAAATGTGTATAAATATATATCGGCGGTACCTTACCAACCTATCCAATGTGAAAATAGTGGGCTACATTTTTTAAATTCAGGTTTCTTAATTTTTCACCACTTTTTTGAAATAGTATAATTCGCCTTATTTAATATAATTTAATGACGTATTAATTACGGAGAAAAGAACTGAATTTTACCATTTCAGAAAAGTGGGGCCAATCAAGAAATCTGAATTTAAAAAAAGTAGCCCGTTTTTTTCACATTGGATAATTTGACATGGTACCGACAATATGTTTGAAGCTCTATAATTCCAATTTTCAAATATAAAATTACATTTAAATATTTTAACCTTTTTTTCAGAAACAAATTATAATATTTTTTATCGAAATATTTAAGTGTTTACGTTTCCATATAAATTCACAATAATAACACTATACCGGATCATGTTTTAAAGTATTACTTTAAAAATCCGAAATGTAAATAAATCTTTTTTATTGCTGAAGAATCATTTGACTAAAGGATTCATTTCCTTTCATTTGAGAGGAAATTAATATTTTATTTTCATTTTACAATGTACAAGATAAATATTAGTGTACAATAATTGGCATATAAATTTAATAAACATTTCTCTCGTAATATTTTAATTTTTAATCAAACAGTTTCTCTCGCCTATTATAACTTATTCTTTAGGTGACTTATATTTTCTTTCGTTTTTCCAAATTTTGCCTTCAGTTAATGTTTTACGTCTATTAGTATTATAAACTGCAAATGTTTTCGACACAAAAATTATTATTGGATGTGAAAATAGAAACATGTTTCTTTTTCGAATACTATATAAAATATTCAACGCGAAAGTAAATAACTAAGACTGTTTTCTAATTATTAATTCACGTTATGCTATTATTCTATGGTTAAATCGTTTAAGATACTTAAGTAATATTATACGCATATATTTAAATTATTTATGTAAACATTGAAAAAGAGAATACTTAAAAGCGTATTAAAGAAAGATATATTAAAATAATTTTAGAAAATACAGATACAGGGATAATTTATCATTTGCATCTATATTGATTTTGTTGCCTATTGTTTCAACAGCAACGTTGAGATTTAAAATTAGTCTTTTTTTTTCTTTCACTCACAGTTCCATTTAAAAATGCCATTTCCATACATATTCCAATTTGTTCGATATTGTATACGGAATTCTGATAGAGCTGTCAATATCGTGAAATAAATAATAAAAGATATTCCATTAAATTCAATGTAAATGAAAAATGTAATGGTGCTGAGTTATATATTAAAAAAAGATACGAATTTACCTTTTAAATTTAATACTGCTATTTTACTAATTGGAATAAGAATTATTAATAAAAAGAATAAATAATAAAAGTTTAAAACAAAATTTTGAAAGTGCGTTCTGCATAGGTGCCAAGTTTACGCTTTTTTCCTACCACTATTTTATAACAGAGAAATTTGTCTGATTTAATGATCGAAAACATAGGATTAAGTAAAGCAAATTTTTGTGATTAAAAATAGTGGTAGGAAAAAGCGTAAAAGTTGGCGCTACGGTAATGCAAAAATTTGTAGGAAGTAACAATGACCTCATATATTCCCAACTGTTTAAATTTATATTCTGTATTTGAATAGTACTGTCAATTTCAGAAATTACTATTTTAAATTTTATTTTAAGATATTATTGTTTGGTGTTAACTCTTTGAGAGGCAAAGTACCTCCATTTCTAAAATGATAAAATGAATGAATGACACCGGAATTTAGGAAAAAAATTATTTGAAAATAAGAAAAGGCTATATTTCAGACACATAATAAACGAAAAAAATTTTACCACAATTCTGGTGCCATTTGAAATACCTTGTGAGTTTTCTGTTACAATATTTTACTCATAGTGTACTGACGGTACTTTAAAGTACCACTTTAATTAATTAGCTCTAACAAATTAAATTTCTCATGGGTGAGTATTTTTTTATGAATATCCTTTAATTTTCATTGTAGTAACCGAAAAAAAATGTACATGAAAAAAACTGTAGTAGATCATAATGCAGTAGATAAAGGATTAATGCCTCTGAGAAGTATAAATGAAAAATTAAATGTTAAAAGGACAAGTCTTCAACCAATTGGGAAATCCGAATTTTTTCAAAAGCCAGGCAAATTGGAGAAACATCTGCCATTTTGAAATCGCCGTGATATTTTCAGTTTTATTGTAAAGAGTCTATGCAGCTTTAGGATAATTAGAAAATGGCGAGTCGCTTCCGAATCAACCTTTTAATGTTACAGCTTATTGCAATGAGCCAACGCGGCTTCATTCTAATTGGAAAATAATCTATTGTTTTCAATGGAGATATGAATAATGAAGTTGAGGCATACAGTATAGAGTCTACCAGTTGCGAGTGAAGTAACTGAGAAGGTTGTCAGAAGATGGCGGCCGATTTTTTACATCGGATCAATAGTTTCTGATGACCGCCGAGAAATACTGCCACCAGTAAATTTTGAGTAGAAAGTTTTGCCGTATGTCAGAGGTTTATCGATACGAAGAGTCTCTCACGAATATGGTAAAAAATCCGGTTCGTTTTTACTGGTGGAATTTGCCCCGGTTATTATAATATCTTTCACTAACACTGTTTGGAGGTTGTTTAGGTTGTCACAATATAGAGGACTGCAGGGCCTGACTACAGCCGAAGTAAACTTCCACCAGTAAAACTAAATATCTGTTTTTGGCCATAATTGTGACCGAAATTTTGCGTTAACAAAGCATGAAATAAAGCGAAAATTTTTATTTAAATATACTTGCGGAAGTTTGCACCTGCCAAAACTGCATACAGTGTTGCAAGTGGGCTACTATTTTTAAATTCAGATTTCTTGATTTGCACCACTTTCTTGAAATAGTAAAATTCGCCTTATTTAATGCATAGTTGCCAACCTCCCGATTTTTTGAATACCTGTAAAATCTTACAAAAATGTTCGTTTATTTAATTGCAGAAATTGCACGATTGTTTAAAACAAGTATTTTTGGATAAAATTACTGGTATTAAGGGGTCTTGTACCTTTTAAACGCGTCGAAAATTAGCGAAAAACTTCAAAGTTTGAATGTCTATCTTCAAAGCCTTTTTATGAATAAACATGAAATTTTGGATATTGATTAAACAGATTGTGCTTTGTAGTATGCTACCATTAGAAATTTATTAACCCTTGACAGAATTTGTGTATTGTTGAAATCAAAATAGTTCTTTTTTTACCCCATAAGTCATTGCGCACATGATATCTTGAGAAAGTATGTATGGATTGGCATGAAATTCGGTAAAGATTCTAAACATATATGTGTGTTTAAAATGATCTACTTTTAGACTAAAATTATTTCATTAACTATAATAAAAAAATATTTTCGTAAAACAAAATAAAAAATTTGTATTTTTAATGAATAAAAATAGTCATAACTAAAAATATTACCATTGTAAATGCTTAAAAGTAGACCATTTTAAACACACATATTTGTTTAGTATATTTACCAAATTTCATGACAATCCATACATACTTTCTCAAGATATCATGCGCGCAATGACTTATGGGGTAAAAAAAAGAGCTATTTTAATTTCAACAATACACAAATTCTGTAAAGGGTTAATAAATTTCTGTTGGTAGTATATTGCAAAGCATAATCTGTTTAATCAATATCCAACAGTTCACGTTTATACATAAAAAAGTTTTAAAGATAGACTAATTCAAACTTTGGAGTTTTTCGTTAATTTTCGACGCATTTAAAAGGTACAAGACCCCTTAAAGAAATCGGGAGGTTGGCAACTATGTTAATGACATATTAATTAAGGCAATAACAAGGGCAATTTTACCATTTCAGAAAAGTGGTGCAAATCAAGAAATCTGAATTTAAAAAAAGTAGCCCACTGGCAACACTGACTGCATATATATTAAGCGTACAAACGTAACCCCCTCGCTGCGTAAGTAATTCTTCGCGATGAGCGACTTTTGAAGAATTTTTAATTTTTTATCACCGGTTCTTTAAAGCAAAAATTTTTGATTATCGTAATCGGGAAAAATGTCGTAATTAAATCAGACAAAGTTTTCGCTAAAAAATAACTGGTTGGAATAACCAAATAGTATTAATTAGAAGGGAAAATGCATGCCCGAGGATATCTCGGGTTGTGTAGCGAGAGGGTTAATGCTGGAATCGGGAGTAAATTAACACAGCTGCGCCATCTTGTGGACTGGGTTGATAATCCACATATGCGGGCTTTTAGTGCGACGTCATATATGACAGAATATCTACCAGCCACGCATGGAACAGGAATCTTGTTTACCAGATTTATTTCAAAACTACTGCGTAGAGAGAAGGGGGTGGGATCCAGATGCATTTAGCACCGCGTAGTTTCCTTCGCCTTATCAAATCACAATCATTTCGGCTATTAATCAAGGTGAAAAAGCTTTACAATTTTAGTGGTGTTAAGTAAGGAAACAGTTAGGCATCTTCCTGTAGTTCAACCCCATCCGCTACGTGGCGCGTGGCCTTGATTGATGTGACCGCCTCTTTAACACGTTGAGTGCCACGTCAGTTAGCGGTGACTGACACTGAACTTTCCGTTTATTCTGCGTCGGTCGACGGTGACTGACACTTATTGATTGTTTAACGGGAATCTTATTTCGTGGCCCAAACGGAAAGACAGACAAAATAGACTTGGCATTCAACGTGTTAATCTTGCGGTTACCTATCTTATTTAAGAGGGGACGCTTAATATGTACGCCGTTTTCGGCCCAGCGGCAATGAGCCTCTTCGAAGCCGGTTACAGTTGAAGCTCGACCTTTTTGAGGATAGGTCAATTCCTGTTTATTCATAGCTCCATGTTGTTTGCCAGTCAGCTTCATTGCAGTGTGCCTATGCAAATTTGGGCTAATTAGAAAATGACCAATTGTTTGTCCAAATCGTTTTTGGATTCACCAAGGATATTTTAATAGGTTGGAGGTTGTGAATGTTTCTGTAGAATTTTCGCAAAAAAGTGGTAGCAGGATTTTTTTTTTTTTTTTTTTTTTTTTTTTTACGTATAAGAAAACTATTATATTGAGATATTTAATTTCTGTACCTGAGTGTCTAAGGATAGTGATTAGCTTATTTTTGTTTTAACCCCTTAAAGGGCGGTTTGATATATATGCCCCACTTAACTTTAATTACCAAATGCTACAGTGACACCAGAGTTTTTAAGTAAAAAAATGGATTTAGAACGTACGTGAAGAAAAATCTTTCACCTATTTTGAAACAAATATATTCGAAAAACCTGGTGCCATTCAATCATTTTAGCAATTGAAGATTTTTGCCCCTGAAAGTATTAAGAGCATATTTTGTGCAAACACGCCGTGCATCAAGGTTGCCCGTTTGGACCCCATTTTTATTCTGAAATTCCGAGTTCACACCAGAAATAAAGGATAGTATTTTATGCTTTAGTTACTGGGAGACATTTAGTGATCAAATAAAGTGAAAATTCTTCTTTCGCAATTTGCGGTTCGAATTTGAAATTTCGGAATAAAATTTGAGGCCAAACTGGCAACCCTACCGTTCTGAAGTAGCAATCGAATCTGCGTATAAGGTAGATTTAAAAAATTTTCCCAGCATTACTAAAGGTGCAGATTTACGGTCGCCAGTTGCCATGTGTCGACTAAATTTTTTGCTATGACGACTAATTTTCGGCATCCAAGTCGCGAACCTTTGGCGAATATCGTTTTTTTTTCCAATCCTCTTACGAAAATCGCGTTTTTCCCGCGATCCTTTAACGAAATTCAGTTTTTTATAGTGCTCCTTTTATTAAATTGGTGGTGTTTTTCGCTATCCTTTGACAAAATCTGGGGGGTTTTTTGAAATCCTTTGATAAAATTTGCTTTTTTCTAACGATTTGCCAAATTCACGTATTTTTCTGCAGTCTGCTGACGAAATGCGCTTTTATGCTGCAATCTGCTGACGAAATGCACTTTTATGCTGCAATCTGCTGACAAAATTCGCATTTTTTCAGCGATCCTTTTATAAAATTAGTATTCTTTTCTGAAATTCTTCGACGAAGTTGACGCTTTTTCTCCGAAGATTGGCGAAATTTGCATTTTCCGCGATCACTTGACGAAATTCGCGTTTTTTCATGAATCTTGCGGCCTTCTTTGTGATCCTTTGACGAAATTGGTGCTTTTTGTTTTGTTTCAGATTTACAAAGATGATTTTTTTGGGCGACTATCTGTCGAAATTCTCGATATTTTTCCGTCGTATTTCTTTGTTTCCGAATTTTCGGAACGGAATGACTTAAATTCCTGAAAAATTCGGAACAGAATCACCCCTGTAATTGTCTGTGATAAGATTTTTTTAATGATAATTTTTCTTGTGTGTTCTCGAAAAACAAATGTTTGAATTGTATTGTTATCTTTATAGTGCAAAATAATGTAACACATTCACATTTTTCTTTTTTAAATATGTACTCTTGTATGACAAAATGAAAATAAGAAATATTGTTTTTCTAATATTCCCCACTACCATTATTGCTTAGCTTATTCTTATAGATATATTTTTTTACCTCTGTCTTGGCCAATTTTATCTTCTGACTGCACGTAACTAAAGATTTATAATAAACTTAATTTATATCCAAATTAAAAGAATTTTATGATTAAACGAAATATACACATTTGATGTAGTCTGTGTTTCTTTTGTACATGTGTAGGTTATTTTTCACTCTGAATTCCTGAATTTTTTCCCCCATATAAACGCTATTGCTTATATGCATTTCTTTCAGAATGTGGCGAGTGGATTATTTGGGTTTATGAACCAATGGCTCCTTTAAAATTTTGGGAATCTGCACCTGTAAGCATTACGTGTAGAAGATGGTTTGCTGAATTATAAATAAATTTAAAAATATATATGAAAACTGAATTATTGACAAATATGATTTTAGCACCTGGAGGGTCTCAGATTTTTAATTACTATTTTTTTTTTATAATCTTAAGTGCATATTTTCCTCTCACATTCCACGTGGATGCATTAATATAATCCCAGATGAGTTGTATTTTACATAGAATTATGTGCATAAAAAGTTTGGCGTTGTGAAATTGATTGTATCATTATTATGAAGGTCAAACATATCTGTGTGTAACGCTGACGTCATTTTGGTGGTTGCAACAGCTGACGATTAAATTAAACTTTTGTTAACTGTTATTGTAATATTTTTAACTTCTGAATGCCGCTCATTTTCAAATTTTACACAGTCGATTAGGGGAAAAAATGCTTTCAAATACAATTTGATTCAAAACTGTATCGCAATATAGTCAATTATTATTGTTTTAAAATTCATTTTCAAGATTACGAAAGGTAAATCCGTTTGCACTTAAATTAATATAAATATCTCATATTTTTATTGAAACTTATATTTCATAATAAAATTAAAACGTTTACCAATAAATAAATAAATAAATAAATAAAACATACATAAAATGTAAATTTAACGCTGAAACACCCGGAAATTTTTCCCAAGCTTCACAAACATGTTTCACACCAGAATTTTTATTTAAAAATATTTAACTGATTTATTTAACGTATTTCTGCGTGGTTCAAATTTAACTTATTTTATGAAAAAATTTTCTGGCTCCAATTGGCATTTAATCATTTGGTCGGAGTCGATTCGAATCCTTCCGGGCGTTCTAGTGTTAAGAGATGTAATAAAATTCTAACCACTGAAATGAACAGAATAAAAAAGTCTGATTATAAATATAGATCTTTGGCGATTACGTATGCTGTCAACTCCGACGTGAGGTCAATATGTAAATATCGCTTTTAATCACTGCCATCGAAATACTCAAGGCCAGAGGACACGAGTTGTGACGTCATCACTAATCCACCGACTTCTCACTAGTGTTGGAATTCACACGGGAGAATTTTTTAATGGCAATTTCTTTCATTTTATTTATGGAATATCTATAATCTTATAAAACAATAATAACTATTTAAACTTACTGGGGAGATTTCGGAATCGCTAAATAAAAATTCAGCCAGATGCGGAATGCCACATTGTTGCCGCATCTGGCTGATTTTTTATTGGGGGATTCCAAATTCTCACCAGTAAGTTTAAATAGTTATTACAGTTTGATAAGATGATAGGTATTCCACAAATAAAATAAAATAAAATATCTATTAACAATTTTCCGGTGCGAATTCCAACACTAGTCAGAAGTCGGTCCATTAGTGATGACGTCAAAACTCGTGTCCTCAGGCATTACCGTCTCAATACCCAAGGCCTCCGGACTGATTTCGTGACGTACCAAAAGAAGATTAACCCCTTGAAGGGCAAGTAATTGCGTTTGTGTAATGCTTAATTCCCTCCTGATATTCAGAAAAAAAAAATATATCAAAATAAGGAAAAGCAATATTACGACTTTTCTCCACTAAAGTCAGTAAACTAAAATTTCCTAAAATTTTTTTGGTGCAAATCCTGATTAATCATAGGTGGGATAAAATATATCCCACCGCCCCTCAAGGGGTTAAGGGGCGGCGGTATATATTATATTATTGTATGTATATATTATTTGCACCAGAGAAATTTTAGGAAATTTTAGTTTTCTGAATTTTATGGAGAAAAGTCGTAAAATTGCTTTTCCTTATTTTGAAATTAAATTTTTCTAAATTTCCGGTGGGAATTAAGCATTACACAAACGCAATTGCTTGCCCTTCAAGGGGTTAATCTTCATTTGGTACGTCACGAAATCAGTCCGGAGGCCTTGAGTTTTGAGACGGTAATGCCTCAGGCCTTGAGTATTTCAAAAACGTGGCAGGCGAATTTCAAAAACGTGGCAGAATCAAGAAATCTCAATTTTTAAAAAAGTAGGCCACGGGCAACACTGTTTTTATACTGGATAGTTTGACATGCTACCGATGAAGTATACTCTATAACTATTCCAGTATAACTATTCCAGTACTTTGCATTAAAGTTAAATTCACTATAATAAAGATTTATAGTTTAAAATGTCATCTTTCTGCATATTAGATGTTGTATGTATGTTTGATAAATAAGAACACCTATATTATAATTTATTTTGTTTTATTTATTCCCTTTTTCTGATTTTATACTAATTAAATCACAGAAAATCAACTTAAAATAACGAATACGTAGTTGCCAACTTTTACGCTCTTTTACCACTAAAATTTAAAGAACATTTTCTCTTATTTAGTCTTCAAAATCTGCAATTAACCCTAGAACTACCGGAAATTTTACTCAAGTTTTATAAAAACATTCTACACCAGAATTTTTACTTAAAACTATTTAATTTGTTTATTTAACTTATTATTGTCTGATTTATACATTTAGTTTGTTTTGAAGAAATTTTCTGGTTTGAATAGATATTTTGAATATACATGTCGGGTCCATTGGACCCTTCTGGTAGACAGAGGGTTAAACAAGTCAAAATTATCTTTTAAATGTTAGTGGTAAGAAAAAAGCGTACAAGTTGGCAGCAATGGGAAAATATGACAACAAATTTTCTACAGCTGCTATTATTACCACTGTTTTGAATTTAAAATATATTGATGTAATTTTGATATATTTGTATATATTAATATATATATATATATAATTTTAGGTTCCTAAAGCAATTGATGTGTTTCAAAGAGATACAAAATATATAGAATAAATAAATTCTTCCCCTTTTGAAAGTGAGTGGTATAAGACTGAAAAGATCCTTTTTAGACGTTATGCCATGTTGAAATATAGAAACATTCATCTTTCTGCCAACATACGCTATTATTAATGAATAGGCGTATGTAAAATTTCCAACTGAATTAGCAGTATTTCTGTTTTCAGAGAATGTATATGATAGTAAAGCTATTTATTCAGAAATATGTCATGAGATGTTTTTCATAAAGAAAAGATGGAATCATAATGAATATTGATGTTCTGAGTAATATTTTAAATTAACTGTTGACTTAATGAAAGCGATAAAGCCAATCTTTTATGCTCGGACATTCGTACTTCTGTAATGTAGATGTTATGCAAATAAGCATTTCTCTATTATTACAGTTGAAAAGTATTTATGTATTCAGTTTGTCTGTCAATCTGTCCGTCTGTGTCTCCGTCTGCCTGTCCGCATGTCTGTCTGTCTGTGCTCTAAATCACGTAAATATAGTTCGATTGCCATAATTTGGATATATGTTATTGGGGTTTACAATGGAATGTTCGGAATTGAAAATGAAGTGTGTAGCATTTTCGGTTCATTTACAGGGCCACTCAAAAGATTTCCGTTAAATTACGGTCTATGGAGAAAAATCGTTTGCCGCGTATTTTATTGATATTACATTATTTTAAGGCATGTGTAAAATTTCCGACTGAATTAGCAGTATTTATGTTTTAAGAGAATGTGTATGATAGTAATGCTATTTGTTCAGAAATATGTCATGAGATGTTTTTCATAAAGAAAAGATGAAATCATAATAAATATTGATGTTCTGAATAATATTTTAAATTAACTGTTGAGTTAATAGAAGAGATAAAGCCAGTCGTTTATGCGCTAACTATCGTACTTCTGTAATGTAGACGTTACGCAGATTATGCAAATAAGCATTTCTCAATTATTACAGTTGAAAAGTATTTATGAATTCAGTTGGTCTGTCAATCTGTCCGTCTGTCTCTCCGTCTGTCTGGCCGTATGTCTGTTTGTCCGTGCTCTAAATCGCGTACATATAGACCGAATGCCATGAAATGTATACATTTTATTGGGGTTTACTATGAAATGTTCGGAATTGAAAATGAAGTGTGTAGCATTTTCGGTTCATTTACAGGGCCACTCAAAAATTTCCGTTAAATTACAGTCTACGGAGAAAATCGTTTGCCGCGTATTTTAATGATATTACATTAATTTAAAAATATTGAAATTAATATATATCACTGAGGTGTACTACAAGGTTCTAACGATATAATAGGGTGTGCATAGAACCTGCATAGTTTGACATAGTGTCCTTTATTTATAGGGACACACAAAAGATTTTGGCATTAGAAGAATATGAGCAATAATTGAACTATTGAAGCCTACGAACAATAATTGTTGGAAGTGCGTTTTCAGGTGTGGTATGCGTTTTTAAATTGAACAGTTTTTTTAACTATTACTTGGTGTGTATGAATTTTATAGATCATATACAGGATCGCACAAAATTTTTCAACAATATCCGTTTCTTGGCGGAAATTTATGAACTGCGCTATGCATTTAACCGAACTAACGTTTTACATACTATGTAATTTGCATACACTTCTTTAGATCATATACAGGGCTGTAAAAATAAGCTTATATTAGGATGAGCAAAAAGTTCTGGGAAATGTTTAGTCTAATAGTTACCAGAATTTGTATCGTAGATAGGAGTACAAATTTCCCAGAACTTTTTGCTAAACCTAGTATTTTAACGACTATTCTTGGTAATAGCAAAATTCGGGTTTTCAAATTCGCTATGCCTTTTTCAAATTGTTCATTTAGACGTCGTATTTCCTCTTAGTAAATTGTGAAATTTTGTTATAGTATTCTGAATTTCTGAATGTATTAAAATAACAAACAAAGCCTTTGTGCAGGAATATTTTAAAGAAAAAAAAACAGTGATTCAAAATGCACAAATAATTTGGTTGGTTTTTTGCTTTTGGAATATTAGAAAGCAAAAAACCAGCGATTCAAAATCCACAAAATAATTCCGTTGGTATTTTGCTTTTGAAATATTACAAAGCAAAAAAACCAGCGATTCAAAACGCACAAAATAATTTCGTTGTTTTTTTTGCTTTCTAATATTCTGAATGTATTCGAAAGTGTTTCATAATTTATGCTGTGCGTCTGATTTTTCGTTCTTGTTTTATTTGTTCACGTCTTAATGATTTTGTATTTGTTAAACTCACAAAACAATCTTACAAAATGAAAAAAATGAAAAGAAAAATAAATTATAATTGATATTGTTACCATCGTTTAAAATTATTCAGAATACTTCTGTCAATTTTGGTATATCTGTGCATAATAAAAAAAAATCATTTCATGTATTATTTTAGCTTTGTTTAACGAATGAGGTGAATCAATAATTTATAAAACATATAGAATATATAAATTCTTCAAAATTTGAAAATGGGCAGTACAAGACTGAATGAATCCTTTTTAGATATTATCTCATGATGAAACATAGTAGAAGCATTTATCTTTCTGTCAACGTATTCTATTATTAATGAATGGGAGTATGTAAAACTTCCTCTTGAATTATCAGCATTCCTGTTTTCATAGAACGTATATGATAGTAAGGCCATTTGTTTAGAAATATATCAGCAGGTGTATTCGATAAAGAAATGATGAATTCATAACGGGTAATGATATACTCAATAGCGCTAGTTTCCAAACATTAGATTACTTATGATATAGTGAAAAGCATATTTTCTATGCTAAAAATATTGTTATTATTTAGATGAAAGTTAAATTAAATTTGAAAGATATTTATTGTAATAAAGTAAAACATTCTGCATTACAGATGCACGTTGGTTACAAAAGCATTTTATATTCCTATCTTTCAAGTTTCATTTTGCATTTCATTGTGCATTTCATATGTATATGATTTAACACTTAACGGATAAACATAGCAAAAACTTACACGAAAAAACGAATATGAAATCTTTGCCTCATTTCATTTAAAATACAGAACGTTAATTTTAAACATGTGAATTTAAAATACACATGTTATATACATTTAAAATACACTCATTTCATGAAAAACAAAAAACAAAAAACAAAAAAAAAAACAAAAAAAAAAAAAAAAAAGGAAAGAAAGAAAAAAGAAAAGAAAAAAAGAAAATAATAAGAAATAATATCGTATACGAAGGTAATTTTATTTCAAGAGCAAAGAATGTTCGTTTTATTTCCAATATATGACGTCAAATTAACCTGCATCCCATACTTACTCATATTCATGCACCTTGATTTATTGACAAATATTTTTACATTTAAATTTAATTCCCAATACAATATCATAATCACCCCTTTTTTTCATTCCTAAAAAAAGTATTTCTCTTTCAATTTTTCTTTTCGAAAACTCTCATTCGAAAATTAATTGCTATGGAAGTTATTATTCGGGATTTTCAATTTTTGTCAACAATAAAGAAAAAAAAATTAAATTTTATAATATAAATATCCATTTATTCTCAAAATTATTTGAGTAAAGTAAATAAAATATAGGTTATGTTTCTTTCTCGACTTTAATCCATCTACGTGCAAAGGTACAAAGGCGTTAATCCTTTGTGCCTCAGTGTTCAACTACATGGGATACCCAACTTG
Organism: Maratus speciosus; assembly: GCA_963932465.1. NCBI lineage: Eukaryota > Metazoa > Arthropoda > Arachnida > Araneae > Salticidae > Maratus > Maratus speciosus. The sequence goes on along the minus strand of OZ010787.1, from coordinate 32,105,965 downwards.
ATTCTCAAATGCCACAGTGACACCAAAATTCTGGTATAAATATTTTTCGTTTATCATGTATGGGAAAAAAGTTTTTTCTTACAGGGTTATTAAAAATGAATCATCGTGTTTTGATACGTTACTACGTACGAACAAGGAAACGTATATTTTGACATGATAACTCAAACGAGAGGGCGTTAACTACATTTTCACGATGCGTATGTGTCAGGCGCATGTGATTGCCACGGTTGCTGCGCGAACGTCATATTCAAAATGGTGACTGGACAGCAGAAATTTTCCACACAGTTGGTTGTGGAATGGAAAGTTCCTGGCTAGCGTGACTTGTTGATTTCTTGGAACTACGGATGAAACTATCTCTAACTCGGTTCACTGTTTCATGGTCGCTTGGTCGGCCGGAACTTTTGCCTTTACATAAACAACCGGTTTCTTTGAACTGTTGATACCAGCGCAGAATCCTTTGTTGGGTTGGTGGTTTGCATTTGTATGCCTTCCAGAATGCTCTCTGAACGGTTATAAGCGACTCATACTTTGAAAATTCTAGTACACAAAACTCTTTCTACTGTCCCGTCGCCATTTTGAATATGACGTTCGCGCAGCAACCACGGCAACCACACGCACATGGCACATACGCAGATAAAAACTATAGATAACGTCCTCTCGTTAGAGTTGTCATAGAAACATATACGTTTCCTAGTTTGCACGTAGTAACGTATCAAAATCCGATGATTCGTTTGTAATATCCCGGAATTTACAAATAAATTTGTACGTAAATTCCGGTGTCATTTATTCATTTCAACATTTTTGAAATCGAAGTGCTCTGTGCCAGAAAGTGTAAAATGATTCGTTTTGAAGTTCTTTTCAGCCTAATATTCCCTCACGCACTAACATATGCAATGTTAGGTTTTATGATTATTATTTGATTGTGAATAAACAGTGGACGGAGAATAATGAAAGATTTATTGGTAAATCCTTAAATATTTTTAATAATTGATTTTTCTATAACAATTAACTAACGTAAGCCATATTGTACGAATCGTAGCAACGTGTATATTTTTATTATTTATTTATAAAATGGTGAATAATGTATGAAACATTTCGAATAATTGAAAATTTTGGAACAAAACTCCTATTATGAATATATGGTGTAATTATATGAAAAAAAGGAGCAATTACTGACTTTTGATTTAGATTCGAAGTTTTTCGACTGATATGATATCTATATACGTATACAGAGTATCCAGTTCAATAAAACTTAGGGATTTTTTGTTTCACAAATGAAAACGACACTTACAGTAACGACATTGTATCTAATCAAAATGCGTAAATATTTTGTCGATAGATGGCGTGGTATCCATTCAGGTTTCTAACAGTGGCGAACGACTTCGCTTTCTTTTTCCACAGTTAATGGAAAGCGTTTTGGCCTGTTGGATGCATGATTTATTCCCCAGAAGAGTGCAAATAATTCGTACCAATTTCTGTACCTTGCTAAAGATTGAACCAGTCATAAAAAACAAGCGCCAAGAAAAGCTCTGAAAAGATATAGAGCTACAACAGAACAACTCTAGGCCAGGTGTGGAAAGAGTAATCCCGACTTGCTAAATTTATTTCATTGTGAAGTGCTGAAACAACTCCCGTACAGCGCCGAAATCTCCTCAAGTGATAAACTATCTTCGACTCCTTAGAAAAACTCACTGAAACATCAACTTTTCACGTGTGATAGGGAGATACAGTACACCGTGTAAAAATGAATCTATTAACAATCCACGAGTTTCTGCACTGAAAATATCTTATCTTCATTTGGAGATAGCTTATATACAGATGAACAAAAGTAGGTTCACTATAAATCATAACATTTATTTTGAGACTACATAAACAATTATGAATTTCTTAATTCTCCTGAGGTATTTCTTTTAGATTCTTTAAAACGGAGAAGAAACACCACCGCTATAATAGACGCCGAAGTTAATGTATACCCTTAACCACCTAATTCCCAGGGTAGAATGCGTTCCGGAAACAGCTTAATTCAAAAAATCGGAATTCATACCAGAAAAACTAATAGCAACTTTCTGTTTAGTTGAAAACGAAATGTCTGCTATTATTTAAATTAAAAATTTCTATTTTAAATTGCTATTTTAAATTTCTGGTGTGAATACGGAATATCAAAATTAAAAAATCCATTAAATCGTGAACGCTGATGGTAGCAAATATGCTACCATGGGCAGTAGAGGGTTAACACAAACCCTATATTACTTACCGTACCCCAACTTTTGGATCACTCTTCATGTTAAAATAAAGTTGAAATTAGAAATTTTAGATGTTAGTTACGCAATTGATAGCAAATTTGTAATAAGTTTTCTTTCATAGCAATTACATATTAAACGGCTTAGATAGTTTTAAACCTTAAATGCGCGATTTTTTGTTTGGAAAAAATTATATATGATACACTGAAAGGTTTATTACGCAGGAAAAATAATGAAAGAAATCAGAGATATACTTTACATATAATACGTCAATTTTTTCTTCTGTTGCACATCTGCAATGCAAGTAAAAACTACTGTCGTGTGGCTAGTTTACTCTAAAATATTGCAAATTAGTAATTATATTAATAAGTATATCTCCAAATACCTTTTTTATATAATTATTTATTTATTATAAATTAACCTTTAACCGGTTAATTCCCATATTAGAATACGTTCTAGAAATTGCGTAGTTGAGAGAACCCGACGTTACACCAGAAAGTTTCAATGGTTAATTTCGCTTCATTTAAATACGGAATGTCTGTTTTTTAATTAAAGCAAATATTACTATTTTACTTTTCTGGTGTGAATTAGGCATATGCGAATAAAAAAAAATCTGTTAAATTCAAAACGTTGTTTGCATATATGCAAAGCTGCGCACTAAAGGGTTAAAGAACAGATCCGATCCTGTGAAACTAAGCCCATCTAATTCCATCACACTGCCCGCAAGACTAGAGATTTGCGTCCTTTTGAAATTAATATCATGTAATAATATGTTGATTAATTAGGTCATAATTACATTTTCATAGCTGCCAACTTTTACTCTTTTTCCCTACCACTAAAATTTTATAGTAACTATTGTCTTCTTTAATCGTCGAAATCTCATGATTAAAGAAGGCAAAAATCTCTGTTAAATTTTAGTGGTAGGGAAAAAACGTAAAAGTTGGCAGCTATGCATTTTATTAAATTCATTTTCTAATTAACCAATCTTGACTTTTTGCGGAAAAAAATATTTTTAAATGCTTGAGACACTGACAGAAAATATCGTGTTTGTATACAAGCTGTAATAAAAGCATTTTAGATTCCAACAGATACGCCGTCTGATACAGTTTATTAGTTTCAGCTTCAGAATACTGAGAACAGAGAAAGTATATCTTTATTTTGTCATGAAACCTGTAACAAAATACATTTTACAGAATATGAAAAAAAAATAGAAATGGAATTAATTGGCAGTTTTGGAGAGCTACGAAATTAATACTTTCCTTGTTACCACTATGTTTAAATACAAAAACTTGCTCTTATTTAATCAAACTCTTCTTTGATTAATTAAAATATATTTTTCTATCCAAAAATAATGGAAGGAAAGAAAGCGTAAATGTTAACAACTATGCTTATAAACAGATACGGTAATATTGCCATTATATTTATCTGAAATGCACATTTCGCAAAAAAAAAAAAAAAAGTTTCTATGGAACTCCAAACATCTCTCTTGGGGTTTTTTATTTTTCAATCTTTTTTACACGAGCAGTCGCCTCATATTTTCGGTACCGTGTCAAAATATCCAAAATAAAAACAGTTTTGCCAGTGAGCTACTTTTGTATAATCCATATTTCTAGATTGGCACCACTTTTCTGAAATATTAAAATTCTCCTTGTTTTCGCCTTAATTTATATGTCATTAAATAAGACGAATTTCACTATTTCAAAAAAGTGTGCAAATCAAGGAATCTGAATTAAAAAAAAAGTAGGCCACAGGCAACACTGTTTTCATATTGGATAGTTTGACATGGTACCTACGATATCTTCCGCTTTCTTCATGCTCCTCATGTTGTACTTTTTATTTCAGATAATATTGTATATCAATTAATTAAACATTTGTGTCTGCCAAGTTGCATTGTTGAGAATATTTATAATCCCTCATTCGGTCACCCTGACAGTCCGGTGCAGAGTTGTTAGTTTGGCCTCCATTTTTATCCCGAAATTCCGTCTTCACACCGGAATTTTTTAAAGAGGAATTTGTACATTAACTAATAAAGAAAAGTCTGTCTTTTAATAAATCTGAAATTACTGTTTGTATTTTCCGGTATGAATTCGAAATTTCTGACTAAATATAGAGGCCGAACTGGCAATCCTGACCCAACGGAACATATTTTCAACTTTCGTACACATATAATTGAATATTTAGAATTTTACATGTAAAACTGTTTCAAACTACACGCATAATTTTATACAAAAGACACTACACAAAATGGTAAATAACATAACACACAATATCTAACTCGTTGGTTGACATTTGGCATGGCACATCATGTTCTTTACATCATTTCTGCTTCCTAAAAATAAAGGCTATTCACATCTATCTTCTATAGTCAAATCCGCATTTAAAAATGCGAGATATATTACACTGTTTGGCTCCTCTATTTTCAAATCTGACATACCTCCTTTCAAATTTATCTTCATATCCTCCATAAGCAAAATGATAAACCTTTATTTCATCTCGTCCAATGTTGCCAGTTTGACCTTTCTTTTAAGTAAAAAATTACGAATTAGTACATAAATCGCTGAAAGAAGAATTTTTTACTTTAAGCAGTCACAAACTGTCATTAAATAAAGGAAAGAATATTATAGAGAATTTCTGTATGAATGCGAAAATTCGGAATTTAAAAAAAGGCTAAACTGACAACTCTGATCTCCTCCCGTTACATCTAATTAAATAATTGACATATAATGCCATTGTGCCTAAATGTGATGACCCCTAAATGCGCCAATATCCTTCTACTTAAATTTTTAATGCTATATACTGAGACATTCAAACTTCAGGAACAAAATGTGAAATATTTCTCGGCATTTAAAAGTTTTCTGTAAAACAAATTCCCATTAAAATGCTCATCGGTCACTTTAAGGCGTCCTCATATTCCCCAATTCGGGAGGATGCACTCATGTGTCCACATTGCCATTTTGATTACCTAACCATTCATCATGTTGTAACTGACTGCCCGGGCCTCCGGCACTTGTATAGAATTTATTTTAATTCATCATCACCAATCTTGACAAACCTTATTGGGGAAACACCTCATGGGTCATTCTTTACTTTTTAAAAACATTCAGGATTTTATTTTGAAACATAATTTTCATTGCTTTCATTTGTTTAAAGAACCAGATTTATCTTTTATACTTTTTTGACATCTGGATGAGAACCCCACCCAGAAAGCACTTTTCTTTTGAAATACTTTTACTTTTTTTACTCTACTGTGTTTAGGATTTTGAAGTTTTTTTGTATTCTTCTACACTTCTCTTATTATTATCTGGATGGGATACCCAGGGGTCGTACTTGTCCAGAAGTTTCACGACCAGGAAATTCTTCGGTACCAGTATTTTCTTATGGAAAATATCTCTTCTTAAATAAGGCGAAATATCGGGTGTTTAACTTTTTTTTTACTTTTACTGCCCGAGAGAAACTGCTCAGACTTGGAAGTGAGTCTGTAGAGCATAGATTGTGCCCAACGCGATATAAGTAAGCGCCCTATCTTAAATGGAAGAAGTAACCGCAAGAGTAAAAGCGAGGTCGCATCAATCAGGGTCATGCGCCACGTAGCGGATGGAGTGTGAACTACATGTAGATACCTAACTGTTTTCTTACTCACACCACTAAAATTGTTAAGTTATTTTCTCCTTCATTAATAACTGGAGTGTGCCTGATAAGGCGAAGAAAACTTCGTGGTGTCAAGTGCATCTGCATGCCCTTGTCGCTACGCCATTATTTTGCAATAAACGTGGCAAACGAAATTCATTTCCATGAGTGGCTAAAGGTTTAAAAATACGTGCCACGCTAAAAGCCCGTGTATGTGGATTATCACTCCGTCCACAAGATGGCGCAACTGTGTTAATTTACGCCCGATTGCAGTATTAAGTTTGTACGCTTACTTATATCGCTTTGATTGTCCCTTCCGGTCCCCTTTATTGAGGTCTAAAAAAAAAGTTACAAATTTCAGCCGAGGCTGAGCCCGCCAATACGCTCGACAGAGGGCGGAGTGGTATATATAAGATATAAAGAAATGTCACATTAGCAAAATTTGTGAAACAAACATAAGGACATTAAATAATGCAGTGTTATACAAAGTTAGACAATATTATACAAGTTGCTGCGACCCGACATTGGGTACTGAATAAGGTAGAATCCAAGTCCTGTCTCAGTGATGTAGTAAAACTGAAAGTTTACATAAGAAGTCGGAGATGTTTTTAAGCTTTGAGAGTAAAATAGGGCGCGATAAAATATTTGCTAACTAACCAACTGGAAGAACAGGAGGACGGTGGATATGCCAGCGAGCTGTTAAAGAACAATTACAGAAATAATGAGAGGCAACAGCATCATCACCGCACTCACATAGAGGAGAGAGGCCTCTTTTGAACTTGAAGAGGACCATGACCGGTAAGGAAAGCTGTAGTGGATGGAGTGAGCAGCAGAAGAACCAAAGATATTACTGGATTTATATTTCTATAAACAAATAATGATATTAATCCTGAAAAAACCCTTTAAGAGTACGACCCCTGGATACCCCATCCAGATTGCACTTTTAATGTTACTTACATTGTTTGTGTCTCACTTTTTGGTGTTTTATCTTTGTTTTGGCGCAGCATTTCCCTTATGGGACGTTGCGCCATAAAACCTCATACAATCAACCCTAAATGACGCAAAAAATCCAGAAAATTGTTCACGGTTTTTCATTTTTAACTTTGAAAATCAAAAATCATTACGGACGTCAAGGACTTCAATGTGTGTTTCATTTACCTGAAGTGCACGTTTGGCAAAAGGCGACAACTTTTCAAATGAGAGTTTTAAACTATTCTACGCACTTAGGTGGCTTGTTTTCTTCAGTGGCCTATTACCGATAAACTCAGTGTCCTAAATACGGAGAGACTTTTAGAAAATGAACTAAAATACGTTTATATGATATTTTGATAATTTGTGTTAAAATTACATTTAACCCTTTAATTCTCGATCCCGTGATATTCAGAGCCTGTGTCTTTTATTCAGATTGTTTGATTCCCACCAGTTTTATAAAGTAGTGTAATTGGTTTTATTACGGTATTATTTTACCTATCATTAGATAAGGTGAATATTTCTTTTTCAAAAAAGTGGTACCAATAAGCAATTTGTATTTTTAAACCGTAATTTAATGCGACCGTTAAGGTGTTAAAGCAGAAATTGTGTTTAAATAATCTGTGTTGAGTCAATCAATTAGGAATTTCAACACATATATAATAGATCAAAATAGAAAAATACATATCTTTAAAATTTTTAATTAAAAAAATGACATTTTCCAATTGAATCGGTGCACTGTAAAAAAAAAATGATAACGCCCTGTGTATATTTCAGGGTCGTTTTCCATTTTCATACGTTTTTATAATAAGAAATTATAATTTTCTTGTCTGAAACATTCCTAGCAAAACTTCTAGTTCTAAAGTTAATCGAATAAAACTACCCGGATGTACTGCTGACAATTAGATCGCTAGCACGCGGATTCGTCTTCCCTGTTCCTGTTCACTTCACATGAAGGTTATATATTTTTCAGTAGAATGTTCTAGAATTATTTAGGAAAACTTAAATAACTTTTAATAAACATTACTGGCGTTTTTTAAATAAACATGCAGCGCAACCCAACGCTAGTACAGAGTTGCCAGTTTGGCCTCCATTTTTACTCAAAAATTTAGTGTTCATACCATAAATAAAATACAGAATTTCATGCTTTATTTAATAAGAGACATTTAGTGGCCCCACAAACTACAAATTCTTCTCGCTAAATTTCCGGTAGAAGTTCGAAATAAAATTCGAGGTCAAACTGGCATCCCTCCGCTAGCAGCCACAATCTGCGATGCACAATCAGGTATCACGTACCACGAGCGCGATATTTTCACTTGGTACGTGCAAGCATTTAACGGCGCAGGAGAAATGCAAATATGAACATTGCTTTTAGTGTAAACTGTTGGGAGTAGAAAATTTAATATGTTATTAAAAGCAGGGCAAAATTATTACATCGTAAACAATTTCGAAAACTATTAAATATTTTAAATTTAAGAGAGCGAATCTCTACTTGGTAAACCAGGGTTGGTGAATCCGTGTGCCAGTGGGCCAACTGCCATTGCTGTTTCGGAAGAGCGACTTATTTAACTACAGAAATTATGGAATTAGTGTTTAAGAAAAAACAGAATAACTAAAGAAATGTTTAATTGTTGTAAAAAAGCATGAAAAGAACAAACGTTTTTGGAGTATACGTGGAACGTTACCATTTGTTTTAGAGGCTAAAGCAGGGGTGGCCAACTGCGGCACGTATAACACCACTAAAATTTTTCAGAAAAAGTCGATTTTTTGAATCGCAGAGATTCGATGATTAGATAACCCAATGATTACTGTAAAATTTTAGTGGTGTCGAGCGTGGCCACCACTTGTCTAAAAGTTAAAATGTTTCACAGCTTTTAAAAGTGTTTAGGATGTGATATTTTTAGTCTGCTTGTGTAAAACTTCATCGCTACCAGTTTCCACAAAAAACAACGTTAAAATATAATATTGGCCTGCATTTCTAACCTCCAAGTGCGCGGTTTTTTTTTTTATTTTGTTTCGGAAAAATTATATATGATTCTCTGAAAGGTTTATCACACAGGAAAAATAGTGAAAAAAAAACAGAGATGCATTTTTCATATGATGCGTCAACCTTTTCTTCTGTTGCACATCTGCAATACAAGCAACAACTACTGTCGTGTGGCTGTTTTACGCTGAAATATTTCAAAATAGTAAATATTTTAAGAAGTATGATACCAAATACCTTATTTTATATAATTATTTATTTTATATAACTTAACCTTTAACCCTTTCATTCCCATGATGGAATACGTTCTAGAAATTACTTAGTTCAGAGAATCTGACGTCATACCAGAAAGTTTCAATGATTAATGTCGCTTTATTTTAAGTACGGAATGTCTGTTATAATTTAAAGTAGATATTGCTATTTTAATTTTCTTGTGTGAAATAGGTATATATATGAATAAAAAAATCTAATTAATTCAAAACATTGTTGTCTGCATATATGCAAAGCTGCTCACTAAAGGGCTAAATCATTCTTGCCAGATTGTGATGTATGCTGCGAATTTAAAGGGTGCCTACTGTATGTATTCTTACGCTTCTAGATGTTCATTAGAAATAACCGAGAACCCTATTGCCCGTTATTTCCTGTGATCGTTCCTGGAAGTGCATTCTGGTGTGATCGGGTAAATAACGCCAGTATGAATCGAAAACACCGTTTCATGGCGAGGACCGGGCGAAGAGATATTCTGGTCACCCCTCGCTATCCCACAGATGAGGATGAAACACAGAATATCCCTACGCAGTGAAGGAACAGTGTAACAGCAGAAAATCATTTAATAACGCAAAATTTTATTAGTATTCTTCATCTAAATTCAGGCTTGAATTTCTGAGATTTTGGAAGGCGAAGAATACTATAAAAATTTAGTCGTGACAATCGCTCAACTGCTGCGCCACTGTTCCATTATTGCCTGCGCGCAATCAGACACATTTATGACCAGTCAGGTGAAAGTGCTCACGCGTTTTTGTTTGTTTGGGAGAGGGAAACTCAGCTGTTTTGCTCATGGAACTATTAACCCCTTAATCGTCGCGTAATTTTGCGAATATCCCTTCAAAATTCGTCGATTTTTTTTTTTATTGCCCGATTTTATTATTCATAAAATTCTGAGTTCATTAGTACAAGAAACAGGGTATTTTCTTAATATTTAACCCTTTTAAGGTTGGTTTGAAGTGTATGAAATCCCTTAATTTTAATACCCAAAAAACCAATTATCCCAGAAATTTAATATAAAACTTTTGCTTTAGTACATTTGCAAAATTTGACTCTTTCAAATTTTGAAATAAATCTGTACATAAATTCCGATGTCAATCCTTTATTTCTACATTTAAGCAATGAAGGTGCCTTGTACCTAAAAGTGTTTAGGATGGATAAAATTCAGTGGTGGAAAATTGGCGCAGAGGAGGAACCTATTGACACCGCTAATTGTTTATTGTATTATTCACCTTAATAAAAATTCGGAAATTATGTCATTATATAAGCTGCAAAATACTACTAAAATTTACTGGTGTCGATAGTCTCCGCCTCTGTGCCAATTTTCCACTACTGATAAAATTTTTAAAATTTACAATTTTATTTATCTTTTATTTGATTGTATTGTACACACATGGCGTGCAGGGAAACATCGATGCAATGCTGCAACTTGTGGTTTCATTTTAATTTAAGGTAAAGACATATATAAAAGGAGTAATTTTTTATCTTACTACAAGGACGATAATTTCATTCGAATTTAATTTGAAAATCGGCATTCAATATATTTTTCAAAATTTGTAAATTTTCAATCTAAGGAAAACTTTGAAACATGACAAGCATTCTCCGACATTACGATATTTTCATTCATATTTGGTTTATTTTATAAATTTGTTTCCATATTTATTCTCATGGGAACAACAAATTTTTCATTCTGTGTAAGGTATTGTCCGTAGAGGTCATAATATCCAGAAAATGGTGTTCACATAAACGACTTGATTTTGATAATTCTCTTTCTATACCAATCATTCAGATGCACACAATCAGTCGAAGTTTTATACAGTTTAGGATTAGGTGGATTTTAAGGATCGTGAGCTTCATTATTCCAAAAATGTAATTTTTTTTTAATTCGCTGTACCTATTGTACGTCATAATATCGCGAAAAAATGGGGTTTTAACAAATAAAGTGTAGTCCAAAATATATTTTCTTTAGCTTTTACTTTTACTATTTTTTTTTTCATAATTTTTTCAGAAGTAGTAAGAGGAAGAAACAACAGCATTTTATTTTAAGAAATAGGTTGTCATTCCAATCTGGATTTCTCTCTTTTTTCTTAAACAACATTTCCCCATTTCTCATCATAGCGATTAGTTTCGATTACAAAATTATCCGCCAATTCATCATTTATAAAATGTTTACATCACTGCAGAATACCCGAAATAGCTTCAAACGATACGTTAATCTTAGGCTCCGATTTGACTTGCAAGCATGGCGGCGTGTAATATCACTATCATCATCACTATCTTCAGTTTCCGATTTTTCGGAGTCAAAAACATCTGAAAAAATGGAATCTTATGATTTCTTTCCAGATATCTGAACACTAAAGTCTTTCTCTCCACTTGAGTTACACAGCATAGCAATTTATAAAACGGTAACCCAGATGTATTGAGATTTGAAACAAGTAAAACATTTGTTTCAACTCGTACAATTCCTTAAATTAAACATTACGATCTTAAAAACAAACTTCTCATTTCCGTGTTTCCCATCTTTTAACACTGAAATACGCGATTTTTTTATTTTGTTTCGAAAAAATATATATGATTCTTTGAAAGCTTTATTACACAGGAACAATAATGAAAAAAATCAGAGATACATTTTTCATATAACACGTCAATCTTTTCTTCTGTTGCACATCTGCAATACAAGTAAAAACTACTGTCGTTTGGCTATTTTACGCAAAAATATTAAAATTAGTAAATATTTTAATAAGTATGTCTCCGAATACCTTCTTTTGTATAATTATTTATTTTATAAAGCTTAACTTTTAACCCTTTAATTCCGATGATAGAATACGTTCTTGAAATTGCGTAGTCCAGAGAATCTGACGTTACACCAGAAAGTTTCAATGGTTAATTTAACTTTGTTTAAATACGGAAAGTCTGTTATTATTTAAAGAAAATATTGCTATTTTAATATTCTGGTGTCAGTTAGGTATATACGAATTTAAAAAAAAAACCCTATTAAATTCAAAACACTGTTCTTTGCATACATGCAAAGCTGCCGACTGAAAGTTTAAGCGTTTAAGACTTCCTTAACAGACCGATTCTGCAATATCGGCATAAGAGAATTTATTTCCTGGGCACCACTATTTGTTTAAGGAAAACAATTCTACTTGATTTCCCATAGGAATTGCAAGAGCAATTTACTAAAAAGTATAGTTTAAAAATATAGTGGTGTGAACAGAATAAAAAAAATAGAATCACGTATTTAAAGCTTAAAAATATTTTCGGGAAAGAAAAATGCAAAGTAGATACCAGAAAATATTAGCTAAAGTCATAAGACGTCCAGCCCGTGAGTGTCACGGGCGCGACGAAATTTGTTCATAAAGGCTTACCCGTGAATGTCTCGGACACGACGATAAAGTGGTTAATAAAGAGGAACTGACATATCCTTAAATGATGAAACTGAAACCGCTCTAGCAGGGATTGATTACCACCGTGAAAGCTTCCACCAGTAAACTTATATCGAGATTATCTACTTATTTGAACACATTATTAATGCAAAATTTCAGTCATAAATAATGGCAGAAACAAATTTTTAATTTTCCTTGTGGAAGTTTATTTTGTCGGATGTCAGTCACTGCATTTACGCCATATTGTGACAACCAGTGAAACAAACTGTCAGTTTTTCCATGAAACTGACACCAGTAAAAGCAAATAGAACATTTTACCATATAAATGAGAAAATATTGCCATGAATAAGACGCTTAAGTAAGACGAAATTTTCTATTCAATTTTACTGGTGGAAATTTTGCTTGAGCGGTAATCGGAAACTGTAGATCTGATTTATAAAAAACAGCCGCCATATTGTGTCAACCTCCTCTGTTACTTCACTCGGAACTGGTAGACAATACACTGTATGTCTCCTCCTCTTTATTTAGAACTCCGTTGTTTTGCTTTGTAGAGTGATATAGTTATTGTTATTTATATGAAAGGAAAATATGATTGTGTTATCTATAAAAGAGTTGAAGGAATGAATGTGATTGTTTTACACCATCGTGTCCGTGCCTGCAGTCTGTTTAAAATTTCCAGGCCTAGGTAAGTAAGGCTATTTGCATTTTTAATTATACAAAAAATACTATTTGTTGTTATAATTATTACTGAACCAAATTTTTGAAAAGGAACTTAGATCTATTTTAATATCAGAAAAAGATTGGCAAATGTATAGTGAAATAGACAGATTTTTTTTTTTTTTTTCACAGACTGCATAATATTTTTTTTAAATATGTGGAGGGGGAGTGGTTGTAGTTTCTACCAAGCAATACATAAATATTTAAGAATAGCATCGATGAATATGTATATATCTATATTAATAAAAGAACAAATCGCTCTGTGTGTGTGTGTGTGTGTGTGTGTGTGTTGGCGATGGCTAGCGAAAACTACCGCACGTAGAAGTCTGAAAATTCAGGTGTGATTAGTCCAAGACAGGTCCTGATGCATCTGAGGCTCAGATTTTTAATTTTTTAAGGGCCGGGGTCCCTGGGCCCTTTTCAGTTTTAATGCACTAAAACGTTAATCACATGCCTCTTTTCTATCCGATCTTCTTCGTTTTAGGCATAAATTCTCCTTTCAGTTTCTGCTCCATTTGTACATTTCACGTAAGACCCTGGACCCTTGCAAGGGGCCCAGTATAGGGCCCCTTGAAGTTTTAGTGCACTAAATTGTTAATAACATACCTCTTTTGTATCCGATCTTCTTCGTTTTTGGGATGAATTCTCTTTTTAGTTTCTGCCCCATTTCTACATTTCACTTAAGACCCTTGCACCCTTTCAAGGGGCCCGGTACAGGGCCCGTTGAAGTTTTAGTGCTCTAAATTGTTAATAATATGCCTCTTTTCTATCGATCTTCTTCGTTTTTGGGGTGGATTCTCCTTTCAGTTTCCTACCCATTTCTACATTTCAGTTAAGATCCTGGCACCCTTGCGAGGGGCCCGGTACAGGGCCCCTTGAAGTTTTAGTGCACTAAATTGATAATAACATGTCTCTTTTCTATCCGATCTTCTTCGTTTTTGGGGTGAATTCTCCTTTTAGTTTCTGCCCCATTTCTACATTTCACTTAAGACCCTGGCACCGTTGCAAGGGGTCCGGTACAGGGCCCCTGGAAGTTTCAGTGCACTAAATTATTAATAACATGCCTCTTTTATGTCCGATGTTCTTCTTTTTTAAGGTGAATTCTCCTTTTAGTTTCTGCCCCATTTCTACATTTCACTTAAGACACTGGCACCGTTGCAAGGGGTCCGGTACAGGGCCCCTTGAAGTTTTAGTGCACTAAATTATTAATAACATGCTTCTTTTCTATCCGATCTTCTTCATTTTTAAGGTGAATTCTCCTTTTAGTTTCTGCCCCATTTCTAAATTTCAGCTAAGACCCTGGAACCCTGTCAAGGAGCCCAGTACAGGGCCCCTTAAAGTTTTACTGCTCTAAATTGTTAATACATGCCTCTTTTCTATCCGATCTTCTTCGTTTTTGGGGTGAATTCTCCTTTCAGTTTTCTACACCATTTCTACATTTCAGTTAAGACCCTGGCACCCTTGCAAGGGGCCCGGTACAGGGCCCCTCTAAGTTTTAGTGCACTTGCTTCTTTTTAATCCGATCTTCATTTTTGGGATACTTTCTCCATTTAGTTACTCTACCATATCTACATTCCAGTTGAGACCTTGGGCCCGTCTAGGGTCCTGTAGGGCCGGTCCAGGGCCCCTTAAATTTTTAGTGTGCCATGCGTTTATCACATCCTAATTTTCTCAACTTCGCAATGCGTAATTGTAAAGTAATCTCTTCTCCTTAGACCAAAACTCACATATTTTTATAAGCATTTCCCTTATTTTTTGCACATTTATTTTAAATTATATTGTAATGATTAATTCATACCCTATGCTTAATCTCGACTAATCGAAGATCTAAAACGCTAAGTACTAAAACGTTGTAACATGTTTTCATGTTCGGACCCTGTTCTCAACTATCAGTTGGCCCCTTTTGGGGTCCTTGATAAAATTCCCTTAAAAAATGTCCGATTCGCTAGCTTTTTTTTCCCTAACAACATGTGAGGTACTCCAGCTATTACATGAAAGCCAAAAAAAAAAAAAAAAAAAAAAATAAATAAATATATATATATATATATATATATATATATTTCAGGCTTCAACTGCCACCAATTTTGAATATAAATCGTCTTCTTAGGGTCCTTGGTTCATCTTCTTTAAAAATGATCCCAATTCCTTGCAATTTTCTTTACCGTAGATCTAGAGTCCTCAGATTACATTGAAAACTTCTAAAAAGTGTATTTATACCAAACTACATGCCGCCTAAGCCCCTTCCCCCTTGGGGCCTGGTACAAGGCCCCTTGAAGCTTTTGCACCATAAATTATTAATAAATTGCCTCTCTTAATCCGATCTTCATTTTTGGAACGATTTTTCCATTTAGTTATTCTCCAGTTTCCGATTCCAGTTAAAATCCTGGGGCACCTTAGGGTCCTGTAGGGTCCCTTGATTTTATTGTGTGCTATGCATTTTTTACACCCTAATTTTCTCACCTTCTCATTGAATAACTTTAAAATTGAGTCTTCGAATCTTCCCATTAGACCAACTGCCTCATATTTTTATTGGAGCTCTAGGGCCCCTTTTTAGGCATTTACCCCATTTTTGCGCATTTCTTTAAAATATTATTCTAATGATTATTTCATACACTATGATTAATTTTGACGAATTGAAGATCTAAAATGCTAAGTACTAAAACAATTAAACATGTTTTCATGTTAGGGCCCTGCTCTCAACTATCAGCTTGGCCCGTTTGGGCCCCATGTTATAGCTTCCTTAAAAATGATCCGATTCACGAACTTTCTTTTCTAAGAACTTCTTAGGTTCTCCAGCTATTACATGAACAACAAAAAAAAATTGCAGACTGCAGCTACTACCAATATTAAATATTAATCGTCTTCATCGGGCCTTTGTTGCAGCTTCTTTAAAAACTATTCTATTCTATTGCAATTTTCTTTAACTTTGTTTTAGCGTCTTCCATCTACTTCAAAACCCCTAATTTTTTTTTATACCCAACTACATTCCAGTTTAGACCCTGGCCCCCAGGGCCCGGTCTTTTTTATACCTCAGCTACCACCTTTTTGGAACATTAATCTCCTTTTTCAGCATTAACTTACGTCTACTCACTACAGCCGTAAATTAAAAATCGCGTTAATTTAAAGGTAACTTTAGATAAGGGATTTCATCCGTTTATTAAATATCGTGTTAATGCTAACAGTAATTCATTAAATTTACAAGGTTGAGGAGGCATCTTCCACCGTTTGATGGCGAGTTATTTCCTCGGGTTTAAGGGCCCAATTTCAACAAGGTTTGCTTCCTTCAACTCATATTACAATTCAGCTACTTTCTGTATTATGAAATTTTATCTTAGACTTTAGTTACCAACATTTTCTAACATTAATGGTGTTTTTTTTTTTCTGTGGGCTTGATTCCTACGAGGTTTGGCTCACTCAACTTGGTTTTCGATTGTCTCCGGCACGTGCGGGCACTTCCGGTAAATGTTGCCATATGTAGTGGGGATCTAGATTACAGGTTTGTTCGGAAAAAAGTTTGATGGGAACACATTAGACGCTGCGGAAGGCAGTGGGGCCTCCAAAATGAGGTTCTTTTAAAAGAATTTCCAACGATATAAAATCATACAAACTTAAGTTTTGTTTAAGGTTATTATTTACAAACCCCGGGCAACGCCGGGCGGGTCTGCTAGTATATAAGAAAGTTAATAACTTTTTATTTATTTGTAACTTTAGACCACTTTTTACAAATAATTTAAACCAGAAGTGATTATGTCAATTTTATTAAAAATGTTAAGGGGTTGTCAAACTTTGTGGGCAATTTTTACAAAGCTAATATTTGAAATCTATTTCGATCTTGTGCAGATTATGCTCCATATGTTGTGCTATTGGAGTTGAGAAAAATTAAACGCAAATAATATATTTATCTAAATATGTATTTATACATCCATATCTGTATTTTAAGATATAGAACACGTTTATTTATTTTTTTTTGTGTGACAGCATAGGAAGGGGCATGGAATGAATTCCCGGGATTCGCCCTCTTTTGCTTCACCGGACCAAGGGCATTCACAGACTCATTTTTAAAAGCAAAATCTTGAAATTGGCAGATATGACAATTGAAGTAATAAAGTATCGAAAAGCTTCTATTATTTATTTTTATTTTTGAAGTGTATAATTGTATTATCTTGAGTTATAAGCAATTGTTGTCTTATGAAGACCTTTATCGGGTATCACTTTCGTAATTTTGGTTCAAAATGCCTAAATTTGGTTCAAGTTGCCTGCATTTTCTGAAGGATCCTTTGCCTTTATCGAAAAATGGGATATACTATTCGGTTTCGCAGTTTCTGAATAAGAACATCGAGCAATTTTCTAAAGAAAATAGGGAGTTTTAATTTGGGAACAGCTTTAATATTAAAGAGAAATAAAACTGTCAGCTGTCTTGTCTTTTGCCGAAACATTTGGTTTGTTTAAAAGCACGAAATACATGCCCTTTTTTCATATATTTTTTCCATGTTTGAACTTATCGTTCCTTTCTTTGCAAATTGAAAGTTTTTTATTTCTTTTTTTCGGTCTGAATTCAGATACATATAGTAATCAAATTTGTAAGTAAATTGGTTGACATCTTTTGCCGACAAGAAAATAAAAAAAGAATCGAATAGATTTCCTTGATTTATACCATGATATATATCCGATATTTTTTTCAACATGTCATAATGTATAACATTTTCGATATTTTATATTTAATTTCAAAATATTACAGCTATGATATTTTTTATATTTTCAGTGAAAACAAGTGTAAATAAATTTTTCGACTGTTATTAACGGTGTCATTCTGTAGATACAGAACTTTTGCTCTAATAGTGACTTTTGCTTACCCCTCGCCCTCAAAAATAAATAAATAAATAAATAATAAAATAAAATAATAATAATAATAATAATAATAATAATAATAATAATAATAATAATAATAATAAAATAAAAATAAATAATAAAACTTCACCTTTGAACCTGAAATTTAAATGTCAATAATTACATCAGAAACCTATTGAAAGACACCTATTGTTATTTACATGTTCATTTAAAATAATCTTTTCTGGATTTGGTTTAGCTCAATTTAACCAATTAAAGACGGAATTATTTTTCTTACTAAAAGACAAAAATTAAATTTCGCACCACTTTTTCAGAAAAGCAATATTTATCTTATTTTATAGCAGAGTTTCTGTCAGCAAAGGAAATGAAAATTTTTGTTCTAAATTACTGGTATACCAACAGCAAAATGGTTGACAGCTATGCTGTGACCATATGGTAACGCTAGTCCTTAATGGGTTAACATGCACAACAGGTTATGAAGTCAAAAGAGTGACAAGATTACAGTTATGTTAATTTTTTTTTATTAATACAAATTATTTTGCATTTCAATTTAATAGTAAATCTTACTTTTTTTTATGTTAACAGCAAATTGTGTCTGATTTCGTTTAGTTGATACTCTATTTTATTGCTTAAGAGAAACAGGAAAAAAATAGAATAATATTTTATTACGTTTTCATGCTAACTGCAATACATTTTAATTTCTAATTTTTATTAAGTCTAAAAATATTTATAATTATCAATAAGTTGACTATTTTGAAAATATCGGAGAAATATGAAAAATTTGGTATTTTTTTATATTAAAAAAATCATGATAATTACGAACCCTGGTAATTAAAAGACTATGTCCTAGATCTGTACTTTAATATTAAACAAGCGCCACAACCTCCAAAGTAAAGCAAAAACTCTTTCAGAGCCTTTGCCACTGCGATCTCGACCACCTGGAAGCAACCCACTCCGACCGGTGAAATTTCGATTCTACTACACCAGAGTAGTTAACAATCACTTAGGCTGCTCTTTTCGACCGGTTTCAGAGATCCGACCATACCAGAATCGATGCCCTGGATTGTTTTGCGACTCTCCGAGGCTAATACATCTCATGCTTTTTAATGCAGTTTGCTACAAGAGATTTACCAGCCATTGAGAATCCTAGAAAAATGCTGTAGAGTCAAACTTTGTTGCATGCTTTAAAACAGTAGCACGATATGAGAACACAAAATAGGACATTGAAAAAAGATACTCCCACTGTCCCAAATTTGTTGGTACATTTGATTATTTTGTATTGATTATTGATACCGATTATTTTATGATTTTGCTTGAACATTTTTCACAGATTTCAGTGTGCTATGCTATCAATCAACAGCATTTACTTACCAACCATTCCCTCAAACTCTCCTTAAATAAGCACCAAATTAGTTTAAAAAATCCAGGGTTCGCACGCTCTTAAGCCACGCCCCATTTTGTAAGGATTCTTCCACCAGTAATCGCATAAAACTGCCTTCAAGCTAGTGAATCGTTAAATCTTTAGGAACAAAATGGTCTTTATGGTATACTGGTGATAGAGTCCTTCCAAAATGATGTCAATCTACTAGACTGCATCGGAAGTTATTTATGACCCACTTGAAATATCGCAACTAAATGTGGACAAAAATTTCGACCTAAATGTCGCAACTAATTTGGGACGAAGGGAGTAATAATTAAAAATATTTAAAGCCAAAAAAAAGCAGAAAGAGCATTTCAAAAGCAAATTCGTCAAAAAAAAAAACTGAATTCAGTTAGCAAAACAATCTGAAAGTAAAGATGCAACAGCCTAAATCTTAACCCTTAAATGCCTGATTTTTCAAAAATCGTTTAAAAAAATGTTTTTCGGATTTCATTTTTTAAATAAATTATGGGAAAAATAATATAAAAAATCGTATTTTGTTTTAAGTGTGGTTTACGGCTAAAAGACTGTTTGTTACTAATCGGCAATACTGGTTTTTAATTGAAAAAGTAATTTTCCTCGATAAAATTCTATAATATTAAACACACAAGAATTTTAAGAACTATGATTAGAAATAAATTTAACTTGCTCACTGCAGAACAAAATAGGGTATTTCGCAAGCTTCCAATCAAAATAAAAAGAACTTGTAGCAACAATTGAAAAAATAAATCTATCTTTATTCTTAAACAGCACAAGTGTTGCAATCTACATGTTGAAGATCGATTTAATAATATTTTCATAATGTATTTTATTGGCAACATTACGCATTATAGCTTCAATATTATTCTAATAGTATTTTAGAAGCCTAAATTGGGTATGTTGCCAAAAGGCAACACACGGCATTTAAGGGTTATGCTTGTATAAATTAGTGCTCGCGATTATACGTATAATACGTATAAAACGTATTGTACCGATACGAATTTTTGGATTGGTATAATTTGGTGAAAACGGTTTTCTACGTATACGTTTTATACGTATTATACGTATAATCGCGAGCACTAGTATAAATACATGCCACTCAGAAATCAAATAGAAAAATTGTGGCTTACGAGGAAAATGAAAAGCAAAAATGAGTTAACAGCAAACTGAAGAAGAAATGATTTGGTAAATTTTTTTGTATCAGTCGTTCATTATTTACTTCTTGTTTTATCCATAGTCAGATTTAAAAATGCGTAAAATATGGATGTTGAAATTCATTATTTAAGAATAATATATTCAAGATTATGTATCTAAAAGTTTTTTTTTTTTTTTTTTTTTTTTTTTTTTTTTTTTTTTATCTAACACAAAATGCGCCAAGAGCAGTCAATTTAACTGCTACCAAATTTGTATAATTTGATTTCAACCAGAAATTACTTTAAAAACGAGTTAAATGTATACAACATTCAAAATCAAGTTAAAAAACCAAGTTAAAAAGCTTTAAATAAAAATTCATGTGAACATTTTTTATAATGCTTGATTGAAATTTCCCGCGCTTCTAGAGTTATTATTAACGCTTAAATGCACGGATTTTTTATTTTGTCTCCAAAAAATTATATATGATTCTCTGAAAGGTTTACAACGCAGGAATAATAATGAAAAAGAAATCATGGATATGTTTTTCCCTTAATATCCCTTAATTTATTATAATTTTATAATACTCCCCCTAATTTTTGAATAATTAACCCTTAAATGCGTGATTTTTTATTTTGTTTCAAAAAACTTATATATGATTCTCTGAAAGGTTTATAACACAGGGAAAATAATGAAAAAAAAATCAGTGATATATTTTTCATATAATACGTCAATCTTTTCTTCTGTTGCACATTTGCAATACAAGTAAAAACTACTGTCGTGTGGCTGTTTTACGCTAAAATAAAGCAAAATAGTAATTACTTTTTTATAAAAGTTAACATTTAACCTTTTAACCCTTAAATGCCGATTTTTTATTTTGTTTCGAAAAAATTATATATGATTCTCGAAAAGGTTTACTACATAGGAAAAATAATGAAAAAAAATCAGAGATATATTTTTCATGTAATACGTCAATTTTTTCTTCTGTTGCACATCTGCAATACAAGTTAAAATTAAAATATTACAAATTGTAAATATTTTATTAAGTATGAATCTAAATACCTTATTTTATATATTTTTTTATTTTGTAAAACTGCACTCTTAACCCTCTCGCTGCGTCATTGTTTTATCCAAATAGCTTCAAAAATTACGTATTGAACCCCTTCGTGGCGTGCGTCTTTTAAGAGTTTTTATTATTTTGTCACCGGTTTTTCATAACAAAAGGGTTATCTAATTTAAACGGGAAAATGCTCCGATTAAATAAGGCAAAATTTAGAATAAAAAAATAACTGGTGGGAATAACCAATGAGGGTTAATTAGACGAAAAAAAAATGCACCCCCGAGGATATCTCGGGTTGCGCAAATTTTGCTACTTTTCCGTTGCCCGAGGTAATCTTGAGTTGCGCAGCGAGAGGGTTAAATGGATAAATTATTTTTTTAGAATTATGTTTTTTACTCTTATATTCAAGCTGAGAAAACAGAGTTTTCAAGATAGATTTTTAACTTTATATTTTTGTAATTTTTACATGATAAATATTTCTATATAAATGTACTGGTTGCAAAGAAGTAAACAAAAAGTGATGTAGATATGCATCACTATGCATTTAAGGGTTAAATAAAGTTTTTAGTTTATTCAATTGTTCAGTAATAAGCTACTCAACTTTTAATTTTGTGTATTTCAATTCTTTTTTTAAGTAATTAAATATGTATATCAATTTAATGAATATTTTACGATGAACTGTCATGTATAAAACGTAATGTCACATTTCGGACGCCGCATTTAGGTTTTAACTACCCCAAAGGCGACAAAAATTATCTAAATACGACAATTGTATATTGTTGGATTAAACAGGGCTCCCACTGTCTGCTTTTTGAAAACCAGTAATTTTACAGAAAAATATTTATGGTAAGTTTTTGCAACAATTGCAAGAAAAACGCCGTTTTACGCCAATATCTACGAAATTTATAAATAAGATTTTTGTTTAAAAAATAGTGGTGTTCAAAAAACGAACAGAGTGGGAGCCCTGATTATATCAAAAACAAAGATGCAATTTTTACAAAACTAGTTTTGAGTTAAAGTAACTGTATACAATACTTTTCTGCTCAGTAAATACACATTTATTTAACCCCTTAATTCTCGCTCCCGTCATATTCACGGGCTGTGATTTTTATTCAGATTATTCAGATTTGTTTGATTCCCACTAGTTTCATAGAATAGTGTATTTGGCTTTATTATGGTATCATTTTACCTGTTATTAAATAAGGTGAATATTTCTTTTTCTAAAAAGCGGTGCCAATAAAAAATATGAATTTTTGAATCGTAATTTAATGCGACCGTTAAGGGGTTAACGAAAAGCGAAATATACTCTAATTGTGACAAAACAATGGGTAATCGCGTCTCATTTAGGAACAAAGACCTTAATTAAATTGTTGACATAGACTACTTTTTGTTGAAATGTAATATATCTGGTATTCAGCATGCTATCACTAAAATGAATCCGGTGCTTAACTTTTAGCGCTCTCTGACATATGTAGCGCACGTTATGCTAATTTGGTCATTTTCGACAATGACGGAAATGAACATCCTGATATCTGGCTTATTTATTTTAATCAAACATTCCGAATTCTCACCAGAAAGTTTTAACTCTTATTTTTGTAACTCTTATTACAAGATGATTGATTTTCCATAAATAAAGTAAAAGAAAATTACCATATAAATTTTTGTAGTGTGAATTCAAAATTTCCAAAAACATATCTGCCAGATGCGGCAACACTGGTGGCTAGTGACATTACATCGACAGCATTAGAGTTTACGGAGTTATTGGTACGTTACCATCGAAATACACAAAGCCAGAGGACGTGTGACGTCATCACGAATCGACCGACTTCTCATTTCTGTTGGAATTCACACCGGAAAATTTTGAATATCAATTTTCTTTTCTTTTCTTTTAGTTTTAGAATATCTATCATCTTATAAAACAATAATAACTATTTAAACTTACTGGTGAGAATTTGGAATTCCCCAATAAAATATCAGCCAGATGCGGCAACATTGTGGCATTCAGCATGTGGCTGAATTTTTATTTATGAATTCTGAAATGTCACCAGTAAGTTAAAATAGTTATTATTGTTTTGTAAGATGATACACATTCCACAAATAAAATAAAACAAAATTGCTAACCAAAAATTTTCTGTGCGAATTCCAACACCAGTGAGAAGTTGGTCGATTAGTGATGACGTCACACTCGTGTCCTCTGCCCATGAGAATTTTGATGGCAACAGTTAATAGGCAGGACTCCCATTTGGTCCGTATTTTGAACACCGCTAATTTTATAAGAAAAATCACCTTTATAAATTTCGTAGAAACTTACCTGGAAACACATTTTTCTTCTAACTGTTGCCGAAACCTAACACGAAATTTTTTCTTTAGTAATACTGGTGTTCAAAAAACTTACCAGTGTGAGCCCTGAATATGGTCTTTGGTACTAACAGTTACATTAAAAAAAAATTATGAGTTACACGATCACTAGGGCGGGCTTTTTCTTTCTCTTTACAACATTTTACATACGTATCTGCAAGCGACGCTTTACAGACTCTCTTGAGCGTGATATAAAAACATGAATTCCAAGCGCTAAAGACGCGTACAAAAACAATACAAACAAGCCTATTTACTTTTTCTGGTTTTTAAAATTTAATTAGTTAGTACAGTGAAACTAGTGAAGGTATTAGATTTAAGAAATAGGCATTTTAATTTTTTAAACTTTTGTATA
Organism: Maratus speciosus; assembly: GCA_963932465.1. Taxonomy (NCBI): domain Eukaryota; kingdom Metazoa; phylum Arthropoda; class Arachnida; order Araneae; family Salticidae; genus Maratus; species Maratus speciosus. The sequence continues at coordinate 32,081,630 of OZ010787.1, read as the reverse complement.
TACAGGGTGTCCAAAAGGTCTGGAAACGATCGAATAACTCGAGAAATACAAAGCAGATTGAAAAACGAAAATATACGTGTTAAATATTTTTAAAAAAGCTACTCAGTGATACCAAATTGGCCACGCATGTCAAAGGGGGTCCAACTTTGAAATCTTGAATGGTAACCTCATTTTTTATTGCAGATTCGGATTCCACGGACAAAAATATGTAACTTTTGTGTTTATCATTTTTTTCGGATCCTCTTAGATCACGGTGTAATCGAGCATATTCGACAGATACATATTTTGATTTTCCCAACCTGGTTTTGCCATCTCGAAATCTTATTGGCCAGAACTTTTGTCGTCAAAGTATCCGTCTTTTGCAGAAATAGTGTTTCTCGAAAACCATGAATGGTGGTTGTTTGATAAAGCTTTATATGCTTTTTCCATAAAAAAATAACAGAAATATACTCTAGTACTCTATTTGTATATTTTTTTAACCAGTCAATCATTTCTAAATAATAACCTACGTATTTTGATTTTTTAACGTGTAAATATAAACCTTCCCTCCCGAACAGAAAAAGGATAATCTTCATTATTTGGGGGTGCGGTGTGCAGATATTCTGTGTTTTGATGGCTTCTGCTGTTTTTTTTTTTTTTTTTTTTTTTTAATATCATCTAATTTAGGAGGATGATGCGAGTGTACATTTTTTAAAAAAATATATTACCATGGAATAACTTATAGGACAAAAAAAAAAAAAAAAAAAAAAAAAAAAAAAAAAAAAAAAAAAAAAAAAAACATAAAATTTTTTATACTGGCTGAGCAAAGGATGGGAAAGTAGCGTAAATTTCAGCGGGGGTGGAGTTACACATTCTGATGATTCATTAGTAACTGTAACTCCAAAATATCAAGTTCCGCAGACTTCTTTTCAATAATTCTTGCAATCGTAATAATTTATTGCAATTTAAAATATTTTTCAATTTAACATTTTTTTTCATAATTTTAAAATTAATAATTTTAAACAATTGAAAATTGTTGATCTTTTAAACTTTTTCATTTAAAAAATAATTAAATTCTTTAAGCGCTCTTGATTATATCCTGGGGGAGACGACATTTTAATTTTCATAGGGAAAGGATGATGTGGAACATTTTTTATTTATTTATTTATTATTACAATAAAATATCAAATGTGACAAAATACAGGGTGTTCTAAAAGTCTGGAAACAGTCGAATAACTCAAGAAAATCATTTAAGATTGAAAAACGAAAAAATATTTTTTTTTTCTTTAAGCTATTCTGTGATACCAAAGTTGACACCCCACCCCGACCACCTGGTGGTCAGAGGCGTTCCAACTTTGAAATCTTAAATTATAATACCCATTTTTTATTTCAGATTTGGATTCTACGGGAAAAAATGCACAACATTTGCTTTTAACATTTTTTTTCGAATCTTTGTAGATGACGGTTTAATCCAGAAAAATGTGCCAGATACATATTTCGTTTTCTCAACCAAGTTTTGCAATCACGAAATGTGTTGGGCCAAAGCATTCGTCGCCAAAGTGGTCGGCTTAGCTGGAGTTGTGTTTGTCGAAAACTATCAATGGGGTTGTTTCGATGACAAAAGAACTTTATATGCTTTTGCCACGAAAATTAACAGAAGTATATTGATTTAGATTTCTATTTGTGTTTTTATTTTATTCATTCAATCCATTCTAATCAATTAACCTCCGTTTTTTTTTTTTTTTTTTTTTTTTTTTACATTTTAATGTGTAAACATGCCCCTCCTCTTCCGAAAAGAAAAAAAAAATAATCATCTTTATTTGGTAGAAGTAGGTGTGGATATTCGGCATTTCGATGGCTTCTGCTGTTTTTTTATTTCATACTCTAAATCGTAGCGAGGAAGTGGGTGTATGGGTTTTTTTACTATTACTGTAGAGGACAATGTAAAAAGAAGTACATATAATTTTTTTGTGTGCGGGCGGAGCAAAGAATGGTGAAGTTGTGTCAATTTCAGGTGGTGGTGGGATTGGAGATTTAGAGCAATGGTTAGTTACTGTAAACAGAAAATAACAAGCATGGCAAAATAAAAAATTTCAATAATTCTAATAAATGTAATAATTTTTTGTAAATTAATATATTTTTTTTCAATTTAACATTTTTTTCATAAATTTAAAAAATTGAAATATTTTGATATTTGAAACTTTTCATTAAAAAAAAATAATTTAACTCTGTCGGGATTTGTGAGGCACATATATTCATCGTCAAACGATGCATGTGGAATTTATTTTGAGCAACATTAATAAATGAAAAATAATATTTGACTTTTTTAATTAAAGAAATTTTTGGTATTTCACAAGTAAAAGGGACTGTTGAAAAAACACGGTGTACTCCAAATAAAATTTGTGTACGTGATGAGGTCTCGAAAGGGCTAAGGTGTAATGATTATTTTCTGGGGTAGACAACGTTTTAATTTTCATAACAGAAGGATAATATAGAAAATTGTTTATTTATTATTACAATAAAATAACTTATGTCACAAAAAATATAATCTAAAACATAATTGGCAGAACAAATTAAAAACAGATGAGTTTATTTTCTACATTTTTTAAGTCTTAGAAGGGGCATTTATTAATATATTTAATTCAGTTAGTTCTACGTTCAATGTTAAATTTTTGTAACAAATAAGTTAAAACAATTGAACAATTTAAAATAAAAATAATCAAACAATATGATACATAAAACTAATTAAAAAATTAGGTTGCGTTCAAAAGAAATCTAAATAAATTTTTAACCTTTTTCATTTTTAAGTTGCAAATATTTGTATTGCAGATTTCTTGTTATGCTTATGATGACTGTGTACAAAATGATAAGGCAGATGTAAAATACAAAAAAAAAAAAAAAACATTTTAAAATGTCTAAGATTTATTTCGATTTAATTTGAATGAAGTCTAAGTTTTTAGGGTATTTAAATTATCATATTGTTTAAATTTTGTTTTTATTTTTTAATGTTCATTTGGTTTAACCCTTACCGACGTGGAGTAATTCTGTTTATAAACTGATGAAATTATAGACTGACATCAGAATTTATAAACGAGTTTATTGGAAAATATAAACTTGATTATTTTCAAGTACATTGTAAATGGAAAATTTTAATTAAATATTCTGGGTGCCAGTAAAATGAAAATTAGGTTTCCATTTTTAAGGACGCTGACCGGAAAAGGGTTAACTTATTTGTTAAAAAAATTTAGCATTAAACGCCGAACTAACTGAATGAAATATATGAATAGATGTCCCTTTTCTTATATATTTTCCTCATTTGTTATGTTATTGTAATAATTAGTGAATAATTCTACATTATACTTCCCCCATGAAAATTAAAACGTCTTCTTCCCCAGGAAATAATCAAGAGTGCTTAAAGAGTTAAATTATATTTTAAATTCAAAAGCTTAAAAGATCAAAAATTTTCAATTGTTTAAAATTATTGGATCGTTCGGAAAGTCGTGTCCGTTTGGGAAAATCAATTCGTACCAGAAAATTCTATCATTTAATTATTAGACATTCATTCCGATATCTAATGTCTAATAATTACCGAGCAGAATTTTTCCAGTGCGAATTGATTTTCCCAAACGGACACGACTTTCCGAACTGCCCAATAATAAATTTAAAATTATGAAAAAAATGTTAAAATGGAAAAAAAAAAACAACATATCAATTTACAAAAAAGTGTTACATTCATTAGAATTTTTGAATATTTTCTGCTTTACTTGCTAGTCAGTAGTTGCAGTAAATAATCAATCATCAAAACCTATAATCCTCCCCCCCCCCCACACACACACACACACCTGAAATTTACGCTATTTCCATCCTTTGCTCAGACAGCACAAAAAGTTTTTAATGTTTTTTTTTTTTTTTTTTTTTTGTCCTATATGTCATTCTATAGTAATAATTAAAAAAAAAAAACATACACTCCCATCCTGCTCCGAATTAAGTGATTTTTTTTAACAGGAGAAGACATCGAAACACAGAATATCAACACACCCCGCCCCGCCCCCAAATAATGAAGACTATCATTTTTCTCTTCGAGAGGGCAGGTCCTTAATTACTCGTTAAAATATCAAAATACGGAGTTTATTATTTAAAAATGATCGACTGGATAAAAGAAATGCAAATGGAAAGCTAATTTAATAAATTTCAATTAATTTTTATGGAAAAAGCATATAAAGCGCCATGAAAACAATGTCCACTGACGGTTTTCGAGAAAAACTATTTCCGCAAAAGACGGCTACTTTGACGTTAAAAATTGTGGCCAATCAGATTTCGAGATGTAAAAACCAAGTTGGGAAAACCAAAATATGTATTTGTTTTATTTTTGCTCGTTTACACCATGACAAACGAGGATCCGAAAAAAATGTTTAATACAAAAGTTACGTATTTTTGTCTGTAGAATCCGAATCATCAATAAAAAATGGGGGTTATAACTCCAGATTTCAAAGTTGACCCCCTCTGATCCCCGGGGTGTCGGTTGCGGGTATCAAATTTGGTTTCCCTGAGTAGCTTTTTTAAAAATATTTAACATGCATATTTTCGTTTTTCAATCTGTCTTGTATTTCTCGAGGTTTCCGACCGTTTCCAGACTTTCCGGACACCCTGTATATATTTTTTTCATTTGACATAAATAACAACGCTTTTACACTATATTTTAAGTTAACTTCACGGGTATTCCAAATCAAAATATTAGTTCTGGGCCAAGTTACCTGCTTGTTTACTGAACGTTGTCTTATAAATAGTGGATTGCGTTAACCATCAATATTTCTTAGTAGTGTCTCTTTATTCTGGAAAAAGTAACTAACTCTGTCACCGCCGCTGCCGTAAATGAATTTTTTGTGCCAGTCGGTCTTTCTTCGCTAATATTAAGAAAACTACTGCACAGTCGGTCAAAATTGTTCTATTAAAAAGTTTTATAAAAGCAAAAACTATACACAGGGATTTAATATTTTTTTCTATACTCTCTGTAGCCATTAATCACCGGACACTTTGAATTTTAGACATTTATTAAATATTTCAAGATATACTTGTCAGATTTTTCTTGAACTTCAGGAACTTGGAGAATATGTTTAACATTATATTTATCAATAAAGATTTGATCAGAAGGACAATTGTCGCGATTGTTTAAAAAAATCTCGCAAGCTTTTTCTTTATATCAAGTATGGTTTTTAACCAAATTTAACGCCAGTTTCAGAAAATTTGACAAAAAGTAGTAGACATAATATAGTGCATTTGGAATATAGATATATTAACAATTTGATGAAATATGAGCAGTTTTATGAAATATTTTTTTCGACGCATGCGCGAATGAATACAGAGTTTTTTTCATGATTTCATACTTAACTCTATGGAACAACTCATATAAAAAAAAACATTCAAATATCCGGAAAATTGCAAATGGTTCGGCCATACAGTGGGCTGATTTTCAGTTGCTCCCTAAAAGCATCTGAATGGTAAGGGATTTTTCGCAAATATTTATAACAGAGCAATAACATCACAAGAATGTTCTGGAAAAACAAGGCACTCACACAATTGATGATACCGTATGAACTGATAATCACAGTCCAAAATGGGGAGCGCCCAATGCATATTGCTGAAGCGTATAATGGAAACTTCTACCCCATTTTTTGTAATGTTATCACATTATATGTGCATTCGTGTATGTGCGTGTGTTTTGTTTTCCAATGAAGAAGGAAAATACAATTGCTTATAAATGAGATAAAATTACAGGACAATTATTATCTTTCTCCAACCAAGGTTCACACTCTCCTTGGAACTTCCAAGGATTCTGGCACCGCTGTTAATGAATGGAAAATTTACATTTAATTTTTAAAACACAGCATTCGAAATCCCGCCTTTCTTCACAGATTTTGCAATATTTTTCTGCAGTGAAATACTTTGAAAATACCGTTAAAATTTCGTGATAAAACTATGCAAACCCTCTCCAACGTTCTTTATAGAAAATCAATGAGCTAATTATATCTCAGTTTTCTTAATTAGATAATTAATTTCATTGAAAATTTGGATTGATTTTTTAACTGATATGAGCACATTTTCATGATGCATTAATCTGTACAGTTTTTATCCATAAATGTTTAAGCGAAACCAAAGCTGGTATTGCTTTGAAAATAAAACTCTCCAGTGTATATTTTCTCAACATTATGGAAATTAGATTGAAAAAAGAAGAAAGTAAAATTAGTTAAATATGTAAGAAATAATCTGCGAAATTAATTTATTTTCTGTAATTAAATATTTTCTCTCAATGATTTAATAAGTTTTGAGATTGCGTATATAAATTAATTCTACAAGTAATTATAAATCATAAATATAAGTATAAAAATCAATTAATAATCTTTGTAAAAAGGAGAGTTTTATGTTCGGAGAGAAATGTTATTTTATATTAAATGCGATAATTATAACTTATTTGTGTATGAAATATGGTAGACATTTTTGTTCATATAAAAAAATTATAATAATAGATATACTGCTGCTAAAATTGACAAAGATTTGTGTTCATATATTTTTTTTATGAAATTAAAAATTATATTTACTGTGTATGGAAGTGTAAATTTTGTTGATTTCACAATTAGAGCTGAGTCTAGTGTTGATTTCATTTACATAGTTGCCAACCTCCCGATTTTTTGAATGCCGGTAAATTCATACAAAAAATGTTCACTTTATTTAACCCGGAATTGCCCGCGCAGGGTATAACATACTCACGGTGCGCACGGTTGTTACATTTCTCACAACTATTTTTCGAGAAGTAATCATCAAATTATTTTATCGCAATATTTGTGAGCAATGTCAAAAATTAAATAACATGACGATTTTTGTCTAAATTTATTGGAGACAAAGTATAATTCGTACATATCATGGATATGCGGGACATTCCCGGGATAATTGCAGAAATTGTGCGATCATATAAAACAAGTATTTCTGCATAAAAATATTGGTATTAAAAAAGTCGGTAGGATGGTAACTATGCCTTTATAAGAAATGTTGATTGCGATAAAAGGGCATAGCCGCATACGCATTGGAAACATGCTTTTGAATCAAATTTCCTGATTTTTTTCCCAGGTGTGGCTACGTATCTGACAATATATTACGTTGAGTAAAACGTTTTCCACCAAGGAGAGATACCTCCGCGCCAACAGCTGTCATTTGTGTGGTTGTTAGCCTTTCCACAAACCAATTTTTGCATTTGAAAACAGATCATAGGAGCTATGTGACTGTGTAATTTTTTTGTTAAAAATTTATTATCTTGTGCTTCAAGAAAGTGTTTAAAATAGAGCTGTCACGACAACAGATCAAAACGATTATGTACTATGAGTTCCGTTATAAACTCAGGTCGACTGAGCCTCAGAAAAAATGCGTAAAAGTTTAGGAATCAATACTGTTTCTTGTGATACAGTCAAAATTTCGTTTCGGAAGTTTAAAGCTGTAAATTTTGACGTTGAAGATGAATAACGTTCTGGCCGCCGTATTGAAGTTGATTGTGAGCAGTTAAAACAAATCATTGATGAAGACAGAAATGTTTCAACGCTAACTATTGCGTTACATACGTTTGACAAAAAACATTAGTTAACGTTCTGCAACGCATAAATTTAACGTTTAAGTTCAACCGCTGTGTGCCTTACGAATTGATTGCTGAAGACAAGCGCAAGAGGAAAAACTGTTGTTTCGGTCTGCTCAGAAATCAAAGGAAACAGAATATTCTGGGCAGAACTGTATCGTGACCTGTGATGAAAAATTGGTGTACTAGAACAATATAAGCCGTAAAGAAGGTGATCAGATCCTGGGGAATCAGTCGGCTCTGTTGCAAGACGTACACTAACTAACAAGAAGGTGCTTCTCCGCATCTGGTGGGATTTTTCATGGAATACTGTACAAAGAGTACCTAAATAGCAGACAGACTATCAACAGCGCAATATATAGCAACATGCCAATCAAAGTTCGTGATGTCATTCGCGAAAAACGAAGAAACGAGTTCAGAAGGAAGATGGTTCTCTTTCACCAAGATAACGCCAGCCACATGTTAGTAAGACGACCGGCTGGACACGCTACAAGCTGGAGTGGGATTTGAAGCAATATCCACCATACTGACCCAAAATGGCTCCTTTGGACTTCTATCTCTTTTTACATCTGCAGCTGTACCTAAATGGCGCAATCTTCAATTCAAATGAGGAAGTTATAAATGAGATAGATCTCTTTCTGGACTCGTGCACACCACAATTTTTCGCCAAACGGATTGAAAAGTTGTCAAAACGTTGGCAGACGATTGTAGAGTTGAACGAAGATTACTACACATTGTGTTTGATGTTTTCGTATCCATTTATCATTTTACAATTAAAAAAATTTGGCGGAAAATTTATTACTCAACGTAATATTTGCCCAATTATTACATTATTAATATTGATATTTTATGAGATAAAAATGATTTTTCGATTTTTTAAAAAACGCATTTTCTCAAAAACAACTACACCGAATTTCATACCATTAACTGAGGATATGTAGATACCAAAGATGCATAACTGGTAATTTTTGTATACTTTTCTGTTTATAAAAAGTGTGTGAAATAGCGAAACAAAAATTTACAAAAAAAATCATATCTTATAGTTATAAGAAATTTACCCTTTTCTTGTAAAAAATCCCTCATTTGTGCACCTATATTATAGATAAATGCCGAAAGTGGGCGTTTGGTATGACATATAAATATTTACCAAAACGTGTGCAAAAATACATAAAATTCATTTAAAGGCGTTATTTGGGGCAGCGCTACTCAAATTCGACATCCGAAGAATTTTTGAAATAAACACTTACAGAATCGCTGTATTTAAAATTTAAATAAATACACGGGCATCATTCTCAACGCTTTCGATGCTGGTTCGACATCAAAAATTGAGGTTAGTGTCGCAGGCTACAATAGGGAAGATTATTTTTGGTATGGAAAAAAAGTACAGTCGTGGAAAAAAAAAGGAAACACCCCCTACTAACTCCTCAACAAATTATCGTAGAAGAAAGTTACTGGTACCGAATGATTGGAAATAAAGTCTACTTTTAAAGGATGTATATAAAATTTGCTTAGGGGACCATCTACATATTAAAACGAACCATAACTTTGTTTTTTTCAATAGCAGTAGCCAATTCTGACAGCATAAATGAACTCTACACCCTTCAATTAGCCTAAAAACGAATTTTTATACAATTCGTACCATAAGTTTCCGAGAAATTAATTATTTTAAAACGAGCGTATTTTAAGGGCTGTATCCAAATTGAAGTTCCGTACTGGATTGTTAACCAAGAGAGCCGCTTTCTTGATCAAGGCACCTTAAGCGCCACTCAAGGAGTCTATGAAGCGTGTTAGATTACAGTACAGGAGAATAAATTTCAAAATGTCTACTCACTTCCATCATAGACGTCCCCTTAAACCATCATTTTGCCGTTTTTTAAGCATAATGTGAAAACTACTTGGAAGAAAAACGTGAAAATTTTGAATTTCCATAAAGCAGGACTTAATAAATCAAAATCCATCAAAAAAATTGTAGGTTGCAATTCATAATTTTTTCGAATCTTATTTTCATAATTCATATCATAAAATTATAAAAATTGCAAATTCAGCTTATTTATGTTTGGGTATATTAGTATTATTACTACAAAAAAAATTAGCCCATTAGGAGCATAATTTAGGGACATATAAATAAAAATATGAAAATGTAATTTAACATTAGAAGCACTAAATTTTGAATGTTTATAATTCAAAAACTTATCATTCAAATGACTTGAAATTTGGTGTCTAGGCATAGTTTGAACCGAAGATTTGAAATATCTCGTTAAAATTGGGTATTGCCCTTGAAAAAAATGAAGTTTGGATTCGTTTTAATATGTAGATGACACCTAAGATAATTTTATATTCATCATTTAAAAGTAGACTTTATTTCCAATCGTTCGGTACCAGTAACTTTCTTCTAAGATGATTTGTTGAGGAGTTAGTAGGGCGTGTTTACTTTTTTTTCCACGACTGTGCATTCTTCGACATTGAAATGTATCTACAGTGATCTCAATCAATTTAAATAAAAATATTTCTTCACCAGTTTTGATGAAAAGTAATTTCAGTTAGTATTAATTTATGTTTTTTCTTTTCTTTGTATATTTACAGCCTTATATTATTTGAATTTTTATTTTTCTGTATCCAGTAATGTAACACGTTAGCCTTTTATCTACTGTACTGTGGTCTACTGCAATTTTTACATGTACTCTTTATTTTCAGCTACTAGAATAAAAATTAAAGGATAAACAAAAAAAATACTCACCCGTGAGATATTTAATTATTTAGAGGTAATTAACACTAGAAAGCTCGCGAGCAGTCATTTTGACTGCTACTAAATGAATATATCTCGGTTCGAACCAGATTTATTTTTATAAATATACTTTAAAAGATACAAAGAAAAACCTGTTTAATGGATAAGTTAAAAATTTAAAATAAATATTCTGGTGTGAAATATTTTTTTTCTGAAATTTGAGTAAAATTATCTCTCTTTCTAGTGTTAATTACATAGCTGCCAACCTCAAACTAATCTTCCGTAATACTTGCGTTAATTTGACCCAGGTTTAATACGTTTCAAACCAGAAATTTTTTTAAGAAATGAAAATAAATATGTTCCACGTAGAAACCTGCAATTAAATAAATAAGCTTTCATGAAATAAATTTTCTGGTTTGAAATGTGGTTAAACTGGGTTAAATTAATCCAGGCATTACGGAAGTTTAGCAGAAGGTTGGCAGCTATGTAATTAAAGTGGTACTTTAAAGTACCGTCAGTGCACTATGACTAAAATATCGTAACAGAAAACTTACAAGATATTTCAATTGGCACCAGAAAATATTTTCGATTTAATAAGTATGTAAAATATAGGCCCTTTTCTTTTCTTAGTTATAAATAAATCTTTTGTTAAATTCCGGTGACAATCATTTATTTCAACACTTTAGAATTGAAAATGCTTTGTACCTGAAAGGGTTAAAAAAACTATTTTTTTAGGTTTCGATCTTGTTACCAGCCCTTTAGTTATGCGACGTATATATTCCAGGGACAACAGGTTCTCTCGTATCTCCACACATGCAATATATAAATCTACATATGCCATTTCTAGCATAGCAAAAACAAGCCGGTGCCACAACTTTTTCAATTTCCTATAAAAACTAACAATGAAACAGATAAGAAATACCAGTGAAATCATTACTACACAACATTTTAGTAATTACATTTCAAAGCAGATGAAAACGATGGATAACTACACAGACAAAAAGAAAACAAAACGTTTTTCACCAACACCCACTATACTGACGGTACTTATAAGTATCACCGAGTAATTCAACTGTCAAATCAAATACATACATCGTTCACCTAAAATAGCTAGTCGAGTTGTATTCTAAGATAATAATGAACACAAAAAAAATCCAACACTTATCTTATATCCTTTACTGTCTTTGCAACAATAAAAAGACGAGCGTGACATTCTATACAAAATGTCGGCACAAAACCCATCATCTGTGTCAAAGATAGCCTCCTTCCTAGCTAAAATAACAAAACTAGAACTACTGCTGCCCTAGAACCGGATAAAGTGGAGCTAAAAGAGTGTTTTTGCAAAGTACCATTCGAATACAGTAAATTCTGTCTAAGGCGGAGTCGATCGGGACCGAGGAAATTTTCCGTCGTAAACAATATTCCGCCTTAGACAAATTTTACTCTATGTCTATGGATTCGCAGGGACTTTAAAATCTTTCCGAGTTAGACAGACTTCCGCCTTACAGAGAGTTTACTGTATTACTAATATTCACTACGGGATGAAAGTTTAAAGTGAGTGGTACTTATAAGTACCACCAGTAGATAAGGGTTAACAGCTGTTTTTTTTTTTTCTGATGAAAGTCACTTTTCTTGAAAGTGAGGCCTGAAGCACTGCACCTGCCAATGTAGTATTTGAAAATACTATGTTTATAAATATATTTGCAAAAAATTAGCTGTGTCTTTACATTACATTTTAATTTCCTGACATTTGCTCCACCATTTTTTAGATTAATATTTATTTATTTCAAAAAAAAATTTTATCTCATCAAAAATTAAAGGGCTCATAATTAAAGAAATATATTTTTAAATACAAAGCATCATCCAGTGTTGTCGGCATTGGAGTTTTTTGTTTTACTCAAATTATGTTCAAATTTTCCCTATTATTTATCTTCGAATTAAATAGCTACGGAAATCTGCCATTAAATATAGCAAAAATTGCGAGTAGCATATATCTTGAATAAAAAATTGCCTATTACGATGGAACTTTTAATAAAGAGGAACTGACATATCCTTAAAATAGTGAAGCTTCAACTGTAACAACCTGTGTTGCCAGTGGGCTACTTTTTTAAAATTCAGATTTCTTGATTGGCACCACTTTTCTGAAATGGTAAAATTCCCCTTGTTTTCGCCATAATAAATATATCATTAAATAAGGCTAATTTTACTATTTCAAAAAAGTGGTGTCAAAGAAGAAATCTGAATTTTAAAAAAGTAGACCAGTGGCAACACTGGTTAACACTTTTACAGGGTTTGATTACCGCCAGGTTAAATTTTTACCTGTAAATTTAAAAAGAAGTTTTCTCTTTATTTAAACAACTTTTTAACGCAAAATTTTAGTCATAAACAATCTCAACAACAGATATTAATTTTTACTGGTGGCAGTTTAACCCTAGATCTACCGGGAATTTTATTCAAGTTTTAATAAAACGTTCTACACCAGAATTTTTATTTAAAACTATTTAACTTATTTATTTACCTTATTTTTGTCTGGTTTATATACTTAGTTTATTTTAAAGAAATATCTGGTTTGAATGAATATTTTGTATGTACCTGTCGGGTCCAATGGACCCGTCTGGTAGACGGAGGGTTAATTCGGCAGCAGTCAGGCCCGGCGTTTCCATCACATTGTGACAACCGAAAAAACCTCCTGTCATTGTCAGCAAAAATAATTATAGTAATACCTGGTGAAACTGTCACCAGTAAAAACAAATGCAAATTTTAACCATATTTGTGAGCAAAATGTTTGATGAGAATGCCGCTAAAATAAGGCAAAATTTACTGTTGGAAGTTTGGTTACGCGGTTATCAGAAACTTTTTATCCGATCTAAAAATAATCAGTTGACATATTGTGAAAATCTCCTCAGTTAATTCCATTGAACTATTAATAAAGAGGAACTGGCATATCCTTAAAATATTGAAACTTCAACTGCTACCGCTTTCGGATTATTTGATTACCGTTGGTGGAGACTTCCCACGCTAAATGTTTATAGACATTTTCTCCGTATGCAAACGCTTTATTAACAAAAAATTTCAGTCATAAATATCGGTAGAAACAGATTTTCATTTTCACTGGTGGAAGAGTTCTTTAGCGGTAGTCAGGCCCTGCGTTTCCGCCATATTTTGACAACCATTGAAACAAACATACTGTTTTACAGGTGAACTTACACCTGGAAAATCAAATAGAAATTTTTACCACATTTTTGTCGAAATAGTTCCAAGAATAAAACGCTTAAATAAGACGAAATTTTCTATTCAGTTTTACTGGGGGGAAGATTTTCCCGGCTGTAATCAGAAACTGTAGATCCTGTTTTTAAAAAAACAGCCGCCTTCTTGTGACAACCTCCTCAGTTACTTCACTCGCAACTGGTCATTACCGTCTCAATACTCAAGGCCTCCGGAGAAAGCGATAAAAGTAAGAGTCCTATCTTAAATGGAAGAAGTAACCGCAAGATTAAAAGCGAGGTCACATCAATCAAGGTCATGCGCCACGTAGCAGATGGAGTGTGAACTGCAGGTGACCTGACTACAGGTGACTACCTGACTGTTTTCTTACTCACACCACTAAAATTGTAAAGTTTTTTCACCTTCATTAATAACTGAAGTGTCCCTGATAAGGTGAAGAAAACTTCGTGGTGTCAAGTGCATCTGGATGCCTCTCTGGCTACACCATTATTTTGCAATAAATGTGGCAAACAAAATTCATTTTCATGAGTGGCTAAAGGTTTACAAAATACGTGCCACACTAAAAGGCCATGTATGTGGATTATCACTCCGTCCACAAGATGGCGCAACTGTGTTAATCTACGCGCGATTGCAGTATTAAGTTTGTACACTTACTTATATCGCTTTGCCTCCGGATTGATTTCGTGACGTACCAAATGAAGATTAACCCCTTGAAAGGCAAGCAATTGCGTTTGCGTAATGCTCAATTCCCACCGGAAATTTAGAAAAAATTTATTTCAAAATAAGGAAAAGCAATTTTACGACTTTTCTCCACTAAAGTCAGAAAATTAAAATTTCCTAAATTTTTTCTGGTGAAAATCCTGATTAATCGTAGGTGGTATATAATATATACCGACGCCCCTTAACCCCTTGAGGGGCGGCTCTTGGTCACAAATGACTAAACTACTTACTCTTACTACTCTACGTAGTAATAAGTGTAACTTCGTATTCTTTTTAAGAGTGGTGAGATAAGTGATTAAGTAAATGTCATTATAATAACTTTCGTTACATTTCGATATCGAATAATGTTGTTCTTTTCCAAGAAAAAATATTTTTCTCTTTCATCTCCTGTAGAAAACGCTTGTTTTCGATATCGAATCAGTATCGACAGTGTAGAAAAAGATGGCCAATGTGCTTACTGAAATCTAAAATATAGCAGCTGACACACTGTCTGCTGACTTTATTATAAAAAAAAAAAAAAAAAAAAAAAAAAAAAAAAAAAAAAAAAAAAATCGGATGTTGAATTTCAGTAGCTTCGCCCCAAATAACATATTTAAATAAATTTTATGTATTTTTACACATATTTTTGTAAATATTTATATGTTATACCCAACGCACACTTTCGGCATTTATATATACGGGGATACATTTGTATATATGAGGAATTTTTTACAAGAAAATGTTAATTTACGTATAACCATAAGATATGATTTTTATTTTTTTTAATTTTTATTTCGCTATTTCGCACAGTTTTTATAAACAGAAAATTATACAAAAATGACCGGTAATGCACCTTTAGTATGTATATATCCTCAATTAATGGCATGAAATTCCGTGCAGCAGTTTTTGAGGAAATCCGTTTTTTAAAAAATCGAAAACACATTTTTATCACATAAAATATCACTATTTAGAAGGTAATAATAGAGGAACTATATTGTCAGACAGGTAGCCACACCTGGGAAAAAAATCAGGAAATTTGATTCAAAGGCATGTTTCCAATGCTTATCCGGCTGTGCACTTTTATATTACTTTTAAACAGAAAGGAATCTTTGTTTTAATACGAGAATTAAGAACAGTTTGGTTTGGTTTAGTGCCCCACCGTAGTGGAGATTGCTTTGGGGCCTATAGCAACTATGGCTTTTCGCCTCGAATGATCCTTATTATATACAGAAACAACAAGTCACAACAATTTTTATTTCTTGTTCCATTACATATTTATATAACTACAAAGCGACATTCACAAATACATCCATGTCTAACCCGAGGATTCGAACCCGGGCCCCCGCCGTGGCAGCAATTGTCTCTACCGACCACGCCACTGGGCGACATTAACCCTAGAACTACCGGAAATTTTACTCAAGTTTTATAAAAACATTCTACACCAGACTTTTTACTTAAAACTATTTAATTTGTTTATTTAACTTATTATTGTCTGATTTATACATTTAGTTTGTTTTGAAGAAATTTCTGGTTTGAATAGATATTTTGAATATACATGTCGGGTCCATTGGACCCTTCTGGTAGACAGAGGGTTAAGAACAGTTAATACAATAATTTTGGGGGCAATTATTTATTCACTTTTCATCAAGTGTAATTCCGAATCACACAAATGAGGGAAAACTTTGCAAGGCGAAATTTCAATAGGGATAAAGACGTTTTCATGTTATGAGAAAATGCTGATGTAATGATTCCCATTTTAACACATTCCAACATAGTTGAGAAGTGTTTATGAATTCGGTTTGTCTGTCCGTCTGTCTGCTCGTGCTCCAAGTCGAGTAAATATAGTTCAGTTACCAAGGAATTTATATTCCATTGCGCATTACTATGGCATGTTCTGTGTTAAAAATGAAGTGAGTAGCATTTTCAGTTCATCTGCAGGGTCACTGTAAAGAATTCGGTTACATTATTAAAAATTTGCAGCATTCTGGCAGGTCATTTGACCGTTTTTTTTCGAAAACGGTTACACAACCGTAATTTTAACACTGTTCTGACCATGTTATTGGCCATTTTATGGTCAGAATATCGTTAAATTATGGTTATGAAACCGTTTTTTCAAAAAATGGTCGAATGACCTGCCATAATGCTGCAAAATTTTTAACAGTGTACATTACGGTCTATGGGGGAATAATCGTTTGCCGTATATTTTAATGATACTATAGTATTTTAAGGGGACAAGGGACCTTTAAAACTTTAAAAATCAATTTTTTATTTTTTGCAAATTTCACTTTAAATATTATTCAAGGGTACATTATATGCATTATGTCAAGCATTTATCACAATATATATATATATATATATATATATATATATATATATATATATACATTTTTTTTTTTTTTTTTTTTTTTTGAGAAAAAAATCGAATTTTACGCGTTGTCTTAGAAATCTTCGAAATGCCCCCTGCGCGTTCCATATCAATGAAAATCCCCAATATTTTAAATAAAAATTTGGTTTATATATATAAATAAAACTGTGCATCGAATTTTATATATTTGAATGTAAAGGTTAAAAAAAATTCTAAAAAATTTTTAAATTTCAAAATTTTTCAAAAAAAAATTTTATTTCACTTTAAATATTACTCAAGGGTTCATTATATGCATTATGGCATCTATTTATCACAAAAAAATAAAAAATAAATTATTTTTGAGAAACAAATGGAATTTTACGCGTCGTCTTAAAAATCTTCGAAATGCGGCTTGCGCGTTCCATATCAATGAAAATACCCAATATTTTTTATAAAAGTTTGGTTTATATATATACGTAAAACTGTGCATCGAATTTTATATATTTGAATATAAAAATTAAAAAGATTTTTTTTTGAAAAATTTTGAAAATTTTTCGAAAAAATTTCAAAAAAATTTGATTTTTTTTTTTACCTTTATATTCAAATATATAAAATTCGATGCACAGTTTTATTTATATATATAAACCAAACTTTTATAAAAAAAAATATTGGGGATTTTCAATGATATGGAATGCGCAAGCCGCATTTCGAAGATTTTTAAGACGCGTAAAATTCCACTTTTTTCTGAAAAATAATTTTTTTTTCATTTTTTTTTTTTTTGTGTGATAAATGCTTTCCATAATGCATATAATGTACCCTTGAATAATATTTAAAGTGAAATTTACAAAAAATTAAATAATTTATTTTTAAGGTTTTAAAGGTCCCTTGTCCCCTTAAAGATATTGAAATTGATGTACAACACTGAGGTTTACTAAAACGTTCATACTGTAGAATATAGTGTGCATAGAACTTATTGTCCATTTCCTGGGACATACAAAAGAATTTGGCTATAGAAGACTGTGATCAATAATTGAACTATTGAAGCCTACGAACAAAATTGGTGGAAGTGCGTTTTCAGTTGTTGTATACGTTTCGAAATTGAAGTATTTTTTAAATATTACTTGGTGAGTATAAATATTTTAGATCATATACAGGTCGCACAAAATTTTTCAACAACATCCGTTTATTGGAGGAAACTGCTGTTAGGAAATTTTCAAATGTTTTATGCGTTTAACTTTTAGCATACTATGTAGTATACATGCATATATGTAGATCATATACAGACTTGCACAAAAATTGTATATTTTAATGACAATTCATGCTAATAGCAGAAACCTTGTTTTTAAATGCGTTATGCGTTTTACAAATTGTTCATTTCGACATTATCTTTCACCTTAGTAAATTGTGAAGGTTTTTTATAGTATTTTGAACGTGTAGGAAGTTTTTTCATAAACTATACTGTACGCATAATTTTTCGTTCTGGTTTTAATTACTGTAATTTCGGGTGTATAAGCCGTGGGTAAAATAGGTCTGTTCAAACCAGAAATTTTACTTAATATACAGTAGCACTCAAAAGTATTTTGGCAAATATAAAAATTCACTTAATTGAAAAGAATAATAAAATACAAAAATCAATCATTTATTTTATTTAACCATATTCAGTGTTTTAATTTTAATACATTAACATTAAATATTAATAATATTAATACAATTATATATATATACTATTTATATCTATATCTATATCTATATATCTATATATATATATTGGGTGAATGCAAAAGTTCTACCCGTTTTCAGCATATGTAAATGTCAAGTGGAATACAGTCGTTACAGGTAACGCTTCGAGAATAAGAAAGTGAATACTAACGCGTGAGCAGTAGAGTGTGTATAGATACAACGTTTGTCAGAAGAACTCATGTGGAACGGGAAACAGCATAGCAAGCAAGCAAGACAACATCAGACATTGTTTACGGTACGAGTACGATAAAGCCGTTACAGCAGCCGGAGCTTGCCGCAGCATTTGTCATGTGTATGGGGACGATGCCATTTACGATAGCACCTGCTGCAGTTGGTTTAGAAAATTCCGGGACGGATACAGGAGCTGTAAAAACCATGCCCGTTCCGGACGCCCATCGGTGATTTCTTCCGAGGATATGGACACAGCCACAGTAAATTCCCCACATCTAACAGTCGGAGAATTAGCGGAAACATTCTCGGTACACAGAAAAACAGTCAAAAGACGGATGCATCATAAAAAAAATTCGATCAGTGGATACCACACCAGCTTACAGTAAGGTAACAAAAAGAGAGTATCAGCACCTGTGTTTCTTTGCTTCCCTGTAACAGTAGAGAATCATTTTTGAACCGAATTGTAAAGGATGATGAGAAGTCGGTACTGTACCGTAAGATGAAGCATCAAAGGACCATGTACTGATATTTCAGAGGGTACTCCATTGACCTAAACAAGAGGACTCATTTTGATAAATGCTTTGCTTGCTCAGTGTATGGTTTAATGCCAGGGGAATAACCAACTAGGAGGTCCTCGCATCAAACCAAATGATCAAGGCAGACCTCTACTGCCAGAAATTGGACAAATCGTGAACAAAAATCACGTCTAAGCTGCCAGGATTCATCAATCGCATAGGGGTTCTCTTTCAAAACGATAAAGCCAGCACTCATGTTACTTTAAGGAATCGCCAAAAATTACTGGGCCTTAGTTGGGAACTTTTACCTCAGCCAGCGTATAGCCCCGACCTTCCACCTTCGATTTATCATCTTTTTTGATCGTTACAAAACGCTTTTGCTCACTGAACCTTCAATGATGTGGAGACTGTAAAAACGGCGTTACAACAGTATTTTGCCTGTAAAACAGAGGACTTCTATTAGCGTGGGATTACTGACTGCCAGACTGATGGCAAGAGGTCATATATAATGATCGTGCATGCGTGAATTCATAGGTTCTTAACTTTTTGTGTTCTCCGCCTTTCAGTTTTTGCTAAAAAACGGGTAGAACTTTTGCACACACCCAATATATACAGGGGTCGCATTCTATAGGGAAACTTTTATTGTTTTTATTGTTCCTACCACTATTTTGAAAATAATATCTTTATCGCACCTTTCTTTAGAATATGTTAAATAAAATGATCATGAAGGCAACTCATTAACGGTTCTGGTAGGAACAATAAAATTTTCCCTATATAATGCGACCCCTGTATATATATGTATATATATATATATATATATGAATTTTGTCATGCTGCAACTCTCGAATTTTTTAACCGATTTGGATGAAAATTTTCATATGCATAGTACATACTAATGTCTCGGCCAGCTTGATCCGCTATCTTGTTTCAAACTGGCGGCCATTGGAATTTTTTAATTTTTTTTTAGGTTTTCTAACATTGTATACTTATAGAAAATGTTACGTTTCACAAAATGCAAACTCTTATGTATCATTTTAAACAGAATGTTATTAACATTAAAAGATATTTTTAATAGTCACACAGTGTGAGTTAACAACATATGTCAATTTAAAGAGAAAGTTAGGAAACCTAAAAATTTCCAAACGTGTTCACAAAATTCAAATCGTCGCCTTTTTGAAACCAGGTTGCGGATGAAGCTGGCCAACAAACTCAGTCAAGGCATTAGTATATAACTATGCATATGAAAAATTTCTGCCAAAATTATTCAAAAATTCGAGAGTTACAGCATGACAAATTTCCGATATAAATAAATATATATATATATATATATATATATATATATATATATATATATATATATATATATATATATATCATCTACTAAAAACTACTAAACAAGTTATTGTAAACAGAGTGAACGCGTTTTATAAGAAAATAAAATCAAAGCAAAATAGTGTGGAATTTCCTTATCTTGTAATGATTCCAAAATTCCATAAAAACCCAATTACTTTTAGAACCGTAACTTGCGGGTTTGGTTCTTACCTGGAATGCGTAAATAAAAAATTGTTGAATATATTACAAGAGATTTTCGATCAGGTTATAAATGATTATTCTTCGATAGTAATAAAAAATAGCTATGAACTTATAAAAAGTTTAAAAAAGCTGAAAAACATTACAGGATTGTATACATATGATTTTGAGGATCTGTATAATAGTATAAATTTAGATGATTTGAAGTACAGAGTTATGGATTTTTTCAAGAAATCTAAAGAGAAGGATATCAGTATTGAAATATTAACCGATTTATTTCAATTTGTTGTTTACGAAAATTATCTGTTTGAAGGGAAACAAATATATAAACCAGTGAAAGGCATTCCAATGGGGGGGGCAGTTGTAGCTCCATCCTTGCAGATATTTATGTGTTTACATATGAAGCCGGTTTATTGTTGGGAAAAGACTTAAAGATATACAGATATATAGATGATGTTTTGGTGGTTGAGCTGAATAACAATAAATAAATTTATCAATTTAAATGTTATCCAGACACTTTGAATTTGAAGAGTGCTTCGGATGATCAGGGCAATGTCAACTACTGGGATGTTAATTTGGAGATTATAAACGGAATTTTAGTATATAGTATTTATGATAAAAGAAATTATTTTGATTTTGATACAATAAAACTATTAAACTTTAATAGTAACGTGCATGTTTCAATTTTTAGAAATATATATTTAAATGGTTTAAATCGTATTGCAAATTTGTGTTAAAATGTTGATAAATTGGTTGGTGAAATTTTTAACCTTTACATAAACGCCAGTAAACAAAATTACCCAATACATTTTCTGAATGATTTAACCTTCAATTTTATCAAGAAAAAAAGCTATCGAAATAAAACATTGGAATTGTTCGATGATGGTGATTTATCGATACGTGATTCCTATCGAAAATAACTTAGCGATGAGGATATTCACGGACTTCATTTGACGGCTATTGGGTTAGTTTGTTGTTTCATTTTTTTCAATTTCTATTTGTTTGGTCTTGGCAAGTGAGGGGGGGTGGGGAATGTTGTGCACGTAAAACATGTTTAACCCAGCAGTACAAGTCATAAGCCTTGGCCACTTGTCTTCATGTTTAGTTTTTTCTTAGTTACTCTTGGTTTTGTTAATTATGGTTTTAGTTACATTTTGTTAGATGTTTTTTTCGTGTACTAAATTATATGAATTTGGATTTTTCAATATATATATATATATGTAATAAATTTGAAATCACAAATATATGAAGAAATTGATAACGTTCTAAAGATGATTTAGAAATGAACATATGAAACCAGTATGTATATATATATATAAATGGATATGTACATGTGGACATATATGTATAAATGGAACATGTAGTGCATACGTTGATCAGAATCCTTGATTATTCTCGCCAGTAATGTTTTATAGTAAATTTTGTCTTGTTCAATTCGTGCAGCCCCACCCGTAACTGAAAGGTTAGGCTCTCAAAGCTGCAGACGGTAGGTGTTAGGTTCAAATGCAATTGCGTCCAGTGTTGCCACTAGGCTACTTTTTGTAAATCCACATTTCTTGATTGACACTTCTTTTCTAAAATGGTCAAATTTCCGTTGTTTTTGTCTTAATTAAAATATCATTAAATAAGGCGAATTTTACTATTTCAAAAAACTGGTGAAAATCACGATAGCTGAATTTAAAAAAAGTAGCCCCACCGGAAACACTGGTCGGCATAACCGTTCTGAGTTTTCCGGGGTTTTCTTCGAACCTTGCGTAAATACGGATTAGGATCCCTTACAAAGGCCCCCCACGTAGGAAACGCCTCTAGGGTCTATATCCATCGTGTAGATAATCGGTCGTTATAACGAAAACAAACACATTTCTTCATTTGAACTAGGGAAAATTTTCTGTTTAAAAAAGCATTGTCAAAGGATTTAAAATTCTGTGTAAAACACTATTTCCGAAAATAGTAAGATTTATCTGTTATATCAATGTTCACTGTTCAACAGTTGTTTGACTTAAAAAATGATGTTGATTATAAAAGATCCATGATGTGATTATTACGTAATGTAATAAAATGAAGACATTGGCATTTTACTCTTATATACTTATGATTAAAGTGAAGTGACTGGTGAACTTGATCAATTTGGACAAATAACATAATTTGCAGATTGGCTTTTTTTTCTACCAAAGTAGATATTTAAATTTTTCATACACATTTCAAAAAAGAATTATGCTTCCTAGAATAATGAAATGAAAATTCCTAGCGAAACTTGAATAAGTACGGAAATGCTAATAGGTGGGAGTATGACCGTCCCCCATGACTGAAAAAGAAGATTCTTTCTGTGAAAGAGAATACTCTGTACTGTTCTGACGATGGGAACTAAAAATGTCTGTAGGCTATATCCATGGGTTTTTATGGTGTAAGTTACATAGCTGATAACTGCCACGCTTGTTGACAACTGTTATTTTCGAAAAGTTTGATTAGCCTTATTCAATTAATGAGATATCTCTCATAAAATGTGTCACATTTTCCGTTCTAAAATACTGGTGACCAGAAACTGTAGCATGTGACTTGCACTACAAGTAATCATAATGGAGTTATGAATAAAAAGGAGGAGACATACAGTGTATTGTCTAGCAGTTGCGAGCAGTATTGCCAGATTGGTGACTTTCTTGTCGCCAGATTGTTGATTGCCGCCGCTTTTTTGAAATTGAAATATTCGGCCTATATAAAAATGGATTCAAAATTCTGAAAAATAAGGCGAATTATACTATTTTAAAAAGTGGTGACAGTCAAATAATCTGAATTTAAGAAGTCCCCAATCTGGCAACACTGGTTGCGAGTGAAGTAATTGGGGAGGTTGTCACAAGATGACGACTGTTTTTTTTTTTTATCGGATCAAGAGTTTCCGATTGCCTCTGGTGAAAACTTCCACAAGTAAACATGAATAGAAAATTTTGTCTTATTTAAGCGTCTAATTGGTGGTAAATTTCTCTCAGAAATATGCTAAAAAATTTCTATTTATTTTTATTGGTGTCAGTTTCCCAGGTATTATAATCTTTTCACTGGAACTGACAGGAGGTTGTCTTGGATGTCACAATATGCCTCAACTACAACCGCCAAAGTAAACTTCCACCAGTAAAAATGAATATCCTTTTTTGTCATTATTTTTGATTGGAATTTTTTATTAGTGAGGCGTTTAAATAAAGATAATTTTTCTATTTTAAATTACTAGTGGAAGTCTTGTTTCGTGGTAATGAACCCCTGAAAAAGCGGTTACAGTTGAAGCTTCACTATTTTAAGGATATGTCAGTTCCTCTTTCTTAATAGTTCCATGGTAATCATAGAAATAGCCTGTAGCAAGAAAAACAAATAAGATAATTTGTTAACATAATTTGTTTTCTAACGTTCTGAAATTCCTATCATTACATTTTGGTTTTCTTATAACCATTGATATTTTTTACAATAGTATGAGCTAGAATATTTTCATTTTAATTGTCCAGTATGCCATGAATTCTGTTTAATTTGAAATGCTTTAACCCCTTAATTCTCGCTCCCGTCAATATCACGGGCTGAGGTGTCGTTCGTTATCTCTAGCGCGTGTCATATTTCCGGGCTGGAGATTTATTGCTGGAAAAAACTACTGAAACCAGAAAAATTTAACTGGCATTTCGGTATGAAGTCTTTGAACAGTGCCGTCCGTGTTTGGCTTTTGCGTTGACCGTAATGTTATGCTTTGTATTGCATGTTTCGAAATATGTAACACTCAAAAAATTTTTAATAATAAAAATTTGATGTATATATATTATTTCGAATATTATTTGTAAAAATGTGTGTGATGATGATAAATAAAGATCTACGGTGTGAAAAATGAAGGTTTTATTCGCATTAAATTGTACGGTGTAAAATAACGTTAACCTTCCGTCTACCAGACGGGTCCATTGGACCCGACATGTACATTCAAAATATTTATTCAAACCAGAAATTTCTTCCAAACAAACTAAATGTATAAATCAGACAATAATAAGTTAAATAAACAAATTAAATAGTTTTAAGTAAAAATTCTGGTGTAGAATGTTTTTATAAAACTTGAGTAAAATTTCCGGTAGTTCTAGGGTTAAGACAGAGATTTCTCGCAGGATGGCTTTTCTACAAATATGAATTTGTTCAATAACATCTTTTTTTGTTTCGCCTTAAAAAAAAACACTAATTGCATATTTTATTTAGAAACCTTATAATTATTCAATTTCTGTAATAAAATAAATAAGTACTTTTTTGATGGTTTTTCCAAATATTAAGCGACCGTGAAGGGGTTAAACATTTAATTAGTCGAAATGTTAATTTAACCCTAGAACTACCGGAAATTTTACTCAAGTTTTATAAAAACATTCTAGACCAGAATTTTTACTTAAAACTATTTAATTTGTTTATTTAACTTATTATTGTCTGATTTATACATTTAGTTTGTTTTGAAGAAATTTCTGGTTTGAATAAATATTTTGAATGTACATGTCGGGTCCAATGGACCCGTCTGGTAGACGGAAGGTTAAAGGATTTGAATTATGTCTTTTGTCTTCAAAGCTACTGAAACTGTCCCATTTTTATTAATTAATTCATTAAATAATTTGTCGTATTTTCGATTTCGAAATTATTAACCATTGCTGAAAATTATGAAATTGTGAAGTTAACTACGAAATATTCTGTTTATAAAAGACATGCATCTTAGAAAATTTTCATTATAATAAATGGAATCCCCTGTGCATAGCTGTCCACATTCCCATTTTTAGTACCAATTTTCGCAACAGAAATCTTCGTCTTATTTATTTGCAAAATTTCTGCGAAAATCAAAGCTAATATTTCTATTCCGAAAATAGTGGCACTCTAGCCCATAGCTGCAAACTCTTCCGCTGTTTCGTACCACAAAAATTTAATAGAAAATTTTGCCTTATTTATCCGGCAAATTACACCGATTTAACCCCTTAATTCACGCTCCCGTCATATTCACGGGCTGTGTCTTTCATTCAATTGGTTGATTCCCCCCAGTTTTATAAAAGAGTGTAATCGGCTTTATCATGGTACCATTTTTCCTGTCATTAAATAAGTTGAATATTTCTTTTTTCAAAAAAGTGGTGTCAATAAGCAATTAGAATTTTTAAACCGTAATTTAATGCGACCGCTAAGGGGATTAAAATGTAAAATTTACTATAAAATTTCTGTGGTACAGGAAAACATAAGCTGTTGGCAGCTGTGATCTAATCATTTGCGGTCGAAGTACTCCTCCTTGGCATAGGCATCTATTACACGAATTTATTCGGTTCGCACTACATTTTTACCAGGATTGCCAGTTTGGCCTCCAATTTTATTCAGAAAATCTTAATTCATATAAGAAATTAAAAATAGTATTTCTTGTTTTATTTAATGGAAGACATTTCGTTATTATAGAAAGTAAAAAATCTTCTTTCAAACTTCCCGGGGTGAAATTAAAAATTGGAAACAAAAATGGAGGCCAAACTGGCAATCCTGATTCTTACAATGCAGTTATGAATAAAGAGGAGAAGACATATAGTATACTGTCTACCAATTGCAAGTGAAGTAACTGAGGAGTTTGTCACAAGATGGCGAATGTTTATTTTAACCCCTTATCGGTAGCATTAAATTACGATTCAAAAATTCAAATTCCTTATTGGGACCGCTTTTTAGAAAAATAAATGTTCACCTTATTTAATGACAGGTAAAATGATATCATAATAAAGCCAAATACACCATTGTATAAAACTGGTGGGAATCAAACAAATCTGAATAATCTGAATAAAAGTCACAGCCCGTGAATATGACGGGAGCGAGAATTAAGGGGTTAAATAGGATGTACATTTTCAGATTACCGCCGGGGGGGGGGGGGGGTCAATTTCCCGCCAGTAAAATTGAATAGAAAATCTCGTCTTATTTAAGCGTCTTATTCATAGAAATAGTTTCTCAAAAATATGCTAAAATTTCTATTTGTTTTTACTAGTGTCAGTTTGCTTGGTAAAACAGTCAGTTTGTTTCCCTGGTTGCCCCAATATGGCGGTAACTCAGTACATAACCACTACCAAAATAAACATACACCGGTAAAAATGAAAATCTGTTTCTGCCATTATTTATGACTGAAATTTTGCAACAATAAGGTGTTTAAATAAGGAGAAAATTGCTATATAAATTTACTGGTGGAAGTTTCCACCGGCGGTAAGCAACCCCTGTGAAAGCGGTTACAGCTGAAGCTTCACTATTTTAACCCCTTAATTCTCGCTCCCGTCATATTCACGGTCTGTGTCTTTTATTCAGATTAAACAGATTTGTTTGATTCCCACCAATTTAAAAAAAGAGTGTAATTGGCTTTATTATGGTATCATATTACCTGTCATTAAATAAGATGAATATTTCTTTTTTTTTAAGTGGTACCAATAAACAATTTTAATTTTTAAACGGTAGTTTAATGCGACCGTTAAGGGGTTAAGGATATGTCAGTTCCTCTTTATTAATAGTTCCATGATTTTTACTTGCACTTTAACAACAGGTGCAAGAGAAATTTACTAAAATTTGTACTTTTAAAACATAGTGGTGCAAATAGAATATAAAAATAGAATCATGTGTTTAAAACTTGGGCGGTTATTTGTCGACATTTGATCGCAAAAGGCTAAAAGGCCTACGATTGTTCGTTTTTTGTGCATAAATATTCTACTACAGTTAGAATTTTTCTAATTTTTTCTAAATTCGTAATTCAAGATATATCCCTAATAACATTATTTCTGTGTTTTCTTAAACAAATATTTCATGGAAAATAAGTTTTCTTTAACCCTTTCAGTGGCAAAGTACTTCTGTTGCTAAGATGTTAAAATGGTTAATTGACACCGGGATTTATTAACAAAATTATATGAAAATAAGTAAAAGCTTTTCTTCGCATACATTATACACAGAATAATTTAATTCCTAAATTCTGGTGGCAATGTGGCATTTGGGAATTACAATTAAGCGGTATATATAATATACCGCTGCACTTCAAGGGGATAATGGTGCCACTTTAAATTCCAGTAACAATTTTAAGAAAATAAATACTTTGAATTCCGCAGATTTTATCAAAAACGGTTAAGGAAAAGTTGAAAAAGGTATCGTCGTATTTTTTCCATTTCACCTTTCTTATTTAATTGGATTTCACAAAATCTATTTCGAAATAAGAAGGGGTAATAATATCAAAGTTTAAGTTAACACTTTCCATCCGAAAATGTTTTCAATTTTCAAAAAAAACTTCTTTAATCTATATATATAAAATAAGAGATGTTTGTCTGCCTGCCTGACTGCGGAAAGCTCCGAAATTATAACACCTAGACCTCTGAAATTTTTGTCATGTGTAGATGCTGTTACTGGAAAGTGTACTTCGCCGCCGGATTTTAAAATTTCAATTTAGATATTTAAAAAAAATTAAAACGTAATTAAAACGTTATGTGTTAGAGGCTGTTTACAGCTCTAAGCCAATCCGCTGCAATAAAACGTTATGGGTTTCAGGCTATTTGCAGCTCTAAGCCAATCCGCGGCAAAGAAGAAACCAGCCAATGAGAGCAGGTGGTAAATATGAGATACAGCGGCTGCATTTCCTAGCCTAACTGTAGCGGGAAATTGCACTGTTTATTTTTCATGCTTTATTTATTTTGTTACTATAAGATTTAATCTTATTGACATTATTTTATAATGTTTATAAGAAGTGATATAATACAATTCACGTAAGTTACTTTAAATTGTATTCGTTCTTCGTATTAATATCTATTTACGTACGCGTAGTCGCCCAAGAATGAAATAGTATAATGTTCCTTGGACTTTCTGGGATCTTTAAGTATTTTTTTTTTTTTCAAATTTGCTGATTTTTTTTTTTTTTTTTCAAATTTGCTGAATCAACGCTTCACTGAATGTTTTCATTTCTTAGTAAAAATAGAACTGTACATTTTATAGTAAAGTGTAAGATGAAAACTGTACATTCTATGAAAAGGAAACATTCAGTAAATAATTTCCGTTCTCGGGTGATTAAGAGATGTATGTTGTCATCGCCCAAGAATAGGAATACAACAATTATTTCTTTTCAGGGGAAATGAATGAAGTTATTTGGGTTTTTCTTTTATCTTTTTTTTTTCCACTTCCCCATATATTATGAGTTTCATAACAAATCCCAATGAAAACATATTTTTTACACTTTACTGGGTGTTTTCATTTCTTATCAAAGTCATGATATGTAACAAGCACAGGGATCTGTTTAGGAAAAATTGGGTTCTTTAAAGGACCGCTCACAAAATTTTTCATTGCAAAACAGGACCCCTCACAACATTTTTCATGTCAAAACTGGACCCTGCACAATTTTTTTCAAATCAAAGCAGGACCCTTCACAAAACTTTTCACCTTAAAAAAAGGACCCTTCACAAAATTGTCATAAAAGTAGGCTTTTTACAAACTTTTTCACCTGAAAACTAAACTTTTCACATATTTGCTGAATCAACGCTTCACTGAATGTTTTCTTTTCATTTCTTAGCAAAAGTATAAGATGTATGTATTGATTTTAAGATTTGTTATTGAACTTTGTTTCATTTAAGAAGGTTCGGGACATACCTATTTTAAAATAATTTTTATTTATTGAGTTACTATTTTGAAATTTTTTGTGATGCTTAACCATAACATGATAAGACTTAATAATCGGTATAACTCGAAATGTTATATGTAGAATTTAAACTTTTTTTCATTTAAATAAACAAAAATATAAGTTTTAATTTTGATTCTGCATTTTTAAAATTGTTATTGAACTCAGTTTGCTTCATATACAAATATTCAATGTTTTCATTTATTATTGTTGACATTATTGGGCGATGACAACGTACGTTTTATACCTGACTGCATGTCCATTCTTGGACGATTATTCTGAAACTCAAATTTGTCTAATCGCCCCAAGAATCGAATGTTTTTTTTAAAACATTCAGTAAATAATTTCCGTTCTTGGGCGATTAAGAGTTCATTCATGTGCAATTCTTATGAAACTCCATGTCACAAAATGCACATCTTAACTATTTTACGCACTCAGAATTTTCCATTTTCAGTTCTTTTCCTTTTGTCAATCTGTTCTCTCCACTTTCCCACTGATAAGAAATCGTAATGAAAACATATCTTGCACTTTACTGAATGTTTTCATAGTGCCAGGTCCAGTAGCAGAAAATTCAAGATGGGAGACAGGCGTCACAGATTTTCTTATCTTTTTTGCAGATTATTTTTCCATCAAACTTTTATTATTTCACTTTACAATTATGTTTAGCTCTTTATTACTTAATACAAAACTAAGATTATTATCTATAAAAATTAATAAAATGCTTAAAGACATTGCAGGTAAGTGGTGGTTTGATTAATTAATGCTTCATTTGTAAAATATTTTACCAGCAGATTATTTTCTGCCACTGAAGTATCTGTCACAGACACTTGGAGAATTTTCTGCAACTGTGGTGCCAGGCATAGCAGTTTAATGTTTAGGTGTAATTCAGTGAAGATAAATTATGATTTTTTTTTTTGTTCTGTCGCCATTTGTCAAAGTTCCCGACATTTCTCAGCGACAGATTGGAAAAATTCAGCGTGTGCTTCTGCACTCTTTTGTCAAAATTTGCTATACATTTCCGCGATCATTTGATGAAATTTGCAATTTATTCCCTCGACTGTTTATCGAATTTTGTGTTTTATTTTTATAGTGATTGTTTTTACAAGATTTTTCATGAAATTCGCGTTATTTTTTTTTGCGACCATTAGCCAAAGATTAGACAAACTTTGCTATGCGTTTCTGCGATCTTTTGATGAAATGTACAATATCTTTCTTCGTTTACTGAAATTCACGTTTTTTTTCAGCAATCGTTTCACAAAATGCACGATCTCTCCCCCCCCCCCGCACCCCCCAATTCGTTTCACGGAATTTGCAGGGTTTTTTTTTTCACGATTTTTTTTAAACGATCAGTGACAATTTTTTTTTTTTTCCGTGGCCATTTGTCGAACTTTCCTATATTTCTCAGCGACATATTGGCAAAATTTGTAATCTGCACTCTTCAAACAAACTTTGCTATGTGTTTCTGCGATCTTTTGATGAAATTTGCAATATTTTTCTTCGTTTACTGAAATTCACGCTTTTTTTTTTATCAGTGATCGTTTCACAAAATGCACGATCCCCCCCCCCCCCAAATCGTTTCATGAAATTTGTGGGTTTTTTTTTTAACGATCAGTGACAAAATAGGTGTTTTCTTTTCCGCAGCCATTTGACAAAATTCGTAATGTGCACTCTTTAGACAAACTTTGCTATGCGTTTCTGTGATCTTTTGATGAAATTTGCAATATTTTTTTTTTGTTCACTGAAATTCACGTTTTTGTTTCTGCAATCGTTTCACAAAATGCACAGTTCACCCCCCCCCCCAAAAAAAAAAAAATCGTTTCATGAAATATGCATTTTTTTTTTTTTTTTTCAACGATCAGTGACAAAATTTGTGTTTTCTTTTCCGCGGCCATTTGTCGAAGTTCCTGATATTTCTCAGTGACAGATTGGCAGAATTGGCATATGCTTCTGCACTTTTTTGACGAAATTTGCCATGCATTTCCGCGATCTTTTGATGAAATTTGCAATATTTTTCTTCGATTGTTTACTGAAATTCGCGGGGTTTTTTTCAGCAATCGTTTGACGAAATTCGCGTTTTTTTTCACGATTTTTTTTTAAACGATCAGTGACAAAATTTGTTTTTCTTTTCCGTGGTCATTTGTTGAAGTTTCTGATATTTCTCAGCGACATATTGGCAAAATTTGTAATCTGCACTCTTTAGACAAACTTTACTATGCGTTTTTGCGATCTTTTGATGAAATTTGCAATATTTTTCTTCGTTTACTGAAATTCACGCTTTTTTTTCAGTGATCGTTTCACAAAATGCACGATTCCCCCCCCCCCCCCAAATCGTTTCATGAAATTTGTAAGGTTTTTTTAACGATCAGTGACAAAATTTGTGTTTTTCTGCAATTCACGTTTTTTTTTTCTGCGATCGTTTCAAAAAATGCACAATTCTCCAACCCCCCCCCCCCCCCGTCTCAAATCGTTTTATGAAATTTGCATTTTTTTTTTTTCAACGATCAGTGACAAAATTTGTTTTTCTTTTCCGTGGACATTTGTCGAAGTTTCCGATATTTCTCAGCGACATATTGGCAAAATTTGTAATCTGCTCTCTTTAGACAAACTTTGCTATGCGTTTTTGCGATCTTTTGATGAAATTTGCAATATTTTTCTTCGTTTACTGAAATTCACGTTTTTTTTTTCAGCGATCGTTTCACAAAATGCACGATTCCCCCCCCCCCCCC
This sequence comes from Maratus speciosus, assembly GCA_963932465.1. Lineage (NCBI taxonomy): Eukaryota > Metazoa > Arthropoda > Arachnida > Araneae > Salticidae > Maratus > Maratus speciosus. Next base: position 32,049,717 of record OZ010787.1, on the reverse strand, counting down.
AAAAAAAAAATCGTTTCATGAAATTTGCATTTTTTTTTTTCAACGATCAGTGACAAAATTTGTGTTTTTCTTTTCCGCGGCCATTTGTCGAAGTACCCGATATTTCTCAGCGACAGATTGGCAAAATTGGCATATGCTTCTGCACTTTTTTGACGAAATTTGCCATGCATTTCCGCGATCTTTTGATGAAATTTGTAATTTTTTTTTCGATTGTTTACTGAAATTCGCGGGTTTTTTTTCAACAATCGTTTGACGAAATTCACGTTTTTTTTTCAACGACCTATGATGAAATTTGTTATTTTACTTATTTCTTCTTGGTGACTATTTGCCAAAGTTCCCGATATTTCTCAGCGACAGATTGGCAAAATTTAGTGTGCGCTTCGGCACTCTTTTGTCAAAATTTTCTATACATTTCCGCGATTTTTTGATGAAATTTGCAATATTTTTTTTCGATTGTTTACTGAAATTCGAGGGCTTTTTGCAGCGATCGTTTCACAAAATGCATGATTTTTTCCCAAGATTGTTTGGCGAAATTTGCATTTTTTTTTCAATTATCTGTGACGAATTTGATTTTTTTTCTGCGACTATTTGTCGAAGTTCCCGATATTCCTGAGTGACAGATTGGCAAAATTCAACATGTTCTTCTGCGATCTTTTGATGAAATTTGCAATTTTTTTCTTCGATTGTTTCACAAAATTCATGATTATTTTTCCAAGATGGTTGGATGAAATTCTTTTTTTTTTTCTAATGATCACAACACAATTTTTTTCAACGATCTATGAAAAAATTTATGATTTTTTTTTTTAATTTGTGACAATTTATCGCATGTTATGTGTTCACCGTTCATGGGTGTCTAAAAATGTAGTCAACAATTTTAACAGGAAGATAGATTATAAATAACGAACACTCAAAATTTTCGCTTTATTGAATTATGCCTAAACTTTACACTGCACTTTCAATGTGAAAGCATTCAATAAAGTATAACATATGTTTTCATTAGGAGGAGAAAATATTAACAAAAGAATAAGAACTGAGTGAAAAATCCTTGAGTTCATGAAATACTTAATATGGTGTGCATTTTGTGCTATATTAGGAGTTTTATAAGAATCGCATGTGAATGGACTCTTAATCGCTCAAGAACGGAAATTATTTACTTCATAAAAAGTTCAAGAAACACGTTCCATGCTTGGGCGACTATGCATATGTAAATTGCCATTAACACGAAGAACGAATACAATTGAAATTAACTTACGTGAATGATAACACTTTAAAATTTTAAAGAAGGTGGGAGAGTTGAATTTCGAGTTTGGAAGGCGGGTGAGGATAATTGTCCTTACAACTGTAGCGTTTTCTTCGATGAGTATCCTTTATATGTTGTTTTCTGACAGAGGTCGTTTTAAAGCTTTTGGCCTGTACATTACTAATCACTCACTCCTCTCCTCTTAACTATTTTTTTCATCAGTAGAGGGTGTTTTAAAATTTTAATTTGTTCATGACTATGGCATACAATTTTACAAAAACTTATGAATAAAATTTGCATAACATCTCAACAATTTGCAACTGCTTCTCCCCCATTTTCACACTGTGAGTGGGTACGTATTTCAGACAAAATCGAGTTACATAAAAAATCATATAAATTAAAGGTTTCTTTATAAATATTACCACGGACCCGGGCAACGCCGGGCGAGTCAGCTAGTACTAATTAAAAGTGTTCATCGTTATAAAAAAAAGTTAAGGTTTAGGAAATTTTACGAATATTTTTGGTTTGTCTTTTATTCATATGCTGATGGTCTAAGGAAGAAATTTTAAGGACGTTTGTAAAATGTATTACAAGAGGATTCAACAGACATAAAAACTTTTTAGTATTTTTATATTTGACTTGGGGGGCACAGCCCCCCTACTCGCTACACTCACCAACCCCCCGCGTAATCGCTTAGCTATTCCATTCGCTATAGCGAAGCAATTCCTATTTTCTAGCCAACCCAAGATTATTGTTTGTGCTTAAAAATAATGTAAATAGTTCAATTAAGCTCTATTCATAAGCTAATATTAGTTTTTGTAGCATTGAAATATCTCAATTTGTTGATTTCCTGTATGCAAGTAAACCCTATTGTATTTCAATGGGAGTCTATGGAAATTTGGCGAAATACTGGAAATAGCGCTAAGTTGGCGTCACTTTTGGTGACAGAGAGACGGGTCTCCCCTTGGTAACCTCCCTTATAGCGTCATAAAGCTCTGACCAATCAGTTGCATTTCACGGTATCTACGCAGATTTTCATTGTTCCATTTCCAAAGCATTACTTTTTGCAAGGCATACTTAGATACTACTACCGGCAGACCGATTTGCGTTTAATGTATGAAGTTGCTCACCAGAGGACTCTGATACGCTGCCCGAAACAGAAATTTCACTGTGACCGTAACTTCAACGACGAGAACCAACCAAACCGCTCTGGGCAGGGTTCCGAGAATTCCAATGTGTTTACATTTTTAGGTGCGTTCGTAATTATATAAATACGTAGCACCTATAGTCGTCGTTCAGTCCGTCCGTCCGTCCGTCTGTCCGTCCGTCTGTCCGTCCGTCCGTCTGTCCGCATGTAACAGAGCAAAAACTACCCAACCGAATGGTCTGAAATTTCAAATATATGATTGTTGCAAAATTTTGTCGAGCCATTTCAAATTTTATGAAAATAGGATGTATAGTTTAATTACAGGGACAGTCAAAAGTTTTTCTTTACATTACGGCCAATGGGAAAAATTATTGCAAGTGCATTTTAATGATATTAGAGCCTTCCGAATGATCTGAAATTTTAAAGATATAACTTTTGCAAAATTTTGTCGAGCCATTTCAAATTTTAGGAAAATCGGATGTATAGTTTAATTACAGGGACAGTCAAAAGTTTTTCTTTACATTACGGCCAATGGGAAACATTATTGCAAGTGCATTTTAATGATATTACAGCCTTCCGAATGATCTGAAATTTTAAAGATATAACTGTTGCAAAATTTTGTCGACCCATTTCAAATTTTAGGAAAATCGGATGCATAGTTTAATTACAGGGACAGTCAAAAGTTTTTCTTTACATTACGGCCAATGGGAAAAATTATTGCAAGTGCATTTTAATGATATTAGAGCCTTCCGAATGATCTGAAATTTTAAAGATATAACTGTTGCAAAATTTTGTCGAGTCATTTCAAATTTTAGGAAAATCGGATGTATAGTTTAATTACAGGGACAGTCAAAAGTTTTTCTTTACATTACGGCCAATGGGAAAAATTATTGCAAGTGCATTTTAATGATATTACAGCCTTCCGAATGATCTGAAATTTTAAAGATATAACTGTTGCAAAATTTTGTCGAGCCATTTCAAATTTTAGGAAAATCGGATGCATAGTTTAATTACAGGGACAGTCAAAAGTTTTTCTTTACATTACGGCCAATGGGAAAAATTATTGCAAGTGCATTTTAATGATATTACAGCCTTCCGAATGGTCTGAAATTTTAAAGATATAATTGTTGCAAAGTTTTGTTGAGCTATTTCAAATTTTAGGAAAATCGGATGTATAGTTTAATTACAGGGACAGTCGAAAGTGTTCCGTTACATTACGGGGAATGGGAAAAATTATTGCAAGTGCATTTTAATGATATTACAGCCTTCCGAATGGTCTGAAATTTTAAAGATATGATTGTTGCAAAGTTTTGTTGAGCTATTTCAAATTTTAGGAATATCGGATGTATAGTTTAATTACAGGGACAGTCAAAAGTGTTCCGTTACATTACGGGGAATGGGAAAAAATTATTGGAAGTGCATTTTAATGATGTATCAGACTATGCGCTTTATGAAGTGCAAAAAAGTATACATTCAGTACAATATGGGGTGCAAAAAATAATTATAAAACTAGTTATAGTACGAACGCACCTCATTTGCCACGTTTGACGAGCAATTTCCAACTTGTTTTTCCCGTATAGATATGATTCAAAAGAGTTTAATAAAAATATTAACTCTAATCATCAAAAAAAAAAAAATAATAATCATTTTAACAATTATCGGAATAATAAATAGTGCGACCGGAGAATACTTCCAAGGTTGCTACTTAATACGAAGTTAATACTAAATACCAAGGTTGCCACTTTGGCGCATTTATCGCCAGGTTGGGGAGAAATAGAGTATTCTACGATTCACCCCAATAAATAAAAACATGCATAGTCTAAAAACATCAATGTCACAAATTTACTTGCTATCTTCACTGCTGAAACAATAAAACTAATGGAATTTCTTAAATATATTAAAGTACTCATAAAATTCCTTGTAATAATTAATAAATATAATTTATTAAGTATCAAATACACTTACATGATTTAATCAAAATTGCTTGGATAACATCAAATATTGCAACGATATATAAATCTGCGATCACCATTTCTTTCTATGATTAAAAATAAGAATATTTAATGTTTAAGAAAGATCGTCTTTTTTTTTTTTTTTTTTTTTTTTTTTATTATTATTATTATTATTTAGTTCGGTCGATATCAAACACAAACATTTTACGGGTAGCGATAAATTCGTCAAAAATAACTGCTTCAAGCCAGTTATGAGAACTGTAGTTTGATAAAAAACAAATTTTAATTTTAAAACGTATATATGAAACGCAAGCTATTTTTATGTAAATACGGGACATTCAAAAAATAATAACAGAATGAACCAAACGATCAAGTAAACAATAAGTAATTTAGCTAATCTTAAAAGTATGTGAACACTAAAATACTACAAGCTGTTTAAAATATCCTTTTAAATCGAAGGAAATTGAAGAATATATTTAATTTATTATTCTGAAAATACGATCAATGATTCTGAAACTTCGACGATGAGAAACAAGCCGCTCTCTGGGCGGGGTATAAATGTAAACAAAAAAGAGCACGTTGTGATGTTTTGGTTCAGGGTTTGAAGCTGAATCCGACATCACTTTTTCGACGGTTTTCGGCGAAATGCGTGGGCCGTATATCATAGTAGGCTATGCTTTTTGGTACTTTTCCGTTATACGGACAGCATTGTCGCCAAGCGCAATAGTTGGCGCAAAATGAAAATCACGTGAATTGAAACATTTGAAAAATAAAAGAAAAACATTGTCGATAGTAAAGTGAGCATTTTAAAAATATAACATTTTAAAATTACAGAATTTTACGAAATATTTTATTAAATCACAAATATATAATTAAAATAAGTGAACAAATAACTGTTACACAATAAAGTAATAAAATAAAAAAATCATATTAAACTGCTGCCATAAAATTACAAATCTCTTTGGCACAGATGTCATATTCGCCCCATATTGGCGCGATTTTTTTTTGGTTGCCAATTTGGCGAAAACATCAACAGCATAAACAACATAGGTACAGATGTCATAAACGCCCCATATTGGCGCGATTTTTTTCTGATGCTAATGTCATATACGCAACGGGGATTTAACTGGCGCCAGAGTGTCGTTATTTTGCTTGATATGGTATCCGGATGTTGCTTTTTATGCTGTTGATATTTTCGCCAAATTGGCATCGGAAAAAAAATCGCGCCAATATGGGGCGTATATGACATCTGTGCCACAACATAATCCGGGTTACCACATCAAGCAAAATAACTACACTTTGGCGCCTGTTAAGTACCCGTTGTGTGTATGACATTGGCGTCAGGAGAAAATCGCGCCAATATGGGGCGAATATGACATCTGTGCCATATCTTTTAGCATTGCAGTAAACATTTCATTTTTTGAATGAAGACGTCGCCACATAAACTCTATGAGATACGACTCTAAATGATGACGAACTGTTCCCCGATGTCATTTGTTGCGCCATTTTGCGATGCCCCATAATCTCTCAACATTTTGAGTATGACATCCAGTATTAGGTTCGACAAAATTGTATTTGTGATTTACTGTGAAATGATCATAACCAGCACTTCGCAGTTCATCTGTTTTATATCCTTTCCAGTAATCTGTATAAATAATACTTCCATCAGCTACATTGTTTTCTATTGCCGCCATTAAAGTTTCAGCTGTGCGATCGGAAATAGGAGTAAGGAAACATCCTCGTGTTTCACGGCATAAACCATCTAACACTCATTGAGGAAGACGAACACGCCCTACGTTGCTTTTTTTCTGGTAAAAAGACTTTCATCTACTTCTATAATTTTATTAGGTCCGCCGATTTTTCTATTTGGTCGTGAACATAAAGCATTTGCACAAACTTCTCTAAAATAACTATTCCAGTCCACTGTTGTGTTGTGGTTCATATCAAGTTGCAGCTCACAAAGCTCAATCGATGTCAACTCTTGGCACCATAAATATATAAACCTCAAAGCATTAAGAAAAGACAACCGCGATCCTTCAAATCATGTTTTTTGTCGTATTCCTACGCTTTCTTCGCATGATCGTAAGCTACATCTCCATTTCGGATTTCCAGACCTCATCCATAATTTCATTTCATGGTTGTTTGAACACAACCTTTTATTATGCAGAATTCCAAATTCCTGAAACAGTTTTATCGCAACTTTCTCATCATCTGGTAATTGACAAATGGTAAAATCCATCTCAGCGTCAGCAGTAAAAGTAAATTATAATTTTATATAAAAAAAAACCATTTTTATTTCGAATAATAGCAAATTAAAAAGCTTTCCAAGGTTAGGGTTAAATAATAATCATTCAGGTAATTCACGTTTCATAAATAACAAATCACAATGTTTCGCATGGTTTACAAGAAAAATCCTTTTCACGATGAGGGCTGAAATAATTGTCGCACTAGCATACATTTTGGCATGCTGTCCGTAAACGGAAAAGTACCCTTAATTTGGCAAAATATTGGAAATAGTGCCAAGTTTGCGTCACTTTTGGCGACAGAGAGACGGGTCCCCCATTGGTAACATCCCTTATAGCGTCATAAAGCTCTGACCAATCAGATGCATTTCACGGTATCTACGCAGATTTTTTATTGGTCCATTTCCAAATCAAAACTTTTTTATATATATAGAAGGATAACGAAGATTCGAGAAGAAAGTTAGCCTGTATTTTAAATTTAAAAGGTGAAACATGTGTTTGAATTAAAAGAATCGCCAACGGTTTAAAGAGAATTAAGCAAATTTTTACTACAATTATTATTATTAAATGCTGAAACATAAATGATGTCATAATATATAGACATATATTATCATTACCAAATTTTGATATCAACAAAACAATTGTTAACAGGAAATAATACAATAGATAGCGCAATATTCGTACAATAATACATTCTAGTAGTCAACCAATTGTTTTGTAATAGAGATATTTAAAATCTCTATTTTAGCACTGGTTTTAGCTTTTAATTAATAAACTACGTAGATGTCATACTACGGTTTAATTTTGGAGCTCTGCCACAAATGGCACTGCAATTTCACTAACCGAAACTAAGAAGAATTCCAAAAAATCGTCCCAATTTTGGTGGGTTTCGAATTGTCGCATCCAGATTTTAGCAGCCAACCCAATGTTTTTAAATGGGAACTTGTAAGAATTTAAATTTTGCACTCATTTCATCATTTAATTAAACCTCCAGTGGCGGGAAATGTTCATATCGCGTTTCACATATTCTATACAATTCAGCGGGACACGCTATTTTCACGTTACAGTGTTGCCAATGGATTACTTTTTTAAAATTCAGATTGCAATCGGATTTTTTAAAAAGTAACCCAGTGAGAACACTTAAAAACAGGCCGCGGTTTTATCCAAGAAAATGAAAAAGTCGCCAGTGGCTGGAGGGTTAACCCTTTAGTGCGCAGATTTTCACGTATGCAAGCAATACTGTTTTGAATTTAATAGTTTTTGTTTTATTCGCAGATACCTAATTCACACTAGAAAATTAAAATAGCAATATTTGCTTTTATTAAAAAACAGACATTCCATATTTAAATAAAGCGAAATTAAGCATTGAAACTTTCTGGTGTAAAGTCAGATTCTCTGAACTACGTAATTTCTAGAACATATTCTATTATTGGAATTAAAGCGTTAAAGATTAAGTTCTATAAAATAAATAATTATATAAAATAAGATATTTGGAGCCATACTTATTAAAGTATTTACTAATTTGCATTATTTTATCGTAAAACAGCCACATGACAGTAGTTTTTACTTATATTGCAGATGTGCAACAGAAGGAAAGATTGACATGTTATATGAAAAATATATCTCTGATTTTTTTCATTATTTTTCCTGTGTTAGAAATCTTTCAGAGAATCATATATAATTTTTTCGAAACAAAATAAAAAATCGCGCATTTAAGGGTTAAGGAACTAAGTAAGCAATGAAAATTCACACGCGAAGTCAGCTTACGTTTCTTCTGTGTACCCGCTTTGACTTGGCAAGCCTATCACTTTTACTTTGCTATGATAAATACTAGGTTTTTAAAATTTTCAGATTTTAACCCCTTAACGCTCGAATTAAATTACGGTTGAAAAATTCAAATTGCCTATTGGCACCACTTTTATGAAAAAGAAATATTCACCTTATTTAATGGCAGGAAAAACGACACTAAAATATAGCCAATTTCACTATTTTATAAAACTGGTGGGAATCAAACAATTTGAGTAAAAGCCACAGCCCGAGAATATGACGGGAGCGAGAATTACGGGGTTAATAAATGATCGAGGTGTTCTATTTTTTTAAGTTTCTGAATATTTTCATAATTAAATTATCATTTTATAAATTTAGTTTTTCTTTTCTTTTTGCATATAACATTTTCAGGGCTTTCGCTTGTCCGTTTTTGATTACCAGTATTTCTGACAAACATTTTCCGTATTGGGGTTTGACAACATTTGCAACAAAAATTACCAGCCGTGTACATTTCTACAAAATTTGTACGAAAAATGTGAAAAGAAAGTAGTTTTTGAAAAAAAAAATACCGACCGAGTTTTAGTCCTGCATGTTTTCTGAGTGAAATAATCATTCATTGAAATATAGGAAAGAAATTCAACTGTACTAAAAGAGAAGGTAAAATGTCAATTGTAAAAAAGGCAAGATGAAAATTTTCCTAGAAAAACACAATTTGTGCAACAAACGGCAAACAAAAAATGTTTTTTCAAAGATATTTTAACATAAAATTTAGGATATAAATTTTCTTGATTACTTAGTTTATCAAAAAAATATATGTAAATGCACCGAACTATTGAACTGATTTGGAACCAAAGCGTGTTTTTATTTCATTTTTCGATAAATGAACGACATCTTGAGGCATAAGCAAACGGTGATAGTTATCGGGCTGTCGCGAACAAAAAAAAAAAAAAAAAAAAAAAAAGTAATTTAATAGATTACAACAACCATTTGGAATTTATTTCGTCCAGCAAATTCCATCGCATCCTCTTCAACAGAGCGCTAAAATCAAACTTCAGACGACAAAAACCTTCATTGATAAACACTCCAAGTCCCGTTTCAAGAAGAAAAACAGTTTACAAATGGAAAGCAGTTCCACCGAGTCATCCACAGATTGCGACAAATTACCTTCGTTGAGCTCAATTATTACCGGTTAGAATCGGCCGATTGTAAAACGCCGTGGCTAGTGGATTGGAGCCCCTCGAGACATAGCCTTTTACTATCAATCGATTAAACATTGTTTCATTTTTCGCGTTCGTCTTTTATCCTGTAATTGATTTTCAGGGGCTACATAATCAGTTGAAGACCTCGATTTTCATGGCCAACATAATCAGTTGAAGACCTCGATTTTCATGGCCAACATAATCAGTTGAAGACCTCGATTTTTGCTTTGCAAGACGATTTTCATTTCGGCGTCGCTCTTTGGCTTTGGATTTTTCCATATCTGATAATTTGCGCCTACCCATTTTGTAATTTTTTCAATTTTTAAAGATTTTATGCCTTTCGATTACCTGTTCAAACAATTTTTAACGATTTTATGCCTTTCTATTACCTATTCAAAATAAAAAATCTTCTAAAAGTAAAGAATATCATTGAATTTCGTTAAAAAAAAAATAAAATGCGAGCATCATTTGGCCCCATCCTCGACCAAAAACAACAACCATTTCCAAATGGTTAAAAAAAAAAAATCCTTTCAGAATGTCTTTTTTGACTGCACCTTGTGAAAGATCTGCTGCCTTTATGGAGAAAAGGAGAAAACTTCGATTTCATAATTTCTTTATAAGGACACTTGCAAGTGCTTAAATATATCAAAACAGCTCGTCAGCTTTTTTAAACACATAAAATTTGGAATTAAGACATTTTAGAAATATTTTGTCAACTAAAAGAGAAAAAAAAAAACTTTTTTTGAGAAGAAGATGCTGAATAAAAATTTGAAGATATTTGTTTTCTGAGGAGATATTTAAAAATAAGGATGATTTTGATGCACAGGTTTAATATTACGGAGGGAAATTTGAGATCTCAGCGATCAACATCCTTAATATATCTTAATTTTTTGTGTATTCCTGTAAACGAATAGCAAATGCTTCACTCAACATTTAAAAAATTACCTAAATTGCATATATCAATCCTGTTGCGACCCTCAATTACATATATCAATCTTGTAACAGTCCAAACATATTTACGAAAGTTAGAAGGCGGCCAGACAGTGAGCCTAATAGACAAACCGAAATCATAAACACTTTTCAACTATATTGAAAAGTGTTTAATATCCTAAATTCTATAGACAAGCCGTTGAGAGGTCTGAACAAAGAGCATAAAAACTATTTAAAACTTCATTAAGAATAGAACGCCCGGAAATTTTACTCAAGTTTCATAACAAAAATATTTAACACCAGAATTTTTATCTAAAATTATTTTATTGATTTATTTAACGTAAATCTGCGTAGTTTAAATTTAGCTTATTTTACGAAAGAATTTCTGGTACCAATTGACATTTTATCATATGGTCGGAGTCGGATCGACTCCTTCCGGGCGTTTTAGTGTTAAATATATTGATGAAACTGTTTTGTGAATTTGTCATTTGTGAAACCATTGGAAAATATCAAATCTATAATTAAGTAACTAAATAAAAAGAAATACAATAAATAATGGTATTCAAGTTTCGTTTCAAGTTTAACCTGTTTACGAACAAAAATTAATACAGGCATGTGTCAAGAAGCACTTTAGATTTGAGAATATGAAATAATATGAAAATCTGCGGTATTGAAAACTTTTGGAATTTAGGTTCGCAGAGTTGCAATCTACCCTTTTTGATCATTCTCGAAAATATTTTAACAGAATATGTGATATTTGTATGGGAAAAACAGTTAACGCATGGCCAAGTGTGTCGATTTTGATCAACTCATATTTTTACCTTTGCATTTGAATATATCGTCGGTACGATGTCAACTTTCGAATGCGAAAATAGCGTGCTACTTTTTTAAAATTCAGATTTCTTTATTAGCACCACTTTTCGGAAATCGTAAATTCCCCTAATTTTCGCCTTAATAGATATGGCATTAAATAAGCTTGAATCAGACGAATTTTACTATTTCAAAAAAGTGGGGCCAATCATAAAATCTGAAGGTAAACAAGTATAAATCAAAGCGTTATAAGTAAGCGAACAAACTTAATGCTGGAATGAGGCGTAAATTAACACAGTTGCGCCACCTTGTGGACGGAGTGATAATTCACATACGCGGGCTTTTAGTGTGGCGCGTATTTTCTAAATCTTCAGTCGCTCATGGAAATGAATTTTGTTTGCAACTCTTATTGCAAAATAATGGCGTAGCGAGAGGGGCATCCATATGCATTTGACACCACGAAGTTTCCTTTGCTTTATCAGAAGCATTTCAGTTATTAATCAAGATGAAAAAAACTTTATAATTTTAGTGCTGTCAGTAAGAAAACAGTTAGGTATCTACCTGTAGTTCACAATCCATCCGTTACGTGGTGCATGACCTTGATTGATGTGACCTCACTTTTAATCTTGCGGTTACTTCTCCCATTTAAAATAGGACGCTTACTTATATCGCTTTGAGTATAAATTAAATTTAAAAAATAAAAAAACCCGACTGCATAAAAAGCGAACTAATTAATTATTTCTCATCAATGTTAAGCTATTTTTATATTACTTAAGTAGTTTTTTTTTTATTTACTTGTATTGATGACTTTTAAGTTGTGGTCCAATCTATAAACACTGTTTTTATGAGGCCAGTGGATGTCTATGATGGTTAGAGTTGAAATAAATCTAGAGATCCTACCTACACAACTTCTAGGTTGTGTAATATTTAAACGGAGCTTCTGACCGTAAAATAGGCAATGAAACATCGACTTCATTTAGAAAGACCTATCTAATGATATGCCACTCAATGTGGTGCGTAATTTTTTTTTTTTCGTGTCTACTGCCATTTTGTATTTTACGGCCGCCAATTTGAATTTATAAAAATAAAATCTAGCCTATAACCATCGGCCGGTTAAGACGAATCGATAGAATCCTTATTCATTAGAATCCATTCAGTCGTTGAGATGTTTCGTGGGAATAAAGAAATCCACATACCCATACGCGTGAAACACGTAACCTTTCTTGGCAATCGGGTAAAAATGTAGCCCACTGTTTTTACATTGGATAGTTTGACATGGTACAGACGATATATAGAATTACGAATCAGGTTTTTTTGTTAAACTTTCACAATATTTTTATATATAAAATTTAATTCACTCCCCTTATTCATACAGTAGTTGAATCTATAATTTATATATGTCTGAAAAATAATTTTTATTACATATCATTTGTATTTTCAATAAAAAATAACTTTGATGTCAATAAATAAAAATAAATATTTTCAGATTTCTATAATTTGTACAAGCTATAAGTTTTTTTTTCATTTTTCCTAATACAGAAATAATCAAAATTAGTTCTAAAAGAAACAGGAAATCAAGCGTACATACATATATGTCATACACTATTTCATTTTTACTTTCATATGAATGTCCATTTGTTAGACCGCTTTTCCCGCTAATTTAGATTGGCAGGCGATAATCTAATATGAACTGTCGTATAGCGTTCCCGAAATAACTTTCTTGTGCCAAATACAAGCGACTTACATAATTCAATATTTAATCTTGAGATATTGCAATAGAAAAGAGGAATCTCTCTTCATACGTGCTTCATACCTTCTATAAGTTCTTTAGTAAGGAGGAATTTCCTGAGATATGGAATGATGAATAGAGACGATTTAGATTCAATGAGGTTCATTATTGTACTTTGCCAGAATATATTAAATAAAAGTGTATTTTTTTTCAATTGACAGATATTTTAAGGCATGGTTAAACTTTTATCGCCTTGTGATATTTTGAAAAGAGGCAATATATTTTTTGATATTTTAATCAAAAAACAGGAAGTTTTCACAAATTTTTGTAACGATTTTGACTTTCCATGTGATTTAATTTTTTTTTTTTTTTTTTTTTTTTTTTTTTTATATATAAAAAGACTTCTGTGGCATCAATTCAAAATAGTGTTTAATTATCGTCTGCATGATTAATAATATTCTTCGCTATACAATGCATGGAGCTATTAATAAAAAGGAACTGACATATCCTTAAAATAGTGAAGTTTCAACTGTAACCACTCTCGCAAGGGGTTGATTAAGGCAAAGAGAAACTCCCAACAGTAAATTTCAATAGAAATTTTCTCCGTAATTCAACGCTTTATTAATGAAGAAATTCAGCCATAATTAATGGCAGAAACAGATATTTATTTTTACTGGTGGTAGATTACTTTGGCGGTACTCAGGACCTGGGTTCCCGCAATATTGTGACAGCCTAGACAACCTCCTTTCAGTGTCAGTGAAAAAGATTTTAATACCTGCGCAAACTGACACCAGTGAAAACAAATAAACATTTTTACCATGTCGGTAAGAAAATATTTCTATGAATAAGGAGCTTAAATAAGACGAAATTTTCTATTCTTATTTACTGGTGGAACTTAGCAGGCGGTAATCAGAAATTGTTATCCGATGTAAAAAAAAATCAGCCGCCATCTTGTGACAACCTCCTCAGTTACATCACTCGCAACTGATAGACGGTACACTATACGTCTCCTCCTCTTTATCCATAGCTCCATTATACAATGTCACTGGAAAATAAACAATGGATCGAAGTATATGTAATTGTTATTTACGAAGAAAAATACCATTATTTAATTACTAAAAATAGATGTGGAAAGCATGGATTTAATATTTCTACAAGTGAAATAAGCACCAAAAATAAAAAGGAAAAAATCCATCAAATTTAACATTGGACATTAATTAAGAAATTGGTATTTCCAAGGAGTCATTCATCAATATTTCAAATAAAAAAAGTAAAATTTAATACTTAAATAGCAAAATCACCGCATTGAATCGCAAAGTTTGTTATGATTTTCTAATATTAAATAAGATGAGAAATTTCACCATAGCTTATAAGCATGCTGATTAAATTGAACATTTGGATGATAATTTTTGCAGGAAAAAATGAGGATGCTATAAAATGTATTTTTTATATGTTAAAATTCCATTTTATAATTATAAACAAGAAAAAATCATTCAAGAAGAAGAAACTTTAATTAACATGTCAAAAAGTGTAGATAATGCTGTATATTTTTCAGGAAAAAATACTGATTATTCAGTCCTGCATATCGGAATTATGTCATGTAAGTTATTATTTTAAACAATTTCTTCGTCAAAAACTGATTGGTAATTTTTCATGAACACATGAAAGAAAGAACATTTTATATAGAAACACATTATATGATTCTACTTTAACACTTTAGTGCGCAGCTTTTGATATATACAAAGAACACTGTTTTGAATTTAATAGATTTTTTTATTCGTATCTACCTAATTCACACCAGAAAATTAAAATAGCAATATTTGCTTTAATTAATAACAGGCATTCTGTATTTAAATAAAGTGAAATTAACCATTGAAACTTTCTGGTATAAAGTCAAATTCTCTGAACAACATAATTTCCAGAATGTATTTTATCATGAGAATTAAAGGGTTAAAGGTTAAATTTTATAAATTAAATAATTATATAAAATAAAGTATTTAGAGACATACTTCTTAAAATATTTACTAATTTGCAATATCTTAGTGTAAAACAGCCACACGACAGTAGTTTTTACTTACATTACAGATGAGCAACAAAAGAAAAGATTGATGCATTATGTGTAAAATATATCTCTGATTTTCTTCATAATTTTTCCTGTGTAATAAACCTTTCAGAGAATTATATATAATTTTTTCGAAACAAAATAAAAAAATTAACATTTAAGAGTTAAGGAAATTGTATATATTTTGCACATTTATTTTTGATTAAAAAGAAGTAACAATTTTATCGAAAATCAAAGATTATTGGAGACTTAAAATTGGCTCGATTATTGGTGAGCTATTGGTTAATCAAAGACTAAAGACAACAATGCTTATCAGCAATTATTTCACTTTCATCACAATCGTAATGGCCTAACTCTATTTCCAAAATGTGTAGCGTACTTTCCGGCGTATAACCCGCAGACCAAACAATTCTGTAACCCAGAAATTTTATTCAGTAATTGAAGACAAATATTTACCGCGATTTAAAATGTTACATTTTATTTTAAAATATTTCTGGGTCGAAATACGATTGTTTGATCCGCGGATTATATGCCGGAATTTAATGTAATTTTAAATCCTTTTTTTCCTGTGATTTTTATAGTTTATAGTGTATAGTTTTTATTCAGATTTCTGCAACCAGGTACGATTTATTGTGTAATGATTAACATGTAAGTCATAGTTTTTATTTTATTAAGCAAGGGGAGATACAAATACGTTATTCACTTTTGTAAATTCTGATATTACGCCGTTATAATGAAGTTTTGAATAAAGAGGAAGAGTCGCATAGTGTAGAGTCTACCAGTTGCGAGTGAAATAACTGAGGTGGTTGTCACAAAATGGCGACCGATTTTTAACGTCAGATGAACAGTTTCTGATGATCACCAAAGCAAACATCCGCCAGTAAATTTTGAATAGGAAATTTTGCCGTACTTTAGTGGCTTATCCATGCAAAACTTGTCTCACAAATATGGTAAAAAATCCTATTCTTTTTTACTGGTGGAAGTTGGCCCGGGTATTATAATCTCTTTCACTGACACTGACAGGAGGTTGTTTGGTTGTCACGATATGGCGGAAACGCAGGGCCCGTGTACCGTCGAAGTAAACTCCTACCAGTAATATTAAATATCCATTTTTTTGTTACAATTATGAATGATATTCTAAATTAGCAAGGCGTTTACATCAGGAGAAATTTTTATTCAAGTTTAGTGGCGGAAGTTTTCACCAGCCGTAACGAGCCTCTGCGAAGCCAGTCACAGTTGAAGCTTCACCTTGTTGATTTCTTGTTGATTCCTTGTCAGTTCCTGTATATTCATAGTTACATGGCCGTTAAAGCGTTCTTTTTATATCGTTCTTATTTATATAAAAAAGAAGTCTCCAATAGAGGAAAATCTCGCAGTTAATTCCGTTTTACCGGGTAGCAACGCTAGGGTGCTAGTGTCTGTGTGAACATGTGAACACTATGTACAGTGATGGAACAGTGTAGCACCAAAGAATCAACTGACACCACTAAATTTTAATAATATTCTTCGTTTTGCTTGAGAATAGAATTTCTGAGACTTTTAAAGGCGAAGAATACTATAAACATTTAGTGGTGACATTTACCCAACTGCTGCGCCACTGTTCCATCACTGTATGTGGCTTGCGCAAAACATAGTTTCCAACCTTTGTATATATTTTTAATCGAGTACCACCCGAAATTTAATAATAAAAAGATAAACAAAATCATAGCTACCAACATTCTTATTTTTTTAATCAATTTTCTTCAGAAACTTTAAAGATAAAAAATAATTTTTATATTTTTATGCGTTTCTAAAATAAATTCTAATAACAATAAGGAAAAAAAAATCGATACAAAATTTCTGGTAAAAATTAATTTAAAAAAAAACAAAGTTTGGCAGTTATGCCTTTGCGCATGCCAGAATAATGGAGTTAAGAATAAAGAGGAGGAGACATATAGTGTATAGTAGGAGAGCTGTTGAACATTTATGAGTAGGTATTTGAGGCACCCTGAAAATTTGTGCAACACTTCTTTTGTAATGCCTGAATACAAAATCGAATGTCTGGCTGAAGGATCGTGGCCCAAAAACTGTGCCAGACACGTGTCATGTGCCATTTGGCACTTGACACGTGTCTGGCACAGTTTTTGTGCCGACTAAAGTGTCTGTCATTTTCAAAATATTTTTTTCTAAGCATAAATATTATTCTGCCTCAATCTCAGCGTGCCTCAAATACCTTTTTTGGGTAGTCAAAAAATGGCACTTCACACGTGTCTGGTACAGTTTTTGGGCCGACTAAAGTGTCTGTCGTTTTCAAAATATTTTTTTCTAAGTATAAATATTATTCTGTCTCAATGTCAGCGTGCCTCAAATACCTTTTTTTGGGGTAGTAAAAAAAATGACACTTGACACGTGTCTGGCACAGTTTTGGGGCCACGATCCTTCAGCCAGATATTCGATTTTGTATTCAGCCATTACAAAAGAAGTGTTGCACAAATTTTCAGGGTGCCTCAAATACCTTCCCTAAAATGTTTAACAGCTCTTGGAGTCTGTCTACGAGTTGTGAGTGAAGTAACTGAGGAGGTTGTCACAAAATGGCGGCTGCTGTTTTTAAATCGGATCTTCAGTTTCCGATTACCGCCCGACCAAAAGCCCCACAAGTAAAACTGAATAAAAAAATTCGTATTACTTAAGCGTCTTATTTGCGGAATTTTTTTCTCACAAATGTGGAAAATCTTTTTGTTTGTTTTTACTGGTGTCACTTTGTCTTGTAAAACTGTCAGCTTGTTTCCCTGGTTGTCTCAATATGGCGGAAACACAGGGTCTGACTACCGCGAAAGTAAACTTCTACCAGTAAAAATTAAAAACTCTTTCTACCAATATTTATGACGGAAATTTTGCAATAATAAGACGTTTAAATAAGGAGATAATTTCTATATAAATATACTGGTGGCAGTTTCCTCCGGCGATAAACAACCTCTGCCATAGCGGTTACAGTTGAAACTTCACTATTTTAAGGAAAAGTCAATTCCTCTTTATTAATAGTTCAATTTTTGTGGGCAATGTCAATGTTTAAATATAATGACGATTTTTGTTTGAATTTATTGGTGGCAAAGTGTTAATCGTTCATATCCTGGAAATGCGCGAACATTGCCGGGTTAAAAGTAATTGGCATAAACTATATCACACCTCCCTTCAAAGCAGGCAGGGCACCCACTGGTCCGTTTTATCAAAACCAGTATTTCTTTCAGAAATAAACTCGTGGTAAGTTTCTGCAACAATTGCAGAAAAAAACACTGTTCCCGCTATGTTTCTACTAAATTTATAAAAACGATTTTTCATTAAATAAAAGGGAGGTTAAAAAAAAAAAAAAAAAAAAAGAAAACGGACCGAGTGGGAGCCTTGAGCAAAAGGCCCATTTTTTTTTTAAAAAAAGCTTCTTTTTGGATTTTTTCCTTCTACATTTTCTAGTCACCTACTGCGAACATAATTCTTTCCGCAAATGTTTAAAAAACTTAGCACGAAAAGTTTTTTTCAAAAATACTGGTATTTAACAAATGGACCAGTGGGAGCTCTGCCAAAAGTTTCAATCTTTTCTACAAAACATTACAAAATATGCTAAAAAATCTTTCGAAATATTCCTCTTTTCTACAGAAAAGCGTCAAAATAAAATTTCTGCAACGCCTAAATTAACCAACGTTTTATTATGTGCACGGCATCAAAACATTCAAAGTATTAACCAGAAAATACAGACACTTTCCTTATTTTAACGCTTTAGTGGGTGGTGTCCAAAAAAAACAATACACATTAGTTACAATACTCATTTAGTGATTTACGGTAATTAGTTTAACCCTTTAGTGCGCAGCTTTGCATATATGCAAACAATACAGTTTTGAATTTAATAGATTTATTTTTATTCGCACATACCTAATTCACACAAGAAAATTAAAATAGCAATATTTGCTTGAATTAAAAAACATACAATCTGTTTTAAGTAAAGCGAAATTAACCATTGAAACTTGCTGGTGTAAAGTCAGATTTTCCGAAATACTAAAACGTATTTCTAGAACGTATTCCATCACGGGAATTAAAGGGTTAAAATTTAAATTTTATAAAATAAATATGTAAAATAAGGTATTTGGAGACATACTTATTAAAGTACTTACTAATTTGCATTATTTTAGTATAAAACAGCAGCCATACGACAGTAGTTTTTACTTGTATTGCAGATGTGCAACAGAAGGAAAGGTTGACGTGTTATATGAAAAATGTACCTCTGATTTCTTTCATTATTTTTCCTGTGTAATAAATCGTTGAGAGAATTATATATAATTCTTTCGAAGCAAAATAAAAAATCGCGCATTTAAGGGTTAATCGGTTTATACCCGATCGGTGTATGGTCATCGATATTTGAGTAACACTAAAATTGTTGTCACAAATGCGACATGAATTGGAATTCTCGAAATTGATGTGTTAACCATTTTAGCATTGAGTTCTTGTTCTAGAATTTCTAGTAGTTTCTGAATCATGGCTGCTCCTCATAAATGCAGAACTTGTAAATAAAGCTGACTATGGTTGGATTTCAATATATGCTAATTATGGTGGTAAAATCTCTAAGAAGAATTTTCTAATGCATGACAATCTTTTTTTTTTTTTTTTTTTTTTTTTTTTTTAAGCTTAAAAAATAAAACCAAGTACAACGACATTTTACTATACAATTTAAAATTTCTACTGGCAAAACAATCTTTAAATGAAAATTAAATTTAAATGTGGAACGCACCTCTAAATTATAAAATCATAATTTCGAAACAGTTTTTATCTATTAAATTTTTAAAAGTATATATAAAGTTTAGAATATTGATGAAAATTATTATTCATATAAATATATTTTGTTTTGTTGTTTTTTTTCTACTATGATAATAGTATGCTTTAAACGTAAATAAAATCCTTAAACTAAATTAGAAGCAACTTTTTTAGACATAATCTAATTATTTGAATAAATTTTACATAAAATGAATTTCCAGTGAGGATTTTTTTTTTTTTTTGATTAATTCTTTTAAAATTAAAAGCTTACACTTTGACATTTATAATTTCAGAGAGTTAATTTTTATTTTCGCATTTATGAAAATTTATAGAAATCGTAAATTAATTAAATACATTTTACAATAAAATTGTTAATTAATATTTTTAATAAGATACAATATTCTTTAGATTCTACAAGCATGATACAAATGTTTATAATCTATAAGATTGTACTATGCGGAAAAAATCATTTTTTATATTTGCTTGAATAAAATAAGACTTTAATTAAAATATTATGCAAAATAATTTTCATTAAACAAATAAGATTATAATATGAATAGTAAGCATTGATCAATTTATGTAAGTTACAGTGTTTCTTATGTTACATCTGAAAAGTTACTTAATAAAAATTTTCTTAATAAAAATATCGAATTTACATGAATACTAACTTTTACATGTTTTTATAACTGAGTTATGACTAATGAGGAGGAGACATATAATGTATTGTCTACCAGTTGCGAGTGACGAAACTGAGGAGGTTATCACAAGATGGCGGATGCGTTTTTAAATCGTATCAACAGTTTCTGATCTCCGCCGGGGGAAACTTCCCACCAGTAAATTTGAATAGAATATTTTGTCTTATTTAAGCGCATTATTCATGGAAATATTTACTTACAAATATAATGCAATTTTCTGTTTGACTTTACTGCTTTCAGATTAGCCCGTTATTATAATCTTTTTCACTGAAACTGACACAAGGTTGTCTTGGTTGTCATAACATGGCGGAAACGCAGAGTCTGGCTACCAACAAAGTAATCTCCCACCAGTAAAAATGAATATCTGTTTCTGCCGTTATTTAGGAATAAAATCTTGCAATTAATAAGGCCTGTAAATAAGAAGAAAATTTGTATTTAAATTTTCTGGTGGTTGTTTCATCCGGCGGTAATCAACTCCTGCGAAAGCGGTTACAGTTGCAGCTTCACTATTTTAAGGATATGTCAGTTCGTTTTTATTTATAGTTCCATGGTTTTTATAGCACTAGTAAAATGATGATAAAAAATAATATACCTGTAAACATGTTTATACCTTTCATTGTCTCATAAAAACATTGCTTTTATCTAACTATCGCTGCACTTTCGCAGGGAAAATATTTTTATTTTACTGAAGTTTTCAAACGATTGACTGCCACCAGAATGTTCGAACTAATTCATTTGAAACGAAATAAAGCCATTATAAAACCATTTTTTTCTCAGATTTAGATATACGTATATTGCTCAGTTGGGATATAAATTAAGTAGAAACTATACTTACCACCGTTTTTGAAAGACTTGAAATATTAACACTTTTTGACCGACAACGAGTCAGGTTTGCTGCTGGTCAGGGAATTTTTCAGAAAAATACCAGTATTTTCTTATACAAAAACTCGCCTTAGGTAATAGCGTGACTATGTAAAGCGAGTTTTTCTATAAGCAAATACTGGTACTTTCCTTGAAAATTTCCAAGATCCATTGCAACCCTGTACCAGTATACTCGTTTTTCTAAAACAATATGTTGTTGACTAAAGGCGTACACTTGATCCTTAGTCCCGCCTACGATATTTTTCTTGAATGAAATATTTGCAAGCTTTTTTTTAGAAAAAATACATCTTTATAATAAATACTAGGCCATTTTTTATTAGTCTGTTCGGAATTTCATATAAAATCCAAACATTTTCAAAATATTTCTTGATATATAATTTCGAAAATCCTATCTAGAAAACAGATTTTCAGAAAAATCGGTGCAGTCATTATCTCGAAACACACATATCGTAGAAAATTGACGACCAACATTGTGTCAATTTAACACATGAAATTCTGACTGACAAATATTAACCCTCCGTCTACCAGACGGGTCCATTGGACCCGACAGGTACATACAAAATATTCATTCAAACCAGAAATTTCTTTAAAATAAACCAAGTATACAAACCAGACAAAAATAAGGTAAATAAATAAGTTAAATAGTTTTAAATAAAAATTCTGGTGTAGAACGTTTTATTAAAACTTGAATAAAATTCCCGGTAGATCTAGGGTTAAGTCAGAATTAACTGAAATAGAAAACTAAGTTTCCGTACACTGCGCACTAACACTCATAAATAACCAAACGCCTATGTTCCAAACTATTTCATAATACAAATCTAAATCTCTCCGTAATATCGCAGGATGTGTAATGCAGTAGTTAACAGAAAAAGAAAGCCCACATAGCATTTTTAGTTTGCAGAAAATTTGCAGAAATCTTGCTTTGAAAACCTGCAAAGTTAGAGCAATCTCAGCGTGACAAGACTGAAAGTTCATAACAAGACTGCAACAAGATAACGCAAACGCCGGAGTCACCACACTTTGAAACTGCAGCAAACTTGTCGTGCAAGTAAATTCATGATGCATCAATATTATTTAAAATTAACGGCAAACAAATAATCAAAAATACAGCAAACTTACAGCAAAGTAGTAATCAAACCATGCCACATTAACTGCATACAGCTGTTACACTATAAGTTTAACACTAGAACGCCCGGAAATTTTACTCAAGTTTCATAAAAATATTTGACATCAGAATTTTTATTTAAAATTATTTGACTGATTTATTTAACGTAAATCTGAGTTGTTTAAATTTAACTTATTTTATGAAAGAATTTCTGGTCCCAGTTGATATTTAATCATATGGTCGGAGTCGGATCGACTCCTTCCGGGCGTTCTAGTGTTAACCTCTTCGAAGGTGTCCATAGACCTGAACTGGTTTACTGATGTATACGCACTTTTAATGAACATGCATTGTTTCTTTTTACCATCATAAACAAGCTCGGGTAACATTTGTGCGTTTGAAGGCGAGGCTTTTTTGGTATTTGTAAAGTATAGCGTTTTAAAAAAGTGGTGCAAACCGAATAATTTTTTTGCAATTTCTGGTTATCCGCTGATTGTCTGTTCTCTCAATAGAGGGATTTTTTGCTTTCGTCACTTTTGTGAATTAAAGACGGTCTTGTCATCAGTTTCACTACAAACTACTCATGCAAGTGGGTGATGGTATACATTGCAGGAGATTCGCAGCGAATTTCTCAATTCAAATTTGTCACGGCAAGATAATATCAGAAAAATTCAAACTTACTGCTAATGTTAATAATGCAATCTGGGGGGGGGGGGGGCGCCTTTGGCAAATGGGAAATCATGAGTCAAGTCATCGGAAGTTGAAATTTAAGACTTGACTTAATGATCAAAAAGCGGAATTATATACGGATATTAGACATTAATGTTACCTTTGAAAATAGTCTTGTAGACTTGGCCGCTTCTATAAAATCAAAACATCGCTTAGAACACTGATCTTACAAACAAAATGGTCGTCAATCGATGCACCGACACAATCGAAACATTGTTGTTGGGTTCCTGGAGTTACTTGGAACCACGTTTTGAAAAATTGCTCAAGACATGACACTTCGAAGATGTAGACGGAAACAAATTAACGTGATTACTAATAATGATATTACACTGAATTTTCCAATATTTTCCTTTTCAACCTGGCTTCCTCTAGAGCAGGGGAGGCTAACTGTGGCACGCTAGACACCACTAAAATGTTATAGTTATCATTGCCTTATCTAATCGTCGAATCTCTCCGATTCAAGAAATCGGCTATTTCTTTAAAAAATTAGTGTTATTCAGTGTGCCATAATTGGCGAACTCTGCACTAGAGAGTCTGGGCTCCGCCCCTAAATACTAGGCCTGAGCGCTGGATGGAACTATTAATAAAAAGGAACTGACATATCCTTAAAATAGTGAAACTTAAACTATAACCGCTATCGCAGGGATTGTTTACCACCGGTGGAAATTTCCACCAGTAAATTTATATAGAATTTTTTTGTTTATTTAACCCTTTATCTACTGACGGTACTTATAAGTACCACTCACTTTAAACTTTTATACCATAGTGAATATTACTAATATTTTAATGGTACTTTACAGAAAACACACTTTAACTCCATTTTATCCGAATACATGGCAGCAGTAGTTCTAGGTTCGTTATTTTAGAGAGGAATGAGGCTATCTTTGAAGCAGTCGATGTATTTTCTGCCGACATTTTCTACAGATTGTCACGCTCTTCTTTTCATTGCTGCAAACACAGTAAAGGATATAAGATAAGTGTTGGATTATTTTATGTGTTCATTATGATCTTAGAATACAATTTGATAAGCTATTTTAGATGAACGGTGTATGTATTTGATTTAACAGTTGAATTACTCGGTGGTACTTATAAGTACCGTCAGTACACTGCGTGTTGGAGAAAAACTTTTTGTTTACTTTTCGTCAGTGTAGTTATCCATCGTTTTCATCTGCTTTAAAATGTAATTACTAAAATGTAGTGTAGTAATGATTTCCCTGGTATTTCTTTTCTGTTTCATTGTTATTTTTTATTAGAAATCGTAAATGTTATGGAACCGGCTCGTTTTTGCTATGCTAGAAATGGCATATGTAAATTCAAATATTGCATATGTGGAGATGCGAGAGAACGTGTTGTCCGACGTCGATATAGACGGTATAGACGTCGCATAACTAAAGGACAGCTAACAAGATAGAAACTTAAAGAAAAAATAGTTTTTTTAACCCTTTCAGGAGCAAAAGATTTTCAATTCTAAAGTGTTGAAATAAATGATAGGCACCGGAATTTGCCAAACGATTTATTTGTAAATAAGAAAATGCCTATATTTCATATACTTGTTAAATCGAAAATATTTTCTGGTGCCAGTTGAAATTCCTTATGGGTTTTCTGTTATGATATTTTAGTCATAGTGTACTGACGGTACTTTAAAGTACCACTTTAATTAATTACCTCTAAATAATTAAATTTCTCACGGGTGAGTATTTTTTTATATTTATCCTTTAATTTTCATTGTAGTAACTGAAAAAAAAAATATTACATGAAACAAATTGCAGTAGATCATAATGCCGTAGATAAAGGGTTAAACGCCTTATTATTGCAAAATTTCAGTCATAAATAGGGGTAGAAACAGATTTTCATTTTTACTGGTAGAAGTCACTTTATCGATAGTCCCACCCTGCGTTTCCGCCATATTTTGACAACGAGGGAAACAAACTGATAGTCTTACAAGGCAAACTGACACAAGTAAGAACAAATAGATATTTTGGCAACATATGTGAGAAAAAAAAATCATTGAATAAGACGCTTAAGTAAGACGAAATTATCTAATCAATTTTACTGTTGGGAAGTTTTCACCGGCGGTAATCAGAAACTAAACATAGAAATTTTAAAAAAGCAGCTGCCATATTGTGACAACCACCTCAGTTACTTCACTCGCAACTGGTAGACAGTACACTATATGTTTCCTCCTCTTTATTCATAACTCCATTGAGCACTGACCCAAAATGGCGGCTGACGAAGACGGATTTTTTTTAACGTAGGTAAGGTCCCTTAAATATAGACACCAGTATTTTATAAAAGATTTCTCTGGCTTGTTTAATCTTAGGAAAATAAAGCGAAAAAACTTAAAAAATGGTATTGGTACGAATATTTAAGGGACCGTACACACGTTGAAAATAATCCGCCTTCGGCTGCCGCCATTTTTGTGTCAGCGCACAGGCGTAGTACTGAGGGGGTGGTGGTCTGGGCTAATGTGACGTAAGTAAGGACACCCGGAATGCATCTCTCCACGAATTCTGCGGCGCTCATTTATTAATAAATGCCGCGGATTTATTTTGTGAAAGCCCCATCTTGGTGGAATTGTTTTTATGTAAATTGATAGTAAAAAGTCATACGAACAAAACGAGCTCGGTATGACTAGGTTTGACATTATAATTATAATCTTGTGAAAAAAAATTTCACAATATTAAATAATGTTGTATCTAATTACATGTATTAATTAATAATTTTATTGAAAAATTTAATAAAGATCAAATTTAACAGAAAAATTACACAAATTAAAGTCATCGAAGAGCGGAAAGGGTCGGGCACGCGGCCCTAGAACAAACGATCAACCCTTGCGGATTCAAGGTTGATATTCCCAAACAACGTTAGATAAACAAATTAACTAAAAAATCAGACGAGCTGATCAAAAAATGAAACTTGCCGAATGATAATAAACCAGCTAAACAAAATTTCACACCTAATACACCGATGATTTTTGGAAAATAGAAAGACCACAAAATACCGTTTAAACTAAGGCCGATCGTAAGTAAAAACATTAGTCCATCCAACGACCTAGAAAAATGTATGCATAGGATATATGAAAAAATGTTGCCCCCCCCCCCCCCGTCAAATTCATCTGTAAACTCAACACGTATGTTTAAGCAAAAAATATGAGAATACATACCACAACCAGGCGATTACATGATAAGCCTGGGCGTAACTACTTTTACCAATCAATTTATCTAAAATAAATGAACGAGGAATTTAATGATACTATTGAAAATAACTATTCCGATCTGAAAATCGTTAATCCATTCTGGCGCTTAGTAATTAAAAAAATTATTAAAATTTATAAATGCAAAATTAAAAATTTTTGTAAAATGATGGACTGACACGGAATTTACAAATGAATTTGTCAGGAAATAAAAACTTGCTTATTTTCCCCTACTTTATAAACGGAAAATTTTAATTAAATATTCTCGGTGCCAGTACTCTGAAAATTAGGTGTCCTTTTTTTGTGAACACCGCCCGCTACATGGTTAATTCAATACAAAGCACGACAAACCTCATACTGAATAAAAATATCTTCAACTTTAATAATAAAATATACAAACAACTTAAAGGAGTACCCATGGGCGCCCCCATATCGAATGTAATATCAGAATGGAAAATACGAATACTAGAAGAAAGTATAATAAACAGGAACAGAAAAGAAATACAGATTTTGATAAGATATGTTAATGATATCTTTATAATAACAAGCAATAAAATAAGCATTACAGCTTTACTAAACGGAATAAATGTATATAATACAGATATTCAATTTACAATAGAAGAAGAAAATAATCGATCCTTACCATACTTAGATGCAAAATAAATGTAAAGAACATAAAATGCAAACTACTGTTTACAGAAAACCTACGGCTAACCTCAGCATAATTTCAAATACAGCTAATATACACCCCCCCCCCCCCTACAATCACCTACAAAATTACAGCATTAAATATATATATTAACAGAGCACTATACATATGTTCAACGGAAAAACTACTAAAACAAGAATTAGACTATTTAGATAAAATAGGAATAAATGCAGGACATACGAAGAAAACAATCCAAAAACTAATACGAAAAGCTCAAGAAATAATTGATCTAATTCAGCTGGCATTGAAAAAGCTAGAATTTACAACCCTCCCCCTCCCCATTCCATTCTTAAAAGGAATATCACTTAAGATAAAAAGAGAAGTAAGTAAACTTGGAAAATATTTATCGATAACACCGAATCAACCCCTCTTTAAAATGATACGGATACATATTGAAAAATGCGATAAACAACAAACGGCTGGAATTTATAAAATTTCTCAGAGAAATAACAAAAACAAAGAGATATGTTATATAGGAATGACTAAACGTAAAATTGAAGAAAGGTTAAAAAGAACATATCCATGATTTAAAAAATTACAACCAAACAACGGCCCTCTCAAAAATTAATATAGAAATCCCCATTAAAATGAATACAATATCGATCGAACGAAGTGTTAACTATGACAAATTTCACATTGCATTAATTAGAAAGGCCATTGAAACTACTGCATTATTAACCCTTTAGCTGGCGGTGTCCACAAAAAAGGACACCTAATTTTAATTCGAGACTGACAAACGGCTCCAAGAATATTTAATTAAAATTTTCATTTTATAAAGCAGAGGAAAGTAAGAAAGTTTTTAATTTTCTAATAAATTTTTTTATAAATCCTTGTGTCAGTCCATCATTTCATCATTTTACACAAATGGGCACTCCGTGCCGGAAAAGGTTAAAAGATGAAATGGAGAAGAGACTGTGCAATCTAATGTCCAATGAGATAATTGACAATAGATTTCGCCAGATCATAAATGAACGAGTAGGGGGATATTAAGAAAAAGAGGAAAAAGCGTATAATCTCCGTCAAAACGATAAAATTAATTTCATTCGGTACTAAAGATGCCTCGGATGAAAAGGTAAAACCGTTATTCCAGAAATGGCGAAGCTAAATGCTACTTCTTGTGCTAACGATCAAGGTGAGATGTGATTTTTTATGAGTTTTTAATTTTTTTAAAGGACACAGATTTTTTAAATGAACTTTGAAGATATTTTTTAAAAAAATCATTTTTTTTTTTTTTTTTTTTTGTAGAACAGATGCATATATGAGTAGTGTTTCTGTAAATATATTTGATTTTTATTGGACGCAAAAGTACTGTTTTTACTAATAAAATGTGAAATGACATGTTAGTTCTATAAAAACAATAGAGGATTTTTTTAAATATTGAATTAAAATATAGCTAAGTAACTATGTTATGAAACTGTTTCGTGACTATATAACTGACAAGCATGATAGCTGATTTATTACTATACAAGTAATGCCTGAAAAAGTCAGTATAGATGTAAACGCATAATGCATGGTGTGCCTAAAATATCCATGCATTTTCAAAATTTAATTTAAAGAAAGAGAACAGACATACAGCAAAAATAGTTACAACAATAGATAGAATAACTCGCAAAGTTTTTTCTACAGTATGCTTCTTGTCATAGATTTCACTAGTCCCATATAGGCATAGTTACTAGACATATATGTCATGGATGTCTGGTGATAGGCAAAACACGTAAATGATTCCTAAAGAATTCAGATACAAAATGGCAGATCCCGTGAAGTGAAGAATGTGTGGAATGCATGGAACTATTAATAAGGTGGAACTGACATATCCTTAAAATAGTGAAGCTTCAACTGTAACCGCTTTCGCAGGGGTTGATTACAACCAGTGGAAACTTTCAAAGGTAAAATTATATAGAACTATTCTCCTTATTTAAACAACTTATTAACGCAAAATTTCAGTCATGAATAATGGTATAAACGGATTTTAATTTTTACTGATTCAAGTTTACTTTGGCGGATGTCAGGCCATGCATTTCGACAATATTGTGACAACCAGTGAAACAAACCGACGGTTTTACAAGCAAACTGACACCAGTAAATATAAATAGAAATTTTTACCATATTTGTGGGAAAATATTCCCATGAACAAGACGCTTAAAAAACACGAAATATTCTATTAAATTTTACTGGCTGGAATCTCGCCTGCCTCAGAAACTATATATCCCATTTAAAAAAGGCGGACGCCATCTTGTGACAACCTCCTCAGTGACTTCACTCACAACTCGTAGACAGTAATCTATATGCCTCCTCCTCTTTATTCATAACTCCATTGTGGAATAAATACGTAAAACATTTTCTAAGAGCCCTACGAAATCAATTCATAGAATTGAAACAAAAGATCAAAACGGCATTAACTACTGTTGATATTAACGCGCTAAAACCTTCGTAAATTAAATTGGAATACCGTCTTGATATTCTTCGTGTTACGAAAGGATCTCAGGTTGAAGTTTACTAAGGCAGTAGAAAGAACCTTTTTCAGTTATTCTATCTATTTTGTAACTGGTTTCACTAGAGGCCTATTTTTTTAAATTAAATAAAATTTTCAAGTTGTACGGTTCTTTTTTGGACACCCTGTATAATGCAGCCATTAAACTAAACATTTTTTTATTATTAGTTAATGTTACATGTCTTTACCTCTTTAGTTAATTGTCATGGCATTATACTTCTTACTATTTAAAGAAATTTTGCTTAACCTCTTTACCATGCTTGCGAACATTCAACTAAACTTCCGTAAAATGTGAGTTAAATTGACCCAGGTTATGCACGTTTCTAACCAGAAAATTTGTTTGATGTATCATTATAGATTTAAAATCATGTTTCACTTGGAAATCTATTTGAATTAATTTCGTCAGTAAATTTCTGGTTTGAAACGTGTTTAACTTTCAACTTAACTGGGTCAACTTAACTCATATTTTACGGAAGTTTAAGTTAAAGCTGGCAAGTATGTCTTAACGGTCGCATTATATTACAGTTTAAAAATTCAAATTTTTATAGCCACCACTTTTTTGAAAAATAAAAATTCACCTTATTTGACAGATAATATGATACCATAATAAAGCCAATTACTCTATTTTATAAAACTGGTGGAAATCAAACATTCTGAATAAATAACACAGCCCTCGAATCTCACGGGAATGAGAATTAAGGGGTAAATCATATTTTTTACAAACTTCTATAAGGCGTGTTCAAATGAAAGCGATTCGAACAGTTTTCAATGTATTTTCGTGAGACAAATGCGATAGGGAAGATGTATGTACCACGTGTGCGCAGGCGCAAGCAGATTTGTGATAACATCATTCTTAAGGACGTGGCATTCAAGTAAAATTGACTAGTGTGGATGCAACTGCATCCAAAACGGATCAGCGAGCTGTAATTAAGTTTTGAACATTGGAAGGGTGTAAGCCGGCAGATATTCATCGCAGAATGCTATCTGTGCACGGTGACACGTGTTTGTCAAAGCTTACGGTGATGAGGTGGACCAGAATGTTTAGCGATGGTCGACAGGAGACAACGGATTTGCCCCGCGATACTCTATCACATCTTTGGACCACTTAACCCCTTGAGGGGCGGTGGGATAAAATATATCCCACCTAATTCAAACAAGATTCTCACCAGAAAATTTTTACTAAATTTTATATTTTTAACTTTGTAGGAAAATCGTTGAAAAATTGCTTTTCCTTATTTAACCCTAGAACTACCGGAAATTTTACTCAAGTTTTATAAAAACATTCTACACCAGAATTTTTACTTAAAACTATTTAATTTGTTTATTTAACTTATTATTGTCTGATTTGTACATTTAGTTTGTTTTGAAGAAATTTCTGGTTTGAATAAATATTTTGAATGTACATGTCGGGTCCAATGGACCCGTCTGGTAGACGGAAGGTTAAAAATAAAATTTTTCGATTACTCCGGTGAGAATTCAATATTTAGAGACATTTTTGGTTGTCCCTCAAGGGGTTAAGAAAAGCCTATAGGGTCAACGATTTCACTCCAACGAGGACGTGAAGGCTGCAGTTCTGAACTGGTTCCATGATCAATCGACATCGTTCTTCGAGGACGGAATTCGTGACCTTCTAAAGCAGTGGGACACCTGCTTAAATGCCATGGGCGATTTTTTAACACACTTTGTATGCATTTCACTCATTAAATATTGTTGTTCCTATCTATGTATCTGTCTCATTTCTGTCCCTACGCATCTCATGGATACTCACCTCGAAACACTTTCATTTGAACACCCCTCGTAAAATAAAATTATAATAATCTAAACAGATTTAAACCATAAAGACGACTTATTAAAATTAACATATATACTACAGTATGTAAAATCGATCGTTAATCTTTAGCTGTATAATGTGCACAATGGTTAATTTAGTACTTTTTATGATAACTGAAAGTTTCACTCTTCGCACATAATTAGTTTTAATTATTTATTTTTTGTACTTTTTTATACAGGGTGACCAGTCTCAATGCCGTCGAATGTCTAATTCCTAAACTGTTAGGCATATACATATAGTTCCAATTACAAAAATGTTTTAAATGCAGGATTCGCAACGTTCCTAAAAATTTCTCTCATTACTACCACTATTTTAATACGATAAATTTTATTATAAACTTCTATTACAGATATTAAATCAACCTACCACAAAGACTTTTTATTTAAAATAGTGGTAGGAAGTGCAGAAAAATTTAGGAACGCTGCGAGCCCTGTAAATGAGTTAAAGAAGTATTTTAAAAGAGTTTTGGATCAATAAAAACACATCTTAAAAAATTACAAATTTTAAATTTTTATACGGTTCCTCGGTCATAAAAGTTATATTTAGTAAAGATATCCTATTTCTCGAAGGAGTAAGGTAAAAAAGTCACTATTTGGTACGATTAAAACTGACCAAGTAATAGCTCTTTAACCCTCTGTCTACCAGAAGGGTCCAATGGACCCGACATGTACATTCAAAATATTTATTCAAACCAGAAATTTCTTCAAAACAAACTAAATGTATAAATCAGATAATAATAAGTTAAATAAACAAATTAAATAGTTTTAAGTAAAAATTCTGGTGTAGAATGTTTTTATAAAACTTGAGTAAAATTTCCGGTAGTTCTAGGGTTAACTCTTTAGTGCGGAGCTTTGCATATATGCAAACAACAGTGTTTTAAATTTAATAGATTTTTTTTTATTCGCATATTTCTCATTCACAACAGAAAATTAAAATAGCAATGTCTGCTTTAATTAATAACAGACATTCTGTATTTAAATAAAGCGTAATTAACCATTGAAACTTTCTGGTGTTAAGTCAGATTATCTGACCTACGTAATTTCCAGAACGTATTCCATCATGGAAAATAAAGTGTTAAATGTTAAATTTTATAAAATAAATAATAATATGAAATAAGGTATTTGGAGACATACTTATCAAAATATTTACTAATTTGCAATATTCTTGCGTAAAACAGCCACACGACAGTAGTTTTTACTTGCATTGCAGATGTGCGACAGACGAAAAGATTTACGTATTAAATAAAAAAATGTATCTCTGATATTTTTCCTGTGTAATAAACCTTTCAGAGAATCATATATAATTTTTTTGAAGCAAAATAAAAAATCGCGCATTTAAGGGTTAAAGTTGAAACATCTATTTTTGCTGCGAAATGCAGGTTCATC
Organism: Maratus speciosus; assembly: GCA_963932465.1. Lineage (NCBI taxonomy): Eukaryota > Metazoa > Arthropoda > Arachnida > Araneae > Salticidae > Maratus > Maratus speciosus. The sequence goes on along the minus strand of OZ010787.1, from coordinate 32,016,842 downwards.
ACAAATTTACTAGAAATATAAATAAATAATTGTCAGATATAAGAAATAATAGTTGAGAGTAAAATTAACATTACTGCATAAATTTGAAATCTATTTTCATTCGAACATATTAAAGAAAAATATACAACCTGTACAGAATTTTTGTTAAATGAAATGATAAAAAGCAACAGTCGCAATTTTTACAAAATGATACATATTTTAAAAGTTCTATTAGATTGTCTAATCTAGAACTTAATAAAAATTAAATTTATCTTGACCCTTAACACTAGAACTCCCGGAAGGAGGCGATTCGACTCCGACCTAATGATTAAATGCCAATTGGAGCCAGAAATTTTCTCATAAATTAAGTTACATTTAAACCACGCAGAACAACGTTAAATAAATCAATTAAATAATTCTAAATACAAATTCTGGTGTGAAATATTTTTGTTAGGCTTGGATAAATTTTCCGGCCGTTCTACTGTTAACCTTCCGTCTACCAGACGGGTCCATTGGACCCGACATGTACATTCAAAATATTTATTCAAACAAGAAATTTCTTCAAAACAAACTAAATGTATAAATCAGACAATAATACGTTAAATAAACAAATTAAATAGTTTTAAGTAAAAATTCTGGTGTAGAATGTTTTTATAAAACTTGAGTAAAATTTCCGGTAGTTCTAGGGTTAAATGCGCGATTTTTTATTTTGCTCCGAAAAATTTATATATGATACTCTGAATGGATTTTTACACAGGAAAAATAATGAAAAAAATCAGAGATACATTTTTCATATAATACTCCATCTTTTCTTCTATTGCACATCTGCAATGCAAATAAAAACTACTGTCGTGTGGCTGTTTTACGCTTAAATAAGTATGTCTCCAAATACCTTCTTTTATATAATTGTTTATTCTCTAAAACTTAGTCTTTAGCCCTTTAATTCCCGTAACAGATTACTTTCTAGAAATTACGTTGTTCAGAGAATCCGACTTTACACCAGAAAGTTTCAATGGTCAATTTCGCTTTATTTAAATACGGAATGTATATTTTTTTTTTAATTAAAGCACATATTGCTATTTTAATTTTCTGGTGTGAGTTAGGTATATGCGAAAATAAAAAATCTATTAAATTCAAAACAGTGTTGTTTGCATATATGAAAAGCTGAGCACTAAAGAGCACTAAAGGGTTAAAACTTGCTGGAAGTGACTCCCTTTGGCTGCAACGCAGAAATGTACACGCGAAATAAATCCTTCTAATACTTTAAGCACTTTGTGTATAATCCCTCGAAACATGGTCCAACTCATATGTGTTCTAATTCAGAAAATTGGTATGAGTCATGCAATTCAAAGTTTTATAACTCGTTTTTTTTTTTCTTGTTAGATATATGGTACTTTTTTTTTTGTCTTACATGCTAGCGTAAATATAATTTTTTACCGTGGGACAGTATAAAAATTTAAATTTCGTAACTTTTTAAGAAATGTTTTTATTGACCCAAATGGCATTTAAAATAATTTTTTACCTTATTTAAACCCACCCCAGCGCGATATTTTATTTTGTTTTGAAAAAATTATATATGATTCTCTGAAAGGTTTATTACACAGGAAAATAAAGAAAAAAAAATCAGAGATAGATTTTTCATATAATCCGTCAATCTTTTCTTCTATTGCACATCTGCAATACAAGTAAAAACTACTGTCGGGTGGCTGATTTGCGCTAAAATAATGCAAATTAGTAAATACTTTAATATGTATGTCTCTAAATACCTTATTTCATATAATTATTTATGTTATAAAACTTAAACTTTAACCTTTTAATTCCCATAATAGAATACGGTCTAGAAATTACGTAGTTCAGAGAATTTTACTTCACACCAGAAAGTTTCAATGGTTAATATCGCTTTATTTAAATACGGAATGTGTGCTTTTTAATTAAAGCAAATATTGCAATTTAAATTTTCTGGCTTGAATTAGGTATATGCGAATAAAACAAATCTGTTAAATTCAAAACAGTGCTGTTTGCATATATGTAAAGGTGCGCACTAAAGGCTTAACACGTTCAGGACCGCCATTATTGCACGAATTTTATTTTTTTAGAATCAGTTTTTGTTAATTATTTGACTTAAACCGCGAAAATGTCGTAATTTATTAAAATCAATTTTACTTTTCTTTTTTACTAGTATCAAACCCAAGAGTTTTAAGCACTTTTTGTGTGTGCATATATGCATCTATGGTCACTAACGGGTTAAAACGTTTTTTGTAAATGGAACTATAAGTCTATTACTACCGGTATAGAAATTAGCCATTGGACACCGTTGAGAAATGATACCCTGTATAAGTATGCACAGTTGGATCGTGTTCATAGCAGATGAAAAAAAAAATGTTATCCCACCTTTGTAAAATTACTTAACCCCTTAATACTCGCTCCCGTGATATTCACGGGCTGTGTCTTTTATTCAGATTTTATGATTCCCACTAGTTTTTTAAAATATTGTAATTGCATACTTGCTAACTTTCCCTTAAACATCCGTAAAATGTGAGCTAAATTGGCCCAGGTTAAACACGTTTCGAACCAGAAATTTACTGAAGAAATAAAATAAAATAGATTTCATAGAGAAACGTGATTTTAAATTTACAATAATACACGAAATAAATTTTCTGGTTAGTAACGCGTATAACCTGGGTCAATTTAACTCACATTTTACGGAAGTTTAGTTGAATGTTGGCATGTATTTAATTGGCTTTAGAATGGTATCATTTTACCTGTTATTAACACTAGAACTACCAGAAATTTGAGTCAAGTTTTATAAAACTATTTCAGACCAGAATTTTGATTTAAAACTGTTTAACTTTAATAGTTAACGTTTTCCTACTTTGTATCTTTTAAACTTAAGTCATAATTTAAATTTCTGGTGTGAACCGATACATATTCATATGGTAGCCATCAAAATGACGGCTCACGGTAATTCCAGTGTTAAATGAGGTGGATATTTCTCTTTCAAAAAACTGGTGCCATTAAGCAGTTTGAATTTTTAAACCGTAATTTAACGCGATTGTTAAGGAGTTAACACTAGAACCGCTATTTTAATAAAGTTTTACAAAAAGTCTTTCATATCAGAATTTTTATTTAAAACTATTTAACTTATTTAATTAAGCTATTTTTGTGCTGGTTACATTTGCAATATCTTAGGAAGTCATTTCTGGTTCGAAACGACTATTATCAATTTGACAGGGGTCCAAATAATCCCTACTGGCTTTGCCATCGAAATACTCAAGGCCCGAGGACGCAAGTTGTGACTCATCACTAATCGACCGACCTCTCTCTAATGATGGAATTCACACCGGATATTTTTGAATACCAATTTCCTTTTATTTTATTTGTTGAATGTCTATCATCTTATAAAACAATAGTAACTACTTAAACTTACTGGTGAGAATTCGGAAACACTAAATAAAAATTCAGCCAGATGCGGAATGCTGCACCTGGCTGATTTTTTATTAGGGGATTTCAAATTCTCACAAGTAAGTTTAAATAGTTACTATTGTTTTATCAGATGATAGATATTCCACAAATAAAATCAAATGAAATTGCTATTCAAAATTTCCCGGTGTGAATTCCAACAGTATTGAGAAGTCGGTCTATTAGTGATGACGTCACAACTTGTGTCCTCAGGCCTTGAGTATTTCAATGGCAGCGCTACTGGCGGTTCTAGTGTTAAAATTTACGATATTTCTTTCTTTTGTTGCATTTTTTATTTGTTTCAGTGCGATGGTATTTCTTTAACAATAGTATTTGTTAAGTAGCTATAAAATGTGTGGAATATATAAATACTGGTATCTGAACATGAAATATTTATTCAAAATTTAACAGGGCTCGTTTTTTAGCCAAGATGACGAAAAATATACTCATTTAAGCAGATATTTATAAGAAATAAAGACCCTTTCAAGAATTTAAAGTAAACTTGAATCGTACGTGTTTCGAAATGAGGTTTTCTAATGAGAGTAAATGAAATCGAGGGATCAGTTAAGAATATCTTATGAGATTCACGTCTTCCCATTTATTTTTTCTCTTGTTATTTAAAAAATATATATTGAAATATACTTGTTCTTTAAAATATAAAATAAACCAGGATAATGAAAGTAGTTGGCTGTCCTGGATTTACATTTTAAAAATAGTTAACACTTTTAAAGGAAAACTTTCGTAGGATTTCAGATTAATTTCAAGGCTTTCCTATAAATAAAAACTGCAGTTAAAGATTTAACCCCCAAAGGGGCACCGGTATATATTATATACCTACGGTTAATGAAGTTTTACACCAGAAAAATTTTATTAAATCTTACTTTTCTAACTTTGGTGGAATAAAGCTGTAAAATTGCTTTTACTTATTTTGAAATAGAATTTTTCAGAGATTCCGGTGGGAATTCAGCATTTCACAAACGTAAATGCTTGCCCCTCAAGGGGGTTTTAAGGGGGTCCGGGACACAAAAATCTTCAAATTTTCAAAAAAGAATTTATTGGATTAAAATTTCTCTGCTGGTTTCTGCTTAGAATGATGTTTAAATCCTGTTTCTGTCTTAATTAGAACATGAAATATTAATTTTTTCGTTTCGGTTTGTTTTCAAAATCTACCTTTCAATCTATGGTTGTCATGGAAACGCCTTTTTGTGAAATTGCGTTTTCCTTCATAACGGTTTTTTTCACCATAACAATAATTTAAATTGTTATAAATCAAGAACTGTTACAGATAAATGGTTGAAACTTGGAACATATCTTTTCCAATAGCTTTACTTTAATTTAGATTCAACAAATTAAAAATAATAATAACTTTTGAAAATATGACTTTTTTTAAGTTACATCATTTTTTTTTTCTAATTTTACTTTAAATATTTTTTTTTAATTAATATTTTTTAAAACGCTGAATCTAAATTGAAACTTATATATTTCTGTTTATTTAAATGAAAAAAAAATAAATTATACAAATAATATTTAGAGTTATAACGATTATAAACTACCCCACTTTTTTAACAAAATTTAAATTTAATTTTTTTTTTTTAATTATGAGAAGTTTTATAATGTGATTTTGTTTACAAATCATATGATTAATCATCACAAAAAATTCAAAACTTTAACTCAATAAATAATTTTTTTTTGAAATTGTGTCCCGGACCTCCTTAACAAAAAGATGAACTAGTTAAAGAAAATTGAAAGTTTATTTTGATAATTAACGAACAGACAAATATAGAATTCACTTAATAGTGGTGCTTAAAAGGGATTTAATTTTTTTTTATTAGTGCTTGATTTGCATACGGAACATTTAAATGGTTTATATGAGTTGCTTAAGATGTTTACTAAAAAATTTCCAACTGTTTTAACATATCCGTAAAATCATGGAAAAAATTACATCATATTATCAAAGCTAACTGATTATTGCAAAATAAATTTTCCTCTTATCGCAAACAACAAAGAGAGTTCGTGCATCAACCATAGATAATGAGACACTTACTTACCAACAGTTCCAAATTATTTTAACAAAAGTTCACCGTTTAATGAGGTACAATATCTATACTATAAAAGAATAAATCGCTCTGTGTGTGTGTGTGTGTGCCTGTCGGCGATCGCTAGCGAAATTTACCGCACGTAGAAGTCTGAAAACTCAGGAGTGATTAGTCCAAGATAGGTCCTAATACACCTGAGGCTCAAATTTTTATTTTTTTAAGGGCCGGTGCCCCTGGGCCCCTTTAAGTTTTTATGCACTAAATTGTTAATAACACGACTCTTTTCGAACCGATGTTCCACGTTTTAGGGGTGAATTCTCCTTTCAGTTTCTGTCCCATTTCTACATTTCAGTTAAGACTCTGGCACCCTTGCAAGGTGCCCGGTACAAGGGGCCCTTGAAGTTTTAGTGCACTAAATTGTTAATAACATGACTCTTTTCTATCCGATCTTCGTCATTTTGGGGTGAATTCCCCTTTCAGTTTTTGCCCCATTTCTACATTTTTAGTTAAGACCCTGGAACCCTGTCAAGGGGGCAGTACAGGGCCCCTTGAAGTTTTAGTGCACTAAATTGTTAATAACATGATTCTTTTCTATCCGATCTTCGTCGTTTTTGGGGTGAATTCACTTTTTAGTTTCTGCCCCATTTCTACATTTTTAGTTAAGACCCTAGAATAGTCAAGGGGACAGTACAGGGCCCCTTGAAGTTTTAGTGCACTAAATTGTTAATAACATGCCTCTTTTCTATCTGATCTTCGTCGTTTTTGGCGTTAATTCTACTTTCAGTTTCTGCCCCATTTCTACATTTTCAGTTAAGACCCTGAAACATTGTCAAGGGGCCCAGAACAGGGCCCCTTGAAGTTTTAGAGCACTAAATTGTTAATAACTTGCCTCTTTTCTATACGATCTTCTAAGTTTTCGGGGGATTTCTCTTTTCAGTTTCTACACCATTTCTACATATCAGTTAACACCCTGGCACCCTTGCAAGGCGCCCGGTACAGGGCTCCTTGAAGATTTAGTGCACTAAATTTTAATAACATGCCTCTTTTCTATCCGGTCTTCTTCGATTTTGGGGTGAATTCTTTTTCAGTTTCTGCCCCATTTCTACATTTCAGTTAAGATCCTGGAACCCTTGAAGTGGCCCAGTAGAGGGCCCCTTGAAGTTTTAGTGCACTAAATTGTTAATAACATGCCTCTTTTCTATCCGATCTTCGTCGTTTTTGGGGTGAATTCTTCTTTCAGTTTCTGTCGCATTTCTACATTTTCAGTTAAGACCCTGGATCCCTGTCAATCGTCCAAATACAGGGTCCCTTGAAGTTTTAGTGCACTAATTTATTAATAACATGCCTCTTTTCTATCCGATTTCCTTCATTTTCGGGGTGAATTCTCCTTTCAGTCTCTACCCCATTTCTTCATTTTCAGTTAAGACCCTGGAATCCTGTCAAGAGGACTAGCAGAGGGCCCTTTGAAGTTTTAGTGCACTAAATTATTAATAACATGCCTCTTTTCTATCCGGTCTTGTTCGTTTTAGGGGTGAAGCCTCCTTTCAGTTTCTGCTCCATTTATACATTTCAGTTAAGGCCCTGGCACCCTTGCAGGGGACCCGTTACAGGTCCCCTTGAAGTTTCAGTGCACTAAATTGTTAATAACATGCCTATTTTCTATCCTATCTTCTTCGTTTTCGGGGTGAATTCTCCTTTCATTTTCTACCGCATTTCTATAATTCAGTTAAGACCCTGGCACCCATGCAAGGGCCCGGTACAGGGCCCCTTGAAGTTTTAGTGCACTAAATTGTTAACAACATGCCTCTTTTCTGTGCTATCTTCTTCGATGTTGGGGTGAATTCTCCTTTCAGTTCTACCCCATTTCTACATTTCAGTTAAGACCTCAGAACCCTTGCAAGGGGCCCGGTACAGAGCCTCTTGAAGTTTTAGTGCACTAAATTGTTAATAACATGCTTCGTTTCAATGCGATCTTCTTCTTTTTTGGGGTGAATCATCCTTTCAGTTTCTGCCTCATTTCTACATTTCAGTTAAGACCCTGGCTTCCTTGCAAGGAGCCCAGTACATGTCCCCTGGAAATTTTAGTTCACTAAATTGTTAATAACATGCTTCTTTTCTATCCGTTCTTCTCCGTTTTTGGGGTGAATTCTCCTTTCAGTTTCTACTCCATTTCTACATTTCAGTTAAGACCATGGTACCCTTGCGAGGGGCCGGTACAGGGCCCCTTGAAGTTTTAGTGCACTAAATTTTTAATAAATTGCTTCCCTTTCATCCGATCTTCATTTTTGGATACATTCTCCATTTAGTTATTCTCCCGTTTCTCCATTCCTGTTAAGACCATTGGACCGTCTAGGGTCCCGTAAGGCCCTTTCCAGGGCCCATTAATATTTTTGTGTGCAATGCATTTTTCACACCCTATTTTTCTCACCTTCGCAGTGCGTAATTTTAAAGTTGAGTCTGAATTCTTCTCCTTAGACTAACGCTCACATATTTTTATTGGGGCCCTAGGGCCCTTTTATAAGCCTTTCCCCAATTTTTTGCACATTTCTTTTAAATTATATTCTAATGATTCCTTAAAAATAGTCCGATTCACTAGCTTTTTTTTTCTAACAACATCTTAGGCTCACCAGCTATTACATGAACGACAAAACAATATTTCAGACTTCAACTACCGCCACTTTTGAATATAAATCGTCTTCTTTGGGCTCTTGGTGGATCTTCTTTAAAAATGATCCGAATTCCTTTCAATTTCCTTTACAATAGTTCTAGCGTCCCCATATTACATTGAAAACTACTAAAAGGTGTATTTATACCAAACTACATGCCCCTTAAGTCCCTCTCCCCTTGGTGCCCGGTACAAGGCCCCTTGAAGCTTTTGCACCATAAATTGTTAATAAATTGTCTCTCTTAATCCGATCTTCATTTTTGGAACCATTTTTCCATTTAGTTATTCTCCAGTTTCTATTTCCCAGTTAAAATCCTGGGGCACCTTAGGGTCCTGTAGGGCCCGATCCGTGGCCCGTTAGACTTTTTGTGTGCTATGCATTTTTAAACCCTAATTTTCTCACCTTCTCATTGCGTAATTTTAAAATTGAGTCTTGGACTCTTCCCTCTAGACCAACATCCTTATATTTTTGGGGGGGCTCTCAGGCCCCCTTTTAAGCATTTACCCCATTTTTGCGCTTTTCTTTAAAATATTATTCTAATGATTATTTCATACCCTATGATTAATTTTGACTAATTGCAGATCTAAAACGCTAAGTTCTAAAACATTTAAACATGTTTTCATGTTAGGGCCCTGCTCCAAAATATGAGTTAGGCACTTTCGGGCGCCCTGTGATAGCTCCCTTAAAAATAGTCCGATTCACGAACTTTTTGTTTTCTAACAACTTCTTAAGTTCTCCAGAACGACAAAACACATAAACGACTTAAAAAATTTGGAGACTTCAGCTACCACCAATTTTGAATATTAATCATCTTCTTGTGCCATTTGTTGCAGCTTCTTTAAAAACTATTCTATTCTATTGCGGTTTTCTTGAACATAGTTTTAGCATCTTCCAGCTACTTTAAATCGCCTCAATTATTTTCTTATACCCAGTTTCATTCCAGTTAAGACCTGGCCCCCAGGGCCCGGTCTTTCTTCATACCTAAGCTACCACCTTTTTCGAACATTAATCTCCTTTTTCAGCATCAACTTACGTCTACTCACTACAGCCGTAAATTAAAAATCGCGTTTTTTTTTTTTTTTTTTTTTTTTTTTTTTTTTTTTTTTTTTAAGGTAACTTTAGATAAGGGATTTCATCCTTTTATTAAATATCGTATTAATTCTAACAGCATTTCATGAAATTTACAAGGTGAGGAGTCATCTTCCAGCGTTTGTTTATTTCCTCGGGTTTAAGGGCCCAATTTCAACGGGATTTGCTGCTTGCAACTTAGATTAAAATTCATCTACTTTCTGTATTATGAAATTTTATCTTAGATTTTATTTACCAACATTTTCTAATATTAATGGTGCATTCTTTTTTTTTTAACCATTTGGAAAAATGGTTATTGTCTTCGTCAGGGTAGGAAATCAAAAGCATATCTGAAGCTTTTTATTGGTTTAATCCGCATTTTATTCGTTTTCTGATTGGTCCATACAGTAATCTGTATCTCCCTTTACTTTTATCAGAGATGGATATTTCTGTTGCCACTATGACAAAAAAGTAATAAAAACTACAAAATATTTAATAACTCAGAAATAAATGGAGATACAACTTTCAAACAAATTGCATTTAAAAGTACATTTTATTCTCTATACGACGGTGTAAAAAGTAATATTGTGGGATGTTTAGAATTTTAAGAATGAAATTTCATTTAAAATTGGTCGTTAGATTTCTGGGACGATGGAACAGCCTTTTCCCGAACAGCCAATGAAATGCTTGGATAATACGTAAATACAGCGCCTAGAATACGTAGTGTGGAAATATGCTGTCAAACAATGCTAAAAATGTGAATGCCTTAAATGTGGGATGATACTGCTAAAATCCCAAGTGTCGATCGCAGCGACATCTGCAGGATTTTCGTATTACATTGTATAGACTAGCAAAATCTTGCAGTTGTAGAAAATATCCTGCAGATGTCGTTGCGATCTGTATATTTCAGCAGCATCGTTGCACGTATAAGGGATACACTTTTAGGAATTTTTTTAAGTATTACAGGGATAGCCGATTTCCACACTATATATTCTAGGCGGTCTAACGTAAGTTTTAAGAAATCTGAAGTGTCGCAGGCGATTTTTGTCGCTTGCAATTTTTACGTGTAATAACACTATTAATGTTTAATTCATGGCGCACGTAATGTATGATCAACTCCGTGCGATTTTTTATGTCTTAAATTTTAATCTTCAAGAAAATCTCTTCAAAAAAATAGTCTTCAAAAAAATAGACTTCAAGTGCTGTCATAGGTAGTAGGGATCTTGTTTACAGGTTCGTTCGGAAAGAAGTTTGATGGGAACACATTAGACTTTGCGAAGTGAATGGGGCCTCCGAAATTCGGTTCATTTAAAAGAATTTCCAAACATATAAAATCATACAAACTTAAGTTTTGTTTAAGATTATTATTTACAAACCCGGGGCAACGCCGGGCAGGACTGCTAGTATATGTATATATATATGTTATAAAACTAGGGTTGCACTCGTGGCTGGTGGCATTCGTACTTAAAGAACACACAGTTTTTTCATACATTTCGTTATTGGGCGTAGAAATATGTTAGTCGGAATTGCAGCCGTCCAAAGACGGCGCTTGCCGGGGTCAATTCGAGTAGCCCCGATCCCGTTTGTTCACAATGTCGGCTCATAGCAATCTGCATGAATTTACAGTTCTAAGAGAAGATCACCACTTGAAGACTACTTTATTACAATTTATAGCCTTAGACTGTTTTATATTAGATGCTCCAGAGTAATTTTGGATAACTGGCCATGTGTTGCGAGTTACTTCTGAATTTAATTGGGATTTGAAGTAGCACAGAAATTATGATGCTTGCAAAATGTGTCAAGACGTCGAACATATATCTGCACTGATGATTATCGAAACTAGGCGAATTTGATAACATCTGTTATTGGGTTCTAACGATTTGAAGTGCTACTTGGGACAGATATAGAAGTTGAGTTAGCAACTAAGGGGAAGGTATACTAATTGAAAAAGTTTATAGAGCATCTTACCAATTTTTTAACATATATTAATATATATATATATATAAAAATAGATAGATAGATAATAAGTAAACAATTTAGATATCATGTAGCACATTTGCAACCAAAATTTACGCAATTACCGTCCAAAGCTGGAACATTAATCAAATCCTTTAGTGAATATGATCTGTAGATTTGACAAAATTCTATATGGCATGCTGCAATTTAATGTAGTTTGAAAAAATATTACGCTGCCAAGATTTAACTTTTAGCTACATCTGTCAAACAGTATACTCAAATTCTTATATGAAAAATTGTACACTATAAAAAAAAATATATATATATTTATACATGCCTCTCAATAAGCTACAAAATAATTTATACCAAACACACATAATACTACTAAAACAAACTTCACGACATTACCATTATTAGACTATAATGTATCTGCTTCTCTGTGTAGCTCTATGTATGAATTTAACTATTTTCTACAAACATCTGTCAGCATACTAAATATAGTTCAATTGGAACATACATAGATCAATTAACAGGGATGAGAGCGTTCCGACCCAAATGACCGATTACTACCACTAAATTTTAATAGTATTTCTCGCCGCATTTAATGACAGAATTTCTGAGATTGATTAAAGCAAAGAATACTATTAAAATTTAGTGGTGAGAATCAACCATTTGTGTCGGAGCGCTCTCATCCCTGAATTAAAAACCACCTTTAAACAATTCACGCCTATACAGAGTAATGATTTGCAATTTTTTTGTGTAGCCAGTGTATGATCTATATAATTTATACATACCACCTAAAATTTAAAAAAAATAGTTAAAATACATACCTTAGCTTTAAAATCACCTGTAGCAATTACCGCTAATACCGCTATAATTGAAATATTTTGAGTATCCCTCAAAATGAACTATATATGCCATGCACATGGTATTCCACAGCAAGTCTCTTGTAGTGAGCCTCAGTAATGTATATAAATGTGTATAATGTGTACAAATGTTTGAAATAGTGTAACATCGTTAAAATAAGATTCTAACAGTTTTCCTCGTAGACCATTATTTAACTGATTTTTTTTAGACCTTGGAAATAATTGATAAATTCTTTGCTTAAAAATTTCAACTAAAACATATTTAGTGCACCTGAAAAAATAATAACAATTTCATCGTGTTTGTAATGATGTAAAATTATTACAACACACACCAAACGGTTTAATGTATAGACTTGAATATAACACAATAGTTTCGGTGTCCCTGTAAACGAACTATAAATGCTACACACATCGCATTTAATGGACTATGTCCAGGTAAATCTGAATAATATATATCAAATACATTGTAATCCGAATACATATATATACAGTTAGAGAATGGACAGAGTGCAGACGAACGGCAAACAGATAAACCGAAATCAAAAACACTTTTCTACTATTTTGGAAAGTATTAATGAAAGTATTCGATGCCGTATGTTTGATATTTACAGATTTTTCTATGCAGGAAAACAAAAATTATTACATTAAATCAGGGCATGAAATTTCAGTTTAAATGGCACTAACCAGACTAAACTTTTTGCTCGCCACTATCTTACATTCATTCAGACAGCAATGTCGGCCACCACACCTGTGCAAGAAATGGACTGTTTATGGCAAGCTGAATTTAAATTGACCATTGTTAGAAAAGCTGTCTGTTAAATCCAGAATATTTTACATTCAGGAAAAATATGAACAATTTTTAAAATTTTAACAGATGTATTATGAAGAACTTTCTGGTGACCGAAATCATAAAATAATGTAGAAATTGAAAAATCGAAACATATTTAATGCAATATATATATATATGTATATATATATATATATATATATATATATTGACTGAAAGTAATGTTGCGGTAAGATTTCAATGGTTAAAGAAATTGTAACATACCACTAAAAGGTCATGAAAGAAAAAGTTCCTGTACTTTTAGCAACTGATGTTTGAGTAGCGGTGCCTTTCTGCACTAAAACACGCTTGTCAATCGCAGCTGTAGGGTAAATCTCTGTCAGAATGGGTCCATTAATAGAAAATCTGAGCAAATCATCCAGAGTCTCAGCCTTCAGAGAGTTCCTGTATGATCTTGAGTATGTTGTGACAGCTGAAGCCTCTCTCACACGAAGCTGTGCTCATTGATAGAAGAGCACAAAATGTTAAAATCTGGAGAAAATTGGGGAATCTTGCTGAACAATTTTCACTGTAAAACGTCTCTAACATATCTTTCAGTGTTGGTAAAGGGAACATAAACTTGAATTCTGCCCATTCTACCAATACAATATCCACTTTTTAATTAAAGAGACTTGGTTTCAAATACATGAAGAGCTTCTTTATTTTTTCTATCCCAAATTCAAGAATTTTTTCTTTGGGAGGCCAACACTTCCGTTAACCCTTTATCTACGGCATTATGATCTACTGCAATTTTTTTCAGGTAATATTTTTTTTTTCAGTTACTATAATGGAAATTAAAGGATAAACATAAAAAAAATACTCACCCGTGGGAAATTTAATTATTTAGAGGTAATTAATTAAAGTGGTACTTTAAAGTACCGTCAGTACACTGTGACTAAAATATCGTAACAGAAAACCCACAAGGTATTTCAACTGGTAACAGAAAATATTTTCGATTTAATAAGTATGTGAAATATATGCTTTTTCTTATTTATAAATAAATCGTTTGGCAAATTCCGGTGCCAGTCATTTATTTCAACATTTCAGAATTTAAAATGCTTTGCTCCAGAAAGGGTTAAAAAAACTATTTTTTTTTTTTAGGTTTCGATCTTGTTAGCAGTCTTTTAGTTATGCGACATCAATATTCCAGGGATAACCACGCTCTCTCGCATCTCAACATATGCAATATATGAATTTACATATGACATTTCTAGCATAGCAAGAACAAACCGGTGCCACAACTTTTTCGATTTCCTATAAAAAATAACAATGAAACAGAAAAGAAATACCAGGGAAATCGTCACTACACTACATTTTAGTAATTACATTTTAAAGAGTAGATGAAAACGATGGATAACTACACTGACGAAAAGTAAACAAGAAGCTTTTCTCCAACACCCAGTGTACTGACGGTACTTATAAGTACCAGCGAGTAATTTAACTGTTAAATCTACTACATCCATCGTTCACCTAAAATAGCTAGTCAAACTGTATTCTAAGATCATAATGAACACATAAAAAAAATCCAACACTTATTTTATATCTTTTACTGTGTTTGCAGCAATAAAAAGTCGAGCGCGGCAATCTGTACAAAATGTTGGCACAAAACACATCGACTCCTTCAAAGATTGCCTCTTTCCTCTCAAAAATAACAAACCTAGAACTACTGCTGCCATGTATTCGAATAAATTGGAGTTAAAAGAGTGTTTTTGAAAAGTACCATTAGTATATTAGTAATATTCACTATGGTATAAAAGTTTAAAGTGAGTGGTACTTATAAGTACCGTCAGTAGATAAAGGGTTAAAACACTTTCACGTGTCGCTGGATTGAGACACGATATTCAGAGCGTATATAGTTTGATTTGAAGCACAACATTTTCAAAGACAAAACTTACTCGCCAACCTTAAGTATTTACTAGCCAATGGCGAGCTGGCGAGCGGAAATTTCGCGCCCTGCATTAAATATTTCTTACCGAGCTTGTTTTTCTCAAAGAACAAAGTTTTTCTCAATATGAATAAAATTTGGCTTACCTCTACTCGTGTGTCTTTCCAACTAATTACCTAATTACAAAAATTATTTTCGCAAAAGAGATGTTTCTAAATATTATATTTAAGAAAAAAATTTTGGTAGAAATTGTGTCTCCTATCGCAATATATTCCGTCAATTTCGATGTGTGTCAGTGTGAGAAATTGAATGCAAGTCTAAAAGAAGGTAAGTCTTTTATTTTTTTCCGCAAAATACAGTTAGAAATTTGTGAAGAATGGTTCGTTAGTAGTTGCAGCAGCGGATGTAGTGTTTGCCCGAGTATTTAGATACGTCGATCATAAAAATGAACGCGCCGGTCAGGTAGAAGAAAGTTTAGGGCTGACAATGTTTGATGTCCTTTTTGAACCAGAATAAGCAGTTGCGTAGCCAGGGTGGGGTTCCATATGCTCTGCGCACCAATAATTTTGTAACGTTTTGTTCGCCTTATTAGATCGGAGAATTTTCTGCTATTCATTAGTACGAAGATAACTTTTGATTATTAGTGTTATCCAGATCATTTGGACCCCCGCCACCCTGGCTACGTCACAGAGAATAAGTCGCAGAGGCATCCGAATTAGTTCTCCAAGAACAATACGCTGACTTGCTTATGTCATC
Source organism: Maratus speciosus (assembly GCA_963932465.1). Taxonomy (NCBI): domain Eukaryota; kingdom Metazoa; phylum Arthropoda; class Arachnida; order Araneae; family Salticidae; genus Maratus; species Maratus speciosus. The sequence goes on along the minus strand of OZ010787.1, from coordinate 32,001,345 downwards.
GGCATAGCTATACAGTGCGTCAGGCTGTGACGCGTCACCGCCCCCTGAATACTAGGCCTGAGCACTAACACAAAAATGGCGGATGCCGCAGGCGGACTTTTTAACATAGGTACGGTCACTTAAACTTAGACGTCAGTATTTTATAAAAAATTTACATATCTTGTTTAATCTCAGAAAAATAAAGCGGAAAAAACTTAAAAAAAATTATTGGTACGAATATTTAATGGGTCGTACACACGCTGAAAAAAAAAATCCGCCTTCGGCAGCCGCCATTTTTTGTGTCAGCGCTCAAGCCTAGTTTTCAGGGGGCGGAGGACGCGTGGAGCAGTTACACTAGGGGACGCCTGTTGACCACACTCTCGACTTTTGGTACATCGTGTGTGGCATCTCCGGAATGATTCCATCTCCTCTGAACCGATGGAATCGCTTTGCCGTCTCGAGAAGCTAGGCGCGGGTTTTTCCTGAGGCATCAGTCGACCATTCGTTCGGGCCACACTTGAGCGTGGCTGGTCTTGGCTCAGGAACTGGGACTGCTGTTCTGTCTGCCTCAATCTATGGGAGAGTCTCTTATCGTCTCTTCTTAGTTGTTGGACTTGTTACTAATAAGAAAGTTATAACGCATGATATATTTACTATAAGTGTTGTTCGGTATCTACGTTTAAATTTGCTACTCTGGATGTTGGCAATAAGAAGTTAAGATAATCGTACAAGATGCCCAAAAAATTCCGAGTATCATTACAGAACATTACATGTCATGAAATATTGAAAACAAATGATCATTATTTCTTGTAAACTGCCCAAAAGCATTTAAATATTGTGCAACAACACGTTCACATAGCTGTCAACTTGTACGATCTTTTCTTACCACTAAAATATAATAGAAATTTTTGAATTATTTAAACGTTACATTTGCTTGAATTTCGGTGATTCAATTAGTTAAAATTCACTTTAAAATTTTAGTGGTATGAAAAATCCGTACAATAAGTTGGCAGCTATGCATTCATAACACGTAGTGTGCATCTTTTGTCGCTTAGAGTATATTCGTCATTCAGAATTGCCAAGTCTCCGGCTTTTTGGATACCAGTATTTTAATTCAGAAAATGCAGTTTTATTAAATTGGAACATTTGGATGATTTAAGAGAACAATATTTTCTCTAAGATAATAGTGGTGTGGAAAAAGCCGGAGACTTGGCAGCTCTGGTCATTATTAATTCTGCAAAAACTATAGAGTGTAGGGTAGATTGGGTGAGAATACCGCAGTTTTTGAAAATTTTTTTAATCGCCTGTTGTTATAATTTGTTCTTCATTAATTACTTGTTAAAGTTTTCCCTTTTGTATTTGATTTAAAACCTGATTTCATGTTACAGCTGGGAGATTCTCAAATGTGGGATCATTAAAATTGTCATCAATCATTCTATATGTAATTTTTAAAATTTTCAAATTTAAGGCCAATTTCTTTTTAAAGTATAGTATTTTGTCTATAAATATAATATATAAATATTTTATAATAGTATGTCTACAAAATTATACACAAACATTAAAAAACAGCAACTATTCTGGAAAATTAATGATTAAAGCATTTAATTAGCAGTTACGTACGTTACAAATTTTGGACACTCTTTCGCACGTACGTTAAAGATTTTGGACGTTGCTCTTAGTATTTAAAAAATTCTTAAGACTAAGAATGTAGTAATTGTGTCTGTATACATATATATATGTATAATTTAACATTTTGTTATCCAGTAATAATAATAATAAAATCAAATTCTTTGTTACGTTCGTTACTTTCGGACATAACAAAATACAGAAATTTTTTTTATAGAAAAGTCCTTCTAACTTCAAAAAAGCAATAAATCACCCTGCCATCTCTTAACGAAATTATCAAAAAATCATCCGTTTCCTTTATGCATTCGTTGTTTACCATTAGAACCACCTGGAAAAAAGTTAAAACTCTTTTTCTTGGTGGTACATTGGAGCAGTTAACGTTATGAATGTCCAAAATTGGCCTCTTTAGCATAAAATAATAAAATTTTAAGATATTTATACAAAGATTTTACAATAAATTATGTGATTTTCTGTCTCTGAATAGAATTAAAAACTCAGTGTAAAAAAAAAAAAAAAAGAATAAAGTCAATGATAATTAAAGTTATGTTTGAAAGGCTTAAAGTTATGACTTGTGTCCAGTGCCCACCTTTTGAGAATCGCTTAGCTATTATAGAAAGCATCGAAAATTTTGATTTTGTTAACCCTGGCTTTTCGGCACCTTACTCCAATCTTCAAGGTAAGATGGCCAACTTTCTCGGTGTAAGATGCCTTCTGGAGTTTCAATGTAAAGAATAATTTTTGTGAAGCAGTGTAAAACATAATGGGACGAATAAAAGTAACTTTAATATTTTATACAATACTAAAGTTGATAACATACTTAATAGTAGGAAATTACAAAAATATGGATGTAACAAACGTTGGCTATTTAATAAAAAACAGACTATTATTTAAAAACAGGTTATATTCTACTTAACATTTATGTAACATTTATGTTATCTACTTAACTAACTACTTAACATCTACTTAGCATTATGACTCTTAAGCGGGGAGATCAACTACAGAGCTCGATATTGATTGATTTTAACACAATTTTAAAACATTTTTGGTGTCGTAAATAATTCTTCAAATTAAACAATTTTTTTAGATTAAATTGTTCAAGTCTTTGTCTACGTATTCCTTTAAATACTTTTAATGAGAAAAATTAGAAAATAGTTTAATAAGGACATACTAATTAATAATTTTTAAAAAAGAGGTTTAACGTACATGTGTTGCGCGAAGGATTATTAAAAATATATTTGATATACCCACTTAATATTACATATATATGTTCTTAATATACTGTACTTTAACATCAAAATAAAATAATAATCAAGTTTACAGATGAAAATAATTTTTTCTGGCAATTGAACAATAAAATACAGAATTTATGATAAAATTTCAATAAATATATTAAAATATAAATAAATATGTAAAAGGTACTTACTTAAAAATAGGTAGATGTTATATAAAGTATAATATAATAAAAAAATATTAAGATTCTATGTTGCTTAGTTTGGGAATTATGATGCGTGCAATATCAAAAATATTTGTTTTGAGAAAAATGACTTTAAAGTTCAATTTTAGCTTGGATTGGATAGGTATCGCTCCACATATTTTATCATACGAACGATTCTAATTAGACTATCGTCATATTTTTTTATAAATCTTGGTATCATGCTATTTTTTAATAATAGAAAAAAAGTTTTAAGGTTATCGCCCACCTTTAAGTATGCCTATAAGAACTATTATGTGCGTTATAAGAAATTTAAATACGGTAAAGCCACTGTGATAAAGTGCTTCAGAGTACACTTTTTTATGTTTTTCACATGTTCCCGTGTTCTTTTCAACAATATATCAGATCTGTCACAAGCTGCACATACGTTTAGGAACTTTTAGCATTTTTCATGTAACCATCAGTTTCACTGAATGCACTTGACCGAATCACATTTTTCAGAGGTTTTATTGAGCTCTGGTAGACACACTGAACACTCATTTTCATTCCCTAAAAAAGAAATCACATTCTGAATCTTAGTAGGGAATTTAATCATCATCCATATCGTTGTCTGTTGAATATTCTCACTTGCTAGCATATGACTTCATCTTAAAAAATTCCTTTTTAGAATGACTTGAAACACCTGGAAATTCGCAGCTGATGTTGTCTCTCTGGTTTAGTTTGGCAGTTATAGGGATTAAAAAATATTTTAATGTTAATATTAAAAAGAGAAATAAAACTTTGGGGAAAATTACAAAATATAAAGTGTGGTGAATTTCCGTGCTAAAGTTCTTAAGATATAGCTATCTCTAAAAACAATGTCACAGAATCTGAAGTTTTACTTAATTCAGTTTATTAGTTCTCGAGATAAAGCGCTCTTAAATATTTTGTCACAGACATGAAGACACACAGGCGTTTTCTAAAAGGAGTCAAATCATGTCCAGGATCTTTTAACACTAGAACGCCCGGAAGGAGTCGATCCGACTCCGACCATGTGATTAAATATTATATGAAACCAGAAATTCTTTCATAAAATAAGTTAAATTTCAACCACGCAGATTAACGTTAAATAAATTAGTCAAATAATTTTACGTAAAAATTCTGGTGTCAAATATTTTTATGAAACTTGAGTAAAATTTCCGGGCGTTCTAGTGTTAAAATGTGTAAATCTTTAGAAAACCGGAAGTGAAAATTCTTCACGAATCCAATAAATATATATATTTTATTTGATATCTAAGAAAGTAAAAATGCATGTATATATTATACCGAGTTGCTTATTTTGTGCCTCATACTGATAGAAATTGTTCTCAATGGGAACTTTCTTACTGAAAATTATAATAATTTGCCTTTGTTATATAAGCTATAATTATTTAAAATATCCTTAGATTGGAAGCTTCACAGCAAAGTATAATTGAATTAACAATCAAATAAGGCAAAGTTTCTTCAACATTTTGCCATAATCAACTGTATCCTGATTGTCACGAGTTTACACCGGGGAATATTGATGTCTCATCTGCCTTTTCTACAATAATAATTTTCTTCAGTAATAAGATCGAGAAAGAATGCTTTGTCAGGATTGTGAAAATATGAAAATAATCCTTATCATTTTAATAAATGTCTTGTTATTGTACATTTTCTGCATTCTATTACTGTATGATTAAATATGATTTAGAAAAATTTTATTTCATATTATTTTTTTTATTTTTTTTTTATAAGTAAAACATTCATAAAAAGTTCATGTGATTTTTTTAATCTCATTGAAACTGCATGTTAAAGGCACTTTAAATACAATAAAAGGAAATATTTTTAAGATACACCGTAAATTGTCACATATTTGTCACTATAAAATAATGCGGAGTTATTTCGTAAATAAAATACATTGCACAAAAGAAAATGTAAATTTACTAATCCACTTATTTTCGTTTTACATGATGGATAAAATTAGCTCATAGGATTTTCCAAAATTGAAATAATCGTCAGCTTAGGAGATCAAAATTTGTTAAATTAATATTCTAAATTTCAATTTGGAATATTGCGAGCTAGGAACAGTAAATTCTTAAAATAATTATTTTTTTTAAAGAGTAATGAGGGATTCTACTTTTTAGAGTTAAAAATGACACATTTTGAAAGAATATTTTCTCAACGAAGGTTCAGTACAGTGTTGCAAGATTGGGGACATTTTTGCCCCTACACTGTTGATTGTCAACGCTTTTTTTAAATAGAAATATTCACCCTACTTAAAAATAGATTAGACATTCTGGAAAAAAAACTGAATTATACTATTTTTAAAAAGTAACGACATTCAAATAAACTGAATTATAAAAGTCCCCAATCTGGCAACACTGGTTCAATATAAAGAAACTTTTCCGACTAAACAATCATATTTTTGAGTATTTAGATTTTTTTTTTTTTTTTTTTTTTTTTTTTTTTGTAAGTAGGAAACATAAAAATAACTACGGAGATAACCTTATTTTAAAACACATATGCACAGTATGCAAGAGTTTGCGTGGTGCAAGTTTGTGCCTCGTATATTTAATTGAAGCAATAAAACGGGCTAAAAAAGTCAATTAAGTATGCTTGCTACCCTTATTTTTCTGAGCAGTGTAACATAATAAATTACATGTGTGCATTTTTACAGCAGCACTATTTAATGAAAAGAATAATAGCAATTTTAATATAATTGTCGTAAAAATAAATAATATTAAATAAAGAAGAGGTAATGCATTCGGTCTTAATTAAAAAAAAATTATAATTATGTGATACGTAAATATAAATATAAAAACTCTCTCAATGCAGCATTTATAATTTTAACTACATGAGTGGCAACCCGATGTGTTGCTCTTGCCTTAAATTAATTTATTCGATTTCCTTCCTGTGGGAGATAGAAATCTAAATTTATTCTATGATTAGGAAAGAATTCTAACCATCAGGTCATTTAGTATGAAACCACAGTCCCCTGAATACTAGGCCTAAGCGGTGATACAAAAATGGGGTTGTTGTAGGCGGATTTTTAACCCTTAAATGCGCGATTTTTTATTCTGTTTCGAAAAAATTATATATGATCCTTTGTAAGGTTTATTAACAGGAAATAATGAAAAAAATCAGAGATACGTTTTTAACACAGTAAGTCAATCTTTTCTTCTGTTGCACATCTGCAATACAAGTAAAAACTATTGTCGAGTGGCTGTTTTACGCTAAAATATTGCAAATTAGTAAATATTTCAATAAGTATGTCTCCAAATACGTTAATTTATATAATTATTTATTTTATAAAACGTAACCTTTAACCCTTTAATTCCCCTGATATAATACGTTTTTGAAATTACGTAGTTCAGAGAATCTCACGTTTAGGGCTGGTATATCATCAAATATTGATATATTTTAATTATCGTAATAACAATATGGGAGTTATGACTCTAAGAATATATCCCAATACCGATACCTAGGCTTTTACTCTAACCCATACAGCCCAAGAATCTTTTTTTACCGACCGCGACTTCAAACACCGAAAAAAAAACGCCGAATATTCAAAACTATTAAAGAAATGTCCTCCACTTTCAATCGTTTCCTTAGCGCCATCCATTCCGCGCTTCTTTCAAAGCACAATATCCCCCTCCTGTGATTATCTGCCTTTCTTTAATACTAACTATTCCAATATATCCCCAATTACATTCTCTACGTTCAATCGTTTCCTTAGCGCCACCCATTCCCCGCTTCTTTCAAAGCACAGTATCCCCCTCCAGTGATTATCTGTATTTCGTTAATACTAACTATTCCAATATATCCCCAATACATTCTCTACTTTCTTATGTTTCAACCACAAATTTCATTCTCCGTAATGTTTCAATCGTTACTGAATAATGAATGCTTGTTATCATCCACGTTTAAATTCTGCTACTACTATTGATTTAGACATATCAAGACCTATCTAGATATGTCATAGCATTGATATATTCAATAACAAACATGGACAAATAAAATACGTGATGATTACTTTGGACTGTTGGACTAGGTACGTATAGTATCACTTATTATACCTTAGCAGCTGAAAAGCTCGTCTGTAGGACAAGCAATCAGAGTCAGCTAATGGCATAGCTGCCAACTTGTACGGATTTTTGCTACCACTAAAAATTAATAGAAATTTTTGTCAAATTTAATCGCCGAATTGCAGTGAATTTTGATAATTAAATAAGGCAGAAATTTCTGTTGAATTTTAGTGGTAGCAAAAATCCATACAAGTTGGCAGCTATGTAATGGTAAAGTTTCTATTTCTGCTTTTTTTCGTTACATTGGCGAAACTTCTCTGTTCGTTTATTGGTTGCTTTTAAGCTGAGCTTCCTAGCTAGAAACATTTATGCTGCGCTCAATGATCATTCGTTTTATATTCTCTGTAGTATTATCGGTAAAATAAATGTTTCCAGGGTGAATTTATTATATCCTGTTTTGAAATTTCAGTTTAAAATTTTCATTAATATGGTTTTTAATGTTTAATTAAATTTTGTAAATTTATATTAAAAAAAACAGCAATTTTAACCCTAGAACTACCGGAAATTTTACTCAAGTTTTATAAAAACATTCTACACCAGAATTTTTACTTAAAACTATTTAATTTGTTTATTTAACTTATTATTGTCTGATTTATACATTTAGTTTGTTTTGAAGAAATTTCTGGTTTGAATAAATATTTTGAATGTACATGTCGGGTCCAATGGACCCGTCTGGTAGACGGAAGGTTAATTAGTATAAAACTATTTTCAATTGTGATTTGAGGACTCGTATTTAAAAAAAGTTTTCAATGTTCCATCCATATAGTGAAAGATATAAATACTACGAAATTTGATTTATTTTTATTTATTAGACCCCGATATGCTATTACTTTCGGGCAACAATTAAAGTGGCGTCCCTAAAAAGTACTACATTACATTAGCCAATGTAAAACGAAGCATATGTTTCATTGTACGGTTGAGGGGTCCGTTTACCTTTTCAACAACTTTGTTTATTTTTTAAAATATTGTTCAAATGGTGAACTCACTGCATTTCAATGTTTAAATAACAGTGAATTTTGAAATAAAATAACTGCATATTTAATTAAAAATTTAAAAAAGTTAAAAAAATGCATTTTTAAAATCGCTACTACTTTTTTAAATATTGATATTTTTGCCCAATGTTTTATTTTAAGATTTTCAAATGTGTATTACATAAGACTGCGAATGGATTTTCAGTTACATCTAATATTATATTTAATATAATTTTTTACTGATGTACGTGTATATAGTGAAAAACGATTAAAACTAACATATCTTCATATACCTTTATTAAAAAAAAAAAAAAAAAAATTAAGTCTAATTCCATGAGCAGTTTTATCACATATATAATAAAGACTATACAGAATTTTTTTTTTTAAATCTCTAACTCAAACACAAAAAATGCCTACATTAAATCTATTTCAGTTTTTGCCTTTTGCTTTTCTCTTATTTTAATAATATTAAAATACGCAACATCCTTAAAGATATTATATTTTAATTTATTTTTCATAATATACTCAGTAATTCTTGAGGAAACGAATAGTTATAATATTATTAATGAATAATGTATAAAATAGGAAGGATGGGGGGAATGTACTACTTTTTAAAGAAAAAAGCTATGCTAAGCAATCAATGGTATAAGTGCAAATAGATATCGAACATTGGTTCCTTTTTCTAAGATATTTCTATTTTGTATAAACACGTGTGCATTTAAAGGATGCGTGTGAGCAAATAGGTATGTACATTTAGGTATATACCTATTATATTATGTATATAATAGGTAATACATTTATTAGTTGCTTTCTACATCTGTTTTTACACAAATTGCTGCGACCTTTTATCTTTCGAAATTGGGCATTCTTTCTGTTTCTATACACTTTGATGTATTTATCGCAATATATCAACAATATCGATACTAACTCATTGATATATTGCGATATTAAATTTCTGATGTCGTCCAGCTCTACTCACGCTACACCAGAAAGTGTCAATGGTTAATTCCGCTTTATTTAAATAGGAAATGTATGTTATTAATTAAAGCAGATATTGCTATTTTAATTTTCCGGTCAGAATTAGGTATATACGAATAAAAAAATCTATTAAATTCAAAACAATGTTCTTTGAATATATGCAAAGCTGCGCACTAAAGAGTTAAGCGTTTGTACGGTCCCCTGAAATTAGACGCTAGTATTTTTCAAATGTTTTTTATGACTTTTTTAATCTCAGAAAAATAAAGGTATAGAAAGTTAAAAAAATTATTGGTGTTCAATTTCTAGAGACAGTACGCATACTAAAAATATCCGCCTACAATAACTGCAATTTTTGTGACGGGGCTCAGGCCTAGTATTCAGGGGGCGGTGATAAAACTTGAGATTACAAAAGTACCATATTTCCAATGGGGCAATCTTCCACCAGTAAATTTTAATAGAATTTTTCATCTTATGTAAACACCAAATCGATGAAAAATTACTGTCATGAATAACACAAAAATTTCTATTATTTTTTAATAGTAGAAGTTCGCCTAGTTGGTAATCCGGCCTTTTTGTTGTGACAAGTTTAATACTTGATGACCAAATAATTTTACAAAATTCATCTTATGGTAAAGTAATTTTTATACTTTCAGCTCCCACTCGGTCCGTTTTTTGAACACCCCATTTTTTCTCAAAGAAATATCTTTTTTATAAATTTCGTAGAAACTTACAGCGAAGGACATTATTGTTGCAATTTTTGGAGAAACCTACCTCGATTGTTTTTTTTAATACTGATTTCCTCAAAGCGGTACACTGGGATCCCTATATACTTCTCTGATAGGGATGTTAAAAAAAAGTGTCAAATAAGTCTTTGAAAAGGAAAAATCACATTGGGTGATTGCAGTTAAGAATGTATTTAACATAATATCTAATTGTTTAAACGTTAATCGTATTTATCATTTTAACTATTTGAGTGACAATCTGACGTACTGCTTTTACACTGAATATGGTGATTTTATTTTTAGTGGGTGTGATGATGGAATTAACACATCATCACATATCATTATTTATTCCCCTTTTAAAATTAAATTCCCCTTTTTACAATTCTAAATTGAATGGATACTTCTTTTCCTTTTCAAGAAGTATATCTATTTTGCCTCTCTTTTGCGCTTAGTAAATTACATTCACTTTATATCCCAGGCTTACTCAAAACCACCAATAAAATAAATCAAAAACATAGCTACTTTCTCATCTTAAAAGCATTACTGTACGAGCATAGTTTCCTTCTGTTAATGAATATGTAAAAAAGATAATCTTTGACCATATGCTCCTGTTTCAGCAGTAACTTAAACACGCATTGTAATTCTCCATTTCGTAGTCAATACAAATGCGTTTCCGGCCTGAGAGATATCCTGTTAATATTAAAATCGGCGCCTGGCATCTACATTACATCTTCTAAATATAACTTTCCCATTGCCCAGCCTTGGCATATCATAATGTACGTTAAAATTTCAGTTTCTTAACACTAGAACGCCCGGAAAATTTACTCCAATGTCATAAAAATATTTGACACCAGAATTTTTATTTAAAATTATTTGATTGATTTATTTAACATAAATCTGGGTGGTTTACATATAACTTATTTTATAAAAAAATTTCTGGTTCCAGTGGACATTTAATCATGTGGCCGGAGTCGAATCGACTCCTTCCGGGCGTTCTAGTGTTAAGCTAATGAATCGTTGGGCTGATTTTGAATTCAAAATGTCTGTTAAGTGACGTATTCTTTGGGGTTATAATTTTGCAAAGTTCGAAGTTTTGGGGCTCGATGCACTTACAATCAAGGCTGTTGGGCGGCAATCTATCTCTGGCCGCACTACTGTAAAGATGTGATATCATTTATCTCCTGTATACCGGGGGTCACCCCGCGAGAATATTATATTGCTCGCTTGTTTTTAATAAAATGCCACATCATAGGTGCCAAGTTGCCACTAATCCTCCGTAATACGTGGGTTAATTTAACCCTGGTTTAATACATTTCGCACCAGAATTTTTTTTTCAGTGATGAAATTAAATAAGTTACACGTAGAAAACTGGAATTAAGTAAATAAAGGTTCATCAAATAATTTTTCTGGTTCGAAACGTTGTGAAACTGGGTTAAACTAATCCACGCATTACGGAAGATTAGTGCGAACTTGGCACCTCTGCCACATACATATTTTGTACCTTTTATCTCAATCTCTGTCATGGCATGAGTTATTCATGTATATATGTAATGTACTTGATAACTGATCCGGCGAAATGTATTTAACTCAAAATTATCAACTCAAGTTATCCGGTAAAGTAAATCTATACTACAGTGGAAGGTAGGGAGAGAAGTATACTTTTATTCTAGGTTTAGGGAAGAATTATATAATTAGTTTTAAAAAAAGTTCTTATAACACTGTAAAATACCAATTTCTAATGCTAAAAGTTTTAAATTAAAACTTTAACCCTTTAGTGCGCAGCTTTGCATATATGTAAACAAAACTGTTTTGAATGTAATTGATTTTTTTTTTATTCGCATATACCTAATTCACACAAGAAAATTAAATAGCAATATTTGCTTTAATTAAAAAACATACATTCCATATTTAAATATAGAGAAATTAACCACTGAAACTTTCTGGTGTTAAGTCAGATTCTCATAACTACGTTATTTCTAGTACGCATTCTATTATGGGAATTAAAGAGTGAAAGGTAAGTTTTATAAGATAAATAATTATATAAGATAAAGTATTTGGAGACATACTTATTAAAGTATTTACTAATTTGCGTTATTTTAGCATAAAACAGCCATACGACTGTAGTTTTTATTTGTATTGCAGATGTGCAACAGAAGAATAGATTGACGTATTATATGAAAAACAGACCTTTGTTTTTTTTCATCATTTTTCCTATGTTATAAACCTTTCAGAGTATCATATACAATTTTTTAGAAAGAAAATAAAAAATCGCGCATTTAAGGGTTAAAACCACATTAATGCCAACCTCAAACTAATCTTCCGTAATACTCGCACTAATTTAACCCTGGTTTAATACGTTTCGAACCAGAAATTATTTTATTAAATGAAAATAAATACGTTCCACATAGAAACATTGAATTAAATAAATAAAAATTCATGAAATAAATTTCCTGGTTCGAAAGTGGTTAACCTGGTTTAAATTAATCCAGATATTACGGAAGATTAGCGGAAGGTTGGCAGCTACAAAGTTGTCAAGTCTCCGGCTTTTTGCACACCACTGTTATTTTAGAGAAAATATTGTTGCTTTAAATCGCCCAATTGTTCTAATTAAATAAAACAACATTTTCTGTCTTAAAATACTGGTATCCAAAAAGCTGGAGATTTGGCAGCTCTGCAGCTATGAAACCATTAAAAATACGTTTACTTCCACTTTTGACATGTTTCGACTCAACTCGAATCATTTTCAAAAAAAAAAAAAAAAAAAACACAGGCCTGCGATGAAAAAAATACAAGGGTATTTATGGCTGAACTTTTCGTATCTTTTGGTGCTAATTAAAAAACAAATAATGAAAAAAGTCTATCACGTCACATTTTCTTGAAAAATACGTGGTCGGTTGGAAATTCGTGTCAAGTTGGAAAATTCAATTCGTACCGATAAATTCTGCCAGGTAATTATTAGACATTAGATACTGGAATTAATATCTAATAATTAAATGATAGAATTTTCCAGTGCGAATTGATTTTCCCAACACGACACAACTTTCCGATAGACCCAGTTATTTTAAACCATTCAAACCTATAACAAAATAATCGATTACTGAAAAATCAATTTGCCTTACCGAGACTCGATTTTTTTTTTTTTTTTTTACATAGATTTACATGGATAAAATCACTGTTCCCAGATAGTACATGCGAAATTGTCCGAGAGAATTCCTTTTCAAATAGGATTTTAGCAAAAATATCGATATCGATGTTACAAAAATTCGTATGTGATGGGGGGAAATAGAGGACATTTTCGAAGTGCCTGTGTAATTAAAACTATTCTAAATTTGTGCGATCTATGAAACGCCATCATTCATTTTTCACGTATTCTTTCATTTTCTGACAGTGTGGCCATTGGGATACTTTTTTAAAATTCAAATTTCTTGATTGGCACCATTTTTTCTGTAATCCTAAAATTCCCCTTGTTTTTGCCTTAATTAATGACATAAAAAATGTTGTGCCAATCAAATACTCTGAATTTAAAAGAAAAGTAGCCCACTGTCAACACTGATTATCACATTATATTTTATTTTACTCGGATGTTAATTTTATTTTTATTTTCATAACCATTGAGTAACTCGAGCCACATTTTTGGTAAGTGAAATGATGCTGTGTCGTTATATATTGGATTTTTGCGCGTTACAATATCTATGTTTACTACTATTATAGATGGAAAGCATAGACTGGAGGGGGAAATTATTTTACTTTTATTGAAATTTATTTGGATGGTTTCGTCATGATAAATCTTGCTAGGGCTGTGTTTTTTCTATTATATTTAATATCACCTATATTCTCCAATATAGAAATGTTTCATCCGTCTGCTCTAATAAATGGTATTTCATACAACCCTGAGTAATTATCAAAATTAATTGGGACTATTTTAGCGCAAATGATATTCTTCAATTTCGGGGGTTGTTCGGTTACTAAGCAGATATTGAAACGTTTAAGGCTATATTTTAATTTATCAAAAAGCATGGAATATACTGAATAATATAAAGTTTGTATTTTTGCGAATCTAATTTGCTTTCAGGCTTCTTATTATTTAAACTAACAACGATTAATTTGCTAATTTGTCGAACTTTAAGGGGACGGTGGACGTTTAAAAAAATTTCTTTTAATTTTCATAATAAAGATTTGAAATAAGGTGCAAGTATACATTTCATCATAAGTATATGGAACACCATAAAAGAAGTTTCCAATCTTATTATATTTTTAAGGTCTTTTAAAAAAAATAAATTTTAAAAAGCTCCTTGCGTCTTAATATTTCAGATATTTCCTCGATTTTGGATTTTAATCACGTAAAACTCTATTACAAACAAATCTGTGCATCGAATTTTTAATCCCTTAAATAGTTAATTTTTTAGAGATATTTTTCTGAATTCCATATCTATTTTCATTAAAATTCTGATTTATATTAAGTTAAAAATCCAATTTAATTGTCTTAATGAAGTCGAATTTTAAAATGCATGTACAGTTTCTTTTTAACCCCTTAACGGTTGCTTTATATTTGGAAAAACCATCAAAAAAGTACCTATTTTTTATTACAGAAATTCAGTAATTATAAGATTTCAATATAAAATATGCAATTAGTTATTTTTCTTTTTTTTAGGCGAAAAAAAAAAGATGTTATAGAACAAATTCACATTTGTGGAAAAGAAATCGTGCGAGAATTCTGTGTTTTAATGTTTGTTTTACACCATACACATTAATGCGAATGAGATCTTTATTTTTCACATCTTCGATCTTTTTTTATCAACACCAAACAATCTTTTACAAATAATATTTGAAATAATATAATATACATTAACACGTTCACGCCGGCGCGGTGGGTCATGCCGCTGCCATCGTAATACTCAAGGCCAGAGGACACGATTTGTGACGTAATCACTAATCTACAGACTTGTCACAAGTGTTGGAATTCACACCGGAAAATTTTGAATAGCAATTTTCTTTTATTTGTGGAATATATATATATATATATATATCATCTTACAAATAATAACAACTATTTAAACTTACTGGTGAGAATTCGGAAACCCTAAATAAAAATTCAGCCAGATGCGGAATGCCACAGTGTTATTGATTTTTTATTGGAATATTCCGAATTCTCACCAGTAAGTTTAAATAGTTATTATTGCTTCAGAAGATGATAGATATTCCACAAATAATGTAAAATAAAATTGCTACTCAAAATTATCTGATGTGAATTCGTACACTATTGAGAGGTTGGTCGATTAGTGATGACGTCACAAACAGCGTCCTCTGGCCTTGAGTATTTTGATGGCAGCGGTCACGCTCGACTGTCTCAGAGTTATCAAGTCTCCGGCTTTTTGCACACCACTGTTATTTTAGAGAAAATATTGTTGCTTTAAATCGCCCAATTGTTCTAATTAAATAAAACAACATTTTCTGTCTTAAAATACTGGTATCCAAAAAGCCGGAGACTTGGCAGCTCTGAGAAAGTCGAGTGTGACCCACCGCGCCTGCGTGAACTTCTTAAATTTTGATTATTAATAATTTTTTCGAATGTGATATATTTCGAAACATGCAATATAAAGTCCAATAACACAACCAGCGCCAGAAACCAATCCCAATTGCGACTATTCACAGACTTCACACGCAAATGACAGTTAAATTTTTCTGGTTTCAGAAGTTTTTTCCAGCAATAAATCTCCAGCCCGGAAATATGACGGGCACGAGAAATAACGAACGACACCTCAGCCCGTGATATTGACGGGAGCGAGAAATAAGGGGCTAAAAAAATACCACATACATTTTAATACTTTTCAAAACTTTGACATTTTTTAACCCTTTGAGGGACAAGCACTTACGTTATTGACGTATTACGATATTGACGGGATCGAGAATTAAGAGGTTAAGCAATATCAGGATTCTTCCTTATAATTTTCATGAATTTTGATCTAAAATTAAGTAGCAAGGAGCATTTCAAAAATTAAAGAAAGCTGAAACATTAGTATTGAGAAAAACATGTTTAACCCTCTCGCTGCGCAACCCTAGATATTCTCGGGCTTGCATTTTTCAGTCTAATTAATACTATTCGGTTATTTCCACCAGTTATTTTTATCGAAAACTTTGTCTGATTTAATCAGGACATTTTCCCCGATTTCGATAATAAAAAATTTTTGCTTTAAAGAACCGGTGATAAAAGATTACAAATTCTGTAAAAGACGGTCATCGCAAAGAACGGGTTAAAGAACGCAGTGAGAGGTTAAGGTACCGGGTGATTATAATTAAAGTTACGATTTCAAAAATCGATAATTTTAAAACTACTGGTCAGAATGACTTGATATTTTAGCAGAACAATCGTGAGGCAATGAAATTTTGTTTGGTGAAGGAAAAAAGTAGTTCCAAAATGTGCCGATAGATGGCGTTGTGAGAGTAATGTCATGGAAAGACCAAAAATGTAATCCGTAAACACAGGAATGTTGTTAGCCAAAAGGAAAAGATAGAGTTCAAGGATTTACTAAAAATTTATTATCGAAAGGACAAGAATACATGTTTACAGCGACAACAGCGATAATGACAAAAAATGAAACAAAAACACGAGCCCCATGGAACAAAGACCTTACTGATGATTAAGGCATAAGTTGTTCGATATGCCCTCCGCCTTGTTCCGCTACTAATTTGAAGCGCAAAACGGTATGCTCTACAACAGATTGGAGGGTATCTGTACTGATACAATGGGTGTGGTGTGTGATGCTTGCCTTTAAGTCGGCTAGATTCTGAATCCGCCCGCTGTAAACAACATTCTTCAGGTACACCCAAAGCCAGAAATCAGACGGGCTTAATTCGGGGGAACGTGGCGGCCAGGTTGTTGGAAAATGGCGGCTTATGATACTATCATCTCCGAAATTAGCTCTCAGTAGCTGCTTCACAGGAGTAGCAATGTCCGGAGGAGCGGCATCATGCATGAATATTGTGCGATCCACACACTGACGCTGCTGAAGTGCCGGAAGGACATGTTTACGCAAAAGTGCTTCATACCGCTTTCCAGTAACGGTGCAGGTAACGGGAACTGCAGGTGTGATCTCCTCGAAGAAAACGGACCGACGATAAACGCTGCCGTTATTCCGCACCACACAGTGACCTTTTCATACTGAACAGGTAATGGCTGTAGCTGGGGCGGATTCTCGATCGCCCATATCCTGTAATTTTGCGTATTTGCAGAACCTTGTAAATGAAAGTGGGCTTCGTCAGACCGCAGAATGTTCCATGGCTATCCGTTGTCCACTTCCATCCGGGCAAGAAATTGTAGTGCAAAAGATTAACGTGCTTCCAGGTCAGCAGGTAGCAACTCCTGGATATGAGTTATCTCGTACGGATAACAGCGCAAGATGTTCCGTAGGACTTTACGCACAGTGTTGTTCGATATATCAAGTATTCCCCGTGTACTGCTGATTCCAGCCTCACTGTTAGTCTGTTCTTGTAATGCTGTAGCTACATCTTTCACTGCCGAAATCGAAACTGCTTTCCTTCCTCAACCCCGTTTAATGTCAAATGAACCGGTCTCTTCGAATTTAGCAGACAATTTGTGGTTATTGGACCCCTGTTTTTCGATTTTAAAGTCCGAAACTTCCTAATAGCTGTAAGTGCACAGTCATCGTTCTTATAAAAAAGCTTCAAGAGCAGAGCGCGATCCTTCACAGTCAGAGTCATGATGAAGCATTCAGGCAAAGAGCTAGTGCTCTGCATTTTTATGACTGCTATGTCTACGGTGCGCATATCCGGTATTAGTAATTTGCATATCTCCAGACAATGTGAGCTCTGGCAGCGCCATCTATTGGCACATTTTGGAACTGATTTTTCCTTCGCCAAACAAAATTTCATTGCCTCACGATTGTTCTGCTCAATTATCAAGCCCTTCTGATCAGTAGTTTTAAAATTATCAATTTTTTAAATCGTAACTTTAATTATAATCACCCGGTATATTAAAAAGCCAAAAACTGTTTGTGAACAGAATTTAAAGAGTTGTAACATTGCGTATAATAATCGAATCTAGATGCGGTTTTCCACGAATGACGTAGTACAAATTAGAGAACAATAACGCACACAAAAATTAATGTCTATTTGGGGGTAACCCCCTCAGTTACTTCAATCGCAACTGGTAGACAGTACATTATATTTCACCTCCTCTTTTATTCATAACTCGAATGACAAAACATGTCAACAGTAGAAATAAACGTATTTTTACTGGTATGAAAGTTTTAATTTACATCATTTAGCATTTGAAATTAGTACAGTCGTGGAAAAAAAAGGTAAACACTCTTTACTAACTCTGCAAATAATTATCGTAGAAGAAAGTTACTGGTACCACACGATTGGTAATAAAGTCTACTTTTAAATGGTGCATATAAAATTTGCTTAGGGGGCTATATACATATTAAAACGAACCATAACTTTGTTTTTTTCTATAGCAGTGCCCAATTCTGACTGCATAAATGAACTCTACACCCTTCAATTAGCCAAAAAACAAATTTTTATGCAATTTGTACTATAAGTTTCCGGGAAATTAATTATTATAAAACGAGCGTATTTTAGGGGCTGTATCCAAATTGAAGTTCGGTACTCGATTGTTGACTGAGAGCCTCCTTCTTGATCAAGGTATCTTAAGCAGTTATTGAAGACTGCTAGATTACAGGATAGCAGAAGAAATTTCAAAATATCTACTCATTTCCATCATAGACGGCCCCTTAAATCATCATTTTGCCGTTTTGTTAAGCATAATTTGAAAACTACTTGGAAGAAAAATGTGAAATTTTGGATTTCCATAAAGCAGGACTTAATAAATCTAAATCTATGAAAAAATTGTAGGTTGCAATTCATAATTTTTTCGAATATTAATTTCATAATTCATATCATAAAATTATAAAAATTGAAAAATTCAACGTATTTATGTTTGGGTATTTTAGTATTATTGCTACACAAAAAATTAGCACATTAGGAGTATAATTTCAGGAGATATTATTAAAAATATGAAAATGTAATTTAACTTTAGAAGCACTAAGTTTTGAATGTTTATAATTCAAAATCTTATCATTCAAATGAGTTGAAATTTGGTGTTTAGGCATAGTTTGAACGCAAGATTTGAAATATCTTGTTAAAATTGGGTATTGCCAAAAAACAAATGAAGTTTGGGTTCGTTTTAATATGTAGGCCCCCTAAGCAAATTTTATATACATCATTTAAAAGAAGACTTTATTTCCATCGTTCGTTATCAGTAACTTTCTTCTACGATAATTTGTTGAGAAGTTAGTAGGGGCGTTTACTTTTTATTTTCCACGACTGTACATTATTACAAGGTGTTAATTTGCTACATATTTACTGTAAAGTACCTTTTATAAGTTGCTGATTGAAATTATAAAGAAATGTGCATAACAGAACACATATAGAAGAAAATAGCTTATTGAATGATGGCAGTTGACAATGCATTTTATATAAAATCTGGATAGTTAAATGTTTCTATTCCGTAGCCTTTCAGATAAAGGGAGTTACGAAAAAAAGAGAAGGGGACATATAGTGTACTGTCTACCAGTTGCGATTGATGAACTGTGGGGGTTGTCACAAGATGTAGGCTGCTTTTATAAAAAATATCTACCGTTTCTGATTACCTCCGAGGCAAACTTCCCACCAGTAAAATTGAATAGAAAATTTCCTCTTATTTAATCATCTTAAACATGGAAATATTTTCTGACAAATATGATAAAAAATTCTTTTTACTTTTACTGGTGTCAGTCTGCATGATAAAACAGTCTGATTGTTTCAATGATTGACACATAATGGCGGAAACGAAGGGCTTGACTGCCTTATAGGTAAAAATGAAAATCTGTTACTTCCATTATTTATGACTGAAATTATGCATTAGTTAGGAGTTCAAATAAGAAGAAAATTCCTATATAAACTTACTGGTGGAAGTTTCCGCCGGCGGTAATCAACCTTTGCAAAAGCTGTTACAGTTGAAGCTTCACTATTTTAAGGATATGTCAGTTCCTCTTTATTAATAGTTTTATGGTCAGATTACATAGCTTCATAAAAATTCTTTGTATTAAAAAAGCTTTATTTTAATTTAGCGATGAGATAAATTCTTTAAGGTTTTTCTTGCTTCCCTGCTCAGGGCAGCCACAGGCGAATTTTTTTTTTTTTTTTAATATTCTATTCGCCTCACTATTTTAAAAATACAAATTTTGTAGCATATTTATCTTGCACATGTTGGCAGAGTGTATATGAAAGATTTTTTTTTTTTAATGGTACGCGATAGATTAAAAAATTGTCGCCTGTCAGAGCCCTGCTGTTGTAATCTCATGGAGCTAATTAAGTCATATCAAGAAAAAACTTTCCGTTTTGTAAATCTGAGTCAGAATAAGTTATGAATAAAGAGGAGGAGACATATAGTGTACTGTCTACCACTTGCGAGTGAAGTAACTGAGGAGGTTGTCACAAGATGGCGGCTGCTTTTTTAAAATCAGGTCTTCAATTTCTGATTATTGCCAGGGCAAACTTCCCACCAGTAAAATTGAATAGAAAATTTCCTCATAATTAAGAATCTTATTCATTCAAATTTTTCTCAAAAATGTCGTAAAAATATCTATTTGTTTTTACTGGTGTCAGTATGCCTTGTAAAACTGTTAGTTTGTTTCTCTGCTTGTCACACTATGGCGGAAACGCAGAGCCCAACTACCGCCAAACTAAACTCCTACCAGTAAAAATGAAAATATGTTTCTACCATTATTTATGACTGACATTTTGTAATAATAAGGCGTTTAAATAAGTTGAAAATTTCTATATAAATCTACTGATGGAAGTTTCCACTGCCGGTAAACAACTTATGCGATAACGGTTACAGTTGAAGCTTCACTACAAAGCGATATAAGTAAGCCTCCTATCTGAAATGGGAGAAGTAACCGCAAGTTTAACCCTAGAACTACCGGAAATTTTACTCAAGTTTTATAAAAACATTCTACACCAGAAGTTTTACTTAAAACTATTTAATTTGTTTATTTAACTTATTATTGTCTGATTTATACATTTAGTTTGTTTTGAAGAAATTTCTGGTTTGAATAAATATTCTGAATGTACATGTCGGGTCCACTGGACCCTTCTGGTAGACAGAGGGTTAAAAGCGAGGTCACATCAATCAAGGTCATGCGCCACGTAGCGGATGGAGTGTGAACTACAGGTGGATACCTAACTGCTTTCATACCCACATCACTAAAATTGTAAAGTTTTTTTCACCTTGATTAATAACTGAAGTACCTCTGATAAGGCGAAGAAAACTTCGTGGTGTGAAGTGCATGTGAATGCCTCTCCTGCAACGTCGTTATATTGCAATAAATGTGGCAAATAAAATTCATTTCTATGAGTGCCTAAAGATTTAGAAAATACGCGCCACACTAAAGCCCGCGTATGTGAATTATCACTCCGTCCACAAGGTGGCGCAACTATGTTAATTTACGCCTGATTCCAGCATTAAGTTTGTTCGCTTACTTATAACGCTTTGCTTCACTATTTTAAGGATATATCAGTTCTTCTTTATTAATAGTTCCATGATTGCTCCCAATCACGCAGTGGTGCAACCGGGGTGGGTGTTTCGAAGCTCTATATACCACAATTTTAACCCTAGAACTACCGAAAATTTTACTCAAGTTTTATAAAAACATTCTACACCAGAATTTTTACTTAAAACTATTTAATTTGTTTGTTTAACTTATTATTGTCTGATTTATAAATTTAGTTTGTTTTGAAGAAATTTCTGGTTTGAATAAATATTTTGAATGTACATGTCGGGTCCATTGGACCCTTCTCGTAGACAGAGGGTTAATATAATGAGATTCGTATAATTTAATTGAAATTTTGATTTAAATAAAGCAAAGAAAGCTCTCAGAAAAAAGTGTTATCCAGTGCCTCGAAATCCCCACCCTGGGTGCGCCACTGCAATCAGAATATAAAAAAAGTTACATGATACATTATTTTTCTCTGCCTCTATATCTGTCTGAGATGGGATATTTCGTGGATTTAAAATGTCTGGTTTGAAAAATTATGCTGTACAGTTACTTATGTTTTACTGTAAACAATGGACACGAAGTTAAATTTAGTATCATTAAATTTTAAAGTTTTATGGTATTCATTGCAACTGTAAGGAAAATAGAATGTTTGTTCGAACAAATTGTAGTTACAAAGTATTTTATTTGCACATTTTCAATAAAGATAATTAAAGAGCCTATATAATGTTGGAACAGGGCTTTATACAGTGTTATCAATTTAGTGAATATGTTAAATTTAAAATATTTACGAGAATTTCTTAATTGTAATTTTAGTTTTTTTCTATTACCGAATGTATATCATTAAATATAGTAAAAATTATTATTCGAAAATTCAGGTAGTTGTTTTGTATAAAAAAAATACCAGTAAATCGGCAAAGTGGATGTGTATAGGTACTTTTCCGGATGGAAATAGAAATTTGTTAAACATGATTTCCTGCAAGAAGGAAATTACATTTACAAAAAATGCTAACTGAAAATTATAAAAATTACTTGTAATTCTGCTACAATTAGAACAATACGTTGCCGTTTTTCAGTTAAAATTCGCGTTGAAATGAGCCATTTCACAGTTTAAAACATTTCACTGGTTTGAAGCTTTTACCCCTAATATGCAAATCGGGGAAATAAAATTTATCTGAAAAGGAAGAACTTTTGAATCAATTATAGAAAAATATTTCATTTTTATGAAATAAAAGTTAAAAAATAATACCTCAAAAATACATTCAATATTCGAATTTTACAGTGCTATTACTAAATTTTATCATCCATACGGGCAACTAATGGTCGGTCCACCTTTCATATCACCAAATTCTATCAGAAGTAGATATCAATTACGTACAGTCGTGGGAAAAAAAAGTAAACACCCTTACTAACACTTCAAAAAATTTTCCGAGAAATTAGTTATTTTAAAACCAGCGTATTTTAGGGCCTGTATGCAAATTGAAGTTCTTTACTGGATTGTTGACTGAGAGAGCTCCCTTCTTGATCAAGGCAACTGAAGCGATTGCTAGATTACAGGATAGCATAAGAATTTTCAAAATATCTAGTCGCTTCTATCATAGACAGCCATCATTTTGCCGTTTTGTTAAGCATAATTTGAAAACTTGACCTCCGACGTGGGGGTCTTTCTAAGGGAACCTAACCGGTATTTAAGCATGGAAATTCACGGCTCGAAGAAAACCACGAAAACTCTGAACGATTAGGCCGATGGGCGCGATTGGGTTGTGAATTTTTGGATTTCCATAAAGCAAGACTTAATAAATCCAAATTCATCAAAAAATATTTAGGTTGCAATTCGCGCGATAATTTTCCGAGAAATTAGTTATTTTAAAACCAGCGTATTTTAGGGCCTGTATGCAAATTGAAGTTCTTTACTGGATTGTTGATTGAGAGAGCTCCCTTCTTGATCAAGGCAACTGAAGCGATTGCTAGATTACAGGATAGCATAAGAATTTTCAAAATATCTAGTCGCTTCTATCATAGACAGCCATCATTTTGCCGTTTTGTTAAGCATAATTTGAAAACTACTTGGAAGAAAGATGTGAAATTTTGGTTGTTTGGTTGATTTTTGACGGCCGATTATCTGCAGTAGGGATATAGGCCCGACGGGGGAGTGCCCTCCGTGGGGGTCTTTCTAAGGGAACCTAGCCCGTATTTACGCATGGAAATTCATGGCTCGAAGAAAACCACGAAAACTCTGAACGATTAGGCCGATGGGCGCGATTGGGTTCTGAAATTTTGGATTTCCATAAAGCAGGACTTAATAAATCCAAATTCATCAAAAAATGTTTAGGTTGCAATAAAAAAATTTTTCGAATATTAATTTCATAATTCCTAATTGATATCATAAAATTATAAAAATTGCAAATTCAACGTATTTATATTCAGGGGATTTTAGTATTATTGCTACAGAAAAAATTAGCGCATTAGGAGTATCATTTCAGGAGATATTAATAAAAATATGAAAATGTAATTTAACATTAGAAGCACTAAATTTTGACTGTTTATAATTCAAAAACGTATCATTTAAATGACTTGGAATTTGGTGTCTAGGCGTAGTTTGAACCAGAGTTTTGAAATATCTTGTTGAAATTGGGTATTGCCATTAAAAAAAAAGTTTGGGTTCGTTTTTATATGTAGATGACCCGCTAAGCAAATTTTATATACATCATTTAAAAGTAGACTTTATTTCCAATCGTCCGGTACCAGTAACTTTCTTCTACGTTAATTTGTTGAGGAGTTAGTAGGGGGTGTTTATTTTTTTCCCCACGACTGTACATCTAGTCAGATAATAATAAGTAAAATTAAACGAAAAAAAATAAAATTTAATCTTAAGGGGTTTAAAATAATTCTTGAACAAATTTAAATTTTGTAGACTGTGGAAAAAAATCTGTAATAAAAATAGTATCCCGATATTTGAAAAATAAAACACATTCTGTATATATATTTTTTTTAATCCAGAATATTTTGAAAATTTAAGTGTTACTTTTAATAAAAAGCATATATGTATATTAAAAAATTACTTTAATTTTTGCTCTTTTTTGTGAGCAAAACAAATTCATTTTCGTAGTTATGTTTGGCAGAATGTTTAAAAATGGGAATGTCACTAGGCTCACGTAACTGGTCCCTCAATGAAAAATTTTCTCCTTATAAAATGTTACTTCGGAAAAGAGAAGATGGGAAAAGTTCGTAAATATATAAGTAATTTGTTGAGGACATTATTAATAATTCTAAACATTTAGTATGAAAGCTTTAATTTAAAGCTTAAATATTATAGAGCGGAAAATCTGCATTATTATATGAAATAATCTCCATTAACCCATTAATCGCCAAAACTATAAGGTAGAAGTTTTCAATTTTTTAGCTGAACGGCAACTGCCACCACAAACTATGAAATATAATTTTCACTTTATACGATAATAAAATTTTGCTTCATTAAGTAAGGCCGATTTTTTAATTGCAAAATAGCGGTGGGTATTTACATAACTTAAATATGTGCATTTATTTTCACCGTTGCGTGAACGCAACACTAGCGGGTAATGGGTTAACAAAAAAGAACTATCCATATATTTATAAATTAACATATATGGCATGAAAATCAGCTAAATTATTTAAAAAAAAAAAAAAAAAAAAAAAAAAACATTTTTTTTTAAAGCTAGAAAATTTTTATTAATTCAGCATTAATTTTACAGAAAATAAAAATTCTAAAAAGCAGCTTTATTTTTTATTTATTTATTTATTTATTTGTATGCGAAACATACGTGGCCTATCTAAAAAGTATCAAACCTTTCGCCAAAAAATGATGAATTACCTGACGGGAATGGAACCCTAATTCCTTTCAATGTAGGCCCCTGGCTCCTCCACACACTTAACCAATCGTTCCTTTAATTGCCGAAAACTCTTCTAAAGGACTTCTTTTGGAATGGTGTTCAACTCCGCCATCGCGTTCTGTATATCTCATCTCTGTTCTAAAAGCGGGATCCTATAACCCTTTAACCCTCTCGATGTGTAAGTAATTCTTCGCGATGAGCGTATTTTACAGAATTTTTAATCTTCCACCACCGTTTCTTTAAAGCAAAAATTTTTGACTATCGTAATCGGGGGGAAATGTCCTGATTAAATCAGACAACGTTTTCGCTAAAAAATAACAGGTGGGAATAACCAAACAGTATTAATTAGACGGATAAATGCATGCCCGACAATATCTCGGGTTGCGCAGCGAGAGGGTTAAGACTCGAAACATTTTCACATTTAAATATTACATTCTTCTGGTTATTAATTCTATACTGACCCTAATAACACTTAAAAAAATAATTAAAAATTTTTTCGTCACCCCCTGGAGCGTGGAGAGTACCCCATGAACGTGCGGGTTGGGCTTTTTCTGTGAAAGCCACAACCGCACGACCGTACGGGTTCGTCTTTTCCTGTGAAATCATTACTTACAAGATGATTTGGGAAGTATTGGCTGAAGTACTGCATTTGAATCCTTACTAGCTCTAAAGCCTAAAAACGAAGAAGAAAATTAATACTTAAGATGTACTTATCGACCTCAAAAAATTCATATTTTAATTAATTTAAAAATGTTTGCCATATTTTTAAAGCTTTTTTTATGATATCGATTTTATTTTTTCGATAAGTCTATAACTTTTTTAATTGCCTTATATAATTTATACCTGCTATTGCGTGAAAACTAAAGGTCCAGGATGAGGTACAGAAATGAACTTCTTAACATCTTACTTTTTTTATTCTTTTTTCATTCTCTTAGCCTTTGCCGAAACTGGGTTGGCGGTAGAACTTTGGGGAATTAGTTCAGGAGACTTTGATGAGGAATAATGATCCAAAATTGTCATTTCTTTAGAAATATTTGCAATTTTTTCTTCATGGAACTCATCTGAACTAGGCTATCCTTCTAATAAATATTCTTCTAATGTTTTGTCCGCAACCTCGTCACCATCCGAGAGATCACTAAATTCAGAGTCTGATTTATTCATCAACTGCAATATTTCTTCTTGTGTGAGAATTCTTTTCCGCTTAGACATCTGAAAAAGTATTTTGTTTTGCTTTGTCAAAAGGTTACAAAGTATTCCATAAAAACTAATAAAATGTATTAGAAAATTTTATTAATTAAAAGAAAAAAAAGTAAAAATAATTCATCCATGACAACACCCAAGAAAATAAAAAGGCATAAATTATTTAACAACATACTTCTTTTTTATTCTGGCTGTCAACAAAATTATTGAAACAGAAAACAAAATGAACATTGAGAAAGCTCTTACCTTTACAGTAGCTCTGACTAACGTAACGCTCAAGTCGCACAATCGTGCGCGTAAATGAATCTTGAGTCCTACGAGCAACATAAATAGTGCATAATATTTTTTATTGTATTACACTTATTTAGATATTAAAGCAAAAACATTTATCCAAGCAATTAGAAATATACTTCTAATTACCTTTTTACGATAGATAAAACGATGAGCTGTATCCGTTGTACTTGTAAACAAAACTAGTCATTTCGGCTAAAAGTAAAACATGTACGGCAACCGTCATCTGTTGATAAAAAATGATACTTTTTTTTTTTTTTTGCTAACCAGAAAGATCGTTCGATTCGGGTTTTTATTACATACGACTGCTTCAGAAGCAAAAATTTATATGAACGTCGAACCCGCACGATCGTGCGGATTTTCGTAAACAACCAAAAATCGCAAGAACCCACGTCTGGAGAGTAGAGGGGATGGCGAACTATTGGAATTCCATGTTTCGCCAAAAAAGTCTGAATCGGGTGCGAAGAATGAGCTGGAGAAATGATGAATTTTAATACACCTGATGAAACTTACGAATTTTTTAGCTTTGAGAATCACCAAGCTTTTGCAAAATTTCGTGCTGCACCTTTGTTCAACCCGTTCAATCATCTTGAGAGAATCAAAATCCGACGAATATGTATGACATCACTTAACTCGGAGGCCAGCTGGCAACGACAGACTTGCTGGAATCAGGAAAAAAAATTCAAACATGAGCATTAACCCTATCGAGGCGTATATGTTTTATTCAAAAATTGTGTGTTTAAGAATTTTTATTCTTTTATCACCGGTTTTTCAAAAACAAATATTTTGTCTAATTTAATCGGGAAAATGCTCCGATTTAAATAAGTCATAATTTGCAATAAAAAATATCTGGTGGGAATGATCAAAGAGGTTTAATTAGACGGAAAAATTCCTCCCCGAGAAAATGTCGGGTTCCGCAGCCAGAGGGTTAAGCTGCCTCCTACCAATGTACAACAGTGGTCACCACTCTAGAATCACTACTGCGAGCGGGAAAAATCAAGGTCGAATAATTGTGAGACAGACCTCGTATTCGGTATCGTTACACGATGTTTAACCCCTTAATTCTCGCTTCCGTGATATTCACGGTCTGTGTCTTTTATTTATTATATTCTTCTGTGTTTGATTCCCACCAGTTTTATAAAATAGCGTAAATGGCTTTATTATGGTATCATTTTGCCTGCCATTAAATAAAGTGAATATTTCGTTTTCGAAAAAGTGGTGCCAATAAGCAATTTGAATTTTTAAACCATAATTTAATGCGACCGTTAAAGGGTTAAAAATTCGAAGTTAACTATGCTCTCGTAACTTCTAGCTTATAATAAGTTCTTTTCATTATAAAATGTTACTTCGGAACGTTAAAAATGTGATACGTTTGTCACCGTAAAAATAACTTTGGGAATATAGAATTAATCAGTTTAATAATTTAGCATCAAAACTTCAGGATTAACATTTCAAAGTATCTTTTCGGAAACAGTTACACTTTCATATAATGTAAAACGAAACATCTATTCAGAGGTGCCAAGTTCGCACTAATCTTCCGTAATGCGTGGATTAGTTTAACCCAGTTTAACAACGTTTCGAACCAGAAAAATTATTTGATGAACCTTTATTTACTTAATTCCAGTTTTCTACGTGTAACTTATTTAATTTCATCACTGAAAAAAAATTCTGGTGCGAAATGTATTAAACCAGGGTTAAATTAACCCACGTATTACGGAGGATTAGTGGCAACTTGGCACCTATGTCTATTCATAAATATAAAAGGAAAAGTAGAATAAAGAAATCTTCGCTTTATATACTTCAAATTAGAAATGCGCCGAATTTAAAATTCCTATTTTATAAACTGAAATTCGTGTTCTTTATACAACGTCACCTTCCATATAAACATTAAACATTTAACAGTGATTGATATTTATAAAACCTTTTGCTCAATTTCTTGCAACAGAAAAGAAAAAAAGACGCATTTTTATATTAATGTTAATGTTGCTTGACATTACTTCACTAAAAAAAAATGTTGAGTTAGGCATGATTTAATAAAAAATCATGCCTAAAATGTAAACTATCTACAATTTCTATTTTGCTTTCTCGACGTATAAACAAAGTTTAATTATAAGTAATCTTTAATTAATATTTAAGTTACGAAAATACAAAAATACTGTATTGTCACCGGAAACGCACCAATGTACAGTAGTGGAAAAAAAGTAAACATTCCCGACTAACTCTGTAACTAATTATAATAGAAGACACTTACCGGTACCAAACGATTGGAAATAAAGTCTACTTTTAAATGATGTATATAAAATTTTCTTTGGGGGCTATCTACATATCAAAATCAGATCAAACTTTGTTTTTTGCAATGGCAATAGCCGATTTTGACAATATATTTTGAATTTTCGCTTCAAAATATGCCTATAAACGAAATTTCAGGTCATTTCGATGATAAGGTTTCGAATTAAAAACATTAAAAATTTAAAGCTTCTAAGGTTAAATTACATTTCCCTATTTTTATTAATATCTCCTGAAATTATGATCCTTATGTGATAAATTCTTGTGTGCGTATAATACTAAAAAAAAAAAGAAACATAAATACATGGAATTTGTAATTAAAAAAAGTTATAATATAAATTATGAATTATGAAATTAAAATTCGACAATAATATGAATTGCAACCATCAATTTTTTTTATAGATTTATATTTATTATGTCTTACTTTTTGTGAATTCTCAATTTAAAATTTATTTTTCAAGTAGTTTTTAAATTATAATTAAAAACATCAAAATGATGGTTTCAGGGACCGTTTATGATGTGCAAAAAAGCATAATTTGAATAAAAAACAAAATTAGCTCTATTCCATTAAAACATTTGTTCTGGCAATAGACAAAACATATAAAGCGAATGAAATGGTCATATTGTAAAGAAATAATACATTAATAGAAATCTTTCTGTAGCATTTCAACAATCGATTATCGAACATTAATTTGGATACACCCCCTAAAATATGTTAACTTTAAAATAATTAATTTCCCTGAAACCAATCAAATGAATTTCACGAAAATTTGGATTTAGGATAATTAAAGGGTGTAGATTTTATTTATGATGTGAAACTTGAGAATTGCTATTGAGTAATAATATTAAAAAAAAAAAAATGTTTGGGCTCGTTGTATGTAGATGGCCCCCTAAGAAAATTTTATATACATCATTTAAACGTACACTTTATTTCCAATCGTTTCGTACAAGTAACTTTCTTCTACAATAATTTGTTGCAGAGTTAGCAGGGGGTGTTTACTTTTTTTTTTTTTTTTTCACGGCTGTACATAATGTTTATAAATCAGAAAGAAAATTGAAAATCTTTTTAAATATTCCACTCTTACATACATGGACCGAAATAATATAAATAAAAGTGTGTATAAGCATCCAGAAATTTATAAACTAAATAATATGGTGTAAAATTCTACGTAAAAGAAACCTTTTTTCAGCATGGACTTCTTTTATGTAACTAAACGTTAATTTTCCTGAAGAAAAAAATAATTAAATATTAGCTGTAATTTTTACTCAGTTTTATGTACGAAACAAATCCTTTCTAGTTATGAGTTGAGAGAGTGTTTTAAAATTCGAAACTCACTAAACTCTCGTAACTGGTCCCTTGATAGTAATTCCTTTTCATTGCAAAATATTACTTTAGAACAGGGAACATATTACGTTTGTCACAACATAAAGAACTCGCGCAAAGCCGCATTGATCATTCTTATAATTTAGCCTAAAAAAATTAAGCTTGGATAGTTTACAATATTTTTTCAGAACAAAAATCCACTGTTTCGCGCTCTAGGAATAAAAATAAGGAAAATATATTTAGAATCTAAATTATATGAAAAGAGGATCTACACACGCAAAAAAAATTGTCTTTCTTGCAGACGTTAATTTTCTGGAAGTTACATAAACAAGAAATTAGTTTGAAGTTTTATTCTCTTTTGTGTTCAAATAAATTCCTTTTTGTTATAAGTTATAAAA
Source organism: Maratus speciosus (assembly GCA_963932465.1). Taxonomy (NCBI): domain Eukaryota; kingdom Metazoa; phylum Arthropoda; class Arachnida; order Araneae; family Salticidae; genus Maratus; species Maratus speciosus. Next base: position 31,970,626 of record OZ010787.1, on the reverse strand, counting down.
TAATTAGATGCTCGAAGTTCACCTTACGCTCGTAATTCGCCCCTTCAGAATAATCCATTTCATTATAAAAGGTTACTTCGGAACAGGTGGTACGTTTTTGAATATATAAAAATCTTGTGCAATTCATCATTACGTATTCCTATAATTTTACTGACATACATTGAGCTTGTATAGTTTAGAATGTATTTCCAGAACAAATTTTCACTATTACATAACGTAAAATGCACGATCAATGAATAAAAATATAAAAACACAGGTATTTATAAACTAAATTATATGGGGAAAACTTCTCAAAACTAATTTGTTTTTTCAGACGTTAATTTGTTTTTAAATAAATGGACTTAAATAATCAATTTTTAATCATTTTTTTACTTCAAAACAAAATCCCACCCGCTGATGGCGTATTTAAAAACTTCAAGTACTCGAAGTTAACGATACTCGTCTTTTTTTTTTACAAGCTGACGCAATATTTATTTACTCAAATTAGTTTAAGGGATCATACTCTCGTAACATGTCTAATTTTCACAGTACAATATTAATTTGGAGCATGGAAGATGTGATACGTTTGTTACAATATCAAGACTTTGGCAATACACCCTTAATCATATTAATTCTTTTTTACAAAAAAACAAAATTTCAGTCATAAATAACTTATAATTTACTGTCGAAAGAAATTTATTCAAAATATAATCCATATTAATAAAAATAAGCTGAAAGATATTTATAATCTAAAATAAATGGTAGCATTTTGTATGTAATAAATATTTTCCTTTTTAAGATACATTATATAAGATAATCACATTTTTCATTAAATAAACGTCCAATTTCATAAAATACCCAAACTTTAAAATTAAGTTAATTTTTTTATTATTTTATGTATATGGACAAAATTCCTTCTGGTTACAAGTTCAAAGTTCACAATACTCTCCTAACTTGTACATTGATAGGGATTTGTTTTTTACGTAAAAGTTTTTCCGGAAAAGAGGACCTTTATTTTTTATGTAAATTAAGTTATTTTGCGTGTTTTTCTTCTTTAGAGCTTAGTTCTAGGGTCTCGATTTCGTTCATATTGTCAAAAATGTAGTTTGCGGATTGTGAGTCCGGAATCGTAATATTGTAGTGAATAGATCATCTTGCATCACACCACTATTTAACTGCATAGAATTTAAGAATTACCGAGGGAAAGTAAGGCTTCCACAGACGTCTATTTTTATATTCTATTCGCACCACTATTTAAAAAAAAAAAAAAAAAAAAAAAAAAAAAAAAAAAAAAAAAAAAAAAAAAAAAAAGTAGTGCATTTCGCTTCCTAATGCTCCCGAACTGTATGTCAATAATTTTTGTTTTGAGAAAGTGGTGTGAGGTAGAATTAAAAGTAGTCGCCCATGGCAGCCTCTGAGGGAAGTTATATGTTATCCTTTAACTCTTTCAGGGGCAATGCATTTTCAATGCTATACTGTTGAAATAAGTGAGTAATTTATCAACAATTTTAAATGGATATAAGAAAAAGGTTATATTTCACATTCACATTAAATGGAAAATGTTTAATAAAAATTCTGGTGTCACGTGGCGTTTGGGAATTAAAATGGAGGGGTTTTATAAACATACCACCTCCCCTGAAAAGGTTATATACCACTCTTTGTTATGTGGAATTTTTATCTGTGCGATAAACAGAATGATGAAGACAGGTAATTTCAATGAATTTGTTCATTTTTTCCCTGTACTTCCTCCATGTGGCCCAACTCTCTATACTTTGACATAAAAATGCAAAAATATATTTGGATTTCAAACTAACCTATTCTAAGGTGATTTTACTTTGTTTCGACTCCACGAGGACTCCTACTCGGTCCGCTTTTTGAACACCACTTTTTTCAAAGAAAATTTTCCTTTATAAATTTCGTAGAAACTCAAACAGAACGACGTTTTTCTTGCAATTGTTGCAAAAAAATTACCAGGAATTTATTTTTTAAAAATTTCTATTTTTTTAAACGGACCTGTGGAAGCTCTGCTCCACCAAGGAGCTAGGATCTTTTTTCACAGGCGCTTGTACTATGAATTTGCCCGATATGTCTCTCTTGTGTGTGGTTATAAACTGCGTGCCAAATGTTATTTCTTCACCATTTCTCGCACGTACGATCTCACTTGATTTGTTCATTTTCCCCAACAATTTCATTTCGTAATTTAAATCTGTTTCAATAAGTAACACACAATGCACTTGTTCTTGCTCGACAGACTAGTAAACACTCACACTCATTATGCAACCGAACACCGTGTTTTCCAATATTAATTTAGAACTTGCTATACGACCCGCGCTTACCATTTCTAAAAATATTTATGCTCTTAACAAAAGATCTATTTATCCCTGTCTATGAAACTCAAGATCAGCCAGCTGAATTGACTCTGGAATTTAACTTTATGTAATATAAATATATCTTGAGGGTATAGTTTGAAAAATAATTTGAAACATAAGTCAATTTGTATCCCTACACGAGGTCCTGTCGCGAGAATTATTACTGATAAATGCTGTAGGTTTATTTTTTTACCACCACAGAGGATACACATAAACATGATACTGAACGCTGCCATAGAAATACTCAAGACCAGAGGACACGAGAGTGTCGACATCACTAATTGATCGACTTCTCACTAGTGGTCGAATTCACACCGGTAAATCTGGGATAGAAATTTTCTTTTATTTTATTTGTGGACCATCTATCATCTTATAAAACAATAATAACTATTTAAGCTTACTGGTGATAATTCGGAATCCCTAAATAAAAATTCAGCCAGACGCTTAATGCCACAGTGTTGCTGCATCTGGCTGATTTTTTTTATTGGGGGTTTCCAAATTCTCACCAGTAAGTTTAAATAGTTATTATTGCTTTAAAAGATGATAGATATTCCACAAATAAAACAAAAGAAAGTTACTATTCAAAATTTTCCGATGTGAATTCCAACACTAGTCAGAAGTCAGCCGATTAGTGATGACTTTACACTTGTGTCCTCTGCCCTTGAGTATTTCGATGACAGCGTACTGAAACATTATTTTTTTTTTCTTTTCGAATTCCTAACCTTTCTTCGAATTGCAAAGTTAATGAATTGCTCAATAATTCCTTTTTTAAACCTTTCGACTCCGGTGCCTCTTAGGCAAATTTTATTCGTCGGCACCACTTCTTTCAAAGAAGTTTTTTCCACGTACACATTTTCAAAAATGTTCTGATTAAATAAGGAAAATTTTATTTTCCTTTATTACTGGTGCCAAAAACAAATTTTGCAAAGAAAGATGATGTCGCGTCACACGCGACAAATGAGTAGAAAAGGTTGAGAAAACGTAGAGTGAAATCGTATTTCTAAATTTATCCTTCGTGTAAACAAACGTAGTGGAAAGCCGAACTGGTTAATATTTACTTGTTCTTACATTCGCAATATCAGCAAAACTCTCATTTTGGTTCTTTATCTCGAAGGGAATCGCATCATCATGTAACGTTTATCTGCTTTTATTTGCTGGCAATTTGTCTGGCATCTCTTTGTTATAATTTTTTTTTCGTATTGCAGTTGAGTTCCCCTCCGGCCTATAAAAGCAAAGAAGTGTATTGAGTCGTGTATGCTATATTATACAAGAAAATGACGCAGTACACTTTTTAACCCCTTAATTCTCGCTCCCGTCAATTTCACCTCACGTGCTGAGGGGCCGTTCGTTATTTCTCGTGCCCCTCATATTTCCAGGCTGGAGATTTATTGCTGGAAGAACTTCTGGAACCAGAAAAATTTAACTGACATTTCCGTGTGAAGTCTTTGAATATTAACGTCGGCTTTCAGTGCTGATTATGATGTTGGACTTTGTATTGCATGTTTCGAAATATATCATGCTCAAAAAAAATATCAAAATTTAATGCATGTATATTATTTCAAATATTATTTGTAAAAATGTGCGTGATGATGATAAATGATGATCTAAGATGTGAAAAATAAAGGCCTTATTTGCATTAATATGTATGGTGTAAAACAAATATTAAGACACAAAATTCTCGCATGATTGCTTTTCTACAAACGTGAATTTGTTCTATAAAAACTTTTTTTTTTCACATTAAAAGAAAACTAATTACATGTATAATTTACGATCCTTATAATTATTAAATTTCTGTAATAAAAAAATAGGTACCTTTTTTATGGTTTTTGCAAATATTAAGCGATCATTAAGGGGTTAAGGTTGTCTGTAATAAAAAAAATAGGTACCCTTTTTATGGTTTTTCCAAAAATAAGCGATCATTAAGGGATTAAGCCAGTCTGTGATTTCATCAGCAGAAATATTTTCTAGCTGCTGTTCCTGGCGTCATACCAGAATTTTATTCAAAATTACGCGTTCCACTTGGAATTATGTGCATATGAATTTTCGTTGTTCGTTTTGATAAAAAAAAAAAAAAAAAAAAAACGGAATGGGAGTGGCGGTTAACCAAAGTTGGCAGTTAATAGATTGGCGGACAATCGGAAATTTACTCTATTCAAGATGTTAGATTATTTCTCGGTCTCGAATGACAGACAAATATCCAAGGTCCGGCTATTAATTTCCAGGACTGACGTAACTGTACGAGAACGAAAACCCGGAAGATGGCTCAAATGATTGCATATTGAAGAGCGTTTTCTTGCGCATGTGCAGTGCACTCGGTGCCATTCTGAAGTAAGTGGTTCTCGTGGAAAGGCGCATTAACCCCTTCGGAACGGGAGCCTTTTGCGAAATTTTTAATCTTTTGACACCGTTTTTTAAAAACAGAAATTTGTGTCTTCTTGAATCGAGAAAATGCGCTGATTTAATAAGGCAGATTTTACAGTAAAATTTTACTGGTGAGGAAAAACAAGGATTCTGAGCGCTTCATGCGGCACGTATACGTGTCGCTCGTCCCCAAAGGGTTAAAACGCAGCTCTTAAATTCCTGTCGTCGAAGTGAAAATGAAGCAAAGAATTAACATTAAATTTTGCTTAAAATTGGGCAAGACCGCTGCTGAAACCTACGAAATGTTAAAACAAGTTTACGGCGAGGAAGCATTATCCTGCTCAAGAACTTTTGAATGGTTTAAACGCTTTTGGGACAGGCGCGAAAGCGTCGAAGATGATTCCCACACAGGACGGCCGCAGTCCGTGCGCACGGCGGAAGCAATTCAAAAAGTTCACGATATGGTGAAATGTGATCGTTGATTTACTATGTGAGTACTCGCCAATGAATTGAACATGAACAAAGGGACGGCTCGGCGAATTTTGACGCAAGACCTAGGCAAACGCAAGATTTGTTCCAGATTCGCGTTGCCTGTGAGGTGATTCTTAGCCCAGCATGGTGTCGTTGAGATGCAGCATCCACCGTACTCTCCAGACCTAACACCCGCAGACATTTTCCTGTTTCCTAAGCTAAAAAATTCGCTGAAGGGAACAAGATTACAGGATGTCGAAGCGATCAAGAAAACTGTAACGTCACTATTAAAGAGCATATTCCAAAAGAGAACATTAAAACTTCTTTCCGAAATTTGTAAAGCCGAGCACAGACGTGCATTACGGCTGATGGGGATTACTTCGAATCATATTAAATGGCTATGTGTTTAAACTTTTTTTTCTTCTGAGTTATTCCATGAGTCCTGGAAATTAATAGACGGGCCTTGCATTACGAAGTCCGAGAAGTCAAAAGAGTCTACAACGTGAACAACCCTGCAAGCAATTCTCGCTCTAAAAATAACTCAGTTTATTCACATTGTAGTGTTCCGATTCCTTTTATCTTTGGACTACAAAGCATCAACATTATCAAACGAGACGGAAACTTATTAATAATAAATACATTTGTAATCTATATCATTGCACAAATCTCACGCGAAAACTAACACTGTTTTACATGTTCTAGCCTCGACTCACAGAATTTTTACACCAATCTTCCCCTGCATGGTGACGTCATCTGTTATTATAATAGAAACTTAAAACATATATTTTATAAAATACTGTGCATAACTTAAAACTGGTTGCGATTTAAAGGAATCATCCGAGACATCTAGCTAATTAATTTACCGTTAGCGGCTGAATAAATCTGTGGATCATAAATGCGGGGTTCACATTTTATTGGGAATATTGTATTATTCATACCAGAACCATTAATCTGTAATCTTCATGAAAATTATATTTAAGATATGCTATAGAAAGGTACGATGGAGATATTATATTCTAAAATAGTGGTAGGAACAATAACTTTTTCCCTATGGAATGCGACTCCAGTACATGTGATCTATTAAGGCTCTACAGGGATTTATGAACTTATTCTATCCAAATAACCGGGGGGGGGGATTTTTAAAAACTAAATAAATTTATTGTGTTTTGTCATTTCGTTTTAACCTCTGATTACGAATTCTTAGGTCTGCGGCACTCAGTCTCTGCATTTCCGTCATATTGTGACTCATAAACGACTCCCTGTCACTGTCAGTGTCAAAAATTATAATAACCGGGCTAACTTCCCCATTAAAAACGAACAGAAATTTTTGCCATATGTGTGAGAAAAATTTTGCATGAACAAGCCACTAAAATAAGGGAAATGTTTCTATTCATAATTTATCTCTGGCAGTTTCCGTCGGCGGTAATGGGAAACTCGTGATCCGATGTAAAAAATCAGCCGCCATCTTACGACAACCTCTTTAGTTACTTCACTCACAACTAGTAGACCCTGCACTATATGTCTCCTTCTCTTTATTCATAACTCCATTGTTAAAACAGTTATAGAAAGAGCTCTTGGTCAAATATAATGCATAGATGCCAACATCTCTTAATTGTCCCGGATTCTGATCGAAGACGAACATGTGTTCAACCGGAAATTTTATTTAATAAAATATTTCTCAATGAAATCTAAAATTTACCTTATAGAAAGAGGACACATTTCCTTATACATATTTTCCTGTTTAAAGCATGCTTGTCTTCGATCAGACTCCGGAATAATTAAGAGATGTTAGCATCTATGCATAATGTAATTATTTGTACAGTTTAAAAATGTATAATAATCAGTTTTAATGCAAATCAGTATTTTTACGAATGCAGAAAATTCTTAATATGCGGCCACACTGATATTAACAATGTGTAACCATTCAAATTTAAAGTTTTTATTTATATAAAGGTGTTTATTTATCGAAAACGAAATTCAGATAAAAGCAATTAACAAATTTGAAAGATCAAGTCATACGTTTTAAATAAATATACTATATACACATTTTTTTAGGTAACTCTTAATTTTTGAAGAAACGATTCATATCAATCAAAAGAAATATACTTGAAAACATACAATGTGTCTAGACCAGAATACTAATATGCAACTTAATCTATGTGATGAATAATTGATAAGTCACACTGATTTTAAAATTAAAATTTTATAATTAATATATTTGATATAATTAACTTTTATTATTTCATGATATTTTTAATAAAATTTTAATACATTTTTCAGGTGAAAAGAAAAACATTATCATAGCTGCCAACCTTTACGCTTTTTTGCTACCACTAAAATTCAGAAGAGATTTTCGCCTTCTTTAATCGTGATATTTCGACCATTAAATAAGGCAATATTTACAATAAAATTTTAGTGGTACGAAGAAAGCGTAAAGGTTGGCAGCTATGCATTATAAAGTCGTTATAACTTATAACATTTATTTTTTAAGAGCAAAATCCGTATATCATTTTATTTTGGAAAACCGGCTGAACATAAAACGCAACAATACCAACGAGTGTACAACCGAAAATTGATACAAATACAGAATTTTATTTTTCAGAAAGAAAAAATCTGATGTAAGTGTTTACATTTTTCAACAACGTAAGAAAAGTACAGACTATATGTATCGCTGTAAGATGTTTTTGTTTATTTTATTTTGTTTGTTTAAGACGCTTTACAGTCTCATAAATATACTTCAGAGTCATTGGAAAACACGGTTTTCGCAAGAATTCGGAAAAGAAGAGACGAAAATCTAAAATTTCACTGTTCAATCGAATATGCTGAAAAAACTTGAGTTATTCAGAATCGAAATATAATAGGTATGCAATTTTATTTTTTATATTTTTGACTGAATAAGTACTGTGGCATTAAGGTGGACTGTATTATGCTGAATTAACAAGCATGATTATTTCTCAAATATATATATATATATATATATATATATATATAAAACTGCTAGGACAATATAATGCATATGGAAACAAAAAAGCATATGCAAAAGCATTTTTAGCAGTATTCTACCCATTGTTGTAGCGTCGCTAAATATATTTTGAATAACTTTGGCAAAGTTGAAAGAATTCCTTACACTATCTTTTAGTGGCGTATCGTTAGGAGACGCTAGGTAATTTTACTAATGTATCATTATATGCTAAATATTTTTTTATTTAATTTTCCAGGAGGAGAGCGTATGTGAGAGATACACTAGAAATGAATTTCGTTTTATACATATATTTAGTCCTGAGGGCGCTTAGAAAACCTGACCTCGGCTATTTCTCTCTCTGCCTTTGACCTACTTTCAGTTACATTTTACAATCTATCTAGGAAATACACGCGATCTTTCATGTTGGTATGGTGAGCGCGGCTGCTGAAAGGTTAATGTTTGAAAGTTATACGGTTAACCATCTGCTTACCGACTAATGGACCGATTAATACATTATAAATGATTATTCATACCAGAAATTTCTTTAAAATAAACTAAATATATAAGCCAGACAATAATAATTTAAATAAGTTAAATAGTTTAAAATAAAATTTCTTGTTAGGAATAATTTTATAAAATTTGAGTAAAATTTCCGGTGTTTCTAGGGTTAATCAAGACGAACTTTAGTACATAATAATATTGGTAGTAAAGTGACCCAGCTTCCCCTGAAGTTACGCCAATGCTACTAACCATATTGCACATACATAAAAAAATATATATTTTTTTTCTGCAAAATTAAACAATAATCATGCTACTCGGTGAACTATTGATGAACAGTGCACATTACGTTCACAAATTTTTGTATCTTAATTAAAACTAGTTGGATGTGCCAATCCCAAAACTTTCTTCTATCTTATACATCTTAATATTTCAAAAACTAGTTACACATGTTAATACTTCAATATTATTAGTTCATTACTATACCAACTTTGATTTTCGTCTTAAATTTCTGCTTCAGTCAATTAAATGAACTAAAAACGAGTTAATCTCTATCATGATATTTGTTAAAATTAATAGTTTTTCCTTATTCTGTTGTTATCAGATGTTTGTGAATAGCCGGCTTAGCAGGAAGTGAGTTCCCGCCTTTGCACGAGCCGCCGATGGGCAATAGAACTACGAAAAATCAAGAAAAGTATACAAAAATCGCCATCACAGAGCCCCATTACCGCGCGATATTACCAAATTCAAGGAGGACCTGCTGGCCAAAGCCAAAAACATGCACAAAAAATTTGGTTCAATTGTATGCATATTTTATACAATTTTCAATTGTACAATAAAGAAAATGGTACAGACATCGTAATTATAGCGCACCCTTCCAGCGGAATTTTTCCAAATTCAGGGAGGACCTTCATGCCATGAACAAAAAGAAACACAAAAAATTTGGCTCAATTCTCTGCATAACTTCATACACTTTTCGATGGTATAATATTCAAAATGGCACGAAAATCGCTATTACAGCGCCCCCTACCCGCAATTTTTTTCCAAATTAAGGAAGGACCTGCTTGCCATATCCAAGAACTTAAAATAAAAATTTGGTTCAATTCTATGCATAACTTCATACACTTTTCGATGGTTACAATATGCAAAATCGCTATTACAGCGCCCCTTAGTGGCAATTTTTTTTCCAAATTCAGGGAGGTGCTGCTTGTCATAGCCATAAACTTAAAATAAAAATTTGGTTCAATTCTATGCATAACTTCATACACTTTTGGATGGTACAATATTCAAAATCTCTGTTAGAGCGCCCCCTACCGGCGAATGTTTTCCAAATTCAGGGAGGATCTGCCTGCAAAGGCCAAAAACTTAAAATAAAAATTTGGTTCAATTCTATGCACAACTTCATACACTTTTGGATAGTACAATATTCAAAATCGCACAAAAATCGCTGTGACAGCGCCCCCTACCGGCGAATTTTTTTTCCAAATTCAGGGAAGACCTACCTGCCATAGCCAAAAACTTAAAATAAAAATTTGGTTCAATTCTATGCATAACTTCATACACTTTTTGATGGTAAAATATTCAAAATCGCACAAAAATCGCTTTTGCAGCGCCCTCTACCGGCGAATTTTTTCCAAATTCAGGGAGAACCTACCTGCCACATCTAAAAACTTAAAATAAAAATTTGGTTCTATTCTATACATAACTTCATATACTTTTGGATGGTACAATATTCAAAATCGCACAAAAATCGCTGTTACAGCGTCCCCTAGCGGCGAATTTTTTCCAAATTCAGGGAGGACCTACCTGCCATATCCAAAAACTTAAAATAAAAATTTGGTTCAATTCTATGCATAACTTCATATACTTTTGGATGGTACAATATTCAAAATCGCACAAAAATCGCTATATCAGCGCCCCCTACCGGCGAATTTTTTCCAAATTCAGGGAGGATCTGCTTGCCATAGCCAAAAACTTAACATAAAAATTTGGTTCAATTCTATGCATAACTTCATACACTTTTTCATGGTACAATGGCGACAGACACACGGACAGACGGACACACGGACACACGGTCAGACAGAAATTTTCTATAAACATGTTTTTTGGGATCTCTGACCCCTAAAACATGTAAATCCGTCGAAAACCGGAAGTCGAAAAAAATTTCGATTACAATACTTTCTTCTATTGAAGATAGAAGAAAGTAAAAATCGTGTAAGAACTGTATCATATAGTTAGCAATAGCTTATAACAAGTCAAATTATATTATTAAACAAAAACATAATTTGAAGAACAAATTTAAAAAACAAAATTTATTTCCTACATTGTTTAAGCCCGTGAAGGGACAGATATTAAGTTATTTCATTCAATTAGTTCTACATTTAATGCTAAATATTTGTAAAAAATTAGTTAAGCCAATTGAAGATTATAAAATAAAAACTAGTTGGATGTGCCAATCCCAAAACTTTCTTCTATCTTATACATCTTAATATTTCAAAACCTAGTTACACATGTTAATACTTCAATATTATTAGTTCAATACTATACCAACTTTGATTTTCATCTTAAATTTCTGCTCAAGTCAATTAAACGGACTGAAAACGAGTTAATCTATATCATGATATTTGTTAAAATTATTAATTTTTCCTTATTCTGTCGTTATCAGCTGTTTGCGAATAGCCGGCATAGCAAGAAGCGAGTTCCCGCCGCTGCATGAGACGCCGATGCACAATAGAACTACGAAAAATCAAGAAAAGTATACAAAAATCGCTAGCACGGAGCCCCTTTACCGCGCAATATTACCAAATTCAAGGAGAACCTGTTGGCCAAAGCCAAAAACAAGCACAAATATTTTGGTTTAATTGTATGCATAATTTTATACGCTGTTCGATGGTACAATAATGAAAATGGCACAGAGATCGGAATTATAGCGCCCCCTTCTTTCGGATTTTTTTTCAAGTTCAGGGAGGACTGGTTTGCCATAGCCAGAAACATGCACAAAACATTTGGTTCAATTATATGGATAACTTCATACACTTTTCGATGGTACAATAATGAAAATGGTACAGACATCGCAATTATAGTGCCCCCTTCCGGCAGAATTTTTCCAAATTCAGGGAGGACCTTCGTGACATGATCAAAAATAAACACATAAAATTTGGTTCAATTCTATGCATAACTTCATACACTTTTCGGCGGTACAATATTCTAAATGGCACAAAAATTGTACAAAAATCGCTATTACAGCGCCCTCTACGAGCGATTGTTTTACAAATTAAGGGAGGACCTCCTTGCCATAGCCAAGAACTTAAAAATTTTTTTGGTTCAATTCTATGCATAACTTCATACACTTTTCGATGGTGCAATATTCAAAATCGCTCAAAAATCGCTATTACAGCACCCCCTAGCGGCGAATTTTTTCCAAATTCAGGGAGGACCTGCTTACCATAGCCAAAAACTTAAAATAAAAATTTGGTTTAATTCTATGCATAACTTCATACACTTTTGGACGGTATAATATTCAAAATCGCACTAAAATCGCTATTACAGTGCCCCCTACCGTCGAATTTTTTTTCAAATTCAGGGAGGACCTGCTTGCCATAGCCAAAAACTTAAAATAAAAATTTGGTTTAATTCTATGCATAACTTCATACACTTTTCGATAGTACAATATTCAAAATCGCACAAAAACGCATTTACAGCGCCCCCTACCGGCGATTTTTTTCCAAATTCAGGGAGGACCTGCTTGTCATATCCAAAAACTTAAACTAAAAATTTTGGTTCAATTCTATGCATAACTCCATACACTTTTGGATGGTACAATATTCAAAATCGCACAAAAATTGTTATATCAGCGCCCCCTACCGGCGAATTTTTTCCAAATTCCGGGAGGACCTGCTTGCCATAGCCAAAAACTTATAATAAAATTTTGGTTTAATTCTATACATAACTTCATACACTTTTTGATGGTACAATGGCGACAGACAGACGGACAGACGGACAGACGGACGGACGGACAGACGGACGGACGGACAGACGGACAGACGGACACACAGACAGACAGACATTTTCTATAAACATGTTTTTTGGAATCTCTGACCCCTAAAACATGCAAATCCGTCGAAAACCGGAAGTCGAAAAAAATTTCGATTACAATACTTTCTTCTATTGAAGATAGAAGAAAGTAATAAAATTCATACAACATGATACTTAAAACACCCTAAAAATTTAGATTCCGTTCAAATGAAATCGAAATAAATCTTATACTTCTTCTATTTTTAATTAAAAATATTTGTATTGCAGATTTTGTATTATGTTTATGACAATTGTGCATAAAATGATAAGGTGCATGCAGAATACAAAACTTTAAAAAAAGGTCTAAGATGATGTATTTCGATTTCATTTGAACGGAATGTAATTCTTTAGGGTGTTTTGTATCATATTGTACGAATTTTATTTTTATTTTATAATCTTAAATTGCCTTAACTAATTTGTTACAAAAATTTAACATTAAATGTGGAACTAATTGAATGAAATATCTTAATATCTGTCCCTTCTCGGGCTTAAACAATGTAGGAAATAAATATTTGTTTTTTTTTAAATTTGTTCTTCAAATTATGTTTTTGTTTAATATGTCAAGTTTTTTAATAACTACTGCACTCAGACGAACGCATTTCAAAATTAATAGAGAGCATCATCATCAGGCTTTGATGTATGCGGTATTGCATCACAATGTGGGATGCAGTTTACCAATGTGAAATTCAAAGTGTTTCACCACTGTAGTAATGCAGGTTGCGGTAGTGTGGATAAAAACTTCTAATTTGAACCTAAAAAATCTATAATCAAAACATAAAAAAAAGTAACTTCACTTAAATTTAGATACCCTATTTCCCACTCAGGAATGCTTGAATGTAAATGTAAATTGTGTTGAATCCATATTGCTAATATTTAACAATATTATAGCTGTGATACAGTAAAAAATAAAAAATAAAAGTTTTACTTAAACGTTTGAACCTTATTCTCTCCCAAGGGGTGATGTAAATACCTAAGTTAACCCTCCGTCTACCAGACGGGTCCATTGGACCCGACAGGTACATACAAAATATTCATTCAAACCAGAAATTTCTTTAAAATAAACTAAGTATATAAACCAGACAAAAATAAGGTAAATAAATAAGTTAAATAGTTTTAAATAAAAATTCTGGTGTAGAACGTTTTATTAAAACTTGAATAAAATTCCCGTTAGATCTAGGGTTAAACTTGGGGTATAAATAGTTCTTATCTCGGAAAAAAAATACATTTTAAAATTTAAGTTATGTAATTCCCCGCTAAGTTCGCTACCTGCGTAAAAAATAACAATCCATTAGAAATTTTTTACTAAAATATAAACTTGACCAAAGCAAAAACTTATTCTGAAAATATCCTTTTTATTTCCACTATGACGCCATATTCACCTTTTTAATTTTTGAAAAAAAAAAAAAAATCTAGCTCAATTTAATATTTCACGTGAAAATCTTTCACCTAAAAAGAAATAAATTATCATTACGGCTTTTGAAATTTTTGCAACAATAAAGTAAAAATGTTACATTTTCTATGAAAAAATGTCCGTTGATTTTCAATGTTAAAAGCGAAAATTGGAATTATTATGAAAAATAATTGAATAATCTAAACAAATATTGACCCATGTTTCTCTCTGGGTTATAATTCACCCATATGCAAAGGCTTTTTACCATTCGTTTTGACCCAGACGTCAGGCAAAAGTTTTACACTTTAAATTTATAATATCATTTGAATTAGTAAAGAATAAAAAATGAGTGGCATCAGGAACAAAAAGGTGGGAAGAAAAAATGAAAAAGTTATGATCTCCATAGGCTTTTCCATATTAAATTAACATTGAGAAGTGACACTGGAAATAAATAAGTATTGCGCTGCCGCGCAATACTTAAATATGATTCTCTGAAAGGTTTATTACACAGGAAAAATAATGAAAAAATCAGAGATGTCTAATTCCATTGGTTTCATTGGTTAAATATAAAGGGGGAAAAGGGGAGCTAGTCCCCCCCCCTTAATTTAGATAAATGGATTTTTCATGCAGAATTAATCGATTTGCTCCAAATTTAGTATACCAGTTTATTTTGTTAAGGAGATTCCCTGATTAAATTTGAAGGTTCATTAGTTAAGTGTATAGGGGTAAAGGGGGCTATTCCCCTCCTCCTTAATTTAGATAAATTGGTTTTTCATGAAGAATCAATCGATTTGCTACAAATTTAGTATATCGGTTTATCTTTTAAAACTATGTTTTTGAGAATTTTATAAAAGTTGCTCTATGCATTTAACTAACACAATGTGCATATTATATTTTGATTGCATTCACGCATGCGCAGTGTCACAATTTTTGTAAACCAACTCATTTTGTATCCAATTGTTATTATTTTTTAATTCTGATTACAAAGTATTGTGTACAATGCTGTCCGTCATATTTCCTGAAAATAACTTTTTTTAAATTTTAAGAACTCTGCAAATTTAAGCAAAAAACTTGGCAAAATTTGGGACTGCTTTTATAAAAACCTTAATTTATCTACAAGTATACATGCTATCCTCATAAAAATAAACACAGTATATTGCAATCAGCCACTTATTAATAATCTCGAGTTTGAACGCTTTTGCTACATTAGTTTTTACAGGGTTATTCAAAAGATATTCTTTAATTTTCAATTTGTTGACGGTCCCCTATGTGGTTTCGGAAAAAAAAAATTCGCGGAAATTTATGACCTATACTGTTTACAGACCTGCAATTTCAGGTTAATTCCTCATGTGTTTTTCTAGATATTTAACAAAACGTCCAAAATCGCAAGTGACCGGTCACCTTTGGCAATATAGTGTATGATGTCACAATAAGGCGGAAACACAGGGCCTGACTACGGCCAAAATGACCTTCAACCAGTAAAAGTTAATATCTGTTTTTGGAATAATTTAGACTAAAATTTTGCATAAATAAGGCGTTTAGATAAGGAGAAAACGTCTATTCAAGTTTGCTAATGGAAGTGGGGATGCACGGGGCATCCCATGGAATGCATGGGGTGTAATGAACCACTACAAAACCGGTTACATTTGGGGCTTCACCATTTTGAGGTTATGTCAATTCCTCTTCAATCATAGTTCCATGGTGCCATTGCCTTGGTACTACTAGCGCTTTCCCGCACAGAAAAATCCTATTCGTAAAATGATGAAATGATTGACTGACACCAGAATTTATAAACAAATTTCTTAGAAAGTAAAAACTCGTTCATGCAGGCTTTCGTTGAATTTTGGAATTAAAGTTAGGTGGTCCCGCCGTGGGATGACCACGTTTAAAAGGGCCGTTTAACCCTTTCAATTGTTACTTTAACCCTTGTTAAAATGGTTGACTGACATCGGTGTTTATGAACAAAGTTATATGATAGTAAGAAAAAGGCTTTTCTTCGAGTAAATTATGCAAAGGAAAGTTTAATTTCTAAATTCTGGTGCCAGTGTGGCATTTGGGAATTAAAATTAGGTGGTATATGTAATATAAGGGTGCCCTTCAAGGGGTTAAGAGGAGAAGTACTTCCATTGTTAACCCCTTGAGGGGCGGTGGGATACATTATATAACACCTAAATTTAATTAAGATTTGCACCAGAAAATTTTAATAAAGATTTACTTTTATAACTTTGGTGGAAAACAGTTGACAAATTGCTTTTCCTTATTTTGAAATAAAATTTTTCCAAATTTCCGGTGGAAATTCAGCATTACAGAAACGCAATTGCTTGCCCTCAAATGGTTAAAAGGCCTGAATGACACCGTTATATATATATATATATAAAGACATATGAAATCAAGTAAGCACGTGACTTCTGTACATTACAAAAAGCAAAACTTAATTTTTGATTTCTGGTGCCAATGTGGCTTTTTGGAATTAAAATTAAGTGGTATATATACCGGCGCCCTTCAAGGGCTTAACATGTTACGCAATGTTTTTATGCGAAAATTGACAATAGCTTGAAATATTATTTGAATTTGAAAATTATTGTATATTTTCAGATGGATAATTTATTCAAACGAATAGCAAATTGTGCACAAATGGCATCTATTTTCGCTATGAGAAAAACTGAAAGTCTTTCGTATTTGACATTTGGTGATGTTTTTTACGCAGGGTTGATATTCACAAGTCTTTAAGATTCTATAAGAAATCTGTATATTGCAATACCAGTGGAATTCAGTTTATTACTATTGTCTTACGTAAATTTAAACTGAGACGCCACCCACTGAATACTAGGCCTGAGAGCTGACATAAAAATGACAGATTTCGAAGGAGTTTTTTTCTGCGTGTGTACTGTCGCTGCCATTGAAATACTCAAGGCCAGACGCCACGAGTTGTGATGCTATCACTAATCGGCGGACTTCTCACTAGTATTGGAATTCATACCGGAAAACTTTGAATAGCAATTTTCTTTTATTATATTTGTGGAATATATATATCGTCTTATAAAGCAATAATAACTATTTAAACTTCCTGGTGATAATTTGAATCCCCCAATAAAAAAATCAGCCAGATGAGGCAACGCTGTGGAATTCCGCATCTGGCTGAATTTTTATTTAGGGATTCTGAATTGTCACCAGTAAGTTTAAATAGTTATTATTGTTTTATAAAATGATAGATATTTCACAAATAAAATAAAATAAAATTGCTATTCAAAATTTTCTGGTGGGAATTTCAACACTATTGAGAAATCGGTCGATTAGTGATGACGTCACAACTCGTGTCCTCTGGCCTTAAGTATTTCGATAGCAGCGGTACTGTCCGTTGAATATTGATAACAATTATTTTTAGAAGGTTTTTCCGCTTTATTTTTCTGAGATTAAATAAGTCAGAGAAACCCTTTATAAAATATTAGTGCCTAAATTTAAAGGACGTACATACGTAAAAAAAAAAATTGCTTTCTTTACCACCATTTTTTTATCAGCACTCAGGCCATGTATTCATAGGGCGGTGACTGAGGTGACACAAATTTGCTCAGTCTTTGTGTAATTTACTCAATGCACATATAATACTTTATCGTACTTATTTCGACACCCTTTCTATAGTAAAAATATGTTATATCTGTTTATTCTACCTTCACTTAAAACAGCGTGGTCCAACGTCAGCCCGTGTAGATCATCTATTTTCGAACAGAATGCCCAGTGTTATTTAATCGCAGAGTTTCTGCGATTAAATACAGCAAAGATTATTCTTCAGAAATGGTGGATGCACTCGTAATGGAAATTGGACCTGACTTAATGTATCAGTTTTTAGTTAGAATACATTGTAGACAATGCACATATAAGCATTTAACGGATTTATTCTACATTAAGTACATGGGAAGAAAAAATAACTTTTGCATATCATATACATGAACAATCTTTTAAACATATTTGACTTTACTATACATTATTCGATCGTCAAATGTCTCCACGAAATATATTACTTTTTATGTGTTTAATATTTTAAAGAAATTCAGAAACGTGATAGGAATTTATGGAGTAACATTTAAGGATAATTTCAGCAAGATCATTTGAAATTTTGTATGGGCATAACATATGCTTTTTATATTTAAGTACATACACTTATCTAAAATATGTAAAACATATTTACCGTCTTTCCCTATATTTGGAATATAAATGCATTGAAAAATCCAGTTTCTTGAGTTTAAATAAAATGTTTCTGAATTGTTTAAAGGTTTTATTTTAACATTTTGATGAAGTAATCGCATGAAATTTAAATATTTGACAAGCATTCATCCCGTCCGAACATTTGGCACTACAGCCTTTTCTGCTACTAAAAGATCATTAATATTAAATTAACTGGAATTTTTATTCAAATAAGATGTTTTAAAGACATATGAGAGCATTATGGCAAATGCCTGTTCAAAAACGTTTCATATGTTAACTGATTCATCATCATCAATTTTGTATTTGAAAATAAGGGATATTGATATCAGAAATAATATGTTTAATTGATCATTTGGACCCCGACGTCTCTTGCACAAATTTTATTCAGTGTACACCACTTTTTAAAAAGAAGTTTCCTTCAAGTACACAATTTTTAAAATGACCCGATTAAATAAGGCAACTTTTATTTTCCTTTATTACTGGTCCAAAAAACAAATTTTGTAAAGAAAGATGATGTCGCTGCAGCGGCGACATGGTACAGTAAGTGAGAAAACTCCGTTGTCGCCGCTGCGGTGACATTATGTTTCCTTGAAAAATTCGTTTTGGGCACCAGTAATAAAGTAAAATAAAATTTGCCTTATTTAATCAAAACATTTTTGAAATTGTGTACTTGAAGAAAACGTCTTTCTAAAAAGTGGTACCTACCGAATAAAATTTTTGTGTAATGACGAGGAGTTGCAGTCAAAATGACGCGGAGTGCAAAGTGTTAATAATTAACTATTTTCCGAATGTGATTTTATATTTTTAGGAAAATAATTCATGTTGAATGGGGTAAAAAAGAGAATTTTTTTTCTTTATATATTACTTAATTTTTTCTCAATTGTTTGTCTTTTTTAGAAATGTAAGTGGCGTATCAAGTGCAATTTCCATATTTCAAAAGTGTGAAAGGTATGATACAGAGATCGCTCTAATTAATATAATATGAGAATTTTTATATATAAGATGGCAAAAAAGAACTCGGATAAACTTTTCGATTATAAGTCTTTTAATAACCGCAGAAATCAAAATCAGGTTGATATCTGAGAAAAGTCATTTTCAGAAAAAGTGAGTTTTCGAAGTTTGTATCTTTTGAATTAATGTATAAGCAAAAACTTCTGATAAAATTTCCAGCAGTGAACCTCGTTTCTTGATATTTTTTTTTTTCGATTTACCTGAACAGATTTTTTTCAAACTGCGAAAGCCTGTAAAGGTTAGAACAAAGTTTTCTCTCTAAAATATTAATGCAAAATTCTCCATTTGTTTATTATTTAAAGATGGCCCATTTTGGGGCTCTTAAGGGCCTCAGCTAGATACACGAAGACATTTTCAATCTAAAGTTAAACCGGCGAAAGCGTTACTCTAAAATTTTTCATTTGTATTTCAATATTTTTCTTTTCCACAGATCTATGTCCGAAAGGATATCTTCGTACTTTATTCCGGTTACGATTTCGGTTGCAGTTTTTTTCTGCGGGCAATTTCAATTTTGGAACCGATTCCAAAAGTCAAAGAATTCTCATAAAAAATTCATCCAAAATCGAAATAGTAAAAAGGTACATGCTTAACCTTCCGTCTACCAGACGGGTCCATTGGACCCGACATGTACATTCAAAATATTTATTCAAACCAGAAATTTCTTCAAAACAAACTAAATGTATAAATCAGACAATAATAAGTTAAATAAACAAATTAAATAGTTTTAAGTAAAAATTCTGGTGTAGAATGTTTTTTTAAAACTTGAGTAAAATTTCCGGTAGTTCTAGGGTTAAGCATTGGCCTCAGATAAATAGTCTGTACGATTAAATTTGAATCTATCATTGGACCCTCTTGTTCTGTGTGCTGAAAGAGAAACTTTTTGTAGTGCCTACTTTTTATTTCGAAAGTGCATTTGAAAAATATGAAACAAAACACTCTGAAAGATGTTTCAACGGTTAGTTTGACGATTGATTCTTTATATTTTTGAAGTTTTTCTATATGTGTTGGTCACCGTACGATTGTGACTCAATTTCATTTTCTTCTATTGAACGCTTTCACAAAATCTCGGGATGTTTCGTGTTGGTATTAATTATTATGTGACTTTTTTCATCGGAATGAGCATATTGTGTCAAATACCAAACCTCTTTACGGTAACTTTGCCTTTTTTGCAAATCTTGACTATTAATTACGCATTTCCACCTGGCAAATCCCTATAAAAGAAACGCTATTGGAACCGCTTCACGGAATCCGATATATTTAAACTTTATGAAACTTTATTAACCTATCTTGAAACTTTATGTCCCCGAACAAATTCCCTTATGTTATTAGGGTTAAATGTACTATTCCCATTTTTTGTCGAGACTAATATCACAATGCTTAAGCCTTTGATCTCTGGAGGGTGAATTTCTTCAAAAAACCCAAATGTCACATTGGCACCAGTATTTTGCAAGCAAAAGATTCGGCTTATAATGTACACGAAAAAAAATGCATTAATCTATTTTCAAATAAATTTGGTTGAATATTCCTCTTCTAATGTGACATTTGGAGATTAAAATTCCGTGTGAAGAAATTATCCCACCAGAGCTCAAAGGGTTTTAAACAGTCTGTTTCAGTGAGGCCAAATGTTTATATCTTATGGAGAGATAGTAGAATATTATGGTTAGAGTTAAGTAGTGGTTCTTCATTTTAATTTGAATATTTCACGTACTGTTTGTTACCCTGTGTCTATATCGATTTCTCTAAAAAAGACAGAAGGATATTTAAACACAAAAACAAGTAAAATGTAAGAACATTTTACTTGAAGTTCATCTTGCAGGAGAATTATGTTGTAAGTCAAGAAATTCTTTATTACTCTTGTTATTGCTTGAGATATCTCCGATAAAGGGCTCAGTACTGGCTAGTTTCATTGGTTTTTGTAGAGTAAGTCACATAGCTGATAACTGCTATGCTTGTTAGCCACCATTATTTTTTAAACTTTTGTTATCCCTTATTCAATTAATGAGATATCTACCACAAAATAAGTCACATTTTTCCGTTCTAAAGTACTGGTAGCCAAAAATCGTAGCATGTGACTAACCCTGATTTAAAAACTCAATACAAGTTTTTAATATTTCTCAGCAAAACATATAGTGATTAAAAGCTTGGTATAACTTAATCTTTTTTTAACACGTTTAGTGTTAGCTTTCTGTTAGTTTTCGACAGAGGGATGTCATCTATTAGCGGTTTTTTAAATGTGAAATAATTATCATATTAGCGCAAATAAATAGACGTTATTTGCGTCAATTAACACCAATGTCAGACGGGCGTCTTTTTTGCTAAAGTATTATCCATTCACAATTGTGATCACATTTTGAATGGATAATACTTAAGCCAAAAAGAGGCAAAAATGACGCCCGTCTGACATTGGTCTTAATCTTACGATTGGTTAACATGATAAAAAAGGCTTACAATAATAAAATACATGTCACATGGGTAAATATACAGGGATGGCGCTGCGCCACAAATGGCTGATTTTCACCACTAAATTTTAATAGTATTCTTCACCTTATTAAATCTCAGAAATTATGTCATTAAATTTGGTGAGGAATATTATAAAAATTTAATGGTAGCAATCGGGTATTTGTGGCGCAGCGCTTGCAGTCATGATATAATATACAGCTTTTATTGGCATTCATATGGTGCGCAAAATACAGGGTGTTCATAAAAGAATATCCCAGGTGTAAATTTTAATAGTATCAACTGTAAGCGTTGTAGGGTGTTGGTTCAAGGCACAAATAAAGAGTTATTCAAACAGATTTAGATAAGCGTATGCGCGAGTACTGCTTTGTTATTGACTCACTTGCGGTGCCACATACGCAAAATACCGACTCCTGAGCATAAAGCGTTTTTGCTTTTCAATTTCTTAAGAGTGAATCTGTAATTTTAGTTCAACGTGAGTTTCGTTTAAAGTTTAATTGTGATACCCCATGTGGCAGAAGCATCCGTTGATGTTATAAGCAATACGCAACGACCGGATGTGTTTGTAAAGGGAAAAGTTCGGGACAACCAAAAGTGTCGGTACAGGATGGTGACCGTGTCAGAGCATCTTCCCAGCAAAGAAAGGCCATCAGCTGGAAAAAAGATGTCAGCCAGCGCTGCCATCGCGGTAAAGTGCAATGGTGCCATTACTTAAACCAGTACAAAAGTGTCCATGCGGAATGCAGCTGGCCCATCGGCGATGGCCAACAGCAGGCCAGCATTGGTATGCTATCGCATTTCTTCAATCCGGCACTTTTCCCGCAGTGCTAGCACATATCCCACTGCTATTCCTTTGCTGGCCCAACACTTTCCCTTACATAAAGTTCTTAAAGAATTCCATAACAAAAACAAAAAAAATAGAATTATGGCTCGTTTTTCTATAAGCTAGTTTCACCACGAGCTATAGAAACATCTGCAGAAGTGTCTACAATAGAAATGTTTGTACTTACAGCGGTTCACATGTGGTCACATTCCCAAGTACTAACCGCGCTCGACGCTGTTTGGTTTTCGTGATCGGACATGTAACACGCACTTTCTGCGTATACTACGACTGCTCGTAGTTTTCAAGCTCTTATTACACTATTTCAAGTTTGTTTCTTTTGTGATTTACGTTCCCAATCATTAAACTGGTATAGAAAATATTGTATTGTATAGAAATCCTATATATTTTATACACTTTTTTTTATTATTGATTCTGAACTGTATAAATTATGAAAACGGAAATCCTTTGTAACTTAGTAAAACCAGATTTAAGGAGAAAAAAATGTGCGTTGAAATAAAGAATTTATTTATTTATTCATTTACTTATTTATTTTGTTGGTGGCAATGATGCTATATTATTTACAGTTTCAAAAAAATTAGCTTCACAGCTTAAATTGTGTTAAGATATTCATTTCAGATTTGTGTTCAAATTCTCAATGTATTCGATATTCGCAATGCCACCTAGCGTAACAGTTCCCAGCAATAATACTTCAAAAGTTCGTGCACTTCTATATAGTGGTGGGCCAGTGCATGAGAAAAAACGGAAGCCCATCAGAATTTTATCTGATCATTTCCAATAGCAAAGTTGACTGAAGCTGTCCAGCAGTTGCCATGCAGTGGTAGACCATTACCCAGCACTTCTCTATCATTACCAGCACCTATCTTGCTACTGGCCAGCAATTGCTTCTTTTCTGGGTTACTGCGTAGTCCTTAGAAATGTGTTCGGAAATCAAGACTTGAACTTCAGTTGCCAAAGACGACAGTATGGAAGATTCTAAGGCTTAGATAACGTATATTCTCTTGTCCGCCATCTTGGATGTTTTGAGATTTCTTGGCGATTTTATGTTGGCGATCTTTATCGATATGGAACCCGTGTGACGTGTGTGTTCTGGCGTGACGTCTTCTGCCAACTCCGTTTTTCAGCGAGATTGTGCTTGAGAAGGTTTTCGTTTGGAATTTTGCGCATGTGCTTTGATATCGTGTTGTATCTTTCGATCTTTTTATTTTTATGTTAAATTTATTGGATGTATTTGATTGACCATGGGTTCTGTAGTCCGATTAAAAGCCTTGCTGATGTAATTAAGAAATATGAGATAATTTTGAATGATAAAGGAGGTTTGTTTACAATGCGTAGTCATAAGCCTATTTTGGGAAATGAAGATGATGGTGGGAGGTATTTGATGCTTGAGCTTTCAAGAAAGATATCTGTTAAGGTATGTTGATATTTTTTTGTATATTTTGTTGTTTTATTTTATAGCAATTTTTTTTTCTATTAGTTGTTTATTGTATATTTCTTATGCATTTCGGAGATTGGTGCACAGCAAATTACGTGCATTTACGAACTGCGACTTTAACGAGTTTTGTGCTTTTTTGCGATTGTTGTAGAAGGAATTTGCTGGATTCAGTGATGTTTTTTCGGTTAATGAACGCGTAGCGTTCATACGACTTTTAGTGTTTGCCGCTTTAACGAGTTTCGTGCATTTTCCAGACTACTGCAGAAGGAGTTTACTGAATCCAGTGATGTTTTTTTACGGTTAATGAACGCGTAGCGTTCATACGACGTTTAGTGATTGTCGCTTTAACGGCTTTGTTTATTATTTACATTTTATTTTCGTTAAGCCTAACATGCGTCTAAATCGGTGCTTGGCGACATTTTCTACTTGGCGGAAAAAGGAGATTTCACGCCAAGAAAAATTTTAAGATGGTGACCCCGGGAATTTATGACATCTGTTCCGATATTAAGAACACGTTTACACATGCATCCATACCAGTTATAATTGGTACATAATTGTGGAAGAATTGGAGTTTAGATTGGATGTGTGCCGTATAAGTAAAGGCGCACATACTGAACATTTGTCAGAAAAACTAGGTTATTTTAACTTCAATTTGGTGTATGATTTGTTGTAAATAGTGTAAATTAAACTGATATAGTATACCATAAAAACAACTGGGACATTCTTTTATGAACACTCTGTGCTGTAAAATGTTTCATATGTTTTTCCTTGTAACAAACTGCCAGAAAATATTTTTTGATAACATATTAAACTTTTACCATATATCTTCGCCTCACATCAATAGTAGGGCATCTAGTAATAAAGAAAAAATGAGATGTCTGACTTACTATGAATAACTGCTATGAATAACTGCGTTTGCACCCAGTGGAACAACTTCTGAAACACAAAGTTATGTTTAATACTATATCTCAGATGCGTTTTATAACAATCCCCTACTGTTCCGCTAGATGCAGACACAGTTTTTCACAGCAATAAATGAAACATCTCATTTTCGATTATTATTAGGTGTCCGACTGTTGCTCTGAGGCGACAATATATTCTTAAAACTAAAACTTTTTTCTTGTTTTTATTGGAATGAAAATTAAATATTCTGTCTTATTATCTAGATATTAAGTGTCTATAAATGGTTATGATTTGTAAAATAGAAATATTTTTTATAGATTCCAAGTTCTTTTAGTAAAACTATACATGGTTGGTAGTTTGGCCTTTTATTATTCAAAAATTTCAAATTCACACCGGAAATTTTGAAAGAAGAATTGTTACTTTAACCCTAGAACTACCGGAAATTTTACTCAAGTTTTATAAAAACATTCTACAGCAGAATTTTTACTTAAAACTATTTAATTTGTTTATTTAACTTATTATTGTCTGATTTAAACATTTAGTTTGTTTTGAAGAAATTTCTGGTTTGAATAGATATTTTGAATATACATGTCGGGTCCATTGGACCCTTCTGGTAGACAGAGGGTTAAACTATCACTAAATGTTCGAAATGAAATATAAAAAGGAATATTACAGGCAATTTCTGGTAGGAAAGCGTAAAAATGTTCGTAATTAAAAAACTGCCAAACAGGAAATCCTGATACAAGCCGTAAAAAGTTCTGCAAAATCTTTCGGGTATTTTTATTCAGAAATTTTTAGTTCACACCAGAAAATGTTTAGCATAATTTCCCCTTTATTTTATTCACTAAAGATATATCATTATAATATCTAAAAATAACTATTTAAAATTTCTGGGGAGAATTTAGAATTCTGAACGACAGTTTCATAAAAGACGCATAAATGCATCAATCCCCTGTGAAGTGTAAAACTAAATTTGCTCAATAATTTTTGTATTTTGTATAAAAGTTTGTATAAACCGAAAAGTAATATATGTGTACTTTGAATAAGAAGTAATGCTGGAAAGCACAAACACAAAATAAAAATTTTGTGTATAGCCAACGCTTATCATTATAAACGGTGATCTCTATAATAAGTATTGTTAAGAAGTTTGTAGTTAGCCAGATAAAATTTATAAAAATAAAATTCTACAGAAATTTATATCAAAATGTTCTCTTTATCCAAAATAAAATAATTTACATTCAGATAATTTTCGATTACATAAAATAATAAAGCTGAAAATCTCTAAAAATCTTTAAAAATATAATACTTATGGCATTTTTTAATTGTTAAAAATTCGAATTTCAGAAAAAAAAATTATTTGTTAGGAAAATAATTTAACCCGAGAGTAGTCGTGACATTTTTTAGAACGTTAGTAGTCGCGGTCGGTCCATTTGCCGCCGTTACCAGCAGGCCGAAAACGAAGGGGAAACTTGCCGGTGTTATCAGATGATCGAAAACGGATAACGTAGGGGGAAAATATTGACTGAACTTTAAAAGATTACAGCAATTATTCATTTTACAACTTTTTACAGCAATTATTTATTTCGCTTAAGTATATATTCAGTTGGCATCTAGATAAATGTTTTTATAACTCTTTCTTCGTTTTGCATAAATACTTAAAAGTAAATAGTAAATGATTTGATTGAATTTCTGATGTTACTATGAATCAATAATTAGTAGGAAAACATTTACGAATATGAATCTAAATTCGTAATAGGGTTTTTTTTTTTTTTTTTTTTTTTTTTTTTTTTTTTTTTTTTTTTTTTTTTTTAAGGACACAAGCAGAGTCAGGTAGATTTTTATGATACTCCGGGACTCTCTATCGATTTAATAAAATAAAATTAATACATTTAGCATCAATATATTACACTGACATTAAATTGAACAATTAAACTGAAAGTAAAAATGGAGCCTATGACATGCAACAGAAAATCAAATACAATACCACTAATTCACCAGCATATTGCGGACGATTAATTCATTTAAAACATATGAAAAACCATCAAATTTGATGCAATAAACAATTAAAGACAATATATATGTATATATATATATAAACTTTCTGTACAATAATACCATTGAAAAATAATGAAAATGACCAATAATTATGAAATCACAAACACCACATAAACCAAATATTATTAAAAATGTATAATTATATATATATATATATATATATAATAAAGAAAAAGGTAAAAAATACTTAACTTCGAAATTATAAATGTAAATGTTGTAACTACGTTTTATTTATTTATTTATTTTGTGGGGTGTCTGTGTGTGTATGAGGGGGTTGAGGTGGGGGGTCGCGAGATTTTGCGATTAAATGCATGTTTCTAATGAAAATGCACGATTTGTAGTTTCTCTACTTATTTCAGGGTGGGAGCAGCGCCCTTGAATAAAAACTCTGGATACGAACTTCGCTTATATAATGCAAATAATAAATAAGTTATCGAAATTATATATTTAATTTAAATACATTTGCAATTGTAGATTTAAATCCTAAGATGGATAAATTATTTTAATTAATAGAATCACTGAAAGGTTCATCTTAATAGAGATGTATTTTACAGCAATTATTTAATTAAAAAATATATTCAATTGTACATTTCATAATAAGGTATTAATGTTATAATTTATTGTTTTATAATAACATTCATTAAAATAATAAAAACAATAAGAAAATTTTCTCCGAAATTATAAATATGCAGCAATAATTTAATTTAAATGAATTTTCTCTCATATTCTGGAAAACATTATTCTGAAAAATAGTTTGAACAATTGATGAAGGACAACAAATTTAAATTTGTCAGATACCGTCCCCAAGCCTCTATTGGATTTCAATAATAATAAAAACAAACATTTTCTGCGGCATTGTTAAAAAAAATGTATTTTTACTTACAGTATGAAAATTTAACAATAGATAAATTTTAGAAAAATACTTAAAGTATTTTTTAAAATCATAGTATAAACATTCACTGAATTATCCAAAAGAGATTTTTATTTGCGTAATTTCTAACCTACATTATAAAATTCTCATTATTTTTCTTATTGTACAAATACATTATATGTATATTCTTCGCAGATATACATACTACATTTCTGAGAAAATTGTTTTATCTTTCGAATTTGTTTTATTGTACAAAAACGATAATTTACAGATTTTGGAGACACGGCAATTTTTTTACTGATTCCCACAAAATTCTCTTCTCTCTTTTTTAATGGTTTGGCAGTGGTATTGTCTGTTTTCATTCATTTATATGTTCCGTTAATAAATGGAAAACAAGTTCTTTCAAATAATGATGACGAATTTCCCTTTTTTTTCCATATTTAAACGATTATCAATTTGAGAATTTATTCTAGCAATACTTGACAATGAAAAAAAAAATGTAAGTGACCATCCATCAGTTTTTTGTGCGAACTGACTTCACAACTAATATAATAAAACAATTTTAAGTCACATTCTAAAAGTAAAAAAAGTATTCTATGGACGGGTAAAATAGCTGAAAGAAAGAAAAACGAAATAACACCAGGCAGAGAGTCGGTACTTCGAAGAAACTTTCCCCCACAGAATTCGCGGAAATGGGAAAGGATGAACACGAGGGGGAAAAATTCAACTAACGCAAGTGGTCGCAACGCGGTCATTTAGACCGATTGAAAATTAAGAATGCGATAAAATGCGAAGAAATAGCAGGAATGACTTGTAATTTTACTACACAAGAGTGTGAACACTCAAGGTCAGCTACACGGAATTTCGCTATCGTAACTTTAACGGGAAATGAGTTACAGGAAGATAACGAATTTCGGGCGGGGAAAAGACCAACGCGCGACTACTAACGGGTTAACATACATTTTTACTTTCATATAATAAGATACAGATATTCGAAAAACATTCAAATTGTACAACGAAATAACAAGCATGAATTATAATTAGTCAGAGGTAATGCATCTTTAAAATTTGTTGCCAGAAAAGGCACAGAAGACACCATTTAAAATAAATCTATGCAAAGAAATTGTGTAATGTTCTACAATATTTTTTTCTTGAAGGACAAAATAGTGCTAATTTTAAGTAGTAAATATTTTTTTGTTTTACAGAATATTCCGAAACATTTAAGCTTTCTCTACGTCCTTTCAAAGTCAAACAGATATTGGTAGGAAAAAACAGAAATTGGTGAAAGGGGAATGTCTGCTCTATTTTGTTATTGTAAAGGATAAAAAAAAAAACGCTTTGTGAATTGGTAAAGATTTGGGTTTATGTTGTGGACGTAGTAATCGAAGGTCCCTTATCGTATATTATCTTTATATATCATGTCTACTGTATGAAAAAATATTTATTAAGGGTACACTATATCTAGTGTTGCCAGGTGTCCCGCGTAAATCAAGGTTTCAAATGCTCCGGACACCACCTATTTCTTACAGTTTATTTCGTCCTCTTTAACCCTTAATTGCATAGTGATGTAAATTCCCATCACCTTTTTATTTAATTTTTAATACATAAATTAAGTTCTTACAACCACTATATTTATATAGCAATGTTAATTCTCTAAAAATTACAAAAATATTCTACTAAATAAAGTTAAAAATCTATCTTAAGATTTCTGGTGTCTAATCCTTAATATAAAAATAAAAAACACAATTCCAAAAGAATAATTCATGCAATTAAGGGTTAATCACAGAAAATTCTGCTATTAGATAAGGCGAAGAAAATTACTTTAAAATACTAGCGTCCCGAGAGCTTGGAGCCCCGATTTACGCGGGACACCTCCTACATCTAAAAAAAAAAATCTTTGTAAAATTACTGTAATATTATAAAACGAATAACATTTTATTTGTAACTCCAAAGAAAATATTTTAGATATCATGATTTTAATCTCCTATTCATTTCAGAATATTTGTTGATGTGCAATTTTAAAATAAGGTTAAGCTTAGTTACTCGTTAGAATTCGCCGTATTGAATATTAATAAACAGATGCTTCTTCCTTTAAGAATTAGTTGAATGTTTATATTAAATTGTGAATATTTTCGTTCAAATTTAGAAATTATTCAGAACTCTAAGGAAATGGCTACTTTATCTTTTTAAATCGGATTTCTTTTTGTTTCACATCTAATATTTACCTGTCATTTTACCAGTTTAAAAATGGATTCGGTAATGAGACACATTCAATACAAAATTTAAGTTAAAGTGTAAGTGTGTTTCAAGTATAAGTGTATATTATACATGCAAAATTCAAGCAGATAGATATTCAGAGCTGCCATGTATGAGGAACATTTGATTAAAAAGTTGCTTTTGCAAATGCCTGACACTTTGTCGGGTTCATACAAAGTCTAGAACAGTCATAGGAAATTAAAACCTCAAAACAGACAGCAAAAATCCTACAGCGAAAATAAACAACAATCTAAAGATCTCTGGGCATTATATTGGGACACCATAAATTTTATGAATTCTAAAACCAGACACTAAAACCTTTTTTAGCGTCTTTTAGTGCATTGATTTTCAATAATAATAATTGAAGCAATAACTGCTTATGACTTTTATTCAAATATAGATTCTGATACCTGATACCAAATATATTCTGATGCCTGAAAATACGTCAAATGCTCTATAGAATACATCAGCTTCATCGATATGCCAGGCGTGGCCAACGTGTTTTTATTACTTCTAATCCAAGGATGAGATTTCTCCACTTTTTCCATATCAGTATAAATTTTGAGAAAATGTTACTTTATTTAATCGGAAAATACTGCGATTTAAGAGAACAACATTTTCTCTAATATTATTTTGGTATACAAAAAGCGAAGAAATATCATCCCTGTTCTAATCCCAAATTCGTCCCTTTAGAAATTCTCAAATTTCACATTTCTTGCCCCACAAAAAATTTCTGAAACAAACGTGAATTGTTAAAGCGAATTCACAAAATTTCCTATAAATCAACTCATACTACTACAAAAGCTAACACATCTTTTTATTCATTGAACATATATTGCTACTAGAAATGACTAAAACCCTCATAAGAAGAATAACAAGAACTTGAAGAGCGGCAGAAGCAACAAGTAAATTCTGAAGAAAATTAATTTCGATATGAAAATTATACGCCAATGATCATTATTCTAAATGTTCTCCGTGTGAAATTATGTATGGTTTATTGTGGCACGCTTCACACCGCTAAAATTTTACAGTAATAATTGCCTTATATAATCATCGAATCTCTGCGATTCAAGAAGTCGACTTTTTCTGTAAAATTTTAGTGGTATCCGCCGTGCCACAGTTGGCCACCTCCGGTTTATAAAATTAACCCTTTGCACTCGAGGGCTCCGGAGCGGAGACATAATCTTTCTTTGCAAAATTTGTTTGGGCACCAGTAATAAATGAAAATAAAATGTACCTTATTTAATCAGAGCATTTTTGAAATTGTGTACTTGAAAGAAATTCCTTTTTAAAAAGTGGTACAGGGCGAATAAAATTTGTGTAATAGACGCCGAGCGCAAAGGGTTGAAGAAGGATCACGGAATTTGGAACCGTTTATAAAATTTTTAAATATTAGATTACTTTCATTATTGCTTACTGATAAGGCAATATTGCTTCTAGAAGGGTAATTAATTCTGCCCAGTTACGATAATATCTCTTATGATACTGAACAGAGATTTTAAAAATATTTTTTGGACAGCTTTTGTAGCACCTTAATTTTCAAAATGGCGTATTTTTCAAAAAGGGGACTATATTAAACACTTTATTTTAATTCTTTATCCTTTCATCTGTGTTTTTAAATGATGGTGAGTGAAGTTTGAAATATTATGTACCATGATGTTTGCACAAGTACACACAAGTTTTAGTCGTTTGCGCGAGCAGATATTTTATGAAATGTCTTCAAGCGTGCCATGGATGTAAGGCCATTTTCTTGGATTTTATATCAAGTCTCTATTCACTTAGTCCTGAAACACACTCACCAAGCTTTACATTAATATTGTTAGGAAATAAAAAATAGAAAAAAATTGCTAGATAATTTAACTGAAAATAAAAACCTTCTAAGTGCAATAAATAGCAAAACAATTTTCTTTTCAAAAAATAATTCTGAAATTCTTATGAATTAAGTAATTTTAACTGGAAGCAGAAATATTTTTAATTATTTTGATTTTAAATCTCCTTCCAATCAATTCAGAATTTGTGGCAACATGGAATTTAGAAATAAGGTTAACTTTAGTGAATTGTTACTGGGTGGGAAACTTTTGCGGAATTAATAAGCAGATACTTCTTCCCATATGTTCTGGTGAAATATTTATTTAATCAATGACGAATATTTTCCTTCAAGTAAGAATGTTGTTTCGGAATGTATTTAGAGACCTACTTTATCTTTAGAAATCTAATTATTTTGTGTAGTCCATGCACTACAGTATGTTTTTTACAAGTTGTAATATAAATACACTACTAAAATAAATGTAGAAAAAAAATATTAATGTTGATCTGAATAAAAATTGAGAGTCAAGTTGCGCTTAGTCAAATAAATGGTAAATATAAATATATATATATATATATATATATATATTAAATATAAATTCATTCTTACGTGCAATAAATAGCGAAAAGATTTCATTTTACACCTTAAAGTGTGGTGGTTTAATTTTTGACCAATTAATTCTAATTCCTAAATCCCACTTTGGCACAAGAAATTTTGAATGAAAATTTCCCTGATATTCAGAACGTGTGTGTGTGTGTGTGGGGGGGGGGGGGGGGTTACTTAATTCCAAAAACATTTGTTTGCAATTACTGGTGTCATTCATTCATTTCAGCGTTTTTTGAATAGAAGCACTGTGCCCCTGAAAGAGTTAAGGACAAATTATCTTGAGATTATCAACATTATCAACAATTAGCATAGGTGCCAACCTCAAACTAATCTTCCGTAATACTTGTGTTAATTTTACCCTCGTTTAGTACGTTTCGAACCAGAAATTTTTTTAAGGAATGAAATTAAATATGTTCCACGTAGAAACCTGGAATTAAATAAAGATTCATAAAATTAATTTACTGGTTCGAAATATGGTTAACCTGGGTCAAATTAATCCAGGCATTACGGAAGATTAGTGGAAGGTTGGCAGCAGTGTTGCCAGATGGGCTACATTTTTTTTTTAAATTCAGATTCTTGATTGGCACAACTTTTTACTTTCTTCTATCTTCAATAGAAGAAAGTATTGTAAACGAAATTTTTTTCGACTTCCGGCTTTCGGCGGATTTACACGTTTTAGGGGTCAGAGATCCCAAAAAACATGTTTATAGAAAATGTCTGTCTGTCCGTGTGTCCGTCTGTCTGTCGCCCTTGTACTATAAAAAAGTGTATGAAGTTATGCATAAAATTTAACCAAATTTTTATTTTAAGTTTTTGGCTAAGGCAAGCAGATCCTCCCTGAATTTGGAAAAAATTCGCCGGTAGGGGCGCTGTAATAGCGATTTTTGTGCGATTTTGAATATTGTACCATCCAAAAGTGTATCAAGTTAAACATAGAATTGTACCAAATTTTTATTTTAAGTTTTTGGATAGGGAAAGTCGGTCCTCCCTGCATTTGAATAAAAAATCACCGGTAGGAGGCGCTGTAACAGCAATTTTTGTGCGATTTTGAATATTGTACCATCCAAAAGTGTATGAAGTTATGCATAGAATTAAACCAAATTTTTATTTTAAGTTTTTGGCTATGGAAAGCAGATCCTCTCTGAATTTGGAAAAAAATCGCCGCTAGGGGGCGCTGTTATTGCGATTTTGAATATTGTACCATCCAAAAGTGTATGAAAGTGTATGCATAGCATTGAGCCAAATATTTTTTGTTTGTTTTTCGTTATGGCACGAAAATCCTCCCTGTATTTGGAAAAATTCCGCCGGAAGGGGACGCTGTAATTGCAATGTATGTACTATTTTCATTATTGCGCCATCGAAAATTGTATGAAGTTATGCATAGAATTGAACCAAATTTTTTGTGTACGTTTCTTGCTATGGCAAACAAGTCCTCCCTGAATTTAAAAAAAATCTGCCGGAAGGGGGGCGATGTAATAGCTATGTTTGTGCCATTTTCTTTATTGTACCATCGAAAAGTGTATAAAATTATGCATACAATTTAACCAATTTCGTGCATGTTTTTGTCTTTGGCCAACAGGTTCTCCTTGAATTTGGAAATATTGCGCGGTAAAGTGACTCTGTGGAAGAGATTTTTGTATGCTTTTCTTGACTTTTTGTAGTTCTGTTGTTCATCGGCGGCTCGTGCAGAGGCGGGAACTCGCTTTTTGCTAACCCGGCTTTCGCAAACATCTGATAACAACAGAATAAGGAAAAAATATTAATTTTAACAAACATCATGATATTGATTAACTCTTTTTTCGTCCGTTTAATTGACTGAAGCAGAAATTTAAGATGAAAATCAAAGTTGGTATAGTATTGAACTAAAAATATTGAAGTATTAACATGTGTAACTAGTTTTTGAAATATTACGTATAAGATAGAAGAAAGTTTTGGGACTGGCACATCCAACTAGTTTGAAATGGTAAAATGCGTCTTATTTAATGACATATTAATTAAGGCGAAAGCAAAGGTAATTTTACCGTTTCAAAAAGTTGTGGCAATCAATAAATCTGAATTAAAAAAATGTAGCCTGGTGGCAACACTGGTTGGCAGCTATGAATTAGGTCATTTAAACCTTTCGAGGGCGGTGTCCTTAACCCCTTAACACTCGAATTAAATTACGGTTGAAAAATTCAAATTGCTTATTGGCACCACTTTTATAAAAATGAAATATTCACCTTATTTAATGACAGTAAAAACAATACCAAAATATACCCAATTTCCCTATTTTATAAAACTGGTGGGAATCAAACAATTTGAGTAAAAGACACAGCCCGAGAATATGACGGGAGCGAGAATTAAGGGGTTTGAAAAAGGAATCCTAATTTTAATTCCAAAACTGACATTCGGCACCATGAATTTTTAATTAAAATTTTCATTTTATAACGTTCGTGAAAATAAGCAAGTTCGTATTTTCTAATAACTTTGTTTATAAATTCTGGTGTCAGTCCATTATTTCATCAGTTTATAAATAGAATTAAATCGCGCCGGTAAGGGTCAAACTCCAACAGAACATCATGTAATATCTGCCAACCCATTCAGAAGTTTCGGTAATGTAGAATATTCAAATAAGGCAAATATTCGTGGAAAATTACTAGATGGAAAACTTTGACGAATTTTTTTCAGGTGGGTGTGGGATTAGGCATTTAGGTAATTGATTAGTTACTGCAACAGCAAAATGACAAGTAGGACGGAATTTTTAAAAGTAATTCTAATAAATGTATGTAACTCTTTAAGCTCTAATTAATTAATAAAATAACAAATGTGACAATTTAGAAAAAAATATATATAAAAGAGGAAGGGGGGGATTTATAAGATGACCAATTTTTAATGAATAAAAACCGTGTTCTATCAGAACAACTTCTTAAAATGCTGTAAGCACTGGATTATACTTCTTTAAATGATAGAAAAATCATACAGGCAGTATCACAGAATTGAAATAATTGACGTTTCTTGTAAAAGAAAAAGAAAAGTGATACGAAGATCATATATACCAGGGCTGCCACAGGCAACAAAATGTTGTCAAAGCATATGTAAAAGAATTTTGTTTTGAAAAGAATTTTGTTTTTGTTTTTTGTGGTGCGTAATAGAATTAAGAAATTGCCGCCAGTAGCAGCCCTGTATATATTTACATTACAATTTGTTTTGCAACGACAAAGGATTATTTTAACGTAAGGGATTCAAAATTTAAGAGATAATAAAGATTAATAATGGCGTAATGGTATAGCAGAGGTGCGCACTTAAGATATGGGGTGAGATCAGTGGGCTACTTTTTTAAAATTCAGATTCCTTGTTCAGCACCACATTTTTGAAACGGTAAAATTCTCTTTATTTAACCCCTTAATTCTCGCTCCCGTGATATTCACGGGCTTAGTCTTTTATTCAGATTTTTTTTCTTCCCACCAGTTTTATAAAATAGTGCAATTGGCTTTATTATGGTATCATTTTACCTGTCATTAAATAAGGTGAATATTTGTTTTTCAAAATAGTGGTGCCAATAAGCAATTCGAATTTTTAAACTGTAATTTAATGCGACCGTTAAGGGGTTAATGACATGATAATTAGGCGAAAACAATGGAATTTTATCCTTCCAAAATGTAGTGCTAATCCAAAAATTTAGATTAAAAAAATGCAGCCCACTAGCAACAATACACCAAGAATTTTAAACACTATTGTTACCTTTTTTCAAATCTTTTCCACACGAGAAGATTGCCTCGTTACTTATGTTATGCTTTTTATTTCATACAATATCGCGTATCGATTAATTACTCTCTTGAGTTTGTCAAGTTGGAATGTTGAGGATATTTTTATCCAGAGTGTGCAAATCTCCGACTTTTTGCAAACCACTATTATCTTAGAGAAAATGTTGTTCTGTTAAATCGCCTAAATTTCCAATTAAATAAAATAACATTTTTTGTATTGAAATATTGGTATTCAAAAATCCGGAGACTTGGCAGCTCTGTTTATCCCACATTTGGTCGTTCTGACTATCCTGTGATACTTCGGAATGTATTTTCTAATTTTGTACATATATAAGTTGAATATTTAGGATTTGAGTTTTACATTTCAGATGGTTTTAATTTACAAAAATAATCATATCACATAAACCGCAACATTGGCTATATGTCTAGGTTATCTCTATTTTCTCTACAAAAAGAATTATACTTACAACGGTCTTCTCTATTTACATTCGCATTGAAATTCGGAGAACTGTTACACTGTTTGGCTCTATTTTTGAATCTATGATCTCTTCTTTCAATTTCAGCTTCATATTCTCTATGACCAACATTATTAGCGATATCTAATGACTGTTCATGTTTCCTACAATTACTATTATTTCCCGTTATCTTTCTATTTTTTGTACATCAGAAAATTTTCTCCAATCTTCATGATATCTGAGAGGTTTCTCGACAAAATTGTTTCTCAGATAACATTTTCTTTCTTCACTTGAGTAATTGTGATGACGCTTCTAAAAATTTCCACGAAATTCTTTTATATTTATATATTTTTCGTCTATATTACGTTCTTCTCTCGTGCTTTTTCGCTTGTGATCGTCTTCAAATTTCATCATTTCATTTTCATTTACATTCTCGCATGCACATAATTTGAATTTTTCTTTTAACTCTCTCATTCGCGCTAATTGGAAAACCTCATTTCTTTCATTAAATTTTTTCATACTTATTAAATTTGAATTTTCCTCACGAGACCTTTTCGTTATTATCATTATTGAAGCCACACATTTTAAATTTTCATCATTATTCCTTATAGCTCTAATATCGTCGGTACCATGTCAAACTATCCAATGTGCAAAAAAGTGTACTACTTTTTTAAAATTCAGATATCTTTATTGGCACCACTTTCTGAAATAGCAAAATTCGCCTTATTTAATGACATATTAATTAACGCGTCAAAGGTACCTAACAAGGGGTATTTTGCCATTTCAGAAAAGTGGTGCCAATCAACAAATGTGAATTTTAAAAAGGTAGGCCACTGTTTTCACATTGGATTGTTTTAACATGGTATCGACGATATATCTACAACACACAGTGGTTTCCCCCTGGGCGAGATTTTTATCTCTTTGCCTTCATCTATAACTGTTAACATGCATCCTGATATTGCATTTACACATAGCAATATGTTACATTCTAGTCACACAATCAATATTTCATATTTTTTCTATTTTTCTCAACTCTTATTCATTCTCTCTTCTATTTTTATCTGCTCTTTCTTTCTCTTCTCTACTTGCGTTTCCAGTTCTAATAGGTTTCGTACGCTTCAAGGACTTTCAAGCACGTGTAACCAGAATTTTCTAAACTAATATTTGCCTTATTTACTGAAAAAAAAATCTATCTTCAGGTATAGCGACCAGTATTTTACGAAATTTTTGGTACTAAAACACCTAAAATCCCTTAAAACATTTGATGCGAACGGGCCCTGTTCTAACTTTCTTTCTTCCACCGCTAATGTTTTCTTCTCCTTACTAGCTCATGAAATTCCTTCAAGATATAAAGTCTTCATGAAAACATTCCCAATTTTTCATTGCTTCAATAAATGATGGGATGACAACTTTCTTTTGCATGCTTATTCAACACTCCTCACATAGCTCAATCAAATCGCTTCTTCGCCCTTTTTTTAAATATCGACATAATAACGTGAATTTTCTAACTTACAGATATTTTATAATCTATAACATTTCTTCAACTGTTATACCAGTACAAAATTGTTAGAGAAGATTGTAAGCCTGACGTATCTTGGCAGGAGTTCGCACGCTCCGCAATTTATAAAAATCTATAAACTTCTTGTAGCACTATGCCTCATCACAGCAAAAAAGGAATAAGTAATTCGCTTACCTTTTTATAGTTATGTGTATTCCGGATAGTCAGGAATTATTGTGCGAACGTAAGATTATTCTTTAATAGAGTATCCGTTCACATCGTAGTGCATCGGGCTTGATCATCTTGTATTATCTGAGAGTGTATGGTGTCGTGCTTCATGAAACTACTTATATGAGAGGAAAAAAAGGGCGAATTGTAATTAAACATATTAAGTAAGAACAGCGAAACATTGCACGTCTTGCTGGTGCGAGATCGCATTGGAAAGTGAGTTGAAAACATATTTTCATTGCGAGTTTTACATCAGTAATTTTAACAAGTATATTTATGTATTTTCGGCACTTTGATGCTATGATCCAATTAAGCATAATTGGGTATTTATATTAAATTAAAGTCATAAGGAAATAATGCTCGATAAAAAGTTGTTCAGTGTAAAAGTCAATTAGAGTGTTTATAAGTTCTAAATGCAAGCCAGAAAAACCATACGCGATGACCATGTGGAAAATTATATTACATATTTCACATGAAGCGAAAAAAAGAAGAGATGCAGTCTTTCTGGCTTTTTCCGTTTTATCTGTCAGCCGCTAAGTATTTTCACTTTGAACTGTTAATGATGCTAATCTCTGCAGAGAAGGAGGGAAAAAAGGTTTCGACTATTTGGTTAGGGATTATATGAAATATCTTTCATCAAAAATAACTTTTATTAAGATACCTTTTCAAAACTATTCATTCCATAAACGTTTCACTATTTATTAAATTTTTACTTTTTGTTTGTATCACTTCAAGGAATCTTTATATTCAGATCCAGGCCGAACCCCAAAAATTTGTAGAATTTTATATGGATTATCTACTTAAATGAGTCATTTGGCTTGTAACTATAAATGAATGCATAAATCAGTTTTTCAAAATTGTACTACATTAAGTAATCACTAAAACGAATGACCGGTTTAGTAGATACGAGCAATACAACAAAATTCATAATGAAATACGCACTGTGGCGTAGCCAGAGTCGGGGTCCAAATGATCTGGATACCACCAATAATCAAAAGGTTTCTTCGTATTAATGAACAGCAGAAAATTCTCCGATCCAATAAGGCGAACAAAACTTTACAAAATTATTGGTGCACAGAGCATATGCCCCCCCCCCCCAAGTCCTGGCTACGCCACTGAATACGCAAAACATAAGGTTAGTTGGGGCAACTGCGCCATGATTTTACAATGTGACTCTGGAACTTCTGACAATTCAGCTTCAAAAAGCCAACGTTCATTTGAAATAAAGTCTCAACTTCTTTAACCCTCTGTCTACCAGAAGGGTCCAATGGACCCGACATGTACATTCAAAATATTTATTCAAACCAGAAATTTCTTCAAAACAAACTAAATGTATAAATCAGACAATAATAAGTTAAATAAACAAATTAAATAGTTTTAAGTAAAAATTCTGGTGTAGAATGTTTTTATAAAACTTGAGTAAAATTTCCGGTAGTTCTAGGATTAAATGTGTTCAGTTACGTTCCTTATATCAGACAGAAATGTTCAAAATTATATTTTAATATTTAAAAATATAAAAATATGGATATTTTATCTTTCTTTCTTCATGGGTCCAGTTGCCCCATAAAAAAGGGGTAAGTGGACCAGGAGGGTCTATGCTTCACACGCGTTTATTTTTTTTTTTTCGTGTGGGATATCAGGTTCTGTTTGAAAACGTGTAAACAACTTAAAAAATTTAAACCAGGCAGATCATGTAAATTATAAATCAATAAAGAGCGTTGCAGGGGGAAACCTTTGCTGTCAATGTGTCTAAAAAACACTAAAAGTGAAAATACTAGATTTATTTGTACCAAAAACATAAAAAATAAGTAAGTACTTATATACTTTAGTATAGGTAATGAGTATAAAAGTCACATGGGTATTTTAAGGAAAAAAATAGCAAGGTAAATCTATGAACAAACGTCTGCATAAGTACTTACGTACTTTATCTGTATCCAGGGGTCGCATTATATAGGGAAAATTTTATTGTTCCTACCAGAAACCTTAATGAGTTACCTTAATGATCATTTTATTTAACATATTCTAAAGAAAGTTGCGATGAAGATATTATTTTCAAAATAGTGGTAGGAACAATAAAAGTTTCCCTGTAGAATGCAACCCCTGTATCGTACAATTTCAAGGTTTGGCTATCTAGCTTTCAGGGGCAAGATATTTGCATTCGTAAAATGTTGAAATAATTTAATTACACCAGAATATTTACAAGAGAATCTATTTGAAAACAAGTAAAAGTATACTTTCGCGGGTACTTAACCCCTTCGGGATGGGAGCCATTTACGAAAGTTTTAATCATTTGTCACCGTTTTTTAAAAACAGAAATTTATGTCTTCTTGAAAAAATGCGCTGATTAAATAAAGAAAATTTTGCAGTAAAATTTTACTGGTGATGAAAAACAAGGTTTCTGAGCGCTTCATGCGGCACGTACACGTGTCACTCGTCCCCAAGGGGTTAATAAAGGTGAAATTTTAATTATAAAATTCCGGTGCCAATGTGGCAATTAGGAATTAAAATTATGTGATGCCATAACGGCATCACCGCCTCTCAAGGGGTCATGAAGTTTTGTTTGATGTCATCCAATATGCTTTTTTAAATTTTATTACGTAATTTTAATAAGGTATTCTGTAATTTTCTTTATTGTGAGCAAAAAACAATGGAGAAATTTACTTCCCGTTGTCAGAGAAAGTAAAATAAATTATTTATAACTGTTGTAACAGGACCAAGCTGGATCCAGTTACCCCGGACACATGTCCCAGTTACCCCACTTTTGAAAAATTTATGGGGTAACTGGGACACCGGGTTTACATTTGAAGCATGGAGTAAATATGTATAGATACCTAATAATATTAACGTAGTTATATGCCTAATCTTTAAAAAAAAGATTGTTTAATAAAAGTACTTACAGTATTTTAATTAAAAGCCGAGGAAGTTCAACGAAATTGACGTTGTTTTTAAAAAAGAAACGTAAATTTTCGACAACCTATCACAACAAAGACAAAGTTATGATTGAGTTGACACACGTTGTTTTAGGAAGTAGAGGTAAAGGGGTTATGTAATTAGGAGTCGTTCGGTAGCTTCATCACCCGATCACCCCCCCCCCCCACCCCTTCTCGCTTTTCGGTGTCTTTAATTTGAGTAATATCCCTTTTAAATTTGTCCGGATTCAATTTTTGATTTTTTTTTCAACGTTGCTTTCGCTAGAGAGTCTTTCACTAGGGACGTGGCGGAAGACCTACGTATCTTGCTTCCGCAAAAGAGTCGAAGAAACAAAGCCACGTCCCGAGTGAAAAACTCTCTAGCGAAAGCAAAGTTGAAAAAAAAATTAAAAATTGAAACCGGACAAATTTAAACGGGAAATTAATCAAATTAAAGACACCGAAAAGCGGGAAGCGAGGTCTCGGGGTGATGAAGCTACCGAACGACTCCTAGCCACTTCGAGAACATTATTATACCGCCGCGGCGAGCGGCCCATCTTCGTCCGCAGCCCTTTATTCTTCTACTCTAGTCCGAATCTTTTGCGGAAGCAAGATTCGTAGGTCCCCAGCCACGTCCCGAGTGAAAGACTCTCTAG
Organism: Maratus speciosus; assembly: GCA_963932465.1. Taxonomy (NCBI): domain Eukaryota; kingdom Metazoa; phylum Arthropoda; class Arachnida; order Araneae; family Salticidae; genus Maratus; species Maratus speciosus. The sequence continues at coordinate 31,928,588 of OZ010787.1, read as the reverse complement.
CGAAAGCAACGTTGGAAAAAAAATCAAAAACTGAAACCGGACAAATTTAATAGGGAAATTACTCAAATTAAAGACACCGAAAAAGGGAATGGGGGGACTCGGGGCGATGAAGCTACCGAACGACTCATAGCTACATCGACCCCATTATTAGTCTGGGTCGGCGGTCGCGGCGAGCAGCCCATCCCTGTCCGCAGCCCTTTATTATTCTACTCTAGTCCGACTCTTTTGCGGAAGCAAGATACGTAGATCCTCAGCAACGTCCCGAGTGAAAGACTCTCTAGCGAAAGCCAGGTAGAAAAAAAAATAATCAAAAATTGAAACCGGACAAATTTAAAAGAGAAATTACACAAATTAAACACACCGAAAAGAGGTAAGGGTTGGGCCCGGGGCGATGAAGCTATGAACGACTCCTAGCTACTTCGAGCCCTTTATTAGTCTACGTTATTTTATCTAATTAGGATAATCTACGTTATCTAATTAATTTAGTACACAAAAGCTAAAACTTAAAATACATCAATGTTTTTTTTTATAAAATAGCCTGTGGCCCAGTTACTTCGTGGGTCCAGCTACCCCAACTAACTTTAAATACGAGGATTAACCTAGACTTCTCACTCAATTCCTTTATTTGGTCATCGGCATATCGTCGGTACTATGTCAAACTATCCAATGTGAAAACTGTGGCCTACTTTTTAAAATGCAGATTTCTTGATTGGCACCACTTTTCTGAAATGGCAAAATATCCCTTGACTAATATTAACACAATTATTCTAATTGGTAAACAAATCATTTTTGATGTAAATTTCCAACTGGGCAAAAAATGTCCGGACCAGGATTCGAACCCGGGACTTCCTGGCTGAAGCCGCCAGTGCTCTGCCATCTGAGCTATCCCGGACGATTCTGGTCGAAATTATTCACCCAGCTAACCTTGATGATTACAGCATCTGGTCTGAAACCTGGTTCAGCTCAACAGAATAAATCTCAGGAAATGGAACTCCAGAAATCGCTGGATACGAAATTACACTATATTAATATTAACACAATTATTCTAATTGGAAAAGAAATCATTTTAGATGTAAATTTCCAACTGGGCGAAAAATGTCCGGACAAGGATTCGAACTCGGGACCTCCTGGCTGAAGCCGCCAGTGCTCTGCCATATGAGCTATTCCGTACGATTCTGGTCGAACTTTTGAGGTCGATTCTGTTGAGCTGAACCAGGTTTCAGACCAGATGCTGTAATTATCAAGGTTAGCTGGGTGAAAAAGTTCGACCAGAATCTTCCGGGATAGCTCAGATGGCAGAGCACTGGCGGCTTCAGCCAGGAGGTCCCGGGTTCGAATCCTGGTCCGGACATTTTTCGCCCAGTTGGAAATTTACATCTAAAATGATTTCTTTTCCAATTAGAATAATTGTGTTAATATTAATCTAGTGTAATTTCGTATCCAGCGATTTCTGGAGTTCCATTTCCTGAGATTTATTCTGTTGAGCTGAACCAGGTTTCAGACCAGATGCTGTAATCATCAAGGTTAGCTGGGTGAAAAAGTTCGACCAGAATCGTCCGGGATAGCTCAGATGGCAGAGCACTGGCGGCTTCAGCCAGGAGGTCCCGGGTTCCTATCCTGGACCGGACATTTTTCGCCCAGTTGGAAATTTACATCTGAAATATCCCTTGTTAGGTACCCCTTGATGCGCTACTTAATAAGTCATTAAATAAGGCAATTTTACTATTTCAGAAAGTGGTGCCAATAAAGATATCCGAATTTAAAAAAATGTCGTACACTGTTTTGCACATTGGGTATTTTGACATGGTACCGACGATATCATCAACCTTTCGTTAGGAGATAAATCTATGGAACTTTAAACCTCTCTTGTTACTTTTATTTTAAATTTTTTTCCACACGAATTGATTGTTGCATACCTTTAACTTTTTACTCTCTCCTTATGCCATGCTTTGTATTTCATATGATATCGCGTATAGATTAGTAAAACTCTTGAGTTTATTATGTTGCTTTGATGAGGATATTTTTATCCCACATTATTACAGTTTACAATTTAAATAACTTGATAAATGATTACATTAATTAGATTATTAAGAATAAACGGGAATTGAGCAGTTAACAAATGAAACGATCTTTTGTTCCAAAACAAAATAGATATGGAAACCGATATCATTTTGTTCGTCCATTTTTTCTTGCAACTTCACTAACTTTGTTTGAAGTGACCATGTTTTAAGTTTTGTTTGAGGAACATTATTCCATTTTCTTACAAGGGCAACCTCCTGCTCAATCGTAAAGAAAACTCTTCATTTCCAGAATAAACACTGTGATTTAAAGTAAGCCTAATGTTTTCCGTGATATTCAAATCTGGGCATCGACTTACATACAAGAGAAAAAGGTCTAATCTTTAAATAGGTATTTTTGTGAATTGGGATCTCTAAAATGGATCCCTACGGGAGTGTCACCGTACGGGAGAAAAGTCTGTTACGTAAATGAAACTAAATCAAAAAAAAAATTAAAGCTTTAACCCTTTCGGGATGGGTGGTGCATATATGCATCGTCAAAAGGTGCATGTGGAATTTGTTTTTGGCACCATTAATAAACAAATGTAATATTTGTCTTTTTGAATTATAGTTTTCTTTGGTATTTTATAAATAAAGGGAACTTATTAAAAAAAGCGGTGCCAACCAAATAAAATTTGTGTAAGAGATGCAGTCTCGAAAGGGTTAATCCTTTCAGGGGCAAGGTACTTGTATTCATAAAATGTTCAAATAATTTAATGACACCAGTATTAACAAGAGATTTTATTTCTAAACAAGTAAAAGTAAATTTTCACATGCTTAATAAAGATGACATTTTCATCATAAAATTCTGGTGCCAATGTGGCTATTTGGGATTAAAATTATGTGATGACGTGACGGCATGGCCGCTTTTCAAGGGGTTAATAACAACGTTTGTTTCCGTATGCCGAATGGTTCGGTCGTAGGCCGTCAATACAAACGGCCAAATAAAAACAGCATTTAGTTTTTTCATCTATGCGTTCAAAAAGCAGTGTTTGAACACACGCACCCTTGCCTCAATCAGTTTTTGGAATAAGATAGCATTTTTGATGAGTTTTAAATAATATCTCGATTACTTATCAAAACATATAAAATCTGAGCTTCGGGTCATCACGGTATGCCACGGTATTTTTGGTCTTTTCTGTCTCTGCCTTTTTATTCAATTTGCTTCATATTTCTTCTTCTGTTATGTTTTGTTTTCTTCTAATTGGTAAATTCTTTCTCATGAGACTGGATTATAACTTCTTCTTACATATTGGCTGTTTTATTAAACTATTCATTTCTCTTCAATTTTCTTTCAGTATTGCTCCTTATTTCAAGATGGTACCAAATCTTTTTTTCAGCCTGATGAAAAAATTCAAAGTTGTTTCAAAAGGTATTGCGGTTTTCTTATTTATTTATATATTTATTTATTTATTTTTGGTGTTATTAAGAAAATTTTGCCTTTATGTCTCTGGATTTTCTTGTACGAGCAAAATATAAATTCAAAAATTTAAAGCAGTATTAACCCTTAAATGCGCGATTTTTTATTTTGTTTCGAAAATATATATATATGATTCTCTGATAGTTTTATTACACAGGAAAAATAATGAAAAAAATCAGAGATACATTTTTCATATTATATGTAAATCTTTGCTTCTGTTGCACATCTGCAGTACAAGTAAAAAATACTGTCGTGTGGCTGTTTTACGCTAAAATATTGCAAATTACTGAATATTTTAATAAGTATGTCTCCAAATACCTTATTTTATATAATTATTTATTTTATAAAACTTAACATTTAACCCATTAATTCCCGTGTTAGATTACGTTGTAGAAATTACTTATTTCAGACAGACTGACTTCACACCAGAAAGTTTCGATGGTTATTTTCGCTTTATTTAAATCCGGAATGTCTGTTATTAATGGAAGTTGACATTGCTATTTTAATTTTCTGGTGTGAATTAGGAATATACGAATAAAAATATCTATTAAATTGAAAACACTGTTGTTTGCATATATGCAAAGCTGCGCACTAAAGGGTTAAGTTATATGGTATGTCGTAATTAATTATAGTGTTTTTAATTAAATTTGTTAATAACATACACCACTTTTTTTACCTGAATCAAAATTTAAAACTTTAATATCTTTTTTCTTGTGCCAAGATGTATAAAACTTGGTATTACCCGTATCTACATCATCTGTAATCGAGGGCCATTTTTGTATTTTAACATGTGGTCTTAATTGACCTTACGCCACTGAATATTTTTTTAACTGTATAACAAAATGTAAGCTATTTATAACTGCGTCCACTGTGTTTCCATCCAAGAATTGCGTAATATTAGACCTGCTTGTGTCCACTGGTCAATTCTCATGTTTTACTATGTCTAATTTAGAAAGGTTGAGGTCCACTCATAATTTTTGTGTATCGAATTGTACCAAACTTGGTATTATCAATGTATTAGATATGATTTGTTTACCAATTAGAATAATTGTGTTAAAATTAATCTATAATCAATGTATTTATGAATAAAGAGGGGGAGACATATATTGTACTTTCTACCAGTATGTTAGTGAATAAACTGAGAAGGTTGCCACAAGATGGCGGCAATTTTTTTAAAAATCGGATCTACAGTTTCTGATTACCGGAGGGCAAACGTCACACCAGGAAAACTGAATAGAAAATTTCATCTTATTTAAGAGTCTTATTCATGTAAATATCGTCTCAAAAATCTGGTAAAATTTTCTATTTATTTTTACTGGTGTCAGTTTGCCTAGTAAAACTGTCAATTTGTTTCACTGGTTATCACAATATGATGGAAAAGAAAGACCTGACTACTGCCAAAGTAAACTTTCACCAGCAAAAATAAAAATCTGTTTCTGCCATTATATATGACTGAAATTCTGCATTTATAAGGTGTTTAAATAAGATGACAATTTCTATAAAAAATTACAGGCGTAATTTTCCACCGGCGGTAATCAACTGCTGCAAAAGCGGTTGCAGTTCATGCTTCACTATTTTATGTATATGTCATTTCCTCTTTATTAAGAGATTCATGTCTTGTCCACTCTCATGTTATTTAAATGGGAAATGAAAAGTGGAATATGTGTAACCCATATTGTTTATGAACCGATTTGTACCAAACTTGGTATTACCCATTATTTGAAGTTTGTCTAATTTAGTCATAAAATCATTGAATACAGATAAATTTTTGAAAATATGTCCACCAAAATATTTTTTTATAATATCCCATTAACAATTTAACGTTATTTGAAACAATTGATCTCGAATGCAAAAGAGAACTTTTGGTACACAAAAGCTCCCAATCCTTTTTTTTTCGTTCATCTGGATGAATAAATTAACTGCGAATAAAAGAATATTTTACATAGTATCTTTTTTGTCTAATTTAGCCATAAAATCATTGAATACAGATAAATTTTTGAAAATAAGCCTACCAAAATATTTTTTTTTATAATATCCCATTAACAATTTAACGTTATTTGAAAGAATTGCTCTCGAATGCAAAAGAGAATTTTTGGTAATCAAAAGCGCCCAATCCTTTTATTTTTTTTCGTTCATCTGGATGAATAAATTAACTGCGAATAAAAGAATATTTTACACAGTATCTTTTTTTCCACTCCTTATCAGTTACTCCAGAATTTATACTGCAGAGAAAAGAACCCAAGGGATGTTTTTCTACGTACCAATTTTACAAAAGGTTTGATCTTTTAAAATTACTTTAACTCTGCTTCCTTTTATTTTAAACTGCAATTTTAAACGTTTATGGGGATAAATTTGATAGAGAACATAAAAGTTTTAATCTATAGATAAAATTAATTGGGACTAATATATTAATTAATCGTTTAAAATATATCTACCTTTCTAAATCCCTTTAAGAAATTGATTGCGTTGTGCTATAAACATATTTTTGTTGTAAATAAAATTTTTGCCTTTTTATCGGAGGAAAATAAACATTGTTCCCGAAATGTTATACCCTTACATCTACGTTTAGAATATCTGTTGGTTTCAGACGAAAATATAGTTGCAAAACAAAGTAATGGTATAAGAAACAGGATGGGTGCATTTTCGCCACAATTTTTAGAAGAATATATCGCCTTATAAAATCATAGAAAAAGTTACAGAATGTACAGTTAACCCTTTGAGGGGAAAGTATTTGTGTATCTGTAAGGTCGAATTCACACAGGAATCTTAACACTAGAACTACCGGAAGGAGCGATCCGACTCTGACCATATGATTAAATATCAACTGGAACCAGAATATCTTTCACAAAATAAGTTAAATTTAATCCACGCATATTTACGTTAACTAATTCAGTCAAATAATTTTAAATATAAATTCTGATGTCAAATATTTTTATGAAACTTGAGTAAAATTTACGGGTGTTCTAATATTAGAAAAAAATATATATCAAAATGAGGAAAAGCAATTTTACGACCTTTTCCCCAGCAAAGTTAGAAAAGTAATATTTAATAAAAATTTTCTGGTGCAATACTACATTAATTGCTGGTGAGATATAATATATCCCGCCGCCACTCAAGTGGTTAAAGGGGGTGATTTCAAATTGTCCTGCTGAAAATTAATTAGAAATTTTGTAATCTGAAACAGGTGTACTTGTCTTTTTGAAATTTCCCTCGAGTGTACGCATCTAGAAAAAACAGAACGATAATTAAGACGTAAAACTTAATAAACATATGTAAAAAAGAAGGTAAATTAAATTCAAGATAAAAATACTTACCTAGAGTAAAAGGGAAAGTATACATAGATATAAAAATAGCACACATAAATTGACAAACTCTCCAGAAACAAGAAAATCGTAATAAAAATTTAAAATATGCTGTGATACACACTTAAATTGTAAAAATGTCTTAAAAACACCACCAAAGAAGAAATTCAGAGCAATGGAGTTATGAATTTAAGGGAGGAGACATATAGTGTACCCTCTACAACTAGCGAGTGAAGTAACTGCGGATGTTGTCACAATATGGCGGCTGTTTTACTTTTGTTTGATTCAGATAAACAGTTTCTGATATGCGAGATCAAACTTCCCACCAGTATATTTGAAAAGAAAATTCCATCTTTTTTAACAGCCTTATTGATAGAAATATTTTCTTACAAATATATAAAAAATACTATTAATTTTTACTGGTGCCAGTTTATCCATGTATTATAATATTTTTCATTTACACTGTCAAGATGTTGTCTAGGTTGTCACAACATAGCGGAAACGCAAGTCCTGACTACCGCCAAAGTAAACTTCCACCAGTAAAAATGAATAGCTGTTTCTGCCATTATTTATGACTGAAAGTTTGAATTAATAGGCAGTTTAAATAAAGAGAAAATTTCTATTTAAATTTACTGGTAGAAGTTTCTTCTGGCGGTAGTCATCCCCTGCAGAAACAGTTACAGTTGAAGCTTCACTATTTTAAGGATATGTCAGTTCCTTCTTATTAGTAGTCCCATGTCCAGAATACTTTTCAAAAGAACAATGCCCGTTTTAATGAGAGTCAAAAGAAGATGTGTTACAACTTTGAAAAGTGCAGGACTGAAAAAGAGTTAAATGAGAAAGGAACTGGATAAAGAAAACCGAATATATCAGTCAATTATAGAGAATTAGTGAATTAACAGGAAACACAACAGAGCATAATGAGATGAATGAAGTAGATGGGAAATAAAGATACAATCAGAAAAGGCAAAGAGAATTATAAAAAAAGATATAATAGTAAAAGAAAGATGGTGGCAGCGATCTTGGTCAGAAATTGCATAGTTACGGAATTTTAAATTAGATTTATTGAACCAATTTCATACAAATAAACAAAATAAGCCTCCACCATTGCAGAATTTATGTGTTGATAAAAGGTTTCAAGTGTTAGTTTTTATGCTTGTATCGTTCCTAGGAAGAAATTACTTGTCTACACAAATTGACCTCACATCCGTTGATCAAATTTTGATTATTTCTACAGAATTTGCATCATATTAAAAAAATCTTATGAATATATCATCTTATGTTTTTAGCGAAACTGGTCGGAACTTTAAAACTACGCAACTTAATCTCGCTTTGAAGGGACGAATTTCACTCAATTAATCATAGAACCATCTCATGTCAGCAGTCCTAGGGCTGCTGCTCGACCACCTTCAATTTTGCTAGGACTACAATTTTGGTAAAATCGCAATTTTGAAGGATATGCTGCAGAAATACATATAGGCATAGCTGTCAACTTGTACGGATATTTGTTTCCACTGAAATTTAAATTCTGCCTAATACAGTCGGCGAAGTTTAACGATTTCTTGCGATTTAATAAGGCAATAATCTAAGTGGTAACAAAAATTCGTACAACTTAGCAATGTTTAATTTTGTTGCAAGAATAAAATAAAACATTAATGTCGAATATTAAAACAATTATTCTTCACATACCAGTTATTAAATTAAAAAAAGTTTTAAAACATTTATGCATTTGTATTTCATATGGAATCAGAAATAAACTTAAATGTGACATGGTGATAAATTGCACTGTCAATGAAAAAGGTAAAAATAGTGAGACCCGTTAATTTATCTAGTTGTAACTGTAGAAAAAAATCATTTTATTGTTTGTCACTTCACGATTTACTTATCTATGAAAATGTAATACAGGTTGAGAAGTCGTTTCCATACTGTAAATATTCATTAATTTATTCATCATTGATATCGATTTAAAAAAAATAATTAATTCAACCCCATTTTCAGAAACTCGTATCTGAAATTGAACACTTCTGATCTGATTACTATTTGTGCCACTGGAATGAACATAAATTAACTTACAAGAATATTTTGTTTCATTCTGGTCCTCTTCCGATAATGGGGTTATGAATAAATAGGGTGAGACATATAGTTTGGAGTTCACCTGTTGCCGGTGAAGTAACTGAAGTTGCTGTCACAACATGGCTGCTGAATTTTTGCGTCGAATCAACCGTTTATAATTACCGCGGAAGAAAACTTTCACCAGTAAATTTTGAATAAAAGTTTCGCCTTATTTTAGCGGCTTATTCATGCAACCTTACTCGCAAAAATATGGTAAATATTTCTTTTCTTATTTCTATTTCTGGTGTGATTTGTTCGGGTATTTTAATCTCTTTCACTGACTAAAACAGGAGGCTGTTTAAATTGTCACAATATAGCAGAAACGCAGGGCCTGTCTACCGCAGAAGTAAACCTCCTCCAGTAAAAATAACTGTCTGTTTTTTACTATATTTATGACTGAAATTTTGCATTAATAAGGCCATTAACCCTTTCAAGTGCAGTGGTTCATCTTTGGTACACATAATTTTAATTCCTAATTGCCACATTGGCACCATAATATTGGATTGAAAATTTCCCTTTTATTAAGTACTTAAACTAAAACTTTTGCTTACTTTGAAGAAAATCTCTTTGTAAATTCTGGTGTCATTCACTAGTTTCAACATTTTACAAATAGAAGTGCCCTGTCCCCGAAAGTGTTAAATAAGGAGAAAATGTCTGTTCAAATTCAATGGTAGAAATTTGCCTAGGCGGTAATGAGTCACTCCAAATCCGGTACAGTTGAAGCTTCACTGTTATGAGGATACATCATTTCCTCTTTACTTATAGTACCATGCTTCCGATTAGTTACATAAAGCAAAATTCAAGACACCTACTTTGTGAGAGATTCACAACTTTATTCGCCATAGAAATTGATTCTAATAATGTCTAGTAATTCTAATAACGAAAGTCTCTAGCGGTTCTCCATCATCTAGTGTTTTTTCAATTTAGAAATTCTGAATTCACGTAAGAACATTTTGAAGAGTAATTTTATTGTATTTTATTTGTGGAATAGCTATCATCTTATATAGCAAAAATGGCAGGTGAGGATTTGGAATATCTAAATAAAAATGAGCTAGAAGAGGCAACACTGGTCTATGGAAGACTGAGAAAATTGGAGTATGGAAAGTATAAACAAAATGTATATGAAAAAAGTGGGCCATTCTATGTCAACTGAACTAGAGGATCAAGGTCATATGTCTCTGGTTGAAAGTAACGAAATATACGTGTACTCTGAAATTTCTCTTGAACAAATACAGCTGGAATAGTGAAACAAGTGATATCTGTTTCAGGTGTCAAAATGTGGAATCCACTCTATCTCGAAAACATTTTAGAGATAGCAACAAAATGTTAATTATAAAAGCTTAGAGCCTCCTCGATTTAGTATGAAATATCGTCTTAAATATAAAAATAATATTATTATAAGCTGCTGAATGTTAAATTTTCAATTGCCAGTGATTGGTTATCGAGAAATTAACATTTCTGAGCTTCTAATAAAGTTATTTCTCCATGCAAGTGGTATTCCATACTAAATCGAGTATGCTCTACATTTCTGCAATTGATATATTTTCGCTAACAATTAATTTTTTCAAGATAAGGTCAACAATTTTCTAATTTAGCCATTAGGGAGCGACGTGACTACACTTATATGATAGCGCATAGTTACTTAACTATTCGTAAACATTTGTTCCACAATTATTGCTATATCTAATAATTATTAAGATGCTACTTGGCGCAGAATGATATAAATTTAAAAAACAGCGTTAAAAACGCCAGATTAAGCAAACATTCAGCAGACTAGTTTCGGTAGCGTTACGGTACGCTAAACGCTACCGAAACTAGTCTGGTGAATGTTTGCTTATTCTGGCGTTTTTAACGTTGCTTTTTTAATTTATAGCTATATATGTTCAAGATATATTTGGGTGTACCAGTATATTACTTTGAACTCGACCAAGGACACCCTCAAGGCAACTCGATATGAAATGAACCACTTATTTCACATATTTTTAAGTTATTGTTTTATCTACTTAAGACTTATCAATCTGTTATACTTCTTGATATATTTTTAGAATGATATTTCTACAGCGGATATAGTTGTGAAAGTCATACAAATTAGGTGTGTTGAACTCCGCTTTATATACAAAAGTCTTTTTGTCAAAAAAAGTTTATTTGTCAGTAATACAAACGATGATCAAGTCAGAAATGTCCCTTTTGAGTTATGGTCAGCTGAAAACGGAGTTGAATTTATGCTTTGTTTTGTTGAGATTTGAATTATTAGAGATTATTAGAGATTTGAAATGAGAGAGAGTTAAATTTCAAATTAATTTCATTGCTGGGAATAAATAAATGCATATTTAAGTAAAAAAAAAAAAAAAAAAAAAAAAAAAAAAAAAAAAAAATCACTGCTTCTATGAGATATTCCCAGGTAAAAAATTATAAAGTAGCAAAGTTATAAAGAAATTTGTTGTGTATTTACAGCTTGTTAAAGCAAGGGTCAAATTAATCGCGGCAGACCGTATAGATTAGTTTGAGGATAAGTAATATTAAATATATTTTACGATACATAATACTACAGTTATGTTTTTTCAATATTAAATGTTGTACTAAATCACGTATTTTCAATAAGTAATGTTTTTCCATTATGCGCAATACGATGACAAACTTCGAGATTTGATCGTTTTAATGTGATTGAGAAATAGCGAACGTTGCATCAGTAAAGAAAACAATAAAGACTGGTTTTTGAAAAGGAAATTGTAAACTAAAAGATTCTTACACACATAAATTTATTATTCAAGCAAATAACTTATAACTATAACGATATAAAAACAATGATATACAAATAACGATACAATAACGATATACAAAACGATATAAAATTTTAAACAACATTTGATTTTATAAGAGTATTGTATTTACATTAAAAGTAAATGCAAAATTTCCGCATAAGTTTGTTAAATAAATCAAATTTGCTGAATGGAAATGCAGAACCAAATTTAATAAAACAGATTGAAAAAATTCCAATTCAAAATTTTCAAATAAACAGAATATTTTAATGTTTCGTAGGAAGGTTTATTTCTGAAATAAAAATACTCTATTGAAAATGTATAAAATTTTGTTAAACATAAGTCTATTTAAAAAATAATATTTGTTCAATATTGGTCTCTTCATGGTGATATAGCGTCCAATTATGGTAATATTATGCGGTGAAAATGTTCAAAAAATAGGTGCTGACTTTTCGCCATTATTAACACATTACCGAAGGGCAATTTTTATCAAATCTGAATTTTAACCCTTTGCACTCCGCGTTATTTTGAGTATGGGTTAACAGCAACTCCGCGTTATTTTAACTGTGGACTACCAGCAATTCCGTGTCGTTACACAAGTATTTTATTCGATCGGCACCACTTATTTAAAATAAGTTCTATTTAAAAGCAGAAAAAGTAGACATTTTAAAAAATGCTCTGATTAAATAAGGCAAATTTTCTTTTATTTTATTTCTAGTGTCAAAAACAAAATTTTCAAGGTAAGATGATGTCGCCGCAGCGACGACAACGGAGTTTTTCACTTACCTTACAATGTCGCCGCTGCGGCGACATCGGAGTGCAAAGGGTTAAAACAGTCGAAGCTTCTCCCTATTCTGAAGGACTTTTGTAAATTGGCATTTTAGAGATGGAGTTATGAATAAAAAGAAGGAGACATAAAGTGTACTGCTACCAGTTGCGAGTGAAGTAACTGAGGAGGTTGTCACAAGATGGCGATTGCTTTTTTAAAAATCGGATCTAAGAGCTCTGATTACCGACAAAGCAAACTTTTAGCCAGTAAGAAAATTTCGTCTTATTTAAGCTTCTTATTGATGTAAATATTTTCTCACAAATATGGTAAAATTTTCTATTTGCATTTAGTGGTGCTATTTTGACTGATAAAACAGTCAGTTCATTTCAATGGTTGTCACAATATGGCGAAAACACTGAGCCTAACATCCGCAGAAGTGCATTTCTACCAGTAAAAATAAAAATCTGTTTCTGACATTATTTATGTCTCAAATTTTGCATTAATAAGGATTTAAATAAGTAGAAATTCTCTATAAAAATTTACTGCTGGAAGTTTCCACAGGCGATAATCAACCCCTGCGAAAGCTGTTAGAGTTGAAGCTTCACTATTTTAAGAATATGTCATATCCTCTTTATTAATAATTCCACGGTTCTAGATAGGTTTCCCAAATTTATGCATCGTAAACATCTTTCAATGTACTTTAATATAAAATGTCTTACAATATAAAAAATTATGGACAACATCATATAAATGCATTTTCTGTAAGGTAGAATCCACGTCCTTAGTCAAACATGCTTTTTGAATGAAACCGAGAATTCTCTTTTCCCGTCGTGAATGCGTTGATAGTAGATTCAACTAGATACTAGTAGACAACTCAACTTACTTCTGCTTCAATAAAGCCCTGTACGGGGAATAGAGAAGATAAATTTAGGTAAAATTAATTTTTGTTTAGATTATCAAAGCTTTCATCAACATTAGAATTAGTGTTGCCTGATATCCCGCGTAAATAAGGGTTCCAAATGCTGTGGAGAGGCTGTCCAAGATTGTGGCTGATTTTCTACATCTTATCAAGAGTTTTTGAATACCGCCGAAATAAACTTCCAATAGAAATTTTTGAATAGAATGTTTTGCCATATTTTAGAGGCTAATTTATGAAAGTTTCTCTCATAAATATCGTAGAAAATTTCTATTCGTTTTTACTGTTGGAATTTGGACTGCGTATTCTAATCACTTTCAATGACAGGAGGTTGTTTAAATTGTCACAATATGGCGGAGACGCAGGGCCTCACTACCGCCGAAGTAAATTCCCAGCAGTAAAATTAAATATCTGATTTGTTCATAATTTTAACTGAAATTCTGCATCAATAAGGCGTTTAAATAAGGAAAAAAATTCTATTCAAATTTCTGGTGGATGTTTAGCCTGGAGTAATTAACCTCTACGAAAGCGATTACTGTTGAAGCTTTTCTATTTCACGGATATATTTGTTCCTCTTAATTCATAGTTCCATGTTATTTTTAAAGCTCTCTGGCAAGAAATAGAATAAATGTGCCAAAATTAATTTTTTTATGGTTTCCATGAAGGGAGTCAATCTCGAGTTGCGCCACCATTGACAGTATTTTCTGAAAGACCCTTTGCTTTAATCCATTTCTGGTATAGGCAAAGGATATTTGGGATGAATGGGAAAGTTTAAGTTTTGAAAGTAGACATATTTATGAGTATTTCCATGAGCACTTGTCGTGTAAGTCACATGCTACGATTTTTGACTACCAGTATTTTAGAACAGAACAATGTGACTTACTTTACGGGAGATATCTGATTAATTGGAAAAGGCGAAGCAAACATTTCGAAAATAATGTGGCCAGCAAGCATAACAGCTATCAGCAATGTGAATTACATTACGAATGCTCATGGAACTACCCTTATATCTTCTACTGTTACATGCTTCTCCGTTGGAACTACTTTTAACTGCTAAAAACATATAATAATTAAAACTGTCTCATTAGGGCGTGTCGAATTTTTCAACTTCTTTTTTCAGAAAATGAGGGGGGGGGTCAAAAAGTTGTGTTTTGGTTAGCTATTCACAAATATATTTACATGAACTGGCAATTACATAGGTTTGCTTCGTAAATAGCTACTTCAATTTCGTCATATTTTCCAGTTTCATGTAAAAATCGCAGCAAACTGTCTTCTCTCAAGAAGTGCATTCTTATCATTATTTCTGTTTATACTTCCGCTCTAAGTTTAAGAATATATAGTAGAACGCCGATTACGCGAATTCCAATTAATCGAACTTCCAATTATCCGAATAGCCTATTTCTCTCTCTCTCTCTCTCTTTTTTTTTTTTTTTTTTTTTTTTTTTTAACCAAACTTCTAGTTATCCGAAAAGCCTATTTCATCCACAAATTTTTTTAACCGAGCTCTCAATTATCCATTGGTTTGGAATAAAATTTTAAATAAAGAAAAAAGTGATAGTGGATCAGAAAATAAGGAATGTAAAAACAATAAGGGAGATATGAATAATCCTAAGCTATGAGCAAAATGAAATTAACGAGTGGTTAAATCGTGAAGTATACATGACCTTGGATATCAGATTTTAAATGATGATGATATTGTGGATGAGATTCTGGATGAAAAAGAAATTGAAGAACATGAAAACGAATGCTCTGAAAATAACCCAAGTCCATCATATAATGAAGTGTTTGGAAACAGCTACGAAATGGCTCGAGCGGCAGAAAGGCCCTAATCTTATTCAATTAACGGTATTTAAGAAGACTTAGAGATATGGCAGCATTGAAAAGAATGTCTTCGTTGAACCAAGCAACAATCAAAAGCTTTTTCCCTTAAATTATAATCTCTGTAGTTCAGAAAAGGATAAAAAAGAGAGAGAAAAAAATCTATGATAACAATTTAAACAACAACAATTTTCTTTAAAAAAAGACAAAAAGAAAAAAAACAATTTTTAAACATGGCAGCACTAACTGGTGCTGCCAGTCCTAAGCTTAGATAGCATGTGAAGGCTTTAGTATAGCCAGAAACATTCCTTAAATTGTCTGTCCATTTATCCGAACTTTTGCTCTAGGGTCGGTCCCGACTTGTTCGGATAATTGGCGCTCTACTGTACTTGTATAATACTATAACATCTGTAAAAAAAAATATATATATATATATATTCCACTCGTAAAATGTTTTTAAACTAGCAATACTCATTTGCAGATGAGTGTATTTTTATTAATTTTTATTAATATCATACAAATAGTCAGAGAGAAGGTTGGATCTGTTGGACAGCTTCAAATTGGATTACCAGATCTACCTGAGCACATAAGACAAATTAAAAAGCAGAAGTGGCAAGAAGATGAATTAAGAAGGATTTCTGAATATGAGCAGAAAAGGGAGGAAGAGTTAACATTACAAACAAATGAAGTTTTTTCTCTAACGAAGATGAAGTGCTAACTGATTTTACAGAAGAAGAATCTGAAGATCCTTTGCAGATTCCATGTGATGATTCTGATGTACCTTCTACTTCAAGTACAAGTCAGTATAATACATTACAATTGCACAATTTTGCATAGCAATGTATTAGGTATGGTGTCGGTCTACGTACTACAGCTGCCATTACAATAGCTTCATTCTTGGATGCTGGATTAATTACTAAAAGAGACAAGAGACTTGTGGTTGATCACAATGAAGTAAAACGGGTACAAGGAAAATTTATGAAATCACTTGATGAAACATTCCATGTTCGATGCCGGACAGGCAATATTGAATGTATATTGTTTGATGGACGCCAAGATTCCACTAATGTTCTGTTACAAGCAGATAACTCAAGTCATTAGTTTCCAAGAATTGTGAAAGAAGAGCATTACACTGTTTGCAATGAGCCAGGTGGAAGGTATATCTGCCATTTTACTCCAAACAAAGACTTAACAAAAAGGAAACCTGCTGAAGTTATTGCTAACCATCTTGTGGATTTTTTAAAGAAAAACAGCTTTGATAAAAGTTTGCAGGCTCTTGGTGGTGACTCAACGAATGTTAACATTGGTTAGGAAAGAGGAGTCATGCATTGGTTTGAGACAAAGCTGAAACGTAAACTCATCTTGTTGGTTTGTGCTCTTCATACTAATGAGCTACCTTTGTGGCACTTGATCACACATTTGGATGAAAAAACTTTGTCTAGCAACAAGTGGAGTTGTAAGATTGGCAATATGTTTGATGCTGCAACAGAACTTGAAATTAATCCCTCATTTGTCAGAATATCTTTTCCAGAATCTTTGGCTACATTGAGTGACACTGGTGTCAAAGATCTGTCTAGAGATCAGGCTTATGGTTACAGGACAACTCAGTCCATAATGGACAGGTGTACTTCCAACTGATCTGGCATTATTAGAAATTGGTCCTGTAAGCCACTCTCGGTGGATGTGCTTCAAAACATGGCCTTAAAGGGAACGACTTTAAGAAATTACAACTGCTTGTAGAATACATTGTTGGTGTTTACTATCCCTGCTTGTTTACAATCTAATCGAAATTCTCTTGGGTGGTAGGACCTCGCCACATTCTTTCTCCTAAAATATCAGAAGAATGCAGTAACAGATGTTTTGCGAACAATCCAACGTTCATCGTGGTTTGCAGTTTGTATTTAGTGAAGTGGTGCTTCAGACACTTTTATGCTCAGAAGACCGAGAAGAAAGAAAAGCTGGGGTCCAGAAGATAATTGAATCAAGGAATGAAGATGATGATATACCAGGAGACCTATCTATTCGGCCTAGGAAAACACCTGCAGTTAATCCAAATGCAACTTCCATTTTGGAACTGATAGACTGGTCATAAAAAGTATATGAACCTCCACTTACATATAAATTCAAAATATGAGAAATAAAAAAGTTTATTGAAGAGCCAATGCAAGTTCCAAAGTGGCCATGTCATGGACAGTCCCTAGAGAGGTGTGTGAAATGAGTAACAGAGGCTTCTGGCAAAGTGTATACTCATGAGAAACGAGAAGGTTTAATTAGATGCTAGGAAGCAAGCAGAAGAATGATGTCTAGGAATGAATCGAAGCAAGATTTGATGAATATTGTTGGTTACAGCATTTAACTATTTTTAGATTGTGTTTTCAGATTTTCATAATAAAGTCAAAATATAAATAAAATTGTTTGAGTTCATTCAACCACATTTCGATCAAATTTTGTTGACTATATATTAAGCTATCCCCTTTTTTCGGAAGTTTCAGTACATATTACCCTCATAGCATGCATGGTCACGGTGACGTCACTGTAAGTCACTGTGGTCACGTCACATCTGTGACCAAAATGCCACCACTCAGTGATGTCACATTGTGACTGAGATGTGAACGTCTTAGAAAAATTTAAAAAATTGCAAAAATTCTTTAAAACATGTTATTTACTGTAAAATTATATTTTTCTGGCGATTAAAAGAAAATTGTGACGACACTATTATGTCACTGCATGTAACGTATGTCACGTCATATGTGTGATAAAAAAAACACCATATTGTAAGTCACAGTGTGACAAAAATGTGAACTTCAAAAATCTTTGAAAATGAAGAGAAATATTTTAAACAGTCCCGAGTTACAGCAACATAAGGAATGAAAATATGTTAGTGGATAGCAACTAGTAAATTCTGTCACGAAAGGGGGAAGGGGCATAATAAATAAAATGCACGATACAAGCATTAATAAACTAAATTTTCATGTTATATTTTATAAATTTCATGGATTAAGCGGTCTCACAGACCGCTCACAATAGTTATGCGGCAATTTTTGTCACATCAGTTAAGGGTTAAACAGTATTTTAAACAGTCCCGAGTTACAGCGGCATAAGGAATGAAAATATATTAGTGGATAGCAAATAGTAAATTTTGTCACGAAAGGTGGGGGGGAGGGGACATAATAAATAAAGTGCACGATACAAGCATTAATAAACTAAATTTTCATGCTATATTTTATCCATTTGATAGATTAAGCGGTCTCACAGGCCGCTCACAGTAGTTATGCGACAATTTTTGTCACACCAGTTAAGGGTTAAACAATATTTTAAACAGACCTGAGTTACAGCGGCATAAGGAATGAAAATATATTAGTGGATAGCAAATTGTAAATTCTATCACGAAAGGTGGGGGGGGGGGACATAATAAATAAGTTGCACGATACAAGCATTAATAAACTAAATTTTCATGCTATATTTTATCAATTTGATATCTAAGACAGTAAAAGTATTCTTTTTTCATGATTTCAATTTTATCTAGCATTGCAATTTAATATAATAATCATCCACTGATTGTTACACTCTCATATAATTATTGCGCATTTCAGATTCAAATCAGTTGTTTACAAAAACAAATAAATGATTAAAACACACCTGCTCAAATCGTCTGCTTCGCGATATTACCATAGAATAAAAAAGAGAATACGCGGGAAGTCACTTCACTCCACTGTTTAGAACCAGCACGCCTACAGCACTTCTTTTATTATAAAAGAAAGACATCTGCCATTTTAGGATATTACAAATATACGGATATTATTGATGAAGCATATATGTAAGTCGTCTTATTTAATTTAAATATTTTGTTCCTGTTTTGTATATATTATAATGATGAGTTAAGTAGTTTTTTGTTACACATATAGAAAGAGACTGGTCTGTATTGTTTTCAGAAGGATATTTTTATTCGATTCTGTTGTATATTAATCTGCCATCGCTCGAAAAAAAAAAAAAAAAAAAAAAAAGCTGGCGCAGAGACTGATTCGTGCCTACATTCATAGTAGAATGAATGAAAATACTAATTTTTAGTCTCTTGAGATTGAAAATGTGTTGAAACAGTGGTGTGGAATTTTTTTCGGCTTTTTAATGTTTTCTAGTTACTAACACTTATAGCATCATTATTATTTTAGAGTTAAATATGAAATTAGAAATTGTTTCAGATTAGAAATTAACATTATGTAAGCATTTTTTTTTTCTGTTTGTGATTTTAATCAAACATTTAATTGTAGACACTCAGAATCAGTTATTAAATTTTCTTCTATATTTTTATAATCTATCTAAATATATCTTCTATATAAATTCATTTTCTACGATTTCGATATATGTAATCACTGAAATAAAAAAAATTAAATATATTTAAGCATTGAAATAAAGTGTTTTTCATGCCTGTGATAACAAGTTTATAGATTAAACTGCTTTAGTATATTTTTTAAAAAGTTGGTATGTACATTCGTAATATAGGACTGAATATTTTTTTAAAGCGATTAATAACTACTTTCTACATTAAAATGTCTTTTTAAACAATAAAAATAGTTAATATGCAATCATTTATTTTACGTTTATATGTTCTTTTTAATACTTTTCAACAAAGTTGAAAAGTGTTTATGACTTCGGTTTGTCTGGCCGTCTGTCCGCGGTCTAACTCTCGCAAATATACTTGGATTGCCTTGAAATTTTTGGATGTTATTGACGTTTACCATAGCACGGCCCCTATTTGTAATGAAGTTTGTAGCGTGTTTAATTCATCTACAGGAACAGTCAAGAGTATTTCGTTACACTACGGCCTAAGGGAAAAAATCGTTTCAAATGATTTTTAACGATTTTACACGCTTTCAAACAGAATAAAATTGATATGAATTTATGAATCGCACTAAAATATGCATTCTGAAGAGTATGTGGTGCAACGAATAGTTATTGTTCATTTACAGGGCTAAAAAGGGATTCCAATAGATTATTATACAGGAATGGAGGGAATTATTTGCGGCGTACTTTAATTATGTTAATCTATTTCATACATAATGAAATTGATATAAGTCGCTGAGGTTTACACACTATACATTATTTCATGATAATACGAAATGTATATAGCATTTACAGGACACACAAAATATTTCCGATACTATATTGTATCCGTAGTTCATTAGGGATGATTGCTGGAAATGCATTTTTAATTATGATATGCGCTTTTATGATTCACTATATTTATGCATAAAGTATGGTATATATAAATGCTATAATTCATATACAGGACTACATAAAACTATTCGTAAAGGTTACTGGGTATATGCGCAAATTGATTATAGGTAGATTTTAAATGAGTTATGGATTTTTACGTTGAACTGCATTTAATTTACTAAGAAATGTTTGTAGAATATAGATAAAATGATATACAGGGTCACGTAAAGAATTGAATACATGGCCATCTATAAATTATAATTTCAGGAAATGTGATTTCAACAGTTTTAAGACTGTTTGAATTAAATTTTAACTAAGCAATAGCGCGTAATAAACGTTCTAGGTAAACTACAAGATTATACAAAAGTATTCAAGTATGTTTCCATATATTAGTATAAATTGCTGAAAGAGAATTTCAACCTGTTATGCATTTTCTTGCAAAAATAATTTTTCCCATTATATAATATGTATATCAACTTACAGATCAAATGCAGGGCTGTACAAAAGAATTAGAAAACATATTTGGCTATGGACGGTAAATGCTGAAGTCAGTTTTTCAAATGTTTTATGTGTTTCCTAAAATATTTACTTAGTTATCTTATTTACGTTATTTCCCTAAATTACGATGTCTTGTTAAAGCATTCAGGAAGCGTTGGAAAGTGTTTTATAATCTATGCTTAACGCATGATTTTTCTTAATTGTTTTTTTCTATTTCGCAGATCAGTCTTTTCCTATAAAACATACCAAATCTATTTAGCTCATATTCACAAAATACAATATACACGAGAATAAAAAATTTAAATAAATATGGCTTATCATGTCATTTTTAATAAAGCAATGACTAATCACAACACATTAAAATTTTACACATTCTTAATATCAAGCTTAAACTCAAGATAAAGCTTAAAACTTAATAAAAAAAGATGTCAGTTGATAAGCATTGTTTTTTAAGTGGAAAAAATTAAAATGTTTTAGAAGAATAGGACTCCAAAATAGCGATATTTTGCTAAAAAGTACGGTAAAAAGATAAGAATTTATATTTCAAACAAAACTTTATTTTAAAATTGTGCATTTTAAAATTCATCACAGTGTTTATGGCAAGAACCATCACAGTATTAATACTCAGACTATTTTCCAGAGAGAAACATTCGGCTTGCATACAATATTTCAAATGAAAATTAAATTTCAAATTATTTGCTTAAAAGGCGCAAAGGCCAACTTAGTAAAAAAGATTCAATGCCGGGAATCGAACCCCTGCCATCAGTATAGCGCACGGACATTCTACCTACTAAACCACGTGGAACGGTACCCAGCCTGGAAAATTTCTTACTATTACATGTTGGCAAGGCTACAAAAGCAGCACAAGATGGGATATTTATCGTGAGCCACCGACATGGGGCAAACACGAAACTTAATTAAATCCAGCATCGGTTGAAACTATATTAATACTTAGAAATTTTTCCAGAGAGAAACATTCGCCTTGCATACAATATTTCAAATAAAAATCAAATTTAAAATTAAAATTGCCTTTTAAGCATGTAATTTGAAATTTGATTTTCATTCGAAATATTGTATGCAAGGCGAATGGTTCTCTTTGGAAAAATTTCCAAGTATTAATATAGTTTCAATCGATGCTGGATTTAATTAAGTGTCGTATTTGCTGAATGTCGGTGGCTCACGATAAATATTCCATCTTGTGCTGCGTTTGTAGCCTTGCCAACATGTAATAGTGAGAAATTTTCCCGGCTGGGTATCGTTCCATGTGGTTTAGTCGGTAGAATGTCAGTGTGCTATATTGATGGCCCGGGTTCGAGTCCCGGCACGGAATCTTTTTAACTATGTTGGCCTTAGCGCCTTTTAAGCAATTAATTTGAAATCTGTTTTTCATTTAAAATCATCACATTGTTTATGACAAGTTCGTAACAAATAACACATATTTCACAAATTGGTCACAATGTGACTTCAAAGCATTGTCGCTTTCGTCACAGGTTCGTCACAAAGCTAATGCCAAAATAGTCACAAATGACACACTTTTCACAAATTAGTCACACCGTGACTTCACAGAGTGGTCACAATGTGACGTCACAAACGACCTCTAAAACGGCCATAACGACCTCGCATTGTAGTCACTGTGACGTTACATCGACGGTCACAAAATCACAGTGTGACCTCACAACGACGTCTCCGTGACGTCACCATGCCTTACGGGTATAATCAAACGCAAATTTACCGAGGTAGATCGTTATGAATAAGGAAAAATCTTTTAAATTAGGATATTACACATCAAAAGGCAATTTTTTGGACCCCCTCATTCACAAAAATCACGAATTTTTATTTTTGCCCTCTAAATCAACACGTCCTACTGTCTCATCATACTTAAAATTAGAGGGTGAGGTTGGAGTAACCGAATACAATGAACGTCATATATCGGTACAGTATAGTAGTATATACATATATGACAGCCATAAGGCGCAACACCCATGGAATCAAGAGAAAATAAGTCGCAAAATTTGCGCTACAATTTATAATCGGATAAATTTCCTTCTTTGACAAGCGACTCAGTAGCTTGGTCATCAGGATAACGGATTTGAGACTTTTCTTTGTCAGTTCAAATCCCGTTCGGTCTTTTTATATTTATTTTTTTATTTTATTTATTTTTATTTATTTTTTTTTTTTTAAACAAAAATGTCCATCAATATTTTTCGAACCGCTGTGGAAAAAATATGTAAAATAATCAATATAATTAAATGCACCATCTTTAGCACCAATTTGCATGTTTAAATATACGTATAATGTAAAGTAAAAAAAAAAAAAAGTAGGCATATTTATATGACTATAGACAAGAACTTTTAAGTTAATATTTAAAATTGTTTGCAGTTATTTTAATGAATATCTAATATTTTAAAAAAGAAATAAAATACGTGAACAAATATGCTATTTTCATTTTGTTTACTTATGAAAATACCTTAAATATTTCATGGTTTATTAAAAATATGTTTTTATTTTTTTATATGGTTTCTTTTATTGTCTGGGATTCTTGGTTTTTAACAAGAATAAGTGTCTACGTACTAATGTTTTTTAGCAATTCAATTTTTCTACTTGTAAAAAATGTTAATATAATGCAGTTTAATTATACAAATGCAATTTTAACTGTGAATCTTTACATGTTTATATATTTAGTGAAAAGTAAAAATAAAATAAATAAATAAATAATAAACTAAAAAAACGGTCAATTGGAACATTTATAGACCATAAAATTACGCTAATTTAAAAATGTATTTGATGATATTTACATAAATAAGCTGTTATTCTTTACATAATGATTTAAAATACGGTGAAATAAATTAAAATACGTTAAATAAAATTATAACATGCTGCTTTGTTTTTTAAATGGTAATTTTTCGATTATCGTAATAATGTATAAATGTATCGTTTTTTAACAGCTGGCTTTTTAACTTTTGAATATTTTAAATCTTCGGTTATGCGACGTGTACGTTCCAGTGACAACATGTTCTCTCACATCTCCACATATGCAATATCTGACTTTACATATGCCATTTCTAGCATAGCAAAAAAGAGCTGGTGTCACAAATTTTTCGATTTGCTATAAAAAATAATAATGAAACAGAAAAGAAATACTAGAAAAATTATTACTGCACTACATTTTAGTAATTACATTTTAAAGCACATGAAAACGATGGATAACTACACAGACGAAAATCAAACAATAAGTTTTTCTCCAACATCCAGTGTACTGACGGTACTTATAAGTACCACCGAGTAATTCAACTTTTTAATCAAATACGTACACCGTTCACCTAAAATAGCTAGTTAAATTCTATTCTAAGATAATAATGAACACATAAAACTACCCCACACTTATCTTATATACTTTACTGTGTTTGCAGCAATAAAAAGAAGAGTGTGACAATCTGTACAAAATGTCGGCACAAAACAGATCAACTGTTTTAAAGATAGCCTCCTTTCTCGCTAAAATATCAAACCTAGAACTACAGCTGCCATGTATCGGGATAAAGTGGTGCTAAAAGAGTTTTCTTCCAAAGTGCAATTAGAATATTAGTAATATTCACTATGGAATGAAATTTTAAAGTGAGTGGTACTTATAAGTACTGTCAGTAGATAAAGGGTTAACCCGTTCAGGGCATCTTTTACACGAATTTTATTCGTTTGGCACCACTTTTTGTTAATTATTTGAATTAACTTTGTAAATCACAAAAATGCCGCAATTAAATAAAATCAATTTTACTTTTCTTTTTTACTGGTATCAAACTCAAGCGTTTTAAGCACTTTTTGAAGGTGCATATATGCACCCATGGTCCCGAACGGGTTAAAGACAATTTACAACGCTATAAACTTCTCATGAAAAGTAAGCTATATCTATTTCAATAGAACAATTGTTATGAAAAAGCAATCTACTGTAATGTTGAAATGTTTTAAATTTCGAATTCTGTTTTGAAAAACAAATGAAAAATTAATTTTTACACATTTGGTTTTACACATTACACGTTTTACACTACTTCTTGCCAAAGAGCAATATTAGCGCTATAGTAAGTTGAGATTAATCCTTTATCTACTGACGGAACTTATAAGTACCATTAAAATAACTCTTTTATAAATTTTATTTAATACGTCGATTAGTTGTAATACATTTTAGAATGACTTATAGATACACTGGTTTCCAAAAATTATGGAAAAATCACGAAAAGAGCGATAACTCGCTCAAAAATGAACCTATCCGTGTGAAATTTCCATGTGTCGCGTCGTTAACTAAAATATGCTGAATAAAATTACAAAATGCAAATTAGAGGCGCTGCAATCGGATTGTGTCATCTGTGAGGAGCATAAAAATGTAATTTAGAGAGTACGGCTGCTGGTGTCACTGTGATTTTGAGATAAGAAAACTGAGATAGCCAATTCATTAGCATGACTTCGAGGTATCATTTGTCCGCATAGCTACGATATGGAGCTATTGGAAGATTGGATATAGACCAAAGTCAGACAAAGGTGGTCAGATGTCTAAATATGAGTCCTTCTGTTGCTCATAGGCTTTGGAAGCAATTTCAAACCACTGGTTCTGCCTCCAGAAGGTTTAGCCAAGGACGGGCAAGAGCTACGACAAGCACCGATGACCAATATCTGTGGTTATGTGTACGAAGGAATAGAACAGCAATCCCTCTCATCTTAGAGCCTCCGTTGCTGCAACCACTGGAAGGTAACATCAACGCCTACTGTGCGCAGAACTCTTCCTGAAGGTGGTCTTTATATGAGGCAACCAGCCATTTGAGTGCCGCTCACCTTATGTCACCGGAGGGAACATTTAGGTTGGGTACGTCAACATGTTCACAGGACGGCTGAAAAATGGAGGCGTGTTCTCTTCACATACGAGTTCCAATTTAGCCTCCAAAGTGATTGTGGGCTTTTTTTGACTTGGAGAGTACAGGGAACACGCTATCATCCATCAAACATTCGTAAAAGAGATTCGTATGGAGGAGGCAGTGTCTGTGTTTGGAATAGTATCTTTTTGGGCGGACGTACAAGCCTCCATGTCTTTCCAAGTGGAACTATGAATGCTTACGTCTATAGAGATGACATTCTTGATGCTTATGTGCTCCCTTCTGCAGCAGCAATAGGTAATAATATCCTTTTACAGGACGATAACGCTAGACCGCACAGGGCTCACATCGCAGAAGATTATCTTTAGCGCCAAACAATTCAGCGTATGGAATGGCCAGCGTGATCACTGGGATTGAATACCATCGAACATGTTTGGGATGCTTTAGGAAGATGTGTCTCTGCTCTCAATCCTTCTCCTCAGACCCATTCCACGCTTACAACTGCTTTACATGAGCAATGGCTCGCATTCCCCAACGAACTTATCGATCGCATAATTGATGGTATCAATCATCGCTGTATGTGTTGTATTCCTTCTAGGGGTGATCATAATCCACATTAAAGGTACTTTTCCTATACCAAACTGACATATTTATTTTGCTAATTTTATAATTGTGTTAATTTCTGAAGCACCACAATCGTCTGGTAACTTCTTTTAGTGTTACTTTATACCTTACTATGTGTTGTACATTGTGGCTCAGTTTTATTAAAATCTACTTGTAACATTTTGAGTAATTGCTACTTTTATTGTTTTTCCTTAATTTTTGGAAACCAGTGTATATTATTTTATCTTGTTCCAAAAGCATTATGGGTTACACAAAGCAAAAGTATTTTTAAAGGGATGATATCTTTTGCCTTTCCATCTTTTCAGATTTCTTGGTGTTGGGTGGGTAGGGGGGGATTTTTCAATTCGGAAATATTTCGATATTTCTATTGTAAGAACATTATACTTGTACATTTCTTAATTCTACAAAATACTAAGAAAAATATTTAAGGGGTCTCAGGACTCTTAAAGCTTTAAAATTTTCGAAACTTTAATTTTTTAGATGTTAAACTCCTATCTTTTCTGAACATTTTGATATAATTGTTTCCTTGAAATTCCTATTAGAACTGAAGTTATGGCTTTTTCATTTATACACGTTCAATAGCTGAAGCGTCGCTTCGGAAACTTTGAAGCCATTTTTATCCAAATGACGTTTTTGGGCATAACGCGCACGATTTCTCAAAAACTATGAATAGTTTTTCATGAAATGTTTAAAACATATGTTTCATGTTATTCTGTATAAACTGATCCTAAAATTTCCTTTTTATTGTTCAAAACAATATTTTTTTAGGTGATCATACTATTGAAATTTTCTTAATTTTGCATTAGCTAAATACAACTTTGTATTGAAAATATAAAAAAGCTTTAAATACAAATTTATTTAGGTTCAGGGTAATTATTACAATCTGAAGTAGGCACCAACATTTTCATTCTAGTTGCAATACTTATTTTGTAATCGTGCACGTAAGCTGTTATGCCGATTTTTTGCTCGTCAAATGTCTAATAGTTTTAAGCCCCCTGTAAATGCTAATTCTGCATCTTATAATTTTTTGAATACATGAAATGAAAGAACATACTTATATATTTTATTCCAATTAAAATTATGTCTTAAAACCAAATACATTTTTCGATATTAAATGTTGAAAATGTTCTTTTTTTTTCATTTTTTCCAATTTTGAGAGTCCTGAGACCCCTTAAAATAAAAGATTTTAGTGGGGTTATAAAGATTGCACAAAATCCCTATAAATTCAAATTTAATTAATCCTTCGAAATCCTTCTAACAAAAAATGCTTTAGAAGATAACATTTTCATGAATTTATAATTCAGTAGATAAAAGGTTGATCTTCCTTACCTATATTCAACTTGAATACGGCGGTCATATCGTCGGTACCATGTCAAAAAATTCAATATGAAAACAGCGTTGGATGTGGGCTACTTTTTTAAAATTCAGATTTCTTGACTGGCACCACTTTTCTGAAATGGTAAAATTCCCATTGTTTTCGCCTTAATTAATATGTAATTATAAAAGGCGAGTTTTACTACTTCAAGAAAAGAAGCCCACTGGTAACGCTATTTTCATATTGGGCTATGGACCTGTTAATAAAAACGGCTGACATATCCTCAACACAGTGAAGCTTCAACTGTAACCACTTTCGAATGCGTTGGTTACCGCCGGAGGAAACTTCCACCAGAAAGTTTAAATGGAAAATTTCTCCTTTTTAAAAAGCCTATTTAATGCAAAATGTCAGTCAAAAATAATGGCAGAAACAGATATTCATTTTTACTGGTGGAAGTTTTCTTTGGCGGTACTCAGGCATGCGTTTCCGCCTTTTTGTGACAAGTAAGACAACATCCTGTCAGTGTGCGAGAAAAAAAATTATAACACTTGGTCAAAATGACACCAGTAAAAGCAAATAAGAATTTTTATAATATTTGAGAAAAAATATTCCCATGAAATAAATAAGACACCCTTAAATAAGACGAAACTTTCTATTCAAATTTACTGGTGGGAAGATTGTCCCGGCGGTAATCCGAAACTGTTGATCCGATTTAAAAAAACAGCCGTCATCTTGTGACAACCTCCTCAGTTACTTCAATCTCAACTGGCAGACAGTACACTATATGTCCCCTCCTGTTTATTCGTAACTCCATTTATGATACCGACGACATAGTCAAACAATATTACCGTAATTTTCCGCGTATACGCCGCAGCTGAGATAACTGTATTTCCTACCGGAATTGGTTTTAATTAAAATATAACTTTCTTTTGCTTGGCATTTATTTGACATCCTTTTTCAAATAAAATTTCCGGTGTGACAAAGTCTTAACTTAGACGTATACGCGGAAAATTACGTTAATCATTTTTTTTAACAACAGAAAGTCCGGAAATTTTAAGCATGTTTTCTAATAATATTTTACACGATAAATTTTACTTTTAAACATTTACCTGATTGATTCAACATTTGTGGATGAAGGGGGAGAGGATAGATTTATTTTCCGAAGCAATTTCTGGTTCGAAACAAAATATAGTTATGATATTTGTCACTGGTCAAATTGACTGTTGTAGTTTTAAATTTAGTTATCTCGTTTTTTGCTATGGCAAATTGCAGTAAAAGAAATTTTAGTGAAGCTGTCAATCTTTAAATTAGCGTATGCTTACCTATGAGAAAAGATTAAAAAACATAGTAAAATATTAATTATGCCATTTGGCATTTGAAGTGCTGATATCGTAAAAAAACGTATAACGTAAAAAAAATTGAAAAAAAAATAAATTTAACCTAATTAAAAAATTACTAAGATGCTACTTGGCGCAGAATGATATTAATTTAAAAGCAACGTTAAACACGCCAGAATAAGCCAACATTCAGCAGACTAGTTTCGGTAGCGTTTAGCGTACCGTCCTCAGAGCAAATAATAACGGAATCTTGCTCATTTACATAGAGGAGAAGTGGATTCAACTGAGAAGTTCATTAACCAATGGGGAAACAGGAAAGTGCGGGTAACAGCCAAATGGAAGAATAGTATAAGTAATGCCAACAGAAATGCGAAAAAAATGGTAGTAATTAAGAAAAAGAGGATTTTATGAAATATTTCCCGCAATCTGATAAAGGGGGGATAGAAATATTCACTATTAACAATATTGTCATAACTTTTGTCGATATGAAATGCTTCAAGAAAGTTATGTTCATGTATAGAAGTGGGTTTAGAGATGATTTTGGCTGAATTAAAATCAAAAGAGTGGCTCATCTCCCAGCAATGTTTACCAATTGAAGATTTATTGGTTTACCGTTTTTGAATAAATTGTTGGTGTTCTTTAACACTAGAACGGCGGTAAATTTTGCTCAAGTTTTATAAAAAATATTTCACATCAGAATTTTTATTTAGAACGATTTAACTTATTTATTTAAGTTATTTTTGTGCTGCATATATTAATCTTATATTATAAAAAAAATTCTTGTTCGAATCGAAATGTATTCATTCGGCAAGGGTCAAAATGACCCCTCGCCGCCGTTCTAGTGTTAATACGAAATTTTAATCCCCGTTTGGTCTGTCCAATATAGGAAAGACCGCACTGGCAATTAATGCTATACATACCCCATGACTTGTATAACTCTAACAGGATTTTTGAGTTTCGAGAGGGTAAGCTTATTTGTGTGGGTAAAAATTATTCTGAAGTCATGTTGTCTAAGAATTTTGGCAATAGCAAAGCTGGATTTAGGAAAAAAAGGTAACACAATGCTACTTCTGGAAAGAGAAGAGGACTGATTTGAGTTAGATGGACGTGGTTGCTGCAGTTTACGTAAAGCAGTTTCGATAACAGAAGGGCTGTAACCTCTGTCAATCGCAATGGCTCTAAGATATTGAATTTCACTATTAACACTGATATACGATTTCGCATGAGTTACTCTAATAGCATGAAAAATATAGGGTTATCCTATTCAT
The DNA here is from genome assembly GCA_963932465.1 of Maratus speciosus. NCBI lineage: Eukaryota > Metazoa > Arthropoda > Arachnida > Araneae > Salticidae > Maratus > Maratus speciosus. The sequence continues at coordinate 31,898,323 of OZ010787.1, read as the reverse complement.
CTGGTTTAAAAAGACTGTTTATTGACTATGCTCTATACAACGTACAAAGAATACGCGAAAAGATAAATACACTCACCAAGTTTTTGGTAATACTGAAAATGTTCAATTTGTGCGTCCTTACTCACCCGGAACACATCCCAACGGTAATCCAGTTCCGTCCTTACGTTCAATAGCATGCTTCACTCAATATCCGTCATAGAGCAGTGATGCGTTCCTGCACGCAAGCCACGAGGTGGTTTTTAAATTTGGTGACTGTACATATCTTGTCATGTATCACCCGTCCTTGTACATCGTAAACATTTCAATACATAGTGTTCTGATACCCGATGAATCATTTAGGTTAGTGCTACACAGTCTTTTTGCTAGAAACTTGTTTGCCATCAAAATCTTTGAAAGGTAAGTTTTGACATATTTTTCAGAAATGTTTCTGGCATTTAATAAGGAAAATTATTCTGTATGAAAATAGTGGTATCTTTGTGGCTTGTGGGCCACCGGTTTTACGACCCTAACTTAGGTTAAACCTGCATATCGCATGAAATTTTTTATCAAAACATATATTTAAACTTGACGGAAGCTTATGAAAAATATCTGAGTGAAATTCTTTCTTGAGAAGTTGGTTTAAATTGCGTAGTTATTCAATTTTCCTCCAGCAACGTGACTAGCATAGAATAAAACTATCACGTGAAAAGTTTTAGCAAAACGTAAGAGTGATGAGAGCGAAAGCTAATTCTGAGACTCGAGCAAATTTCGTTCCTGGTAACTCAGTTCGTTCACGCAACGGTCGAAATAAATACGCAAGTTTAAATTATTTACATGTCCACCACTATTTTTCAATTAAAAAAATAGCCTTACTTAAAGACGCAAAACGTTGCGATCAAATAAATCGAAATTTGTCTTTTAGAGTTTGTGGTGGCAAACGACGTTCAGCTGAAAAGTTTAAAACTTCAACCTCATAGTTATGGTGGTTAATGGACTATGAGACATAGTTATAAATTGTTTCCAAGAAGCGCTACTGACGAAAAAATCTATGTGGAAATTTTAACAGAACATAAATTTGACCATGGCGAAGCTTATTTGAAAAATTCCCTAGGCGATAATGAGCCACTCCGAATACGATTGCAGTTGAAGCTTCACCCATTTGAGGATATGTCAATTCCTCTTTATTCAAAGTTCCATATTGCAAATATGCCATACCACACCGGAAGTGCATCTGGCAAAAAAGCTATCATGTGAAACACTTTATTACACTAGAATTACCGGAAATTTCAGCCAAATTTTATAAAAATATTTCACACCAGACTTTTGATTTAAAAAAGCTTAACTTTATTATTTAACTCTTTCTTCTTTGTATCATTTAAACTTATTTCCTTCTTTGTATCTTTTAAACTTATTTCATAATCAAATTTCTGATTTGAACCGAAACATATTCACATGGTAGCCGCCAAAATGACGGCCCAAGTTATTTCTAGTGTTAAAACGTAAATACGACTCTATTTAGTTAATAATATTTTAAACTGAAACTTGTTGGAAAATTCTTGTTTTCACAGTTAACCCTCCGTCTACCAGACGGGTCCATTGGACCCGACAGGTACATACAAAATATTCATTCAAACCAGAAATTTCTTTAAAATAAACTAAGTATATAAACCAGACAAAAATAAGGTAAATAAATAAGTTAAATAGTTTTAAATAAAAATTCTGGTGTAGAACGTTTTATTAAAACTTGAATAAAAATCCCGGTAGATCTAGGGTTAAAGTAGTTTTCGCGAAGTGAGGATTATTTAAAACTATTTTTTATCAGTTATAAAGTGTCTCAGATAAAAAAAGTTTTTGACAGGTAAAACCACTCCTGACTAAAGGCTTTATTTGAAAGGTAACTTTAAAAAGTCAATTTTGGTTTTGAATCTGACATTCTACGATGACTGTAACATTCTTTTATACCTAAATACATTCTACAGCATATTTTATTTTTTGAGTACAAAAATATCAAGACATAAATTTAACCCAAAATCTTTCTAAGTGATATTCGTTGTTCATCTTTCACCACTTTTAAGATTTACGTAGGTGATAGTAGAGACTTTTAATTACAAGATACGCAATTTATTTTATAAATATTTAGGATGTAATTTTCATAATAATATACGAAGGATGCTAATACAGGGTTCGTACGAGTACCGTTATTTTCAAGGCAATGTATCAGTAGTTTCTTATAAATAAATAAATCAAGTTCAAACGCGCAAAATTTCGCCTTATTTCAGGAGAGATTATCTATAACAAAATACTGGTATCGAAGAATTTTATGGTTTGGAAATTCCACGACCCGTACGAACTCTGCAATACCATAGATGTCAACGTTTACGCTGTTTTCCAACCAACATTTTTGATCAGAAAAATTTTAGTCATATGTTTTCGATGATTAAATGAGACAAATTTCTCTGTTGAAAAATAGTGGTAGGAAAAAAGCGAACAACTTGGAAGCTATGCTAATACACATTTTTGCCTTCTTCAGCGTCAAAAAAAGAAAGTAATATAATCGAAATTGATTTCGACGGACTTGCTTCATTCTCCAAGCTCGAATATCTTGATTACCATATGAAACACAAAACATACGTTCTTTCCTAAATAATATACTTTTCCAATCTTCTACGCTCAATAAACGTCTTGATTTACACCAATTGAATCTTGTACGCTTTTGTTTTGCAGTAATGATAGGTTTTGTTTTCGATACACGAGATTCAAACTTAAATTTATGGAGATATCTTAATGTTGTCGATGTAGAAACTTCAACTCCTTCTTCTTTCCATTTTCGGTGAAAGAATCGAACACTTTTAAAACGGTTTTTCTTAACTATATGCACCAGTTTCCTGTCATCTATAGCAGATGTTTTTTTGTTTTCGGCTGCCATTTCGACGATTATTTTAAAATTTTCCATATTTAAAATATTGCGTTGGTATTTTACTAACGCTTGATTGCGAACTATATAAATATTTCGCTACATGACATTGATTTTTACCGTGCCGATACAAATCCATACGATGCTTAAGAGATTAAGGAATATCACTTACACGACCCATTTTAATAGGAAAAAGCATACAAAGTGCAAAAAGAATGCTGATTTTAAATAAAATCGTCTGCATTTAATCAATGATGCTATCAGTTATTAATTGGTGATAATTAAATGAATAATTAATGTGAAATATTCTAATATTTTGAACCACTTGAATAAATATTCTAATATTTTGACTTTTCAAAATAATTTTTTTTTTCAATTAATTTTTTCAAAACTGATATTAGTTTTAAGATAATAAAAAAGTTTAATCAAAATAAGTTTTTAATAAAAATATCGTTTGCATATTTGCATTAAAAGACATTAAATTATCAAACGATATATTCAACTTGTAAAAAAAAAGTAATTATTCTAATATTTTTAATATGAGCAGTATTTATTGAACAATTTAATAGATTATCTAGCTAGATGAAGGTGTCACTCATTAAACTGATTTTTTTTATATATTTTTTGTAATGCTAACAAAATTTACTTTCATTTTTAAACTGCTATTCTAATGGTATAAAAATTGAAGTACATAAATAAAATGGAAATCTGTAAGGGAAAAAAAAAAAACACTGTGTTTGCAAATCATTTCCTAACCAAACAAATCTAATAGGAAAACAAGAAATATAACTGCACTTAAAGATTTCTACCTGAAAGATAATGTCCTTTTGTCCTTTTAAATAACTGCTCCTAGAATAAATGCATTTACTTTTTCTTTCCGCTTCTATTGTTGAAATCTCATTATAAAACAATCTCCTACATTTTATCCAAACATTTTTTTACTTTACTAATAAAAGGCAATAGTTATTTCTTTCCCATACTAAATTTGTATTTATATGTTATATTAATAGAAAGCCATAATTATTTCTTTTGCGCATTACTTTTTTTACGTGCAATTTTTATTTACAGAAACGTTGATTAAAAAGAATTGATAGCTTTGAAAATGCTTAATTAGTTCTTTTTCACATCGATGTAAAAATAACAGGATTATTCTAAAAATGTATTCAATAAAAAATTACCGTAATTTCGGGTGTATAGCCCGCAGATCAAACAATTCAGTTTGGACCCAGAAATTTTATTCAGTATTTGAAGACCAATATTTACTGTGATCTAAAAAGTTACGTTTTATTTTTAAAAATTTCTGGGTCGAAACACGATTGTATGATCCGCGGGCTATACACCGGAAATTACGGTATTTTATGTTAATTTACTTTTTGTATTGAGAGCTGTGTTTAAACAATTTATTATCTGAACATTTATCAATAACTGGCATTTGTATAGGTGCGTAGTGTATCAATGAATATTTTTCTTAATAACCTAAGTATTATAACTTTCCGGACATCTATGATTAATTTTTTTTACAGAGACATAGTTAACAGCTTCACGTTGTTTAATTATCCTTTGAAAGTTCATAGAAGAAGAGGAATTTTGTAAAGATTAAAAAAAAAATCCTGAATATTTAAATCATACAAGAGTTATTTAAAATACTATGTAACAAAATTTGTATGGCTACAATATCAAGACTCTCCTGTCTCTGTCATTGCAGAAAAAATATATAATCGTACATATAGTCCAGGCAATAGGGAATTTTACCTAGCAATATTAATGGTAGTTCTAGAAATCGGCGTACTTTATGTTTTTTGGGTCGCTGAATCCGAATTTGTAACTTCCCACCAAAATTTCCCCCGGCAACACCCCCAAAACGTTTTTATAAAAAAAAAAAATCAGGTTGATTTAGGGGAAAAGTATCCAGAAATTCAGAAAGTAGAAAAAAATTGCAACAAATACGATATATGACATTATGACTTAGCATGAAGGGGAAGGGGGCATCTGCCTCTGAACATGTGCCGCGGTGCTGCGTGGACTAAGTTACGCAATTCCACTTAACCACACACACGTTAACATTCGCCCTCCCATCTCCCTTCCGAACTTTCTCTATAAGGTTTACTTTGAGTTTTTTGGGACGCTGAATCCGAATTTTAACTTACCCACAAAATTTTCTTCCCGAATCCCCCCCCCCCCCCCCCAAATAGTTGTTTTTAACTTAAATTTCTTATTGTTTTAGGGGAAAAGCATTACGAAATTCAGAAACTAGACAAAATTTGCAATAAATAGGATATATGACATTATAACGTAGGATAAACAGGGAGAGAGGGGGCTGCCTCCGAAAATTCCCCGCGCACTTTTCTCAAAAACCAAATTTTTTCAAAAATTCTATTTTTGGGGGAGTTACCGGGTGAAATTTTGGTGGGAAGTTACAATTTCGGATTCAGCGACACAAAAAACATAAATTGAGTCGAAAACCAGAACTAGTATTAATTTTGCCAGGCAAAATCCCCTATTGCCTGGACTTCATAACTTAGTGCACCTAGCGCCGCAGTGCATGTTCAGAGGCAGCCCTCCCCCCGCCCGTTCATCCTACGTCATAATGTCATATATCCTATTTGTTGCAAATTTTTTCTGCTTTCTGAATTTCATAATGCTTTTCCCCTAAAACAATAAGAAATTTAATTTAAAAGCAACTATTTGGGGGGGGGGGGAATAAAAAATTCGAATTCAGCGACCCAAAAAACTTAAAGTAAACCTTATAGAGAAAGTTCGGAGGGGAGATGGGATGGCGAATGTAAACGTGTGAGTGGTTAAATGGAATTGCGCAACTTAGTTCACGCAGTACCGCGCGCATGTTCCGAGGCAGAACCCCCCTACCCCTTCTTCCTAAGTCATAATGTAATGTATCTAATTTGTTGCAAATTTTGTCTACTTTCTGAATTTCTAGATACTTTTTCCCTAAAACAATAAAAAATTGATTTTTTTAATAAAAACCTTTTTTGGGGGCATTTTAGCAAAATTTGGGGGTTGCCGGGGGATATTTTGGTGGGATGTTAAAAATTTGGATTCAGATACCAAAAAACATATAGTAAGCCTTTTTCCAGAACTACCATGAATTTTGATAGGTAGAGCCCCTATACGGTCTCTATTGCCTGGACTAATACTTGAATATAGGGAATATATTAACCCTTTCGACTCGGGCGTCTTTTGCACAAATTTTATTCGTTTGACACAACTTTTTTAAAAGAAGTTTACTTCAAGTATACAATTTCAAAAACGCGCTAATTGCCAAAGGCAAATTTTAGTTTCCGTTATTGCTAGTGTCAAAAACAAATTTTCCAGAGGAAGATGATGTCCTGCCAGACTGGACAGACGACTGCAATGGGTTAACCTATTCCGGCGCGGAGCAATTGTGTTTGTAAAATGATGAAATGAAGAACTGGCACCAGAATTTTCAAACGAATTTATTAGAAAATAAAAACTTGCTTGCTTTTCATACTCTACAAGAGGAAAATTTTAAATAAATATTCTTGGTGCCGTTTGTCGGTTTTGGAATTACAATTATGTGTACTTTTTTGTGGACACCGCCCGCTAATCGATTAATATCGAAAATATAGCTGCTATCTTATCTTCCCACTAATCATCCGCAGTATGTGAATTAAGTTACTCGGGTTAACCACGTTTCTAACACTAAAATTTATTCAATGAATCTTTAATAATATAATTTCAGGCGTCTACGTAGGATTCATTTTTTATTTTTTTTTTATAATTCTGCTTTGAAACGTATTATCCCTGGGTCAAATTAACCCACATATTACGGAAGATTAGAGAGTGCTTTGCACCTATGGTCTAAAATGCACTCTTTTATGTTATAACCAGGGTTGCCAGTTTGGTCTCCACTTTTGTTTGAAAAATCGGAATTCGTGAGAAATTAAATTTCGTATTTTTTGCTTTCCTTAATGGCCAGAAATTTTGTGATTACATAAAGTACATCTCATTCTGTCAAAATTTCCGGTGTGAATGTAAAATTTCGAAATAAAAATGGAGACCAAACTGGCAACCCTGGTTATAACAATGGACATACGATTAAAGAGGCGGACACATATAATGTAGTGTCTACCAGTTGCAAGCACTGTTGCCAGTTTGGTCTCCACTTTTATTTAAAATACTTGGATTCTCACCAGAAAACGCAAAAGGTATTTTCAGATTTATTTAATGTAGGACTTTTCTTGGTTACGTAAAGGTAGAATTCTTCAAAAAGTTCCGGTATGAAGTTAAAATTTCGGTATAACAATGGAGGCCAAACTGGTAACACTGGTTGCGAGTAAAATAACTGAGGAGGTAGTCACAAGATGGCGACTGTTCTTTAACATTGGATCAGCAGTTTCTGATTACCGCCAGGACAAACTAACACCAGTAAATTTTAATAGAAAATTTAGACTTATTTAAGCGCCTTATTCATGCAAAATATCCCTCACATATAGGGTAAACTTTTCTATTCGTTTTTACTTTTGGAAATCGGCACCAATATTATAATTCTTTTACTGGTAGGAAGTTGTTTTAGTTGTCATAATATGACGGAAACGTAGGTCTGTCGCAGGTGTATCGCAGGAGTAAACATCGACCGGTAAAAACGAATATATATTTTTGCCGTATTTATGGCTGAATGTCTGTATGCATAAGAAGAAAACTTATACTGAAATTTACTCGTGGAAGTATACTCCGGCGTTAATCAGCCCCTGCAAAACCAATTACAGTAGAAGCTTCAGCCTTTTGAGAATATACCAATTCTTCTTTATCATAGTACCATGATTATAACCGTACATTCAGTTTCGTACATCTTTTCATACATTTGTACTCGTTGCTTCATTTCCTGTGATATTTATAGAAAGTGATCGTTTCCAACCGTTTAAATCTTTCTTAGGTGCCGGTAAATGGATTTCACGGTAGGATAATGCTTCTTCGAATGTATCTATATCCACAGAGGCATCTTTTAACAAAGAAAAATGTTTATGTTTTTGCCATGACCCAGTTAAAGTCTACAGTTCGACATCATGGAAAACATTGAAAACGTTTGGATACTGTTAATTTCAGAGCTTTTGCTAACAATAAACTGTTTTCTACTGCTAATGAGCTGGAAGATGTCACTGCTGGGCTGCCACTGGCGTCTATATTTTAATTCTAAGTCGAACCACTTTTTTAAAACAGTAATCTTTTACATAGACTTTCACAACAAGAGAAATATACTGCCAGCGGTATTGTGTTTAAATAGTGGTACAGCCAGAATACAAAATAGTCACCATTGGCAGTTTTATATGCGAATGATACAATATTCCTAAAATAGAACTTTGAAATAGAACTTAATTTATCAAATTTAACAAGAATATACCGTTATTTCCAAGGTATAAGTCGCGGCTAAGATAAGTCTGTTACAAACCAGAAATTCTATACAAAGAAAAAAAAAGTTAAATCAATACTAAGCAGGAGGAAGTCACACTTTATTTTTTAAAAACTATGGTAGGAAACAGAGTTACCTGATCTTCAGCTTATGCGCCGGAAATTGCGACAATATATTTTCTTCACCGCAATACATTTCAGTATTTCAGTTTAAGAAATGGGTTCATTTTAATAAATTATAAATTCACTCTAATTTATTAAAAATATTTTGTACATCATACAAAAAATATTGTCTATAATTCACCTTAAATAATTCTGCGTCATTCACTATCGTCTAATAAAATATTATGATATTTGAAAATAAAAAAATAAAAAGACGAACATTTCCAGCATGAAGTAATTGCTCTCGTTAATGACGCTACTAAGGAAACTAAAATAAATATTTAATGCTAATTTAATAAACCTAGATTAAGGGAAGCGGGATTCATTTATGTCAAAAGATTAAGTAATGAGCTGATAAACTGCTTTAATGCAGCTATATTTTGTGTTTGCTTGATTTGTTTAAAATATTAGCTTAAAATAAAATTCCACTTTAAACGACATTATAATTTTTTTTAAATCAAAATATAATATTTGCCAAGAACAAAGCAAAAGTAGAATTTCTCAAATGAAAAGAGAAAAAATGTATTTATTATTCCTTACATCACATAAAATTTGAGATTAATGAACGCCTGCACTTATTATTAACTTTAAATTTATGGACTACAGTACAGACATTTACGACATTAAAAAATATATTTTCCACATAATACTGAAATAAAATTTTTAATCTACATTTTAAGCAGGATATCTAGTAAATTATTATAGAAGAAAAAATATAGAACATATCCTAATAGAAGTAATTTCTCTACTTGATGACGCCATTAACGAAAGCCAGTAAATAAAATAAATATTTAATGCTAATCTAATAAATTCAAATTGAGTTATGTGGGTTTTTATGCTAAGTGATTAAGTCATGAGTTCATATATATATATATATATTTTTTTTTTATATATATAAAACTATATTTAGAATCTGTTTGATTTGGTAAAATGTTTAGTTTTTTTTAATATTAAGAGAAAGGTTTTTCAAATGCATAATTAGAATAATTATACAAATTCTAAATATATATATATATATATATATATATAAAATATATATTTAAAAAAATTCTTCGGTACCAGTATTTTCTTACACAAATTCTCTTCTTAAATAAGGCGAGATTTCGAACATTTAAACTAAATTTATTTTTCTGTAAAAAGTACTGTTATTTGGCTCTGAAAATAACGGTACCCGTACGAACCCTGATATATATATATATATATATACACTGGTGCACAAAACTTAAGGGCCAAGAAGAAATATACACGTAAATGAGAATCTACATGAGATTGTGGTCAAGAAGCAAATAAAAGTATTAAACCCTTGAAGGGTGGGGGTTTATTTTTGGACTACTTAATTTTAATTCCTATCTGCCACATTGGCACCAGAATTTTGGAATGAAAATTTTCCTTTTATAAAGTACGTAAAAAAAAAAAAAAAAAAAAAAAAAAGCTTTTACTCATTTCCAAATAAATTTGTTTTTAAACTCTGGTGCCATTCAATGATTTCATCATTTTACGCATGGAAGTACTTTGCCCATTAAAGGGTTATCAGAATGTTACACACGATTTAATATAACATTTTTGTTTAAAGAATGTATACAGGGTCTTACCAGAGGTTCTTTTTATGAAATGTGAATATTGTCCCAAAACATGACTGTACAAAGAAAGCAAAATACTCACAATTAACAATCGTCAGTGCCATATCAATAAGGGATGTGGCCACCGTGTAATGCGAGACAACGTTCGATACGGCGGCGCGGCGTGGCATACTCAGAACAGCATGATTCAGTAGATGTTTAGACAAGTTGCACAATTCCTCCTACACTGCACGGATACGGGTTTCCTTGTATGTGGCAGAAAATTGTCGAGCAGCAACACGTCTCCCCAAGGCATCCCATATATTTTCAACGGGATTCAGGTCAGGGGAGCGTACTGGTCAGTTTATGAGATAGATATATTCGGTCTCAAGACAAACTTGTACAGACTGCTTGCGATTACAAGGTGCGTAATCGTCCATAAAACGAAACTTTCGCGGACGGCACCTCGAAAAAGTCGAACATGTGGAAGCAGGATGACTTCAATGTACCGTCTACCAGTCATGAACCCTTGGTCAAGCATATAGATATCCGTGCGGCCAATGAACATGATGCCTGCCCACACCATGATACATGAACTCGCACATCGATCTCTTTCTAGAATATTTTTGCGACAGTAAGCACTACCAACCTCGCGCCATATCAGTTTACGTCTATAATCAGACGATAGACTGAATCTACTCTCATCTGAGAAGAGCACGGTAGACCAGTCGTCACTAGTCCAATTGCGATGTATACGGCACCACTGTAAGCGTGCGCTACGTTGGCGTCTCGAGAGTGGGACACACACAACATGTCTTCGGGCGTATATTCCACCCTTTTTCAAACGTCTTGCAACAGTTTTCCGTGATATTTTAGTACCTGTGGCAGTACAAAGTTGATTTGCTAATTGACCAGCTGTGCTGCGTCGGTTCCTTTTTGCCGAAATAACAATATAGCCATCTTCTTGGGACATCGTACTGCTAGGACGACTTCCTCCAGTGCGCCTAGTACATATTCCACTCTTTTGGAATGCCACCCATCTCCTAGAAACAATACTGTTCGCGAAGTGAAATTCACTGGTAACATCTCTCTTTTTGCGTCCTTCTTCCAACTTTCCGCTTATTCTACCACGAGTAATATCATCTAAATGATGCCTCAATGACATGTTCAAAATTTCAATGTTCAAGCTTCACTCCATCTCCTTTAAATTTTACATCTAATGACAACTTACATCACCCACCGATTGCCTAAAATCTTTTATATCTGCTGTCACGTGATCGACAAAAGCGGAAGTACAAAATTTGCATAAGTTCACAAAACAGAGTACATCTCGCATTCAAGCAAATTTACACGCGCTGCTGCGGATCTATAACTAACTGTAAACGTTCAAAATAACTGTGGTCCTTAAGTTTTGCCTACCACTGTATATATATATATATACATGTATATAAACAAATCGTTAAAGTTTGCAGCGAGATTGATTATACATTAATCACTCTTTAACACCTTGAAGGGTGGTGGTATTTTTTTATGAAACCACTTAATTTTAATTCCAAAATGACTAAATAGCACCCTAATTTCGGAAAAAAAAAAAATGTCGGTTTGTTATATTTGCGAAATATAGCGCTTTCACATTTAAAAGAAATTTGTTTTCAAATTCCAGTGTCATTTATTAATTTCAATACTTTAGCAATGAAATTGCTTTGCCGCTGGAAAGGGTTAAATAATCACTGGCCATTTTTCTTCAAGTACCTTTTTTTAGCATAGAAACGGAAATGAACAATTTTATTTAGTTTTATATCAGTTGGTTAATTTTTGTTTAAAATATTTTAACTTTGTTATACAATATTATCGTTGAATAAATCGAATTCACTACGATTTTGTTTGATGTGATAAATCATGAATAAGTATAAAATACAGTTCCCTATTTACAAATGAATTTATTTGCAAATTTAACAAGAAGGTAGTAAAATTTTGCTTTTGGTACGTTATTGATAATTAAATGTTTTACGAAAAAAGCAAGAACCAATAAAATATTTTATTAAAAATATTTTCCTTGAAACAAATACATTTTTAGAATATTTTAAACATTTATAGCATAAACTATTTACTTAGGTATTATTTCTTAGTACGAAGGTCCTTGCGTACATTGCGGATATAAATTCCTATTCACTGTTTCTGGATGGTATGATCAACCAGTTATTGAAAATACTTACAAAATTTTATCATCAAGAATAAGAAATGTTATTCTTTAGAACTAAAAAGATAAATTGAGATGGAAGTTGTCTTATAAAAATCTTATTACCGACAGTTGTTATACTGCAGTTTATGTTGGTAAAACTTTAAAACGAATTATTGTCATAAATTACAAAACTTCAAAAGTTCATCTGGTTTTGCCAAAGTTTATAAACACTTAACCCTCAACTATACGCGCGGCTTCATCGTACGCCAGAGAAGCTCTTTGGTATATACGGTTTGTACTTTGCCACCGATAAATTCAAATAAAAATCGTCATATTATTTAATTACAGACATTTGTTAGGAATTCTAGGATAATATTATTTGAAGGTTACTTTTCGAGAAATAGTGGTGGCAACTGTAAATACCGTACGTACTTTGGATATGTCATGCCCTGCAAGTGTATTCCAGGGTTAAAAGCATAGTGATGCATATCTGCGCTTTTTATCTAACTCTTAGCAACCACTATATTTATATAGAAATATTTATCCTGTAAAAATTACAAAAATATGCTATTACATAAAGTTAAAAATCTATCTTAAAATTTCTTTTGCCTAATCCTTAATGTAAGAATAAAAAGCACAATTGTAAAAGAATAATTCATTTATTTAATAGTTAAGTTTTGCAAAATAAAAATTTATATAAAATAAGGTAGTTAGATTCCTACTTATTAAAATATTCACTAATTTGCAATATTTTAGTTTTTACTTGAATTGCAGTTGCGCAATATAAGTAAAGGTTTATGAATTACACGAAAAATGCATCTCTGAATTTTTTCATTATTTTTCCTGTGTAATAAACCTTTCTGAGAATCATATATAAGTTTTTTGAAACACAATAAAAAAAATCATCCATTTAAGGGTTAAGCTAGTTAAAACTTCTGCGAGAGAATTTCGAGAAAATATGTAGAAAAGTAAAAGAACTGTTAGAACAAAATTTTTCAAATCTTTCGACGTATAATATTTCTTTTTATTTACCTCAACGTAAAAAACTTTTCTGAAAGTAAATTTGAGAAAATTTAATATCTGCATTTATTAATTATCGAAAATTCCAGCGCCTATTATATTATAATTTCCTGCATTATTAAAATATACTTTGAACATCATGCAAAAAGTTTATCTATAATCCACATGAAATAATAATGCTATGTTTACTATCATGTAATAGAATATTATATTATAGCTCAAAATAAGATAAAAAGGTCGATCATTTCCGGCATGAAGTAATAACTTTTCTTAATAACGTTAAAAAATAAGATAACATAAAGGTTTAGTGCTAATTTAATTAATTGAGATTAAATTGTCGATTTTTTATGTAAAAAGATTAAAATCAATCTCATATTCTGTTTTGATGCTTCTATACTTTGCGCGTGCATGATTTGTTTAAAACTTTACCTTATAATAAAGTTATATTTTATACCATATCTGCCAATTTTTACACTTTCTTCTTACCACTAAAATTTTACAGTAAATATTGTCTTATTTAATCGGCGATACCTCACGATTAAAGAAGGCGAAAATCTCTCTTATGGTAGCAAAAAAGCGTAAAAGTTGGCAGTTGTGTTATACGATTTTTGTATACTTCAAATTTACAGTAAGTTTTTAACTTTTTCAAAAGTTAAAAAAAAAAAAAAAAAAAAAAAAAAAAAAAAAAAAACGCAAATTTTTATCAAATATAAACATAAACAGGGTTCGTTTGCCTGTTGGAATTTTCCAGACCAGAAAACTTTTCGACACCAGTATTTTCTCATTGAAAAACTCTGCTTAAGAGAAGACGAAATTTTGCTCGTTTATCTCAGATTCCTTTTTCTATTTAAAAAAAAAAAAAAAAAAAAAAAAAAATACTGGTAGCTGTCCTGAAACAGTCTTTGATCCGTACGAACTCTGCATAAAGCAAAACCTTTATTTCTCTTACATGAAATAAAATTTCCAATACTTTTTTTTCTTTTCATTTATCGCTAAATGTGTTATAATAATTATGTGTGTAAACGTGCGTGTAAAACGTAAGTGTGTGTGTCTGTGTGAAATCTGTAAAAAAAGGAAAAAAAAAAACGAAGATTCTACTGGCAATTGAGACGCCAGTACTATTTCCGTATTTTAACGAACACCCCCCCCCCCCAGAAATCCGTAGAAATCCGTATTTTTACGGAACATTTTCCCAATAAATTACAGAAAAATTCCCGTTTTTCTTGAATCTGTGGGGGAAATTTTCCGTTAAAATACGGAAATAGTACTACCTTCTCGATTTCCAGTAAAATCTCCATTATTTAGTCCGTTTATTTTATTTATTTATTTATTTATTTATTTTTTACAGTGAAGCCTCAAAATGTTTTCTCATGGAGGTAGTAGAGAGGCGAGCGAGGTGTCAAAAATTCAATAAATATCCGTGAAATCCAAAGTTGCATATTTCGTAAAGATCGTCTGATAATTAATTCATATATTAATTAAAAACTCAGCAAAAGTCTCAATTAAAAAAGTATTTTTTTCGTGAAAACTTAAAATAATCAAATATCTTGTTTCGATTTCCGAAGGGAAATGAAGGACAAAACACACATTCTCTAGTTTTCCCCAATCATCAAATTTTAAGAAAAATATTGGAAGTATCGATTTAAACCTCACCGTACGCAGAAAAATGTCCTGCATCCAAAAATCAAATATTTCAAAAATCTTTCTGTAATTTTTCTTTTTTTTTTTCGAAATAAATTGTTATTTTTTAATAATAAGGGATAGTTAAGATACCTAAATAACACTAGATAAATTTTAACACAATTATTCTAATTGGAAAATAAATCATATTACATGTAAAATTCCAACTGGGCGAAAAATGTCCGGAACAGGATTCGAACCAGGGATCGCCTGGCTGAAGCCGCCAGTGCTCTGCCATCTGAGCTATCCCTGACGAATCTGGTGTAACTTTTTAACCCAGATAACCTTATTGATTATAGCATCTGGTCTAGGGTTGCCAGTTTGGCCTCCATTTTTATTCAGAAATTTTGTGTCCTACCAGAAATAAAGAGTAGTTTTTTACGCTTTATTTAAACAGAGTGATTTAACTATCACGGAAAGTAAAAAAATCTTCTTCAGAAATTTCCGTTATAAATTTAAAATGTCGCATTAAAATTTTACGCCAAACTGGCATCCCTGATCTGGTATGAAACCTGGTTCAGCTCAACAGAATTTATTTTTAATAAGATACCTAAATATTGAGTCGATCGGAAAGTCGTGACGTCTTGGGAAAATCAATTCGTACCGGATAGTTCTATCATTTAATTGTCAGAGATTGATTCCGATATCTAATGTCTAATAATTACCGGGCAAATTTTCCGGTACGAATCGATTTTCCCAACACGATACGACTTTACGATCGACCCAATAATATACGAATTTGAACTTTAACCCCTTGAGGGGCAATCAATTACGTTTGTGAAATGCTGAATTCCCACCGGAATTTTTGAAAAATTCTATTGCAAAATAAGTAAAAGCAATTTAACGGCTTTTTTCCACCAAAGTTAAAAAAGTAAAATTTAATAAAATTTTTCTGGTGTAAAATTTCATTAATAGTAGGTGGTATATAATATATACCGGCACCCCTCAAGGGGTTAAGATAGGAAGTGAAACATCTAGCCGTCATTTTCCTGTTGCGATTTTATTGCCTTCTGATTATCAGAAAAATTAAATTATCTTTTCGCGATGTCATAAATGTAGGGGAAAAGAAATTAGCATTAATGGTGAAGCAACCACTATTTTCTAACAATTACGACGCATTTTTTAGAAATCTGGTTAAGACTTAGATTTTTTAATTCGTAAGCACAAGTAGAAACAAATTTTACATAGGTGAATACATATTTTACATGGCTGTATACAAATATAGACTTCAGTTATCTCCATTTTCGGACAGTAACGTCGCATTTTTTTATCGGTTTCTATGGACCCAATTTCAACAGAAATTCATTCAATCGATCTTTAGTTACATTTAAAAGTATGTTTCCATAATTATATATTTCTGTTACAAAAATTTTCAAACAGGAATGTCGCATTCTTTTCTCGGGCTCTATGGGCTCGATTTCACCAAGGATTGTTTCTTTCAACTTCTCCTTTAGTTACATTTAAATGTTTTCCTAAATATAGACTTCAGTTACCACCATTTTCGAACAGTAACGTCATATACATGTTTACTGGCATTCTTTCGAAATTTCACAAAGACGTAGATTTGATTATTGGTAAGCACGGGTACAGGGCTCCCAAATGGTCCGCCAACTGAATACCAATATTATTTTAGAAAAATTTTATTTTTAGATTTTTCTTACAAACCGCCCCGGAAACACCTTTGAAAGTTAATTCTAGCGCAAACCTACCATAAAATATTCTGTTAAATTTTTTTGGTATTCAGTTGGCGGACCATTTGGGAGCCCTGCGGGTAGAAAAATATTTTACATAGGCGAATACATACTTTACATAGCTGTACACATATATAGACTTCAGTTACAACAATTTACAAAACAGTAACGTCGATATTCTTTTCTCGGGTTCTATGGGGCATATTACAGCAACAATTGGCTCATTCAACATCCCCTTTTAGTTATAAAAATATGTTTTCCTAAATATAGACTTCAGTTACCATAATTTTTTAACAGTAACGTCGCATTTTTTTATCATGTTCTATGGACCCTATTTCAACTGGTATTGGTTCATTCAATTGAATTCTAGGGTTCGTACGGAATGAGGATTATTTAGAACAGAGGGCGTACCTTGGCGGTGGAAGTTGGAACTAAAAGATTTACCAGCGCTTGCTTTGCACGACTGCGTTACAGTGCCTTAAGCGGCGGGGACACGTGAGGTTTCTTTATAACAAATTACGCTACCAAAGGCAGTGGAGCCCCTGGAGCTAGGTTCATTTCGAAAGAATCCCCGCGCATGCACACCTCCCCTCGTATATTGTGTCCCAGGTAGCGGGACCGGAGCCAAACGCTTATTCGGAAAGAGATCCTTTTGGAGGAAAAAATCCGCGCGTGCAGAGTACTCCCAGTATGCGCAGCGGTAGGCAGCGGGGACCCGAACCAAACATTCATTTGGAAGGCTATATATATATATTTTAATTTGAGGTCCCGATGTAATTAGGGGACCTCCAGCGAGCACGCCAGCCAGTTAAAATTTAACAACTGTGATGCAGACATTTACTACATTAGTAAACCCATAATTTTGAAAATCATACTGAAATATCAAATCTAGTTTGATTAAAATAATCGTAGTATTTGCTATCATCTAGTAAATATTAAGGGCGATGTATAAAAATAAGAACGACCATATCCTGCATGAAATAAATATTCGCCAGTTTTCTTCAAAGGATATTTCTGTCGCAAATTTTGTAAAATCTAATTTTGAAGGTTATTTTTGTGACAGTTCTTAAAACCAAGAATTATTTTTTCTTTAGAAATACTGGTGCTTCAAAAAACAGGCCCAGTGGGAGCCCTGCTTAACTCATAAATTCCAATTTTCCTGTTATTTTCAAATCAAAGAACAAATACTGAACAAAGAAGTTTATTTAATAAAGTTATTTAATGTTGTATCTTGTCATCATAGCTGCTAATTTTTTCTAAGATATGGAATTATTTGACGGAGATGTACTAAGTTTTGCACAGAAAAATTTACTTTATGAATCTTTATTCATTTAATTTCAGGTTTCCCACTACACGGAACATGTTTAATTTCATTTCTTTTTAAAAAAAGTATGGTTCGAAACGTATTAAACTTGGATCAAATTAACGTAAATATTGCGGAGCGTGAGTTGGAGTTTAGCACATATATCAGGGTTCGTACGTATTAAGGTATTCAAAGGTACCTATTTAGGTGTTTTAGTACCAGAAATTTCTTAAAGTACTGATCGCTATACGTGAAGATAGATATATTTTTCATTAAATAAGGCAAATATTACTTTACGAAAATTCTGGTAAAAGGGCCTTGAAAGTCCTTTAAGCATACGAACCCAGATATATAGATATAATGCTAATTTAATGAAGAATATATAAAGTTTCATTTATGTAACGGTCTGCATTTTAAAACTTTTTGTCAGATGATTTCTTATGATCATTTTTTTCTGAATCAATTTTTGATGCTGATTCCGGAAATGACTTCCCTTTTTGTCTATCACGTCAGGATTTTCCAAAAAATAAGAAGTTGTGTTTTCAATATTTTAATTAATGCAATAAAAATTTATCACAATTTCATGCAAAGTATTTTATTAAACACGTTAAAAATATTTTTAAAAATGTCCTTATAAGTTCATGGTATTTCTGTAATAAAACGAAAAGCAAACATCTTTCAATTAAACAAACTTTCTTCTTTTTGTCTTTCTTGCAGATCCTCCTTCTTCATTTATGTCCCTCTGCAACTTCCAACAGTAGTCTGCCGTCATATTTACATCTCATCTTCCCCGGTACCTATTCTCCATCTCTTTTATATCCTGGTGAAAGCACTCACCGTGCTCCTCATTGTAATGTCCCAGATTTTCTGAAAAGTAGTCGATATGGGAATGCAGAAAGTGCATTTTTACACTCATATTACAGCCCAACTTCTAGAAAATTTCCAGCATTGTTTCAAAAATATTCATGTAATTTGGATCTTTCTTATTCCCTAGAAAGTTTTCTGTAACATATTTGAAGGCGGTCCATGCGTTTTTTTCTATCTCAGTCATTTTTTTTTTTTTTTTTTTTTTTTTCAAAATCTTTGTCCTTCATCAGTTTTTTGATTTGAGGACCAACAAAAATTCCAACTTTTATTTTTCGTTTGTGGTGAAATGAAATTTCATAGTAAGGTACATGAAGTAATACCCATCTTGCGGTAGAGCCTTTTCAAATTGCTCCATTAATCCTAATTTGATGTGTGATGGTGGAAGCAAAATTTTTGGTGGGTATACGAGTCGTTCATGCCAGTCAGACTGTACTCTAAAAGTCGTTAGATATCTTGGCAAGTATCCAGAAGTACATTTGCGTCATGTGCGACTACCACATAGTAATTGTTCTCAGCGATGAATCTTCGAAATCAACTCTGGTCGATTGCAAGCAAACTGTACGTGATAGAGGAAAACTAAGAACATTTCTGTAATCAGCATAAAAAAATGAATTAAGGACAGCCATTGGTTTTTAATAATCTGATACCATGCAGACTAGTGAAATCACTTATCCCCTAGAACTTAGAGGTATATATTTTTTCTTAAAACATAAAAAAATTTACTGATGAAACACCACCGAAAAACTGGCAATAAATCAAAATTAGAAAAAAAAACTTTGTTAAAATCACCATAAAATACAAAACAACACACAGGACGCGTTTCGAACTGCAAATGTTAACAGCCCGTCAGCACAGTGCTGCCAGTGGGCTACTTTTTTAAAATTCAGATTTCTTGATTGGCACCACTTTTTTGAAATAGTAAAATTCGCCTTTTTTAATTACATATTAATTAAGGGGAAAACAAGAGGGATTTTACTATTTCAGAGAAGTGGTGCTAATCCAGAAGTCTGAATTTAACAAAAGTAGCCCACTGGCAACATTGCGTCAGCAGCCAATGTAAACATATGTCCGAAACTTTGTCCGCTTTCGGACGATTTTACTCTGGCTGATCACATGCTGTTAAAATATCCAACCCGAAACGAGTCTTTTGTGTTATTTTGTAATTTATGGTGATTTTTAACAAAGCTTTATTTTTCTAATTAACCCTTAACCCTTAAATGCTGGGTGTTGCCTTTCGGCAGTATACCAAATTTAGGCTTCTAAAATATTATTAGAATAATATTTAAGCTGTGATGCCTAATGTTGCCAATAAAATACATTCTGAAAATATTATTAAATAGATTTTCAACGTGCAGATGGCAACACTTGTGCTGTTTAAGAATAAAGATAGATTTATTTTTTCAAATGCTGCTGCATGCTCTTTTCGTTTTGTTTGAAAGCTTGCGAAATACCCTATTTTCTTCTGCCGTGAACAAGTAAAATCTATTTCTTATAACAGTTCTGAAAATTCTTGTGTGTCTAATATTATAGAATTTTATCAGAGAAAATTATTTTTTCAATAAAATACCAACCAGTATTGTCAATTAGTAACAAACTGTTTTTTAGCCATAAACCATACTTGAAACAAAATATGATTTTTTAAAGTATTTTTCCAATGATTTATTTTAAAAGTTAAAGCCGAAAAACATTATTAAAATGATTTTTGAAAAATCCGGCATTTAAGGGTTAAATGCGGGATTTTTTTATTTTGTCTCGAAAAAAATATATATCATACTCTGAAAGATTTATACCACAGGAAAAAGAAGGAAAAAAATCACAGATATATTTTTCATATAATACGTCAATCTTTTCTTCTGTTGCACATCTGCATTAAAAAATGTAAGTAAAAACTGTCGCGTGGCTGTTTTACGCTACAATAATGCAAAATAGTAAATTCTTTAAAAAGTATGTCTCCAAATACCTTGTTTTATATAATTATTTATTTTATAAAACTTAACCTTTAACCCTTTAATTCCCATAATAGATATGTTCTAGAAATTAAGTAGTTCAGAGAATATGACTTTACACCAGTAAGTTTCAATGGTTAATTTCGATTTATTTAAGTACGGTGTGTCTATTTTTTTTTTTTTATTAAAGCAAATATTGTTATTTTAATTTTCTGGTGTGAGTTAGGTATATGCGAATAAAAATAATCTATTAAATTCAAAACAGTGTTGTTTGCATATATGCAAAGCTGCGCACTAAAGGATTAATGATATTTACTGTTTCAAAAAATATTTTTAGAAATTTTTTCATGGGTTCGCCAAACTCTTATTGCACAGAGCCGACTCAGATGTCATTTCGCGACTTAATCGTGTGCGTGTGGGAGGAAAGGGGCGCTTTTTTATGTTTTCTCAACAGTGGGGGCTTGTCATGCTCTTTCTCTTTTCTACGAGAATATTTGTATATTTAAAGTTGATCTTATCTAATAAAGGAATGCTCTATGATCATGGAAGGAGAACTTTAGTTTATTAATATACTGGCAGTAAAGTGATTGTGAATACCCTAACATATCGCTACTGTTTCTCAAGAGCCTTTGTTCAGATTTGAACATTCAATATATCTGAAGGCATAGCTTCTAACATCTTTTTTGTACCACAAAAATTTTACAGTAAATTTTATCTTTTTAAATCGCTGAAATCTTCTGACTAAAAAAAGCAAAAATTTCTATTAAATTTTTGTGGTACAAAAAGGCGGAAGTGTTGGCAGCTATGTCTAAATCAGGGGTGGCCAACTGTGGCACGCTCAACACCACTAAAGTTTTGCAGTAATCCCTGCCTTATCTAATCATCGAATCTGTGTGATTCAAGAAGTCGACTTTTCTGTAAATTTGTAGTGGTATTCACGTGCCACAGTTGCCGCCCCTGGTTTAAATGTTATAAATTAAATCATCAAACACCAGAGCTGACAAGTCTCCAGATTTTTGGATACCAGTATTTTAATGGAGGAAATATTATTTTATTTAATTGGAATATCTGGGCGGATTAAAAGAAAAACTTTTTCTCTAAAATAGTAGTGGTGTGCAAAAAGCCAGAGGCTTGGCAAATCTGCTAACATTATAATGGGGGCACTTGTTCTTTTTGAAAGATTTTCGTTCAAAAACATAATATCCTTCATAACCCTTTGAGATGCATGTGACAGATTTTCTGTCGCATATTTTTCTTTTTATTCAAAATTAATTTAAACCATAACTTTATTACTTTTAAAACATGTTATCCTCCCCCCTCCTTTTTTTTCATACTGATATATGTAATTAAATTCATTTCTTAAAACCACACGGATTTTTATTAAAGTGGTGTTTTTATCCTTTCTAAAACATCTTTAATTCATTGCGCTGAAATATTCAGCTTCTTTTCCCTTTCTGATTTTATCATTTATCTGTCCGTAACTGCTTCCAGTACAAAAAATTAAAAATAATAAAAAAATTATAAAGGCAGCTGCTGGTATCAATATGTCTTCATTTTATTGTATCGGCTTTTGGCCCACCGCATAGATAAGCAATTCTTAATCTCTGCTAACATTTAACCGTTGAAAATGTATTAAAAACATAAGTAAAAGAAAGTATCTTATGGGAATCATGTATGTTATTGTGAATAATGGTCGAGCTATAAACCAGATGCCCTTGATTCTCAGCATTTTCCCCATGCAACAGTCTGCACTGTGCAATTTTAAGTAACAGTTATTTAGGCGAATGCCTGTCTGTAATATAAACAATTTCTGATTTTCTGTTGCCTCTCTCATCGTAATTAGAAGCGGATATTTTGCAACCTAGGCGTCATCCATCTGGCTGGATCACCAGATAATTTGCTGTAATGTATTTCGCCAAAAATCTTTTTATACCTAAGTACAGTCACCAAAAGTTTGTAAATTGGCGATACTATTCAACGCCAAGATTTCTAGACTTCTAGCGAAAACTCTCCCTTCTCCTCTGGCCTTCGAGATGTAAAGTTGGTAAAAGAAGGGCGCTTTGGCGCCCCATTTCTCATCGGGGGTCTCTCTACCATTTTACTAGCTGAACCACCCCCTCTAAAATCCTTTAAATAAAATTATTGTTCCAGCAAATTAACCCTTAAATCCATAGTGATGTACATTTCCATCACCTTTTTGTTTAATTTTTAATACATAAATTAAGTTCTTACAGCCACTATATTTATATAAAAATATTAATCCTCTAAAAATTACAATAATATGCTACTAAATAAAGTTAAAAATCTATCTTAAGATTTCTGGTGTCTAATCTTTAATGTAAAAAAAAAAAAAAAAAAAAAAAAAAAAAAAAAAAAAAAAAAAAAAAAAAAAAAAAAACACAATTCTAAAAGAATAATTCATGCAGTTAAGTGTTAAATAGTGGGAGTTTTTATTACTTATGTGTGCATTTTAAAGAACCCGTTCTTCAATCAACGTTACCGTGCAAGCAATTGTATTTCTGTAATGTTGAATTCTCACCGGAAATTTGGAAAAAAATTAAGTAAGGGAAAGCAATTTTCAGCTCTTTTTTTCATCAAAGTTAAAAAAGTAAAACTTAATTAAAATTTTCTGGTGCGAATCTGAATTAAAATTAGGTTGGATATAATATATCCAACTGCTCTTCAAGGGGTTAAAATATCAAATTAACTCTAGAACCGCGGAAAATTTTACTCAAATTTTATAAAAATATTTCACATGAGAAATTTTATTTAAAACTATTTTACATATTTACTTAAATTAGTTCTGTACGGTAAACATTTAACTTATTTTATAAAAAGATTTCAGGTTCGAATCGCTATTCATTCGGTACAGGTCAAATTGACCCGTCAGCGCGAATCTAGCGTTAACAAATGAAATGGTGTTTGTAGCATTAGGTAATAGCCCACCAATCATTAAGTTCCATTGGAAAGATTTTCCTTTATAAATATTAAATTATTCAACACTTATTTTAGGTATATTTAATATTATCTTCACATTTCCGCGTAAAAATGCTGATTTAGCTTCTATTGAACAATAATACAGAACCAAAACACACTGGTATTATAAAATAATTAAATAATTAGAGAGCAAACGGAAATATTTTTATACTGATATTTATTTAGAAATAATAAAATTGCTGAAAAAGAAGCAAGAAATAATTTATTCGGATAAACAAAAAGTCACGCATAATAAATATTTATAATAATACTTCACTCGTTTATAAAAAGAAAAATTAGATATAACAAAAATTTTACTGCTCGAAAAGAAAAAACAAACAAAACAAATAAACATCATTTCTTAATTTAAAAGACTTAAAACTATTCTTTAAAGCCATTTTCTTTTATTTAAAAAGGATGAAACATTTTTTATTGGGATTAGATATTTAAACGAGAGAGAATTCGATATGTTCAACGGCAAAAACATTTAAATATTCCAAATTGAGGACATACATTTTTATCATGAGACTTTGTTATGTTTTCAAACATGGAATTTCTAAAAAGTTCATAATTATTTAGTAGTAATAAATATTAAAATATATTAATATAAGAAAAAGAAAATTACTTGGAAAAACTAAAGTTGATTTTTTTAAGGCAATGATATCAATGCAAGTAAAACATATTTATTTTGGATAAATATGCTTTATTTTTAATCAACATAAAATAAATATTAATATTCTTGATAATAAAGGTAACATTAGCGCATAAATTGTTAAAAGGATTTATAAACAAATGCTTTCAAAACATTGTGAGATTATTTTATATAAATTTGATCTTTTTTTGCTACATATTTTATCATGTAAGGCGAACTGAAAAAAATAAAAAATATATTAAAATTATTTTCTAACTATTTTTTTTAATTACAGAAGAAAGAGAAAAGAATGTATTTTCCTTTGTTTACAGAAAAATAAAGATAAAGTTAAGCTGCAATATCTTTTTAAAAAATACTCATTTTCTATTAAGTATGAATATGTTATAATTTCACATTGCCTTATAATTTTACTTAAACTTACATTCATACTTCGGTAACATTAATAAAAAATAAATTCCCTTTGTAATTTAAACAAGGTCTCAAAATATATCAAACTTAAAGACGCCATGGCAACAGGAAATACAAGAATTGCACCGAACATATAATATCTTTTAAAATTTAAAATATTGAACATTGGATTTTTATAATCTAGATGCGTACTTCAATTCAAATTTAATGAACATAAATTCGTTAATGTTAACCGTTTGCAGAATGGAGTTATAAATAAAGAGGAGGAGATATATAGTGTACTGTCTACCAGTTGCGAGTGAAGTAACTGAGGAGGTTGTCACAAAATGGCGGCTGCTGTTTTGGATCTCCAGTTTCTGATTACCGCCGGGTGCAAACACGCCACCAGTAAAATTGAATACAAAATTTCGTCTTACTTAAGCGTCTTATTCACGGAAATTTTTTCTCACAAGTGTCGTAAAAATTTCTATTTTCTTTTACTGGTGTCAGTTTGTCTTGTAAAACTGTCAGTTTGTTTCCCCGGTTGTCACAATATGGCGGAAGCGCAGGGCCTGACTACCGCGAAAGTCATACTTGCCAGTAAAAATTAAAAACTCTTTCAAACATTATTTATGACTGAAATTTTGCAATAATAAGGGGTTTAAATAAGGAGAAAATTTCTATATAAATAAACTGGTGAAAGTTTCACCGGCGATAAACAACCTCTGCCATAGTGGTTACAGTTGAAGCTTCACTATTTTAACGATATGCCACTTCGTCTTTATTAATAATTCCATGGTTTGCACTTGCAGTGGTGGAAAATTGGCCCAGAGGGGGGAGCTTATTGACGCCACTAAATTTGAATAGTATTTTTCGGCTTATATAATGATCGAATTTCTGAGTTTTTATTAAGGTGAATAATACTATAAAATATTAGTGGTGTCAATAGGCTTCTCCTCTGCGCCAATTTTCCACCACTGCGCTCGGGAGGTGATTCTCACTCACCACTAGAGTTGCGAGGTGTCCCGCGTAATTGGTAGGTCCAAATAATGTGGACACAAGAATTTTAAAGGAATTTTGTTCCCCTTATCTAATAGCACAATTATCTGAGATTAAGGAAGGCGAAATAAACTGTAAAAAATAAGTGGTGTCCGGAGCATTTGAAGCCCAGATTTACGCGAAACACTTCGCAACACTAGTGGTGTGTGACAGACACCTCTCGAGTGCAAAGGGTTAAGTTTGCAATCAACCTTGGATCTGAAATGTGTAGTTCTTTTCCAGAAATCCCATAATTTATAAAAAAAAAATCGAAATAAGCCGACGTTTTTTAAATTTAAAGGTGGTCACTTCGTTTGATGCAGAAACCAACTAAAATACGAGACCCACACTGCAAATAGAGGCGTCTTAAATTTAGACACATATGTGACTGAAAAAGAATTTTAGACACTTAAGTGTCTTAATCTGAAAATTAAGACATTATAGATGTCTTAATTTAAGATAAATAAGTGTCTTAGTATGATCATGGTGTAAATGAACTGAGAATAGTGTCTAAAATATCCGCAAACGTCTTATTTTAAGACACTTAGTTGCTTCAAACGTGTCTTAATTTAAGACGTTTGGATTCTTCCGACGCAATAACCACCAGGGGGCACTGGGGCACTGCCAGTCGCGCATGCGTTTTAGATGTCTTCGTTCAAAGTTGTTATGCGTTGTAATTCAAACGAAGTTTGTTTTTATGTACGCGTGTATTTTAATTCGTTTTTCGCGGAATGTGAAGTTCTGTGATTTAAATTCGTATTCACTTGGATTATTTATTTATTGAATACATACATCTGACGTGTGTGCTTGACATCAAATGTCTCTTAGAAGCTGTCGTCCATATAAGGGCGGGATAGACACAGAACAGAAGTAGTCGATGCTTGAAGATTACACCCGGAAATTCTACAAAGCGTGTGCAGTGGACTTAGTGTTAATTCGTATTAATTTATATCAATAATATTGTGTTATCCATCTTCGTCCTGTCGAAGCTAGCAAAAAAAAAAAGAAACTTTTGTCTGGCGGGTCCTATTTTGAGGATGAAACATTTCATTCTTTAAATATGGCTAGTCGGATATATTATGGAAATTCGTACCAAAATGATGCAAGCCCTTCTCCTTCACTGGGGTTTTTTGAAATTTCAAATCGAGGAATTTTTCTGACCTCTTGCAACATCGATTGAAGTAAGTGTCATAATTTCTTTATAGTACTGAAATTAGTGTCTTTTATGATTTTATTTATAGTATAAACAAAATCTTGCGTGAAATTCAATTAGTTTTGAATCTGTTTGCGAAAAAACCCATTAATTCTAGAAGTATATATTTTTAAACTTATGACGTTGTCTTTTATTACAAATAATATATTCTGAATTTTCATCTTTTTTTCCCAAATTTAAAGTAATAATATTACTAAAAGAGAGACATTTTAAGTTGAATATTCATTCTCTTGCTTTCAATCGCAGTTTCGTTTAAATGGTTAATTCTTATCTCACGTAACGACCACAATGAAAGAAAAAAAAAAGCTTTGGAAAGATCTTTCTTCCTAACGTAAAACCGCAGATTAAAAAATAAGATAAATAAAGTGCCTGGAAACGTATGACGTTGTCATGATTCATCTATTATGTGCTCCTTAATTTTAAAACTGCCAGTAAAAATATACATATGTATTTGATTTGAAATCAAGTATAATATTGATTTTTTGATTATTTTTAGTAGAAAAGTAATTTGAAATTTATAATGGGAAAAAGTAAAAAGCTATAACTAGATTTTGTACTTAATATTGTGATTTTTGTAGCTGTATTTATATACACTTATACAAAAATTACAAGAATGACAATTAGATGTTAAGATATATATTTAAGACAAATGAAGCTTGGAAACTATAAGTTATTTTTTTCTTCTTGCTATTAATGTAGGATATTTATTTATTTATTTTTATTGATAGTTGAATAGCTTTTGTGATTACCCTGTGATCTACATAAAAACTTGCTGAAGTGGCATGTGGCAATATAATTTTTTTTAATTTAATTTTTAAATGATAAGAATTTAAAATTTTTTTCGGGAAGGGAGGTGGGGGGAGGGGGATTTTGTATTCAATTTTCGTAAAGCTGATATCATAAATCCTTTTCGATATTGCACTGATTATAATGAAAGTTTTGAACTTTTAGAGTAGGGCAAGATTAAAAACACAAAATATATTTAACAAAATACCGAAGTAATTTTTTTCTTAATTTTATTAAAGTGGAATATTTATTTTTTAATTTTTTTACTCATAGTTAAATAGCTGTTGTGATTATCATCTGATAGATATGTAAAATTGCCTATGTGTCAATATAATTTTTTTTAATCTAATTTTTAAATTATATGAATTTTCCTTTTTTGGGGAGATGGGGGGATTTTATTTGCAATTTTCGTACATCTGACATTTTAAATCTCTTTCGACATTCAACCGAGTATAATAAATATTTTAAACTTTTAGAATAGGACAAGATTATAAAAAAATATATATTTATCCATGCATCTTAAAAGCCCTTAATAGCGGAAACTTCGGGATCGCGGAATTTGTCTGATGATCGGAGATGTCTGCTTTTGTGAGGTAAAAATATGCAAATATGTATGCGTGTGCTTTGCGGATTAAAAAAGTATTCGCTAAATAGAGGTGTCCGCTATTCGTGAATGCCCGTTAACCTCCACAATGGATACTCCCGAGTACCGGACATCTCTATTTAGATAACCATAGTGTAGGGTTGCATTTTTTGCAAAATAACTTCTTGATTAAAGCATGGGTATTAAAGCAGTGTCCCGTCCCCCTACGATTTAAGTGCCACCAAATTTAATGTGCAATATTTGTAAAGCTTATATTTTAAATCCGTTTCGAAATTGTACTGAATATAATCGATGTTTTGAACTTTTAAAATAAAATAAGATTAAAAAAAAAATCATATTCAGAATCATATTTATCATCAAAACAAATATTTAGATAAATATTTTTTGCTTTAATCTTGTTCTATTCCTGAAGTTCAAAATATTGATTATAATCAGTAAAATGTCGTAAAAGATTTAAATAAACAGCTTAACGAAAATTGCATACCAAAATTAGGAGCACCAAAAAAATCAGGCTGCGGGGGGGGGGGGGGGGGGAAGACCCCAGCCAAATATTTTCCAGGGTTCAACGTGATCAAACATGGCTACGTATGATGCTTACAAAAAAATGGATGCAATTAAGACGTTTGAAGTGTCTGAAATTCAGACGCAAAAAGTGTCTGAAAAAATTCAGACATTTTAAAATGTCTGAAAATTTAACACTCCGTTTCAGACACTTAAGTGCTTGATTTTCAGACATTTTAATTTACAGTGCACGCAGACCGGTGATTGGCTTACAGCTCACAAAATGAGTACGCTGTCAAAAATAAAAATCCAGAAACTTTCGTTGGAAGTAATAAGGAGCGATATTGCTCATTATTTGCAAAGAACGTTTCTAATAAACAACTGAAAGTTTTCTTTATATGTTATTAAGCTTCCTGTACAACACTGAAGTATTTAAGTTTATTTTTCTGGAAAGTTAACCCTAGATCTACCGGGAATTTTATTCAAGTTTTAATAAAACGTTCTACACCAGAATTTTTATTTAAAACTATTTAACTTATTTATTTACATTATTATTGTCTGGTTTATATACTTAGTTTATTTTAAAGAAATTTCTGGTTTGAATGAATATTTTGTATGTACCTGTCGGGTCCAATGGACCCGTCTGGTAGACGGAGGGTTAATGACACCGTTTTAGTTGTCAACCGAAACATTCTTTATACGCTTTTGTCCAAAAGTTCAGGAGCAGTGACCGGACGCTTTCGATTTTACACGTTTTGTCGAATATTTAGAGAAATTCTTGCTGAATTCCCTTAAATCTTCTAGAATGTTATGAACAAGTTGGATTTCATATTTTTTGTGAAGATTTAGTCGCGAGAAAAATGAGGTTGGGGGGGGGGGTAAAATAAATTTAATAATTTAATACTATTTGGGATCCCCGAAGAAACACAAAATATTTAAAATGGTCTGTCACTGCCACAGGCGACTATTTTTATATTCTGCTGCACCACTATTTTAAAAAAGTACTTTTTGAAGTATGTTTCTCTTGCAAATGTTGTCAAAGCGTATGTAACAGGTTTGTGTTTTTAAAAAGCGGTGCGAATTTGAATTAAAAAATCGCCGCCTGTGGCAGCCCTGTCACTGTAATAAATGAGTACGTGGGTCGTCTTCAAAGTTTGTATGCATTTGCATACCACTTATATCCTAGAAGATGTTAACGTTTCTGTGAAAAATCCAAATGTTATTTGTTTCTAGTAGAGATACAGAAATTCCAACCAAATCTAAAACCACTTCCCAAAAACTTTACCAGTAACAGTAGAATCAGTATACTCAGGGATGCAAGCGCTGCGCCACAAATGGCTGATTTCCACCACTAAATTTTAATAGTATTCTTCACCGTATTAAATTTCAGAAATTCTGTCATTAAATAAGGTAAGGAATACTATAAAAATTTAGTGGTAGCAATCAGCCGTTTTTGGCGCAGCGCTTGCATCCCTGAGTATACTGCAATTAAAACATCAATATATTGAATATTTGCTGATAAATGATTAGATATGGGCATTTGCATGAAATAAATTTTAACTGTGCATGAGTGAAACATTTCAAGATTTTATTTATTAATTTGATAGCCAGATATTTGGGTCAACTTAACACTTTGAGCTCTGGAGGGGGAATTTCTTCAAAAAGCCCAAATGTCACATTGGCATCAGTTTTTGCAAACAAAAGATTCCGCTTATAATATACACGAAAAAATGCATTAATCTATTTTCAAATAAATTTGGTTGAATATTCCGGTGACAATGAGACATTTGGAGATTAAAATTAAGTGGGAAGAAATTAACCCATCAGAGCTCAAAAGGTTGAATAAAAACTTCAGTCAAATATCTCGAAAATTCAAAAATAATCTATTGATAGAGTGAGTTGATTTCTAAAAGTAGCTGGCAGGCCTGGCACTGGAAACTGTTAATCCCCTGTATGCTATTTCTTTCTCCCAGCTAATAAAGTGTCGTCTCCAAAACATAATGTTGCGTTGTATAAACCATACGTTAAACAAAGCAGATATAGCATTGTACGGAATAATCCCTACTGCAATTTTTTAAACTTCTACACATGGCACTTTTTTAATTTTTATACTGTAGTATTGGGGGGAAAAATATACTTTTAAATGCAATTTGTTTGAAAACTGCATCTCCATTTATTTTTGAGATATTAATTTTTTGCAGTTTTTAGCGACATTTGTTTAATGTTGGCAACTCAAGTACTCCATTTCAGTAGAAAGTAAATAAAATAGTTGGGAAATAGCAATTATATCTTTTTGTTGCCATTCTCTTATACAGACTGAAAAAAACGCAATTAAACTACGTGCTATTTTGAAAAAATATAAATGAATAATTTCTGATCAAACTATTATAAACTAAGATGGAGCTATTATAAACTAAATTTAATTTTAAGTATCTACATCAATACTACAGACAAATGAAGGCATATGAATCATGAGATAGCCAATTTTTTTTGTCGAGTTTCTTGAATGACGAAATCCCTTTTTTTGGATTTGTGTATTATTCAGTGAAAGTCACGTCCTATGCATATTTTACTGTAGATGTTGTTTAAGATTGGATTGTAAATGAGGATTCTTCAGCGGATGCGGATGACGTCATATTATATTTAAAAAAAAACGTGTGTTTTATGTCTTAAAACTGAACTATCTATCTATCTCTCTATCTATCTCTCTCTATATATATATCATTTTTGACATCTTTCATGGCATATTTAAAACTTCATTTCATATTCACTGTTGCACATTGGTCCTGTAAAATGTCTGAGTTATGAATATTTGCTATATTATAAATTTAATTTCAATTATTGGAAATCGATGACTATTTGTTATATATTATGGTTATATATATATATATATATATATATATATGTATATTTCATCGGAAGCGACACTAAATTCTGAAAAAGCAGAATTCCTGTTTTCTGGATTTATATTTTATTGGCAGCCATTTCTCAGGAAAAAAAGAAAATCTTTCAGATAATTTTAAAACATTGGCAGGAGAAATATACTACAAAATTTATTTTTTAAAAATAGCGGTTTTATTAACAATTTATTTTACCGTGTAGCTTGAGCCATTGTTCACAAGTTGGAAACCATAGAGGTCTGAAATTGGTCATTGGGAAATGTTTTCAGGGTTTTCCTTGATTGAATGATAGAGTTATGAATTAAGAGGAGGAAACATATTGTGTATTTTCCACCTATTGCAAATGAAGTAATTGAGGAGGTTGCCACAATAAGGCGACTCATTTTTCAAAATCCGATAAAAGGTTTGTAATAATCGGCAAAGCAAACTTTGACCATTAACTTTTGAATAGAAAATTTTGCATTATATTAGCGGTTTTTACATGAAAAATCTCTCTCACAAATAGACTTTAAATTTCTATCTGTTTTTACTGGTGATAGTTTATTCAGCTAGTATAATAATTTTCACTAACATTGACAGGAAGTTGGGTAGGTTGCCACAATATATCGGAAATGCCTGACTACCGCCTAAAAATACTTCCACCAGTGAAAAAGAATATCTTTTTTTTACACTTTTTTATTACTGAAATTTTGAGTTAAATGGACGTTCAAATAAGGATAAAATTTCTATTTCAATTTACTGGTGGAAGCTTCACTCGGCGGTAATCAACACCTGCGAAAGCGGCTACAGTTGGGTTTCATTATTTTAAGGATATTTCAGTTCCTCTTTATTAATAGTTCCATCATTTGAGTATGATAATTCGAGGCGCATTTCCTTCAAAACACAGTTGAAGCCATTCCTCTTTTCGAAATATTTGCGAAACGGTGTGTTGTGTGTTGGTGTTGCTTTTTGACGGCCGATTATCTGTACAAGGGATATAGGCCCGAGGGGGATGGCCTCCGTGGGGATCTTTCTAAGGGAACCTAACCCGTATTTACGCATGGAAATTCAAGGTTCGAAGAAAACCACGGAAAAGTCCGAACAACTAGGCCGACGGGAGCGTGTGGGTTCGAACCGAGCATCTCCCTTCTACGAGCTTCGTGAAATGCCAAAACGGACTGCTGCTTTCCAAAATCCAATACCATTCTAAGAAAATAAATTTCTGAAGTCCATATTTCGTATCCTGTAAATAATCGTTTACTCCAGAAATCTCAGAAGCGATATGCTTATTTTATTTTATTCCCTCGCTGCAAGACATTTACGTTTTTAAGACTATTTCTTCCGCTGTCAAATGACATTTAAAAAAAATTTAGGCATGTTTTCTTTTTACTTGAAATTTTGTAGGCTAATACGTATAAATATAGATCTTCAGTCGAATAAAAATTATTTGTGATTATTTATCTAAAAATTACTCTTAAAATTGTCATAAATCAAGACTTTTTAAAGTTGGCATTTGAAAAAGCGTTTTCCTAAATAAGTTAATGATCTTAAATAAAAATATCTTCAGGTTGTCAGTGGGGTTAGACAATGGAGTTATGAATAATGAGAAGGAGACATATAGTGTATTTTCTACCAGTTGCCAGTGAAGTAACTGAGGCACAATATGGCGGCGGATTTTTTTTATATTGGTTGGTATACTTACATCGGATGAACAGTTTCTGATAACCGACGAAGCAAACTTAGATCAGCAAAATTCGAATAAAAATTTTTGCCTTATTATAACGGATTTTTCATGAAAATTTTCTCTCACAAATACCTTTAAAATTTCTATTTGGTTTTACTGGTGGCAGTTTGCCAGGTATTATAATCATTTTCACTGACATTTGCAAGAGGTTTTCACAATATGGTGGAAACGCATGTCCTGACTACCACCGGAGTTTACTTCGGCGTTGGTCAGTGATCACCCCCCACGAAAAATAATTTTAAGATTATCTGAAGAAATCTCTAGTTTCTCCAGAAATTCTACAGAAATCTGAAGAAATTTTGCAGGTTTAGCTTTAACTTCAAAATATCTGCAGATAATCTGCTGATATTCTGATATATATCTGCAGAAATGGGCCAATTACCTACAGATTGTTGGGCCAATTACCTACAGATTTTTTTTTTTATTGGGGTCGTTTTTATCTTCACCTCATTGGCAACACAGTCTCTGCGAGCCTTAACCAAACTTTCAGAAATGTAGTCGAAACAATGTCTGACAGTTGTCATAGCATTTTCAGTCACTTTCCCACTTTTGTTCCGCTGATTTTTCAAAGTACTCCCGTACTTGATCAGGGACTTGATCACCCAACCGGAGCGCACACCAAATTTGGCATAGGCTGTATGCTCCGGAGGAGAATCCTCTCCACCACCAAACGAAATCTCCACCAAGCCAACAGGCCCGGAAAAAACAGAAAAACGGCAGTTATTCAAAGAAAGATCGTCATACCAAAGTGAAGTAATTTGAGATAGATACGGAAAATAAACAATGAAAAAAAATTACAAGACAAGTTAACAGACAAACATCACAAACGAAGTTTCGGCTTGACGACATTCTATATATAACAGATAAAAAAGTTCTTGATTCTAGTAAAGTCCACTAGTTCATAAAAAGTAATAACGAAATAAAAAATTCAGTTACTTTAACTGTGAACTAACACATACATGGCAGAACAACAAATGTGCACCACCGGAGACAGAAAAGACGTCATCCTTTAGAAATATGTACCACCGTATGTCAGGGCTACAAACTATAAATGTATATTTTAAGAAAAAGAATCCTAGTCTCTTGAATCCAAACTGTTAATCCAATTGACTAACCAAAATAAATAGTAAAATTCTCTACCAGCTCCAATAATCTGTAGAACATCAATCCAGAAAACTTGAAGAAACTTGATGAGGATTAAAAACACAAGTCCATAAGAGGGAAATGTCCTTGAATGAGAAATGTCCATAAAAAAGAAATGTCCCGTAAAAACAAGAGTTTATTAAAAAAAGTCTCTAAATTTGATTGTCCATTAAAAGAGAAATGTCCAGTTTTACCATTGTTCATGACAGGATTCAAAAGTTTTGATAAACACAGAAGTTTAGAGATTACTAAACTTAAGCACCCAAGCTTGAGAACTAATTTAAAAAACCATAGCCACAAATCAAGCTGTAACCAGAGGAGCAACACTTTAAAAGTATATAAAAAATAAATGAGCTGTAAATCAAAAAGAATACTTCATGAATGAAAATGCCTTGTTTAAGCTATTGTAAATCTTTTTAAGTTTACCATAATTGGATTTCGAATTGAGGATGTTGCAAATGTTCCATTCCACCGACCTTTTACGATGGAAATAAAATTGAGTATCTGAGACCTGGCAACTATCAAAAAGATAATGACGTACATCACCCCTTCTATGACAAATACATCTGTCTGTATCCCTATGTCCTATCTTATATAAATAGGTTGGGAATGGACCGTGAGAAGAATAAAAGTATGCACAGATTTGTGAATAACAAAGATAATCTGTATTTACATGTCTTAATAAACTGAAGTTGTCCCTACCCTTGTTACTATTATCCCAATGATGCTGCCAATCAGAAATAATCTTCCTTGTCAAAGCCGAATTAAGGTAATTTATAGGTATAGGTATGTCTTCTTCTTTATCAAAAATTCCATCCATAATCACAGATTTTGCCAGGTAGTCTGCTCTTTCATTCCCCTGTATACCAACATGGGCCTTCACCCAGCCTATATGGATAACTTTTTTATTCAATAAACGTAAGTTAGTAAAAATGTTCAACAACAAGGAATCTGTAGGAAATAATCTCTGAAGAGCGCTGTAAGATGATAAGCTATCAGTGTACAGATGGAAAACATTAAAAGGTATAGATCTGCACCAGTCAAATGCTTCTGAAATTGCCACCAATTCGGCTTGATAAACTGAATTAAATGACCGAAGTTTAACTCTGAAATCAAATATAAAAGCATCATGATAATAAACTGTAAAGGCAGCCGCAACACCCTCATTCATCTTTGATCCCTCAGTGAAAATTACTGGATGGTTATAGACAGGAACCGAGTCAACTACTGGTCTTACAAAGTTGATATGATGTGAATAACAAAAATAGGGATAATCATATGACTTAATTTTGTTCATCAACTTACTAGAATTCACCAAGATATCATTAATTTCCATGGAAGAATTACCATGTATCACATTATATTTTAATGAGGAAGCCGAGAGTTCCAGATGCAAAGGAGGCGTGCCAGCTAACACACAAAGTGCATCCGTTGAGGTTGTACGATAAGATCTTATTATTGAAAGTAAACACATTCGTTGGCAAGATGATAACCTTTGTAGACCATGACACTTCAAATCATTATACCAGGCTTCGTGGCCATAACTAATTTGTTTCTTAAGATCGTTCAAGTACCAAATCTTGGTAAATTCAATAGAAAGACCTTGATCCCTTATCCGAGTCTTTCTTACATTTCATGTAAATCCTGTAATTTTTGTTTGACCATGTCCAAATGATCTAACCAGTTAAATGTGCTGTCTAACATAAAACCGAGATACATAATGTTATCTTTTAGAGGATTACTTCTATTAATTAGTTTAAAAATCGATCTTCTTTTCTTTAGTGTCATTGTACCAAAAAGCATGGCCACAGTTTTATCTGGATTAACTGATAGATTCAAACGAGCACAGGCAGTAACAAAATTTGCCACATGGTTATTCATCTTGTACTCCAATGACGCTCTTGTATTTGCACCATCTGTAACAATTGAATCGCCTGCGTATGAAATGATATCCATTAAATTATATCTATTCTGCTTCAATATTTCATCTGCTACAATTGACCAGATCGATGACCCTAAACAAGAGGCCTGCGGGCAGCCAAGGAAAATCCTGAACCAGTTGACACTGCGGAGAAATCGAAACCCAATCTGCCTTGAAGAAATATAATTTTTAAAAATGCTCTTCAAATAAACAAAGATTGGTATCTTATCAATAATCTCCGACGCGATCGACCAGTCCAGGACATCAAAGGCCCCCGAGATATAGAAGGAAATGGAAGCACAGTACTTGTATGTTGTCAACTTTTCCCTTATCAAATTCCTTAAAGAAGCCATTGCCGTCAATGTACTCTTTGCCTCGCGAAACCCATGTTGGTATCATCAAGATAGTTTGTATTTTCCAGCATCGAAATTATTCTAGTTTTCAACAGTCTTTCATAAAACTTTCCCAACACTGGTAGCAATGTTATAGGCCTATAGAAGCGCGGTAAAGCAGAAGGTCTGTTTCTCTTCCTGAAGAATACTATCAGACCCCTTTTTCCAAAATGTTGGAAAATGAGCGAGCCTTAGGCAGGTATTAAATATGCTGGGCATCAAAAATCTAAAATTTTTGCTGAGATTTTTCACAACTAAGGCATCTATATTGTCCTCACCAGGAGCCTTATTATTTCTTTGCTTTTTTAAAGCAAAATTTAATTCACGGGTTGTAAAAAACACCAAATCTGGATGATCTGTATGATTAACCCTAGAACTACCGGAAATTTTACTCAAGTTTTATAAAAAACATTCTACACCAGAATTTTTACTTAAAACTATTTAATTTGTTTATTTAACTTATTATTGTCTGATTTATACATTTAGTTTGTTTTGAAGAAATTTCTGGTTTGAATAAATATTTTGAATGTACATGTCGGGTCCATTGGACCCTTCTGGTAGACAGAGGGTTAACATCATTTATAAAATTATGAATGGAAGGCGGTATATCATTACTCTTAAAGTGCTCCTGCATATATGTAGCTGCAACCTCATCATAACTATCAAAAACTAAAGAATTTTCAAGAGTTGTAAAAGCCAATTCGGCATATTTCATAGATTTGCCAGAGACATATTTATATAGGTTGCCGTAAGCATCCTCCGTTCTTCTACAGAAATTTGTCCAACCAGCCTTCTTCGCACGTCGCAGATTTCTCTTGTATTGCCGACGAGCCAAGACATATGTATCTCTGTATTCTTCCATATCCAGATTTTTCCGATGTCTTTTATAAAATGCATTCTCTCTATTTCTCTCAACCTTCAACTGTTTTGTATACCAACTCGTTCTTGGCTTATGAGATAATTTACCTAATTTAAAGCTTCTTTGCATGATATGTTGAATATAATCATTAAAACTAATTAACCAATCTTCCAAAGCAGCAACATTATGAACTCTTTCTAGCGTATCATGCAATAGATCACTCTTCTGTCAAAAAAGTCTATTGAACTTTGCAAAAGATTTATTTTTAGTTTTGTATCTCATTATGTGACTATAAAGAACTTCCGATTTAAGGTCAAAGGAAATATACCTATGATCGGAGAATGAGAAAACTTTATCAATAACCTGTCAGTTATCCAATAGCGGAACAATATCAGAACCAGCCAGCGTTAGGTGCGGACGACCCTTTCTCTTGCCCTGTACGTATGAATGGGGTGCATCTGGGTGGTTTAAAATTCTCAGATTACCAATCATAATATAGTCGTAAAATGTCTCTGTTCGATCATTTTCTCTAGTGTATCCCAGATAATTCAAGGGAACATTAAAATCACCACCAATTAACAGCCGTGAGCAGTTCGTATAATAATTAATCCAGGGAGACATGTCTCTATCAATATTACCAGATGGAGCACTGTATACTGATTCAATTATCATAGGACCTTGTAGCAATGTTATCGAAAAAAATACTATTTTCAGTTCTAAAACTTACAACACATGACATGGCTTTGTTAGTACACAAGATTGCAGCAGAGTTAGAAAAAGAAGAGAAACACAACCAATCTGGCGAGATTCCAGAAACTGCTTCCTCATACACATAAGGATCTTGACAGAGAAAAAAGATTACATTATTGCTCTCCGCATAGCGAGCCAAAACATCGTTAGCAACGAAACATTGATGTAAATTTATCTGCATGAAGCGCACAGAATCAGAAGAGGTAGAACTTAAAGGGACCAGTGTTATAAACGTCTGGAAAATAAGGTCTCTCTGTATTTCTTAAAACAGGGACAGTCGGGACTGTCGGCACGATGTTCTGAGTCCACTGTCTCATCATCATCTTTTTCCTTTAGACAATTAGCACAGGCCTCTATTACAGATTTACAGTCTATCTTATCATGTTCCCCCGCACATTTCGTACATTTTAAGCCACTTGAACAATGCGACGCCATATACCATACTCATGACACTTATAACATCTCATAATCTGAACATACTCCACTACTCTAAATCTATCGAAATCATTGCATAATCTGCGTCGCTCTATCAAGCTGGCAAAACTCTTATCATCCTTATCCACTACCCAATTTACCTTACCAGCCTTGTTGGAATCTTTCTCACCATCTCCAATTCCTTATCATCATCCAAACCCGAATCCCACAAGACACTCCTTATAGAATCCAAAACAGGATACTCCGAAGTATCCCGATCCAAACTAAGTAAAAGAACCCTCTGTCTACGTCGTCTTGGTGTAACAATTTTGACCTTGTCTCCCCATGGTTCCAATGTCCTTTTGATCTTATCCGTGCCTTGTCTTGACGTCACTTTAAGAACAAGTTGACCCGCCTTCGTCAAAACTACATCTGTCAGTTTGGGAAAATCCTGTGTCTCTTTTGAAACATTCCTAAGATTCTCTCTGATATCCTGGATCGTACCTTCTGTAGGCGTCACCACAACAGAAAAGCCAGTTTCTTTCCTTGGAGACTTCTTCTTCACACCCAAACGTTCTGAGATGGAGTCCGATGTTCCCGATCGTCTTTTCAGCAGGGCATCATATGCCATACTGTCCGTCACCATGGTCTACAATTTTACCTCGCTTGCCACATATTCCCAATGAGCCTTTACTAATCGCAGGTTAACATAGTCCATGCATTTCTTTACAACATTTAAAATCTCTCTCGTCACCTTTCCACCTCCGCTTTTAGCCTGCTGTGCTTCAAGAGCTTCATACATGTGTGAATTGACTTGTTGAATGGCAGACGGAAATTCGACATCATCCAACTCTTTGAAAAAATCCTTCAACTTACTCATCAGATGATCATCCACAGAACACAAAAAGACAGAAACAGAAACACCAAAAATACAAAAAACAATAATCACCGGCAATGCTCAACTAGCTGGTTACAGGCAGAATTAACTTTCAGCATATGTAAGAGAGCTCCACTCACCTGGGGACAAAAAATAAAAGTCAAAACTGGACAAAAGCTAAGCCCCTATAAACAAATATGACCCTGGCAACTCGCCGCTTAAAAGGAATCACAAAATAAATGAATCAACGGATAAATGAATCACCGGAAAACGAGATCAGAAACTAAATTTTGGATATACACTTGACATGTGACCAGCCTTCCCTTGACATGTAATCGAGAAAAAAGTCAAATGTCAGAGTAACAATATCCAAAAAAGAAATACCGTCCACTCCACCAGAAAAAAACACCAATAACGTAATAAACTAACAGAAATTTCAAAACTTCAGCACTCCATCATAATAAAACACCATAGAAAGAAAAAACCAGAAAAAACAACTCAACTGCAAAACACAGCAGAAAAACAACTCAACACAACTCAAAATACAATATGGCGACAAAACCAATTGCACGCCGAAACGCCCACCAAAATATAAAAATGAAATTTGTTTTATTAAGTACTCCCGTACTTGATCACTCTACCAGTGAGCCACCCAAATAATGGCAAAGGCCCTGAATCCCTGGCAGAAAAACGTCCTCCACCATCTAACTCAACCCCAGCCGCCGAAACAGAGCCGGAAACAGCGACAAATAATAAAACTAAAAAGTCACAAAAATATGGCACACTCTGCCAAGCAAATAATATACAAAAATTAAAGTCATTTACAAGTTTTAACATATGACTGTAACCCTAGTTACTATAAAATAAAAATAAAGCTAAAACTAAAACAAAGACTGAGTGAAACTGAAAAACAAAATTTTAAGTTATTTTTAGTTACAAATGACTGTATAAATATATCTTAAAACTAAGTACGATTTACACTAATAATCAAGACAAGATAAAACATTAAGCCAATAACACATTTTAGGTCAATTCAAGTTACAAAAGACCATCAGACCCTGAAATTCCAGAAACAACTCAAAAATGAGTGAAGGCAGAAAGATTAGCAGAGCACTATGTGGATAACAGTCCGGCAAAAGTCCACCAAAAATTCTTTAATTACACCAAAATAATCAAAATCTGTACTTTATGAATGAATACAATTTATTCAGTTCATTATAAATAACTGTCAGTTTATAATAATTCGATCTCAGCAAGAGAACATTTTGCAAATTCCAAGACAGAATTCTATTCCGCACAAAGTTAAAGAACAGAGGCATCAGAGGACACTTGCCGAAAATAAAATGCTTAACGTCGCCGACGTTACCGCAATCACACTTATCTGTTGGTCGCTTGCCAATCTTAAATAAATACACTGGAAAAGCACCATGCGAGGAAATGAAATAGGCTACTACCCTCTAATAACACAAATAAGAAACGTCCGGTGAACGCAAGATGAGGAAGGTATCCCTAAACTTTCACTAATTTTCCAATCATTAGTCCACCTCGTGAAGGCACTCCCGTACTTGATAAAACACAAATTTTCAAAACAAAATTCTGGTGTCGATGTCCCGTTTAGGGATTAAAATTAGGTGGTCCAAAAATGAACCACCGCCTTTGAAGGGGTTCCAGGTTAAATAAGAATAAAAATACTCAACTGTCCGTTACTGGAGGATAAAATTCCGAATTCTTCGATTTCCATACAATAAAGTTTATCATTAACGCTAGAAAGACCGAGATTTTTACGCAAATTTTAGAAAAATATTTCACACCAGAATTTTTATTTTAAATTATTAACTTATCCATTTAACTAGTTTTTTTTTTCCTTTATATCTTTTAAACTAGTTTTATAAAAAAAAAAATTCTTGTTCAAACCGAGATATATTCATTTGGTAGCAGTCAAAATGACTGCTCGCGGGCTTTCTAGTGTTAAAATATTGCCTTCCATTTTTATTCTGTTTATTGCATTTTTAGATCCAGTTCACACACAATAAAAATATTAATGACACGTAAGTATTATTAAACTTAGAATTTTTAATCGCAATTGCTGATTATAACTTATCAAGAATTTTAAACCGACTTCAAACAGAAAAGTGTATAAGAATCATTTGGGCCAATTCATTTCAAGTCACCAAGGTGGTGTCGCTCGACATTTTTAATTTTTCCAAATCTTTTAACCAAGTTTTCTTCATAGTTTTCTGAGTTTAAAAACATGATTATTATTATTATTATTATTATTATTGGATCATATAGTTTTTTGGCGTTGGACATTTTTAACAAATTACACAACCATTTTTTAGGCGAAAAACGTGTTTTACGGAAAATGCTGTAACTATTTATTTCTATTCGGAAAAAAATAAAGAGGCCAGAGTTTTTGGTGCATTTTTAGTGAGCTGTTATTCAAAAACCAGTTAAGTCTCAAAAATAAAATTTACAATTTAACTTTACATTACAAAGATGATTATTATCCTAAATTTTCGAAATTTTTTATTCAGTCCGTTTTGAGATATAATAAGTGAAGATTGCCAAAGTCAGATTTAACGCAGTTTTTGATGAGCTGTGCAAAAAAAAGGAAAGGTTTTCAGGATTGAACTTTGTAAAAAGAAGTTGTCCTATAAGAGATCTTTCTCAGAAAACAATATTTAAGGTGAATCTGATCCCCTTCATAAAAAAAATAATGGCAGCGTAATGTGGTGTTTGACCTTTTATTTGTCCGGTTTTTAACCTGCATCCATAAGTCAAATGAAAATTTTGTAATAACATAAAATGTATACAATTTTATGCTGAACATGTTGGTTTTTCTTTCATCTTTACAGGCATAAAATAAACTAGCTACAGTATTTTCCGTAAAATACGTTTTCGCCGAAAAATGGCTGTATATCTTGTTAAAAATGGTAACCGCCAAAATACTATATGATCCAAAAATAATTCAAGCATGTTTTTAAACTCAGAAAACTATGAAGAAAACTTGTTTAAAAGATTAAGGAAATTAAAAATGTCGAGAGACACCACCTTGGTGATTTGAAATGGATTGAGCTATTTGTAAATAGGTTTTATATACGTCTAAGCATGACTTTTAAACGGATGCTCCTGTTTTCATTAGAAATGACACATAGTTCTACTACACCCGAAGTTTCCATCAACTTGACCGCTGTCTTCAGAGATGGTAATAAAATTTCACACACGATATTTTATTTATTTAATCAAAGCTAATTAACTCAATTGATTTGATTTATCACTGGAACCGCAGGATATTTCATTCAAGTTCCATAAAAAGCCTTTCACACCATAATTTCTATTTAAAACTATTTAACATATTTATTTAACCCATTTTTGCGCTGCAAAGAAATTTCTTGTTCGAATTAACTATTTTTATTTTGGTAAGGGTGCTAATGACCCCTTTAGGTTGTTCCAGTGTTAACCCGTTACCCGCTGGTGTTGCGTTCACGCAACAGTCAGAATAAATGCACCTATTTAAATTATTTTGATGCCCACCACTGTTTTTCATTTAAAAATTTGGCCTTGCATAAAGACATAAAAATTTAAGATCATACAAACCGAAAATTATCTTTCAGAGTTTGTGGTGGCAAACGATGTTCAGCTAAAAAGTTGAAAATTTCAACCTTATAGTTTTGGCGGTTAATGGGTTAATAAGATGAAAACTATTTTTAAAAACTTTATGGTAATTTGGTTCGCGATTGAGTTGTTCAAAACCCTTGCGTTATATAATTCAACAGAATCCAAGAATCTATATCTCAGTCATTTTCCTACCCAACACCCCTGAATGACAGGCATAAGTGTTGACACAAAAATGGCGGCTAGGCGAATTTTTTTCAGTGCGTGTAGGATTTCTTGAATTTTGGCACCAATATTTTTTTTAAGTTTTTCCGCTTTATTTTTTTGAGATTAAACAAGTCGAATAAATCTTTTATAAAATACTGTTGTCAAAATTTAGGGGACCATATATACTGTTAAAAAAATCTGCCTTCGGAAACCGCCATTTTTATGTCAGCAGTCAAGCCTAGTATTCAAGGGGCGATGTCCTGCCTTATGATAATTTTTTAAGAATAAACTTTCGTAAAAATGGCCAGTCTTCACAAAATTGCATCATGTTACCAGAGTACACGGTAATAATTTATGTTTTAAAAATATTTGTGATATCACAGATTTTTTTTTATGGAACATGTGAAAATGCTAAAATATCGCCTGTACAGTGTCAAACTATTCAATATGAAAACAGTGTTGCCAGTGAGATGCTTTTTTCAAATTTAAATTTCTTGATTAGCACCACTTTTCTGAAATGACAAAATTCCGCTTGTTTTCGCCTAAATTAATTTGTCACTAAATAAGACGAATTTAACTATTTCCAAAAAGTGGAGCCAATGAAGAAATCTGCATTTAAAAAAGTATCCCACTGCGAAAACTGTTTTCATATTAAATAGTTTGACATGGTACCGACAATATTAT
Organism: Maratus speciosus; assembly: GCA_963932465.1. Taxonomy (NCBI): domain Eukaryota; kingdom Metazoa; phylum Arthropoda; class Arachnida; order Araneae; family Salticidae; genus Maratus; species Maratus speciosus. The sequence goes on along the minus strand of OZ010787.1, from coordinate 31,853,993 downwards.
CGTCCACTGCTCGTCGAAATGAGCGATGTTTGGAAAAATGGGATAAAAAATGAATATGAATATAAATCTACAGTTTCGACAAAAGAAGCTCTGTTGTCCTAAAACTCTCTTTAGCCCACCAGTGGTTGAAAGGTTCTGTTCTCAAATTTGGTAGGCCTGGTGTGTCGTGTTCGAATCCAAGTCACGCTCGTAGGCTGAGCCGTTCTGATTTTTTTGTTATTTTCTTCGAACCTCGGCTTAAATACGGATTAGTAATACCGTAATTTCGCGCGTATCCGCCGCGGCTTAGTTAAGTCTTTTTCAAGCCGGAAATTTTATTCAAAAAAAGAAGTCAAATAAGTGCTAAGCAGAAGTAAATTACATTTTATCTAAAATAAATTCTGGTAGGAAATCGAATTATCTGAGGTGCGGCGGATACGCGCAAAATTACGGTACTTATCTATCTCGTACATAGTCCGGTAGTAAAAACACACCACTACCACCTAAACCACTCTTTATAAAATGCGCCAACTAACTTCGATGAAGTAAATATCAATTTGCGCAGGGTAAGAAATAATCCATTGAAGTCGATTTTATTATTTTGACAAAAATTTCTAGTTTAAAACTTGTAAATTATTCGTTTACTTTCTCATAAAATGGGAGTATTTCGAAAAATCTTCTATTAAAATATAAAAACAAACATGCTTAACACTTAAATGCATAGTGATGCATATCTGCATCACTTTTTATTTAAATCCTAGCAACCACTATACTTATAAAGAAATATTAATCCTATAAAATTTACAAAATACGCTGCTGAATAAAGTAAAAAATATATCTTTAATATAAGAATAAAAAACACAATTCTAAAAGAATAATTCATGCATTTAGAGGTTAAGTTTAAAAAACAAAAATATCATGGAAGACGGTAGAATTCCGAGTGACGCAGCCTTAAGCCTAACATCGTATCGTATCGTATCGTAGAATTCGTAGATGGCGGAACTCATATATACAGCTAACTCGACATCAAATAAAATGCGAAAAGCCGCCTATTAATAACTCAGCAAATATAGGTCCTATTGTTCTGATTTTTTAAAAACAGTCTTATATCTGCAGTCTAATCCTATTCTGAATTTTTTACAATTCTACGTGCAGTATATTTTCAGATCTGTAAACCCATTTTGAAAGCAATTTCGATGGTGTAAGTTTGTCTTTTTTTTTTCTCCGAAACAGTCTAGATTTTTTTTAAAACATTAATATATAAAATGAATCTATTTTTGATGAAGTGGATAACACTAACCTAGTATCTAGGAAAACTCTTAATTTTTATATAATCAACATGAAAAATTGGACTTCTTAGGATCGCGGATTACATGTTATTCTATGGGCTAGCAGACAGAACGTTGCACATCGGTTTTGAGCGATTAAGGTCACAGTTAAAAATCTGAATATTGGCAATAAATCTTTTTTTAAACTACAAAAACAGTTTATTATGTGCTTTAAAATACTTAGACTGATTTTTTTTAAAATGGAACATTATTTTGTAATTATATGTATTTTATTTCATTGTTATTCATAGTAAGTAAACATTTTTTAAGGAGAAAATATTTCACATTTAAAAAAAAATTCTCGTATCGAAATTCGATATTTATCGCAAATTCTCGTATCGAAATGAAAATTCATCGCGTTCGCCATAAGACTTCGCCATGTATCACTACGCGATACGCGAAGTTGACTGAAGAAATAAGAAATATCAAAGATCTTGAAATGGTATTCCAAGGGGAGAAAGTGAGTACAATTTCTAATTATCCAGACAGCATTCTTTGCAACCGATCCTTTCTAATTAGTATAATGTTCTGAATTGATTTTATTTTCAACAATATTCATAACTGTTTTCCTTACAAAATAACGTTCATGTGTGGCATAGGTATTTCTTGTGATATGTGAGTGTAATACAGATAGATTACTAATTTAATTTTGTGTTTTGAGTCTTCTTTTAAAGAAATTAAACAAAATCTTTCATTTTTAAAGAACGCACAATTTAAATAAAAGGTATGAAGAAATCAAAATTAAGATTTCCAATCCCGTTTATAAAATGATTCATTTGCGAATCGTTTCTAATAACATTATAAACGAAAATTGACTTAAAATGACATCTTTTTCGAAATATGGGTATCTTTCGTTTATTTATTTTTTTTATATATATAACTCTTTTCAGCTTCAAAAATTAAAGCATCGTAGTATTTTATTTTTATAAAATTAAACCTAAAGGGGAAAAAAAAATTCTTATTTACGTTTATCTCTGTAACAAAAGAAAAACAGAAGAAAAAAAAATAAAAAAAAAAACCCCTGAAGCATTTCTTTTAGGCTGATTACAGCCATGGGTGCAAGACCTTCAGTCTCAGGACTGATTTCAGTCTTGGACATATTTTTGACTGATAGTAAATTCTACTTTATTATACTTAAATTATCACGATTAGCTCAAAATGAACCATTTTATCTTGACTGGTTGTTTTGAGCTCCTAAAAGTAAAAATTTTCATCATGATACTTTTCCTTATTTAGTAATTAAAGTTTATAGATAAATAAGATAAAACAGCTTTTTTGCAAAAGTAAGATACTTGTTTTTATTTAATTTTAAAGTTAATATGCTTAAAAGAAAGCTTTAAATAATTTACTTTTAAAAAATATAAAAGTAGCCAGCTCCCTTATATGGTATTTGTGGTAATGAAGTATTATTGTAAATAAGAACAATTCAGAACATGTTACTATTTAGAAAAGATTGGTTTCACAAAATTTCATTAGCAGCTGCATTGTAGCTGTCATGATAATTAGACTTTGTATAAACTAATAAAGTGATTACCCAGTAACCATTTCAATTAATATATTAATCTGCCTCGCATCTTAAATTAAATATTAAGTTTTGATTCTTCTTTCATTAAACCATCCACTATTCTTTAACATTCCGCATATTCCGATTACAAAAACTCTTTTTATCAATTCCACCTGTACACTGGAGGGTTGCCGTATCACTTACAGAGTAGCACGTTTATCGCCTCGTTGTGCAATAGCATTTGAAAGATTACCACACTAACATAAAAAAGTAGTAATAAAAGAAAAACAAAATTAATCAGTTGATTGTAAAAAACCCGCTCCATTCTCGGTCGGGGGAGGAACATCACAAGAAAAAAAACCCTCGCGAAATTTGACAGTATGTCAGGGAGGGGGAGGAACATCACAAGAAAAAAAACCCTCGCGAAATTTGACAGTATGTCAGGGAGGGGGGGTGGGATCCAAAACTTCATCAAAATAGTTGTAACTTTTCTAATAAATATGTTACATATAACATATGGTAGTAATAATCGGTATATCTGATCAAAATACAAATAATTTTTTTAAATGAACTATTTAATGATTTTTTTTTAATCCCTATTACTATATTGGATTAATAGCAGTTTAAGAGCCATAATTTTATATTCTAAAATCATTAAAAGCACTCTGCAAGCAGTTCTTGTTCAATCACAAAAGTCTGCCACTTAAACATTTTAATGCAGAAAATGTAACGTATTTCTCATATGTAAACAATGAATTTTGCAGTTAAGAAGCTTAGGTATTTCACAAATATTGCTATTTCTTGGAACACTAAATTTGATGCATTATCGTCTTTAACACATTATTTTGGAGTAATGAAAACAATGTTATTATATTAAATTTTTTTGTAAATGGGTGTTATAATCAGTAGTAACTCATGACAGGTTTTTCTTGCAGCACTAAAATGCTTGCCTTCCAAAAGTTTTTTTTTTTACTAAATTTTTGCCTTATTTAATGGAAGAAAGTTCTGCCAAAAATAAGGCAAAGATTTCATTATTATTAAAAATAGTGAAAAAGGAATAAATTTGCCAACAATGCATTTTGTGTCCCCAAAACTGTCAGTAACGAGGTACCACTGTTTATAATTACAGTCGAATCTCGTTATCCCGACACTCTAATGTCCAGCAAAAAGTGTCGTCATAAGCGGTGTGTCGCGATAACCGGAGTTAGAGAAAAATAGGTTTATAAAAATCTGTATTTTTAATTAATTTAAGACAATTTTAAATTCATAACTGTTCTTGCAGTTTTAAGCAATACAACATTACTGTTAAACAAAATAAACACAAAAAAGAAAATTGAAAAGGATAAAAATCAGATTTATGATGACTGATTTTTTTTTTTTGTTGTTGTTGTTACATGAAATATCGATGAATTAAGGTTTGCATCCTACAATTATTTTTTCGATATTATGCAATGAATTGTAATCAATATTCGTTGTTTCAGAAATGTATGTTAGATAACTACTGAACGTTTCAATGCAATGCAATGCTTCCGTTTTAGTCGGATGAAAAACGCCGTGTGGCTACAAGAAAATCCGTCGGGATATCCGGAATTGAAAATTATTCAACGACGCAAAATCCGGAGTTTATTTGCATTAACATCATATACAGAAAATCGGGACTTTGAAAAACTGACGTGATAAACGGAGTGACGTGAAAACCGGGTGTCGGGAAAACGAGGTCCGACTGTATTTTGCCCAGGCATATATGGATCAAGCTTTAAGGTAATTTAATAGTGTGTGATCTGTACCTATTATGTAAAATTTTATAATTTGCACAATTTCTGGTTCCAAGGAATGTAATTCAAAGCATGTATACGAGGTAAATTTAATGATGTATGAAATATGATCTAAATAATGCAAAATTCAATAATACACACAACTTCTCATCCCAAGGTGTGCTTTATAAAGATCTTCTACTATATTCATCTGTAGTTCAAGTTCACTCATCAAAAACCTTAAAGATTTAGTATCTGTGACTGCTCTGAAGAAGGCATTATTACAACTTTATAATTTTTTCATTTTGTAGCTCAAATTGCTCAGCTTAGAATTTACCAATCCATACATTGCCATCTTGATTTTTTTCCACTGTCTTTATTTACCTCAGAAGTGATTAAGATTTTTTTATATTGTAAATCCTAAAGGTTATAATAGCAAAAAAGCATCTTTAAGCCCTTGGGGATGAGCGACCGGTAAACTTAGCCACTTAAGGTGTTCAGAATCGTTCATTATTCTCACCACTTATTTTTAATTGTGAAGTTTACCTTCTTTAATCGGAGCATTTCTGTGATTCAATTACAGAAAATTTTCTGCTTTTAAAAACCTGTAGTAAAAGGTTAAAAACTAACCAAAGGGCCCTTGTCGCGAAGGGGTTAAATATTTTGAATTACAGTGAACTTTAATAACCCTTGGCTTTAATTGCCAGTACTCTTCCAATTGAGCTATCTGTACGACAGCCCAGCCAATACATTATTCGCTCAGAACAACTATTATCATGACATCAATTGATTGTGTGAAAAATAATTTAAAGTGTACATGGTTATACGTATATTTTTTATTATTAAGCAACAGACTTTGCAGATCCGTTTTTCTCAAAAGCTTTAAAGATTGAAATCTCTAGGCTGGAGTGGGAAAGTGGTAATTTTGAGGAATAGGAGGATAATTTATATAGAAGAATTTTCTGTATAAAAATAAAGATTTAAATTATTTTAATGCTGGGGAGTAGAGGGAGGGAGAAAAGGTGAAATGTACAGTCGCGGAAAAGAAAAAAGTAAACACCCTCTACTAACTCCTTAATAAATTATTATCGTAGACTAAAGTTATTGGTACCGAACGATTGGAAATAAAGTCTATTTTTAAATGATGTATATAAAATTTGCTTAGGGTGCCATCTACATATTAAAACAAATCCAAACTTCATTTTTTTCAATGGCAATACCCAATTTTAACGAGATATTTCAAATCTTCGGTTCAAACTATGCCTAGGCACCAAATTTCAAGTCATTTGAATAATAAGTTTTGAATTATAAAAATTCAAAATATAGTGCTTCTAATGTTGAATATCTATGTAGTGCTTCTAATGTTTCATATTTTTATTCATGTCTCCTGAAATTATGCTCCTAATGTGCTAATTTTTTGTGTAGCAGTAATACTAATTTACTTAAACATAAATACGTTGAATTTGCAATTTTTATAATTTTGTGATATGAATTATGAAATTAATATTCGAAAAAATTATGAATTGCAACCTACAATTTTTTTGATGGATTTAGATTTATTAAGTCCTGCATTATGGAAATTCAAAATTTCACATTTTTTTTCCAAATAGTTTTCAAATTGTGCTTAAAAAACGGCAAAATGATGGTTTAAGGGGCCGTCTATGATACAAGTGACTAGATATTTTGAAATGTCTTACGCTGTCCTGCAATCTAGCAGACTTCATTGACTGCTTGAGTGACGCTTAAGGTGCCTTGATCAAGAAGGGGGATCCCTCGATTAACAATCGATACCGAACTTATGGTTACCAAAGTTATGGTTCGTTTTAATATGTAGATAACCCCTTAAGTAAATTTTATATACATCATTTAAAAGTAGACTTTATTTCCAATCGTTCGGTACCAGTAACTTTCTTCTACGGTAATTTGTTGATAGTAGGAGAGCTGTTGAACATTGTTGATTAGGTATTTGAGGCACCCTGAAAATTTGTGCAACACTTCTTTTGTAATGCCTGAATACAAAATCGAATGTCTGGCTGAAGGATCGTGGCCCAAAAACTGTGCCAGACACGTGTCTGGCACAGTTTTTGTGCCGACTAAAGTGTCTGTCATTTTCAAAATATTTTTTTCTAAGCATAAATATTATTCTGCCTCAATCTCAGCGTGCCTCAAATACCTTTTTTGGGTAGTCAAAAAATGGCACTTGACACGTGTCTGGCACAGTTTTTGGGCCGAATAAAGTGTCTGTCGTTTTCAAAATATTTTTTATTAAGTATAAATATTATTCTGTCTCAATCTCAGCGTGCCTCAAATACCTTTTTTGGGTAGTCAAAAAATGGCACTTGACACGTGTCTGGCACAGTTTTTGGGCCGAATAAAGTGTCTGTCGTTTTCAAAATATTTTTTATTAAGTATAAATATTATTCTGTCTCAATCTCAGCGTCTCAAATACCTTTTTTTTGGGCAGTCAAAAAATGGCACTTGACACGTGTCTGGCACAGTTTTTGGGCCACGATCCTTCAGACAGACATTCGATTTTGTATTCAGCCATTACAAAAGAAGTGTTGCACAAATTTTCAGGGTACCTCAAATACCTTCCCTAAAATGTTTAACAGCTCTTGGACTATGAGGAGTTAGTAGGGGGTGCTTACTTTTTTTTTCCATGACTGTACATTAGGGAAGTTAGTGCTTATTTATTTATGTTAGTGAGCAACAAATGTTGCAGATTTTTTTTTTTTCAAACTAATTTTTGAAAGATTTTATTTTTTAGGTAAGCTGGAGAGGTGGGTCCAAAAGCAGAAGTGGAATCTTCGGAGCTCAGGGGATTATTTTATATGATTTATTATTATTGTTAATAAAGAATTTTAAATAGGGATGGTGAAAGATTATTTTATATAAAATTAAAGAATGTTTAATTTTTTTGCACTAGGAATGAGAAAAGGGAGAAGCAGAAATTTGTAGTTTTGGATTTAATATAAATGTATGTAATTACTTTTACAAGTGAGCGATGATTGTTATATATATATATATATATATATATATATATATACATAAAGGTTTAAAGAGTAATATTTCTTGCTATTTTTCTTAATAAAGTAAATTTTTTATATAGTAAAATATAACATAGCTTTTTATATCTCTGAAACAAACCAACAGAAATACCCGCTAAACATGCATGTTGTACATTACTTCCATATCTTACCAAAGCGTTCTTATAAAAATCTCATTGCACGGTGCTCTTTAAAATTGAAGCATGGTCATCCTTTTTTGCGGGAAGGGAGGGGGGAGAGATTGAAGGTGAATGGAAATCCTTACTACGAATTCTTTGTATTGGTCTTTAATTTTTTTGTGTGTGTTTATTGTTTTATTTTTTTAATAACCTCAAAAAAGTAATGATATCAATACAAAAACCCTTAACGGGTTTAAAGTTTGTGACGCAGCACTTTATCTTATGCTCTAAGAATTTTAAATATGGAACTTAAAAATAATGATATCAAATTTTGAGTGACGCTATGCTATTAATTATAATCTCTCTCTATATTATTTATTTCATCTTTTTATTTTTTTATAATCGCATGTGCAAAAATTATGTTCAATTTAAAAAAACGTATAAAAGTTTATTCATTGATGCTTTAACATTTACACCTCTCATAAATTCCAAGTATGAGTTTTAAAAGATATGATATCAAAATTTTAGTGACGCTTTGATGTGGCTTTAAACGATTTGTTTTAAAATTAAATTTAAATTATTTTTGTTTTGGCTAAGATCAGGGTTCGTTGATATATATCAATGGATATATATCATGATATATATTTTGATATATATCCGATATTTATTTTTAAAATATCAAGATTTTTGATATTTTCGATATTTTCAAATTCTTGATATTTATTTTCAAATATCAAGATGTTTGATATTTTGTATATTTGATATTTATTTTCAAAATATCACCATTGTAGGTAATTTTGATATTTTCTACAGTCAAAGCAAATGTAAATGAAATTTCCACCTGCTATTGACTGTGTCATTCTGTAGATAATGAACTTTTGCCTCTGGCAGTGACTTTTTTAGGAAAAGAAGAAAACAAATCTTTTCCAAGCTTTATATTTGAAACTCTTATTTTTAAATGTAGAACTAATAATTATGTGAGACAGTTAATTCAGAATAGCCATTGAAAGATAAAATGTAATTTAGATAATCATTTATATACAACCCGGGTTCGGTGATATGTATCAATGGATATCTATCCAGTATTTATTTTCAAATTATCAAGATTTTTGATGTTTTCATATAGTTGATATTTATTTTCAATATATCAATATGTTTCGTATTTTCTGCGCAAGATATTTTTGATATTTTCAGTTGTACTTCGTAATATTTCAGTGTAAATGAAATAAATTTTCAACTGTTTTTGAGTGTGTGAATCTGTAGATAAAGGACTTTTGTCTCTTCTAGATGTGACTTATTTAGTCAAAAAAGAAAACAAGTATATTTTTCAAGCTTTATATTTGAAACTTTTATTTTTAAATGTTAAACTAATAATTATGTGGGACATAATTCAGAACAACTATTGAAAGATAAACTGACAAATTTAAATAACCAATTATATACAACTTCATTAGAAAATAATCTTTTCTCAAGCTTTGGTTCAGTTGAGTTATAGTATACAACATGTTATAAGACATTTTATACTTACATTTATGTTAAAATTTTTCAATTAAATTTTTTTTTTGTATTTACAATTTTGTTTTAAAAAGTCTGATTTTTTTTTTTTTTTTAATACTTGATCTTGATACTGGATGCTATCGCTAGTTTTTCTTTATGAGTGTATACAGCAAATTGTTATTGTTTTTGATTTTTTCATCTTCAATTTTTTTCTAAGTGGAAAAAAAAAAAAGAAAAAGAAAAATGCATTTTTAGAATATTGTTTGATTATGTTTTCATGTTAAGTGCAATATATTTTAGTTTCTAATCTATATTATGCTCAAAAACATTTCATTATTATCAGTAAGTTGGCTGCTTTGAAAATATCGGATATATATCGAAAATATCGGATATATATCAAAATATCGGATATTTTCGATATTTTCGAAAATATCATGATATTTACGAACCCTGATATTCACACATCTAAATAATAGTTTTAATTTTCCAATATACTTTAAATATGTCACTTTCACTGAATTTATATGATGCATTTAAATGCATTTATTTTAATAAATTGATTTATCCTTTGTCCAATGCTATTAAAATTTTAAAATAAGATTTACGTAAATAATTTTTTTGCGTCATTGTATCCAAACAAAGTGAAATGTATTCAAATGGATACTATGAGGCAAAAAAATTATTTACGTAAATCTTATTTTAAATTTTTAATAGCATTGGACAAAGGATAAATCAATTTATTAAAATAAATGCATTTAAATGCATCATATAAATTCAGTGAAAGTGACATATTTAAAGTATATTGGAAAATTAAAACTATTATTTAGATGTGTGAATATATCTTAGCCAAAACAAAAATAATTTAAATTTAATTTTAAAACAAATCGTTTAAAGCCACATCAAAGCGTCACTAAAATTTTGATATCATATCTTTTAAAACTCATACTTGGAATTTATGAGAGGTGTAAATGTTAAAGCATCAATGAATAAACTTTTATACGTTTTTTTAAATTGAACATAATTTTTGCACATGCGATTATAAAAAAATAAAAAGATGAAATAAATAATATAGAGAGAGATTATAATTAATAGCATAGCGTCACTCAAAATTTGATATCATTATTTTTAAGTTCCATATTTAAAATTCTTAGAGCATAAGATAAAGTGCTGCGTCACAAACTTTTAACCCGTTAAGGGTTTTTGTATTGATATAATATAAGGTTGAGATTCATACTTTAAAAAAAATTTACTAATTTGCAATATTTTAATTTTTACTTCTGTTGCAGATGCGCAATGTAAGAAAAGGTTTACGTATTATACGAAAAATGTATCTTCGATTTTTTTTCATTATTTTACCTGTGTAATAAACCTTTCTGAGAATCATATATAATGTTTTTGAAAAAAAAGTAAAATAACCTGCATTTAAGGGTTAAATAAATAAATTTCTATGTACGAGACACATGATAAACAAATATGTTAAACACAAAATACACAGTAACTTTATTCCAGTAATATATTAAACGTAGAAAATTTTCCGTCAGCAAATTATTTTAATGTTATTATGTGTCTGTCAGGGAAAGCGAAAATATAGTTATAAAAATCTAATCATTCTCAATTGTTCACGTTTTTTTCTACACTTACCTGTTAATAAATATGTTTCCGTTCCCTTTTGAAAGCAATAGACGATTACAGAGATTATAAATTATTAAAACAACGGAATATCATCGATTTACTAAAAGAGTCAGTAAAGTCATTAAGGATAAAATGCTTTTTCAACTTTCTATAACATTAATCTTACATAAAAGATTTATTGTGTTCACCCATACCTTAGCGGAAAAGAGAAAATATAAGAAATTTAGGGGTGATATTTTAGGCTTGAAACAGGACAGCGATACGTGTTATTAATGAAAATAGATTGGTTATCGCAACTTTCCATTCTTCCAAGAGTAGCGAATTTTTTAATAAATGATTTTAAGTTGTATTATCTTTTCTCATAATCCGTTAACGGATAAAATTTGTCACACTTAACAATATATCCGCAAACTTAGTTTAATTAATTGACATTATTTTATTTTTAGCTGGAAAATTAAGATTTTATAAATGGAAAGAAAGTCACTTCAAACACCACGAGTTTCAATTTCTTTTTTGGAAACACATATAGATATTTACCAGTTTTTATTATTATTATTATTTTTTAAGAAATTGGTTTTAAATGGACTATGTTGAAATGCACTATTGCAAAAATTTCATATATTGTAATTTAGAAACTGAAGTTTAAGTGGTCTCAAGAATTTTACTTTTTACCTGGCGGTGCAATTTAGCAACATGTGATGTTTAATATTTTTTTCTCAGTCTCTATAAAACATAAATGCATAAAAATTTTAATATAGACAACCTAATATCTCTTATATTTAAAATAATTTTTTTAATGTTCTATAATGAAATTTTATTTTATTTTTTCAATGTTTAATTTCGATAAAAAAATTAAATTGTTTTTGGACTTGCATGAACTGCGCACAACATTTTTCACAAACTAATAAAGCAATTTGCAGGAAACTTTCTAAATATCTTCTTTTTAAGGTAAAGAATAAATTTATTAATATAATTGCATTGAATATTTAAAATTGGCAATTTTTCAATAAAATAATGAATTTTTTCAAAATTTTGTAATTTAAATTTAAATTTAAATTTAAATAAATAAATTACTTAAACATGAAGTATACGTTCAAGATACATTAGTTTTACATCATTTTAAATAATTTGAGAAGCTCTTGAACCAACAGTTTTGCTACAGTCTTGCGCGCAGTGCATGCAAGTCAAAAAACAATTTAATTTTTTAAAATCAAAATTAAACATAAAAAATAAAATAAAATAAAATTTCAATATAGAATATTTAAAAAAAATATTTTAAATAGAAGGGATATTAGTTTGTCTATATTGAAAATTTTATGCATATATGTTTTTAAAAAGACGGAGAAAAAAATTAAATGTGACATGTTGCTAAATTGCACCACCAGTTAGAAAGAAGACTACTGAGACCCCTTTACATAAAATAAAAAGTTAAAAAAATTCACCTTTTTTGTAAATTTAAATGTTTGTTTTATTCTTAAATGTTTATTTTATATATTTGTTACCCTGCTAACATTTTTAACTCTTATAAAAATGCATATAACTGAAATTATTTAAAACACTTTTGAAATGAATGTGATGACATATTTTTTCAAATTTATCTGCAAAAAATATTATTGACTATATATTGAATATTAGCTTTATACTGAAGACATGTCTCGGTATGTTAAGTTGAATTTAATACCAGTAAACGTACCCGATGGAAAAATACTTAAAAACTAATTAATAACCTTCTTGAAAACATAATTGAAAATAATCAAGTAAGAAAATAAAACCGACTACATGAGATCTTTTCCTAACTTACGACACTGATATTTATTTAGCGCACGCAAGCTGGCCTGTTTTAGACATTCATTTGGCACTACACAGTGTCTTTATAGCAATTCGTTCAAGTTATTATAAACCATATTATTTCCGATTGTTTTTAATGTCTGTCATTATAAAATAAATCAGTCGATAATATCGCTCTCCCTCAATAAAAGTGACAGAACTAAAAAAACAGAACAGTTTGCGTTTTTTCCACTACTAAGTCCGGCTTGCTACTGAAAAAATGATTTCAACCCTTTAGTGCGGAGCTTTCCATATATGCAAACAACACTATTTTGAATTTAACCCTTTAATCGTCCCGTAATTTCGGGAAAATCCCTTCAAAAATCGTCTATTTTTTTATTGCCCGATTTTATCATTCATAAAATTCTAAGTTCATTAGTAAAATAAACAGAGTGTTCTCTTAATAATTAACCATTTTAAGGGTGATTTGAAGTGTATTAAATTCCGTAATTTTAATACCTAAAAGTTCAACAATCCCAGAAATTTAATACAAAAAGTTTTCTTTAGTGAATTTGCGAAATGTGGCTCTCTCTTATTTGGAAATAAATCTGTTTATAAATTCCGATGTCATTCCTTTATTTCTACATTTAACACCTTAATTCTCGCTCCCGTCACATTCTCGGGCTTTGTCTTTTACTCAAATTGTTTGATTCCCACCAGTTTTATAAGATAGTGAAGTTGGCTATATTTTAGTATCGTTTTACCTGTCATTAAATAGGCTGAATATTTCTTTATCATAAAAGTGGTGCCAATAAGCAATTTGAATTTTTCAACCGTAATTTAATTCGAGCGTTAAAGGGTTAAGCGATGAAAAGGCTTTGTTCCTTCAGGATGGATAAAAAATTTTAATTTACAGTTTTATTTATATTAAGTTTGATTGCATTGTACACACATGACGTGCAGAGAAGCTTCGATGCAATGCTGCATCCTGTGGTTTTATTTTATGTAAAGGTAAACATATATAAATCAAATATATTTTTATATTATTACAAGGACGATAATTACATCTTTATATTATAATTCACATTGTAACGCGTCCGGGGTTGTACCCATCTATCCTACCATTCTCCGATAAGCTGGAGCCACGTTAGGCTTAATTACGATTTGAAATGTGTAAGAGAAAACTTATCTGCTTAAATAAAAATCTTTTCTACCTGAAATCCCTTCTGCTAACATAATTTTCTTTAAAAGATTCAAAACTGATGATCATTCAATGATTTGCGCAGTTGAAAAGGAATTTCAGAAAACGAGTTAAAAACATACATTATCGTAAAATGTAAACAAGCGATAGCGAGTCAATCCCTTGATTCGTTGAATTGAAAAATAAACCATGGAGCTATGGCGCAAATCAAATACGGTGATCATCTTTAGGCCAGGAAGCTTCCCACTTCGGATAAACAGCGCATGTGCTAAGACTGATCTCCAATGGGAGTTCCGTATTATTCCTGTCTGTATACAGATAGCGTCACGCGACGCGTATTCATTGATCTAAAGCAATACTGAGATTTTGCTGTCTTCTGTTTACAATTTTTTTTTTTTTGGATTACACATTATTAGGTATTTTGTTAATTAATTGTTTGTTTTTTAAATCTGATTTGTTGGGATTCCATTTTTAACTTTTCTTTTGATTTACTTAGATTTAATGTGTTCTTTGTATTTTCCGCCTATTTTACCTAAAAGTGGAAACTTCAAACCTATTGTTATGTAGATATTACGAACCGTTCAATTTCTCTTGAAATATCTCTTAATGTTTTAATATCCACCATCAGTAATTATTTTTATAGTACCTTATGGCTTCATAGTTGAAACTTTCTGAATACCTTCTGAAAAGATCAACAGAAATAATTTTTCTGTACTTTTGTTTTGTTTACATATCGATTATGATAGAAATATTTTAATATCCAATCCAGCAGTAATTATTTTGACAGTGTACCTTATAGCTTCATACATTAAAATTTCTCTTAAAAAATTATATGTTAAATTAAGCATGAAAAACTTAATACTTGGAAAGGCTGAGACAAATATTAATTTTTAAAGCAGATATCATACAATGAATGTTTAATCACAATGTTTTAACTAAAATAACTTTAAATATTAACAAATTTAAACAAAAGGAAGTTTCCAATTAATTTTAAGGTGATTGATTTTTCGCGAAAAAGGATAAAAAAACTTAAAACTATTTAGCGAGAAAATACTACAATGTTTCAGTTGACAAATAAATGGATTTTTCAATGCTTACATCAAAGTAAATTTAAAATTCAATGTTAGAGTTACAAATTAATTAAATTGTTTATTGTGGGATCCCCATAACTCAAAAAATATTTGAAAATAAGTTATCACCGTTTTTCCAATGTTTGTTGACAAAGGATTGCGGTTTGTGTTAAAAACCACCAAAATAACATTCTTTATGCCCTATCATATGATATATACCAATAGATTTCTAAACAATTTCCACTTGAAAATCTGAAGACCCTTAAGATTACTAAATCAAAAGAAAAGTTCATGATTAATTCCCAATAAGTCAGAGTGAATAAATTTCAAAACACATAATATGTGTAATCCTATTTTAAAAAGTTTTTCCAAAAAGGAAGAAATACATTCACATAACACTGACAATAAAATTATCAATGTTTCGGTTGGTGGGAAAACAATTTAATGTATTTTATCAACGCTGTCCAACATGGCATGATTTTTTTTTTGGTGGGGGGGGGGGGGGCTGAGGAGAGCACAATTTCGTTGAGGGCAAAATTTGCAATCCCATGCAGGATTTCATGGATCTTTCCCAAAATAGGAAAATGCTGCATAATAAAAAATGCTGTGTGTTCCGCCTCATTAAATTTTTCTACAGACATGTGACTCTTACCGATTTTTTCCCCCCGAGAAAGGGATTTTTATTCTTTTGCGCGATTTTGCAAAATTTTCTGAATTTCTTCGCGTTTTTTTCCAACGACTGTTTGAGGAATTTCCCACAGTTTACATATGACCTTCACAATATTTTAAAGCAACCGATTAAAGGATTTTGAGTTTTTTCCGATGATCAACTGGCAATCTTCACGATTTTTTCTGAAGAATGTTGCAACTTTTTCCCCACAATTGCTGAATTTTGAAGTACTTTTCTTTTAACTCTACCGATTGGGTAATTTTTTTTTCTTTTTTTTTATGTGACAAATTTCATTTTTCCCCCACAACCAATTGTTGATTTTTCTTTTTCCTCTGCGACTGATTGATGAATTTTGTGATTTCTTTTTTTTTTTCTTTTCTTTTTTTTTTTTTTTTTTTTTTTTTGGCATGACCAACTGAAGAATTCCCTGTAACCGATTGGTGAATTTTTCGATTTTTTTTTCCTTCACAGGAGCGATTTAGAAATTTCTCTACATACATTTATAATCCACAGTGATCATAGGCAAAATTCATGCATTTACAAGATTCCTGTTTGTTGAATATTCTGTTCCATTTTTTTTTTCTTTTTCTTTATTTTTTTCATTCCTTTAATGCAGAACTATATAATACAGAGAACCTGACTTGAACCTGCAAAATCCATTTTATTGACATGTTACTTTTCCGCGGAATTGCGCTTTTTTGGCACTGAATTTTATTATCCCGTGGATCTAGGCAAATATGCATTAAAATTTTTTGACATTTTTTATGGGGGGAGTGGGGGGGGAGGGGGTAACGGAAGAAATACAAGAGAAACGCGAGTGCCATTTGTGCCAAATTAAGCGAATTTCTTCGACGGATCGCGGGAAAAACGCAAATTTTTTTAAGGATCGAAAAAAAAAAATTCAAAGGGTCGCAGAAAAAACACAATTAACGTTAAAGGATCGTGAAAAAAAGTGTGATTTTCTTTAAAGGATCACGGGAAAACATTACATTTCCAGATTAAGCTAAATAATGCTATAAATAGTGATAAAATATCTTTATTAAGATTGACTATCGTTTCATCGCACAAACGGCGACATTTTCAAAATTTTGAAAATGTCGCCGTTTGTGCGATGAAACGATCGTCAATCTTAATAAAGATATTTTATCATTTTTATTCAAAATTTTGAAAATGTTGCCGTTTGTGCGATGAAACGATCGTCAATCTTGGTAAAGATATTTCATCACTTTTTTTGTAATTTTACAAAAAAAGTATTGCAAATGCTTAAAAGTGTGTTTCTTAAAACATAAAAAATCAAACTTGCTCATCTAAACTCTTACTTGGTGGGTGTCTTATACATCGCTGTTAGATGCAATAACATTTTGAAGAAAATTCTATGTTCTTACTGCTGATCCCCAGTTTCTGTGCGTACTTTTAATACTTATATGTTCAGTAAGTTAAACTCAAAAAGTTATGCACATACTCAGGGCTCCCAAATGGTCCGCCAACTGAATACCAATATTATTTTAGAAAAAATTTATTTTTAGATTTTTCTTACAAACCGCCCCGGAAACACCTTTGAAATTTAATTCTAGCCCAAACCTACCATAAAATATTCTGTTAAAATTTTTTGGTATTCAGTTGGCGGACCATTTGGGAGCCCTGCATGCTTATTCAGCCGTTAAATCTGTTTTTTTTTTTCTTTTTGCAAAAAATACAACACACTTACCAAGATTTATATCAAACAAATCATCAAAAAGTTTTAATAGTTGCAGCAGAATTTGTTAATTATGGGGGGTTTTGCACGTTTCTTAAACTTTTGTTCTAAGAATTCTTAATTTTTATATGTTATATTCGCCAGAAAACCTGGTCTACCCAAAAGTATTGTTAATGCTAATAATGTGTTTATTAGAACATAAATAAGCCGAAATTTCCTCATCTAAGCGCTTCCATATTGACAATTATTTTCCTCTTTTTTAAAAAATTTTAAATGAAAAACACAATTTTTACACACCGTCCTAGGACGGGCATTTACACTAGTTAAAATATAATTTGAAAATCGGCATTCAATATATTTTTGAAAATATAGTAAATTTTCAATGTAAGGAAAATGGAGTTATGAATAAAGAGGAGGAGACATATAGTGTACTATCTACCAGTTGCGAGTGAAGTAACTGAGGAGGTTGTCACAAGATGGCGGCTGTTTTTTATTTAATCGGATCTTCAGTTTCTGATTACTACCAGGGAAAACGTCCCACCGGTAAAATTTAATAGAAAATTTCGTCTTAATTAAGCGTCTTATTCACGAATTTTTTTCTCAAAAATGTCGTAAAAATTTCTATTTGTTTTTACTGGTCTGAGTATGTCTTGTAAAACTGCCAGTTTTCTTCCCTGGTTGTCACAATATGGCGGAAACGGAGGGCCTAACTACCGCCAAAGTAAACTGCTACCAGTAAAAATAAAAATCTGTTTCTACCATTATTTATGACTGAAATTTTGTAATAATCAGACGTTTAAATAAGTTGAAAATTTGTATATAAATCTACTGGTGGAAGTTTCCACTGGCGGTAAACAACTCCTGCGATAGCGGTTACAGTTGAAGCTTCACTATTTTAAGGCCATGCCAGTTCCTCTTTATTAATAGTTCCATGGTAAGGAAAACTTTGAAACATGACATGCATAGGGCTATAACAATTCTTGCATTCATATTTGGTTTATTTTTTAATTTTATTTCCATATTTATTCTATATATTTCCTTTAACTTTTGCTTTTAACTATTTTTTTACGGTTTTTTCGGCAGTAGTAAGAGCAAAAAACAACATAATTTTATTTTAAGAAATAGGTTGCCATTCCAATCTGCTTTTATGTCTTTTTTCTCAAACAATTTTTCTTCATTTCTCATCATAGCGATTAGTTTCGATTACAATATTATTCACCAATTCATTCTATATAAAATGTTCATAGTACTGCAGAATACCCGAAATAGCTGCAAACGAATCGTTAATCTTAGGCTTCGATTTGAATTACAAGCATGGATGTGCGTAATATTGGGTCATCATCACTATCTACAGTTTAAATTTTTCGGAGTCAAAAACATTTGAAAAATGGAGTCTTTTGTTTCCTTTCCAGATATTTCCACACTAAAATCTTTCTTTTCACTTGAGCTACTCAACACAGAAATTTATAAAGCGGTAAACCAGATGTATTCAGATTTGAAATAAGTAAAACATGCGTTTCAACTCGCACAATTCCTTAAATTGAGCATTTCGATCTTAAAAACAAGCTTGTCATTTCAGAGTTTCCCAGGGGCTCCAGAGTTTCCAAAGTTTTTCAGGGGTTGAAAGGGACATGTCCCTTTCAACCCCTCATGTTTTATTATTATTTAAACAAAATATTATTTATGTTTTTTAAAATTTAAGTTATGGTTTTAGTTTCTTATGTAGAAAGAATGAATGCATTACTATGTAGAACAAAATTATTCAAATATTACAATAATATGTACCTACAATTTTGGTATTTTTTCCTTTTTCAAAAATCATCAAAAATCAATATGCTTCGAAAATATAAAACAAAATTTTAGAAAAATCGAGTTACTGAAGAAGAAATGATGTGTGCTGTATCTGAAGAAGAGGACAAAGGAGTGTCTTGTGACGTAGTGGGCCAGAGCTTTTTGGTTCACTAAGCTCTTGTGAGATGATCGTTGAAAAATAATACATATTTCTTACCAAAGTCCTTTATTAGAACAACTAAAATAGATTTGAAAAATGTAATAACAAACTTTACCATTCATAGGTAGACACTCTCACTTTTTATTAACAGTTCCATACTTCTCATAGCCAACCTGAGTAAAACTAATTTTACTCGCATCTCTTCCGTTGGTAAAAAACAACCTCACTTCATCAGTGTCTCCCAGTCTACTACTCAGCCTTCTCACCAAATCCTGCCTGAGCCTCTTTTTACTTTCACTTTTGGGACGAGATCCCACACATTGCCCCGTCCTTCCTATTTCTTGGAAAAGTGGAAATACCGTGTTGAGCAGATCCCAAGGGCAGAAGTATTCCTGCTTTTTCCTCTGCACGCCTTTACACAAAAGACTATTGTCCTCCACGGAAATGCCTGTTGCTTCCCCCGTCGAAAATTTGTGGCGAAGGTACGATATCACAGTCTGTCAGATCAGCAGCTAAATTCTACGGCATTGAGAAGTCCGTTTTAGAAAGAATTGTTCTAAAATGTAAGAATGCACAAGCAGATGAATTTCAACATACCCATATGGTAATAAAAAAGTTTTTAGTGAAGGTGAATAAAAAGAGTTAGCTTCAAATTTGCTCTAAGCATCTAATATGAACTATGGTTTAACAATTGTGCATATGCATAGCTGCCAACCTTTACGCTTTTTTGCTACCACTAAAATGTAATAGACATTTTCGCCTTGTTTTATCATGAGATTTCGACGATTAAATCAGTTAATATTTTCTGTAAAATTTTAGTGGTAAGAAGAAAGCGTAAAAGTTGACAGCTATGCATATGAGTATTCAAATTCTTTGAATTCTCGAAATATGTTCATGTCTTGGAACACAAACAAGCAAGCTGGAAATGATTGGTTCTAAGATTTTAATCAACAAAATTCGTTATTTTGTCTTACGAAAACCTATAGCCATTAGTTTAAAAAGAAGTACAAGTTTCAACAAAGCTAATGTTGATATTTTTTAAACACCTTTAGTCAGTTATGCATCGCTAAAAATTCACGCAGAATATAACATACAACTGTGATGAAACTGGTTTAACGACAGAGCTCAAGCTTCCAAATATAGTAGTAAAACGTGGTGAAAGCAATTTTCTGACGTAACATCAGCTGAACGTGGTCAACTTGTCACACTTTTGTTTCTGCATCAGTTGACATGTTCAACAGTATTCGTTTTCCCAAGGAACAATTAGAAAGAGTTCATACTCGAAGCTGCCCCATCCAAAAGGCTTGGACTTGCTCATCAAAGTTGGTGGATGACCGCAGAATTTTTTGAAAGCAATTGTGCACTAGCCTAATATTCCAGTTGTTCCAAAACTGATACTACTCTTCTCTTATTTGATAATCATGAAAGCAATACAAATATTAAAGCAATAAAATTTGCGAAAGGTAATGGAATAATTATGGTAACATTCCTGTCGCAGTTTATACACAAACTCCTGAAAAGCACTCGGAATGAATTCGAAGTACATTTTTTCAGAAAAAAAGTATTAAAATCACTTTGTATTTACTGATACTATTGAAATGAATGACTCGAATATCAATGATATTGTGATGAAGTTACCTAAATCCGTAACTGGTGGTGAGACAGGTAGCGCTAAATCTTTCTGTAAATTTTTGATTTAACCCTAGATCTACCGGGAATTTTATTCAAGTTTTAATAAAACGTTCTACACCAGAATTTTTATTTAAAACTATTTAACTTATTTATTTACCTTATTTTTGTCTGGTTTATATACTTAGTTTATTTTAAAGAAATTTCTGGTTTGAATGAATATTTTGTATGTACCTGTCGGGTCCAATGGACCCGTCTGGTAGACGGAGGGTTAACCTTCCGTCTACCAGACGGGTCCATTGGACCCGGCATGTACATTCAAAATATTTATTCAAACCAGAAATTTCTTCAAAACAAACTAAATGTATAAATCAGACAATAATAAGTTAAATAAACAAATTAAATAGTTTTAAGTAAAAATTCTGGTGTAGAATGTTTTTATAAAACTTGAGTAAAATTTCCGGTAGTTCTAGGGTTAAAGTTGTCTTTTGTCAAGTAGACATAAGCAAGTTATTTTTCTTGTTTTTAATTCATAATTTATGGTAATATGTTTTACTTTTAATTGTGTATTATTATATTTCATTTTCGAATAATGTAATCGAAAAAAAAAAAGGTCATAAAATTGTTTTGCTTATGTGTGTCCCTTTCAACCCCGCAGAGTGTCCCTTTCTTGCCCCACAATGGGGTTAAAAGGGACAATTTTCCTAATTTATAAAAATGTGTACAAATTTTAAATTACTGCATTCGAGGATAAGAGGTTTTACTAGTATTAACGCAAAGGCTTTAGAGGAGAATTAGGCGCAATCATGATAATGATATCTATTAATGTCATTATTTTATAAGCTTATAAAGACAAAATGTCCCTTTCATCCCCACTATCCCCTATGTATAATCCAGATTAAAAATGCATAAATCAATTAAAAACTACATTGAAGCAAGTCACGGTCATAATCTGTAATGCTTACGATTTTTTTCTTTAGCCCTGTATATGGACTATAGTATTTATACACACAGCGTAGTATGTAAAAATTAAGTTAAATTTAACTCTTAACCGGAAACGTACGTCTGTGAGATGTTTGCGTCCACATATCTGCCCTTAATATTTTCTCTCTCCGACATTTCAACATGATTTGTATGCTGTTATATTAAAAAATTGGTCCTGTTAATGTATTACTATTAAAGATTAAATGGTTAAGTTCACTATTTAATAAATTATTAAGTGTTTTGTTTGTGCACGGGATTTTCACGTTTCCGGATAAGGGTTTAAAACGCGTGCCATAACTGAAAAAATGCTTTCAACAATTATTGCCCCTGTAAATGGATGATAAGTGCTATGCATATCGTTTTCTTCTGCAAGTACTATAGAGTAAATTTTTGTAATTTGTATCAATTCATAGTGTACCATAATTAAAATAAGCTGCAAATATTTTTCCCCGTAGATCATTATGTAACGGAAATCTTTAGTGGGGCCCGTAAATGAATAACAAATTCTTTCTATCCCATATTCTGCAATATGGATGTTTTAGTGTATTTCATAATTGCTTATCAATTTCATTATGTTTGAAATGATGTAACGTCATTAGAAGGAATTTTAAATAATTTCTTCTCACTGACCGTAATGTACCTGATTATTTTTGACTGTCCCTGTAAACAAAGAATAAATGCTAGGCATTTCATATAAAGCAGCGATCGTGCTTTAGCAAACAACAGTAACATATAAAAATTCCAGGTAAGTCAGAGTTTATTTACGGGAGTTAGTTAACTCCTGCGGGACCATGGGTGCATACATGGAACTATTAATAAAGGGGAACTGACATATCCTTAAAATAGTGAAGCTTCAACTGTAACCGCTAGCAAAGGGGTTGTTTATCGACGGTGGAAACTCCCACCAGTAGGTTTAAATAGATATTTTAAACTTATTTAAACGCCTTATTTTTACAAAATTTCAGTCATAAATAGTGGAAGAAACAATTTTTCATTTTTACTGGTAGGATTTTCTTTGGTGGTAGTTAGGCCCTGAGTTTCCGCCATATTGTGACAACCATTGATACAAACCGACAGTTTTATAAGGCATACTGACACCGGTAAGAACAAATAGAAATTTTTATGACATTTTTGAAAAAAAATTCCATGAATAAGACGCTTTTTTAAGACGAAATCTTCTATTCAATTTTACTGGTGGGATGCTTGACCTATCGGTAGTCAGAAACTGAAGAACCGATTTCAAAAAAGCAGCCGCCATATTGTGACAACCTCCTCAGTTACTTCACTCGCAACTGGTAGACAATACACTATATGTCTCCTCCTTTTTATTCATAACTCCATTGGTGCATATATGCATCTTCAAAAGACGCCTACAGCACTTCTTTTTGATAATAGTAAAAAAGAAATGTTAAACTTGCCTTGTCTAATTAAGACATCTCCGTTATTAATAAAGTAATATTAACTATTTAAAAAAAGTGGTGACAACTGAATAAAATTCGTGTAAAATATGTTGGTCCTGAACGGGTTAAAGCATTATGATTACGCTAAATCCACATTTTTGAATTGACTATTTTAGCGGCGTCAGGAATTTGACAAATTGTGCCGTAAGAAAAACTCACAAATGAAAAAGGGGTAACATTTATGTGAGTGGCGGATGAATTTACTCAATCCTCCCTATTTCTTTTACGTCTAGCTTCTTAGAGTTTTTACGTTATGTATGTTTTTACAGATGAATGCAGAGTAAAGTCCCATAATTTCAAGCTACGGTTAAAAAAAAAAAAAAAAAAAAAAAAAAAAAAAAAAAAAAAAAAGACGAATCTTCTATTGCCTTACCTGTGAATTTTACTTTTGTCGAGTTGTGTCACTTTTTCTTGCTGGTGAACAGTATATTGTTTTTAAATCGTATCACTGTGGAAAAATCATGCACAATGGCATTATGACTTAAGAGGAAGAAACATATAGTGTAGTGTCTACCAGTTGCGAATGAAGAAAATGAGGAGGCAGTCACAAGTTGGCGACTGATTTTTTACATCAGATGAACAGTTTCTGAATACCGACGAGCATAACTTCCACTAGTAAACTTGAATATCAAATTTCGCCTTAATTGTCTTAGTTATGCAAAATTTCTCTCACTGATATGGTAAAAATTTCTATTCGTTTTTACTGGAGGAAGCTGACCCCGGTATAATCTCTTTCACTAAGACTGACAGCAGGTTTAGACCGGGAGCCGACAGCACAGACAATACCTCATCGAGTTGGAGGATGAAATTCTGGAATTAGCTAAAACTCGATTCCCATATTAAAACGCAATCGGTCCAAGTGATATCTTCAGGGCTCCCAAATTGTCCGCCAACTGAATACCAATATTTTTTTAGAAAAATTTTCTTTTTAGATTTTACTTACAAACCGCCTCGAAACCACCTTCGAAAGTTAATTCTAGCGCAAACCTACCATATATTTTTTTTTATTTATTGGTATTCAGTTGGCGGACCATTTGGGAGGTCTGTATTTTGGTGGAAGACACCTAAAAACCCGATTTTAGCAGTCGTGTCGTAGGCTTACTATTGCGTTTTCCTGCACACAAAGGTATGAAAACATGGCGGACTGGTAGCAGGTAAAGCACAATGATAAACCTACGAGTCAACCGGTAAAATCAGTTTTGTGGTGTTTTCCACCAAGATATGACCTGGTAGACCAACTGTGTTTTAATATTGGAATCGAGTTTTAGCTAATTCTGGAATTTCAGTCTCCATTACGATGAGGTGGTTGTCTCATGGTTCGTACCGAGGCTAACGGAAAAGACAGGCAACCGCCGTGCATTCCACTTGTCATTTTTCTCAGACCGCTAGAGTGACGTGATGCTCTTTTCGCACAACTTCATTGGTGCATTCGAGCATCACGTGACTCCAGCGTTCTGTAAAAAAAAAGATGCGTGGAAAGCACCGCGGTAGCCTGTCTCTCTCGTTAGCCTCCATTCGTACGACTCCTTAAATTTTGCAGACCAGAAAATTTTTCGGCGCCATTATTATCTTGTAGAAAATCTCTTCTTAAAAAAGGCGAAATTTTGAGCGTTTAAACTAGATTTCTTTTTCTATAAAAATATACTGGTAGCACTCCTGGAGAAATAACGGTATCCGTACGAACCATGTGTGTGTACTGCCGGCTCCTGGTCTAGTTGTTTAGTTTGTCACAACAGTAGGCTGTGTAAACGCAGTGTCTCTCTATTTCCGGGAAAATTTCCACCAGTAAAATTTAATATCTGTTTTTTTACTTAATTTTGACAGAAAATCTGCGTGGATAAGAAGTTTTAAATTAGGGGGAAATTTCTGTTCTAATTTACTTGTAAAAAGTTGCTCATGCGGTTATCAGCCCATGTGAAACCGGTTGCAGTTGAAACATCACCATTTAAAGGATATGTCAATTCCTTTTTATTCATAGTTCCATGCCACGATACGACGACCATTTGAAAAATCTAAAATAATACTTTATTACGATCATTAATATTACATACGAAATATGACATTTTATATTTGAATATTATACGATTAAATAAGGACAAATTTTCTTTATAATATTTTTAGTAAAATGATGCAGTATCTTATGACGCTACGGTACTTATATATTGGAATTTTGAAGATGTTGGCCGTGATTTCAAATCACAGTCTGAAAAATTAAAAAGAGAAAAAAATAAAAGAAAAACCACGAACAAGCAGACAAAATTACCATCTTGAGGAAATTTATAGTGGGACCATCACAGAAACTATCCCTTTCGAAGAAAATAAAAAATATCCAAATTTTGTATTATGGTTATGCTTGGATGTAAAGACAACAATAAGATTGTATAATCTATTTTATTTACAGTCAATTTAATAAAAAAGAAGGAAGGGGTTCCTCTCCCACACCATATTTCATTTTTTCAGAAAATTTCCAGCAATTTAAATTTTTATTTGTTCATTTAAAAAAATCCCATATAATCAGTTTCCTTTAACATTGAGTAAATTTTAATTTACCAGTTGGTTTCCGTAAAGATACGACTTCAACTCTCGACAAAAAAATAAGTTAAAAGTAATTACAAAAAAAAATTAATAATTTTTTTTTTATTTATCTTTGATAAAACGCTATCAGAAAAAAAAGAACATATAAATTTGTATTCCTATAAAAAAGAAATAATCACCAAAAAATTAAAATATGCTTCGGAAGATGGATTGCAATGTGGAAGATTCCAATAGGAGAAAATGTTTTTCGTTATGATGATTTTAGCTATTCTTCAAGGAAAATGTCATAATACATTCCTGATTCCATCTTATTTTCCTATAATACATTTTCAAAATCTCTTTCATTAAGTATGGTATCTCTTTATAATTCCTTTTAATAAATCATTCGCTTTTAAATTTCTATATTTAATATGTTCTTTTACTTATGCGTTTTGGAATTCAAGTTGAATAATAGCATAGTCTTTTTATTAAAATGGGACTTTTTATTATTGAAAACCTTTTACTTTAACCGTTCAAACACACGGAAAGTAAAATGAAAAAGTCATACATTATTCATGCTTGCGAAATTAAGAAATTTGGATTTCTATTAGAAACGTGGTTCAAAAATGAAAATTCTGATACTGTCTATTTCTTTACTTTCCAGCTCGGTAACTATTTTTGATTGAAATGGATATTAATATACATTCTCATTTTGTAAAAATGTACTTCTACGATATTAATCTATGAATATTCATAAACAAGTAGAAATATGCGTCTGAATATGAATTTTTGTATACCTTATTCTTTGTATATTTTCTATGTTTATTTTGTTATGCATCTCCAAATTTTCATATATCTTAATGAAACTTTTTTTTTCAATTTTAATGTTTATTTCTATTCATCAAAGTGTGCTGTTTTTCTTCATTGTTCATTTTCAATCGATCCTTTAAAAAAAATCATCTTCCGTTTCTTTGAAGAGAGGATATTTTAGATTCTAGTATATATTTATAAAACAAAATTAACATTTATTTATCAAGCATAAGTTAAAATATAATTCTAAATTATATTATATAAAAGAGATATTCTTTGAAACTAAATTTATTTTGAGACTGTACTCTTGTTTAAACTTCTATTTCAAAATGTTTCATAACTTTGATGTTTGGGTGAAATTAATCCATGATATTAAGAATAATTTTAACTTTCAGAAATATCTCAAACATTTTCTCTGTAAGTTATTCATTTATTCTGTAAAGTTGTTAAATTTAACAAAAAAGTATTTCTATATTTAAAAAAAAAACTTAAGTTATAAAAAATGTATTTCCTAATGTGAAACGTATTCAAAATTTTGCAGCATGTAGAGTAAGAAACGGTCTAAATTGAATATAACTTAACACTTTGAAGGGAAACAAAATTTTCGAAAAAGACCATTTTTATCCATGTGGAAATGCATTTATTTAAAACAAAATCTACTTTTTTCTTGCGTAATTTTTCTGATTTCAAGGGTTTATGACCCTCCCCTCCGTTTGTTGTTTGGAATTACTGAGGTTGTGCATTTGGTATTACTCATTCTTTATAGTTTGACCCAGGGGTGGCCAACTGTGGCACGCGCCACACCACTAAAATGTTACAGTAATCATTGCCTTATCTAATCATCGAATCCCTGCGACTCAAGAAGTCGAATTTTTCTGTAAAATTTTAGTGGTATCAGGCGTGCCACTGTTGGCCACCCCTGGTTTAACCCCTTAACCATGGAACTATTAATAAAGAGGAACTGACATATCCTTAAAATAGTGAAGCTTCAACTGTAACCGCTAGCAAAGGGGTTGTTTATCGACGGTGGAAACTCCCACCAGAAGGTTTATATAGATATTTTAAACTTATTTAAACGCCTTATTTTTACAAAATTTCAGTCATAAATAGTGGAAGAAACAATTTTTCATTTTTACTGGTAGGAGTTTTCTTTGGTGGTAGTTAGGCCCTGAGTTTCCGCCATATTGTGACAACCATGGATGCAAACCGACAGTTTTATAAGGCATACTGACACCGGTAAAAACAAATAGAAATTTTTATGACATTTTTGAAAAAAAATTCCATGAATAAGACGCTTCTTTAAGACGAAATCTTCTATTCAATTTTACTGGTGGGATGCTTGACCTATCGGTAATCAAAAACTGAAGAACCGATTTCAAAAAAGCAGTCGCCATATTGTGACAACCTCCTCAGTTACTTCACTCGCAACTGGTAGACAATACACTATATGTCTCCTCCTTTTTATTCATAACTCCATTCCCTTAACCCTCTCGCTGCGCAACCCCAGAGTTTCTCGGGCAACGTAAATGTTGCAAAATTTGCTCAACCCGACATTTCATCTGGGATACATTTTCTCCATCTAATTAACCCGCCTTGATCATTCCCACCATTTACTTTTTATTGTAAAGTTTGCCTATCTAATCGGAACATTTTCCCGATTAAATCAGATGAAAATTTTTGTTTTAAAAAAAAAGGTGGCAAAAGAATAAAAATTCTTAAAAGTCGCTCGCCGCGAAGGACGTATGTACGCAATTTTTGAAGCTATTTTGATAAAACTATTACGCAGCGAGAGGGTTAACGGTCGCATTAAATTACGGTTTAAAAATTAAATTTTTTATTGCCACCACTTTTTTGAAAAATAAATATTCACCTTATTTAATGACAGGTTAAATGATAGCATAATAAAGCCAATTACACTATTTTATAAAACTGGTGGGGATCAAACAATCTGAATAAAAGACACAACCCGTGAATATCACGGGAGTGAGAATTAAAGGGTTAAACACAACAAAAGCTAAATAAGTAAATTTTCTGCACCACAAAATTTATTTTATTTGCGATTTCACACATACAGAGCATATTTACACATTTTAAAAAGGATTTCGGACCCTTTTTTATGTTTAAAGTGTGAAAAATAAATTGTTAATTGTTCTTTCTCATAGCCTTGCTTTAGGAATATAAGCCTGCATCCTGCTTTTCGTGTTAGAAGGGCTTTTCATAAAACCCCATAACTTATTGATTGCCATTCATCTTTCAATACTTTCCGTAGTTCATCAATAACATTTGTTTTTTCCCTTAAAAATAACTTTTTCAGCAGTACAATGACACAATAGTCCACAGATAAAACATCAATGGACGGCGCAGTTTGCTAGATTGTGGGCTTTTTTGTCCCCAGATTGTTGATTGTCACCGCTTTTTTTAAATGGAAACATTCGCCCTATTTAAAAATAGATTAAAAATTCTGAAAAAAGCGAATTATACTATTTTCAAAAAGTGGTGACAGTCAAATAATCTGAATTAAAAAAGTCCCCAATCTCGTAACACTGGGACGCCTCAAGAATTTTTTGAAAATGTCTATTTGTAACATTGGCGTAGTATCATGGGATGCTGCATAATGGGATGCAATGGGATGCTGCACCTTAGGCGCCGGCCGACTTAACGGGGACAATACAGGCAAAATTTCACCGCTAATTGCAAATTGTTATTTTTCATTTACCGATCAGAGTAATTAAATAGAACAGAAACCTTTTAAAAGTTAGTTGTAGAAGTATGCATATTACCTATTTCCTCCCGTGAAGTCGATTGCCTCTAATCTCTACCAGTATTATTGTATACTAAATTTTGATTTATTTAATAGTATAACGCTCAAAAATTAAATAAGGCTAAATTTAGAATATAATTATAATGATAGTAAAGTCATGCCGTATTCGCTTACGCTATGTCACAGATATGAGATATTTTTGTCAGTTTTTTTCACCCAAGAAATGCACTGGTAGCTTTTAAAAATATGACTGGTGGCTTTGTCTGGGTCTATTTTGTCTCTTAGAAAGTCTTTGGGATAAACAAATGCTATTTCTTCTGTAAATATTGGGCGTAAAACATTTTCCTGTTAGCCAGAGAAGTAGATTTTAATATTCACCTAAGTCTTTTTATTTTTTAACTCCAATTGAAAGAGAAAATTACAGCAATCATAAAGCCTTTACTGAATCTTTTTTTGTAGTCTTGGAAACCTGTTTGGACATTCATATGGGTTTTCAGTGTAGTAACTAGTGGTACGATGGAACTATTAATAAAGAGGAACTGGCATATCCCTAAAATAGTGAAGCTCCAACTGTAACCGCTTTCGCAAGGGCTGATGAGCTATGGTAAAAACCTCCACCAGTAAATTTATATAAACATTTTCTCCGTATTTAAAGTCCTTATTAATGCAACATTTCAGTCACAAATAATGGCAGAAACAGATTTTCATTTTTACTGGTGGATTTTCATTTTTACTGGTTACTTTTTCTGCTGTCAGGCCCTGCGTTTCCGCCATATTGTGAGAACCAGTGAAACAAACTGACTGTTTTACGAGGCAAACTGACACCAGGGAAAACAAATAGAAGTTTTTACCGAATTTGTGAGAAAATATTTTCATGCATTAGACGCTTAACCTTCCGTCTACCAGACGGGTCCATTGGACCCGACATGTACATTCAAAATATTTATTCAAACCAGAAAATTCTTCAAAACAAACTAAATGTATAAATCAGACAATAATAAGTTAAATAAACAAATTAAATAGTTTTAAGTAAAAATTCTGGTGTAGAATGTTTTTATAAAACTTGAGTAAAATTTCCGGTAGTTCTAGGGTTAAATAAGACAATTTTTTCTATTCAATTTTACTGGTGGGAAGTTTGCTCCGGTGGTATTCAGAAACTGTCAATCCGATTTTTAAAAAAATGCATCCGCCATCTTGTGACAACCTCCTCAGTTACTTCACTCTCAGTTCGCAGATAATACGTCTCCTCCGCTTTATTCATAACTCCGTTAGTGGTACAACCATTTGCAGATCCTAATACACAGTCTAGGCATGTTCTTTCCCACTACCTTAAATGATCATTAAATACTTCTACAAAACATATAAAAAAAAAATTAGGGTATAACCTCGAAAATCCGGCATCGTCGGACCCGACAAAGCCGGATTTTGGAAAATTCCGGATGTCTAATCGAATATCAAAACTACTTCTGATATCCTTAATCATTATCTTTATTTGATAACTTAAACTTCGTGATAAAATCAAATAAAAATACCTGTTTAAAAGAAACTGGTATGAAATGCTAATTTTGCATTTTACAGAGGAAAATAATTCCGACTTTAATGGGTTAATTTTTTCAGTCAAATTTATTCATTTTTTCCAGTGACATCTTTTTTTCTGTCGGCTCCTTGTTTTCATTCATCTGAGATACTGCCAGCGTTATCGGCAGTTCTATTTATCACAGCGTCAGCGAACTCGCTGTCCGCTAAATCATGGTTTTTGATCTAGATTTTTCTAATTCGTAAAAAAAAAATTCCCATAAGTTGGAAGTGTAAAAAAAATAAGAGATGTCGAAGATGACTTTGACGGCGGCTGCTCGAACTTGCCTGATTTCCCAGGTCACAATGTAGTAGAAATTATTGGTGGGAAAGTATATATATTGCCGAATTAAGTAGGTGGATCCACCCTGAGCACAACATATGTCTAATTAAATCGGACTATACTTACCGTAACATCCGGCGTATAATCCGCGGATCAAACAATCATTTTTCGACCCAGAATCTTTTTAAAATAAAATGTAACATTTAAATCGCGTTAAATATTTGGCCTCAATAACTAAATAAAATTTCTGTGTCCAAACAGAATTGTTTGATCCGCGGAATATACGCCGGAAATTGGGTACTTTTCACGTAATGTTTTATCATAAATAACTAGAGTGAGTTAATTCTGCTGAAAGAACTCTACACGCAATGATATTGAAAGAAAACGGTAATATAAATCATACAACACATTATTTGTTCTACAAAATATTATGAAACTCATAAAGTAATTTTTTTGTGAAAAATTATAGTGAAATATACGTTTTCTAACAACGAAAGACATATTGTATTTTATCTGAATGAGTTGATTGTGTTTGTGTTTTCCTATACAACAAATCATTGTTGTATAGGAGTGATTAGCCAACACTTAAGGTTTGTAAATATTATACTGAAACACCCTATAAATATGCTATACGAGGTAGCCAGTGAAGTCTTGGTCACTCTTATTAATTTCATAACAGCAACAGCTGTAGTCAGAAACACGTTTTATATGCATAGTAAAGTGGCTATTCGCTACGCAGTGAGACTCCTTACAGTGTCTGCTAGATGAAAATTTCGGAGTTAACGTTCCTGTTTTTAAAATTGTTGAAGAAACGAGAAATTCACTGTTGTAATGTGTTGTAAAAATAAATGTTATGAAATCTAAATTCTTTATATCCTATTATTAGCTTAAATATGCAACCAATTAGATGCAGAAATCTGAAATTATCAAGAAAATTCACATTTGCTAATAAAAGTAACGTTATACTACTAATTACTAATAAAAGTGGCAAGGTACAGTTTATTTTTAAAAAATCAAACATACTATGCTTAAAAACAGAACCGCCGGCAAAAACGTATACCTATAACCGCCAAAGTGGTTTGACCGATGAGGATTACCATGCTGAAATATTTGTTACTTGCCATTTTTTACTCTTATTATCGTTTATTACTATTATTACTATCATTGCCCATATAATAGTGTATATTTAATAATTTTTATTATATTTTTTTTTACATTTTATTATGTTATAATATATATATATATATATATATATATATATAATTTATATATTTTTTTATTTTAAGTATATTTTTATAGTAAAAAATATTTTTCATGAGAAATCGAAATTGCTAAAAATAAGAATAAACTTAGTGAAAACAAATATTTATATTTATCCTCTGAGCAATACAATATTCAGGGTAGCGAGCGGTCAGGGAAAAACACAGCAAAAAAAGAGGAAACTACCAGTATTTTCTTCTAGAAAATACTATGAATAATATAAAGTGATTGAAGAAAGCGGTTTTCTCTTTAACAAATTACTGGTATTTAACACCTTTTTTTATAGTGTTTTTCAGAATTGATGCCCGCTAAATCAAAATGATTATAAAACACTTGCGGAGGTCATCGTCTAGAACTAGCTTTTGCAGAATACTTCCGTGCCATTTGGTCAAGCACGTCGACGCCAAATTTTGTAGAATTATAGAACTCTACACTTTCTGGTAAGTGTTTTCCACTAGGTTCAAATGTAACTGATGGATGTCGGGAACTTAGAATTAAAATATTTTATTTTTTTCCCTCAACGTAATATCATCTTTCGCAAGAATTCGACTTCTGTACAAAGACTTTTTTTCAGATGTTATGACCTGTGGAATTTTGTTTTTCTTCCGCGATTGACTGTACCAACAATGCTGGTTTTTAGTGACTTCAGCTTTTCTGCAAGGAGCAGTGAATTAAAGCTGTGGTAATGATGTAACCTTTGTTGAAGTATGGTTCTATGAAGTATGGACTGTTGCGACATCTACGAGATAAAATGTGCAATAAAATTGACGGCGGTCATTTTGACCGTTTCGTAGGTTCTAGGTATACTATTGCAATACTTCATAAATTTTGTCTGACTGGAAAATTTATCACTGACATATCATAGCTTTTCAAATTATAGGAAAAGTCACGGAAACTGAAAATTATACTCTAAATAGAAACAAATTGGAACGGAAAGAAAGTTTCGAAACGGTCAAAATGACCGCCTTGGCGGTTCTAGTGTTAACTCATTAACCACCAAAACTATAAGGTTGAGTTTTCAACTTATTAGCTGAACGTCATTTGCCACCAGAAACTGCGGAAGGTAATTTTTACTTTACTTGATCTTAAAAATTTGTGTCTTTAAGAAAGGCCAATTTTGTATTTGAAAACTAGTGGTGGATATGTAAATAATTTAAATATGTGCATCTAATTTGACCGTTGCTTGAATGCAACAGCAGCGAGTAATATGTTAATGTGTCCGCAAAAGGAGTACATACAAACTGCAAAGGTTTCATTGCTGCCGATGGTAAACCTCAGTGGCGTAGCGTTGGGAGAGTTTTGGCTCACATAATCTTACTATCAGTATTATTGGATGAAGAAATTGGCTTTGTTTAATCTTATAACGTTCAATGCTTAAATAAAACAAAATTTTGTGTATAATAGTGCTGGTAATACAATTATGGAACCCTCCCCGTCACGCTACACTACTGATAGACACATTCAAAGTATCTAACTTTATTTCTTTATTAATCCTTAAACCCTTAACACTAGAACAGCCGGAAATTTTACTCAAATGTTATAAAAATATTGCACACCAGAATTTTTATTAAAAACTATCTAACTTATTTATTTAACTTATTTCTCCGTGGTACATATTTAACTTATTTTAGAAAGAAATTTCTAGTTCGAATCGAAGTATTTTTATTTGGTACCGGCCAAAATGACCGCTATGGTGGTTTTAGTGTTAAAGATAGCTTAATATTTGGAAAAAACATAAAAAAAAATAGCAATTTTTTATTACGGAAATTAAATAATTATAAGGTTTCGAAACAAAATATGCATTTTTTTTTCTTAAAGTCGAAATAACAAACAGAACAAATTCACATTTGTAGAAAAGCCATGATGCGAGAATTCTGTGTCTTAATTTATGTTTTGACATTTGACATTTGAAGTCCACCGAAGTGGAGAGAATGCTTTGGGGTCTATAGCTACAATGGCTGTCGCCTCGAATGATCCTTATTATACATAGAAACAACAAGAAGTCACAACAATTTTTATTTTCCATTACATATATTATAGAACTACAATGTGACATTCACAATTACATCCATGTCTTACCCAGGGATTCGAACCCGGGCCCTCGGGGTGACAGCAGCCTCCGCTTACTGACCACGCCACCGGGCGACATTTATGTTTTACACCATCTTACATATTCAAGCGTAAACATGATTCTGTAAGATAAGACTATAAAATTCCCGCATTTGCACATGCGCAAAGTTAAATTTACTAGATCTTCAATTTAGAGGAAAGGTAGGGAAGGTCTCGAGTGGTCTAATGCACCAGTTTAGAGCTCTGAACTTTTGCAGCCGATGCAGGTTCGAGCCCAATGACCGGAAAAATAATTTCTGTACCATTTTTAGCGATAATTTATTTCGATAATGACATTTTGATTTTATTATTATGATTTTATTATGATTTTGATTTTATTATGATTTTGATTTTATTATTATTTGAATGTTTTATCATTAAATAAAATTTAACACTCAAAAATATTTTGAAAAAATAATTTTATATTTAAAATATTTAACCTAAAATATTTAACTTAAAATATTTTGCATGTAATTATCAATTAAATAAATTGAGCTGATCTACAACTTTTGTTTATATATATTTTTTTTTACCATTATCAAGAATATATAAGTGTGTGAGTCAGAAGGAAAAGTTTGGCATTATTTTCCGTAAAAAATAAATAAATAAAATAATAATAAATAAAACGGAAAGAAAGGAAATATTCATATGAGAACTATAAAATAAATTATATTGATATCCATGGTTTAATTTTAAAAATAAAATCCAAGTAATAAAAATATATATTATAAATCGTTAATTGCATCAAGTTTCAAATTTAGGCTTTTAGAGAATGAGACTGATATAAGTAAAATTCATGGTTGCTTTTAAAGGTCGGGTAGTTAAAAAAATAAAAATAGATATTGTTATTTTTTCAACAAAAGAAATGAGACTGTAGTAAGTAAAAATAAAAGCTCTGCCGAGTTTTTTTTAGTAAATTTCTGATAAAAGGCAAGCATAATTGGTTGTAAATTATAAACTTAAAGTTCCTTCACTTCATTCAATAGGTTAGACTGACAGCACCTTCTAGCTCGCCTTCAAGAAATAGGAAAATCTTATGCAGTATAAAAATTTGTGACGATTTCAATTATTAGTTTAAAAGCAACTCATTCGAAATTCAAGAATTTTTCTAATGGAATATTCAAGTTATTTACCGTCAAATCTTGATGGGTACTATCTAGTACAAATTAATCCGAGCAAGACCTTTAGTTTTCGCATCTTAGATCTTTATTTATCATCATCACACAAATTTTTGCAAATAATATCTGACATAATACATGTACATTAAATTTTGCTAATTAATAATTTTTATGAGCGTGATATATTTCAAAAACATGCAATACGAAGTCCAACTTCACGATCAACGCCAAAAATCAATTCCAATCGGTAGTATTCAAAGACTTCACAGGGAAATGCCAGTTAAATTTTTCTGGTTTCAAAAGCTTTTCCAGCAATTAAATCTCCAGCCCGAAAATATGACGGGCACGAGAAATAACGAATGACATCTCAGGCGGTGATATTGACGGGAACGAGAATTAACACTAGAATGTCCAGAAAATTTACTCAACTTTGATAAAAACATTTCACAGCAGAATTTTTATTTTAAAATATTTATTTTATTCATTTAATTTAGTTCTCTGTGGATTTTATTCAACTTATTTTATGGAAAAATATCTGGGTGAAATCGACATAATGTGATTTAGTCGGTGTCGAATCGACACCAGCTGGACGTTCTAGTGTTAAGGGGTTAAATGCATAGTGATGCATATGTGCATCACTTTTTAATTAACTCTTAGCAACTACTATATTTACACAGAAATATTAATCCTGTAAAAAGTGCAAAATTATGCTACTAAATAAAGTTAAAAATCTATCTCAAAATTTCTGCTGTCTTATCCTTAATATAAGGATTAAAAACACAATTCTAAAAGTATAATTTTGCATTTAACCCTAGAACTACCGAAAATTTTACTCAAGTTTTATAAAAACATTCTACACCAGAATTTTTACTTAAAACTATTTAATTTGTTTATTTAACTTATTATTGTCTGATTTATAAATTTAGTTTGTTTTGAAAAAAATTTCTGGTTTGAATAAATATTTTGAATGTACATGTCGGGTCCATTGGACCCTTCTGGTAGACAGAGGGTTAACCCTTCATGTATTGAAACCTTTTAGAGGAAAATTGATTGTGTTACTATACTGTTGAATTGACACCGGGATCTTCGAAAAATTTTATTTCCAAATAATGAAGAGCAATATTCCTCCTTTTTTTCCACGAAATTTATACAGATAAAAATTAATTAAAAGTTTCCGGTGTAAATATTTATTAAAATTAGGTGGGATATAATATCTAATATAATATAATATAATGTATCCCACCGCCCTGAAGGGGTTAAGGGTTAAGTTTTAGAAAAAAAAAATATTTAAAATAAGGTATTTAGATTTATAAATATTTACTAATTTGCAATATTTTAACACTAGAACGCCCGGAAATTTTACTCAAGTTTCAAAAAAATATTTGACACCAGAATTTTTATTAAAAATTATTTGACTGATTTATATAACGTAATTCTGCGTTTTTAAAATGTAACTTATTTTGTGAAAGAATTTGTGGTTCCAATTGACATTTAATCATATAGTCGGAGTCGAATTGACTCCTTCCGGGCGTTCTAGTGTTAATCATGACAGTAGTTTTTACTTTTATTGCAGCTTTGCAACATAAGAAAAGGTTAACGTATTACACGAAAAATGTATCTCTTATTTTTTTCATTATTTTTCATGTGTAATAAACCTTTCTGAGAATCATAAAAGATTTTTTCGAAACAAAATAAAAAATCATACATTTAAGTGTTAAAATAAACTTACCTTGTCTACACGCCTTTGTTTTATTAATAAATATGCGTATGCCTTATAATGTCACACATCTGCATGCAGATAATGGCGTTTCTAAACTGATGATAGAATTAAAAAAAAAAAAAATGATATTTCAGGGTTTCTCATAAAGTTATTTTTATATGAAAGAGATCATTTCACAATAAATCGAGGAGGTGCTAAATCCTCGCAGTTTACTTTTTCTCGTATTTGTTACAGTTTTATAAATATGAATGTTAACTCGGCGTTTTAGCTCTAGGTGGTGCTATAAGTGGTGTTTTCTTAAAAATCACAACCACTTTATTATACTTAAACTTCATGTTCATGACATGTTCATACAGGCTTACTTATATACATAAACTGCATGTTCATAAAGGCTGTGTTAAAGTTCCTCAGAAAAGTACCATCGTAGTGGTGAGGATAACTCGTGATAGCTTTATCTGAAACTAAAAAAAAACAAAGTTTTTTTCTGTTAGTAGTAATTATAGCTCGTGATTGAACGAATGAGTTAAATAAAAAAAAATATTTGAATTTTTGGCAGAGTTGTATGCAAAACAGTACAGTCATCCAGATTAACTTTGAACCAAGGGGTGCAACTTTGCACCACCTCCTAATTTTCAACATTTTTTTACTCCAATTTACTAAATAAACTCCAGAACTGTGCTCTGTTGGCAAGGTTCTAATCTGGGAGTTCTACTCTTTATTTTAGAAAAGAAATTAGCAACATTATGCGCAATTAATTGCATCATCTAACTATTTTGTGAAGTACTGTTTTCAAGTTAATTTTAAATGCTCTTTTGAAGTTGTTGTAATGCAATTAAATTTTCATAATTAGTAACAATATACTCAATTATCAGACATATTATTATCTAAATGTTGTAAATGTGTGAATATTTTGTGATTATATATTTATTAATAATTAATAAAATGTAAAATAAGAAGGCAGTAACATTTTACCGCATTTTCAGGGTAACTTTCAGCCGGCTGAAAGTTATACTGATGTTTATAATTTTCTGATTATAGGTGGTAGTGTCAAAAATTTCCCCTATTTGCACGTATATTTTATATAAATGCCGAATGTGTGCATTAGATATAACATGTAAATATTTCCACAAATATGTGTAAAATACGTAAAATTCATTTAAACGCGTTATTCGGGGCGGAGCTACTAAAATTTGACATTTCATACATTCGACATTTTTTATTCATGTTTGAATAATACCAGTACCAGTATGTATTACTTTAACTATGGATATATTTTTGAGTTACAACACTGAAAATTGTTTTTCACTGCATTTTTATGTTTAACATGAACAATAAACAGTTTTTTTTAATCTAAATGTTCAGGATTCTCTTCTTCCAGTTTTCTCATGCATAATATTTGCTGTAATATCAAAAATTATACAAATCTTGTGATGCTGGGAAATGTAAATTCGGAGTCTTTGCATATCTGAAAATATATTTGGGGGGGGGGGGTCAAAGTTGTCCTAACTATAATACTTTTGGCTTAGATGCGATATATTCCCAGACGGCCGCCACCTTGGATGTTTTGAGATTTCTTGGCGAATTTATGTTTGCGATCTTTATCGATATGTGAAACCGCGTGTGGCATGTGTGTTCTGGCGTGTCGTGTTCTGGCAACGCCTGAGAAGCTCATTTTCGCTTAGGATTTTGTGAATGTGTTTTGATATCGTGTTGTATCGTTCCGTCTTTTTATTTTTATGTTAAATTTATTGAATGTATTTGATTGGCTATGGTTTCTGTAGTCCGTTTAAACTCTCTTGCTGAAGTAATTAAGATATATGAGTAAATTTTACGAAAAAAGAAGGTTTTTTTACAGTGCATCAATTCGTATTCATAAGCATCTTTTGGAAAATTACGGTAATGATATGACAGGTATTTCGTGCTTGAGCTTTCAAGAAAGCAGATGTCTGTTAAGGTATGTTTATAATTTTATGTATATTTTGTTGCCTTACGAGTTTTTTATATTTTGAGATTGCTACAAAGCGAGAACTGCTGAATTTTGAGAATGCTACACAGCGAGAACTGCTGAATTTTGAGAATGCTACACAGCGAGAACTGCTGAATCCAGTGATGTTTTTTTCGGTTAATGAGCGCCGATTGCTTATACAACGATTACTGATTGCCATTTTAGCGAGTTTTGTTTTTTATGTATATTTTGTTGCCTTACGAGTTTTGTTCATTTGGAGATTGCTACAAAGCGAAAACTGCTGAATTTTGATATTGCTACACAGCGAGAACTGCTGAATCGAGTGATGTTTTTTTCGGTTATTGAGCGCGGAGCGTTCATTCAACTATTACTGATTGCCACTTCAGCGAGTTTTTTTTTATTATTTACATTTTATTTTCGTTAAGCCTAACATGCGTATAAATCGGTGCCTGGCGACATTTACTACTTTGCAGAAAGGGGTTTTCACGCCAAGTAAAATTCCAAGATGGCGGCCCTGGGAATTTATGACATCTGTTCCATACTTTTTTTACAATGAATTATTTTAGATAATATTTATCATATGTTGCAAAGTTACTCTAAATGTCTGGGTAACTTTGAACCAGGTTAAAAATTCATTTTTATTGTTTTTATCATTATTATTACTTAATTTTTGACAGTCATACAATAATTTAGGATCGTTTCTTCTCTTATCTCGCCGTAGTTGCAACAATATTCTTAAAATAAGAGTGTGACATATGAAAATATAGAAAATGCGGATCAAAGTTACCCTGAATGACTGTACAACTTTTGGTATAATTTAAACAACTTATAGCCTTGTAAAATTAGTTATAATCGAAAAAACAACAAATCCTTCGTTCAATCACTACTCAATCTAATTTTGAAGAATTGCGCAAAATTTCAATAAGATCGGTGCACTAGTTTTTGAGAAATCGTGTCCATCGACTTTAAAAATAATGTTTTATTAAAAAGCGATTGACGTTTTATATAGGAATAAAAAGAAGAATTTTTTTTTTGAATTACATAGAATCGTTGACTCTAGCAAATAAAGCAACGATCCTGCTGCAGCTGCAATGTCCAGGGTATCGTTTTGCTCCGTCCTGAGACGAATTCTTGCTTCTTGAGTAACAGTCTCGTTTTTCTTGCAGCTATGAGTAGCCGATGTTCATCCTCTTTCCGCGCAAACTCGTGGCAATTTCGGCCAAGTTTTATATCCACGTTGGTCTCCAATTAAGGAGCAAATTTACCCTTAAATGCGCGATTTTTATTTTGTTTAAAAAAATTATATATGATTCTCAGAAAGGTTTATGACACAGGAAAAATAAGAAAAAAAATCAGAGATATATTTTTCATACAATACCTCAATCTTTTCTTATGTTGCACATCTGCAATACAAGTAAAAAGTACTGTTGTGTGGCTGTTTTACCATAAAATAATGCAAATTAGTAAATACTTTAATAAGTAAGTCTCCAAATACCTTATTTTATATAATTGTTTATTTTATAAAATTTCACATTTAACCCTTTAATTCACATAATAAAATACGTTCTAGAAATTACGTAGTACAGAGAATTTGAATTCACACCAAAAAGTTTCAAAGGATAATTTCGTTTTATTTAAATACGGAATGTCTGTTTTTTAATTAAAGCCAATATTGCTATTTTATTTTTCTGGTATGAATTAGGTATATGCGAATAAAAAAAATCTATTAGATTCAAAACAGTTTTGTTTGCATACATGCAAAGCTGCGCACTAAAGAGATAAATTCGTTCAAACACAAGAACTTTTTCAAATAAATATGCACCCAAAGGATTAAACTAAAATATTTAAAAAAGGTGACCCTTATAAAGTGAGAAAAGCGAGCGAGACAGACAGACAAACAATAGCTAAGCAGCTGCCTCAATATACTTGTGTCGCTCCCATGCGGCCTAGCCTAATAACCCTTTGAGGGGCAAAGCTATTTCAATGAGTACTTGTAGTGTACGTCACATGCTACGATTTTTGTCTACCAGTATTTTAGAACGGAAAAATGTGACTTAAGTTATGGGAGATATCCCATTAATTCAATAAAGCCAAGCAAACTTTTTGAAAATAAGTCTGGCGAACAAGCATAGCAGTTATCAGCTGTGTAAATTACATTATAAAAACCCATGGAACTAGCCACAAGCAAAAATGTCTCTATAGTATTTAATTCTCACCCGAATAATCGAAAAATTTTATTTTTAATTAAGAAAAAGCAATTTTTCAACATACCCCCCCCCCCCACAAAGTTATATGTATATTTATATACATATAAATATACGCGCCATCTTGTGGGCGTAAATATACGCGCCTATACTGCGCCATCTTGTGTGCGGATTGATAATCCACATACGCGGGCCAGTGTTGCCAGTGGGCTACTTATTTTTTAATTCAGATTTCTTGATGGGCACCACTTTTCTGAAATGGTAAAATTTCCCTTGCTTTTGCCATCATTAATATGTCATTAAATAAGGCGAATTTTACTATTTCAAAAAAGTGGTGTCAATCAAGAAATCTGAATTTTAAAAAGTAGCCCACTGGCAACGCTGGCGCGGGCTTTTAGTGTGATGTCATATATGACAGAATAACTACCATCTGAGCATTTTTTCTAAATCTTTAGTTACTCATGGGATATGAATCTTGTTTACAGTATTGCCAGATGGGATACAATTTTAAAAATCAGATTCTTGATTGACATCACTTTTTTGAAATGGTAAAATGTGCCTTATTTAATGACATATTAATTAAAGCAAAAACAAAGTGAATTTTACCGTTTCAGAAAAGTGGCGCCAATCAAGAAATCTGAATTAAAAAAAAGTAGCCCACTGGCAACCAGTGATACCAGATGGTCTACTTTTATAAATTCAGATTCTTGATTGGCACCACTTTTTTGAAATGGTAAAATGCGCCTTATTTAATGAATATTAATCAAGGTGAAAACAAAGGTAATTTTACCGTTTCAAAAAGGTGGTGGTAATCAAGAAATCTGAATTTAAAAAAATTATTCACGGGCAACACTGCTTGTTTACTAAATTTATGGCAAAAAATGGCGAAGGGAGTGGGGTGCAGATGCACTTGACACCACGAAGTTTTCTCCGCTTTGTGCAGCCAGAGAGTTATCAGCTATTAATCAAAGTGTAAAAAAAAATACAATTTTTGTGGTGTGAAGTAAGAAAAGAGCTAGACATCTTCCTGTAGTTCAACGACATCCGCTACGTGGCGTGTGATCTTGATTGATGTGGCCTCCTCTTTAATCTTGGTGTTAGCTCTCCCATTTAAGATAGGACGCTTAATATGTATGCAGATTTATTTTTCTTGCAATTGTTGTAGAAACCTAACACGAATTTCTTTATAAAAAAAATACTGGTTTTAAAAAAAAACGCACCAGCGGGAGCGTTGTACTATTTGTTTTAAATGCTAAATATATATATATATATATTATATTTGTTTAAATATAGATAGGAGCTTAATGTAAATGTAAAAGTAATAAAATTACGCAATTATATTCTGAAATAGTCAGAATCTGAGCATTATTCAACGATTTTAGTTTCACCTATTTATTAATCCCTTCAGGGGAAAAGTACTTCTCTGTTGCAAAAATGTTAAAATGATTGATTGACACATGTATTTATGAACAAATGTATAAGAAAGTAAGTAAAAGCTTTTCTTCAAGTACATTATATATATATATACGTTATATAAAAATTTTACATTTA
The DNA here is from genome assembly GCA_963932465.1 of Maratus speciosus. NCBI lineage: Eukaryota > Metazoa > Arthropoda > Arachnida > Araneae > Salticidae > Maratus > Maratus speciosus. Next base: position 31,810,834 of record OZ010787.1, on the reverse strand, counting down.
CTATTAATTTATAAATTATTCTAAATTGCCGGCCTATTCATTATTCTTTTTTTATACGCTCTATTATTTATTTCTAGCTAAATTCCTCTATTTTTAAAACGCGTATCTTAATAATAGATTTATTCCAAAACGTAATCTAAACTTTTAACCCCTTCATTAATTTTTATCGTCTACCAAACTGTTATAATTAAAGCAGAGTTATAAATACGCAGGTTTTAAGGTCATTTGGTGTGGCGTTAAAGTATAAATTACAGTCGACGAAACAGTTCATTTCAAAATAACAGTTCATTTATTAAATTCAACTTGAATTTTAAAAACTTAAATAATGAAGATATATACATACACTTCCAGCTTTTGCTGGGAATCATATTGACATATTATAGCTATAGCAAGGAGTAAGTTTAAACTCCATCTCCGTAGTCCTTCCATTACATTACTTCCATCACTACACATCATACTCCATGGAGTTGTTTCACACTAAATATACTTACTGAGTACATCAAAACTGGAATAAAAATATGCATACAGTTACAGTTAAAAGAGAGTGCCTTTACGACCGAAATGGAAAAATAAAAACTGGTTCGGAACGATATAACTTCCGAACAAACCAGACGACAAATTTTGGGGGACAAGACTTTGTCCAGATTTCCAACATGCGGCCCCATCGGTCGTAAATACCTCCTCTTTCTTTTTATAATCAAAATCAAAAATATTACAAATAGCTCTTTGAAACTTTACATACAGAAGAGGTTTTGTCAGAAAGTCTGCCTTATTATCTTTAGAACTTACATGTTTTAACTCAAAAACATTTTCATTAATTAACTGACGAATAAATTGACATCTTATGTCAATGTGTTTCGTTTTAAAATTCTCTTGGCTATTTTTAGAAAAATAAATGGCAGATTCATTATCACAGTACTGAATTGGTTTTATCCTATCGTATAAATTAAGTTCATTTAAAACTCTTGAATACCAAGTTAGTTCCTTTACACTTTCCGTTAATGAGATAAACTCAGATTCCATAGAACTTAGTGCAATACATTTTTGCTTCGATGATTTCCAAGCAAACGGAACGTTACTGAAGTAAATTATGTAACCACTACTTGAATGTCTTTTAGTAAGTTGACATCCCCAATTAGCTCAGAATATGCACACAAACTTAGTGATTTTACATTGGACAGATTTATTTTAAAACTTTTAGTAGCAAAAACATAATTCATGATATCTACTACTATTAACCAGTGTTTATATGTATACCCATTACAAAACTGTGACATTACATTTACAGAAAAACTACTATCGGGTCTTGATCTATTTGACAAAAATGACAGACACCCGATTAAAGATCGGTATGGAAATTTTTTCATTAATTCATTTTCGATAATTTCATTTTCGTTAACTTTATCTGGTAAAACAGAGCCAATTTTAAAAGGTAATTTAACATAACTTTTAGGTAAATCTTTATATTTTAATTCTAATCTTTCAATATAAGTTCTTTGATGAACGAATAATGAATCTTTAATCTGTTCAAAGTTAACACCTAGCAAATACTTTGTTAATCCTATTTCAGTAATTTCCAAGCTATTTTTTAACATATTAGTTACAGATTGCAATACATTTTCATCTTTAGCAAACAAAACTAAATCATCTACATAGACAACTAAAATTGCGTTACTATTCAGTTTATACACACAGTTACACCATTTTAATTTACAAAATCCAAGATTATGTAATATATTATCTAATTCAGAATTCCATTCACGGCCACTTTGCCTTAATCCATAAATTTATTTATTTAACAAACAAACTTTATTCTCAGCACCCTTCATTTCAAATCCCGGAGGTTGTTTCATAAACACAGTTTCTTTTAAAGAACCATATAAATATGCTGATTTTACATCCAATTGAATATGATACCAATTTAACATAGAAACTAATAAAATAAACATTAGTTTTATAATTGAAAAATTTACAACAGGTGAAAATATATCATTAAAATCAATACCTGGTTTCTGTTTAAAACCTTGAGCTACGAGACGTGCCCTGTACTTTTTACCATTTTTTTCCGTGTTTTTAATATTATAAACCCATTTACTTCCTACTATTGTGGAATTTTTCGGTGGATCAACCAACCGCCAAACTTTTCTCTTACTCATCATCTCAAGTTCTTCCCTCATCGCGGCATTCCATTTCCCCCTTTCTGGATTTATTTGTGCATCCTCAAATGATTTAGGGATTTCGGTATTGTAAAATTCATGTTGAAATAATTCAGTTAAATATGGATCGTCCGAATCACTAGTTGAGGGTTCACTTAAAGTTTCAGTATTAGGATGAGTGGTTTTAGGTTTAAAGTCAAACTTATCTGGCTCAAACTGGATTTTATTTTTCTTACAATATTTTTTAACATCATTTAAAGATCTCAGTCTCGTATTTGTTATTGGGGTATAATAATATACGTCAATTCTCTTACATTTCGTTCTCGGTCTTTCAATCCTTTTCCACTCTGAAATATTTATAGAACTTACAGTTACCTTACCCCCCTTTTTCTCTTCATCTTCGTTTAAGCTATCTCCTGGTAGTTCATGATTAAGATCTAAAGTTGCATTACTTAAACCGTTTGTTTTAATTTGAGATTCATTAAAATTCAATATCAAATCCTTATATTTGTTTTCTCCCCCAAATAATGTTTCTACACCCTTTTTGGATTCATCTATACGCACATGAATAGTCTCTACAATTCGCCTTTCTTTTGGAATGTAAATTCTATATCCTTTGGTTTTCATGGCATAACCAACTAAGATACCTAGTAAAGCTTTCGTTTGAAGTTTATTTCGCTTAGCTTTAGGAACATGAACAAATGCTAAAGAACCAAAAATTCTTAAATGTCTTACCGAAGGTTTGAATCCCGTCCATAATTCTTGCGGTGTAAGACCTTGGGTTAAACTGTGTTCAGTCCTATTTTTTGTATGAACAAACGCCAAAAGAGCTTCCCCCCAGAATGACGGTTTTAACCCGCTATCGTGTAACATTGCTCTAACTGCATTCATTGCTACTTTATTAAAATTTTCAGCAACACCCACCTGCTCTGGAGTATAAATGGAGGATCTTTCGATTCTTATACCTAAATCGGTTAACAATTTCTCAAATAATTTATGGGTAAATTCCAGCCCATCATCAGTTCGTACACATTTTAACTTTTTACCAGTTTGTCTCTCAGCTTTAACTAAAAACTTTTTAAGGCATTCAATCACTTCCGTTTTATCCTTAATTATATAAACCTCAGTCCTTCTAGAATAATCGTCAATTACTGACAAAAAGTATTTCCCCCCTCCTAACGAGTTAACAGGGCTAGGACCCCACAAATCCATATACACCCTATCAAGGATTTGATTAGAAATGCGTTTATACAAATAATTTCTTTTAAACGATTTTCTGTTAGATTTTGCAGTTACACAAGTTTCACACATCTTATTTTTGTTTTTACAGTTAATATTTTCAATACCTTTAACACAATTTTTTTACTCATTTTTTCAAGTAAAGGTAAGTTTGTATGACAAAATCTACGGTGTACAATCTCTGAATTTAAACTAGTAGAATAAGCAAAATTTTCACATTTTGAAGCATAACCTTTAACAATATACAATTTATCAACTCGAGGTACAGTAAAACAATATCTATTAAATTTATCATACACTATCATTTTATTATTTCCCCATTTAATTTGGTTTCCTGCAATGTCTATATTAGACCCACCAATTAAATTTCTTCTCATGTTAGGAGCATATAACACATTTTTTAAAGTTATTTCTACATTACCTGTTACATCTAGAATGGTAAAATCAATATCACCAATACCCAGTATTTCCGACGAACAGTCCTTGTCTCCTATCAGCACTTGTTGAGGGGGGAGGTTCCTATATGTTACAAATAGACTCCTGTCATTCGTAAAATGAGAAGTAGCCGCTGAGTCCAGAAGAAATTCCACGAACTTTCTACCATTTGAAGATATTAGGGCGAATTCGGATTGCTTTGTAGGTTCACTGTAGAAAACTTTCTTTTTCCCTCTAGAGTTCTTTTTGAAACACCTTGTATCTGTGTGACCAGGTTTCTTGCAGTAACTGCATACTAAACTCGGCCCCATACGATTAGCTGGTGAAGTATACGATCGTCTAGTAGTGTCCAGGTCGCTTCCACTACGTGAAACCCATGGCTTTTTACTGCTTCCAAAATTCTCCGCTGGAATGGTTCGTTTAACGGTAGGGTTTTTAAACTTAGTTGCATAAGCATCACCTACAGCGATAACCTCTTTACTTTCATCTTTTCGTTTTAAACAAATTCTGCCATATTCAGTTATTAACTGCTTAGATACATTTTCTAATTTAAATTCTTTATCTTCTAATCTATATAACACTTGAACTAGATTATCATATTCCTCAGGTAATCGACGGATTAGTTGAAAACATACTAACAGTTCTGGCATCTCAAATCCAGCATCTTTAATTTGAACTTTCTTTTCTTCAATTTTTTTACAAAATAAACCTATAGTTTCTTCTTGCGAGTTTAACTTCATCTCGAAAAATTCATCGACTAATCCCGCTAAGCGTGCTCGTGAAGTTGGTTCGAAGTTTAACTTTAAAATATCCCAGGCATCTTTGCCGCTTTCTGTCTGAGCAATTAGTATCTGGAATTTCCGTTCAATGGATTGGTAAATTGTTGTATAAGCTCTTCGTTTACGCCATTCAAAATCGCTTTTCTCACGATCAGAGGCATCCGATTTACATGCGATATCTGGCTTTGTAATAAATTCCCAGCAATTTCGGTCAATCAATACACATTTAACGTCGAGCTTCCAGGAAGGATAGTTATAATCCGATAGTTTCGGGAAGGAATAAGTTAACTCTGGAAATTGTGCCATTATGCAGTATATGTTTCATCTAAATCACACCATATTTTATCTATTTGACCTTTAAATAGCATGACATGGCCCCTTAACCATGTTATAATTAAAGCAGAGTTATAAATACGCAGGTTTTAAGGTCATTTGGTGTGGCGTTAAAGTATAAATTACAGTCGACGAAACAGTTCATTTCAAAATAACAGTTCATTTATTAAATTCAACTTGAATTTTAAAAACTTAAATAATGAAGATATATACATACACTTCCAGCTTTTGCTGGGAATCATATTGACCTGGTCACACAGATGGAGTAAGTTTAAACTCCATCTCCGTAGTCCTTCCATTACATTACTTCCATCACTACACATCATACTCCATGGAGTTGTTTCACACTAAATATACTTACTGAGTACATCAAAACTGGAATAAAAATATGCATACAGTTACAGTTAAAAGAGAGTGCCTTTACGACCGAAATGGAAAAATAAAAACTGGTTCGGAACGATATAACTTCCGAACAAACCAGACGACAAATTTTGGGGGACAAGACTTTGTCCAGATTTCCAACACAAACTGTTAAGTTCTGAACGCAGTTACTTATTTTTCGAATGTTTATTAAAGCCATTTTTACTTTTTTATTCTATTTCATATCTTTTTCCCGCCAGCTGGGAGACAACCTTTTCACATCGAAATCATTCCATTAGCGGCGCTGGGATTCTTTCCTGTGACGTTTCTTGATCTCTCTCCATTGGCTGAGTGTCGGATCCCAGTTTCACTTCCAGGCTAATTCGTGATTTTCGTTGGTTTAGCTTGAAGTTTTCATTTCAATCGGAATTCCTCCGCGCATTCTCATAAATAGCGAGAGCATGAGCTTAGAACGAGAGATTTTTGTGCTGTGATTGTTTACATAACCTGTTACCCGGTGTCCTTAAACATGTAGAATATCCATTTCGTAAATTAACATATATTTAGCATGAGTAACTAATTTATGCTCGAGTGGAATGCTCTGATTTCTCATCTGCGGGAATTGTTCAGTGTTGGTATGTTCTGATGGAATAAACAGTTGTTCTATGACTACGTTTCCATGTGTTTAATTGGGAAAACCCCATATTTCTTCATACGCCTTTATTCGCCACTCACGCTGCCTTGTTTTCATAATGAAATAATGTTTGATTGGATGATACTAATATTATCATCGCTCTACAGCTGCTATATTTTCACAGAGTTGATACCTCCGCTAGCAATGCTTGTGCTGAGTGGTAGGATTGCTTACAACATCACCAACGGCTGATTAAAATGTGGTATGACTCCAGTAATACGTAATAAGCACGATGTGATATTTCAACTACACGCATTAAATTGTTTCGTAACAAGAAGCCGGCGTAGGATAATGCAGTGGTGGAAAATTGGCGCAGAGGTGGAGCCTATTGACACCACTAAATTTTAGTACTATTTTTCGGCTTATCTAATTACAGAATTTCCAAGTTTTTATTAAGCTGAAGAATACAATAAACAATTAGTGTTGTCAATAGGTTCCTCCTCTGCGCCAAGTTCCCACCACTGATAATGTCGACCTACTCTACTTTATACTTCTAAAAGTAGACCTTCAATTAAAAAAAAAAAAAAAAAAAAAAAAGTGTCCCTCCGATTGTGAAATCAATCGAAACCTTCGATGACACCTGGCAACGACGATTTGATGTTCTGCATTTTTACCTGAATGTGCGTCTATAAAGAAAAAAAATCATTCCAAGGTCGTAAATTTTGAAAGATATATTTATTATTTATATGTTTATTTTATATTTCACCATATTTCCTTATTTACATTTGATGTATTTCTGTTATTATTTATTAGAAAAGAAAATATTTACATTTGTTATTTTATTTAAAGTTTATTTACAGTATTTATTATGATTATACAACGAATCCATGTGTTAATGAATTGTCCCTCCTCTTTTATGTTAATGCGATCGGGATTTGTTAAAAACTCTAGTGATAAAATGAGTGATAGTGAAGTAAATATCATCTCTTTTGACCCGGGGTCAGAGATCGATATACAATCCTGGTTGAAACATTTTGACCAAGCATGCAGTTCTTATAAAAAAGATGAAACATGGAAAATGCAAAATATCTCTAAATTTTTGAAGGGAGAAGCTTTAAAAGTGTTCATTAATGAGTGTCTAGAGTGTACTACTTTCAGTAAGATAGTTGAAATTCTTTCAGAAATATTTATAAAAGTACAAGTTCCTAGATTTTCTGATTTTACTTCTATGAAGCTAAATGATCTTAATGAATTAGAGAGTTATTTCAGAAAAAAGATTGAGATTGGTAGACAACTTCATTTATGTGAATCCATCATAGTCCAAGGTTTGACGGATGGTTTGAAGCCAGAATATCAGAATTATATGATTATTAACCCTCCAGAGAGCACCATAAATTGATACAGAATGGCTAAACAACTAGTAGTCATTCCCACCTCTCATGTAAACAACCATAATGTTAGGAATAATTCTCAAAATCATGGATCTTTCTAGTTTAATAACCAAGCTCCTAGACATTGGGTTCGCCCAAACCAGAATTTTCAAAGAACAAATTCTAATTTTCGGCCACAAAACCCTCTTAATGCTCAAAATTCTAGATTTGTTAGCCGTAAATTACCTACTACGCATTTTCAAAATAAGTATCCTAGTCGACCATGTCGAATGTGTATGAACAGAGGTATACAGGATGCTTTCCACTGGGAGAGGACTTGTATTTTTTATGTTGAACTTATGCAATCTTATGTTCCTCCTCCTAGTGAACAACAACAACCTAGTCATAATATTTGACATTTAATTGTTAATGGATTGAGTGCTTATTTTAAATAGTGTAAATTTCATTTATTGTTTAAAGCTGTATATTTTAAAGATAAATTAAAAAATTATAGTTTTGTTTGATAGAATTTCTGGTTGCAGTTAATGTTAATTCCCAGTTTCTTATAATTTACATAATTCTGCAAGAAAAGATGGAATTAGCGAAACTTGTGCTAGAATTTGGTCAGATAAATTATAATTTAAAATTTCATTAAATTTTGTAAATTAAATTAAGCCAGCATACAATTTAAAATTTTAAAATGTATTTATGAATTATAAAAATTAGTTAAATTAAAAAAAAATTCCTGCCGGCCAGGCCTACAGGCCGAGGTAGATTTCGAAGTTAAGTATACTAATTTCACCAACAAAAACTAAGTCATTATTAGATATAAATCCACTTTAACACTTTTGTCTGTCTGCTTTTGACGAGTTTTTATTTCCTTTTTATATAATAGCTGGTTTTATCAGAATCATATTAAGGCGGTATTAAAAAAAAAAAAATACTTTTCCATGCTCAACAACTCGAAATTTTCTGGCACATTTTCAGATTCATTTTTAATAATAATAATAATAATAATAAAATATGAAACATGCTGACGTGATTTTTTAAAAGATTTATAAGCGACCTGTGTTTTTATTTTTCTTTCAATTAATTAAAACTTGATTAATAAAATTTTATTTTCTCAGTAGGGCAATATTTTTCGCTTCTAACACAATTGATTCGGGATATTCTGCTCAAAATGCCCACATTGACATCATTTTTTGAAATATATTCTGCCTTTATAAAAAAAATCGATCATTACTGTACATTATATAGTTTCTGAATAAGAGAATCTAGCAATTGGATGCGTTTGAGAGCAAAAATGAATTTAAAAATGAGTAAGAAAATCGACAGGGATTTGAATGCCCCCTTAATAAGATGATTTTTTTCTTCAACCGCTATGTATTTTTAATTTGTTTTTGCTGTAAGAATTGGCCCTATCAAAAACTTGTCCTTATAAACGTTGAAGACAATATTAAGAAGATATATGATAAATTCATGGAGATTTTATATCTTGTGAATTGACGGAGTTATGAAAATTTTTCTTCTTCAAACCCTCTTTTTGTTTTCGTTTTTAATTTTTCTTGCGGTACGAATTGGTCCTATCAAAAACTTGTGAATATAAAAGTTGTAGATAATATTAAGGAGATGTATAATAAAATTAATTGGATTTGATATCTTGAGAATTGACGAAGTAAGGAATTTTTTTCTCCCAAAAACCCTATTTTTGCGCCCTTGAGCCTATTTTAAATTTTATCAAAAATCTGTGATGCATGAATTTTTGGCGGTGTTTTTAGAAGTAATAAAAACTTTAAACTGATTTGATATGTACAAAAATTAAGAAGTTATGGGGTTTTTTCGGTTTTCACAAAACCCCTCCCTATTTCCATCCCCTTTGTCCGCTTTTGTCCATTAACGAACTTGACCGAGATTTTTTGTCTCTTGATTTTATGTATCAATTTGGAAGAGATTTGTGCAAAATTACGGAAGTTATCGTGTCCAGAAGAAAGTAATAACACAATTGCTTCGGGAAATTCCGTTCAAAATGCCCATTTTGAGATCATTTTTTGAAATATATTCTGCCTCTATCAAAAAATCGGTCATTGCGGTGCATTGTATAGTTTCTGAATAAGCGAATCTACCAATTAAATGCGTTTGAGAGCAAAAATGAATTTAAAAAGGAGTCAGAAAATAAGCAGTTTGGATTTGAGTGCATCCTTAATGCAATGATTTTTCCAACACAATCCACTTCGAGAAATTCGGTTCAAAATGCCCACTTTAACAGCATTTTTTAAAATATATTCTGCCTCTATCAGAAAATCGATCATTACTGTACATTATATAGTTTCTGAGTAAGAAAACGTACCAATTGGAAGTCTTTGAGAGCAAAAATGAATTGTAAAATGAGTCAGAAAAAAAGCAGTTTGGATTTGAATACACCCTTACTTAGACGATTTTTTACTTCAACCGCTATGTACTTTTAATTTGTTTTTGCTGTAAGAATTGGTCCTATCCAAAACTTGTCTATATAGATGTTGTAGACAATATTAAGAAGATATATGATAAATTCATGGGGATTTGATATCTTTTGAATTGACGGAGTTATGGATTTTTTACTTCTTCAAACCCTCTTTTTGTTTTCGTTTTTAATTTTTTTTGCGGTACGAATTGGTCCTATCAAAAACTTGTGAATATAAAAGTTGTAGATAATATTAAGGAGATTTATAATAAAATTAATTGGAATTGATATCTTGAGAATTAACGAAGTTATGAATTTTTTTCTCCCAAAAACCCAATTTTTTGCACCCCTTGAACCCATTTTTAACTTTTTCAAAAATCTGTGATACATAAAATTTTGGCCCTGTTTTTAGAAGTAATAAAAACTTTAAACTGATTTGATATGTACACAAATTAAGAAGTAATGGGGGGTTTTCTGTTTTCACAAAACCCCTCCCTATTCCCCCCCCTACCTTGGTCCGATTTTGCCCATTAACGAACTTGACCGAGATTTTATGCCCATTGATTTTATGTATCAGTTTGGAAAAGATTGGTGCAGAATTACGAAAGTTATCGTGTCCAGAAGAAAGTGATATATATAGATAGACAGATAGATAGATAGATAGATAGATAGATGTATAAAGTTTTTTACTGAGGGTGGTTTGGGGTTCCAGGGGTCATAATCGGTGTAGATCTGCAAAAATTTTTCAGAAATTCCAACATAGGAACGATCCCAATAGGTAGTATTTCATACGAAATCTACCTAAAAATATATATATAACTGTTATACCTAAGTTTCTATATTTTTATTGAGTAGAATTTCTGGTTAAAGTTAGTTTTTCACCAATTTCTTATAATTTAACTAAATTCAGGGGGGAAAATGGGATTGAGCGAATCTTTTACTGCGATTTCGACAAAAAAAAAAAAAAAAAGAGTATATAATTTTAATTATTCTTAAGGACCAGTAAAAACTTGTTTCCCTATCAAATTCTTAACAAATTATCTCCTGTAAATGTTCGAATTGATAGGCAAAGTCAAAACAGAAATACGGATGTTGTCCATATATCTAAATTGCGCCCCTACTTTTCACCAGATCATTTAAAAATATCCCATGAGAATTCACAACAAACTAATGTTAAAGCCCTGGCCTAATATTAAATAGTCATAAGTAAATAAAAAGTAACTAAATCAATTATAAATTAATCAATCAATGCTTTTCTATATAACAGTGTGTTCTCGAAGGATCCACGAGAACATAGCTGCTGAAGTTTTACTTGAATTAGTTGTTTACGCGTTCGTAAATGAGTTGATTTGAGTTAAAGATTTTTTATATTGAATTGAATTAGATTAGAATATTAAATAAATTTTAAATTTATATGTAAACTATGAATAAATGTTAATTGGATTAAAATAACTTTTAAAAAAAAATTAAAAATTTAACTATAATTATTAATACTAAAACATTATAGAATTTATGCGAATAATTGTTGATTATGCAGTTTTCCTGGATTTCAATCCCAACTTGTTTTTCTCTTGCTTGCGTACTTATTTATTTATTTTTTACTGATTGCGTAACCATGTAGGAAATGAACGAAATATTTCGACATATATCGAAAAACACCTGTTAAGATTTTGTTTCAATGATATTGCTGGAGAATTTCAGAATTTTTTATTTTTTATTTTTATTTTGCCTTGGTATAATTTCATTTCTTATTGAATCTGTATTGATAGGAGATTACTTTTTATGCTATGTAACTTTTTACCCAGCCAATACCATTGAATGCAATAATCTCTTATTATTATTTACTGAAGTGATGAATTAAAATATGACTTTGAAATTATTGATGAAAATTTGAGTTATTGTTATTATTGAATTAAATTTACTATTGCTAGATATTGTATGATAGAAAGTATAGAAAATTTATTATTGAATATTGAGATAAAAGCGAGGTAATAAAGAAAAATAAGTTTTATTATAATGAAGTCAATATATGAGATATCTGAGAATACTCATAAATTAAATATTGTGATAACATCTGAACATAATGAAAATAAAATACTTACTAGAGAATTTATGGAAAAATGGTAATAGTGTGGTACCGCTATTATCATAACAATACAATACTATAGAGTGCATATGGCACTAGCTTTTTTGACAGTTTTTCTTGTGTCAAAAATTAGCAATAATTTAATTTCAATGGACTATAGCATAGTATCAGGACAATATAATCATCCCAGTTAAAAAACTGTAGGAGATTGATACTCATTTGAAATTTCTGTACATAAATTTTAAATTTATTGTATTCATGTTTTTCCTTTTATTTATATGACTTGTGAATTGTATGGAAAATTTCTAAAATTTCTACGTTATGGAGTTTAAGTTATAGAGATTAAACTAATGTTTAATCGTGATGTGGAAAGAATAGAAATACCTAAGAAAACTCCTAAACAATTCTAATATTGTCAATATCTGTTAATATTGTAAGCAATAAGTTGTTAGTAAAACAAGAGGAGATTATTTAGAATATAATTTACTCCATGTTGGAGAAATATTTACATTATCTTTGTAATTTAAAAAAAAAAAAAAACAATTCCCACAGTTTCGCGTTTACGCAGTAACTTATTGATTTGGTTTTTGACAGAATTGGGGAAACATTTCATACTACCGGGTAACACTATTGTAATCCGAGTTCATGCTTTTCCCCAATGAACTTGTGTGTCACGGAGCCACCTGTTCACCGGTTTTTAGGGAGGGGGGAGATATTGTTATATAAAAATTTTACCTTTCAATATTCATTTAAATTATTCTAAATTGCCGGCCTATTCATTATTTCCTTTTTTTTTAATACGCTCTATTATTTATTTCTAGCTAAATTCCTCATTTTTAAAACGCGTATCTTAATAATAGATTTATTCCAAAACGTAATCTGAACTTTTAACCCCTTCATTAATTTTTATCTTCTACCAAACTGTAAAGTTCTGAACGCAGTTACTTATTTTTCGAATGTTTATCAAAGCCATTTTTACTTTTTATTTCTATTTTATATCTGTTTCCCGCCAGCTGGGAGACAACCTTTTCACATCGAAATCATTCCATTAGCGGCGCTGGGATTCTTTCCTGTGACGTTTCTTGATCGCTCTCCATTGGCTGAGTGTCGGATCCCAGTTTCACTTCGAGGCTCGTTCGTGATTTTCGTTGGTTTAGCTTGAAGTTTTCATTTCAATCGGAATTCCTCCGCGCGTTCTCATAAATAGCGAGAGCATGAGCTCAGAACGAGAGATTTTTGTGCTGTGATTGTTTATATAACCTATTACCTGGTGTCCTTAGCCATGTAGAATATTCATTTCTTAAATTAATATCTATTTAGCATGAGTAACTAGTTTATGCTCGAGTTGAATGCTCTGATTTCTCATCTGCGGGAATTGTTCAGTGTTGGTACGTTCTGATGGAATAAACAGTTGTTCTATGACTACGTTTCCATGTGTTTAATTGGGAAAACCCCATATTTCTTCACACGCCTTTTTTCGACACTCACGCTGCCTTGTTTTCATAATGAAATAATAAGTGTTTGATTGGACTGTACCAATATTATCATCGCTCTAAAGCTGCTATATTTTCACAGAGTTGATACCTCCGCTAGCAATGCTTGTGTTAAGTGGTAGGATTGCTTACAACATCACCAACGGCTGATTAAAATGTGGTATGACTCCAGTAATACGTAATAGGCACGATGTGATATTTCAACTACACCCATTAAATTGTTTCATAACATATATATATATAAATTAATTCATAAATTCTGATGGAAATGTGACATTTGGGAATTAAAATTATGTGGTATATATAATATACAGGTGCCTTCAAGGGGTTGAAAACATATTTCAATTCTATTTAATCTTTTCCGGCACAGAAAAATCTGTTCGTAAAAAGATGAAATGACCGACTGACACCAGAATTTACAAACGAACTTCCTGCAAAATGAAAATTTGTTGTTTTAAACTTTCATTGTAAAAACAAAATTTTATTAAAGATTCTTGGTGTCTGTAATTTTCGAATTAAATTTCTGAGGTCCTGCAGTGAGTCACTGCACCGGAAAGGGTTAAAGAATTTTTTCAATCTATCTTGAACTAAATAAAGCCTAAAAGTTTATTTTAATGTCAGTGCATTTTTAGCATAAAAATGTCTTGAGTAATTAAGTTACATCATTCATGTATATTTACTTTTTGTTTAAAATATTATATTTAAGTTTTCGTTATGTCACAATTATTTTTTAATAAACGTAGTTAATTACCACAAGTTTTTTAACACTAGAATTGCGGCGAGGGGCTATTTAGGCCCCAACCGTAAGGATGTACGTCGGTTCGAACCAGAAATTTCTTTATAAAATAAATTTAAAAGATGCAAACGAAAAAGGGCTAATTAAATAAATTAAACAGATTTAAATGAAAATTCTGATATCAAATATTTTCATAAAACTTGAGTAACCCCCCCCCCCCCCCCATCTTTCTAGTGTTAAAATTAATGTATTTCCTATACATAGAATGTGTAAATCTAATGTTTCCATTTTACAACAGATTCGTATAAAAAATTACACAATTAAATTACATTAGTTTTGTAATTAATACGGTATTTTATGCGGAAACATGGAACTTCAACAATACGCAAGTATTATAAGTATAGAACGTATTTCTAATTCATGGCTTTTTTTATGGATGTTTTACACTTTCACAAAAAAATTTATTTATGGATATATTTCAATTGCTTGCTATCTTAAAAAGATTAATTGCTAACATTTATCTTAGTTTTTAAGTATTAATTCTCCACGACATTATATCTGTATGCTCATCCAAATTAGCAAAGCGAAATTCTTTCCTTGAATGACATTTAATTATCTCGGGGGACATTTAGGTTAGCAGTGAGCCATTTACGCGTGGCAGCATTATCAATCAACCACTTTCGTCGCATGTGTCTTTAATAATATCAGGAAGAATGGGAGCAATTTGAAGTAGTTTTGCTGCTACATGTTTGGTGTCAATATTTACATTAGAAGACTGAATTGCTTGAATTTAGTGTTAAAGAATATTTATTTGTAATATGTTTGTCATTAAAAGGACGAAACTATGTTTAGTTCAGAAATTTCGATAAGTTGTTTAAGCATTTTATTTAAAAGAATAGAAAGAGTTTATAGATAATGCAAATGGTATACAAATTGACTATAACATTTTTGAATTTCATATATAAGAACTCATTTCTTAATCGCAATTTATTATATATTTTTGTTACATTAGGAAAGTCAATTGATTGAATTTAGTTTTTAGGAATATTTATTTGTAATACATTAGTCATTAACACTAGAAGGGTCCTGACAAGTAAAGGTACTTTAGTCCGTGGCGGCGAATTTCGATTTTTATAGCTCATTCGAATCGTCTCATCGAGCTAAATAATTTTCCACCTCGCATATCGGCTACTGAGTTTTAACAATGGCAGCGGGCCGGGTCAGAGTTTAAAATTTGCATAATGTAGGGCTGCCTAACGCGACTATTTTTATACTTTATTGGCGCTGGTATTTTAAGAGAAAAATTTTGTTTTAAATTTTTCTTGCAGATGTTCACACGGTGTATCTCAATTAAAAGATTAGAAATAACCCTTTCAGGGGCAAAGAAATTGTATTTGTAAAGAAGTAAAGGTATATTTTCGCTTATTTAATAAAAGTGAAGTTTTTATTAAAA
This sequence comes from Maratus speciosus, assembly GCA_963932465.1. Taxonomy (NCBI): domain Eukaryota; kingdom Metazoa; phylum Arthropoda; class Arachnida; order Araneae; family Salticidae; genus Maratus; species Maratus speciosus. The sequence goes on along the minus strand of OZ010787.1, from coordinate 31,795,320 downwards.
AAATCTGGTGCCAATGTGGCAATTAGGGATTAAAATTATTTGATGCCGTGACGGCATCACCGCCCCACAAGGGGTTAATAAATAGTGCCTGTAGTAGCCCTGTAATGCGAGCAGCCGAAATAAAACAGTAGCAGAAAATTCCTTCGCATGCAACCGTACGCAGACGTTCCGCAAGTTACGAAGTGACTGAAAAACTGACAAAAGAACCGACAATTTGTGGTTAAAAAGATTTTTGCTCGTAATTCGTGAAAAAGTATTGGCAGGATGAACAAAACTAGCTAAGGACATCATAACTTCCGAAAACCTGCCTGTCAAGTAGCATACGAATATTTTATCTGCAATTACAAATTCTTATAATAACAGCAATAATATAACATTATAGTTGTTATTGGCACTGTAAAAACAATTAGCAAACCGGCCCGCTGTCATTATTAAAACTCAGTAGCATATGCGGTGTATAAAATTACTAAAAGGGATGAGACGAATCGAATGACCTATAAAATCGAAATTTGCCGCCGCAGACTATAGTACCTTTACTTGTTAGTAATTTTATACCTCGCATATCGGCTATTGAGTTTTAATAATGACTTTGGGTCGGATCAAATTTCAAAATTTTGTTCATTGAAAAACAGATACCCTCAAGGAAATAAAAGAGACTTAAGTTTACTAATTGTTTTTACAGTGCCATATATTGCCAATAACTACTATAATGTTATATTATTGCTGTTATTATAATAATTTGTAATTGCAGATAAAATATTCGTACGCTACTTGACAATTAGGTTTTGGCAAGTTATGAAGTCCTCGTCTGGTTTTGTTCATCGTGTCAATACTTTTTCCCGAATTACGAGCAAAAATCTTTGTAACCACACATTGTCTGCTCTTTTGTCAGTTTTTCAGTCACTTCGTAACTTGCGGAACATCTACGTACGGTTAAATGCGAAGGAATTTTCTGCTACTGTTTTATTTTCGGCAGCTCGCATTACAGGGCTGCCACAGGCACTATTTTTTAATTCTATCTCGCACCACTTTTATAGAGCAGAATTTTTTCACATACACTGTGACAACATCTGCAAGAGATATGTGCAAAAACTTTTTCTCTTAAAATAGCGGTGCTAATAAAATATAACAATAGTCGCGTTTGGCAGCGCTGCATTATGCAAAATTTTAAACATTCACACGGCCCCCTGTCATTATTAAATCTCACTACCCGATATGCGAGGTAGTAAATTATTTAGCTCGATGAGACAAATCGAATGAGTTATAAAAATCGAAATTCGCCGAAACGGACTATAGTACATTTACTTGTGAGGTGTCATTTCGACCTATGAATAGATTGCTGTTCGAACCAGTAATTTATTTACAAAACAGGTTTGGGATAACGAAAGAAGAAAATTGTTAAATAAATAACTTAAATAGTTTTAAATAAAAATACTGGTGTCAAATATATTTTATAAAAGTTCAGTAAAATTCCCGGTCTTTCTAGTGTTAAAAAGACTTTCTGGTATTAAATAATTTGTTTAGTTAAGAAATTTCCATATAATCATTTTCTGTATAGTGTTTTATTATTTTATTTAAAATAAGAGAAGTGTTTGTAGATAATGCAAATGTTATACAAATTGACTATACCGTTTATGTATTTCATATGTAAATTCTCAAATGTAATCGATTTCTTACATATTTTTGTATAAAAATATGAATATTTATCCATCTATATTTCATTAATTTATTATTTTACTGGCTGACCCGCTCGGTGTTGCCCGCCCTGTGCTAATATTCTTAAATGATCCTTACATTGAATTTATTTTATATATTTAACTAGATATTTCTGTATTCAACTTTTTGTCTAAAATACGTGCCCACTGACTGTGTGAGAAAACAGTTTAAAAAACTGATATTTAGCGATAAAAAGGCTCAAAATAATTGCAAAGTGCAACGGGGGAGGGGAAACGTTACCGATGACCGATTGTGTAATTTTGGTGCTAAATATTGAAAATTAACTGTAAAAATCACTATTTTACGCGTAACTATTTATTTAATATTTTATCCGTATAATAGTTAACGTCCGTGCGCCTAAATGTGATGACCCCTAAATGCGATAATGTTCGTTTCCTTGTAATCGTAATGCAAGAATTATAAATAAATGCTATATAATGAGGCATTCGATCATAATGAACAAAACCCGAAACATTTATCTACATTTAAAACTTCTTAAATTAAACAAATTCGCATTCCAATGGACATCGCTCATTTTATAGCGCCCCAGTGTTTACTAAATGCGATAAAAAATCCCGAAATTGGTTCAATTTTTTTTTCTGTTAACTTTGAAGATCAAATGAAATTACAGACGTCAGTGGCTAACATGTGTGTTTCATTTACCAGCAAAGTTAGCTCGTGAAAACGCGAAAAGTTTTCAGATTTGAGTTCTAAAGTTTTCCACTCATTTAGGCAACTTGTTTTCTTCATTTGCCCATTAGCGACAAAGATGATGTCCTAAATGCGGCGTAGCTGCCAACATCTTACTCTTTTCTGTGCCACAAAAATTTTATAGTAAATTTTACCTCTTTAAATCGCTGTAATTTGCCGATTAAATAAAGCAAAGATTTCTATTGAATTTTTGTGGTACGAAAAAGCGGAAGAGTTTCAGCTTTGCTTACGAAGAGACTTTTAGGATATAAACTAAGGTATTTTTATATGGTATTTTCATAAATTGCATTAAAATTATGTTAAAACAGAAATTGTGTTTAAATAAGCTGTGTTGAGTCAATAAATTAAAAATTCCAAGATGATCCTCCAATAGTGTTTTCTTTTACCGCGCACTTAAACGTATATTTGAAATGAGCAAAATAGAGAAATACTCATTTGTTAATTTAAAAAAATACTATTTTCTAATTGAGCATTATTGAGCTCCGTAAAAAAAAAAAAAAAAAAAAAAAAAAAAAAAAAAAAAAAATGGTAACGTTCCGCGTTTATTCCGGGATCGTTTTCCCTTTTCATAAGTTTTTACAACAGGAATTTTTAATTTTCTTTCTGAAATATTCCTACTACTCGTATGTACGGGTAACAATTAACTCGCTAGCGCGTGCATTCGCCACCAATGTATCTATTCATTTCACAGGAAGTTTACAGATTTTTCAGTAGAACGTTCCAGATTAACTTAGAAAATCTTAAGTTAGTTGGAAAAAAATTCTAGCGTTTGTGGAATAAAGACATACAGGGCAACAAAAGCGCACCCCCAGCGAACACAATTCGCGTTTCAAAAATCGTTTCAAAATGAAGGCCCACGGATTACGGGCGTGTCGTTTTCACTTGGTACCAGCATAAATTAAGTAACAGAGAGAAATGAATATCTGAACAATTCTTTTAATGTAAACTGGTGGGGATATAAATTTTTATTTGTTAGTCAAATCCGGGAAAAATGATTATATCGTAAAAATTTCGAAAATTGTTAAACATTTTAAATTTCATTAAACAAATCTGTATTTTGTAAAGCAGGCGTGGTAAACCCGTTGCCAGAGGACAAACTGCTATCACTATTCCTGAAGAGCAATTTATTTAATGACAGAAATTATGGATCTGATGTTTTAAAAAGAAAACAAAGAATTTTTAAGAAATACTGCAATTCTTATAAAAAAAGTTTCAAAAGAACAAACGTCTTTGGAATACACGTGGAACTTTATCATTTGTTTTCAAGTCTAAAGGTTAAAATCAGTGGCGTAGCCGGGGTGGGTGTCCCGATGCTCTGTATGCCAATAGTTTTGTAAAGTTTTCTTCGTTTTATTAGATCTGAGAACTTTCTGCTATTCATTAATAAGAAGAAAACTTTTGAATATTAGTTGTATCCAGATCATTTGAACCCCCACCTTGGCTACGCCACAGGTTAAAATGATTATGTGCTTTTAAATATGTTTACAACGTGATGTTTTTAATCTGCTTATGCAAATCTTCATTGCCACCAGTTTTCACTAAAAGCAACGTTGAAATATAAATTTAGTTAACGTGTTAGGATCACGTTGGTCAAGGTCTGATGTGTACCTTGAACGTAGACGGTACTATTCTAGGTAGTTGTTTGTTAGTGCCAAACGCTCATTTGAAGCTGACCCGTGGGACGTTCTCGCGCTTCGCGGAAACTAACCCGTACTCTACTTTTGAAAGTCGTTTGATGAGCACAATTTCGCAGGCCATTCAAAATCCTACCAAAAAGTGAAAATCCGTAGAGTCAAACTTTGCTGCATGCTTAAAAACTGTAGCATAATATGGAAAAACAAAATAGGACAGTGAAAAAGCAAAAGCAGCATCAAAAAATGAAAAAGAGAGAATAATTAAAGCGTAAAAAATCAAAAACCGCATTTCATAAACAAAATTGTTAAAAACATGAAGTCAGTCACTAAAACAACCTGGAAGTAAAGCTTCAACAACTAAAACCTTAATCGTATATAGATCCATACCATTCAGATATCAAAAAGAAAAATTAAGGCCTACACGGAATGTGAAAATCAAAAATGCGTTAAAAACAAACTTAAAATATTTGGTAAAACTTGCTCCATCAGCCATTCATTAATTACTTCCTGTTTTATCCATGGTCAAAGTTAAAAGTCTGTTAAATATGGATTTTGAAGTATGCATTATTTAAGTAAAATGTATTCAAGATTATGTACCGTTATGATTTTATATGTAAATTATTAGTTTATTCAATTGTTCAATAATAAACTATCTAACATTCAATTTGAGGTATTTCAACGCTTTACTAAGTAATTAAAATATTTATAGCAATTAAATGAATATTTTAAGATGAAAAGACATGTGTAAAACACATTGTCACATTTAGGACATTGAATGTCTCATTTACAGTGGTGGAAAATTGGCGCAGAGGTGGAGCCTATTGACACCACTAAATTTTAGTAGTATTTTTCAGCTTATCTAATGACAGAATTTCCGAGTTTTTATTAAGGTGAAGAATACAATAAACAATTAGTGGTGTCAATAGGCTCCTCCTCTGCGCCAATTTTCCACCGCTGCATTTAGGATTTAACTACAGTAAATGCGCCAAAAATGACCTAAATACGACAATGGTATATTGTTGGCTTATAGTAAAAATAACGATTCAATTTTTACGAAACAAGTTAGTTTTGTACTAAAGGCACAGTATTCAACAATTTTCTACTTATTAAAATATATATTTATTAACAAAATCCCAAATATTCCCTAAATGCGACAAAACTATGGGGAATCGCTTCGCATTTAGGCACAATGACCTTATCCGTTATTTCTAATTTAGAGCTTGTTGTTGGCTTGGCCCTTAAATTTAGAGCTTAATCAGATAGTTTTTGAAGGTTCTAACAAAGTTAAAATATTAAAAGGTTTTCATGTACTTTTCAAATATTTTAAGATCAGCATCGGCGTTAACCAGTATTTTTATTTTTTAATGAAGCGTTCAAAGAGTCATTCATTTGTTTGTAGATTTGCTGGGATTTGAATCTGAATGGCAACAGTATCGTTTGTTTAGATCTGATTTCTATGTTTATAATAGATTATATTATAGATTATATTATGTTTATAATAGATAAATATAAAAATTTTAATTTTGAACTTAATACATTATAAATGGATATGATACACATGTTTTATAGGAACATATGCTTAACAGACATGATTTCAAGTAGAAAAAATTATTATTTAGCTGTCTTATCTTTGGATATGTTTTTCATTAAGCCTAACATGGCGTTTAGCTACGATCGATTCGCAGACCATAGTGGTTTGCAGTGGCATCTTTCCGACAGTTTCCCGCACTCAGATTTTATTATATGCAGAATTTCGGGTTTTGAATATGTTTGCTTTGGACCGAACTCCGGAATAATAAATAGATTTTGGCCTGTATGGCTGAAATGTTAGTATAATAGTTAGTATACTTTAAAATTTCAGAGCTATAGTATAAAATTAAGTATACTATTTTAATAGAAATATGCGTAATGTTAATCCATTTTTAGATAGATTTCGTAAGAAATACAACCTATTACATTTTCCTTTATCTTGGAATATCTGAATTTTTTTTTGCAGATCTACGCTTATCATGACCCCTAGAACCCAAAACCACCCTCAGTTCAAAACTTATATATATATATATATATATATATATATATATATATATATATATATATATAGTCATTCATAGTTTCTTATATTAGATACTGGTTTCATATGTTCTTTTCTAAATCATCTTTAGAACTTTATAAATTTTTTCATATATTTGTGATTTCAAATTTATTATATATATATTATCGAAATATATATAGTATATATATAGTATCGAAAAAATCGAAATTTCTAACATCTTTTTGCGGTGGTGTGGAAAAGTTGTGAGTTCCCTTCATTAAAAAGTGTGCGGAATCTTAAAACTGTGGGTTAATATCTTCTGTCGCCTCACTGGGCCGAAAGCTCCTAAAATTGGACTAAAAATTATTAAAATACAAAAATTAATAAATGATCACAGATTTCGTTGATCGGTTTGGGGTAGTGCTTAAACGATACTATGTTTTAACAGCAACAACCAAAAATGTTTAGAATTATAGGTTATTATCTTCTATCTATAGGTTAATATGTTCTATATATATATCACACAAGAAGTAACAATAAAAAACGGGAGAAAAATAAAGAATATTCTCGACTATTTTAAGCGTTATGAAGAACTTTTCAAAATGCACCATGCGCATTCCATATCAATTAAAATCCCCAATATTTTTCATGCAAGTTTGTTTTATATATATAAATAAATCTGTGCATCGAATTTTATATTTTTGAATATAATGGTAAGAATTTTTTTTTTTAATTTTATGAAATTTTCAGCATTTTTGTATCATATTTCTGCAATTAATTACCTTTGACATTTCCGTTTATATTTATTTTTAAAAAACAGTGCCAGTTTTATGACATATATAATTGCAGACAGCTAGGGATTTAAATTTATATGGAATGCTCATGGGGCTTTTTGAAAAGTTCTTCATAACGCTTAAAGATTCAAGAAAATTCCTTATTTTTCTAATTTTATTTTTATTATTTCTTGTGTGATATATAGGTGCCATAATGCATATAGTGTTATGCCCTAGAAGAGTATTTAAAGTAAAATTTAAGAAAAATAAAAAAATGAGTTTTCAGGTCCCTTGAATAACTAATAAATTACTTGGCGTAAGGATATAACTGAATTCATTTATCTGAAGTTTCTAAAAATCTATTTATCTTAAAATTATTATATGTTTTTTTTTTTAATATTTGTTATAAAATACCTAAAATAATAAACAAAATATTTGAAGAAAAAATGTATCGTAACATATTCAATTTTTAACAAATAATCGATTTCTAGAAGCTTTAAATATGTTAATCTAAATTTTCAGCTCGTTCTTCCAAGTACTTTTTGAATTACGCTTAAAAAAATACAACCAATTCAGTTTGTTTTAAAACTATTAAAAAATAATTATAGTAAGAAATACAAAATTTTAATTCTGCGTAATTTCTAACATGCTTCACTAAATGATTTCTTTTTTAGTGTCCTAGGGTAATTTCTTTATTTAAAAAAATCAAATGTGATGTCAAAATTGGGGGTTTAGTACATTCTTTACATGATATTAAAAAAAAAGACACAATTTCTAGTCAAAGGCTATTTTCGTTTTTTTTTGTTATAATTAAGGGATTAAAATGTACTCTTTTCTTTTTATTCTGTTCTTTTTTTGGGGGGGAGGGGGGGGGGGTAAAAAAATTTGTTGCAGTATATATTTTTTGAATTTTTTAACCAAATTATTTTATGTATTTTTATAGAAAAAAAGTGACGTTTGTATTCTTCTGCATCGGGTAGGTGACTAGAATTTTTTCCAACCCGACACGCCCTTATTAAATCAATTGGCTTTTTTAGTTTGTTTTCTGATTGAAATTTGCATCGAGTAGAGTAACCAGATTTCATGTAAATCGGACCCGGGTTGAGTTCATATAAAATCTGGATAGTCAAATCGTATCTAATTTCTAATGTATCAAATCTCTATAAAAAAAGAACAAAAAGCGACCCGGACTATTAAAAAACGATTCGGGTAAAATCGCTGCCATCGAAGTACTCTAGACAAGTCATCACTAATCGACCGATCGACTTCTCACTAGTGTTGGAATTCACACAGGAAAATTTTGAATAGCAATTTTCTTTTATTTTGTTTGTGGAATATCTATCATCTTATAAAACAAAAATAAATATTTAAACTAACTGGTGAGAATTTGGAATCCCTAAATAAAAATTCAGCCAGATGCCGGACACTTGACCTTATGCAGAATCGCCACAAATGTCACATTGAACTTATATGGCGATTTCACAAATTTTTCACAGCTTGTCGCCACAGAAAGGCCAAGTAACGGCAATAACGTCTTCAAACCCACGTCACAGTGACTTCACATTCACGTTACGCCGAAGGTCACACATTCACAGTGAGATTTAAGTCACCATCACGTCACAATGTTTTACGGGATATATTTCAAATTTTATTTAATGTTATAAAAGCTTCATTACCGCTGCTTTTTGTAGCAGTAAATACCTTGCTCAAAGAAATCGCATCTCTGTGATTGAAATAAGTTGTAAATATATTCCAGACTAAAATGTTTCAGGAAAAAACTCGATAGCTTGATACCAGATTTTCTGATCGACTTGTGCCACCAGAATAGAGGGGAGAGGGGGGAACATGTGAACAGGGGATAGATGTGAACATCACAATTCTTCAATAGTTAGTTTGTGTTTTTTTGCTTGAAAAAATTACCAAACATGGCAACACCTGTAGACATATGATGATAAATTTTTGAAGCTCTTTGCATTTTGATTGGTGCTTTTCGAATGTTCAACTCAACTAAATTCGCAAATCATCATATATCGCGCAAACTTTCCTGTTCCATTATTGTGTTATGCGTGAATAAGCGGCCGAGCGTTAGGGAGGGGGGGGGGAGCGGCTGAATCATTATTCTACCAGTACAATTATATAGAAAAATTGGCTTTATTTCATTTTTGACCGTTATAAGATTAAACAAAGTAAACCCGCGCCCAATAAAAATGGTAGTACAATGACGTAGCCCCCATTTCCCAAACGCTACGCCGCTGGTGTGAAGAAAATGTTGCGTATTTTTAAAATGGAGTTAGGAATAAAGAGGAGGAGACATATAATGTACTGTCTACTGTTGCGAGTGAAGTAACTGTGGGGCTTGTCACAAGATGGCGGCGGTTTTTTTTAAATCAGATTTACAGTTACTGATTACCGGCGGGGCAAAATTCGCACCGGTAAAATTGAATCGAAAATTTCGTCTTATTTAAGCGTATTATCCATGGAAATATTTTCTCACAAATATGGTAAAATTTTCTATTTGCATTGAATGGTGTCAGTTGTGCCTCTTAAAACAGTCAGTTTGTTTCATTGGTTGTTACAATATGGCGAAAAGCAAGGTTTGGCTTCCGCCAAAGTAAACATCCACCAATAAAAATGAAAATATGTTTCTGCCATTATTTATGACTGAAATTTGACAATAATAAGGCGTTTAAATAAGGAGAAAATTTCTATATAAATTTATTGGTGGAAGTTTCCACCGGTGATAATCAACCATTGCGAAAGCGGTTACAGTTGAAGCTTCACAATTTGAAGTATATGTCAGTTCCTATTTATTAATAGTTCCATGATTTTTAACCCCTTGAAGGGAGGTGATGCCGTCACGGCATCACATAATTGTAATCCTTAATTGTCCACATTGGCACCGTAATTTCATAATGAAAATTGCACCTTTATTAAGTACGCGAAAATATGCTTTTACTTGTTTACAAACGAATTATCTTGTTAATACTGGTGTCCCTGAATTATTTCAACATTTTATGACTACAAGTACCTTGCCCCTGAAAGGGTTTAACCCCTTGAGGGGCACCGGTATATATTATATACCACCTACGATTAATGAAGTTTTACACCAGAAAATTTTTATTAAATTTTACTTTTCTAACTTTGGTGGAAAAAAGCCGTAAAATTGCTTTTACTTGTTTTGAAATAGAATTTTTCAAAGATTCCGGTGGAAATTCAGCATTTCACAAACGTAATTGCTTGCCCCTCAAGGGATTAAATGGCATAACTATACATCTCTGTATACTTGTTATATTGGTCATCTCATCTTTGAGTAAAAAAATTCTTTCTTGTATCTGATAATCCAAAGAAATAAAAATATTTAGTTCCTTATATACAATAGATTAGTACGTGATTTCTCTTATAATACAATCTGTGCTTTCTTTTTTTTTTGCTTTACTTTAAAAATATCGCATGCGATGTAAAAGATGCATGTATTTTATCATTCAGGTAAAATATGAACAAGGAAAAAATATGAAAATAAAAGTTGTAATAATCTTCTCATACCAATTTTTGACTTCCTGCGGAGGTTAGGGTGATCGTCTCTTTATTCGCAAATACAATACAATAATCCATACCGTGAAACACAGATACACAAAACATTACCACACAAAGTAAACGAAAAAAGAAAAACATGAAATAAAAAAAAAAAAAAAATTCTATTTCCGATCTGTAGGACTCCTTTTATTCCAGTTGCAACATTATATTCCTGATTCTCAGAAATGTTATGCTGTTTTTCCCATTTTACACTGAACTAAATTCACGTATTTTCAAATGTTTGTCAATGCGTCCTGTTCAAATGTAGTGTTATGTATAATGTAGTATTTTTCGAATGAAAATAATTGTTCATCTGGATACATGTTATTTCGGTCTTCTCTTCATTCAAGAAAATTATTTCTGTCTAAGATGTTATCTAAGGACAATAAAAACATTTTTTGTTAGATATTTTTATGTACAAAAACGTAGTATGTTGTTACTTTTATACAAAATTCGAACTTTTTTAGGACGAAAGACTGTCTTTGTAGCTGATTTGTCGAAGAAAACATTTTTAAATTGTGTACACATTTGCTTTAAAAATATATTGATTTTAAGATATTATATTTTGTAAAATAGAAAAATTGTTAAATTTTAACTATGTCCGTTAACGAGGTTACGAAATTCAACATGGGCCACAAAGACCCGACGCCACACCCAGTGGCCGAGAGGTTCTGCTCTCGAAGCTGGTAGACGAGAGGTGCTGGGTTCGATCCCAATCGCGCCCGTCGCCCTAATCGTTCGGAGTTTTCGTGGTTTTCTTCGAACCTTGGTTCTCCAAGCGTTAATACGGGTTAGGTTCCCTTAGAAAGACCTCCACGGAAGGCAGCCCCCCTTAGGGCCCATATCCCACGTGCTGATAATTGGCCGACATAAATACAACCAACCAACCCGACGCCACAGAGCGGGGCGTTTTAATTATGTAGGTGGACAAAATTCATTTTTCCGATTATCTCGGAATTTAACAAGAACGCGTATACGGGTTACTGAATGTCTCTTTTGACGAGATCCCTGCAAGATTTGCTAAAAAATTCCGAGGTGTTGATTAACTACGACAGTTGCATTTGTGCAGTTGGTTTGGAGGAATTTCAACGTTTGCACTAGTTTCCTGTAAGTTCGAAAGTACGCCGTGACTATTCTGGTTCAATTGAAAAAACGACTTTGCTGGACATATGTCACATATTTGTAAAGGTAAGATTTAACATATTGTTTCAAAATAAGCGCCATTAGACCCACTTGACCACTTTTTTCAGAGATAGTGATTCTGGATCATCAATGCTATTATTTACAAATTGTATCTTGATTTTTAACACAGTACTAAGCATTATTAAAAAAGTACTATTTTTTAAAAAACAAAGTGCTATTCTTAAAGTAATGGAAACTTAAGAAAACTCCTGTAAAAATTAGAAAATCATTAAGTTTTTATTAATAAACAATCTTTATGTTAATTTGCAGTGTATATATGAATATTTAGTTCAAATCTTGCAAGTCAATTTTAAACCACTTTTAAATAACCGTTTCATCTAAAGCATTGAATGCACGCGTAGTTTCAATTACAATACAATATTATTATAATTTGAGATACATAGAAGTTACACTATTTCTACAGGGCTACACAAATTTTTGTTAAAAACTTACAATCTAATATTAAACCAGCTCCATTGTTCCGATTGAGCTGAGACTTTGTTTATACAGGAGGTTTCATAAAAGATGGGCAAAACTTTAAAAGGTGATAATACACATCCAAACAAACAATTTTCATCACGTTGTGCATGGTCGGAAATAAAACGCAAAGGGGCTGGCGCATTTGGAAACTTGCCTAAGCGTTGCGAGTGGAATACATTTTTTATTTCAGATTTATTGATTGCCACCATTTTTTCGAAATAGCGAAATTCGCCTTAATTAATGACAGATTATATAAGGTGAAGACAAGGTGGATTACAGATTTTAAAAAACTGGTGACAGTAAAAAAAAATGAATTTAAAAAAAGTAGCCAAATCACAACGCTGACTTGGTCCATGCAAACATCAAAGCTCCATTCATTTTGGGTGTTATCGGGAGAAGAATGCCACTAATAGCGTGCAAATGTGATATTGAGAAGAAGAAAAACGCGTATGAAAAATTTCGTCTAGATTAATGCATAAAAGCTGCTGATCTGAGTGTGCAACTGTCAATCGCAGTCGGAACGTAACGGATAGATGTTGTCCTTCACTAATAGGGAAAAGGCTGTTATCAGAGCTTCCAAATCTCCCGCTTTTTGGATACCAGTATTTTACAAGGGGTGATCAAATGAAAAGGTACGAAACGACGTAAAAACGTAACAGTTAAATATTTGCATATTCCGCCATGGGAGAACGTAGCAAGACATCTCGGGATGCGATTGGAGTCTCTGACTGGGATCGGAGCATGCGCGGGTGCCCGCATGCGCAGTAGAGAGCAGAGGCTCTTATCAAAAGCGGCGTCCAAATGATGCGGCAGTCCGTATGCGGGCAGGATGGCGTTCGCGTTGCAAAATTCGACGATTGAGGAGCAGAGAGGTGTTATCCGATTTCTGACAGCGGAAGGTGAGAAACCGGCAGCTATTCATCGCCGGATGGTGACAGTTTACGGGGAGAAATGTGTCTCTGACAAGTCTGTCAGAAAATGGAGTGCCCATTTTCGTGCAGGCCGTGAGAGTCTGGGTGATGACCCGAGACCAGTTCAAGTGGGAGACGTTGGACTATCCACCCTACAGTCCGGACATGTTGCCTGCGATTTCCATGTGTTTGGTCCACTGAAGAAACACCTGAAAAGAAAGCCCTTCAACTCGGACGACGTACTCAAGGACGCTGTGAAGGACTAGGTCTCTTCACGGCCACAGGAATTCTGGGAACAAGGAATCCTGCGGCTTGTTCATCAGTGGGATCGTTGTGCTCAGGCCTATTGTGAATATTTTGAATAAAGTCTACATTAGTACCCACCATGTCGTTTCGTACCTTTTCATTTGATCACCCCTTGTAGTTTTAGAGAATATTTGTAAATTATGTTTAACACTAGAACAGCCGGCAATTTTAATCAAGTTTTATAAAAAGTATTTCAAGCCAGAATTTAAAACTATTTAACTTATATAATTAGCCTATTTTTGTGTTGCAAATGGTACCGACATGGAATTATTAATAAAGAGGAACTGATATATCCTTAACACGTTCACGCCGGCACGGTGGGTCACACTAGACTGTCTCGGAGCTGCCAAGTCTCCGGCTTCATGGATACCAGTACTTTAATACAGAAAATGTTATTTTATTTAATTGGAACAATTGGACAATTTAAAAGAACAATATTTTCTCTAAGATAATAGTGGTGTGCAAAAAGCCGGAGACTTGGTGGCAACTCTGCTGATATGCATTTAATCTATGGAACTGCAAATGGAAATGGCTCAGAGTCTCAAAGATTGTACGGAGAGGTGGTTCCCACCTTGCTTTTATCACTTAACCCCTTGAAGGGCGGTGATGTCGTCACGGCATCACATAATTTTAATCCCAAATTGCCACATTGGCACCGGAATTTTATGATGAAAATGTCATCTTTATTAAATACGCGAAAATTTACTTTTACTTGTTTACAAATAAAATATCTTGTTAATACTGGTGTCATTAAATTATCTGAACATTTTATGAATACAAGTACCTTGCCCCTGAAAGGGTTACTAGTTCTTTGCTTGATTTTGCCTCGCATAACAACATATCCAGTGTTGCCAGTGGGCTACCATAGCTGCCATCTTTTACGCTTTTTTCTTACCACTAAAATTTAAAAGAACATTTTCCCTTATTAAATCGACGAAATCTGCAATTAAATAAGTCAAAAATTTCTTTTAAATTTTAGTGGTAAGAAAAAAGCGTAAAAGTTGGCTGCTATGGGCTACTATTTTTAAATTCAGATTTCTTGATTAGCAGCACTTTTTTGAAATAGTAATATTCGCCTCATTTAATGACATATTAATTAAGGCTAAAACAAGGTGAATTTTATAATTTCAAAAAAGTGGTGTAAAGTAATAAATCTGAATTTAAAATAAAGTAGCCCACTGACAACACTGAATATCTCCATTGATTCCCTCTAGCAACTTTTCGTTTTACTTCAGACAGTACATTCTTTGATGAAAATTGTTTATTTTGATGTGTACTATCACCTCTAAAAGTTTTGGCTTTCTTTTATGAAACACCCTGTTTATGTAGTTCTAATGACAATGCAGTATTATTGTAAGTTATGGAACGCAGCAGCTACTATCTTTTTACAATGCCACAAAGGATTAGTTCAAATCTTGCAAATCAATTTTAAACCTTTAGTGCGTAGCTTTGCATATATGCAAACAACACTGTTTTGAATTTAATAGATCTTTTTAATTAGCATATGCCTAATTGACACCAGAAAATTAAAATAGCAATATTTGCTTTAATTGAAAATTCCGTATTTAAATAAAGCGAAATTAACCATTGAAACTTTCTGGTTTAAAGTCAGATTCTCTAAACTACGTAATTTCTAGAACGTATTTTATTGTGGGAATTAAAGGGTTAAAGGTTAAGTTTTATAAAATAAATAATTATACAAAATAAGGTATTTGGATATTTTTATTATACATACTTATTATATATACTTATTATACATACTTATTAAAGTATTTACTAATTTGCATTATTTTAGCGTAAAACAGCCACGCGACAGTAGTTTTTACTTGTATTGCAGATGTGCAATAGAAGGAAAGACTGACATATTATATGAAATATATATCTCTGATTTTTTTTCATTATTTTTCCTGTGTAATAAACTTTTCAGAGTATCATATATAATTTTTTCGAAACAAATAAAAAATCGCGTTTTAAGGGTTAAACCACTTTAATTTTGATTGAGTTGAAAGTGTGCCTACATGTGCATTTTTGAGGAAAATTTTATTCTGTAATAATTTGATGAACGTAGCAATTATGCATTTTATACAGGGCAACACAAAATATTGCGAAAGGTTTCTGCTTATAAGTAGAAAATTTAATTCAATTTCAACGAAATTAATATAGGTATTTGAGATACACGTTAACATAATTTAAATTGAAAATAAAGTATGTAGCATTTATATGCCACACGAATAATTCGGATACATTACCGTCTAAAACAGGGGTGGCCAACTGTGGCACGCTCACACCGCTAATATTTTACAGTAATCATTGCCTTATCTAATCTTTGAATCTCTGCGATTCAAGAAGTCGACTTTTTCTGTAAAATTTTAGTGGTATCGGGCGTGCCACAGTTGGCCCCCCCTGGTCTAAAAGCTGAAATTATATTTGAAATTCAATGAAATTTATATAGATTATTTATTTACGTAACAGTATTTTTTCAAATGAAAATAATTTGTGTAGTATTTACATTTTTAACAGGGCCACATAAAACATAAATCTTGTTTTTTTAAAATATGGTTTTATTTTAAAACTTTTATGTTTCAGGATGGCTACACACATTTCTCGTCAATCTGTTGTTGACCAATGAGTGGGTAATCCATAGAAAACCAATTTTGAAGCTGACCTTTCTTTTGTAAGTTTCAGGCATTCTTTGTGACGTATTATATTTTTATTTTGAGATAGTGTTGTTAACACGTTCGCTGGCCCCATACTAAGTTAAAGCGATCACCAGGGTGCCAAACGTAACCATCTCGCTGCGTAATTCTTCGCGATGAGCGTCTTTTACAGAATTTTTAATCTGTTATCGCCGGTTTTTTAAAGCAGAAATTTTTACTATGGTAATCGCGAAAAATGTCCTGACTAAATCAGACTTAAGTTTTTGCTAAAAAATAACTGGTGGGAATAACCAAATAGTATTAATTAGTCGGAAAATGCATGTCCGAGAATATCTCGGGTTGCGCAGAGAGAGGGTTAAAAATACTAATTAAGATATTTCTAACCTCTTCGGGAAGAGCGTCTTTTACAGAATTTTTAATCTTTTATCGCCGGTTTTTCAAAAGAGATATTTTTGCATATTTGAAGCAGGAAAAATTATATAATTCACAATAAAAAGGAGGTGGGTTGGTAAGGGCCATTTGTAGCCCATCATCCCCTTGATGTGACATTCATTTTTATCGTTGCTATACTTGATAACAAATAAGAAAAAAATATTTTGAATGAAAGTTCCATAATTGATGGGAAAAATAAAATGAATAATTTAGTAAGTATTATGTACATTAATACTATTGTCATTAGTTATACTATTGTCATATTAAATACTATTGTCATTAGTTTTAATCCATATAATCAATAGTAAATACACACTAAATGCAAAATTATGATGAATTATTCCGACTATTATTTCAATACATGAAATATCGGAAATAATCAATAACCGAAAATAATCATACTGTTTCAGAAACTTTTGGCAATGTGTCTTGAATTAGTCTTCTTCCTTGTTTTTTTCACCCAAATCACTGCTGGACCATCCAACGGCGGCGTCTTATAGTGTATAAGCATATTCAAGACTTGTTTTTTTGCTATTTTTGGTTGCGTTGTGGCGACAGTAAGCCAGAAACCATAATACGGAAGCAACATGCGCACATCACACTAAGACCCTTGCGCCTACTTTGCATTCAGCTTACCATTATGTGATTTTGCTTCGTTCTGCTTTTATCCAAATATTATATATTTTAGCACTTGTGTGTTGCGATCGTAATTGAACTCGAAGCACAGATTCATCTTCACGATGTAAGTAAAGTGAGTAAACACCTTCTTCATTTAAGTGCTCTTGAGTGTAAGATTGGCTTTGTTTAAGTTGGTATATTCCAAGGGTTAATTATCGCAGCTCATCCAAATGTAGGCGTAGAAAGATCTGTATCAGTTAGTTTAGTCCCGATTGCCTTTTGCGTGCACGTTGCACAGAAGATTACATTAATATTTTTCTTATATTGAATAATGTGGACAGAACACAATTCGAGACACCAGTTCTAAGCTTTACAAGTAATACTGTCAAGCAAGTACGAGATGACCTCTTTTTCGAAGAGCGCACTGTGGACTTTACTAGTTCAAAAATATAGTTAAAATTAGACATGGATATACCCATGAGAGTATAATAATCGGATTCGGAAAGCTGTTCCGGCGTGTCAAAATTGAGACTTTCCTGACTGTTTAAAAGACTTTCAATATATTTTTCATACACTGGTGTATTCTCACTTACAGGGCGTAAAGCTTGCACAGACAACTAACTGAATACCCATCCCGTAATATGAGTTTTACAGCATCGTTTTCCGGACAAAATATAGATTCCAGTTTCTAAAAAGGCTGAGTTTGAGCTGGTTTTGGTACAGTAACGAGTTAGTCCTTACGCTAACGTATTATACAACAAGTGATAGAGTTGTGGCAACATGGTATTGTTAAATGTATTTTAGGTTTCTTAGGTGTCGTCGGCAGTACTCGTTCACGCACGATGTCTTATTTTTACCACAGAAGAAGAAATGGGATTATTTCGAGCCCGAAGAACACGAAATGCATATGATCTGCATTTAGAGCACAACTTAGAACTTCTCTGTAGATCGAAGTTTTTAGAACTTCTAAGTATCAATATAACTTTTCTGTTAAAACATACACGAAAATCACCATTTGTTTTTCTCCAGGTTTTACAACAATCTTACTGACTTCCAGGCATTATTTATTATTAAATTCTTTTATAAATATTTACAACAACAGTTTTAGAACACGACATCTGAACTACGTAAATACTTTTTGAGTGCGTCAAGACAAATCTGAACATGCTCCGATAGCAGTGCAACTGATACTCGCACGAAATACATTTTTTTCCTAATACGTAGGAGCGCATATTGAACTTTAATAAAATAATGCTTATATAAAAGCTGATAAAGAGTAGTATCACTCCATGTCAAAATTAATTTGGTTCATGGAACGCTTCTTAAAAAAATAATGCAAATATAAGAAAAACAGCAAAAATGTAGGAAAAAGCCGAAACACTCTATTTTCGGGATATAATTTCACTGACTTACTATATTATTTATCACGTAAATATTATATAATATATATATATATATCTTTAAGTATACAACGACATTTAAAAATTGTCGGAACCCGAAACTTTTCCTTTCGCGTGTAAGATGGGCGAAAAATAGACCTTATCAACCCGCCTCCTTTACTGGTGAGAATAATCACGGATTCTGTGAAATAATATTATATGGAAAGCTACCTGTGTGACCCACGAGTGATGCTCATGGCACAGAATGAAGAAATTTTGAGACCCGCCGGTGATGCTCATGACAGTGAACGTGTTCAATAAACAAAACATTTATCTCTGTTTATTAGTGATACATTCTGAAAAATAGCAAAACCCAATTAAAATTCAATGCAATAATTTTGTCACATAGATCGTTAAAATACCCCACTGAGCGCCGAGATAAGGATTAGAGGAAGCAAATAAGTTGAATATCCTAAATCCGGAATCTCAAAATTGGCATGGGAAGAGAGCTCAAGAATTTTAGATGCTGATAGAGAACATTTCATTATTTAATTTGATGAAACGTACAATTACATTACTTCCTATTCTTTTTAAATTATTATATCGATACATTACCTAGGAGTCGTTGTCTCCAGATCCACTTTGTTTATAAGGTATTTAAACTGAAATTTATTGAAATCAAAATTTATCTTTTGCGGAAAATAAAGGATGGCGGAGAGAGACGGGAATTTTGAAAGTAATAGTGGCAACCATTCGCAGCTAGTACACTATATGGCCAAATATGACCGGTCACTTGCGATTTTAGACGTTTTGTTAAATATCCAGAAAAATACATGAGGAATTAACCTGAAACTACAGGTGTGTAAACAGCATAGTATATGTCATATATTTCCGCGAAATGTTTTTCACGGAACCCCATAGGGGACCGTCAACAAATTGAAAATTAAAGTAATATCTTTTGGATAACCCTGTAAAAATTAATGTAGCAAAAGCGTTCAAACTCGAGATTATTAATAAGTGGCTTACTGTAATATATTGTGTTCATTTTTGTGAGGATAGCATGTATACTCGTACAGAAATTAAGGTTTTTATAAAAACAGTCCCAAATTTCGCCATGTTTTTTGCTTATAATTTGCAGAGTTCTTAATATCAAAAAAAGTTCTTTTCAGAAAATATGACAAACAACACTGTACATAATACTCTGCAATCAGAAATAAAAAGTAATAAAAATTGGATGAAAAATGAGTAGGTTAACTAAACAATGTTTCACTGCGCAGGCGCGAATGCAATCAAAATATAATATGCATAATGTATTAGCTATGTATATAGAGCAACATTTGTGAAAGTCTCAAAATCATAACTTGAAAATTCGGAAAATTATCGTTGATAGAATAAGTTCGAAATCCGATGTTCCCAAAAAGAAGCAAAAATATGACGGGTTGTATGAAATATCTGTTGATTAGTGCCAAGATAGCGTACACAATATTGCACGTACTACTATATTTGGATAAAACAAGCTTGTGTTACGTTTTTTCCGAAAATTAAAATGAAATGGTTTAATGGTTTTAAATCGAAGTTTGCATTTTCTTTTTTTCTAACCGATTCAAAGTTCGTGATCACACGCCTTGCCAGCTAATGTTAAATCAAATTGAGAGACAGAACCAAGAATACTTCGATACAATTTTGTTTTTATAATGAATGTTTAGAAGAGCAAGTTTTTATTTTCTGAGGAATATGTCAGTAAATTCTGGTGTCAGTCAATCATTTCAAACATTTTAGGAATAGAATGTTTTTGCGACTGAAAAGGTTAAAAGTTTAAAACACGTTATCTACAGGACCTAAATCAGATTCAGATACATGATGCAGTAATATTAATCTACAGAATTCAGCAATATTAATAAAATACCTATTTTTTGCCATCTTGCCAATTCATTTTCTTTATTTTTTCCAAGCATTTTTTTTTCGCTTTTGTTTGAGATGTGTAAGTACTTTTTGTTATTTTATTCTAATCATTTTTCGCACTTTTGATACACATATCATATTTTTCTCTGGTAACTGCAAATAAAGATTTCCTGCTATTTTGTGGTCTAACTTTTTTTAATCATGACTGTATTTATTTTAATTTTTTGCTGTATACAAATCTAGTAATAGTAACAAATCCTCTACAGACCATTTACATAAACATTCTTTTTATTAAAATGATTGTACGTATTTCAGTCCTCGATCATAGTCCTGCATCATCCGTTCGTCAATTAAAGTTACTTCACCGCCCCTTAAATACTAGGCATGAGCGCTGTCAGAAAAATGGCGGCTGCCAGAGGCGGATTTTTTCTGCGTGTGTACGCTCCCTTAACTTTTCTTGCCAATGATTTTTAAAAGTTTTTCCGCTTTATTTTTCTCAGATTAAACAAGTCAATGAAATCTTTTATAAAATACTGGTGTTCAAATTTAGGAGACCGTAAATACGTTAAAACAAATCCGCCTACGATAGCGGCCATTTTGTGTCAGCGTTCAGGCATTACCGTCTCAATACTCAAGGCCTCCGGACTGATTTCGTGACGTACCAAATGAATATTAACCCCTTGGAAAGCAAGCAATTGCGTTTGTGTAAGGCTTAATTCCCACCGGAAATTTAGAAAAATTTCATTTCAAAATAAGGAAAAGCAATTTTACGACTTTTCTCCACTAAAGTCAGAAAACTAAAATTTTCTAAAATTTTTCTGGTGCAAATCCTGATTAATCGTAGGTGGTATATAATATATATCGCCGCCCCTTATCCCCTTTTTATAACATTCACAGCAAATCCAAAGTGGCGAGAGATTACTGAAAATTTGCGACCAGGCGAACAAACATTTGACCGTCCCGATTTGGTGGCTCGAGTGTTCAACTTGAAACTGAAATCTCTTATGGAAGATCTGACTGTTCACAGTGTCTTGGGAAAGTCAACAGCTCACGTATACACTGTAGAATTCCAAGCATTTGAACAGTAAATATTGAAGTTTTAGCTTGAATTAAAACGAGATATTAATACAATTGTAAACTTTGACCGAAAATAAAATATATAACAAGCAACACTGTAAAAAAAAAAAAAAAAAAAAAAAAAAAAAAAAATCTTAAAAGAACAGAAAAAAAAATCTTCGAATTCCGACAGTAAAAATTACGTTAACTGAATTCTTATGTCACTCCTACCTCTTATCGCTTATTTTCATGTAAAACAACAAAAAATTCTTTTTTCTTTGCCTTTAGTTTTCATTGCGACAGATTAAACTGTTGGACAGCAGAATAAATGCTTTGAGCGGAAGGTCACCCCCCCCCCCTCTGACGTCTTGTAGGTCATTTAGAATGACCAATAAGCATTGGTTATCATACACCCCACTCTAACCGCTTCTCTTCTAACTTGAAATATTTGTTATGTCTTGTCTCTTGTGTAGTGTACTGTTTAAAATGGCAGACGTTCAATAAAGCACGTTCATCAATTGGAAAAGAATAATATATACAGAATTTTTAAAAGAAAATTCACACCATTGGAACCATTTGAACCGGCGACACACATCTTTGACATCAGAACCACATTAATGGAGTAGTTTTCATATTAGAAAACAAACATAGCAAGGTATGTTTTCATCCTTCTTTTAAATATCTAAAAATGTTTTTTCGAAACGTAACAATATGTATGAAAAAAATTTCCAATTTGCTAAAAATCTTAATTAAGCAATACTATTTATTATTATTATTATTATTATTATTTTATAATGTATGATATACTTAAATTATTAGTATTATTTTATACTTCATTATTTATGCACACAACTTAGTTGATCTAATACTGTTAATAACTGGAGATTATTTTTTGATCAGTTGTTTATTTTAAGTTAAATTCATAATCTTAAGTTTATGATTAGTTTACAAATCTTGAATTTTTACATAGCTGTAGAATGATAACCTATTATATATAACTTTTTTATGACTAAGTGTTTAATTTTACTTCATATGTATTAGTTCTAGAAATTTTGATAGAGATTTTGAATTAATTTTGTCATCAATTGGCATACGTGATTAGTTTTGTAGTGATAGTTTTAATAATAAACACGGAGTAGCTGCATTAATTATTATAGTTATAGATAACTGATATTTTCGTTAAACATTAACCAAAATAATATTTATTAGATCTGGTGCTGTTCATATATTTTTATTGTTTAAATTTATCACATTTCCTACTGTTTATTATGTTGCTTAAAATGGAGTGATTGATATTTTGATTAATCGTTTCATATGTTGATTCTGAAGAAATGTTTTTTTCTTTTTCGTACAATCTTAGAGTTAACTGTGGTAGTTCAGTTAAAATTTGTAAATTTTATTCCCTCCATTTAATGAAATAAATTCTGAGCTACAACTGTGTGAATTATTTTGAAAATAATTCCTATTTAAGCTTTAACCATTCATTTTATAGGATCAGCAAGTTTAATTTTGTTTAACTTTTTAATTTAAATTATATTGTAATATTTTTTCTTATTTAGTTGATGATCATTTACTATATACGGAAAAACATTGTAAATTGTAAAGGGAATTGTAAAGAAGGATGAAAACTCATTTTATCACTTTAGCTGAAATGAAATATTTTTTATGGTGATGTTTATATAGATTTTAGTGGCTCTTCTTTTTCATTTCTCATCTTTGCTCATAGCTGTCAACATTTACACATTTATATACAGGGTGTTCCGTTAAAGGGGTCCAATATTAATAGGGGTAATAGAGGAGATCACACGGAGCATAAATCAGTATATAATGCCTGGCCGGATCTCAATAATTTTCAAGTTACAGCAAATAGAATGAAAAATCGGAAATTTGTAAAAAAACCCTCATTGCTAAACTATCGATAATGCTACATAAAAACGAAGCACATATTTAGAAAGAGCAGAAAAAATCCTGCGAAATGACATAAGTTGTTTTAGAATATTGAGAATTAATGGCGAGTTACAAGCTCTGAAACAGTGAAAAAATACAAAATCAAATATTTAGCAAAATAGTTAATCGTTAATTCCAAAAATGCAACTCTACCTACATCAAGGAAAATGTTATAAAATTTGGTCCATTCCGAAAGCTTTCGAAGAAGCTGACAATAAACCATATCAGTTTAATTGTATGGGAGAAATCAAGCAGTTCCCTAGTTACAACTCTGTACTGTTGCACGCTCGGAAAGGGCGAAACTCCGCCCATGACGATTGTAAACACCCCGTTTTAATATCTTTCAATTATACATTTCTGATCAACCTCTATCAATACCCTTTCATTATTCAGTCTGGTCAAGTGAATGACATATTGTGCAGCTCTCGCCTTGTCTTAAAGCAAACTCCGTGACTGCTGCGTTTCTTCCATGAACTTTCAGGATGATGAAGAAGAAGTACTTTTTATGCAAATTTTCTATGTGTATAGGAAGAAAAGTGTAATAAAACAGCAGTCATCAGTGGGCGTTATGTTAAAGGGAGGCTGTTGTAAGTGGGATTGTAGTAAGTTGATGTATAATAATTATGCCGGAATACTCTAACGAAGAATATGCGGACATGCATCTGATGTACGGGCAAGCTCATGGAAATGCATGTCTAGCACAGCGCATGTACCGTGAGCAATTTCCAAGGAGACGTTGCCCAAGTTCGAAACTCTTCATAAAAATCGATAGACGATTACGGGAGACTGGATCGTTTAATACAGCAAGCATTGATGCAAGGAAACCTCGACATGTACGAACACCTGCAATGGAAGAAGATGTACTGAATATTTTTAAAGATAACCCCTCCACGAGTACACGAGCTGCTGCGTCTGAAGTCGGTGTTTCTCACCAAAGTGTGTGGCGTGTTCTGCGTGCAATAAACATGCACCCCTTTCATGTGCAGCGGGTACAACTGTTATCAGTAACAGATTGTGCTCAGCGGACAGAATTCGTACGCTGGTTGCTTAATGTAACAGAAAATAATCCACAATTTCTGGAAAATATTTTATTTACTGATGAAGCAACATTTACGAGAGAGGGCGTGGTAAACACGCACAATATGCACACATGGTCATATACAAATCCGCACACTGTTTTCCCGTCGAACGCACAACAAAAGTTCAGTGTGAACATATGGGCAGGTGTCCTCGGCGATTATCTCATAGGACCATATTTACTCCCAGATGTACTCAATGGCAGTACGTACTTGGTTTTCCTACGGGATATCTTACCGCAGTTACTGCAAAATGTGCCAGCAACATTGCGCCACAATATGTGGTTTATGCACGATGGCGCACCGACACATTTTTTCATAGGTGTTCGCAATCACCTCAATTCAACATATCCTGGGAAATGGATTGGACGCAGTGTACCTGTTGCTTGGCCTGCACGCTCTCCAGACCTCAATCCGTTAGACTTTTTTGTTTGGGGACACCTTAAATCGCTGGTGTATGAAACGCCTGTGGATACACCGGAGGATTTACTAGCGCGAATCGTTGTCGCTGCAGGAGACATTCCCAAATCCGTCGGAGTTTTTCGGCGTGTTCGCCAATCTTTACGACGTCGCTGTCGGCTGTGCGTTTCTGTTAATGGGCGCAACTTCGAACACCTATTATAATAATGTCCGTTCGTCTGCCTTCCGACATTGAACTGTGCAGCGCAGTCCAGAAAACTATGCTTCACATATGTCATAAAGTACGTGGAATGTAATTCTTTATTTGTCATTTTTCTTTTATTTTCAACACTTTTTGGCACAGTATTTTGTAAGTCACAGACTGTGGTGTACTCAAATTGTAAATTACAAAGTTTGTATGAATTAATTTAAAATTTAGTGTCTTTTTTAAATTTATAATTAATAAAATTATTATGCTATTTGTTATTATTATTTCCTATCATAAATTATGATGCACATATACATACAATAATTGTCCATGTAAAACATGTACTGAAACTTCTTGCATAGTTACAAATCGCAATATTTTTAATTATTTCCGAATTTTCACCACCAGTTTAATTTTAAAGAATTTAACTTAAGCTTTATATCTATAAAAGACCACTTTAAAATGTAGACTATTATTGTAAAGTTATTTTGGTTCATTCAACTCTTGAATAATTAAAAATGTTGCATCTCAGAAGAAGCATGATCGAAAATGTATAGTTGAGAGTAATTAAAAAGGCGGTGTTTCCAATCGTGAAGCGCGGAGTTTAACCATTGCTAGTGTCAAAGAAAGCGGAGTTGTAACTAAGAAACTGATTAATTTCTCTCACACAATTAAACCGATATGGTTCATTGTAAGCTTTTTCGAAAGTTTTCGGAATGGACCAAATTTTACTACATTTTCCTTGTTGTAGCTAGAGTTGTCTTTTTGGAATTAACGATTAACTATTTTGATGTATATTGGATTTCGTACTTTTTTCACTGTTTCAGGGCTTGTAACTCGCCAATAAATATTGCTATTTTAATACAATTGATGTCATTTTGTAGGTTTTTTTCTGCTCTTTCTAAATATGTGCTTCGGTTTTATGTAGCATTATCGATAGTTTAGCAATGAGGGTTCTTTTACAATTTTCCGAATTTTCATTCTATTTGCTGTAACTTGAAAACTATTGAGATCCGACCAGGCTTTATATACTGATTAATGCTCCATGTGATCTCCTCTATTACCCCTATTAATATTGGACCCTTTTAACGGAACACCCTGTATACAAAGCTTTCTATTCGAAAAAAATATAAATATTGGCATGTATTATTTACATAATTAACCAACATCACTGTTTTAACCTAATCAATTTTCAGAAATATTGCATGAATAAATATTAAAGTTGTTTAATTACAAATCACATTCAATACATATATTTATTTTATTAATAACTATTTTTATGGGGGAGGGGGGAGTTACCTTATATCGTATATATATATATATTTTTATTATTCCGAGGGAGGGGGAAGGAGTTTAAGATATCCTCTTTCACTTATTCCAGTCTTTAATGTACTTAATTCACAAATCTATATAAATTCAACTGTTTAAATATTTTATTGCGAATAAGCTATTTAAATTCATTTTGTAAAAGTTTGGAGGAGAAATTCCTATAAATGTTTATTATTATTAATATAAACAAATCGATCGGTAAATAGAAATTTCCCGTGTACCTAACCTATAATACGCGATTCTTCTGTTAAATAAAACGTCTCCCCCCCTTCCTCGCCAACAGGAATCGACCTACAGATTTGACTGTGGGAAAAGCGTCAATTGTCAATACGAAGTGCCTGTATGAATATATATTTCTGTCGTCCGATAACGCATTCTTTCGAATAGATTTTCAGATATTTTCTGAAAACAGATATGTTCTGGCAACTTTTTGCTGCCAGAAATTTTCTGTTGTTTTACAGAAATATTTTTAACAGTGAAGTAACCACCAATCTTACTAGTGACAACGCACACTAGAACGCCGAAGTAGAACTTCGGAAAATGCCCATCTCAGCGTAACATCCCTTTTGATACTAGAATCTTCCCAGATATCTCGGTGCCGCTTTTGAAATTGAACAGTGTCAATTTTGGAGGTTCAAACAAATGGATACACTTTACAGAAAACAGTGCTAAAATTTCAGTAATTTATCACTCAATAAAAAAATTAATTCCGTAAAAAAAAAAAATTTTAAATAAAATATACTGGTTTGTACAATTTACGTTACAGATTTTGTTTTATAACTTAAGATAAATATCATCGTACTGTCACACATTTTACGTATTTTACAAATTAAACATAAAATTGAATATCACTTTTGAATGCGAGCTAAGATATCAGGTTAAAATGAAAAATGGACTTCCGTTTTATGATTAACAGAAAATGTAAAAGAAATTATTATTCTTAAGTAAAGTTTTATTAGACTTTACTTTGTGTTGTAAAACTTTTAAACTTTTTTATATATAATGTATTATTTTTCAAAATAAATATTTTTTTATTTCAAAGAGAAGTGCATTTAAGGTGTCCGGGACACATTTTAAAATAATTTTTATTTATTGAGTTAAAATTTTGAATTTTTTTGTGATGGTATCATTTGTAAACAAAATCACATGATAAAACTTCTCATAATTAAAAAAAAAAAAAAAATTATTGAAAAAACGGGGTAATTTAAAATCGTTATAACTCGAAATATTATTCATAGAATTTCATTATTTTTTTTTTCATTTTAATAAACAGAAATATATAAGTTTTAATTCTGATTCACATTTTTAAAAATATTAATTTATTAAAAAAATATAAAAATATTTAACGAAAAAAAAATGGTGGAACTTAAAAAAAAAAAAAAATCATATTTTCAAAAGTAAATATTTTTTTGAAATATGCTGAATCAAAATTAAAGCAAAACAATTCAAAAAGATATGTTCCAAGTTTGAACACGGTATCTTTAACGGTTTTCGAGTTATAAGAATTTAAATACGCGGAATGGTGAAAAAACCTATCATGAAGAAAATAGCATGTTTTACAAGAAGTCGTTTACATTGCTTGAAAGCTAGATTTTGAAAACAAACCAAAACGAAAAAAAAATATTTTTTGTTCTAATTCAGATAGAAACATGATTTAAATGTCATTTTAAGCAGGAAGAAACAAAGAAATTTTTCATGTAATAAAATGTTTTTGCAAAATTTGAAGATTTTTGTGTCCCGGACCCCCTTAAATAAATCTAAATGTGTATTTCGAAAAAGTGTCATTACTTTTCTTTAGAAGGCTAGAAAACTAAATCATATTTATGAAAATTTTAGCAATTTCTGTAATTTGCTTTGACAAGAGTTTAATTTCAATGTAAATTTTCTATGAATTATGGCTTCTACTGAAAAAAGATATTTTTCTTATTTATGTTAAATGAATTCCATGTGACGTTTCATTTACAGCGTACATTATCAGTTATAGGTTAACTCCGGGAGAGTCGCCGCATACGAGATAGATGCCGCACCCTATGTATTTCTTGTAATTATTGATAGATGGTCGTCAAACGCACAGTATAGGTGCGCAATGAGATTATTTTAACCAGTGTATAGCGTTAATCCCATTTCTATGTTTACTTATAGAAGTACAATCCTTATTTTGACGTAAGTGCATGATTTCACTGTTCAGACTTTTAAACACGTTATGCTTATATACTTTTCATACACTAATTACTAAATTCATGCATGATTCTGAAGTCAAAACTAAGTGTAGCGTAACACAAAACACTGCAAAATTTACTGTTAACGTACAGAAAACTAGTTCGGTCAAAAGCATATCAAGAGAGTCATTGGAGAGACGCTCCTAACTTTTGATGAATTGACAACGCTACTTCCACAGATAGAGTCCTTACTATATTCGCGTACATTTCTAAATGTAAATGACAATTATATTTACAGTGTATATTATATCACTGCCTCATATTTCTTTACAGGTGTTATTCTGATATCGGTTCCTGATGATTCCCCATCTGTTGCAAATAGACCTAGAAATCGCTGGAAGATCTTATAGAACAATGGCTTTAATAAGAGCTGGAAACGAGACTACTTTGCTTCTCTACAAAAGGTGGTCGAAGTTGAAAACTGCATCGACTAAAATCCTAAGGAATGACGTATTTCTACTTTTGGATGACAATGAACCACCTGGTTTCTTCCAATTGGGCTTATACTAGAAGTACACTCAGGTAAAGATGGCCTCATAAGAGTACTGAATGTAAAGACACAAAACTTCAAATTTAATACCTTAATTATCTCGCCTGTGACATTCACGGACAGTGTAGGCTACTTTTTTATTCATATTGTTTAATTCCCAGCAGTTTTTAAAACTAGTGTAATTGGTTTTATACTCGCACAATTTTATCTAAAATTAAATAAAGTTAATTTTATACTTCAATATTTGAATATTTATACTTCATTCAAACAATCTGAATTAAAAAAAATTAACCTACACATATCGGGCGAGACACTGAATGGGTTAAGGGACCGGTCACAAAAATATCAGTACATCATCTGTATCAGGACCACCGCCCCCTGAATACTAGGCCTGAGCGCTAACAGAAAAATGGCGGCTATTGTAGGCGGTTTTTTTTAACGTATGTACGGTCCCTTAAATTTTGACACCAGTATATTATAAGAGATTTCTTTGACCTTGCTTAATCTCAGATAAATAAAGCAGAAAAAATTAAAAAAATATATTGGTACGAATATTTAAGTGACCGTACACACGCTGAAAAAAATCCGCCTTCTGCAGCCGCCATTTTTGTGTCAGCGCTCAGGCATTACCGTCTCAATACTCAAGGCCACCGGACTGATTTCGTGACGTACCAAATGAAGATTATTGAGCGGCGGTATATAATACCTACCGCTAATACCACCTACGATTAATCATTATTTGCACAAGAAAAATTTTAGGAAATTTTAGTTTTGTGACTTTAGTGGGGGAAAATCGTAAAATTGCTTTTCATTATTTTGAAATAAAATTTTTCTAAATTTCGGGTGAGAATTAAGCATTACACAAACGCAATTGCTTGCCTTTCAAGGGGTTAATCTTCATTTGGTATGTCAAGAAATCAGTCCGGAGGCCTTGAGTATTGAGACGGTAATTGCTCAGGCCTAGTATTTAGGGTGCGGTGTCAGGACTAATGCTCAGATAGTGTAGAAGGAGTTTTACGTCCAGAAAATACTCCAACTTCTATTTTAGAACTAACTCAGGGATGAGAGCGCTCCGACCCACAGGGCTGATTTTCACCACTAAATTTTAATAGTATTATTTGCTTTATTAAATCTCAGAAATTCTATCATTAAATAAGGCGAGAAATACCATTAAAATTTAGTGATAGTAAGCAGTTATTTGGGTCGGAGCACTCTCATCCCTATAACTGCGACTACTGCTACTATTAAGGGAAAAAACTTTTACTTCCGCCTTTGAGAAGGTACTTCAACTTTCATTCTCAGAACAAATGCGTCAAACTCACTTTTCACCGCAGAGAACTAAGTAGCAGCGCGAAATTTCGCTACTTTATAATTACATTAGAACGTCAGCAATGTTTAATGAATTGTATATTACAACAAAGTTATGATTCCTGCACGCCATATTATGTACGCAACATGAATCCTTTGAAAAGAAAGTTAATATATATTTTGTAAATCTCAACTAGATATTGTTTCATTTCAACTACGCACAATTTTTAATACGAACTGTTCTAAAAAGAAATTTATGAAAGCCAAAATATGTATGTAAATTTTTGTGAAATTTTGTATAAATTACACATTTTATTTTATGCGAGTTTAAAAAGTAGGGATAAACATGCCCGAGTAAAACAATAGAAATCTTGCGTAATCTCTCTGTGTAGTACAAGATGTTTGAAACTTGCTTTTACTTATAACACATACATCAAATTAATAATCATTAAAAGAGACGAGAAATTTTCATGTGAAACTTCTTAACACTCTCGCTGCGCAACCCGAGATTTTCGCGGGGATGCATTTTCCCGTCTAATTAATCATCCTTGATTATTCCCACCAGTTATTTTTCTTTTGTAAATTTTGCCTTATTAAATTGGAGCATTTTCCCGATTCAATTACACAAAAATTTTTGTTTTGAAAAACCGGTGACAAAAGATGCTATTTTAATTATTTTGAAGCTATTTTAATAAAACAATTACACAGCGAGAGGGTAAAACGAAAAAAATATTCGAAAATTAAAAAAAAGTGAATTAAAAGGAATTTTATCTCCTAAGTGAATTAAACAATTCTTTTAAGTCTCTGAATATTTTTAAAAAGATATTGAGAAATCCAGAAGGCTTTTTACCTAAGCTGCTTAAAAAGTTGTCTAATTTGGCATTTTTGTTGATTTTCCTATATCACATTTCGAGAAACTAAAGAATTTCGACAAATGTGAAAGAAGAATGAGGATAAGAAATCGGGTATTTTGTAACTTGCATTCTTCAACAAGAATGTTTCTTATCAAGACGAATTAAATTGAAAATTTTAGAATTGTATATCAGGATTTTCTTATTGGTGTGTTTTTGGTTTCAGCATGTAATTTCTGAAGAACTGTTAAAGAACATATGCGCATGAAATGTACATACATAACATTTTCAGGGGCAATGTATTTCTAATCCTAAAATTCTGAAACGATTGACCGACACTAGAACTTAAAAACAATTTTTTTTAAAATATATAAAAGCTTTTCATCACGTACGTAATAAAATGTAGATTTTCATTCCAAAATTCTAGTGTCTATGTGGTATTTCACAAATAAAATTAAGTACGACATATTGCATCCCACCGCAGTTCAAGGGTTTAAATAGTATATTCATATATTTAAAAATAAAAAGAACACAAGATTTTTTTCTTCTGTTACCTAATGGTTTATTTCTTTGTTGATAGGATATTTGTTTG
The DNA here is from genome assembly GCA_963932465.1 of Maratus speciosus. NCBI lineage: Eukaryota > Metazoa > Arthropoda > Arachnida > Araneae > Salticidae > Maratus > Maratus speciosus. Next base: position 31,763,539 of record OZ010787.1, on the reverse strand, counting down.
AGTCATTAGTATTTTATCCCCTTGATGACGGTGTCTCATTTTTGGATCACTTAATTTTAATACCTAATAGGTACACTGGCACCAACGTTGCCAGTGCGCTATTTGTTTTAATTCAGATTTTTTGATTGGAATAACGTTATTTAAATTGCCAAATTTCCATTATTTAACAACGTATTAATTATGGTAAAAACTGTGGGAATTTCACCATTTCAAAAAAATGGTGTTAATTAGAAAATCTTGATTTAAAAAATGTAGCCCACAGGTAACACTGATTGCCACAATAATTTTGAAATAAAAATTTTATTTTACTAAGCATGTGAAGAAAAAAAAAAAGTCACTTACTTTCAAATAAATCTGTTCCTAAAATTCTGGTATTCAATCATTTCAGATTTTTACGGAAAGATATATTTTGCCCTTCTTGAACCGACGATTTGTCGAGTAGAAAATTGGCATTGCAGATTAAGCTCAGGATTAAAAAATACATTTTGTATCTGGAATAAAAATTTAGTCGCTTAATTATACTTCAGCTTGCATTAATCACCCCGAACCTAAATAAATTTTCATTTAAAGCAGTTTTTATATTTTTAACAATCTCAACGCCGTGAACTGATTCATCCATTCACCAAGCTATAGGCTTCACTGCAACAGAATCATTATTTCAATTAATATAGTTCTACAGATATAAAGAAATTTTAAAACATTGAGTAATGATTAATACCCCAAGAATTATATTCATATACGTAATTATATTTCTAATTCATGTTGGAAAAAATCATCATTTTTTAGCATTAAAAAAAAATAAAGAGAAAACAACGTTACAATATTGCCCTTTTGATGGGCAGTCAGGGGGTAGTTATGCAAATTTATGTTTAGATAATACAAAATTTTGAAAATTTCAACAGTATAACTACCGTCAACTGGGATATCTTTGGCCAAAATTTCCCTGTTTCATGGCAAGTTCAGCATCTCCATTCTCTTATTTTATTTAAAAAATGAATATCATGTTATTTTTTTGTTTTCTAAGAACACATGGAACCACACCATTATCATAAACCATAAATTGTTTTTGTACGTTTTGCATCAATGTTACCTTGAATTGGGGGTAACTTTGGCCCATGTGTCAAAACGATTCTTATAGGGCCTGCAACATGATGTGGACTAATGTTACCCCATTGAAAAAGACTGGGTAGAGAGGGTAAGACGTGTAACCATGGAAAAAGACAGTAAATTAGAATATATTTTAATTAAAAATATATTACAAAACTCATAAATATTGCTTAACGTGAATTGTACAGATCTGTGTCTAAATACGTGTTTCTCATAGATAGAAGCTTAGTTGGACTAATTTTTTCAACAATATCGTTCCATTCATACACCATCGAGTCCGGTAGCTGTGGTTAACGCCAATACTTTAACTTCTTTAACCATACCGTCAACTACACAACTCTTCTTTGATTTCAAAGTAATACTTTTAAGGTAAACATTGGTATTAAATAGCACAAGTACAAAATTTCCAACATTAAGGTCATCTTTGTCAATAGATTTCTGGTTCGGTTAAGTTGAAACCAATATGAATGAATTTTTAGCAGAATTATTGTTTGTATAAGCACAAATGTTTATTTTCAAAAGTATACCAAAATAAACATAGCATTACCTCAAAAAATTCAATGTTTAAATTTAACATAATAAGAAAATGCTCTCCTTCAAATATAACATTTTTGTATGCATTGGCATAAAAATATACATGCAAAAATATATACAAAAATTTGAATGAAAATTGGTTAGGCCGATAAAAAAACGCTTTTTTTTTAATCTCAGGAAAGACACCGCATACTCCTACGTTAGACCTTGAACTATACTAATGAGTTTATAATAACACGTACTTACCAAGGTCCAAATGAATTAATTTACAAAAGTTGTAAGAGCTAAATTCTCACTGTCTTCGCACCTTTTTGTTTGACTGTTGCCGCCACGGCTGAAACTTGGCGAATTACAATGAGCTGCCAGATTTAAGCTAATGCTACCACCTATATTTTAAGAACAAAGCTTTGTAATATCTCAAGCTATGTAGAAAATGTAGCATACGTAATCATTTTTTCTCAATTTTTCCAAATTTACCCTTAAGGGGACCGGGAAAGCAAAATTCAACCAAAAAATCGATTTTTACTTTTTTATATCATTAAGTAGTTTAAACTTTTATCTTTCCAATGATATTCACACATGTTTATATATAAAAAAAATAAGTGTTGAAATTATTCATTCTTTCTAAGAGTACTTCTCAGCTTAATGGCCATTTAAATCTTTAATTTACTTTTTCTCAAAACTTGGATTTTTCATGCTTATGTTCTTTTTTCTCAATATCTATTAAACTTAAGAACTCAGATTTTTTTAATACTTATGTTATATTGTATACTTTAACACAGGGATTTATTGATTTGTTGAGCATTATTTATTTTAGGCAGTGAAATCTTACCAAAAAAGTTAATTTAAAAATGACTTTCAATAAATACTTAATAATTAATTTTGAGTTTCACTTAGAAAGAAAATGGTCTGTTAAAATACGTAAATCATGTTATTCTAACTACTCTAAAAAATTTAGACCTCTATCTTTCACCATTTCTGAAAAAAATGGTGCATAAAGTTGGTGAATTTAACATGGCGGAGATAGGGCTTTCCCAGTCCCCTTAGGGGCCAAAGTTACCCCAGTTAACGTTACCTAAAAAAGATATTTTTTAAACAATAAAAAGGGAAATTTTGGTTAAGTTTACGCAGATTAAAATGAAACATATTTTTTGAAAATTAAGTGAAAAAGTACTGAGAAGGTTCTGTGATACGACTGGGCGTTATGCTCAAAATCGTAATTTTGAGAAAAAGGAATTCAAAGATTCAGAAACGCTGTTTCACCTCTGAATGAGTATATTTCTAAAAGCCATTTATTCTCTTCTAATGGAAATTTCAAGGAAACAAGGCTATTAAATATTCAGAAAAGATAGGAGTTAAACATATGAAAAATTAACTTTTTCAAGATTTAACAGTCCTGAGACCTCTTAAAACAATCCATTGAAAAGGAACAGTGAAAGTCATGTAAGTATTTTTCAAATTACATTCTATGAATTTTTAATGTATCTCAGTACGACTTTTTTTTTGCGCTTCCAAAATATTTATAAAGGCATAGCTGCCAACGTTTACGCTTTCTTCATACCACTAAAATTTTATAGTAAGTATTTGGTTATTTAATCACCGAAACCTCACGATTAAACAAGGCTAAAATCTCTGTTAAATTTTAGCGTTAGCAAAAAAGCGTAAAAGATGGCAGCTATGATAAACTTTATCATAGTAGTAAATTATAAAGTTTTTAACACAGCGGTGTAAAAATCTCGGCGCAAGCGGGAAGTCTTCTACCACTACATTTCATTCATTATGTTCCGTCTAATATTTCTTCTGATATTTTTGTAAGAACGCTAATAAAATTTAAGAACTAATAAAAGTAATAAAAAACTAATAAAATTTATTGGAGAGAGTCTGCCCGCTGGCGCCTAGATTTTTACACTTCTGTTCTAACATGTTCCTGTTTTTCAGTCATAATAAGAACTCATGTATAATACAAACAATCGTTTATTACAATTCAGCATAAGGGAAATTAGCTCTTGCAACTGAGCTATCTCAAAAATATTGCTCAGACAGTTATTTCAATCTTTAATTTTAATATATTTCACCAGTCGATTATTCATAAATCACTGCACAGCTTAACTATCTCTAGCACTATATATTTGATTAGCTGGATAGCTGACTAAAAAGCACAATCCCCTAGGCGTATGACTTATGTTAAATACGATTCATTAAGTTACAGTCAAATAATAAAATGAACATATGAGTTGCCAAGTATTATCTTAGAGAAAATGTTGTTCATTAAGATCGCAGCTTGTTTCGATTCCATAAACCAAATTGTCTGTACTAAAATACTGGTATACAAAAAGCCGAAAACGTGGCATCTCTGATCACAGCCTTTCCACCAGATATTACCATTGTGCATTTGTTAGGAAAGTAGAATGCGCATTTATTCATTTCAGTGATAGTATTCAACGATACTCACAGACACTGGAATTTCGAAAAATGTGATTAATCCATCACAAGATAACAAAATTATATTAAATAAAAGAACAGTATTTTAATTTAATGTTGAAGATTATATTTTATTGTATAAACGTAATATTGCACAAAATATCGTAATTTCCGACGTATAATCCGCGGATCAAACAATAATTTTTCTACCCAGAAGTTTTTAAAAATAAAATGTAACTTTTTAGATCGCGGTAAATATTCGGCTTTAATTACTAAATAAAATTTCTGGGTCCAAACAGAATAGTTTGATCCGCGTATTATACGCCGAAAATTATGGTACATTTGTATATCTGTAAGAGGATATCAACTTTATCCGTTCGATTTTTATGTTGTACAGTATATGATATAATCGTTCAAATTTAAATAAACAGAACTGAATTAGCGCAAAAATATGAGTCTCAAATGTTCTGTCACGACCACAGTTTTTTTTTTTTTTACGCTGTGCTATTCTCTTCAGCTGAAATTAGCATCGAATGAAAAACTAAGAAATATTTTAAATGTAATATCGACCGCTTATGATGCTAATTCAAGGGTAGATGAAATATAATAGTCTTTTAATATCTCTTGAATTTTTTTTTTATACTTGTTGTTATGTCAGATATTATATACTGTTTGGGGTCTGGAAATTTGTTTGGTTTTGTTTTATTTTTCGTACATCAATTTAATTAGTCGATGTAAATAATAATATACATCAAGCACCTAGAGCGGTTTCACAAAATATAATTATCATTTTTTCAATAAATTAAAATATCAAGCCTATTGAAGTTCGGCACAAATTTAATTCTTAATTCGAAAATGATGAACACCGCATCAATACGTAAGTGACAATAGTTAATTAAAAATGGCCGTGAATAAGTTGAAAGAAGGCGATCCAGTACGGAATAGGGCACAAAAATCTAAATTGCTCCATTAAAAGAAAAACTGATAAAGTTCTTCTTGGTGCTGCGGTGTATTCTTTACGTCAAATTTAACCACGACGGACGTGCGTATATGCGGAATAATGATGTGAGTTTTTCGAAAAAATTAAAAAAATGCACGCCCGTTTTAATATGTTCCATTTCTATCTAAACGTTCATCTTCCAGTTACAGAAAAGATGCTCGGCAGTTGGCCAACTGTAACAGCTAAATTTTAATAGTATTCTTCGCTTTATTTAATGGCGCATTTTCTTAGGTTTTACACAAGGTGAAGAATACTATTTACATTATTGCCGTTAATCAGCCCATTTCTGCGCATCTTTTCCACCACTGATCTTCTCTGGGAATACCTCACACAACCTGTGTAATAAAGCAGAAACTTCAATGTAATTCACTAAAGTACATTATTTATAGTTTAAACTTATCACTTTCTGACTAACATTTTTTTAAACACTCTTAAAGAAGCATTAGGAAATGTAAGATATTCATAGGATAAAGAAAACAAATAATTTTTTCTGTTTGATTCATACACATCCTAATACGTTTTATTATACAACGATAAAAATGAACCTTCCCAATATGTTGAAGAACTTGTGTAGATGTTTAAGAATACTAACTAGAAAAATATAATTGCTATATTTTTTGTAAATAATATTAAAATATAATCAATTAAAAATGTGTCCCTTATTATATGATCAATCCTCGTTATAGCATGCGTAATAACTGCTTGAGCTGTTTCTCTCCATACGCTTAGGCTTCAAGAAAATTTATTCTAGGGCGATCAAGAGAAATATTTCATTTTTGATATTCTCATTCAAGAAATCCCTAAAGAATTCTCGAAAATTCCATGCCGTTTTTATTCCCCCTTTTCTGCATTTTATACACAAGAATGTACTAAACGTTATATACCGTATAAATGGAAAAATGCATACATCTTATCCTCAAGACTTCAGGATGCATACGCAGATAGCCAGAAAGGTCTCATGAACAACATAGGCTAGTAAAAATTACTTATAATTTTTCGGTTGGACACTTTTAGTTTTTCGAAGGCCTAGCTAAATCAACCAGATCCACCAAGAAGATTATCTAAATTATGGACCATATTATGTGATTATGCGTCATTTACATTAATTTCCATGCAGTTCTCATGAGATGTTCTTAGCCTTTCCCAGAGCACACTGCGGTGAGCTGAGGAACATGCTATCTTATGAATACAGAGGGTAGCTGAAAACGTTGTCCTTCATGTGGAAAATGTTTTGATGTAACACAATAGATAGACTATCGTAAATGTGTGCTATTTGTGCAATTCAATAAAAAATGCCCTATGGTGGCGACATATTCAACTTTTGTTTTCGCTCAAATGAATTCCCAATCTTTCGTTATGTCCTGCAAGAAATTCCACAAATTTCTGAATAATAGTTTAATCTGTAGACAAATTTCAAATAGGGTCGTTTAATTATGGACCCCTTGTATATGTATTACAATAGATCCTCGATTATCCGAATTAATTGCGCCCGGACATTTTTCGGGAAATCGAATTTTCGGATAATGGAGAATGCTTTAATTTCAAGATTAAGGAGAAGTATATGCAATATTTCTTATTATGGTAACAAGTGCTTAATAAAAATAAAGCAATAGAAAAATAGAAACAACAATAAATTACCAGAATTTTAATTTTGTGATTAAGTACCTTTTACATATATCACAAATGTTTGAAAAAAAAAAAAAAAAAAAACGTTTTGTTTGTCGCAGTTACGATTGCTTTTGCTTTGAAGCTCTATCACGGTGTTTTTTAATATTATTAATTCACCAGTATCACAGTCTTTCTACTGCTCCAGCTATGCAAAAACTTTTTCAAAACATTCAAAAGCTTCAGAGTGGCTAATCTGTTCGTTTTCTTCATTATTCTCCACAGCTTACGGGAGCTCAAGTTAAATTCAAAGGAACTCTAAGAATGGTGATCGAAAATATTTCTATGCACCGATAAAAAGGACCGTTTAGGAAGTTTAAAAAGTACCGATAATGAATATGATAGTTTAAAATAGTTTTCAAAATGGATTTTGCACACAAAGAAGATGATAAAAAAAGAGCTTTAACAATGAATTTCGGTTAACTGAGAATTTTGATTAAAAGAGTTTCGGATAAAAGAGGTTCTACTGTATTTTAAGAATTATTGGAAAGTACGATAATAGCGTTTACTTAAGTGGTAACATCAACATTTTCCTTAAATTTATGCAAAATCTGATCTTTTTGAAAGAAAATTAAATTCAAAGAAACAAGAACAACTTTCATAATAGAATTTTGTAAAAAAGACTACAATTATAAAAATACCAATTAATTGATAATTTTATGTAGTGACCAGGAATAATCTCACTCGTAAGAAAATGGTGCTCATAATTTTAACGAACTAGCACGCATGAATATTATCTTATAAAGTTCTTAACCCCTTGAGGGGCACCGGTATATATTATATACCACCTACGATTAAGGAAGTTTTACACCAGAAAAATTTTATTAAATTTTACTTTTCTAACTTTGGTGGAAAAAAAAAAGGGCCGCAAAATTGCTTTTAGTTAATTTAAAACTGAATTTTTCAAAGATTCCGGTGGGAATTCAGCATTTCACAAACGTAATTGCTTGCCCCTCAAGGGGTTAAAAGCTATCCACGCGAGTATTCTTTTTACGAGAACACTTTTCACATATCCTACGCAAGAATATATTAGGTATACCGGAAAGTTCTGTCCGATAATGTTCTTTCACGTCTATTTTTTTATTCTGATTTTTTTTTCATTAGCACCACTTTTTTGAAATGGTAAAATTCCCTTTGTTTTCACATTTCACATAAGGTGAAAACATTGCGAATTTTACCATTTCAAAATATTGGTGCCAGTGAAGAAATCTGAATTTTTAAAAAGTAGGCGTGAAATAACAATATCAAACAGAATCTTCTGGTAGACCTAATATTTCCTTGTTCAACCTCACTGCCTTTTCAAGTATTGAAGACGAATTCTACCATCTTTTGTTAATCAGAAGCGAAAACTATTTTAACCATTTAACTTTGTATTGTACTGTTTTGAGTTTTGTGGCTGTTCTGTTATTTTTACTGTGCTTCTGCCTCTCTGTGTAGTTTATAGTAAAATATAAGCAATATATATATTAAAGTAGTACGCCATTAAATTATTTTTTTTAAATGTAAGAGAGTTAAAAGGCTAATTTTCATTTAATTATGGTATTTAGTATCATAAAAAAATATTAATCAAAAAATCTTAAAGGGCGTAGCCCGATAAGCATTGGAAATATGCCTTGCAATCAAATTTCCTGATTTTTTCAACAGATGTGGCTACATATTAGACAATAAATTTCCCCTATTATCACCCTATAAATATTGATATTTAATGAGATAAAAATGTTTTTTCGATTTTTTAAAAAACGGATTTTCTCAAAAACCGCAGCACGGAATTTCATGCCATTATCTGAGGCTATATAGATACCAAAGATTCATAACTGGTAATTTTTGTATAATTTTCTGTTTATAAAAACTGTGGGAAATAGCGAAATAAAAATTAAAAAAAAAATAAAAATCATATCTTTTGTTTATCCGAAAATTACCATTTTCTTGTGAAAAATTCCCCATATGTGTCCGTATATTCTGTATAAATGCCGAATGTCTGCGTTTGGTACTACATATAAATATTTACAAAAATGTATATTAAAATTATTGAAATTCATTTTAAGGCGTTATTTTGGGCGGAGCTACTCAACTTCGACATCCGAAGAATTTTTGGTACAAAGTCAGCAGACAATATTTCAACTAATTTATTTTATATTCCATTAAGCATATAAGCCATGTTTTTCAACTGCATGTTCATTTTGATATCGAAAGCGTTGAGAATTATGCTTATGTGTTCATTAAAATTTAAAATTCAGCAATTGTGTAACTGTTTTTTCAAACATTCTTCGGGTGTCGAAGTTGAGTACCTCCGCCCCAAATAACGCCTTAAAATGAATTTCAATAATTTTAATATACATTTTTGTAAATATTTGTATTTAGTACCCAACGCACACTTTCGGCATTTATATAGAATATACGGGTACATAAGGGGAATTTTTTTACAAGAAAATAGTAATTTTCGGATAACCATAAGATATGATTTTATTTTTTTTTTAATTTTCATTTCGCTGTTTCACACAGTTTTTATAAACAGAAAATTATACAAAAATTACTAGTTATGCATCTTTGGTGTCTATATATCTTCAGTTAATGGCATGAAATTCCGTGCAACTGTTTTTGAGAAATCCGTTTTTTAAAAAATTGAAAAACATTTTTATCTCAAAAATATCAATAGTATTTATAGGGTGATAATCGGGGAAATATAATGTCAGATATGTAGCCACATCTGGGCAAAAAATCAGGAAATTTGATTGAAAGGCATGTTTTCAATGCTTATCCGGCTATGCCCTTTTAGAAAGCAAATACGTTGGTAAATTTATTAACTTCTTTTCTGTTAAAACTAAATATGCGTATACGAAAAACACGGGGCTGCTGATACATCTATCACTTGTGGTTCTTTAAAAACTTATATTACAGAATAACGTGCTGTAAAATTAAAGAATATTTTTAATATCTTTGCTAAGCATTATATAAATACCTTTAGAGATGGGATTTCCGCTTTTTTCATACCAGTATTTTCTAAGAGAAAATTTTGTTCTCTTAAATAGCAAAAGTGTGCTGATTAAAGAAAATATAATTTTCTGTAACAAAATACTAGCGGGCTTCTTATCCCTGTACCTTTACGTTTATAATAAAGAAAGTAATCTTTCTACGCTGATTAAAATGATCTTTTTAAATTACTCTTAAATTAGACACAAAGTCATAATCAGTGAAAAATAATGCCCATTTTTAAATGAAACACTAAAAACTTTACAAAATATCACACACAAATGTAGTTTTTCTCAAGAAGTCCTATAAAAATTTTAAACTTCTTCATTTATTTTACATGAGAACCCAAGGAATTCCCCACTGAGCAATAAAAAGTTTTGGAAAGATACTATGATTTTATGGCTTTGCCTTTTTATTTTCTAAATTTTTCCAAAAAATTGAACTTTACTATTTAATGTTATTTTCTTATACAGTATTGTTTAAACGAAACATCAACAAATATGCTATCATAAGTTTTAATTAACTCTGATTTAGACACGTAATAATAAATTAAAAAGAACAATCGCATTTCTTTATTTTATAAAATAGTGTGAGAGGAAAATATTTCGCTGTTACAAAATTTATTATATCAAATATTGTTTATGAAAATAAACTTCGTTATTAATTTCTCAAACTTAGAATAATGTTTTCGGATTTTTAATAATAACATTGAAATATCAATTAGTGATTATTCATAGTCTAAAATATTATTTCCATCTAGACTTTAAAAACACTGCGGTCTGAAGCAACATTAAATCACTGGCGACGTACAATATGCGCCATCATTTTAACGGCTACAGAACTGTTTTTAAACTTTTAATAATACCGTCGGTTCGTGTATTGTTCAGTAGAAGAATAAAAATAATGAATATTGAACCAAATTGTTTGTGTATGTTTTGGCTTTAGCCAGCATGCCCCTCCCCCCCCCCGCAGAATTGGGAATATTCCCCTACCATGGGGATCTCTAATAGCAATTTTTGTACTATGTTCAACATTGTACCATCGAAAAATGTATAAAGTTAGGCATAGAATTGAACCAAAGTTTTTGACCGTGCCCAGAGAGTCCTCCTTTAATTTGGAAATATTCCGCCGGAAGGGAGCATTGTAATAGCTATTTTTGTATCATCGATAACTGTATGAAGTTATGCATAGAATTGAACAAAATTTCATGTGTATGTTTTTGGCTACGGCCAGCAGGTCTCATGTGAATTTAGAAACAATCAGCCGGAATGGAGCGCTGTAAGAGAGACCTTTCTCGCAATCATACTTCTGTTGCATATCGTCTGTTCCTTTCTTTCTTTCTAACCGATGACCAGGCCCCTACCTGCCGTGTCTCCCCAGCTGAACGGGTTTGATACATGGTATCGAAACGGTGATCGCCTAATCGCCGCGTAACGGCAATAAATCTGACGAGGGCCTAGTTCTTCATCCTATCGACTGTGCCTACTGCTTAGATGTGAACTTAGCTAACCGCTTGAAGGGCACCGATATATATTATAAACCACCTACGATTAATGAAGTTTTACACCAGAAAAATTTTATTAAACTTTACTTTTCTAACATTGGTGGAAAAAAGCCGTAAAATTGCTTTTACTTATTTTGAAACAGAATTTTTCAAAGATTCCGGTGGGAGTTCAGCATTTCACAAATGTAATTGCTTGCCCCTCAAGGGGTTAAAAATGTTACTTAACATTTTGATCTTGTTGTTTTGCACCTGCACTTTGCTACTCAAATTGGCCTCGTAATTTAGAGCCTTGATCAGGTGACGAGACCTTCACCTGGCAAAGCACCTCCAGAGGTATAATTCACAGGTAACTTGGAGGACTTTGCACCTACGACGGATTTTTACATGCACCAGGCGCCGTTAGCTTACATGGTGGGCATCGACTGACTCCAAACCGATCGACCGGCAATTCAAATTCAGCTAACACGGCGATTCTCAAGCAGCTGATATACAGCAGAATTCCAAAGCACGTCCATTCGTAAAATAATAAAATGATTGATTGACACCGAAATTTACAAACTAATTTGTTTCAAAATTGGTTAAAGTTCTTCGCCACGTTTTTCATAATTGGAACATTTTCCTTCTAAAATTCAGGTGTCAATGCGGCATTTAGGAATTAAAATTAGGTGGTCCAAATATTAACCACCGCCCTTGAATGGGTTAAGAATAACTCGTCTTTACTATGATTAGTAAGATAAAGCAGAAACTTAAGAGTAAAATCAAAGGTGGTGTAATATTGAATTAATAACACTGAGTATGAGCATGTGTAACGACGTATTGAAATATTAACATGCATGAGTAAGATGAAAATTTAGAGACTAACACATCCGACTAGTTATACTGTGCGTGGAAAATATGGCCCACCTGTATTGAAGTATAAAAAAATTAGTATCTTTATTTTTTTTTTTTTTTGTTGCGTTATTAAGTATACAAAATTTTATATCTTACTGTGGACATGTAATTTATTTTAAATTACTTTCAAACGCTCTTTTTAGATGAACTTAATGTACCATACACAATGGTCGTCTATCATAAACTTAATAGCTGATAATGCTGCGCTGCTAATGAAAGCAGATAAAAGCTAATTATAAAATTAAAAGTAATAAGAACCCAAGAGAAATGTTTTGCAATAAAAATCACAGTGGCAGTCATGGCTCTCGATGGTCGTATCTCTCTGGCGGATCTGTATTATTTTCTAAGTAAGTCGCTGAAATATTTCTTCCACATAATAAACTGTAAATATCTAAGTAGTGGAGGAAAGCTGAAATTTTTCTTATTATCGCAATTTGTGTGTTTCCACATACTTTTTATACATTGATCAACAGCACTTCATTTTACTATCAGTGAAAGCCACCGAAAATATGGCGCGAATGGCGCTAAACGGCCGTAACAAAAAGTCGAAATCCCTTTCTGTTCGGGGAATCAGAGTTTCCCTTCGGAGAATTGTAGGGGGCGCTTTTACCTACTGTGTCTAATGAAGAATTTGCCTTGAACGTTTGTGTTTTCTTAGGTATAACTTAGCTAAAATTGCGATTATTTTTTTATTAACCCTTTCATTCCCATGGTAGAATACGTTCTAGAAATTACGTAGTTCAAAGAATCCGAATTTACACCAGAAAATTTTAATGTTAAATTTCGCATTATTCAAATATGGAAATGGTCTGTTATTAAATAAACTAAATATTTCTATTTTAATTTTCTGGTATGAACTTGGAATATCGGAATTAAAAATCCGCTAACATCATGATGCCATTTGGGCTCACTGGGAGTGCAAGGGTTAAAAACCGGTTCATTACTGCATTGCTCATTACTGTTCCATTATTGCAACGATCAACTAAAAAAATTCCAGAAATTTATTTTCATGAATTTCCTTCAAATTTGGAGCACAAACTGTTGAAAGAACAAAAAAAAAAAGACTTGTTGATTCTTTAAAATAATGAAACCTGTAAAAAAAAAATTATTTATTTATTAGTTATTGTTCCCCCGTATTTCATGATCAGCACCTATAATGTTTAAATTTGCTGAAAAATTTTCACAATGTATACATATTTATATTTTTCTAAATTAAGAATCGTGTTATTTATTTATTTTTTTTTTTTAAGAAAAAAAGTCTCCATGATTTGATTGCTGTATATTGGCGAAATGACCTGCTTTTTTATATTATAAAACATGTAAATATATTTTTATTTTTATCGTATACTTTTATACGATAACTGTCCAGAATTAGAATATTTAATTTTATATGTGATTTTGTAATTTTTCTAAATGCTTGTATAGTTAAGATTAGCCCATATAAAGGTTAAATGTATTGAAATCGTTCGCAATGTACTGATATATATATATTTTTTTATAAATAATTAAGAATTATGGAAATATCCATGTTTAAAAAAAATCGATTTGAGTTGACTGTCGGATATTGGCGAAAAGACCTGTTTATTTATTTATTTATTTATTTTTTTATTATGAAACATGTAAATATATTTTTATTTTAACCGGTTACTTTTATACCATGACTGTCCAGAATTAGGATATTTAATTTTACATGTTATTTTGTAATTTTTTGTATACTTAAATATTTCAGATCAACGCATATAATGGCCAGATTTAGTGAAAATTGTTTGCAATGTATGGACCAGTGGTGGCCAACTGTAGCACGCCGGATACAAAAAACATTTTACAGAAAAAGTCGACTTCTTGAATCGCAGAGATTCGATACTTACATAAGGCAATGATTACTGTAAAAATTTAGATGTTGCGAGCGTGCCACAGTTGGCCACGCCTGGTATAGACATATACAGGGTGTCCGAAAAGTCTGGAAACTGTAGAATAACTCGAGAAATACAAAGTAGATTGAAAACGAAAATATACGTGTTAAATATTTTTAAAAAAGCTACTCAGTGATACCAAATTTGATCCCCGCAACTGACCCCCCGGGGGTCAGAGGGGCTCCAACTTTGAAATTTTGAATGATAACCCCCATTTTTTATTGCAGATTCAGGTTCTCCGGACAAAAAAACGTAACTTTTGTATTTAACATTTTTTTCTAATCCTCGTTGATCACGGTGTAATTGAGCAAATAAAACAGAAACATATTTTGGTTTTCCCAACCAGGTTTTGACATCTCGAAATCTGGTTGGCGAGAACTTTTGACGTCAGAGTTGCCGTCTTTTGCGGAAATAGTGTTTCTCAAAAACAATCAGTGGAGATTGTTTTCATGGCGCTTTATATGCTTTTTCCATAAAAATTAATAGAAATATATTAAATTAGTTTTCTATTTGCATGTCTTTTTATCAAGTCTATCATTTTTAAATAATAAACTGCGTATTTTGATATTTTAACGAGTAAATAAGCACCTCCCCTCCCGAATAGAAAAATCATAGTATTCATTATTTGGGGGCGGAGTGTGTTGTTATTCTGTGATTTGATGTCTTCTGCTGTCAAAAAAAAAAAAAATCACTTAATTCGGGGCCGGACGGGAGTGTATTTTTTTTTTATTATTACTATAGAATGACATAAAGGAGCAAAAAAACAAACTAACATATAAAATCTTTTTGTGCTGGCTGATTAAAGGATGGGAAGTAGAGTAAATTTTAGTTGGAGGAGGGTGAGATTATAGGTTTTGATGATTGATTAGTTACTGCGACTACTGACTAGCAAGTAGGGCAGAAAACATTCAACAATTCTAATAAATGTAATACTTTTTTTGTAAATTAATATTTTTTTCCATTTTAACATTTTTTTCCTAATTTTAAATTTATTATTGGGTTGTTCGGGAAGTCGTGTCCGTTTAGGAAAATCATTCGTCACCGGAAAATCCTGCCCGGTAATTATCAGACATTAGATATAGGAATCAATGTCTAATTATTAAATGAGAGAATTTTCCGGTTCGAATTGATTTTTCCAAACGGACACGACTCTCCGAACGACCCAATAATTTTAAACAATTGAAAATTTTTGATCTTTTAAACTTTTGAATTTAAAATATACTTTAACTCTTTAAGCACTGTTGATTAATACCTGGGGGAGAAGACGTTTTAATTTTTATGGGGGGGAGGATAATATAGAAAAGTGTTTAATTATTTATTAATTATTACAATAATATAACAAATGTGAAAAAATATGTAAACAAAAACGTTATTTGCAGAACAAATTAAAAACAAATCAGTTTTTTCCTACATTTTTTAAGCCCGAGAAGGGACATTTATTCATATATTTCATTCAGTTACTTCGATGTTTAATGTTAAAGTTTTGTAACAAATAAGTTAGAGCTTTTGCGGACAGTGTCCTTTAAAAAGGACTCATAATTTTTATTTTACTGGCACCCAAAATATTTAATTAAAATTTCCCATTTATAACGTACTTGAAAATAAGAAAGTTTTTATTCTCCAATAAACACGTTTATAAATGCTGATATCAGTCTATCATTTCATCAGTTTATAAACAGAATTACTCCGCGCCGGTAAGGGTTAAACCAAATGAACATTATAAAATAAAAACACAATTTAAACAATATGATAATGTAAATACCCTAAAAATCCCTAAAATTTCCCTTCAAATTAAATCGAAATAAATCTTAGACTTTTAAATATGTTTTCTTGTATTTTACATGTGCCTTATTATTTTGTACACATTCATCATAAGCATAATACAAAATCTCCAATACAAATATTTGCAACTTAAAAAGGAAAAAAGTTTAAAATTTATTTAGATTTCTTTTTAACGGAACCTAAGTTTTTAATGGGTTTTATGTGTCATATTGTTTGACATTTTTTTAAATTGTTCAATTGGTTTAACTTATTTGTTATAAAAATTTAAGAACGTAGAACTAATTGAATGAGATATATTAATAAATGCCCCTGCTAGGGCTTCAAAAATGAAGAAAGTAAACTGATCTGTTTTTAATTTGTTCTGCCAATTATGATTTAGATTATATTTTTTGTCACATAAGTTATTTTATTGTAATAATAAACAAACAATTTTCTGCATTATCGTTCTGTTATGAAAATTAACACGTCGTTTACCCCAGCAAATATTCATTACACTTTAATCCTTTCGAGACCGCATCACGTACGCAAGTTTTATTTGGAATACAATGTGTTTTGTCAACTGTCGCCATTACTTGTGAAATACCAAAAAATACTTTAATTAAAAAATTAAATGACTTCATTCATTTATTAATTTTGCCCAAAACAAATTCCACATGCACCTTTTGACGATAAATATATGTGCCTCACAAATCCCGACAGTGTTAAAGAGTTAAATTATTGTTTTAATTAAAAATTTTCAAATATCAAAATTTTTCTATTGTTTCAATTTATGAAAAAAAATGTTAAATTGAAAAAATATATTAATTTACAAAAAACGGTGCAAAAAATAATTAAACGGTTTAAAAAGTTATCCCGATTTGAGAAGAATTCGGTTTTTTGAAAAAGTTTTAGTTAATTTTCTTAATATTTTGAAACTTGTAAATGTTATTTTTAAATTTTTTTACTGTATATTCAGGGCTCCCAAATGGTCCGCCAACTGAATACCAATATTTTTTTAGAAAAATGTTCTTTTTAGATTTTTCTTACAAACCGTCCCGGAACACCTTTGAAAGTTATTTCTAGCGCAAACTACCATAAAATTTTCTGTTAAAATTTATTGGTATTCAATTGGCGGACCATTTAGGAGCCCTGTATATTTTACGGTCAGAATTCTCAATGTTTCACGCTATTAATAATTTAAATGTAATTAAATGCAGAAATTTATTTATAATCTTTCTTTTCCGTTTTGTAGTAGCGTGTTATTTAATGTATTTTTAGTTGCTTATGCTTAAAGCATTGCATTTATTTATTTTATCTTCAAATCTTTCACTTTTTCTATTTGCAGTATAAAAAACGCCGATGCAAAATATACGTAAATTATCTATACCTTTTATAATGCATATACAGAAACGTTTTTCCTATTTTTATGTATGACAGTAATACTTAATAAGCATAATTTACACAGTAGGTATTCGCGCCATCTGGCGGAGACTGTAGTCCTTCAACGATTACGAAACTAAGGGGGTGTTTGTGAATATCGTATAAGGCAGGAAATCGAGTTTGGCCGTGCTGGAGGTTACAGAATGATCAATGTTTAAGGACGAATCTATTTTCAAAGTTTTTATTCATTTGACTACCGTTTACACTTGCTGATTAGCCAACTTTCTGAGGTTGGATAAAATCCAGCGAGAACAGTAGTGGCAGTCAAATTATATACGTCAGCAAGATATGAAATGTAGAAACGTTAAAGATACAGAAGTAAGTGATAGATAATAAATGAGGAGATCGAAATGCATATCTATACACGAAAGTATTTTTTTATAAAACGTCTACTTCGATCTAGAGCTACTAAGCCATTATGATAAAACAACATTTTTATCGAGTTGTAATTTATCAGAGTCCTCTGAATACTAGGCCAACGCAATGGCACAAAAATTGCGACTATTGAAGATAAATTTTTTCAGCGTTTGAATGGTCATTGGAGTTTAAATACTGATATTTTTTAATATAATTCTGTACCACATTTAATCCTGGAAAAATATGGTGATTGTAACTTGTCGAAATGAACGGTATTTTAATTTCAGGAACCGATGACAAAAATCAGACTGCGACAGCTGCCATTTATATGTCAACCCGTAGGCCTAAAAATCAGAGGGCAGGGCTATATCGTCGGTTCCAATGAAGTTATGAATAAAGAGGAGGAGACATTTAGTGTACTTTCTACCAACGGCGACTGAAGTAACTGAGGAGGGTGTCACAAGATGGCAGCTGCTTTTTTTAAAAATAGGATCTTCTGTTTCTGATTACTGCAAAGGCAAACCTCCCAACAGTAAAATGGAATAGAAAATTTCGTCTTATTTAAACGTCTTATTCATGGAATTTTTCTCAAAAATGACGTAAAAATTTGAATTTTTTTTATTGGTATCAGTATCTTGAAATCTGTCAGTTTGTTTCCCTGGTTGTCACAATATGGCGGAAACGCACGACCTAACTACCGTCAAAGTAAACACATACCAGTAAAAATGAAAATCTGTTTCTACCATTATTTATAACTGAAATTGCGAAATTATAACCGTTTAAACTAAATAACTTAAATTAAATTAAATAAGTTGAAAAGTTCTACGGAGTGTCCAAAAATTCTGGAAACGCTCGAGAAATTCAAGGCAGATTAAAAAACGAAAATATACGTGTTAACCCTCCGTCTACCAGACGGGTCCAATGGACCCGATGGGTACACTCGAAATATTTATTCTAACCAGAAATTTCTTTAAAATAAACTAAATATGTAAACCAGACAATAATGAGTTAAGTAAATAAATTCAATAGTTTTAAATAAGAATTCTGATGTGTAATATTTTTATAAAACTTGAGTAAAATTTTCGGTAGTTCTAGGGTTAAATATATTTTAAAGAGCTATTCAGAGATACCAAATTACATCCCCGCAATCGACCTCCTGGGGGTCAGAGGGGGTCCAACTTTGAAATCTTGAATGACAGCCCCCATTTTTTATTGCAGATTCGGATTCTACGGACAAAAATACGTAACATTCGTATTTAACATTTTTTTCTAATACGCGTTGATCACGGTGTAATTGAGCAAATAAAACAGATACATATTTTGGTTTTCCCAACCAGGTTTTGACATCTCGAAATCTGATTGGCCAGAACATTTAACGTTAAAGTTGCCGTCATTTGCGGAAATAGTGTTTCTCAAAAACCATCAGTGGAGAATTTTTTCATGGCACTTTATATGCGCAAAAAAAAAAAGAAAAAAAAAATATATATATATATATATATAATCTTTCTGTGCTGGTTGATCAAAGGATGGGGAAGTAGCGTAAATTTCAGGTGGAGGAGGGTGGGATTATAGGTTTTGTATGATTGATTAGTTACTGCAACTACTGACTAGCAAGTAGGGCAGAAAACTTTAAACAATTCTAATAAATGTAATACTTTTTTTGTAAATTAATATATTATAAATAATCCATTTAAACATATTTCTTCTTAATTTTAAATTTATTATTGGGCTGGTCGGGAAGTCGTGTCCGTTTAGGAAAATCAATTCGCACCGGAAAATCCTGCCCGGTAATTATTAGACATTAGATACAGGAATGAATGTCTAATTATTAAATGATAGAATTTACCGGTACGAATTGATTTTTCTAAACGGACACGACTTACCAAACGACCCAATAATTTTAAACAATTGAAAATTTTTGATCTTTTAAACTTTTAAATTAAAAATATAATTAACTCTTTAAGCACTGTTGATTATTTCCTGGGGAAGAAGACGTTTTAATTTTCATGGGGGAAGGATAATGTAGAAATGTGTTTAATTATTTATTAATTATTACAATAATATAAAAATGTGAAAAAATATGTAAACAAAAACGTTATTTGCAGAACAAATTAAAAACAAATCAGTTTTTTCCTACATTTTTTAAGCCCGAGAAGGGACATTTATTCATATATTTCATTCAGTTACTTCGATGGTTAATGTTAAAGTTATGTAACAAATAAGTTAGAGCTTATGCGGATAGTTTCCTTAAAAAAGGATTCATAATTTTTATTTTACTGACATATAGAATATATAATTAAAATTTTCCATTTATAACGTACTTGAAAATAAGAAAGTTTGTATTTTCCAATAAACTCGTTTATAATTTCTGATGTCAGTCTATCATTTCATCAGTTTATAAACAGAATTACTCCGCGCCGATAAGGGTTAAACCAAATGAACATTAAAAATTAAAAACACAATTTAAATAATATGATAATTTAAATACCGTAAAAATCCCTAAAATTTTCCTTCAAATTAAATCGAAATAAATCTTAGACTTTTAAAAAATGTTTTTTTGTATTTTACATGTGCCTTATAATTTTGTACACACTCATCATAAGCAGAATACAAAATATGCAATACAAATATTTGAAACTTAAAAAGGAAAAAAGTTTACAAATTATTTAGATTTCTTTTTAACGGAACCTAAGTTTTTAATGGGTTTTATGTATCATATTGTTTGATTTGTTTTTTAAATTGTTCAATTGGTTTAACTTATTTGTTGTAAAATTTTAAGAACGTAGAGCAGACCGAATGAAATATATTAATAGATGCCTCTTCTAGGGTTTGAAACATGAAGAAAATAAACTGATCTGTTTTTAATTTGTTCTGCCAATTATGTTTTAGATTATATTGTTTGTCACATAAGTTATTTTATTGTAATAATAAACAAACAATTTTCTACATTATCCTTCTGTTATAAAAATTAACACGTCGTCTGACCCAGCAAATAATCATTACACTTTAACCCTTTCGAGACCGCATCGCGTACACAAATTTTATTTGGAGCACACCGTGTTTTTTCAAATGTCCCCTTTACTTGTGAAATAACAAAAACTCCTTCAATTAAAAAATTAAATAATATTATTCATTTATTAATGGTGACCAAAACAAATTCCGCATGCACCTTTTGACGATCAATATATGTGCTTCACAAATCCCGACAGAATTAAAGAGTTAAATTATTGTTTTAATTAAAATTTTTCAAATATTAAAATTTTTCTATTGTTTCAATTTATGAAAAAAAAATGTTAAATTTAAAAAAAATATATTAATTTATAAAACATTATTACAATTATTAGAATTATGGAAAATATTTTTGCCCTACTTGTTATTTTCTGGTTGCAGAAACTAATCGATGATCTAAATCTCCAATCCGACCACCAACTGAATTTTACATAATATCCCCATTCTTTGCTCCGCCCGCACACCCAAAAAAATATATGTACTTCTTTTATTTTGTACTATAAGTTACTCTATAGAAATAGTAAAAAAATCACATACATCCACCTTCTCACCACGATTTAGAGTATATATACAGGGTGTTTTTAAACTCATGGTACAAACTTTAAGGGTATATAGAGCACAAAGTAACAATCATTTATTGTATAGGAATGTATATGACCAAGTGACACATGAAGGTAAAAACACAAACACTAGGGGGCATTTAGGCCCCTTTTATAATTTTCAAAATTTCTCATTCATACCAGAAACTTTTTATGCTATCCTTTTCTTGACATTTCATAATTACTTCTCATAAAAGTCTTTTTTGAAAATTTTTGGTGTGAAATCAAAATTTTTGAATTAAAAAAAAAGCGCAAAACTGGTAAACTTATCGAACGAAATACATGAATAAAAAAGATGAAATGTTTATTTACAATGTAGTTTACAAGTAAATAATAATGCATTCAGTAATAAGTGTTCAAAATTGCGCCCACCAACTGTGATACATGCTTGGCAGCGTCGGTGGAACGATTGGCGTACACTTCTAAAGATGTAACTTCTACACGCGAGGGTGTCTTTAGCACTAGAACGGCGGCGAGGGGTCATTTTGACCCTTGACGAATGAATGCATTTCGATTCGAACCAGAATTTTTTTTATAATATATGATTAATATATGCTGCATAAAAATAACTTAAATAAGTAAGTTAAATAGTTCCAAATAAAAATTCTGATGTGAAATATTTTTATAAAACTTGAGCAAAATTTCCCGCCGTTCTAGTGTTAATGCGCGCAATTTCCATCTCTAGGCAACCAATAATCCACATGCAACGCGGCCACGTGCTTATCTACAACGATTTTCTGTGAATGTGTGGGCTGGTATTGTTAATAATTGTTTGATTGGCCCATACGTACTACCAAAGAGGCTGGATGGTCGCTGTTACCTTATTTTATTGCAACAGGTTTTACCAGAACTGCTGCAAGATGTTCCGATCGCCATTCGTAACCGCATGTGTTTTCAACATGATGGAGCGCCCGCGCACTTCACCAGTGATGTGCGCAGTTACCTGAATGCCACATTTGGGACGCGATGAATTGGGCATGGTGGACCAGTTCCTTGGCAACTGCGATCTCCCGTTAGAGAAAATGTTGTTCCTTTAAATCGCTCAATTGTTCTAATTAAATAAAACAACATTTTCTGTATTAAAGTACTGGTATCCATGAAGCCGGAGACTTGGCAGCTCCGAGACAGTCTAGTGTGACCCACCGTGCCGGCGTGAACGTGTTAAGGATATATCAGTTCCTCTTTATTAATAATTCCATGTCGGTACCATTTCAAACTATCCAATGTAAAGACAGTGAACGACTTTTTTTTTAAATTCAGATTTCTTGATTGGCACCACTTTTTTGGAATAGTAAAATTCGCCTTATTTAATGACAGATTATTTAAGGCATCAATGTGTAATTAACAAAGGGATTTTACCATTTCAGAAAAGTGGTGCCAAACAAGAAATTTGAATTTTGAAAAAGTAGGCCACTGTTTTGACATTGGATAGTTTGAGATGGTACCGACGATATGTTTCATAATTACACTTTCAAAAGTTAATTTGATTACTTTAATGTATTCATAACTTTTTGTCTTTAATTTTTCCTTTGATAAACTACTGTAACTTCCGGCCTATATTCCGCGACTCAAACAATTATTTTCCGACCCACAAATCTTATTTCACAAAATGTAACTTGTTAAATCGTGATAAATATAAAACTTCAATTACTAAATAAAATTTCTGTGTCGAAACATGATTGTTTGATCCGCGGATCATAGGCCGTAAATTAAGGTACATTTCTTCGTATGATACTTTGCTATTTTCAAAGATTACACAGGAGAATTTCAAGAACACGAAATATATATTTTTTAACTATTTGCAAGCTTTATCACTTCTCATGTTTTATAACAGGGATGGCCAACTGTGGCACGCTCCACACCGCTAATATTTTACAGTAATCATTGCCTTATCTAATCTTCGAATCTCTGCAATTCAAGAAGCCGACTTTTTCTGTAAAATTTTAGTGGTATCGGGCGTGCCACAGTTGGTCACCCCTGTTTTATAATGTAAAATAAATCAAAATTCCTCTGTAGCTATAGGTATTTAAAAAATATTTTTTTCCAGAGGAATTACAAAGTACTAAAATAAAATGTTGAAGGTTTTTGGAAGTATTGCATGAATACTGTAACTTATAAATGTAAGATCAATTTAATATAAATTAGAAAATTTGTATTTTTTAAAACTGTATATAGTGTTTTGGTAATTTAGGATATATTGAAATTTAGAAGCTTATAATATAACATGTTATGGATATTAGTAGATTATTAGTATTGAGATCTCTACCAGTTATAATCTCATTATCGTCTGCCTATTAGCATTTAAGATATCGTTGATATAATTATTGTAAGATATTTTAATAAGCTAATAGAAGGATTATTTGGATTAAGAGAAGTAAGGTTATTGGCAAGGTGTGTGCACTGCTTAGACTTCCCAAGGAATATGACACAACTAATTCTGATTAGATATCTTTGCCCAATATTTCGTCTTAAAAATCTTTCTGTGACTAAATGCATAATTTGTAATATTTGTTTAAATAAGGAGAAAAGTTGTATTCGAAATTTGTGGTAGATTTGTACGCATGCTAGTTATTAACAAATCATTTAATATGTGTCAGATATCGCTTTGAAATTAATGAAAATATGATATTTGTGTACATCAATACGATAATGTTATTTTATTTTCATAAGTTGTAGTTGATGTAACTAGTATTAAGATAGAGCTGTTAACTTCTCTGCTTTTGTCTTACCACAAAAATTTAATAGGTCTTTTTGACTTAATTAATCGTGGATTTCGATGACTAAAATTAATCAGACATTACTATTAAATTTCACTGGTAAGGAAATAAGCGTAGGAGTTGGCAGCTATGTATTAAGAGATTAAAATGTGTCCTACAGGACATATTAAAAAATGAAATATCACGAAAGTCATAACCCTCTATTGCCCACTCTAAAATTTATGCTACCATAAGTTTTTTTAAATTAATACATTTTTTAGTGAGGTATTCCGAATTCAATTTTTTTTTTTTAAATAGTAATATTAAACATTACGACGTTAAATAAATCGAATCTCTATTTAGATTTATTGGTATGAATTCTGATTACCTGAATCACGGAATTTCAAGAACGCATTTTACCTAGGTCAGTAGAGTGTTAACCCCTGGAGGGACGGTGGGATATATTCTATCCACCTACGATTAATGAACATTTGCACGAGAAAAATTTTATGAAATTTTACTTTTCTAACTTTGGTGGAAAAAATTAGTAAAATTGCTTATCCTTATTTTGAAATAAAATGTTTCTAAATTTTCGGTGGGAATTCAGCATTACACAAACGCAATTTCTTGCCCCTCAAGAAGTTAATACACTATTTATACAGTATGTAATATTGGTGTTAACATAAAACAATGCATTTGCTATTAATAAGGTCTAGTTTCTTTACAAAATGTGGCCTATAAGAGAATTTTTTATGAAATATTTTATATTTTGAAAGGAATTTATATTTCTTCAGTTTTTTGTCTGTTTTCCTACGATGACGAAGTTGTTCGTTATTCTTGAATTTTCACCCTGTTATAAAATCTTTGAAAGAGAAATTCCCCACACTTCCTTTGATATATTATGCTGGATCAAAAGAGAAGAATTGGCATGAGAGTAAAACACTTTTTCTTTCTTATGCACATAGCATTTAGTTTTTTCCATTGTTATGAAACAGAAGTTATTACTTAAAAGATAAATCATACATTATTTTTATTAATAGTGATTTTAAGCCCTTTCATATATTTTATATATTTCCTATATTATAAAATTTCATTTTATTCCCATACAGTGATAGAACATCCCTATACACTGTTAACCCTCTGTCTACCAGAAGGGTCCAATGGACCCGACATGTATATTCAAAATATCTATTCAAACCAGAAAATTTCTTCAAAACAAACTAAATGTATAAATCAGACAATAATAAGTTAAATAAACAAATTAAATAGTTTTAAGTAAAAATTCTGGTATAGAATGTTTTTATAAAACTTGAGTAAAATTTCCGGTAGTTCTAGGGTTAAGTGCTTAGATAATACGTTCAAATTATAGAATAGAAACTGCAGGCACATGCAAAGTTAATAGTGAAATTAAAGTAGATAAAGATATTTTGACTAAAATTATGTACCGAAATTGTATGTCTGGCACATTTTATAGATCGTTAAAACTCTTAAGTGAAAATACTTAAATTCTTTATCCACCTTATCCTAAAAAGTACTATATTAGTATGAAAATGAAACTATTCTCTATACTTTTTAAAAAGAAATTGTTTCCATTTACCATTTGTTTTGCAAATTATGATGGCAGTTAATTAACATTGATTCATTTTCTTAAAAAATCATTTTCGATGTTTTGAGAAGAAGCAATTCAAAACAATCCTTTACTTTTCAGATCGAAATTATAATGTTGTATATAAGTTTAAACTCCCTGTTAGCTTAATAAGTAGCTGATTCACTTAGTAATTTATGAGAACACAAGATAAGTGACGTAAAGTTAATACACTTGACATATTAAACGAAGGAAGAAATAATGAAGTCATTTTAGAAACACGATTGAAAATTCAATGAACATTCATTAAAGCGCTAAAAGCGCTTTAAGTATGTTTATTAATTTTCTGTCATTTAAAATGTGATAAAATATTTTATTTAAATTGTGATAATAAACAATGGCACTTAAATCCATTAAATGCACGTATATAATCACAATTATTAACAGTAAAGAAAACTGCTAATGATGGTTATTCGTTCTTTATTGATTTACGGTAATGGTAAGAATCGCAGGAAAAATATTCATTCTTTAAAAGCAACTGTGAATAAAACTCTCATTAGTAATAACTAATATGCAAAAAATTGAATATTATAATAATTTTATTTTTATATTTTGTGCGTGTCTGTTGTTTCTAATAAACTGTAAATCATTCCGTATAAAGTTGTATCTTTTTATAGAGGAAAAATAGCAAATGGTTATACTATATACTATATAATACACTATATAGGTTATACTATAAAATTACGGTTATATTTTCGCAAAGTTTCAAAATTACACCACCTTAACAGTGTTGCCAGTGGGCTACTTTTTTTAAAATTCAGATTTCCTGACTGGCAAGACTTTTTTGAAACGATAAAATCCACTTTGTTTTTGCCTTAATTAATATGTCATTAAATGAAGCGCATTTTACCATTTCAAAAAAGTTGTGCCAATCAAGAATGTGAATTAAAAAAAAAAGTAGCCCATCTGGCAACACTGCACCTTAAGATAATATGTAACAACCGTGTAGTACAAATACTTCTACTCCGTTAATGCAGCACCAATGTTCAGCTTATTTAATCGCAAATTTCTATGCTAAAAAAGGTGTATACACTCATTGCCATAAAAATTTGCGCACCAAGAAAAAGACGTCCAAATGAAACGAAATTTTACACGCGTGTGTAGTACTATGATATAAGTAAGTGAGTAGGAAACCAAAGAAAAAGGATCATTTATTGCAGAAAAAAGTACAAATGAACGGAAATTTTAGTACTCTGTTGAAACCCCTATAGCGCAAATGCACGATGCGATACGAGCGGGCATTGAGGCATACAAATTCCGTATGATGTCCCGAGGCATCTCGTTCCACAATTGCTGTAAACGCGCCTCGAATTCAACCAAACTCGTAGGGTGTCCAACTTGCCGTCCCAAATGATCCCAGATATGCTCGATTGGTGACAAATCTGGGGATCGAGCAGGCCAGGGAAGGGTGGTAATGTAGTGGAGGCAGGCTTGTGACATACTTGCTATGTGCGGCCGAGCATTGTCTTGCTGAAAAATTGCTCCTAGGAGCCCTGCCACAAGTGGCAACACATGTGGCTAAAGGATGTCCTGGACGTACCGCTGGGCTATCATTGTGCCACTGATCAATATTAGGGGTGACCGTGTATCGTAAGTAATGGCACCCCGTACCATCACACCAGCTGTAGGAGAGGTGTGTCGCTATAAAGCGAAGGCAGGATTGAGGCGTTCACCACGGGGCCTCCACACACGAACACGATTGTCATCGCTGGTCAAATTGAATCTAGACTCGTCGCTGAAGATGACCTGGTCCCATTCCGTTGCAGTCCAATCCCGTCGTGCGCGACACCACTCCATACAGAAGCGTCGGTGGGTGGATGTCATTGGCAGCACACGTAAGGGGCGCCGCCATACCAGATGTCCTTCAGCCAGGCGCCTTGCGATGTTTCGGAAAGTCACAGAGGTCCGTAGTGAAGGTGCTGCCTGTGTCTGGATAGCGGCCAATGAGGCAGTTGGCTCTACGCGTGAGTTTCGTATGATGTGACGGTCTTTTCGACGAATGGTCTGTCGAGGGCGTCCCGAGCCTGTTCGCCGTGTAAATGACGTCTCTTCAGTCCACTGCTCCCAACACCTCCTCATAGTAAAATCAGAACGTCCTACTTGACGAGTTACTCGCCGAGCCGACCACCCAGCTTCCATCATCCGGATGATTCTTCCCCTCTCAAACTCTGGCAACTGCTCATATTGTCTTCGATGACTGCGTAACGGCATGTCTACCTCAGCATTTCCTTTGCAAAAGAAAAGGTACACTCAGACAAGTTCTGCTTACCAGTTTTATACTCCAAGGAGAACGAAATTCGACGCCCTCTAGTGGCATTACGCAATGTGAAATCACGCTGCACATCTAATCATTTGCATATCTGCCTGATATGTACCTTCATGCCAAGTTTCGTTACAATCCCACAATTATTTCTTGGTGCGCAAATTTTTATGGCAATGAGTGTATTTCTAAAAATAAATTGATAAGACGAAACTCAATATTTCACCTTGATTCAAACATCCAAAACACAATATGAACTTTAAAATGCTCACTGTTTTACTTAAAAGGCGATTAAAATAATAAAAGAGATGTTTGAAATTAAAAATATATTTTTTATTTAAAAAACCTTAGTACTTTCTGGCTGTTCCCAAGCCCAAGCCAATAGAGCCAATAATTATTTATTCTTCTTCTACTATACTTTACTTCCACCTTCAACTCTAATAACACAGGCCTGCGATAAAAAAATACAAGGGAATTGATAGCTGATCTTTATGTATTTTTTTGTGTTAATTTAAAAATAATAATAATAATAAAATTCTATCACGTCACGTTTTTTGTAAAATTCAATTTTAGTTGGATTTTTATGAACATTCCATCGTCCATACGCCCCGTTCATCATGGACATGATGTGCCAGTGCCTTTGCCTTAAATTGGATTGCAAAGTCATCTTTTCAGGGTCTTCAGACTTGGAACATCGAGAGGTTCAAGGCTCCGATAATAAATATAAGTCCTCTGGAAGCGATTCACCTTAGTCCATCTCTCATGTTGAACTTAGTGATCTGACTAGAGATCTGGGCCTTCTGAAAGAGGCAGCAGAATTGTTGGACTCCAGATTGAAAGAAAAGAAAGTTATTGGCCAAAGAAACCGCTTTTTATTAGTACAGGAATTGAGAAAAGGAATTTGTTAAGTAGTGCTTTGAGGAGGGGTAGAACCTGGGCTACTGTTCTGATGTTCCCGGATTGATAAGCAATTTCAATATCACCTAAGATAAAGATGAATGTAGGCTGCTTATACATTCATCGAAAAGGAGCCTTAAAGCTATCCTTCTTTATCACGGAAGTCAGTATGTATCTGTACCAGTTGGATACTCGGTGCATTTAAAAGAACGCTATTAAAACCTGGCTTACGTCCTCAACAAAATTAAATATGCCGACATCGGCTGGGCCGTTTGCGGTGATTTGAAAGTTACCTCCATGCTTCTTGGTCAACAAGGCGGATACACAAAGTATCTATGTTTCATTTGTGACTGGAAGAGCCATGATAAGGCACAAGATTGGGTAAAAAAAGAATGGCCGAAAATACAAAATCTTAATCCAGACACTAAGTATGTGTGACTAAGTATGTGATTCGGAACAGTTTAGTTGAGCCAAAAGTTGTATTTTTTTAAATGATTGCGACTTTTTCAAATGATTACGATTGTTAGAAATACCTGTGCAAAAGGTTTCAGGTTTGTCCGAAGCCAAGTTGAAAGAGGAAATCGTTGTTGGTCCAAATATCAACAAGCTTATGAAGGATGAAGAATTTGAGACTAGTATGACAACAAAGGAAAAAGAAGCTTGAGTTGCCTTCAAAGATGTCGTCCGCAAATTTCTGTGTAATTACAAGAATCCTGACTAAAAACCAATTGTAATGAATATGATGGACAAATTTCAAACGTTGGATCGCTCCATAAGTGTCAAAATACATTTCCTTCACTCACATGTGCACTTTTTCACCCGAAAATTTAGGATCATTCAGCGAAGAACAGGGTGAAAGTCTCCATCCAGACATCAAAGATATGGAGTGCTCAAAAGAAAGATGGGATAAGATCATGCTCGCCGCCTACTGTTGGATGTTAACAGGAACACGAGGTAGGCCTGAGATTGAACATAAAAGAAGAACATAAAAAAGAAGTCTCATAGAAAAAAGAGTACGTACTTAAATAGAAACTTTTTGTTTTGTTTTGTATTTTGCTCAGTTTAAAATTTGTTTCAAACTTTCATGTACACATACATAATATTTGCTCATCTTGGTCAGTTGTCTATTTTATATACGTTACCTTAACACATTAAACACTGACGTTGCGTTTTCGCAACATTATATTTGTGAATTTTTAAATTTTTTTGATACCATTATAAGAGAAAAGTAAAATGGGCCTTATTTAATTAGCACATTTCAGTGATTCAGAAAGTAAAAGTAAACTGTATTCGCCTCCGCTTGCTAGTTTCGCCGGCAATGGAGTTATGAATAAAGAGGAGGAGACATGTAGTGTGCTGTCTACCAGTTGCGAGTGAAGTAACTGAGGAGGTTGTCACAAGATGGCGAAGGCTTTTTTAAAATAGGATCTTCAGTTTCTGATTACCACTAGGTCGAACATCCCACCAGTAAAATTGAATAGAAAACGTCGTCATATTTCTACGTCTTATTCATGGAATTTTTTCTCGAAAACGTCGTAAAAAGTTTTATTTGTTTTTACCGGTGTCAGTATGCCTTGTAAAACTGTCAGTTTGTTTCCCTGGTTGTCACAATATGGCGAAAACGCAGTACCTAACTATTTCCAAAGTAAACTCCTACCAGTAAAAATGAAAATCTGTTTCTACGATTATTTATGACTGAAATTTTGTAATAATCAGGCGTTTAAATAAGTTGAAAATTTGTATATAAATCTACTGGTGGAAGTTTCCACCGACAGTAAACAACGCCTGCGATAGCGGTTACAGTTGATGCTTCACTATTTTAAGGATATGTCAGTTCCTCTTTATTAATAGTTCCATGGCGCCGGCAGGGCGATCACTTGATTGTTTTTTTATTTTTTCTCTCGATCTGTTTTGAGAGTCAGACAGTTTGATGGACACCGATTGAGAAGGATGTTCAAATCCGACGTGAAATAAATTTATTAATTTGGAGAAATGTGTTTTTTAGTGGTGTCTTCTTCAGTTGGTTCGATCTCGCGCAGTAAGAGGAGAGATTAGTGCCTATGGATTTGTGTGTATAAAAATAAAAAGTTATATTGTGTTTCAAGGTTAAGTGAAAACTTTGATAATAAAAAAATGTTCTTCTGATAAAATGTTCTTCAAAAGAGTTTGATTAAATGCAGCTTGTGGCTTTCTGTGAAACTAGTGTGAAAAAAAAATGTGATTTCGATTACGATCGAAAAATATTGATGTGAAAGAATTCTTCAGTTAAACGAGCAATTTTAATAAAATTTAAGAGTCTGGCGGCGGGCGGTTCCGTCGTAATGGTGAGTACGCTCTTAGTTAATTTAATAGAGTTGTTATAATTTGTTGTATTTCATTTCGATTTTAAGATAACTTTGTCATGTTTGTTTCGATTTGATATTTAACGTTTTGAGTTGATTCCGAGTCTAATATGTATAAATTGGTTGAGTTTAGTTTCGAATTTTAATTTAAATGTTTTGAGTTTGTTTTAATTTATTGCAATTACTTGGGTTCTCTTTTCAAACAAAATGTTGTAATCAAAATTAAAGAAGAATGATTTAATCGAGATTATACAAGAACTTGAGCTTACGTTACCCGTAAGGCAGACCACAGTGTCGCTAAAAGAAGTAATTAAAACGAGCGAAATTTATAAAACTAATTATGACCTTGTGGAAACGGTTGTTGAATCCGTGACTCAGAAGGAAAAAGACAGCGAAAAGAGAGCTGAGCGCGAGAGATTAGAAAAAGATTCGGCGTTAGAATTGTAAAAAATTAAACTTGCGCAGTTAGAAAAACAATTGGAACTTACTAATATTCAGAAAGAATCATCGCATAATTTCAGTGACGCAGTAGTAAAAAGTGATTCAGAGGTATCAAATTGTAGTTTAGAATATTTGTTAAAAAGTGTTAAAACATTAACTATTCCAGTACCTTCGCGTGCAGAATCGTATAATCTCTTTTTTTCAATCACTGAAAAGAGCGTTTAAAACAAAGAATATTCCGGAGGAGTTTAGAGGAGAAATTCTTTTAAATATCTTAGGCGAAAAGGCCACTAATTTAATGGTATATTTGAGTGAGGATGACCTAAGTAAATATGATAAACTTAAAGAAATTGTGTTGAAGGAATTTCAAGCCACTCCGCAGGAAGTGTTAAACAGTTTTCGAAGGGCGCAAAAATTTCAAAACAAAAGTTATGTTCAATTCGCGTCGCGATTAACTGCAACATTTGATTATTACTGTCAATTAAGAAAGGTGAATGATTTTAAGGGATTGTGTGAACTAATGATTTCCGACAAAATTTTTAGCTCGTTAGATCGTAAACTTCAAATTCATATAGGTGTAAAGCAAGGAGAGTCTTGGTATTTACCTCAAGAATTATCTAGATATTGTGATATTTATGTATCATCTAAGAATAAATGTAACACCGAAAATAATGCTTTTTTACGTCCGCAGTTTGGAAATAATTCGCAAAAATATCGTAATGTATACAGTCCACAAACCAATTCTAAAGAGTTTATGTCGGAAGTTAAAACTCCAAAATGTTTTCTTTGCAAGTCTAATGGGAATCATCATCTTGATATGTGCCCTATTTTCAAAAAAATGTTAGTTAATGAAAGAATTGAGTTCGTTAAAAATAATCAACTGTGTTTTAATTGTCTTAATCATCATAAGGTTATTAATTGTTCTTCCAAATTCAACTGCTCCATTTGTAAGAAACGGCATCATACATATTTTCATATTGATAAAAAGGTATATGAAGGGCGTACGCTTGGCAGTGCGAAAGATACCAATTCTTACAAGCCAATTGGAATGTAGGGTGCAGCTTTAGATCCAAGATCAAATGTTTTTGTTCCGAAAGGAGCATGTGGTGATAACTCAGCTGCCGAGAGTAGAGAATCGTTGCCTTTCACAGCCACAAATGTTAATGTTAACAAATCTCGTATGGTTTTGCTAAGTACAGCTAAAATAATAATCTCGGATAATTTTGGAATATTCCATGAAGCGCGTACATTATTAGGCAATGGAAGTCAGTCATGCTTCATATTGAAACAGTGCGCTGACAGATTTAATTTGAAAAGGGATAAAATAAATCTTGTGGTTTCAGGTTTGAATAAATCATCGTCAGTGATAAATTCAGTAGTGAAAACGAAAATTGCGAATCATAGCAGAACTTTCGAAAAAGGAGTAGAGCTTTTAATAGTCTCGAATATAACAGATTACACACCCGATAAGTAATTCAACATGGATATCACACATTTAGAGAATTTAACATTGGCAGATGAGAGTTTCAATAGGCCAGGTGTTGTGGATATTTTGTTGGCGCACAACTATTTTATGAAATTTTAAAATCCGGTCAAATGAGGATCCCCGAGACAGATATAGTTTTGCAAAATTCCGTATTTGGGTTTATTGCTACTGGGAGTGTTGCACTAGAAAACGAAGCTTCTGTTCATTGTGAGTTAATTATGGAAAATTTAGACATAACTTTGAAAAAATTTTGGGAAGTTGAAAATATTGAGGCAGAAAGAGTGCAAACCGATGAGAGTTTAATTTGCGAAGATCATTTCAGGAAAACTCATTTCAGAAATGACGATGGGCGTTATGTCGTTAGAATGCCGTTAAAAGAAGAGTCAGTCCGTGTTTAGGAGAGTCAAAAGATATCGCCGTTAAAAAATTGAATTCTCTTGGGCGACGTTTAAGAAGAGAACCTGAGTATCTAAAATTATATAGGGAATTCTTAACTGAGTATGAAGATTTAGGTCATATGCAGGCAACTAACGAAAGTCCAAAATACATTATGCCTCATCATGGAGTTTATAGGCCGAACAATAGTACAACTAAATTACGCGTTGTTTTCAATGCTTCTCAAGCAACGTCATCTGGACAATCTCTTAATGATAAGTTGTATTCTGGTTTTGTTGTCCAGGATGATTTATTTTTCAATTTTGTTGCGATTTAGGAAGCATACTGTAGTTTTTACCGCGGACATAAAAAAGATATATAGGCAAATTTATATTAATCCCGATCAGTGCGATTTACAATGTATATTATGGAAGGGTGATGAGAATGAATTTATACGCGTTTTTAAGTTGCTCACTGTTACCTACGGAACCAAATGTGCACCCTATTTGGCAACGCGAGTGCTTCAACAGCTATGTCACGATGAGAAGGAGAAGTATCCATTAGGTGCCGCTGTTGGTAAAGATTTTTATGTCGACGACATACTAAGCGGTACAAATAACATAGCTACTGCCATTGAATTGCAACGTCAGCTAATATCTCGATTAAATGCTGGTGGACTGGAACTTTACAAGTGGAGCACTAACAACGAATTGCTATTAAAAAATCTTTCAAACAGCTAGAAAGAATACAACTTTGAGTCTTATGATTCAGAAACTGTTAAAACTCTTGTACTGCAATTCAATCCTAGCAAGGGCACCTTTTGCTTTAAGGTCCAACCATTTGTGAGTTCGATAACTAAAAGAACTATCTTATCAGACATTGCACGGTTATTTGACCCTTTAGGTCTTTTAGGTCCTGTGATAGTTACAGCAAAAATTTATCTGCAGAAGTTGTGGCTCCATAAGCTTGACTGGGATGACGAAATTCCACTACAAAAAAGAAAAGCTTTGAATAAATTTCGCAAAGAACTGACAGAGTTGAGACATTTGCAGATAAACCGTCATGTTTTATGGCCAAATGCGCAACATATAGATTTGATCGGATTCGGTGATGCTTCTAAAGATGCGTACGGCTGTGTTATATATCTCCGATCTATTTCTGAGACAGGCGAATCCAAGGTGTCACTCCTGTGTAGAAATCGCAGGTGGCACCCCTCAAGAAGATTACTATTCCGAGATTAGAACTCTGCGCAGCAGAGTTGCTTTCGAAACTTACTGTTAAAGTACTGTCATCCTTGGACGTTCAAATTCGTGGAGTATATTTATACACAGATTGGACAGTAGTCCTGGCATGGATTGCCTCACCACCTCAAACGCTTAAGGATTTTGTCTCAAATCGTGTCAAAATAGTACTAAAGACTTCACATGGCATTATGTAAAAACTTCTGAAAATCCAGCAGACATAATTTCACGTGGTTTGTCCAGCGAAAATTCTTGATCTTAATCTCTGGTGGGCTGGACCAGACTTTTTACATAATCAGGGAAAGTATGACGTTGAGAAAGAACATTTAACTGTAACTGAAACAGAGGAGTTCCAACAAGAACTCAGAAAGAACTGTAATTTCTAAAATTACCAACTTGGTTTCTTCAATGAAATTTCAGACTTTGATTATATATTTAAGATCACTAATTCGTATGTAAAATTTATCCGAATTATTAGTTTTATTTTCAGATTCATCTCTAATTCAAGATGTTATACTAAAGAAAATGGACCTTTATCTCCAGCAGAATTAAAGAAAAGTAAATTGTTTTTAATAAAATACGTTCAAATTCAGGCATTTTCTAGGGAGATAAAGGCCTTGAGAGAGGAAGGAAGGATTAAGGAATGTAATGTAATTAGTTTATGCCCTTTTATTGATGATAAGGGTATAATACGCGTGGGTGGCCGATTAGTTAATGCTAACTTACAAATTGATGTTAAACATCCTACTTTACTTCCTAAGAGCCACAAATTCACGGAAATGACTTTTTTGTATTTTCATTTAAAAAATTTCCATGTTGAGCCCCAAACTTTGTTGTATGCCGCTCGGCAAGAATACTGGCCTTTGGGGGGAGGTGCTATTGCTAGACAAACTGTTCATAATTGTGTAATATGCTCTAAGGCGAACCCAAAAGAAATGAGTTAAATCATGGCACCTTTACCTAAGGAAAGAGTAACCATTAATCCCCCTTTCTCCAATTCAGGACTAGATTGTTGTGGGCCTTTCTTAATAAGGTATAAGAACGAAAGGAAAGGTGTATATCAAAAAATTTATGTTTGTGTATTTGTTTGTTTTATGACTAAGGCAGTTCATTTTGAAATTATCACTGAGTTATCGGCAGAGGCCATGATTGCATCTTTAAAAAGATTTTTTGCACGCAGAGGTTTGGCATCTCATCTTTTTTCTGATAATGGCAATAATTTTCGAGGTGCTGCTTCAGAAATAAAGGAATTATTTGCTTTATTTAAAAATGTGTATGTAACTGATTACCTGTCTTCTGAAGGTGTGTCATGAAGGTGTGTCATCCCTCCACAGTCACCTAATTTTGGGGGACTGTGGGAGGCGGGGGTAAAGTCTTTCAAACACCATTTTTAAAGAGTGGTAGGTGAGCATAAACTCACATTTCAGGAGTTTTTTACTGTAAGCATTCAAATTGAAGCTATATTAAACAACCGACCTCTGAAACCACTGTCTTCCGATCCAAATGATTATAATGTTTTAACTCCTGGTCTCTTTTTGATCGGTAGGCCACTTAACTCTTTACCTGAGATAGACATTTCATATGTAGAAACTAATAGACTTTCTAAATGGCAACTGCTAACAAAACTGGTTCAAACTATTTGGAAAAATTGGACCAAAGATTATTTGTGTAATTTGCAGCAGCGATCCAAGTGGCATAGTATTAAAGGTGATATTAAAACAAACATGGTTGTATTGCTAAAGGAAGTAAACCTACCGGTATGTACTTGGGTAATTGGTAGAATAGAAAGTGTCATTCGTGGAAATGACGGAAAAATCAGAGTTGTTAATGTAAAAACGCCTAAGGGCACATATAAACGAAGTATTTCCAATGTTTGTATTTTACCTATTTCAGATAATGTTATGTGAACTTTTCAATGTTTGCTATTGTATGATTATAATTGAATTTCTTATTTCATTAGTATATTCAGAGTGTATATATATTGAGCTAGTTATTGTACCTTTGTATCTATTGTATATTTAATGTGAAAATGTAGTAAAATAGTACGTGTTTTAATTGAAACCTTTGGGTTTCAAGGTGGAGAATGTATTCGCCTCCGCTTGCTAGCGGCGCCGTCAGGGCGATCACGTGATAGTTTTTCGTTTTTTTCTCTCGATCTGTTTTGAGAGTCAGACAGTTTGAAGGGCACCGATTGAGAAGGATGTTCAAAACCGACGTGAAATAAATTTATTAATTTTGAGAAATGTGTTTTTTACTGGTGTCTTCTTCATAAGTGTTTAACAAAAAGTGGCGTGAACTGAATAAAATTCCTGAAAACGTGTTGGTCCTTAATGGGTTAATAAAAACAAATTAAAATAGTATGTTGATAATATTTTTTCTAGAAACTGCACCATAATTATGTAAAAAGTTTAAACTCGAGGGAACTTTTGTCTTATCGACGACCAGAGACGGCTCGTGCGATATGGCAATAGTTATTTTTATCCACTTAAACCAATTAAAAGGTAATAGATTACTGAAAAATCAATTTGCCTCACCGAAAACCGATTGTTTTACATACATTTACTTGGATAAAATCCACTGTTGCCAGATAGTAGATGCAAAATTGTCCGAAAGAATTCCTTTTCAAATAGGATTTTATCAAAAATATCGATATCGATTTACAAAAAATCTTGATGTGACGGGACAAAATGGAGGTCATTTTCAAAAAATTCACAACAAATAACATAAGAATCCGCGAAAACTTCTATTTTATTTTTCAAAAACTTTAATTTCGCAGTCCTGTGTAATTATTGGCTCATTCATTTTCAAAACGAAGTAAAGTATTTGTATAAATAAATAGCATTTAGCTATTAAAATATTCTCTGACTAGTGTATAACCCCCGTCAAAAATGACGGAATGTGAATGATAAATCTCCAAAACCATATTTAAAAAATATTTTTCTGACAAAAAAAAAAAAAAAAAAAAAAAAAAAAAAAAAAAAAAAAAAGAGAGATAACTCGTGCATTTTGTTAATCACGAAGTATTATCCTTTGATTTTTTATGATTAGAATAAAGATATTATGTAAACTACAGTTTAAAATCATATTGTGTTCCTGCAATGTTGATCTCACACCGGAATATTTGAAAAATTCTATTTCAAAATAAGGAAAAGCAATTTTACGGCTTTTTTTCCACCAAAGTTAGAATAATAAAATTAAAAAAAAAATTCTGGTGTAAAACTTCATTAATCGTAGGCGGTATATAATGCATACCGCCGCCCGCCCAAGGGATTAAAGGAAAAATTACGCTTATTCTATAAAACTTTTTATAAAATATCTTGCGCATTCATATTGCATGTGTAATTAAGGTATTTTTTGCTCAGATTTGTGTATTCTAGTTTTAAAATAACAATGCACTATAATATATTTTTTAATTTCACATTTTATGACATCATAAATACTTTATCCCCTCCCCCTCTCAAACTATTATAGCATACAAAAATTTTGTACTGACATAATTTTTAATTAAAAAATAGCATATAATTTATCCTAAATAACATTCATCAAACATAAATTTATAGGCAAACAACATTAAAAATATATAAAATAATCTCTGAATTTTAACATTTTCACATTTCAAATCTGGCTGTCATAATAGTAAATATGTATAAAATAACAATATAATATTAATACTTTTTAGTTTCTAAGGTTATTATTATCCCCTTAACGGTCGCTTAATATTTCGAAAAAACATCAAAAATTACCTATTTTTTTATTACTGAAATTGAATAATTATAAGGTTTCTATATAAAATATGCAATTAGTTTTGTTTAAGGCGAAAAAAAAGATGTTAGAGAAGAAATTCACATTGTGGAAAAGCCATCATACGAGAATTCTGCGTTTTAATGTTTGTTTTACACTATACAAATTAATGCGAATAAGACCTTTATTTTTCCCATTTTAGATCTTTATTTATCATCATCAAACAAATTTTTACAAATAATATTTGAAATAATATAACAGAGTTCCTACGGGTGCTTGAATTTCATGACTAAAAAATTCTTCGATACCAGTATTTTCTTATGGAAAATCTCTCCTGAAATAAGGCGAAATTTCGTGTGTTTAAACTAGATTTATTTTCCTATTAAAAAAGTCTAATATTGGGGTTTGAAAGTAACGGTACCCGTACGAACCCTGATATAATATACGTTAAACTTAGAATATTAATAATTTTTTGAGTGTGATATTTTTCGAAACATTCAATACAAACTTCAACATCACAATCAGAGCCAAAAACCAAACACAAACGTTAATATTCAAAAACTTCAGACCGAAATGCCAGTTAATTTTTTTCTCAATTTTCTTCTGTTCTATGAAAAAAATTTAAATGATTGAAAAAAGTAAATATTATGTAAAAATATATATAGGTAAATAAGATATTTTAAAATTATTTCGCATTAATATGTATTAATAAATACGTATAATCTGTAAAAATATGAATTTACTGATAATAGATGGCGCCACGCCTAGACTTAAATTGCTAAGATTTTGTGTATGAGCATTGGAGTTTTCTAAATTAAAAAAAAATTGTGTTTCAACAGGGTTGCCACGCTACATGGAATTTCCTGACCAGATAATTCTTTAGCGCCATTTCTTCTTTAAAGAGAATCTGTCTTTAAGAAGGGCGAAATTTCATGCGGTTAATCTAGAAATATTTTTCTATAAAAATTTCTGGTATTTCGGCTGGAAAATTCCCTCACGCTACAGGGAATTTCCTGACCAGAAAATTCCTTAGCACCAGTACTTCCTTAAAGAGAATCTCTCTTTAAATAAGGCGAAATTTCGTGCGGCTAATCTAGATATATTTTTCTATAAAAAAAAAAAAAAATACTGGTATTTCGACTGGAAAATTCCCTGAAGCGTGGCAACCCTGTACAATAACTTAATTACCTTTATTCAAATAATACCTCTTATATCAATGTATCCAAATCAAGTGAAGAAGACTTCGGAAAAAATATCTATTTTATAATGATTTTTTAATATAATTTTGAAACATTAGAGGCTTGGCCTCATGTAGGTAGAGCAGACGAAATCAGAAGAATCGTGTGAGGTAGCGTATAGTTATTTTTTTTTATTTAGAGCGAAATTGGATAGTTTTGAAGGTTTTAAATAAAGGTTAAATATTTAAATATTTTAATATACTTTTACAAATATTTTAAGAGCAGCTTTTACGTTGGCCTGTATTTTTCTTTAATGAAGCGTTCAAAGAGTCATTCATTTGTTTGTAGATTTGCTGGATTTTGAATCTGAATGGCAACACTATCGTTTGTTTAGATCTGATTTCTATGTTTATAATAGCTTAATTTTAATTTAGAACTTAATATATTATAAATTATATTATACACATGTTTTATGTGAAAGTATGCTGAACAGACATGATTTCAAGTAGAAGACATTATCATTTAGCTGTCATATGGTAACATACGTTTTTCAAAGACTAACATGGCATTTAGCTACATTCGCTTCGCAGACCAGAGTGGTTCGCACCGGCATGGTTACCTAGAATTTTAAGTAGATGATGGGCTTGGTAAATGCAGCCCGAATGTACAAAAAAGTTTAAAATAAAATATACATTTTTAACTTCTAACATGTCTTTTTTTTTATTTTAGCCGACTTTTAAATAAAACAGTGAGCTTTTACGTGTCCATATTTTTTATGCATATATTTTATTTTAAAAAGTGGTACTAAAAATTCGGAAAGTTTGCTTCTTATACGTAACTTGAAAGATGGAAATACTCAGTATTTCTAAATTCAGTTGTTAAAAAAAAAAAAAAAACGCTGAAACGCTTCATAAATAAAGTATTATTTTGCGGAGCAGCGTAATAAGATTCTAACTATATCAGGAATTTTGTTCAGTGCTATATGAACTCTATAATTATCGTAAAACTACGGTTATGAGAAAAGAACACTTTCATTTAACAAAAGCTCGATAAAAACTTTCGGATAACAGAATGCATAGCTGCCAAGTTTTACGCTTTTCTCTTACAATTTTTTAACACCGAAATTTGTCTTATTTAACCCCTTTATTCTCACGCATTCAAAATAAGAAAAACGTACAAGTATTTTCTGATGGAAAATACTTCGAATAATATAAAGAGATTAAAGAAGGCGAATTTCTCTTTAACAAAATACTGTTATTTAGCACCCTTTTTGAGTGTGTTTTTGCCTGACTACTCGCCACCCTGGCATGTGACTTTTACGGTCAGTGTTGCCTACCTTTCTTTTATTCAGATTGTTTGATACCCACCAATATTTCTTAAAAGTGATATTGGCTTTATTCTTACTAGTGTGGCCAGTGTTTTTTTTTTTTTTAATTCAGATTTTTTGATTGGTACCAC
This sequence comes from Maratus speciosus, assembly GCA_963932465.1. Classification (NCBI taxonomy): domain Eukaryota; kingdom Metazoa; phylum Arthropoda; class Arachnida; order Araneae; family Salticidae; genus Maratus; species Maratus speciosus. Next base: position 31,722,608 of record OZ010787.1, on the reverse strand, counting down.
TTTTTAAAAATTCTGTAATCCGCCTTATTTTCGCCTTATTTAATCTGCCATTTGGAGTTGGGCAAATTTGTAATATTAATTATGAGCAGTGTAATTACACGTTAATTGCATGTAATTAATTATAGTTACACACATTCAAACAGAGAAAAATTTTCAGACAATGGGATGAGAGCGGTTCCGGTTACAGTACTGCAAGAATTTTTTACAGCATGTAATTTTAAATATAATTAATTAGATTGCGGATAATTATAATTACAAATTTGCCCAACTCTGCTGCCCTTAAATAAGGCGAATTTTACTATTTGAAAAAACAAGTGGTAATCAAGAAATTGGAATTTAAAAAAAGTAGTTGGCTGGCAACACCATTTCTCACATCATTTTATCTGTCAAGAAATAATGTAAATATTTCTACTTCAAAAATATGGGGGAAATCAAACAATTTGAATTTTTAAAAAGTAGCCTTCACTTAACGGGCGTGACGCTAAAGGGTTTAATCATCGAAAACATACAGGGTGTCCAGCAAAGAACTCCCTGATTTTAAAATTAAATAACTCAGAAACTAAGATCGATAAAAGAAGGAAACAAGGTGTATGTTTATTTTGAAAGACGTAAATGACTGATACAACAGTTTCAAAATTAGTTAAAAATTTTGTCACAAATGGCGTTGTACGGTGTAGTCGCAGTACAGAGTCGGAAAACTAAGATCTGGACACGAATATCGATCGAGATATCGAATCCAGATGTATCGAATATCTATCAAGTGATGGAACTCCCCACTTGGGTGGAACAAACAAATTTTAGAAATGTTACCTAATATGTTTCAAAATGGGCTAGAACAAATTGACTCCAAATATTTGTATCTTGGGGTTCCACACCTCATGTAAACTTTTTTCTACAATTTCGTTTAACGACGTCGTGCTTCTTTTGAGAATTACTAGCAATAACGTTAATACATATAGCCTCGGTTGTAATGCGTTTCTAAATATACTAGAAATTTTTTTTTTCAAACGAATAAAACGGTTTAAAACTTATATAAAAGAATATATTCTTTTAATGTTCTTTTACAACAATATAAATACTGTTTGTATGTTGAACAACTGTAAATGTATAGATACGAAAAAAACAAACGCTTAAAAGAATTGTCTCAAGATTGAAAAACATTGCAACGCACATAGATACCGTGTTTATCGTGTATGCCAACCAGTGGAGTTTGTGAGTTTATCTAACAGGCAATTAACGAAAGAAGAAACAAAAGTACATGAGCGCGGGCCAAAATATATTTTTTCCAGTGAAATATATCTTTCTGGAACTTGAAAATTTTGTACTTAATCAATTGTTTCTTAACCCAAATTAACACTAGAACCGCCGGCTATTTTACTCAATTTTAATAAAAAAGTATTTCACACCAGAATTTTTTTTAACTATTTAGCTTATTTAATTAGCCTATTTTTGTGCTTCTTACATATAACATATCTAAAGAAAAAAGTTCTGGCTCGAATCGAATATTATCGATTTTGGCAGGGGTCAAAATGACCCCTAACGGCGGTTCTAGTGTTAATAGCCTTGACTCTAAAATTAGTAAATTTACACTGAAAATGATACAGAATGGTACACTACCTTATTGCAGGGCTCCCAAATGGCCCACCAACAGAATACCAATAAATTTTAACAGAAAATTTTATGGTAGGTTTGAGCTAAAATTAACTTTCAAAGGTGGTTACGGGGTGGTTTGTAAGAAAAATCTAAAAAGAAAAATTTTCTAAAGTAATATTGGTGTTCAGTTGGCGGACCATTTGGGAGCCCTGTTATTGGGATGTATTATTAATCAAACGCACCAAGGAATAGAACTGGAGTGGTCAATTAAGGCATGCCGCATACCAATAATTTTTAAAAGAAATAGCCGACTTCTTGAATCGCAGAGATTCGATGAATTGGTAAGGCAACGATTACTATAAAATTTTAGTGGTGTCCAGCGTTCCATAGTTGGCAATCCCTGGAATAGAACGTACTGTTTATAGAAAACAACCAATCAATCCACTATACCTCATGATGCTCAAGCTCTGTTTTCCTACAAAGTTTCTGCACTTAGGCATTCTATTAAATAGGCTTTCACAGTCTGTACCACTGATCAATTAACCGTTTGAGTGCATATTGTGGATATATGCCAAAAATGTGAATGTGCTTGGGTATCTCTCTGTTCTAAAAAAAAATAAAATAAAAGTAACTAATGCTGTCACTGCCGCTGTCAAAGAATTTTTTGTTGCCGGGGGTCTTTCTTCGTTAATATTAACAAAACTGTTGCATACAAAAATATGAAATTCGGTGGTATTATATAGAAATGTTTCATAAATACGCTGATGCAGACAGTTTTCATAGCGAATAATTATTTTAACACATTGTATGCGGGACACATACAAGTACGTTTTGTTGGGTTGGGGACAGAAATTATTACTGGTACAGGAAAAATTGCACGGACGAAAAAAGAAAGCATAATCCAAGAATGCTTGCTTCTTATATTTTGTGAGCAGGTTTTAATTTACAGTGGCGTTTTCGAAAAATTTCCCGCATACAATGTGTTAAGAGATATTTAATGTTAAAATTGGTCAAAATCGTTCCATTAAAAAAGTTTTGTAGGAGCAAAAACTAGACATAGGAATTTAATCATTTTTAGAGCATTTTATACATAAAAAGTTTCCGGTGTGCAGACTGCATTTACTTTTTTAATTTGATTAATTTCTTGAGGATTAATTTCCCCTTTAAATTCAAATTTTCAGCATTTCGTGAGATATTTTAAAAATATTTTAGAAAAGTGTATTATTTTAAATTGCTGCAAAATTTAAAAATTGTACAAAGAGTAATATTTCCTCCAAATTAAAAATTTATCTATACGTGGCTATTATAAACAGAAAAAAATCTTTGAAATTAGAATTAATAGATGACGTTTTAAAAGCCGTAAAATATTGAATATTACGTCGTAAGAACACACTTGAATTTTAAAAGAGAACGAAAATTTTAAAATAAAAAAATCATTGTTATGCGTTAAAAGTCGTAAATTTGGGTAATTACGTCATATTTAAAATGGCCAAATAATAATGCAAAATAGTTTTAATTTAAAAATAGATTTGCATGAGAAAATTATTTCATAATTTGACATAATCGTTTCAACAATTGTTGTGAATTCTAAGACAGTGCAAATGATATTTCTTTTCTAACAACAAAAGTATTTTCACGTGAATATTAATAAGAGAAAGAAGACTTTGGTGAAAATTACGGCAGATTTAAAACGATACGTTTAAAATGACTTATTTAAAAGAACTTTCTTATAGCGTTGTTAAAAGTACCGACAGACAAAGACTCTGATTACTTAATTCATTGTACTTTATCTTATTTTTAAATTTTTAACTAACTTATTTTTAATGAAAGACGAAAACAGCCATTGTATCTCTTCACAGCAGCGGATTTGGTCTTAACACTTTCATCGAGGCAATGGCGCGCCTTTGTGCCACTCTTTGCGCTAAGAGCTTGAGCCGCTCCTCGCAGCGCTAAAATTGAAACAAAACACAAATTCATTTAAAACATGTTTATTTTACTTTGAAAAATAATAATCAATATCATTTCTAACTCTAACGATTTGTTGGCCCTTACAAACATAAAAAAAATCATAATAAAATGTCGTGTCCGTTTGGGAAAATCAATTCGCACCGGAAAATTCGGCCCGGTAATTATTATACATTAGATATCGGAATCAATGTCTGATAATTAAATGATAGAATTTTCCTGTACGAATTGATTTTCCATGTTTGATAGCTAATATTCCTGGAAGACGAGTTATCTCGTCCCTCGCGATGAAAGTGTTAAAAATCCCCAATCAAAGAAAAGCGTTTGAAAACTCGTTTACAGAGATATCGCCACTGTCTTTTTAAAATTCTAATACAATCTTTTTAAAGCCGATCAAATTAGCGTTTTTTTTAGAATCTGAGGGTTGGCAAGGGTAGCTGGTAGGGGGCAGTGCCCCAATTACATTTTTAAAAAATTACTTGTAAGTCGACGATATACACAGAAATCGTACGCTTCGCTAGTGCAACCAGTTTAAATGCACACCAAACTGAGACAACAAATAGGAGAACTATCACCCGCCCCTCAATTTTAGCATTAAACAAGAGGAGCGCTATAGCGCTTCCTGCAATTTTGGCACATAACAAGAGGAGCGCTATCACGCCCCTCTGTATTGAATCGGTTAGACAAGGAAATAAATTAAATATATGACAAGCAATCGCAAGAAACAATAGCTATAAAAAAAGCACAATAAATAAATTAATTATGGGCATGAAGAATAAGAATAATAGAAATTTCAAGGTACAAAATTCCACAAGTTATCTAATTTACAATATTTTCTGGTTTCTTCGAACTCAGTAAATGAAATACCTCAATTATTTCAAAACCTTCCGTAATATTGAAAAACATTTTATGTAAGAAAATATATCCAGTAAAACCGAATCAATTATCAGGGGTATAGGAATTACCTTTCATCAAAAAATGAAATAGTGCAATTTTAGATAGCAATGACAAACAGAAAGCTTAAAACTAGGATAAAAAAGAGCATACAGCAGACATCAAATACACCAAGAAAACTAAAGCTTTTGCCACACTATATAACAAAAATTTTTTCAGATTAATTTTAAAATTGTAGAATAATTTATCCATCAAGATGTTATTTGCCATTCATTATCCGAGAATCGATAGAGATTTTTTACGTAGTTATAATATATGCAATGATTCAGCCTCCTTGGAGCTACCTTAAATTTGGAAATGGAGGCTTTTCAGAATAATGAAGCAACAGAAAAAGTAATTCACGTTCATAAATATCCATTTTAATATTGCAGTAGATTGCATTATGTATGAGATGCGTGATTTTTGGGTACCAGTTTTCAATTAAAATTTTTTTTGCGAATTATTTGTATCATTATAGATCTAGCATTGTCGCTTTCTGAGCGATAAAAGCATGTCGATCTTAATAAATAAAGATTTTATAAAGCTATTTAATACCAGAATTTTTTATTTAAAACTGTTAACTTATTTAATTAACCCCCATCCCCCCCCCCTCCCTTTGTATCTTTTAGATTTATTTTATAAAGAAATTTCTGGTTCGAACCGCAGTATATTCATTTGGTATGGGCCAAAATTTCCCCAGACCGTCATTCTAGTGTTAACATCAATGTCTCAAAAAATATATGAACACCAATAAATACAATTCACTACCTCTACATTAAGTATGTCTACAGAATATATTATTTCATCTTAAATAATATGCATTTTGTGCATACTTTATCTGCTTTATTTATATTATCCGTAAAATTCTACAAATTCAACAAGAAAGTCGTAAAATGCTGTTGAAGGATAATGGCATTTTAAAACTCAATGCGTTCTGCACTGCATGCCTGAAAACTCCGACTTCCTGTTGTAACATTGATCCTGTTTAAGAGAATATAATCGGATTAGAGATCCCAATACCGCATTAAATGTAACATTAAAGCCGATGTCTAATACATTTTAAATGAGTAGAATCACAGATAATCCCTTTCTTCCAAATCGTAAAAATATTCTATTTACTTGATAGAATGGCCTCAGGGGATTCAAACTTGGGTAGTTAAAAACGTTAATACCTTGAATATAGTTGAGTTTTTCCTTCTGGGCATATATTTTAACGCTGTTAGAAAATTGTTTTTCTTTTTTTAATTAAATAGCTGCCTTCATTTTGTTATTATTTCTCAGATATAATATCATCCCTTTTTAAATTCAAAGGATTAAAAAATAATTTCAGAATAAAATATTTAAAGATGCTTCTGTCTATTCAGAAAAGTTTAATTAAATATTCTGTTTAAGTGCTTTATTTCGTACAACAGGCCGTATTACTTTAAAATTTGAAGCAAGTTAAGATATTAAATATGCCATATTAATTTTATGACCATGTCACCTTGTGACATTTTGCTGACTACTTGAGAAATAATTTATCTTGTTATTGTCAAAATTATTGTTCTCCAAAATGAGATAGTGCCCATCAAATTAACACTTTGTGGACAGATAGTTTTTGTCTTTTAAAAAGGAAGCCCCGCCAATGGGCGTTATACTTGCATGTTATATTATGCATAGCTGCCAAATTTAACGCTTTTTTCTTACCACTAAAATTTAGTAGTAAATTTTTCCATATTTAATTTCCGAACTCTGTGATTCAATAAGTTAAAAATTTCTTTTAAATTTTACTGGTAAATAAAAGGCGTAAAAGTTGGCCACTAGGATTATGTAACAAAAAGTTTGTCTCTATTTGTGTTTATGTTATAAATGAATGTACAGAATAATTGTATTGTTTATAATCGAAGTATTTACATGCAAAGCACTCTAATGTAAAAATGCGGATTTTAGTTTTTTTTTTTTTTTTATGAATAACGTAACACGTAAAATGAAAAAGTACCGCTCGTTAGCGGAATTAGATAAAGAACCCGATTCTGATTATCAACGGAGTTTCCAGCGTACAATGTGTGTTAATAATATACAAATGCATTAGGCAAAAACTGGAAGCATAACTAAAACATGTAAAGTGTTATCACGTTTTTCGAATATAATTTATAGCTTTATTTATTGCTCAAAAACATTGCAAATTTATCAATTAACCCTTTAGTGCGCAGCTTTGGATATATGCAAACAAGAGTGTCTTGAATTTAATAGATTGTTTTATTCGTATATACCTAATTCACACCTGAAAATTAAAATAGCAATATTTACTTTAATTAATAACAAACATTACGTTTTTAAATAAAGTGAAATTAACCATTGAAACTTTCTGGTGTAAAGTCAGATTCTCTGAACTACGTAATTTTAGAACGTGTTCTATTGTAGGAATTAAAGGGTTATCCCCTTGAGGGGCACCGGTATATATTATATCCACCTAAGATTAATGAAGTTTTACACCAGAAAAATTTTATTAAATTTTACTTTTCTAACTTTGGTGGCAAATGGCCGCAAAATTGCTTTTACCTATTTTGAAATAGAATTTTTCAAAGATTCCGGTGGGAGTTCAGCATTTCACAAACGTAATTGCTTGCCCCTCAAGGGATTAATGGTTAAGTTTTATAAAATAAATAATAATATAAAATAAGGTATTTGGAGACATACTTATTAAAATATTTACTAATTTGTATTATTTTAGCGTAAAACAGCCACACGACAGTAATTTTTACTTGTATTGCAGATGTGCAACAGAAGAAAAGATTGACGTATTATATGAAAAATGCATCTCTTATTTTTTTTTTCATTATTTTCCCTGTGTAATAAACCTTTCAGAGAATCATATATCATTTTTTTGAAAAAAAAAATTAAAAAATCGCGCATTTAAGGGTTAAATGCAAAACGATTTCTAATCTGAAATTGCAGTGTCATAATCCTTGGATCTTCTTAGGAGTTTACGCATCTTGCATAGTACTGAATAAATATATTAAAATACTGCTCATCACTTTCCATGTCACTGTTGAAACCGGAAATCAGTTAAAGCCTAATTTCACTAGATAAATCTAGTTTTAAATAAAGCTGTTATTGAAAACTAGTTTAACTTTGTCCTAATTAGTTAAAATTAATAATTTCTGCCATATTTAAGTTAAAACTAGAATTAAACAGGTATGATGAGACATTTTCATTTGTAAACGATTTCTTTCTAGTTAAAAGTACTTCTAGCAGTTATGATTTAATACTAAAAAATCAGAAATAAGTTTAAACTTGGTAAAATGTTTTGCTGTTCGTGTTTTTCAGGCATCACCTGTGCTTTAATAGCCGCTTTTCACTGTAAAGTGACAATGCCGAACACGAAGTTTTTATAGAAATCTATTCTCTTCTTATAGTGTGAAAATGAAAGTCAATATACTCCAATGACTAAAGACATCTGCGAAATAAAAACGAAATTTTATGCATCTAGCGTAGATTATGAAAACCTTTCCAGCATGTTCAGTTAACAAAACTTCACTGTTTATAAATATGTTGTCAAAAGAAACAAATTGGAAAACGCATAACGCATTTCAAAATTCAATTTCCATTTTTACCATCAATAGTGGGGAAAATATCGACTCTGTATCGTACAGTCCTGTATATGCGCTATACATTTGTATACTAGACCTGAGTGAAAAATAAAAAAGTTTGCGAATCGAATCGTAATAGTGTGGAAAAGTTACTACTCGTCAATACAAGCACAGTGAAAGAAAAAATTTTGAAATCGGACAATATCTTCCGTTCTCGTATCGTGTTCAGAATTCTCCAATTTGAATAAAAATTTAACAGATTGATGAAAATTCGTAAAATGTGTAAATTTTCCCCTTCAAAATACTTTTTTGTACATAGCATGGTCTTGAGGTGTAGAATGAAGGGAAAATTACCACATATCCCACCTCTACCCCCTTCCAACCACATCAATGTGGTGAAAATGGCCGAAATTCGTAGAATTAATTCATATTACAGGAGGTGTAAATATTAACCAAATCTGTCTGATTTTTTTTTCAGATAAGGCAAATTTCTGGCTAAAACTCGAAAACAATACCCCCATCCGTCTTTTTCCCCGGAGGGGTAAGATAGGTCGAAATTTTGCTGCTCCTGGCCCGTCCTTCAAAGGACGATTTAGAACTGACCATGGGAAGTAGGCTGACCCGCGAGTTACACCCACAATCTACCCAAACAAAATGTGGGCGTATAGACTTATCCAGATCCACATGCAGATTCAGGTACAGTGAATTCAGATTTAGTGCCAAGTTTTAGAGTGGTAGCACGAGAAGCGATGCGGTTATTATGAAACCACCACGTCGATGCCCATAAACATTTGAGGAGACCAATGTTACAAGCATGACACTATGATTATGTATTGCTTAAAGTGACATTGTAATGCCTGCCACATTTAAAGGAAGAGTGGCTTTTTCCAATTGGAAATCAAGTCTGGAACGTCAGCTGAAGAAATGTTTACCATAAGAGGTGGACAGATAATCTTGCTTTCAGAACAATTTATGATGTCATACTAATCATTGGCGTCAAAATTTAATGCCGGAACTAGAAAACATTTGATGGATTTGCCCTTTGTGGGAGTGACTTTGGATTTCATTAGCCGCCGAAGTCCCAGCCCTCGAACGTGCTGTCTATCATCCACTACCATTGAAAGGAGGAAGTTTTCTGGATGGACAAAGAAAAAAATCCGAATCACCTTCTTCACTACGTCTTGGACTTTTGCAAATAGCTGGCTGGTTGTGAGTCTTTGCCTGTAGTTGCTTTTAATAGAATTGAATGTCACATTCCACATTTTGACCCACAAATGCTGAGTAAATATCTGAGATACCTGCACGACATTGCCGTTTCCATTGCTGCTGGGTCTTGTTCCTCAGACTTAGCTAATCAGGATCCGGGAGCAATATCTCATTCTCGGTTGGTTAACGACAACAAACAGGTTACTGAGATTGTATTATATATTTCATTGGAAACCCCACTTGAAAATCTCATCAACATTGTCATGTATATAATGACAGTATACATACCTCTGCTGTTCAAAATAAAGACACGATCTTCAATTGTTGAGGGGCCTATAGTCCGGGTGCTACGATTGAGAAAACTGTAAATCGTGAGAAGAATATACCGATTGGTGAGTATCTACCTTATATTAATACAATCCATATAAGAGAGGGGAGGCGTAGCGTAAAGTCCGAGGATTCAAGATAGCGGCTATTATTCAAAATGGCGTCATTTTCTGAATTTGTTTAGTATCCATCATATAAATCTGAGTTTCAGGTCGATTTTCATGTTTTTAACGACAAAAATTTCATTTTTAATACTTTTAATACTTTTCGCCATAGTTGAATGAGCTTATAAATTCAGTTTGTCTGTCTATCTACTTGCCATTCCATGCTCTAACTCGCTTAAATATCGCTACTCGCTTAAATTCACTCATATTGTCATGTAATATTTATATGTTATTGAAGTTTATAATAACATGTTCCGAAGAAAAATTCAAGTGTATAGGTTTCATAGTCCGTTTACACGGCCCTCAAAAAAATTCCATTACGTAATAGTATATGGGGGGGGGGATCGTTTGCAATGTGTTTTAATCATGTTATACTCTCTAAAACACATTTACATTGACATACATCAGTGAGATTCACTAAAAGATAGTTACTATAGAATGAGGTGTGCATAGTATTTATCGTTTATTTACAGTGACACACCAATAAAAGAGTACATGCGTTTGTATCTCGTGTATAAATTCTATAAATATCATCAGTTAAATCAACTGTTATTAGTGGAGCAGCTAGGTTTGAAAAAAACTGCATTTTGTGATAAAGATATCTCGAATGGTCAGTATCTATTTCATATTGATATAATGCATATAAGAAGTTGAGGCATCGTGAAAATTCATAGGAATTCAAGATGGCGGCTGTTATTCAAAATTGTTTGCATTTTTATTCCTAAACATCATATAGGGGTGTTTATGATGTCAATTTCGATATTTTTAAACTGATAAATTTCCTTTTTAATATCAGAAATAGGCTTAAAATGAAAATAGGACAATTATCAAAGTATCTTTGTACTTTATAGTGAGGAAAATGAAAAAAAAATAACAAAAATGCATTTTTATTAATACCTTAATTATAAAAGATATTTAAAAAATTGCATGTTACATTTAAAGTTAGTGAATATAAATCTTCATTTTGTATCATCATATTTCTTACATTCGTTTTTGCAGTTGCACAATAATGTGCAAGAAAGTCCAACCTTTCTACAGCCACACTTACTTTTACAGATATTTCACATAAATTTTACATCAAACACACTTTTATACGATGAATAGTATGACAATTGCAAGAACTCCAGAAAATGACGCCATTTTGAATAACAGCCGCCATCTTGAATTCCCACGACTGGACGTGATGCCTCCCCTTCTTATATGGATTGTATTAATATAAAGTAGGGACTCACCGATAGGTATATTCTTCACACGATTTGCAGTTTTCTCAACCGTAACACCGGCACTAATAGACAATAACGTAATGGAATTCTTTTGAGGGCCTCGTAAACGGACTATAAAAGCTATACACTTCAATTTTTATTCGGCACATGTTATTGTAAATTTCAATAACATATATAAATTACATGACAATCTGAGTGAATTTCAGCGAGTAGCGATATTTAATCGAGTTAGAGCATGGAACGGCAAGCAGGCAGATAGACAAACTGAATTCATAAACTCATTCAACTATGTTGGAAAGCATTTAAAACGGAATTTGTGACGTTAAAAACGTCGAAATCGACCTGAAACACACATTTGTATGATGGATAGTAAGAAAATTCATTGAATAACAGCCGCCATCTTGAATTCCTACGACTTTACGCGATGCCTCCCCTCTGAAATGCATTTTATTAATATAAAGTAGATAATGACCTATCGTTTTATTCTTATCACGATTTAATGTTTCCCCCTTATTTTGGTCGTGTAGCACTCGGACTACTAAACATATTTTTCACTGCATCAAGAAATGCAGAAGCTTACTTTCAAAAGTCTAAGAAGTGGTGAAGCAGGTCAATCACACAAATGCTTTCTTTGCCCATCCAGAAGACCTTCTTCTTTCAATAGTTGTGGATGATGGGCAGTACGTTAGAGAGCTGGGACAGAAGAAGGGACAGAAGGCACCCCACCGGACCCCAACCGTGAGGTTTATGGGGAAATGTCCCGGGGGAAACTTCCCCACCGCCATCCAACGAAAACGCAGCCAGGACAACAGGCCCGAAACACAAGTGCAAGTAAATAAACTAAAGTCACACAGCAAATGGTAATCTGTTACATAAAAGCAGGCGACACTCTCACCAAAAAAATAAAAACTAATGATAAACTACAAACTAATGACAAACAACAAAATATCCTAAACCAATAACCAAAGGCAAAATTTACAATACAATATATACAGACGACTATCACATTTGATAGTAAGCAATCAAAGTAAAGCAATGAAAACTGTATCGATGTCCTAGAGTACAACCGAAGCAATCCATCATCAGAAAGTCCAGGAAAGTGTAATTGTATAACGAGTCCACAAAGTCCAAAAGTCAGTATTTATACTTAATAAAAGAGTAAAGTGCATTTAACACATTATAGTTATCCTTAAGTTTGTGATAGTTGTTCGGATCAAGCAAAGTCTGCTTAAGATTTTGTCTAACTGTAAGGTCCCTCATGAAACTGAAATGATGCACCATAAAAACACATCTTCCATACAAGTAATGAAGTACATCGCCAAGCAATCCACAGTCACATAGTGAAGACGGCCTCTTGCCAATCTTGCACAAAAAAGCTGGAAAAGAGCCATGGGCTGTAATGTAGAATTGTATTATTTCATTCGAACAAAGATAATCACTGTCCACCTTATTAAATACTGCATATGTGTCACGTCCCTTATAAGAATTAGACCAATGTTGTTGTCACTCATGCACATATGAGCATTCACAAATGATAGTGGGAATGGTAATAAGTCATTTTGATTACAACAGTCATATAAAATAGCATTCCTTGCGTTAGCATCTGCACGTTCGTTTCCGAACAGACCAACATGGGCCTTGATCCAGCCGACAAATGTTTTTTCGGAGGATTATTAACTAATAGTTCAAAAATGTTTCTGATAATACTGTTCAATGGAAGTCTCTGTAAAGACAAAACTGATGACAGGCTATCGGTATACAGCCTAACGTGTAAGTATCCGGAATTAACAAACCACCTAACAGCACATTCAATTGCAAATAACTCCGCCTGGTACACTGTATTATGTGGTCTCAGACGTATAGCATAGTCATAGATCACTGTGTCCCCGATCAGCACTGTAAAAGCCGAGGAGGTACCCTGATCCATCCTTGAACCATCGGTATAAATATTTGGGTACATAGAAGCTGGAACAATGCTCTTTACATCTGGAATAAAATAAATATTTCTAAGATTGTTATATTCAGGAAAATAGTACGTCTTAAGTTTAAGCATAAGACTGTCTCTCTTAATCTCATAATCTCCAATCATCATACTACTCATACCTTGAGTTACGTCATATCTTTTCGAAAACATTTTTAGCTTAGTGTACAGCGGAGGAACGCCTGTGATTGTACACAGAGAATCAGTTGACACATTTCTGTATGTTTTAATAATAGTCATTAATCCAGCACGCTGACAAGAGCTAAGTCTTCGTATTCCATGAGAGTTGAGATCCCTAATAAAAACTTCTGAACCGTACGCTATCTGTTTTGCAATGACCTGGAGATACCAAATCTTTCTGTGCTTCGCTAGGAGGCCTCTGTCACGGGAACCCGTTTTCTGAATGTCTATTGAGAAATTGCGAATGTTGTCACGTACCAGGTCCAAGTGATGTAACCAGTTGAACCGATTATCCAGATGGAAACCAAGGTATGAAATATTCCGTTTTACTGGAATTGAGACATTGTTAATTTTAAAAATAGGATTTCTTTTTTAAAGAGTGTACCGGCCCATCATAATGGCAATACATTTATCAATGCTAAGTGACAAATTCAAATTTGTACATATATTATGGAAAGTATCCAGTGAGCCATTAACTTTATCTTCTAATGAGCTACGAGTATCTGCACCTTCCAGAATCACGAAATCATCGGCATATGAGACTATGTATGTATGTGACTGCTTATATTCCTTGATTAATTTATCAGCCAGGACAGTCCATATGAATGGACCTAAACAGGATCCTTGAGGGCAACCATGGAACATTATAAACCAACGTATTCCATTTGCAAACTTAAAGCCAATACGGCGATTCGATATGAAGTTTTTAAGTGAAGACTTCAAGTATTCTGCAATTGGAAGAGATTCAATAACTGCCAACGTTCTCCAGCATGCTGCGTCAAAAGCACCCTGAATGTCCAGCGAAACAATCGTACAATATTTATTGGTACTCAGAATTCGATTAACATTATCTTTAACAGCAGATAAGGCCGTAACTGTTGATCTTTTCACTCTAAAAGCATGCTGATTATTCTCAATATATCCAGATGCCTCCAAAACCGTGGTAACTCTATTCTTGAAAATCCTCTCTAACACTTTGCCCAAAATTGACAACAATGCAATTGGACGATATCCTCTTTGTGAGGTGGCCGGCTTGTTTCGCTTTCTGAAGTAGATAACTATTCCGTCCTTCCAACAACGTGGAAAATGACCCAAACTCAGACATCTGCTAAAAACCGCTAAGACAACTTCTGGATAATTACACCAAATATTTTTCACGGTAAGAGCATCTAAATCGTCCCAACCAGGGGCCTTGGCATTGGCCTGCTGCGACAGTGCATACTTTAATTCTCTAAAACTAATATTATAGAAGTCATTATCGTTCTCATACGACTTGTCCGATATATATTAAAAGATATCGTCTGGTACATTATTAATATCATAATGTTCTTGCATAAGTCGTTCAGCCACGCCATCGTACGAGGCAAAAGGAAGAGAATCTTCCAGAGACGTAAAAATAAGATCAGTAGTTTTCAGCTGCTTTCCCTTTATGAACTTATACAAATTGCCAAATGAATCATTTGTTTGTGCACAAAACTGGTACCATGCCTTTTTATTTGCCTCTCTAACTTGACGCTTATATTTATTTCGGAATTCCAAATAGGTATTTCTATATGCTTCATTTTCTAAATTAAGTCTATATATTTTATAAAGCGCAGACACATGATTTCTGGCAGTTTTAATTTCCGTAGTAAACCAGTTAAAAGTAGGCTTGTGCGTAATCGCACCCCTTTTGAAACACATTGTCATGATATCATGAATAGAAACAGAAAAGCCCTGTACCCAGTCATCAAGCACCGGAGGAGTCTTGCTCAGTAATAGCTGACGTAACCATTCCCGTTTATGTCCAGCAAAGATCTCGTTAAATTTCTTAAATTTTTTGCCCCTGGTTTTAAATCTGGCTTTGTCTCTAATAACAGGAGAATAGTCCAAGTCATAGGTAATGAAACGATGGTCACTGAAGGAATAACGATTGATATCCACATTCCAATTAAAAAGATGGTTACTAAGTTCATAGCCCGCCAGGGTAAGATCAGGACGGCCAGATAGAGATCCCTGAACAAATGTAGGATGAGCCTCGGTATCGTTTACAATACACAAATTATTCACTTGTAGATGATCCATTAAAATCTCAGTTCTCCCAGAACCTCTGGTATATCCCATTGTGCGCATTGGCACATTAAGATCGCCACCAATCAAGATATTGTCAAACTCCGGGAAGTGTCCTAATCACTCTTGTAACTCAGCGTCCAAATTTCCCGATGGAGGGGAGTAATGAGATCCAATATAAATAATGCCACTACTGACATTTAAAGAAACAAAAACACAACTTTTATCAACAAGACACTCTAAAAAGGTGTAATCAGGGTTAGTAAAGATAATACCAGTAGAGAGATTATCTGAGAGAAAGCAAGGCCAATTCGACGGAACACCAGACACTCGACCAGCCAAGATATATGGATCCTGAATTAAAACCACATTAATAGCTTTATCAATAGTATAACTGACCATTTCTGTATTTGCATCCGAACAGTGATGTAAATTTATTTGCAGAAACTTCAAACCCCTTTCAATATTAAAAACAACAGACTGACCGTCATCTGCCATATCGCCGGCCTTAGCTACGATTAGCTAAGGTTTTAAGTCTATATTTTTGATAAACAGGACAATCCGCCCTATGTGCACAGTCACCATCCTGGTTTTCAAAATAGCAATTACTGCATAAAGTAGCATCGGATTTACAGTCTTTTACGTCATGTGCCTTTGCGCATTTTGTACAATGAGTCTCCCCTGTACACTGGCTCGAGTAGTAACCATAAACTTGACACTTGAAACACCTAGTTATGGCGATATGTTCTACTACTCGATAGCGTTCAAAGTCAATACAAATCCTCTTCATTCCTAGAAGAATCTCTTTCCCCTTTCCATCCATGTCCGGAAGCCAGTTATTCTTCTCCTGTCTTGTTTTAGTAGATCTAATAATGTTAAACTCAGGTACTGAACTGTACACTAGATCCCTCAAGGTTTTTCTCGTGTCTTCATCCAATGCTCGATCATACATTCGTCGGGATAAACCCTTAGTAACATCGTCAGCCATGGTTACATCCTGCAGAATCCTTCTCACCGCTTCCTCTATCTGACTCTGATCTACTGCAATGTCCACACTCAGAATTAATATTCTCTCGCGCCTTTTTCTTGGGATATTCACCTTAGTCTTATTCTTAATTTCTGAATCCTTCATTATCACCTCTTTTAGCTTCTCCGTGTCCTCCGGCCTTGACATTCTCAATATCACCCTATTTGTTTTTTTAAGTACAACATCCCTAGGCACTGGGGCCTCCGGATTTGCTTTACATATGATCTTTATTCTAGACTTCATCTCCACTGGGTCGTCCGTCTGAACATTCAATGTCACCACGATGCAATAATCCTCCCGCTTAGGAACTATATGTTTCTGCATGTCAGCAGTACCCTCAGCCTGTGCACCAACTGATTTTCTCGAAATACTCTCAGCCAGTTCCTGCATAGCTGCACCATACTTATCTTGTTCTTTCACTTGGGTTTTCAGCTTGACATTATCCTAAAATATACCGACAGACTTCTGTGCAACAAATTCCAGTAATTTCCTGACAGCAGCAAACATAGGACCTGTCACCTTAGCACCTTTCGCTTTTTTACCATCCATAATATGCATAATCTTTGAATTAACTTTAGTTACCAAAACAGGGAACTTTTCCACTTCACTACTCAATTGTTTGATAAAATTATCCACCTCTTCCCCCATGATACAATACAAAATAGCCCAAAAGTAAAAAGAAATATAGCAAAAATAGCAAAATAATACTCACAACGACCCTCTATCAGACTAACCGTCGACGAATCAAAAGCTGATCACAGACAGAATAAGCTTTCAATACATATAAGAGCCTCACCAACGGGTAGAGGAAAAAAGACAAATCATCCAAATAACTAAATAAACAACTGACCACAAAAAACAATATCAACCCAGCAAACACATTTCTTTCGGCACACGATCGGACCGCTGCCGGCAGTGTCGGTTAAGTGTCGGCGTGGGCACAGTGATTTCGGTGTAGTGTCGGCAGCATGTCGGCAACTGAAACATAAGAATCTGCTTTTTGGATTGCCGGTTACCTTAATCGGTCCCCTTATGGTTATATATCGGCAAGCGACTTACACCGGCAAGGGGCGCAGGACCGATATGTGATTTCTGATAGTGGCCCGACTAGATTTGCCAACATCGGTCCGAATTCAAAATTTTTTGTCTTAGCCGACATTTTTTTTTTTCTTCTTCTTAATTTTGTTTGAATTTGAGTTTTGATAAGCTATGTATATTTCATGTATTTCATATGAAATGCTAATAGTGATAAACAAAAAAAAATTCAAAAATAGCTTATAAATATTTTTCTTAAGCTGTTATTGAATTCATTTTAAAAAAGGGTTACAATTATTTGAATCATCAAAAGAGTTTTTTAAATCGCCCCTTAAAATTATTATTCGTTATAAACCTAATCGTAGAAAAAAATAAACTTCATAAATTAATTATTTTCTAATTATATATTCATTTTAAAAGCAATAGCTATGTTTCCTATTTTATTTAAAAATCAAATTATTAAAAAAGTGCTTAAAATTATTTTACAAGCTATAAAAATATAAATACATATATATAACTTTTTAGCATTAAAATTTAAAAGAAAGATTCAGAAATCTCCCACTTCTAATAAATTATTAAAAAAAAAAAAAAAAAAAAAAAAAAAAAAAAAAAAAAAAGATAATTTAATATAAACTCTTATTCTAATTAAAAGTGATTAATTGCCAACTTATTTTTGTTTATTAAAATTAGCTTTTCTATGTTACAAATATATATTTCTTGAATTAACGCATTTAATTACATTATAATTCCTAAAGAAAAAATTGTATTAAGAGAAAAACCTCTGAAAGTCACTTATTTTATTTAATAGGCATTCTTAAATTTATAAGAATGTATCAGAAATATCCCCCATTTCAAAATTATCTTCCGAAAGAAAAAAAATATAAATTAATATTTTTATTTTATTTTTAAATTAAAATTATTGATACGTGACAAATTGATATTGCAACATACTCATTAAATATATGTTCTACTTTAAATCATCAAAACGACATAAAATGAATTCTTATTCTAATTAAAAGTTAATAATTACCAACTTTTTATTTATTAAAATAAATTTTTCCATGTTAAAAATATGTATTTTGTAAAGTAACGCAGCGCATGTAATTGCATTATAATCCTAATAAGAAAATTTGATTAACTGAACAAGACCACTAAAAATATTTTTTAAATACTTAATTATTCTTAAATTTATATCTATTCTTAATTATTCTAAATTAAATTTAAATTTATTATTAAATTCCTTTGCTTTAAAGAATTCGCTACGATATTTATTTCATTCATTTAAATATTAAATTAACTTTTAAATAAACGCGCGTAAGACAATTACAAATAAATAAATAAAAAATAAAATAAAAACACTTCAAAATTCTAATTTTCCCATCTACCATTTACCTCCATTCACAAGCCATTACGTCCCATCTACCATTTACCTCCAATGACAAACCATTACGTATCGATAATACTTCCCCTTATTAACTATTAGAATCCTCCCCTGATCAAGTCTGAATGGCCAAGTGGTTAAGACGTCTACTTCCTGTCCTTGGGTACGTTGGATCAAATCCGACCTCATCCAACGCCGAAACACGTTCCTTTCAAATATGCATTCCGTGGTGTTTCATAGATGGCGCCATCAAGACAGATTTTTTTTTTCAATTGATGCTGGTGTTGGGCTGCGGCCGGCATTCGTATGAATAGCTATCGGCGTGCGGTCGGCATAGTGTTTTGCCGATACTGGACCGGCTGTGCGCCTATCTGTCGGGCGTCACTCGCCCGGCGTGTCGAAAAAGATACGGAACCGGTACGGCAGCCGGTATCGGGCCGATACCGTCGGTAACGGCAAAGCGATTGTTGGCCGATTGTTTACCGATAGCTCTGTGTTTGCTGGGAAGTGAATCGTCGAATAAACAGATCAAAAACCACACAAAATCTTGCGTCATAAGAAGAAGAAACACTGATTATTTAATATAAGAAGCCAGCTCCACCCCACGTGACCCGAAATAAGCCAGATATAAACAAAATCCCACAAACCAGGTGACAGCCAGTGAAAACCATAAGCAAACACATAAACAAATCAAAATATCCTGTCCCACGTGACCACTGCAGAATACAAGTACTCTATCGAGAGCTGGGACTTCGGCGGGTACTGAAATTTAAAGACACTCCCACAAAGGGCAAATCAGTCAGAAATTTCCTAGTTCCGGGCATAAATTTTGACGCCAATGATTATTACGATATTATAATAAATTCATCTGAAACCAAGATTACCTGTCAACCTCTTTTGGTAAACATTTCTTCAGCTGAAATTGCAGACTTGATTTCCAATTTTGAAAAGCGAACTCTTCAAATGAGTCTGGCAGACATACCATGTCATGCAAAATCCGTAGAGTGCAATGTCAAGATGGTAACACTGGCCTCCTGAAACGTTTATGAGCATGAGCGACATGATGGTTTCATAAGAGCCACCCTCTTTTCTCGTGCTTCCAAGCTAAAGTTTGACACAAATAAGCATTCGCAGTTCCTCAATCAGCTTGTGGATCTGGATAATTCTCCTCGCCCACAATTTGGTTGGTTGGTTGGTTGTGTAGGGTGTGGGTGGGACTCACGGTGCAGCCACTTTTTGTGGTGAGTCCGGAGTGTTCCTTAAAAGGACAGACCAAGAGCTGCTCAATTTCGACTTCTTCGTACCCATCGGGGGAAAAGGACGGAGGGGGGGTGTACATTTAACCTAAAGGTTGCCTTATGTACAAAAAAATTCAGGTCGATTGTCAATATTTACACTTCCTGTAATTTGGGTTAATTCTCCTAAATTGGTCATTTTCACAGCCTTGAGTGTGGTAAAAAGGAATAGAGGAGGAATGTGTGATTTTTTCCCTCCATTCTACATCTCAGGACATGCTATTTACAAAAAATGAGTTCAATGAGACAAAATTTACACATTTTATGATTTTTCGTTTATGTGTACAATTTCTCTTCAAATTTGAAAACTTTGAACGCGATGCGCGAACAGAAGATATTTTCCGATTTCAAAAATTTTTTACCCCTGTGTTTGTATTGACGAGTAGCTACTTTTCCGCACTATTGCGATTCGATTCTCAAACTTTTTTGTTTTTCACTCTGGTCTATTGTATGCAGGGAGTTTCTAAACTCATGGTACAAACTTTAAGGGTAGGTAGCGCATACAGTAACAATCATTTATTGTATAGGAATGTATGGGACCAAGTGACGCATTAAGGTAAAAACACCAGATGGGCAATTAGGCCCCTTTTTTATTTTCAAAATTTCTCATTCATACCAGAAAATTTTTATGCTATCCTTTTCTTGACATTTCATAATTACTTAACAAAAAAATTCTTCTTTGAAGATTTTTGGTATAAAATCGAAATTTTTGAATTAAAAAAAGCATATAACTGACAAACTTATCAAACGAAATACATGAATAAGAAAGATAAAATGTTTATTTACAATGTAGTTTACAAGTAAAAAATAATGTATACAATAATATTACAATAAGTGTTCAAAATTGCGCCCACCAACTGTGACTCATGCTTCGCAGTTTCGATGGAACATTGGTGTACACGTTTAAAGATGCCAGGCATTTCCAGCACACGTGCAGTAGCTTCGGATATGCGGAATACTAGATTTTCGTCTGAATCAACTGGAGTCTCATAAACAAGACTCTTCAGATGCCCCCATAAAAAGAAATCAAGGCTCGATAAATCAGGAGATCACGGTGGCCAAGGAACTGATCCACCACACCAGATCCATCACGCCCCAAATGTGGCATTCAGGTAACTGCGCACATCAGTGGTGAAGTGCGCGGGTGCTCCATCATGTTGAAACCACATCCGGTTCAAGGGTGGATCTGGAGAGTCCTCAAGGGGGGGGGGGGTGGCGATTTTAGATATTTGGAGAGATCAATCTGATGCGCGGGTCGGGGCTAATTTTTTTCACTGCGGGTTGTGTTACTTATACTTTTTGATTTGGGTCGGGTTTGGGAGATCGGTTGACTTCAATATTTTGCTGCTGGTCAGGTTAAATTATGCATTATTGCTGCGGGTCGCGTTTGGGTCCGGCTGAATTCTACTTTTTGCTGCGTGTCGGGTTAACTTCTACTTTTTTTGCTGTGGGTCGGGTTTGGGTCCGGTTGACTTCTACTTTTCTGCTGCGAATCTGGTTGACTTCTACTTTTTAGCTGCGCCTAACTCGTTGGGTTTGGCGCAGATTGACATGCATTATCCCGGGTTTAGGTCAGTTTCGGATTGGGTTTTCACTCTTGCGAGAAGGGTTCGGGTTGACCCGAATTTTGAAAATAAATTCTAAATATTTTCGAAGATAAAAACTACATGCAGTAAAAGCTCCATAACGGACACGCCCAAATAATTATTTAGGAATACTTTTTAATCTTCAGGATTACGTAAAAAGTACTAATTTGTTGTAAGACTGCTTGTCCCTTTATAGCTAAGATCAGTTGTAATTTAGTAAAGAATGCTTTGAAGCTTATTAAAATACATACCGGGCGTGTTAAAATGGGCTAACTGATTTTTAAATTCATTAACTTGCAAATGGTGACAGCAATTTTAAAAAAATGTTGCAGGAGGGTTATATAAGATGCCAGGAGGTTTTTTTACTAGAATTCTTGATTTTACTTTTCAAATAGCAGCGATAGATGGCGCTACAAACAAAAGTCGTTAAATAGGGGCTCAATTTCTGGCCTTCTTCCTCGGGGAGCAGAGTTAGCGGCTATTGCTTGCAGCGCCATCTATCGCTACTATTTTAAATTAAAATCGAGAATCGTAGTAAAAAACTCCTGATCAGGGGTGATTCTTTGTACAAAAAAAAAAAAAAAATCTGAAATTCAAAGCAAATTTTCTGAAAGGTTACATCAGAGTGTGAATTCCTTCCTGGCACTAATTATTTTTGTTGAAGGTCGGTTAGCTGTTTCCAATTCGGGTCGATTTCAGGCTGAGTGTAGATTCTTCCAAGCTGGGATTGGGTTAACCCGTTTTCTTCAAAAGTTAGTTCAGTATATTATTTCAGATTAAAAACTATACCTATAATAAACAAACATAGATGTATGTATGTGCGCTGTTTTGTAAAGAGACCACTGTATTTTTTCCTTGATGAAATTCGCATTTCTTCCACGACTCTTTGACGAAATTTGAGTTTCTTCAACAATCCTTTGACGACATTAGCGTACTTTTGCGGTCCTTTGATAAAATCAGCGTTTTACCCCCTCGACGCTTTGACAAAATTTGAGTTTTTTCCGCGATCCTTTGTCGAAATTCCCGTTTTTAATTCTTTGACGAAATTGGCTTCGATGCCTTGACGAAATTCACTTTTTTCCGCGAATGTTTGAAGAAATTCACGTTTTCTATGCAATTCTTTGACGAAATTCGCTTTTTTCCGCGAATCTTTGAAGAAATTCACGTTTTCTATGCAATTCTTTGACGAAATTTGTGTTTTTTTCGCGACCCTTAGATGAAATTCCACGTTTCTTTCGCGATTCTTTGATAAAAATTGCACTTTTTTATCGCGATCCTTTGACGAAATTCGCATTTTATCACGGCTTTTTGACAAAATTACAGTTTTCTGCGCGATCCTTTGACGAAATTTGAGTTTTTTCACCTGCCCTTTGACGAATTTCACGTTAACCGCAATCATTTGTAGAATTTCGCGTTTTTTTCACTGCCCTTTGACCAAATTCGCGTTTTTCTTGCGATGCTTGACGAAATTCTCGTTTTTAAGAGATTATTTGAGGACATTCGCTTTTTTCCGCGATTCTTTGAAGAAATTCGTGTGTTCTATGCAATCCTTTAAAGGAATCCTTTAAAGGAGTTTTTTTCGCGACCCTTTGATGAAATTCGCATTTTTTTCGCGATTTTTTGATAAAATTTTCATTTTTTTCGAGGTTCTTTGACGAAATTCACGTTTTTTTGCGGCTTTTTGACAAAATTTCCTTTTTTTCCGCGATCCTTTGACGAAATTTGCGTTTTTTCCGCTGTCCTTTGACCAAATTTGCTTTTTCCGCAGCCCTTTGACCGAATTCGCGTTTTCCGCTATCCTTTAACGAAGTTGAAGTTATTTTTAGATTGACGAAATATATTTTTTATTACGTTTAGCTTTCATTCCCGGCCGAGCACCGACCTGAAAGAAAAAAAATCTGGCCCGGCCCGAATCTGCAGAAAAATTTAAGATCAGGACATGGTCCAGCTCTAAAATTGAGAAGACTTGACACAACCCGAGACTTGTAGATTTAAACTGGCGCGAGTACTTTAATTTTTAAAAACTATTTAATAATTCAATTTAATAACTATTTAAACTGGGTCGTGACGGTCTCGAGCTCCGCCCCAAGTCATTTCCCGTGAGGATGCATAATGTCGTTTTGCAAACCTTTTATTATCCCAAGGGAGGGGGGGCGATCGCCCTTCGCCGCCCCTTAGATCCGCCATTGATCCGGTTACGAATGGCGATGGGAACATCTTGCAGCACTTCTGCAAGGTAACAGCGACCATCCAGCCTCTTAGGTAGTAGGTATAGGCCAATGAAATAATTCTTAACAATACCCGCCCACAAATTCACAGAAAATCCTTCTTGATAAGCATGTGGCGGCGTTGCACGTGGATTAATGGTTGCCAAAAGATGGAAATTGTGCACATTAAATACACCCTCGAGTGTAAACACTGCCTCATCTGTAAATAGAACATGAGCAGTAATGTCTGGCTGCAATAAATATTGCTGCAAAATCCACTGGCTAAAGTTCAACAGCAGAAGATAGTCTTCGAGATTCAAAGTTTGTACACGTTGAAAATGGAAAGTATAAAATCGATTTTCATTTAACACTCTCCAAACGGTCGAGTGACTCACACCTAAATTCTGTGCAACAGCTCTTGTATTTGATTCGGGCCTTTCACTCGCAAAATTCAAAATAATTACTTCCATACTTGCACTGCGTACATCTCATTCTCACCAAGTTTCCTGTCTGGTGACGTGGAAAGAACTTGTTTCAGAAAGCTGACGGTGTAAGCGCTGAAATATTGTATGATCAGGCACTCTTCTGCGAGGAAACTGCTCCTGATACACTCGTAGGGCAGCTCTGGCGTTGCCATTTGCACGACCACACATGAAATGCATGTCGGCTGTTTTGCCTTTGTAAAGTCTTCCATGACGAACGATAGCACAATTAAAAATGGCGATTTCTTCTACTTGAATGCATGGTATTGAACGGCGACCAGTCACTTACTGCCCTCTATCGCCTGTGGAATCAACCAAACACTCCATTTCTATTTCAAAAAATGTCTATTTCCATTTCTAATTTCAATTAAAAAAATTTCGATTTCATGCCAAAAATTTTCAAAGAAGAAATTTATTATTAAGTAATTATGAAATGTCAAGAAAAGGATAGCATGAAAATTTTCTGGTATGAATGAGACATTTTGAAAATTAATAAATGGGCCTAATTGTCCCCCTGGTTTTTTTACCTTAATGCGTTACTTGGTCCCATAAATTCCTATACAATAAATGATTGTTACTGTGTGCTCTACCTACCCTTAATATTTGCACCATGAGTTTAGAGACACTCTGTATGTTCTACATATAAAAGTTAGTTCAATTAAATCAGGGGTGGCCAACCGTGGCACGCCTTTTACCACTAAAATTTTATAGTATTTATTGCCATATCTAATCATCTAATCTCTGCGATTGAAAAAGTCGACTATATCTTTAAAAAAATAATAGTTGTATCCGGCGTGCCGCGGTTGGCCACTCCTGAGATAAACGAAGAGCACAGTTCAAAATTTCCTTTCGGAATTTTCCGAAAAAAACGGAAATGTACTTGAAAAAATTTTGCAGTCTTGTACATGATCTATAGAATTTATACACAGTTAAAAAATAGTTAAACAATTTTAAAAGTGTACCGTAAATGAAAACGTACTTCGAGTAACTATTGATCATGGTCTTGAATAGTCCAATAAGTCTTTATTTTCTTCTGTTACCAATGTTTATTTTCTTCTGCTGTCTCTGTTGCAATTGGTATTCCTTTGTGTATCCCTATAAATGAACGACAAATTCTATCCACACCAAATTCGACAGTAATCGAAGGTGTAGTGCACCAGTGTTGCCAGGTCTCTCGTACAAATCGGGTCTCCAAATGCTGTGAACACCACAATTTTAAAGTAATTTTCTTCTCCTTATCCTACGGCAGAATTATCTGAAATTAAACGTAAAGAAATAAACAGTTAAAATTAGTGGTATCCAGAGCATTTGGAGACCCGATTTATAAGGGACAACTGGCAACACTAAGTACACCTCAGGGATATATATAAATTTAAATATGTTTAAAAAAGTGCAGTTTCATTAACCCCTTGAGGGGCAAGCAATTACGTTTGTGAAATGCTGAATTCCCACCGGAATCTTTGAAAAATTCTATTTCGAAATAAGTAAAAGGAATTTTACGGCTTTTTCGCACCAAAGTTAGAAAAGTAAAATTTAATAATTTTTTTTCTGGTGTAAAACTTAATTAATCGTAGGTGGTATATAATATATACCGGTTCCCCTCAAGGGGTTAAAATACACCGCAAATGAATTTTCACCAAAGACCGTAAAATGACGGAATTATTTTGAGTGTCTCTGTAAATGAACCGTAAGTGCTACACACTTTACTTTCAACATCGAACATGTCATGGTAAACCTCAATAACATATATCATTTTCATGACATTCTGACAATATTTAAGAGAGTTAAAGCAAAGACAGAGAGAAGAGAGACGAACAAAAACCCCCCAAACTCTTAAATACTGTTCAACTATGTTGGAAAGTGTTAACCCTTTGCACTCCGGCGTCTCTTACGCAAATCTTATTCAGTCGGCACCCCTTTTTAAAAAGAAGTTTACTTCAAATACACAATTTCACAAATGCTCTGATTAAATAAGGAAAATTTTATTTTATTTTATTACTGGTGCCAAAAACAAGGTTTGCGAAGAAAGATGATGTCGCCGCAGCGATGACAACGGAGAGCAAAGTGTTAAAAATATACGTTTTGCTGAAAGAGGCAAAGACAGAACAGGAGCAAAATCCTTTAACGATTAGGAAATCAATTTTATATGTTGGAGAACAGAGAAACTATGAAACTGTTGTTCAGATAAGATTTAGACATTAATACTTACCAACTAAGAATATTTTAAATTTCGTTAAAGCTGCCCGTATAAATGTACGGACGTTGATATAGAAGATTAAAGGAGTTATGAATAAAGAGGAAGAGACATATAGTGTAATGACTACGAATTACGAATGAAGTAACTGAAGATGTTGCCACAAGATGGTGGATGATTTTTTACATTGGATCAACAGGGTCTGATTACTGTCGGAGCAAACTTCCACCAGTATATTTTGAATAGAACATTTTGCCTTATTTTAGCAGCTTTTTCATGGAAAATGAGCCTCTCATAAATATAGTGAAATTCTAAATTTTTTGTTCTTTTACTGGTGAGAATCCGGAATCGCTAAATAAAAATTCAGTCAGATGCGCAATACCACAATGTTGCAGCTCATAACTGATTTTTTATTGGAGGATTCCAAATTGTCACCAGTAAGTTTAAATAGTTATTATTGTTTTATAAGATGACAGATACTGATTTATAAATGATCACAAAATGAAATTGTTGTTCAAAATTTTCCGGTGTGAATTCCAACACTAGTGAGAAGTCGGTCGATTAGTGATGACGTCACACACGTGCCCTCTGGCCTTGAGTATCTCGATGGCAGCGGCTTAACCAATTAAGGACCAGCATGTTTCACAGAAGTTTTGTTCAGCTCACACCACTTTTTGTTCAACACTTACTTTTATTTAATGAATTACTGTAATGTGTTAATTAAATAAGGCAAATTTTACTTTTCTCTTTTACTGGTATCAAAAAATTAAAAATAGTTACGAAATATAATACTGAGAAAACGCAATGTCAGTCTTTAACCCCTTGAGGGGCGGTGGGATATATTTTATCCATGGAACTATTAATAAAGAGGAACTGACATATCCTTAAAATAGTGAAGCTTCAACTGTAACCGCTAGCAAAGGGGTTGTTTATCGACGGTGCAAACTCCCACCAGAAGGTTTATATAGATATTTTAAACTTATTTAAACGCCTTATTTTTACAAAATTTCAGTCATAAATAGTGGAAGAAACAATTTTTCATTTTTACTGGTAGGAGTATTCTTTGGTGGTAGTTAGGCCCTGAGTTTCCGCCATATTGTGACAACCATGGATACAAACCGACAGTTTTATAAGGCATACTGACACCGGTAAAAACAAATAGAATTTTTTATGACATTTTTGAAAAAAAAATTCCATGAATAAGACGCTTCTTTAAAACGAAATCTTCTATTCAATTTTACTGGTGGGATGCTTGACCTATCGGTAGTCAAAAACAGAAGAACGGATTTCAAAAAAGCAGTCGCCATATTGTGACAACCTCCTCAGTTACTTCACTCGCAACTGGTAAACAATACACTATATGTCTCCTCCTTTTTATTCATAACTCCATTATTTTATCCCACCTACGATTAATGAAGATTTACACCAGAAAAATTTTACGAAAATTTACTTTTCTAACTTCTGTGGAAAAAAGTCGAAAAATTGATTTTCCTTATTTTGAAATAATTTTTTTCTAATTTTCCGGTGGGAATTCAGCATTACCCAAACGTAATTGCTTGCCCCTCAAGGGGTTAAGGGGCTAATAATTGTTTTCCTGTCGACTAAACTACTGAGTTCAAACATGGAAGGAAACAACGGCTGAATTATAATTTAACTATAACAATAAAAAAGCACATGAAACACAATATAATATTTCTTAATGCCAGTTTTTGCTCCAGAGTCTAAGAAGTACTGTATAAATTAGCTTAATTTCCTAAAATTAAAAATAAATTAAAGTTTTATAAAGAAATGTAAACAGAAGAAATTTTCGTGCGACTAATTTTCTTGACACAATAATTCAATAAATTAGTAACATCTGTGAAAGCTTTTCTATCTAATTAACATCTTGGAAGAAAATTCTGAGAATTTTTCTTGTATAAAGTAGTTATGTAAAAATTATGTATGTATATGATTAGAAATTATCATGGGTATAAAATGCATATTTCAAGTAGCCTCAGATGAATGTCTTTGAACTAAGAATAGATAATTTGGTTTGTAAGTGGTCATTTAGAATTTTGAAATGTTATCATATAAAATGTTTACGAGGGGGTATCGTAAAGTCAATTAAAGGTGATTATTTTTATATTCTATCCGCACCACTATTTTAAAAAATACATTTCAAAGTATATTCCTCTTGCAAAGGTTCTGAATTCGCTTAAAAAGATTTTGTGATAGATGCTATAATCATTAACCCCTTGAGGGGCAAGCAATTACATTTGTGAAATTCCCACCGGAATGTTTGAAAAATTCTATTTCAAAATAAGTAAAAGGTATTTTACGGCTTTTTCACACCTAAGTTAGAAAAGTAAAATTTAATAAATTTTTTCTGGTGTAAAACTTAATTAATCGTAGGTGGTATATAATATATACCGGTGCCCCTCAAGGGGTTAAGGTTAGCTGAGTGCAAAAGTTCCACCAGATTCTTCCGAAATATCTCAGATGTTAGAGCAGTGGCGGCTTGAGCCAGGAGATCGCTGGTTCGGGCATTTTTCGCTCAGTTGGAAATTTACATCTAATTTGATTTATTTACCAATTAGATTAATTGTGTTAAAATTAATCTAGTGAAAAAGATTTTTGTTTTGAAAGTGGTGCAAAATAGCTCTAAAAAATAATCGCCTGTAATTGAAACTTTACGATACACACTCGTATATTATTAAAAATCATACGGAGTATTTAGTTTCTTTATTCTTTTTCACATGATTAAAAATTAATAATAAAATATTTAAAATTATTTAATGCCTACATATAAAAAAAAATTTACGACAACTTGATGTGTATTTATTTATTTTTTTTGATGAAATAAGAACTATAGAAGTTTACCCTCTCGTTGCGAAATTGTTTCATCAAAATAGCTTCAAAAATTTTGTATTTAAGTATTTTTATTCTTTTGTCACCGGTTTTTCAAAACAAAAATTTTTGTCTAATTTAATCGGGAAATGCTCCGATTAAATATGGCAAAATTTACAATAAAAAAAATAACTGATGGGAATAATCAAGGGGGTTAATTAGACCGAAAAATGCATCCCCGATGAAATCTCGAGTTCCGCAGCGAGAGGCTTAAATTTAAAACCCTTTCAGGGGCAAGGTACTTCTATTCGTAAAATGTTCGAGTGAGTGAATAACACCATAATTAAAAAATAAATATATTACAAAATGTGCAAAACCGTTTGTTCACGTAGTTCTTAATAAAAGTTAGATTTCATTCCAATATTCTGTTGACAATGTCGCATTTAGGATTTAAAATTAAGTTGTCAAAAATGAACCACCGCCCTTGAAGGGGTTAAAATGTGGTTACTAAACTGTGGTGACATCACGAGACGCTGGATCACTTAAAATTTTCTGCACGGGTGATGCATATATGCATCGTTAAAATGTGCATATGGGATTTTTTTGGCACCATTAATAAATAAATGTAATATTTGCATTTTTTGATTAGAGGATTTTTTGTGGATTTTACCAATAAATTGAACTGTTTAAAAAAAGCGGTACAACCAAATAAAATTTGTGTAAGAGATGCCGAATCGAAAGGATTTATAGCAGTACTATTATCACTGGATGCTCATGACTGGTGTTATTTGGGGCACTAAATTCATGTTTTCCAAAGGGTCTAGCCGGATAAGCACGGGAAAATGGTCCACATGGCCGATGATTGAAATAACCTGTGTGGTAATAAGGCTTACCGAGAGAATGAAATATAGAGTGTTTTAAGTCTCTGACCTTCAACTATCCTTGAAATAATCCGGAAAGTATGCGCCGGCGCCACTATTTTTCAAATACATTTTTCTCAAAAAGTATATAAGTTAAAAAAAAAAATGAAACTAACACCAATTACTGAAGAATATATTAGCTCATATTCCATATTTTTTCACAATTGTTGCACAAATTTTAACATTGAAGAATAAATAAAAATATATATTTTTTATTATTAATATAGAAATATTATACTTACACCAACCACAAAATTGCACAATAATTCCCAAGCTATGAACTTTATCCAAAAATAATTTCGTTCAAATCGAAGATGCGCTTTTTGAGTTATAACAAAAATAATGCTAACAACTTGTTAGAATGTTTTTTCTTTCTGTTTAAATTTATATAATTACGCGCCTGTTATTGTTACTGTATAACAAGTACAATAAATGACTTATAATAAAACATAAAACAGTCCGAAAATAATTAGATATGCCGGTCGTTTAACCCGTTGGATAAATATCTGTTTCAGAGTGGTCAGTGGCGTTTTTTTTTTTTATTTAAATTCCATCTCGCACCACTTTCTCAAAACAAAAATCTCTCATGTATCGTTTGGCAACATACGCAAAGAAATATAGTATATATATATATATATATATTGTAAATAGTGGTATGAATAAAATATAAATAATAATCGCCAGGGGACAAATGCATGACGGGTCTTTGTCGTCATATGTACCCAAGGGTTTAATAGAAAATGACGTAACTCAAAAATAACAAATTTTCATTACAGCTGTTTTAATTTTTTTTAATTAAACGATGTTTTATTCATTAATAAAAGATTCTTAAGTATACTTTTCCTTGTATGATACGATCTTCAAGGTATGTACTTTAACATAAAAGAAATTCGTTTAAATCGAAGTTGCGCTTTTTGATTTACAGTGGGTTGCCAAATTATTAGGGACAGTCATATTTTTTGCTAGTTTTCTACTTAGGATGCACTTGACTGCCGCTCTAAGTGGTTTAAGTGTTGCAGGTATGTATTTTACTGTTTAAAACATCTCTATAATTCAACTTTTAAGTACTTTTGTTATGTTAAAGGGTTTGTTTGCTTCCTATAAATATTTTAATAACGGGAGAGACGCTGAGTCTTTTACATACGCAATAGTGGAAGACGCTTTTCTTTAATTTAAACAGAATTCTTTGGCCTTTTTTTGGAAAAGTTAAGAATTATATGTGAGTATTATCTTTCTTTTATTGATTAAATATTTGTTTTTTGCGAAATTATTTACGATTTTAATTTATTTATTTTTTTATTTTTATTGATCTCAGTATAGGTCGAGGGGTTGATTTGGCCCAGAGAAAGAAATCTGAGGTAAAGACCCTTTTTCTGCATACGAGTCATTCTCAAATGAGGATAGTAGAGCTTGCTGGAGTTTCCAAGTCAGTAGTCAACAGGATAAAAATAAATCGGGACAAAAACCAGCCACTTTCGCCCAAACGAAAAGGTAAAAATGGAAGAAAACACATTACAACTCCACGTACCGATAGGAAAATCTGGGATATCTGTTTAGGAAACAGAAAGAAAAGTGTGGGACTCCTTACTCAGATCGTTCAAGAATCTGGAATACCAGTTTCTAAGAGAACTGTGCAGTGGAGATTAGCAGAGGAAGGGTTGACAGGTCATCGTCCAGCCAAGAAACCCCAGTTGAGAGAAGCGATGAAGAAGAAGCGCCTTGCCTGGGCTCGTGAACACCGCCAGAAGACAGCTGATGACTGGAGTGAGGTCAGTTGTTAAGATAATTATTATTTATGTCATTTAAAATCATTTATTTCTAAATTATTAACATATTTAATTTTTTCAGGTGTGTTTCTCAGATGAATCAAACTTTGAGATTTTGTCCGATAAAAGCAGCTTTGTCAGGCGACACCCAGGCGAAAAATACTGCCCTGACTGCATCGTGGAAAGTGCTAACACCCTGATAAAATAATGGTGAGGTCTGTCATAAGCGCTAAAGGGGTTGGACGCCTCTACATTGTCCAGGGAACCATGAGACAAGACCAGTACAGGCAAGTTCTGGAAACTCGGCTGCTGCCGCAAATTGAAGAATGGTTCCCAGGTGGTGAATAGTTCATTTTTATGCATGATTCAGCGCCTTGCCATAAAGCTAGAAGTGTTACAAAGTTTTTGGCCGACCACAATATCCCAGTTTTACCTTGGCCTGGCAATTCTCCTGACATGAACCCCATGGAAAACTTATGTGAGGTCACACGCCGGAAATCGCCAAAGATATGATTACAATCAAGGTGCAACTCATCGAAAAATTAATAAATGTATGGCATCATAATCCTAAAATAAAAGAAAGTGCCAGAAATTACATAGAAAGAATGCCGAGACGCATCGAAGCACTCCTCGAAGCCAAAGGAAATGTTACCAAATATTAATATTTTTTACTTAACATTGGTAAATTGACTGTATTATATTTTTGTTGGGGTTTTTACGCATAATAATATTGCGTAAATACTTCAACTATAAAAAGACAGCTTTTTAAACTCAAAAACAATGTTTATTTTCAAATTATATCCTAATATTGTACAAAAAACCTATACTTCATGACTGTCCCTAATAATTTGGCAACCCACTGTATAACAAAAATAATGCTAACAACTTTTTAAAATATAACTTTTCTTGTTTATTTGATATAAACAAAAGGACTACATAAAATTAGCAAATAAAGCCTTTGTACAGCAATATTAAAAAGCAGGAAAACCAACGTTTAAAAATGTACGAAAAATACATGAAAAGCAGCAAACAGCTGTTTTGAATCTACTAGCGAGATTCTTCTTCAGTGCAAGATAGGGAAAAAGGAACAGTGTGTTAGAAAAAGCAAGGCTGAGCAGAATGATAGACAGAGACGCGCTGCCTTATATACCCGGAAAAATCGAACCTGTGTTGATAAGACCAAGAATGTTGAGCAGTAGAAGAACGTTTAAGCTCCCGATTTTTAATATAACCTTCATGCTCTTTTAAACGAAATCTTAGAGCATGTTTAGTGTGTCCAATATAAGAAATGTCACACTTGCAAGAGATTTGGTAAATACCCCAGTTATCTAGGCGATCAACGGGGTGTTTGAGATTCGAAAAAGTTATTTTATTAACAGGAGAAAAAAAACCCTTAAAATCATACCTTCTTAAGATTTACCAACTTGCTGACTGATTTTAGGAAAAAATGGTAACACAATAGAAGTATTAGATTTGAAATTTGAAAGCTTTTCAGAATGGACTGATTTCGTCAATTTCTTATAAATATAATCAATAATATTAGAGGAATAACAACGATCATCAGCAGTAACTTTGAGGTAATTAACCCTAGAACTACCGGAAATTTTACTCAAGTTTTATAAAAACATTCTACACCAGAATTTTTACTTAAAACTATTTAATTTGTTTATTTAACTTATTATTGTCTGATTTATACATTTAGTTTGTTTTGAAGAAATTTCTGGTTTGAATAAATATTTTGAATGTACATGTCGGGTCCAATGGACCCGTCTGGTAGACGGAAGGTTAAGTTCAGCATTAAGTAACTGAGGAGTGGAACAAATATTGGTAGCCCGAAAAACAAAATTATTGAAAGCAGGGGATTTCTGG
This sequence comes from Maratus speciosus, assembly GCA_963932465.1. NCBI lineage: Eukaryota > Metazoa > Arthropoda > Arachnida > Araneae > Salticidae > Maratus > Maratus speciosus. The sequence goes on along the minus strand of OZ010787.1, from coordinate 31,688,827 downwards.
TTAGGGGGATGAGAAGATTACATGTGAGGTGGGAGACCTGTGAGATGGGCTTACCACATCATTAAAAATTCCCACTCTTTAGTCAATGACTTTTCTAGTACTCCTGATTTTCTAAGTATTTGGAAAGCATTAATTTAATTTCCCCATTTTTTGGTTTCTTTTTCTCTCCTTCTCCGGTAGATGTCGCTACTTGTCCACCCAGTCGTTTCCACTGCTTCTCTCTCATTGGTTGTTTTTGGCGCCTTCTCTACCCGCATCGGGTATATAAGGAAGCGCGTCTCTGCCTATCATTTTGCTCAGCCTTGCTTTTTCTAGCACGCTGTTCCTTTTCCCCTATCTTGCACTGAAGAAGAATCTCGCTAGTAGATTCAAAACAGCTGTTTGCTGCTTTTCATGTATTTTTTGTGCATTTTTAAACGTCAGTTATCCTGCTTTTTAACAAAAGGACTACGTCTGAATTCATTGATAATTTTAAAAACTTTTCAAAATAACAGACATTACATTACACTACATTAAAGGATAAAAACAGTATAAACAATTTAAAAGGACGTTTCGGATTCATTCTGAATCCCTCATCAGCTAATTCTTAACGTAAAAGTCATACTAGGTTTTAAAGTTCAATAAGTTGAAAAAGATTACATCAAGTTGCCAAAAAATGATAGTTAAAACAAAACTAAATAATCTATTGGTGCAGCCTCGTTAACTCTTTGAGCTCTGGGGGAGGTGGGGATTTCTTCAAAATGCCCAAATGTCACATTGGCACCAGTATTTTCTAAACAAAAGATTCGTTTTATAATGTACGCGAAAAAATGCACTAATCTATTTCAAAATAAATTTGGTTGATTATGCCGGTGCCAATGTGACATTTGGAGACTAAAATTAAGTGGGAAGAAATTCACCCATGAGATCTCAAATGGTTAATTGCTAAATCAGCAGTTCTCGCGTACCAAACTTCAAAAAAAAAAAAAAAAAATACGACTTACATAAATGCTGCAGCCTGATCAAATTTTAGAAGTATTCTCGAAACTAGGAAAATGATCAGTTTTCATGGCGTGGTCAACAATTTTAGAATTTAATTTTTTATTACTAAAAGCATGTTTATGCTCCTTAAGTCTTGTTTCAAGTGTACGGTTGGTTTCACCTATGTAGACTACATTACAGTGTAATGTCTGTTATTTTGAGAAGTTTTTATAATTTCCTTGTTTATATTTTCAGAAACACGCTGTTATCATTCGATTGGTTAGTTCATGGCATTTCCTCTCAGGCAAAATAAGAGAATGTTTCTATGCATACTACTTCCCTATAGGATTGTATCGTGTTTCTAAACATTTTGTTATTTTGGCGTACTGCGCTGCGCATGTTTCTAGGATAATAATATCAAGAACTGACAAATCATACGGTAACATTTCCTTACCATGCTTTCCATGATTGTCACATAAAACAAGCCTATTGTGTTTTACTTGCATAATCGGCTAGGCCAATAGCTCTACTTCACAGGCGAATTTCTCTTGTCTTCTTAACTGCGCTATTTGTACTATTGAGAATTTCCAATAAAGATAACTTTATTTTATTTGTATTAGGAAAATAGTTTGTATGCAACAGGCACTCACATTATGAAAATTAAAGAGGTAGCGAAATCCCTTATTCATGCATTCTTAAGTATTTTGACATGATTTTGGTGTATTAATTATAAGTAAGGAATATTCACACTTATATTCAGAACACAAAACTGTTATTTCTGAGTTTAAACCTCGAATTTCCGAGACTTTAGAAATTCACATGGAAGAAATTGAGTTTATCCCGGACTTTTCGGTAACTACATACTTTTTAATAAAAAATGAAAACTTAATCATAACTGATTAAAAATACACTGTTATATGAAAAATAATTAGTTAATGTTTGTACTAGTTAAAACATTCTTAAAAAAACATCCTCTAAAAATTGCTACTTTAATAGATAAGTGACACAAATTAAAAATTAGAAATTTTGAGATAGAGTCAGTTTTTAAGTACTGAACGCTGATATTTTTATCTAGAAAAACGGCACAGTGAGAGTTGTTCTAGTCTGCCGTCAGCGGGCAAAAGTGTCACTATTCTCTTCCAACGCATTTAAGTTTTATTATTTGTGATAAAGTGACACTTTCTTGTTGGTTATGCTAAATCCATTAACCTAAAACCTTCACAGGGAAAAGTATATGTAAGGATCTTTTACTAATCAACAAAAAATGGTTTAATTAAAATTTTTTAAAACATCTGTACTGAAATATTTTTATTTATGAGTTATATCATTTTATAATAACCCATTAGGTATATTTGACTACTGAGACTCGTCATGCATTTGTCTGGCTCTTATTTTTACATTCTGGTCATACCAGTATTTAGCCCTTTCAGGGGCAAGGCACTTGTATTCGTAAAATGCTGAAATGAGCGAACGGCACCAGAATTTACAAACACATTTATTTCAAAATATGCAATAGCTTTTGCTCTCGTACTTAACCGCTTGAGGGGCAGTGGGATATATTTTATCCCACGTGCAATTAATGAAGGTTTGCACCAGAAAAATTTTATCATATTTTTCTTTTGTAACTTTGTTAGAAAAAAGTCGTAAAATTGCCTTTACTTATTTTGCAGATCCCGGTGTAAATTCGACATTTCAGAAACGCAATTACTTGCCCCTCAAGGGATTAATAAAAGGAAAATTTTCATGCCAATATTCTGGTGCCAATATGGCATTTAGGAATTGAATTTAAGTGGTCCAAAAATGAACCACCGCCCTTGAAGGGGTTAAAAAAGTAATTACTGTATATTTCTCTTGCACATGTTGTCAAAGGGTTATATGAGAGATTTTTGTTTTGCGAAAGTGATGCGAAATGGATTAAAAAAAAAAAAAAAAAAAAAAAAAAAAAAAAAAAAAAAAAAAAAAAAACGCCAGTGGCTGCCCTAGAATTTTTTTTTAATTAAAGGGGTTAAACGAGCGACATATCTAATTATTTGCTGACTGTTATGTATTTACTTACAACCCACATATTTTACTTGTTATGTTGTAACAATGTTAGGCGCGTAATTGTACAAATTCAAAAAGGAAATGATAGGAACATTCTAACAAGCTGTTAGCATTTTTTTTTATGTAACTCAAAAAGCGCATCTTTGATTTGAACGAAAATATTAATCGTTAAATATTATTTGGTTAAAAAATTTTTGGTACATACCTTGGTTGGTGTAAATATAATATTACTATATTAATAATTTTTTTAAATATCTTTTGGAGAAAAACATATTTGGAAAATAGTGGCACCGATGCATACTTCCCCGATTATCTCAAGAACAGTTGAAGGTTAGACGCAAAAAGCACTCTAAATTGAACTATCACGATAAGCCTTATTACGACACATGTTATTTCAAACATCGGCCGTGATATGCATACATTTTGATATGCTTATCCGGCTAGATCTTTTATTCTTTTCTTATCACTATTTTTTTACCGTTTGTCCCAAAAATGACTGATGGATTTTAAAATTCCATAACTTGCAAATGGTGACAGACATTAAAACAGTTTTTGCAGGAGTGTTTTGTAAGAACTCGGGAGTTTTTATGCTGTGATTTTCGATTTTAATTACAAATAGCATTGATAGATGGCACTGCAAGCAATAACCGCTAAATCCGGGCTCGATATTAAGGCTTCTCTCTTCTTCTATGCGAAAAAATGCGATTAAAATGTATTGAATGGATCCCGAAGTACCAAAAATTTGGTCTGGACTGAGCGCCTATTGCACTCAGTGCCATCTATTGTTTGAAATTCGAACTAAAATCACGAATCACAGTACAAAAACTCCTGACATCATACATAACACTTCTGCAAGATTTTTTTTAATATCTGTCACCGTTTGGAAGTTATTGAATTTTAAAATGAATCAGTCATTTTTAGGACACCCGGTAAGTACTGGCTTCCTTATTTATTGGCGGAAATTTTTCCCGTTAAATAAAAAAATGATTTCTTTTAAAAGATAATGGTAAGAAAAGAATAAAATGTTCAGCCATGTTTTTATTGCTGCAAAAAAGCCCGTTACGAGCCGACACCGATTATTATACAGAGTGCCCATAAAAAACTTTCCCAGTTATAAATTTAAATAGTATCAACTATAAGCGTTATAGAGTGTTGTGCAAGATCACAAATAAAGAGTAACTCAAACAGTTTTAGGTAAGCGCAAGCTCGTGTACTGCTTCGTTATTTACCGTAATTTCCGGCGTATAATCCGCGGATCAAACTATTCTGTTTGGACCCAGAAATTTTATTTAGTAATTGAAGCCGAATATTTACCGCGATCTAAAAGTTATATTTTATTTTAAGAAATTTCTTGGTCGAAAAATGATTGTTTGATCCGCGGATTATACGCCGGAAATTACGGTATTTGCTTGCAGTGCCACATACTCAAAATAGCGATACTTAAGCGTAAAGCATCAGTGCTGGGCTGAAGATTTAACCCCTTAAGAGGCAGTGGAATATATTCTATCCCAGTTAATTTTAATTAAGATTTGCACGATAAACTTTTAACTAAGTTTCCCTTTTATAACTTTGATGAAAAAGAGCTGAAAATTTGCTTTTACTAATTTTGAAATTAAATTTTTCCAAATTTCTGGTGGGAAATCAACATTATAGGAACACGATTGCTTGCTCCTCAAAGGGTTAAAATCAGACACTAATGGGAAAATATTCCTTTGGGGCTTTACAAAAGATCGTGTCTATGTTCCGCCGCTACCTATTGATATTCCAGAGTTCAGGAAATTATCAAAGAAGCTATTGTTTCATTACTACGGACTTGTTAACCGAAGTGTGAGAAGAATTGGACGTTAGGTTGGCTATTTGCAGTATAAGTAAAGGCGTACGTATTGAACATTTGTAGGAAAAACCTGATTAGTTTACCTTCAATTTGATGTATGATTTGTTGTAAATACTCTAAATTAACATTTTACCTACTGATAGTACTTATAAGTACCATTGAAAGAACTTGTTATAATATTCATTTAATACATCGATTAGTTGTAATACAGTTTAGAATGAGTTATAGATACATTATTTTATTTTGTATCAAAAACATTATTGGTTACACAAAAAAAAAAATATTTTTAAAAGGTTGATTTCTTTAGCCTTTGCATCTCTTCAGCTTTCTTGGCGCTGGGGGGAGGCGGGGTAATTTTCAATTCGGAAATATTTCTATATTTCTATTGGAAGAACATTATATTTGTACATTTCCTAATTCTACAAAATTCTAAGAAAAAGATTTGAAATAAAAGATTTGAGTGCGGTAAAATTTATAATATGATTATATAAATCTCCTAATGTAGTTTAAACAAATCACGAAAAATGCTTTAGAAGATAAAATTTTCATGAATTCATAATTCAGTACATAAAGGGTTAAACTTGTAGAATATGCCATTGAAACTGGGACATTCATTTACGGACACTCTGTATATTATATTTGGACACGTTCAAAGATTAAATAGGATTAAATTAAAAATATAATAATACTAATTGTAAAATGCGTTAACCCTCTGGAACTACGCCACAGTTAGTAAAAACACACGCTAATAAATGTCTTAATTTATTACTTTCCTACACCACCTTTGAATTTCGTGAGATATAAAATATATGGAATCCCTCTTTTATTTGGATTTACTTTTCCAATGTATTTTATTTTATTCATTTTAAGAAATGTATTTCTTAAAATTATTTTTCTCTCGTTGCGTTTGACATTTAAAAATGAATAATTTATTCTAATTTTATTGAGATGACCGTCGTATGATAATTAACTGAACACAAAATGGGCGTTCGCTACATTGTATGGTTAAAAATAAATTAGAATAAATTTAGCATTTCATGGTATGTTTAGCTTAGTGAATTTTAAAGTTATGCAAGATTACTCTATGTTTGAATAATTATGTGTAAATGTATATAAACATCATAGAAATACAGATAAAAAGAAATGTAAAAAAAATAATAATAATAACGATTTAGTTGAACAGATTAGGGTTCAAAAGAATTTCATAAAAAATCAGATGTTAGTCTATATACTGTTGTGATATAAATACATTTTGGGTGTGGTTTACTCGACGATCTAGTTTATGTTTTACAATGGAAGTCATCTTTATATTCATACTATGTTTGTCTGTATTATGTTAGGGCATGAGCGTTCGATGAATGTTCCGTATAAAATAATCCAATTTACGTATTAGAATGCACATAATTGATGCACATTTGATGTACATAAAAATATTTTGGATGTAAAATGATCAAAATATACGAAAATATGCTTAATCTTTAAAAAAAGATTGCTTAATAAAAGTACTTACAGTATTTTAATAAAATCCCGAGGAAGTTCAACCATATTGAAGTTGTTCTAAAAAAAAAGAAACTTAAAATTTTGACAACATATCAATAAGACGATCAACATATCGATAAGTGACAGTTATGATGGAGTTGACCCACGTTGTTTTAGGGAGTAGAGAATAATGTGCATTGTTCACAAAAGCTAAAACTTAAAAAACATCAACAGTTTTTTTTATAAAATAGCCTATGGCCCAGTTACCCCAACTAACTTTAGATCATAATGCAAAACATACAGGGTTATTCCTATAAAAATTACTAATCTATGCAACTAAATAAGGTTAAAATCAATCAGAAAATTTCTGGTGTCTAATCTTTAATATAAGAATAAAAAACACAATTCTAAAAGAATAATTCGAGCATTTAAGGGTTAAGTTTTACAAAATAAAAAATTACACAAAATAAGGTATTTAGATTCATAATTATCAAAATATGTACTAATTTACAATATTTTAGTTATGCCAGGAGTTTTTACTTGTATTGCAGATGTGCAACATAAGTACAGGTTGACGAATTATACGAAAAATTTATCTCTGATTTTTTTTTTCATTATTTTTTCTGTGTAATATATTTTTTGAGAATCATATATATTTTTTTCGAGACAAAATAAAAAAATCATGCATTTAAGGATTAATAAACGATGTGAAGTATAAATCAAATATGTGTTTTTCGATTCTAAAGCATTTTATTCAAAATATAACCACATACATATAAAATATGTCTATTGAATTCATGATAATATGCAAATATCCCAACTTTAGCTAAAGATATTGATTTAGTTACTTTTTAGTGTTCTCTTTTAGTTTTTTGTGCTATCATATATAATTACCAGCAGTGGTTAAGAAAGTATATGTATAAATTTATGAGTAGATTTCTCTTGTTCTGTACATCTTCATTCACTTGCGAAATTATTCATGTCAGATATTAAAATATTGAAGATAATTAGTTCTATCATCATTCATAAATAGTTAAATAATTTTAAACGTTAAAATTACTCAAGCATTCTTCTAAAATTCATTAGAATTATTCATATATATTAATTTTTTTTTAATTTTCCTCTCTTTATGACACGTTATCGGTATCGACAAAAATGTTTAATTTACAACTTTTTGCATTTTAATGTTAAATTATTTAGTAGTTCTTTCAAACTAATACGAAGATAGGGACAAATATATTTAGAATAAATTCTTCAATAGATAGCAAGTTAACTATGACATTCAGATAGTGAGAAAAATTATACTTGAAATGGGCGGTATTGAAATATTTCCGTGAAGTCTTAATTGTGATTTATGACCCAAGAAAGTCTTCCAAAGATGATCTTTGAAATATCTCTTCAGACAGGAACACTTGAAAATACAATAGTATTGCTTTGAGAGTATTTAAAGTATTTTGTAAGCTTACGTTCTTTTTTAATAAAAAAATATCAAAGAAATTATTTTTTAAGAAATATATTAAGTAGTTTTGTCTTTTATTGAGAAGCCTTTGATTTAATTTTATTCTAGGATTAAAAAAAACACTAGATATGCAATAAAAGAATACAGAGGATGTGCTCAATCCACGTGTGGGCGATTCTCAAAAGGTGGGCACTGGACACACGTCATAACTTTAAGCCTTTCAAACATAACTTTAATTATCATTGATTTTATTTTTTTTTTACACTGAGTTTTGAATTCTATTCAGAGACAGAAAATGACATAATTTATTTTAAAAGCTTTGTATAAATATCTTAAAATTTTATTATTTTATGCTAAAGAGGCCAATTTTGGACATTCATAACGTTAACTGCTCCAATGTACCACCAAGAAAAAGAGTTTTAACTTTTTTCCAGGTGGTTCTAATGGTAAACAAATAATGCATAAAGGAAACTGATGATTTTTTGATAATTTCGTTAAGAGATGGCAGGCTGATTTATTGCTTTTTTGAAGATAGAAGGACTTTTCTATAAAGAATTTTCCTGCATTTTGTTATGTCCGAAAGTAACGCACGTAACAAAGCATTTGATTTTATTATTATTATTACTGGATAACAAAAAGTTAATTATACATATATATATATTTATATGTATACAAATACAATTATAGGACACATTTACTATATTCTTAGTCTTATGAATTTTTTAAATACTAAGAGCAACGTCCAAAATCTGTAACGTACGTGCGAAAAAATGTCCAAAATTTGTAATGTACTCAACTGCTAATTAAATGATTTAATAATTAATTTTCCAGAATAGTTGCTGTCTTTTAATGTTTGTGTATAATTTTGTAGACGTACTATTAAAAATATTTATATATTATATTTATAGACAAAATACTATACTATTAAAAAAATTGGCCTTAAATTTGAAAAATTTAAAAATTATATATAGTTAACGTTTAACGATCCCACCTTTTGAGAATCTCCCGTGTATGGATGTCATAGATACCAACCTCTCTTAACCCTTTAGTGCGCAGTAGGGTGGTCACAAAAAATCAATTTTCGAATTTTTTTAGGAGGACCCCCCAAAAAAGTTGCTAATTGACTAGAAAATGATATTGTCAAAGTTTCAGCTCATATGGATAATGTTAACCCGTGCCTGACTGATGTTAAAGTTTGAAAAAAAAGGTGATTTTTCGTAAAATAAATGCAGTTTTTCCTTTATGAAATGAATACAATTGAACCTAGAAATATGATTCAAGTCTCATTTTATAAAAAAACGTTTTGCTTTGATGAACCACACACAAATTTTTATCTAAAAATGTATAGATTTAAACATATGCGCATTTTTCAGGACTAGACTTCACCCGAATCCTAAAAATTGACTTTTTATGAAAATGCGAAAAAACATTGTAACATTCCATTTCATCTGCTTTCCTCCTCGGTTTGTCTTTTTTTTTTTTTTTTTTTTTTTTTTTTTTTTATTATTATTATTATTTTGCACATGATAAAAGGTTTAATTTTTAAAAAAAATTCCAAGGAAAATGAAAAAAATCGAATTTTAACCTGAAAAAATTAAAAAAAGATGGGGGGATCAAAGAAAGTATAAAAATTAGAACGAATAATTGCCGAAACGTCAGTGAAGGCTTACTATGGAGACACGAAAAGTTTTGGTTTCCGTTTGTCTGTCTGTCTGTCTGTCTGTCCGTCTGTTCCGCGATAACTGCCGTACAAAGCATCCGATTAGCTTAAAATTAAGTATGCATGTTGGTAAAATCCCCGGACTTAGCTGTATAGTTTTTGGTTAAATTTGGTTCATGCGTTCGGAATATATAGAACATTTTATTTTGCGACTTAATGCTTTCCTATAGCAATTCAGACGATTTTTCCATTTTTATTTGTTTAAAAGAAAAGGCTCATATGATTGAAGTATTTAAATAGTAAATTATGGATGATCTAATTTCTAATTAGAACCATACATTATTCATATTAGTTTGAAATTTTGTGTATACATTTGTCAGAGTTTTTAAATTCGGTGTTTAACTTATGGAGGTATTTTATATATGTATTCCAATAATATATCTTTTTATAAATTTACTTTTTTTCAAAGCACATATTTCATTGTTTTATTTTCTTTTAACTGTTGCCTAGCGACGGAACTACACCTAAAAATATCGTAAATGTGAAAGTATTTGTAATTGTTTGAAGTCAATCAAAGTCAAAAGGGACGAATTAATGCCTTTGTGACTTTACATATAGATGAAATTTACCCCAGAAATAAAGAAAGACTATGTTCTGCTTATTTTGTTCAAATATTTTTTCTTTTAAATTAAGAAGTTCATTATTTTCATAAGGAATAAATTGACATTTTGCTATAAATTTAACAATCTTTTTTTTTACCGTTGCCAAGAAAATCCTATCCCAGAATAATAATTTATCCTAAACAGTTAATTTTGATTTGAAAGATTTTCATGTGCAAGAGGAAAATGAAATAAAAAATAGACATGAATACGTTTTCATATTGGAAATAAAACTAAAATACGAAAAGAAGGTGAATTTGATCTCATATATCAAAAATAAAACTAATATGCTTTGAGGTTGAAATAAAAAGGGCTTGTGTTATGATATTAATTCTTATTATTAAAAGAAATGTTACGAATATCTCATGGTTTATCGTCTGCACACAGCTAACAGAAATGTTAATTTTTAATCGAAAATTTCAATGAGAAAAAAAAAAAACTTTTGAAAATCAAATATATAGTAAATGTCAAAATTTTACACCGCAAAATTATCGCTGTCGAAAATGACGTCATTGTATTGGGAAATAAATATTCTCATTCTTAAAAACCAAGCATTAACTATATTACCTAAAAAAATATTTTATGACGAGTGTTACTTCTTAATGCCGTCTCATTTCAGAAAATATGAATGAAAATTATTTTATTTTTAAAAGGAAATTATATTTTCATTCATAAATCCTAAACTTTTAATATAATTGCGTCAATGTGAATCATTTTCTGTCCACCAGTATTGAAAATTAAGGCTCGGAAGTATAAAAAGAAATTTAAGATTTGCGATAACCATTAGCGCAATAAATAAAAAGCTACATATGTAAATTAATGAAACCACGGGGAGTTCAGGAGGCGGAGCCCCCCCCCTCCCCCCCTGAAGAAATCTGTTTTATTATTTAAAAAAATATCAGAATTAGTAGCTCATGAAAACTATTTCAAAATATCCTTCCATAACAACGTTTTTAATTTAATGCTTCTAATGTCTGAAAACTTCGTATTTTTTATTCTTATAAATAATTACATAATTTGAAAACTTTAAATTGCGGTTTGCATGAAATTGAATATTACCAAAGTGTGTCTAGAAACAGTGACTTGCATAGCTGACGTTGAGGCTCCTGATCTGCAGATTTACTAGTTCTGAAATGCATTGTATTGCCGAAACGTCAGTGAAGGCTTTTTGTGGAGACACGAAAAGTTTTGATTTCCGTTTGTGTGACTGTCTGTCTGTTCCGCGATAACTGCCGCAAAAAGCATCCGATCGGCTTGAAATTAATTGGGCATGTTGATGACGTACTCGGACTTAGCTGTATAGTTTTGGGTTAAATTGGGTTCATTCGTTCGGGAAATATAGAATATTTTATTTGGCTCTGTAATACTTTTCTATGGCAAGTCAGACGATTTTCAAATTTTCATTTGTTGAAAGAAATGGCTCATATAAAAAATGGATTTAAATGGTAAATTTTGGACGCTGAAATTTTTAAATAAGATTATTAAATTATTCCAATTAGTTTGAAATTATGTCAATATATTTGCTTGATTTTTTAAATTAGGTTTATAATTTTGGGGGGAACTTTATGCATGTTTTCCAATAATATAAAGCATTTTGTTTTATCAATTTGACATAATACATATTTCATTTTTTAACTTTTCTTTCATCAGTTGCCTAGCAACGCATTTGGTCTTAATAATATTAGTATAAATGCGTCTATACTGTTTCAGTAAAGCCAACGTCAAAACGGATGAATTAATGCATTTGTATTTTTGCATATAGATGGATTTTAGACCCAGAAATAAAAATAGGCAATATTTTATTTATTTAATTCAAATATTTTGCTTAAAAATACAAAAGTTCATTATTTTCATAGAGAATAATGTGACATTTTTTCATAAAATTTATCAATGTTTCTTTAATCGTTGCCAAGAAAATCAAAACCCTGAATAATATTTTCTCTTAAACAATTTTCAATTGAAAGATTTTGACGTGAAACAGGAAAATGAAAAACAAAATTAAGAATAAAAAAATTAATATGGCGACATATTGGGAATAAAAAGAAAACTCTCAAGTATTTCTTAATATAACAATATGAAAGGTTTTGAGTAAGTACGAATAGCAGGTGAATTAGACGTCATTTATCAAAAAAAAAAAAAAAAAAAAAAAAAAAAAAAAAAAAAAAAAAGATGTTGGAATAAAAAGATCTTGGCTAAAATAAAATTAACTATTATTCACGGAGGAAAGAGATAGATGGAGATGCAATATGCCGTAAAAACAGTTTGCAATATGATGTGCGTTATCGCTCAGATTTAAATGCCCTCATTCGGCCCAAACAAAACAAGCACGTGGAACAAGGACCGAATTCTTTGACTTCATCCGTGCATTTTTTCTGTAAAATGAAAATGATCTGATTATATTTAAGCATTCTAAAGTAGCATTTCATCGTATTATGAATTAAAAACTGTATTACTAAAAATATTTTTCTTTTCTTTCTTTCTTTTTTTAAGCACAGCGTTGTGTTTCGGTCGAATGTAGCGGATTTTAAGGTTACATTTTTGGCGTCACTTCAAGATTTATTGTTTGCGTACGGTTAACATGAGGATTTTATTTTAAATTTTTAATTTATTAATTTATAAAAAAAACTTATGCTTATCCTTATAAATCACAGCGTAAAAAAAAAAAAAAAAAAAAAAATCTGTGATATACTATAACCATCCGCACAATCGATAAAAAAATTACGAATGTAAATTTAAATAGACTACGGGGGGTTCAGGGGGGCAGAGCCTCCCTGAAGAAATGCAATTTTTTATTTAAAAAGTTACCAGAATAAGCAGCTCATCAGAATTTCAGAACAACAGTGTATAACCACTTGTTTAACACATTTAATTTCTGAAACTTTACGAAGTATTTTGTATTCTTATAAATATTTATGTAATTTGAAAACTTTAAAAAGCGATTTGTAGGAAGTTGAATATTACGCAATGAGTGTTAAAAAACAGCGACTTACAAAGATGACGTTGAGGCTCCTGATCTGCAGATTTACTAGTAATTAAACTTGTGTTACAAGAAAGGAAGCGTAGTGAAGAAAACAAATTATTATCCCTTACAATTGTCGCGTTGACCCTTTCTGGCGCAGAAAAATTCTGTTCGTAACATGATGAAATGATTGACTAACACCGGAATTTACAAACGACATTTTTTAGTAATTAGGAGCACATTACGTTAAACTTTCATTGTAAAAGAAAAATTTTATTAAAATATTCTTGATGCCGCTTGGAAGTTTGGAATTAAAATTAGGTGGTCTTGACGTGGGAGCACTGCGCTGGAAAGGATGAAGGGGTAAGGGATCAGATAAGGTGGCTTTTGAAGTTTTGCTTTTGCTTGAAAAGTTTGTCTACATTCAGATACAACGTTTAGCATATACTGTTTTTGTTTTTCGTCTATGTTAAACAGGAATTAAAATCTCGGATTAATTTTATTTTCCTTTCAGATATGTCATTGACAACTTTAAAACCATTCACTATAGTTTTGGTTTCAAATAAGGTTTATTTTCACACCATACATTAAGATGAGTATTTAAAAATCGTTCATTAATATAAAATCTTTAAAAAAAAATTATAGTTTGAGATGAAACAAAAACATCGACTTTTTAGTTCAGTAAATAATCCATTTCGTTGAAACCTTTTGTTGCTCTTACATTCCTGTCATTATCATCATTTTCTTCTTCAAATGACATTAATTTTACAGCCATGCTTATATTGACTTTTTTTTTTTTTTTTTTAACCAAAGTAACATCTAAAAATGAAAATGCAACTTGATCCGTGTTAAGATACCAAACACGGTTTATCATTTTAGAGAGTGCTTTCTCTGCAACCTCTGCGGTCCGTGGTGAATCACAGGATATATTTCTTGTAAAATTTCATGCCACTTACAATGCTTTATTTCTTTGGTCTGCCCTTTTTATAGTGTGCATGGACGTCTCTTTTTATACGTTTCCCCACAAAATTTAATGATTACATACAAATAGGTGAACGTTAAACTCCCTTTTACGAATATATATAAATGGATTTTATACCTCATTACGATATATATATATATATATATATATAAAGGAGATGTGAAAAAAGAGAAGGAGACACATAGTGCATTGACTACGAGTTGCGAATGAAGTAACTGAACAGGTTTTCACATGATCGCAGATGATTTTTTACATCGGATCAACAGTTTTTGACTACTGTGGAGCAAACTTCTACCCGTAAATTTATAATAGAAAATGGTGCCTTATTTTAGCGACTTTATCATGAAAAAAGGACTTCGCATAAATATAGTTAAATTTTCTATTCTCTATTTTTTTTTAACCCTAGATCTACCGGGAATTTTATTCAAGTTTTAATAAAACGTTCTACACCAGAATTTTTATTTAAAACTATTTAACTTATTTATTTACCTTATTTTTGTCTGGTTTATATACTTAGTTTATTTTAAAGAAATTTCTGGTTTGAATGAATATTTTGTATGTACCTGTCGGGTCCAATGGACCCGTCTGGTAGACGGAGGGTTAATTATTGGTAGCAGTTTGCCCAGGTATTATAATCTGTTTCACTAATTGTGAGAGGAGGTTGCATAGGTTGTCACAATATGGCAGAAACTCGTGCCTGATTACCGCCTAAATAAACTTCCACCAGTAAAAATGAATACCTGTTTTTGTCATTATTTTTGACTGAAAGCTTGTGGGAACAAGGCGTTTAATTAAGAAGAAAGATTCTTTTAAATTTACTGGTGGAAGTTTTCACCGTAGTAGTCAAAAACTGTTGATCCGATGTAAAAAATCATCTGCAATCTTGTGAAAACCTGTTCAGTTACTTCATTCGCAACTCGTAGTCAATACTCGTAGTGGTGGAAGTTTTCACCGGCGGTAAACAAATCCATCGAAAGCGGTTACAGTTGAAGCTTCACTATTTTAAGGACATAGCAGTTACTCTTTAGTAATAGTTGCATGACACATACAGGGTGTCCGAAAAGTCTGGAAACGTCCGAATAACTCGAGAAATACAAAGCAGATTGAAAAACGAAAATATACATATTAAATATTTTTGAAAAAGCTTTTCAGTAATTTGGTGATACCAAATTTGACACCCGCAACCGACCCACCGGGGGTCAGAGCGGTCCAACTTTGAAATCGTGAATGATAACCCCACCCCCTTTTTTTATTTCAGATTCGGATTCTACGGACAAAAGTACGTAACTTCTGTATTTAACATTTTATTCGGATCCTCTTTGATCACGGTGTAATCGAGCATATTTGACAGATACATATTTTGGTTTTCCCAACCTGGTTTTGCCATCTCGAAATCTTATTGGCCAGAACATTCGTCGTCAAATTAGCCGTCTTTTGCGGGAATAGTGTTTCTCGAAAGCCATCAGCGGTGATATTTTCGATGACGCTTTATATGTTTTTTCCATAAAAAATAATAGAAATATCCTAAATTAATACTCAATTTGCATATTTTTTTTATCTAGTCAATCATTTCAAAATAATAACCCGCGTATTTTGATTTTTTAACGTGTTAATATACACCTTCCCACCCGAAGGGAAAAAGGATAATCTTTATTATTTGCCGGCGGGGTGTGCAGATATTGTGCGTTTTGATGGTTTCTGTTTTTTTTTTTTTTCTTTTTTTTTTAAATATTATCTAATTCAGGTGGCTGATGCGGGAGTACACTTTTTTTTTTTTTTGTTTTATTATTACTATAGAATAACATATGGGACAAAATATTAAAAAAAAAATCATATAAAAACTTTTATGCTGGCTGAGCAAAGGTTGGGGAAGTAGCGTAAATTTCAGTGGGGGAGGAGTCATATGTTTTGATGATTGATTAGTTACTGTAACTCCAAAATATCAAGTCGGGCAAAAAAAAATCAATAATTTTTATAAACGTAATAATTTATTGCAATTTAAAATATTTTTCAAATTAACATTTTTTTCATAATTTTAAAATTAATAATTTTAAACAACTGAAAAATTTTTCATCTTTTAAACTTTTTCATTTAAAAAATAATTAAACTCTTTAAGATCTCTTGATTATTTCCTGGTGGAAGACGACGCTTGAATTTTCATAGGAGAAGGATGATGTAGAAAATTGTTTAATTATTTATTTATTATTACAATAAAATTTCAAATGTGACAAAATACAGGATGTCCGAAAAGTCTGGAAAGGGTCGAATAACTCAAGAAATTCATATAAGATTGAAAAACGAAAAAATACATGTTAACCCTTTCAGAGGCAGAGGAATTCTGTTCATAAAATGATGAAATAATTGACTGATACGAGAATATTCAAACGAATTTCTTAGTAAATAAAAAAAGGCTTTTTTTGCACTTTACTTACAAAAGCAACATTTTATTAAAATATTCTTGGTAGTCAGTTTTGAAATTAAAATTAGACGGCTAGACTCTCTAGCTACCGCCCTTGAAAGGGTTAAATATTTTTTTAAAAGCTATTCCGTGATACCAAAATTGACACCCCACCCCGACCACCTGGTGGGAAGACGTGTTCCAACTTTGAAATCTTAAATGATAATCCCCATTTTTTATTTCAGATTCGGATTGTACGGGAAAAAATGCACAACTTTTGATTTTAACATTTTTTTCGAATCTTTGTAGATGACGGTGTAATCCAGCAAAATGTGTCAGATACATATTTTGTTTTCTCAGCCATGCTTTGCAATCAAGAAATGTGATGGGCCAAAGCTTTCGTCGCCAAAGTGGTCGCCTTAGCTGGAATTGTGTTTGTCGAAAACTAACAATGGAGGTTTTTTCGATGCCAAAACTGCTTTATATGCTTTTGCCATGAAAATTAACAGAAATATATTGAATTAGATTTCTATTTGTGTTTTTATTTTATACATTCAATCCATTCTTATCAATTAACATGCTTTTTTTTAATATTTTAATGTGTAAACATGCCCCTCCTCTTCCGAACAGAAAAAAAGTTAATTTTCGTTATTTGGTACAGGTAAGCGTGGATATTCGGCATTTCGATGGCTTCTGCTTTTCTTTTTTTTTCTTCTTCTTCTTTATACTCAAAATCATGGTGAGGATGTGGTTGTATGGGATTTTTTGTACTATTACTATAGAGTAACATATATGACAAAATAAAAAGAAATATATAAATTTTTTTATGTGTGTATGCGGGCGGAGCAAAGAATGGATTGATTAGTTACTGCAACCAGAAAATAACAAGTAGGGCAAAAATATTTTCCATAATTCTAATAAATGTAATAATTTTTTGTAAATTAATATATTTTTTTTCAATTTAACATTTCTTTCACAAATTTAGACAATAGAAAACTTTTGAAATTTAAAACTTTTTAAATTAAAAAATAATTTAATTCTTTAACTCTGTCGGGATTTGTGAGGCACATATATTCATCGTTAAAAGGTGCATATGGAATTTGTTTTGGTCGCCATTAATAAATGAATAATAATATTTGACTTTTTTAATTAAAGGATTTTTAGGTATTTCACAAGTAAAGGGGACAGTTGAAAAAACATGATGTATTCCTAATAAAATTTGCGTACGCGATGCGGTCTCGAAAGGGTTAAGTTATTTGCTGGTGTAGACGACGTTTTAATTTTCATAACAGAAGGATAATGTAGAAAATTGTTTAACAACTAAGTTAAACCAATTGAACAATTAAAAAAATTCAAACAATGTGATACATAAAACCCATTAAAAACTTGGGATCCGTTAAAAAGAAATCTAAATAAGTTTTTAACTTTTTTTCATTTTTAAGTTTTGCAAATATTTGTATTGCAGATTTTGTATTATGCTTATGATGAGTGTGTACAAAATGATAAGGCACATGTAAAATACTAAAAACATATTAAAAAGTCTATGATTTATTTCGATTTAATTTGAAGGGAACCTAAATTTTTAGGGTATTTAAATTATCATATTGTTTAAATTTCGTTTTTATTTTTTAATGTTCATTTGGGTTAACCCTTACCGGCGCGGAGTAATTCTGTTTATAAACTGATGAAATGAAATGATAGGGTATGGAAAATTTTAATTAAATATTCTGGGTGCCAGTAAAATAAAAATTAGGTGTCCTTTTTTAAGGACACTGCCCGCAAAAGGGTTATCTTATTTGTTACAAAACTTTAACATTAAACGTCGAACTAAATGAATAAAATATATGAATAAATGTCCTTTCTCGAGCTTAAAAAATGTAGGAAAAAAACTGATTTGTTTTTAATTTGTTCTGCAAATAACGTTTTTGTTTATATATTTTTTCAAATTTGTTATATTATCGTAATAATTAATAAATAACTAAACAATTATCTACATTATCCTTCCTCATGAAAATTAAAACGTCTTCTACCCAAGGAAATAATGAACAGTGCTTAAAGAGTCAAATAATATTTTAAATTCAAAAGTTTATAAGATCCAATTTTTTCAATTGTTTAAAACAAGGGTGGCCAACCTTTTTGTCTAAAATTCACTTGACACCGTTTTCTAAGAATTGGAATTTTGTCCTTTTTAAATTGCAGACATTCTGTCATTAAACAATGCATTTTTTTCTGTATATAAATACTGGTATATCTGTGGCACGCGTGCCGCAGGTTGGCCATCCCTGGTTTAAAATTATTGGGTCGTTCGGAAAGTCGAGACCGTTGGGGAAAGTCAATTCGTACCGAAAAATTCTACCATTTAATTATTAGAAATCGATTCCGATATCTAATGTCTATTAATTACCGGGCAGGATTTTCGGGTGTGAATTAAATTTCCCAAACGGACACGACTTTCCGTACAACCCAATAATAAATTTAAAATTATGAAAAAAATGTTAAAATGGAAAAATATATTAATTTACAAAAAAGTATCACATTTATTAGAATTTTTGAATATTTTCTGCCCCACTTGGTAGTCAGTAGTTGCAGTAACTAATCAATCATCAAAACCTATAATCCCTCCCCCCACGTGAATTTTACGCTACTTATCATCCTTTGCTACTCCAGCACAAAAAGATTTTATATGTTTGTTTGTTTTTTGGTCCTATATATTATTCTATAGTAATAATTTTAAAATCTCATACACTCCCATCCGGCCCCCAATTAAATGATTTTTGTAATAGCAGAAGACATCGAAACACAGAATGTAAACACACTCTGCCTCCAAATAATGAAGACTATAATTTTTCTATTCGGGAGGGTAGGTGCTTATTTACTCGTTAAAATATCAAAATACGTAGTTTCTTATTTAAAAATGATCGGCTGGAAAAAAAGAAATGCAAAAAGAAAACTAATTTAGTATATTTCTATTAATTTTTATGGAAAAAGCATATAAAGCGCCATGAAAACAATCTCCCCTGATTGTTTTCGAGTAACGATATTTCCGCAAAAGACAGCAACTTTGACTTTAAAAGTTCTGGCCAATCAGATTTCGAGATGTCAAAACTTGGTAGGGAAAACCAAAATATGTATCTGTTTTATTTGCTCGATTACACTGTGATCAACGAGGATCCGAAAAAAATGTTAAATACAACTGCAATAAAAAATGGGGGTTATCATTCTAGATTTCAAAGTTGGACCCTCTCAGATCGACCCCCCGGGCGGTCGGTTGCGTTGGTCAAATTTGGTATCACTGAGTAGCTTTAAAAAAATATATATAATACGTATATTTTCGTTTTTCAATCTGCTTTGTATTTCTCGAGTTATTCGACCGTTTCCAGACTTTTCGGACACCCTGTATATATGTTTGTGCGTAGCAAGAGTAACTTACATGCATAAAATATTTAATTCTGGTAGTATTTTTCTGAATTTAATTCTACTCATTTCAAAATCTCTTTAAGTCTATTTTCTCTTATTTTCTTAGAAATATTTCAAAAATATTACATTTCTATAATACATTATTATTATTACTAAGGCAAAGTTCAGATATTTTAATTTAAAATTCTAATAGTCAGGTAAAGAGATTAGCGCAAAATCCGACGATCTCGAACGGAAACCACTATTTATGCAACATACTTGCATTATCCAAACATAAACTTACTAAAATCAGTGGCAAAGCATCGAAATAATCATTCTGATTCTACACGCGAAATGTTCTAATGTGTAGTTTTGAAAAGGATTACATTCTTGATGATAAAATCAGAACGCATTATAAACTTTCTGTATTTTACAAGGACAAGTACATTATTATTTCAAGTATTATGTGTAGGTATATTTTAGCTATATTTAATAAATTTCTGAATGATTCAGTAAATATAAGCATACACGTGATACATTTTGAATAATTTATTTCAAATTCTATCATTATAGATAAATCATTAAAGATGGTAATAAACGATAATTTTAATTTTAGTCGTTAATCTGTCTGGTTAGATTCGGGAGCACTTTATTTAAAAAACTACTTTTAAATTTTTTTCAGATTGTTTACATAAAATATTAATAAGAACTATGGAATTTTAGAAAAGATAAATTATTTATTTCTCATTTTTGGAAAAATGGAATAGGTTCAAGAAAAAAAAAATAATGGTATTAAATTTAAAAATATAGCACTCTAAAAATACACATGCTTATTATACACATGGTGCTTATGACCGTGTTCTATAAGAAAACTCCTATAAGAAAACTTCTATAACGAATCTCCCATTTCTATAAAAATCGCCAAAATCGTGATAAAATTGATTCAAATATTTTAACTTTTAGACTGCAAGAATTTTTTCCGGAAAAATAAGTTGACGACATTTTTTTTATTGCGAAATAAGTAGATTTTACTCAACAATAAGAATCGCCAAAATAGTAATGCAATTTATTATAATAATTTTACTTTTAACCCTTAAATGCGCGATATTTTATTTTGTTTCGAAAAAAATTAGATATGGTTCTCTGAAAGGTTTATTACACAGAAAAAATAGTGAAAAAAAATCAGAGATACTTTTTTCATTTAATACGTCAATCTTTTCTTCTGTTGCACTGTAAACTGAAATGTCTGAAATTGAGACATTTAATTGTCTGAAACGCGATTTTCAATTTTCAGACGTTTTAAAATGTCTTAAAATTTTCAGACACTTCTAGCATATGAATTTCAGTCACTTAAGTGTCTGAAACAAGAGTGTTCAATTTTAAGAAGTTTTAAAATGTCTTAAATTTTTCAGACAGTTCTTACATCTGAATTTCAGGCATTTCAAATGTCTTAATTGCGGCCATCTTTGAGCAATTTCCCCAAATAGGAAGCCATCTTTGACCACTTTTTTTTTTGAAGCAATATACGCAGCTATGTTTGGCCACATTGATTCATTTTTTATAAATGGGAATAATTTATTACCATAAAGCAGAGCTAATTGCAGCGTGAGAAAACTGGGATACTTCTCTGCCCCCTCATTTTAGGTATGAAATTTTCACAAAGCTGCTATTTTAAATCAGTTTTGAACTTATGAGGATTGTAATAAGTATTTTGTAGTTTAAGAATAGGATAATATATGTATATATATATTCACCTAAATATGTATTTATGTGATATCATATATGCCCTATATTTATTACTTTTAGTGAGAACTTCAAATTAATTCTAATCCAAAGACCTAGTATCCATTCCCCCCTCCCCTCACTGCCTTCATATACTGTTACAAAAGAAAATTAAGCTTATTCGATGCCGTCAAATGCATATTTGGATAAATATATCATTTTCTTTAGCCTAATCATATTCCAAAAGTACAAAATATTTAATAAATAAGTATAAGATCAAAACAAATTGAAAATATCAGCTTCATGGAAATTTCATACCAAAGGGCATAGCCGGATAAGCTTTGAAAACATGCGTTTTAATCAAATTTCCTGATTTTTTTCCTAGACGTAGCTACATATCTGACAATATATTTCCCCTATTATCACCATATAAATATTGATATTTAATGAGATAGAAATGGTTTTTCGATTTTTCAAAAAACGGATTTTCTCAAAAACTGCTACACGGAATTTCATGCTATTAATTGAGGATATATAGATACCAAAGATGCATGACTGGTAATTTTTGTATAATTTTCTGTTTATAAAAACTGAGTGAAATAGCGAAATAAAATTTTTAAAATATTAAAATCATATCTTATGGTTATCCGAAAATTACCATTTTCTTGTAAAAAATTCACCATGTGTACCCGTATATTCTATATAAATGCCGAAAGTTTGCGTTGGGTACTACAGATAAATATTTAAAAGAATGTATATCAAAATTATTGAAATACATTTTAAGGCGTTATTTTGGGCGGAGCTATCCAACATCCACACCCAAAGAATTTTTGGAATAAACAGTTACAGAATTGCTGTATTTTAAATTTTAATGAACACATGAGCAACATTCTCAACACTGTCGATATCAAAATGAATATGGTGTTGAAAACATGGCTTATATGCTAACAGAATCTAAAATACACCAGTCGACATATTGTCTGCTGAGTTTGTTCCAAAAATTCTCCGGATATTGAAGTGAAGTAGCTCCGCCCCAAATAACGCCTTAAAATGAATTTCTATAATTTTGATATACATTTTTGTAAATATTTATATGTAGTACCAAACGCAAACTTTTGGCATTTACATAGAATATACGGGCACACATGGAGAATTTTTTACAAGAAAATGGTAGTTTTCGGATAACCATAAGATATGATTTTTATATTTTTTAATTTCTATTTCGCTATTTCACACAGTTTTTATGAACAGAAAATTATAAAAAAAATACCTGTTATGCATCTTTCTTATCTATATATCCTCAATTAATAGCATGAAATTCCGTGCAGTAGTTTTTGAAAAAATCTGCTTTTTAAAAAATCGAAAAACAATTTATTTCTCATTAAATGTCGATATTTATAGGGTGATAATAGGAGAAATATATTGTCAGATAGATAGCTACGTCTAGGAAAAAAAAATCAGGAAATTTGATTAAAAGGCATGTTTCCAATGCTTATCCGGCTATGCCCTTTAGGGGCCCGTACAGCTAAAAGCCAATAGAAACAGCCCAGTTTGTCCATGCTGCAATTAGCTCTGCTTTATGGTAACAAATTATTCCCATTTATAAAAAATTATTCACTCCTTCAGAAAGAATCCCATTCATGCATGTTTGTGGAATTTTTTCCCATTTAAATAGGATATTCCCAGTGAATTAGTTTAAGCATTTTTTGCATTTTTATTTCTGTGTTAAATAAAATCTAACACTAGATTCCACAAAATTTTCAGTATATGAGATCCCAATAAAAAAAAAAAAAAAAAAAAAAAAAAAAAAAAAAAAAAAAAGAGTATATCTTGTGAAACTCTTCAATTAAAGAGTAAATTCGATTTTTTTTCTTTAAGACGGGTTTATTTACTATAAGAAAAGTTGAAAACTTAATTATAAAATATTCAGAATTTCACGATAGCTTCATCCTAATGCTTCCATGATTTGTTTTCATGATCACACACACACGCAAGTCACTTCTAGTTTCAAAACCTATTTTGCCTAAATATACATTTTTTTTTTTTTTTTTTTGCCTTTTTTATATAAATGAACTTTGGGGAAAACCGCAATTTTATGCGCGAAATGTAGTTATGCATGGAAATATAGAAAATTTTAGATTTTTCTAATTTCCATTTTAAACTTGTAATAACGTTTTTTGCTCAACAAGCACAAAACGTTTTGACATATTTACAAATTCATTTTTTAACGGAAAGATATAAAATTGGAAGGCCCGACTATGGAAGCGATTTGGAATCCAACTGTGTTTTCCATTTTTTGATAAATAAATTACCTATTGAGTTTTAAGCTAATTGGTTCACGTGACAAAGACGTTTTTCACCCTGCCTTGAGTGGTTATTCTTCTTTCGCGCTGAAATTCGAATCAAAACTCTCACTTGGACACTATTTTTTGAAAGACCTATTCGTTTGCAAAAACGGAAAAAACAGTTCGACGACATAGTTTCTGAATAACACCTGCTAGTCTCATGCATTACCCAACAAAAAATAAATTACAACTTATATCATAAAGTTGCCCTTTTGGATTTGAGAACAGCCATAAACATAGAATAAGCTTAGTTTTCAATTTCTCATGTTTTGCAAATCCAAAATTTAAAATTTTGAAAAATAATGATTATTATAATGATAAGTATGATATTATAAGTAATAATACTATAAGTAAATAACGATTTTTGTTTTGAGGAAATGAAATTATAGCTGTAAATAATTTATCTTTTATACAATGTGCTATTAAAAAATGAAAATTTTGAAAACGGATTTTATATATAATAAACACAAAATTGCAATATATTTTTTTCTTTTAAGTGTCATTTATATAGTTTAGAGAATATACGCAGACTTGTATAAAACCAAAAACTTTCTGCGCACGCAAATATTGGGTCAAAAACTTTCTGCAAATTAATTTAATGTTTAATAAAATAACGTGTTATATTATTTTAACGATATTAATTAAAAACAGCAGTTTTAAAGTAATTAACATTTAAATTAAAAATTAATTGATATTAATTAAGGAATAATTATTTTAGTTAAATAAAAAATGAAGCTAAAATTCCATAATAAGAAAAGGTGAATTCTTATCAATTATTTTGTCAATGCATTTAGAAACAGCCCAATCCTTAATATCGTAACCTCTTCGCACAAAGTGCCAGTCACTCTGTTCACAAAAATAACATGGCATTGCTTCTGAAACAACTGAATCACATTTTATAGGGAGAGGTCTATTCAAGGTATCATCATTAAAAAGACTGATGCAGGGATGAAAGTGTAACTAAAGCCTTTTTGGAGAGGCAAAAATCTGTTTTTGGAGCAGTAAAATCCATTTTTGTAGCAGCAAAAATTAATTTTGTAGCAGTAAAATCCATTTTTGGAGCAGAAAAATCTAATTTTGCAGCAATAAAATTAAAATTCTGTTTTTCGAGCAGAAATTCTAATGCTAATAAACTCCTAAAAATTAAAACGATTGCTATCTTGAAAATATTTTCACATTTGAAAGAATAGTTACTCAGATAAAATTTCTCCACACATTTTGCTAACTCTGGGCATTCTAAACGACAATTGGGTACATATTGCAATAATGAAAAATTAGCAACAGGAAGAAAAAAAATCAGCTTATTTGGATTTAAAAATATTATTTTAGAGCAGCAATTCTAACTAATCAAAGAAAAGCCTATGAATACAACATACAGGACTCCCACTCAACTTTTGCAGTAAAAAATGGTAAAAGGGGACCATTTTCTTTTCAAAAAGAGGGACCAAAAAAGACCATATATTTCGCATAAAAAGGAAACTTTAGGGACCTAAATTCATCAAATCACAAAATAAAATGAACAAATCTCTGCAACCGCTTCACGAAATTAGCGTGTTTTTCGCGATCCTTTGACAAAATTCACGTGATTTCACGATCTCTTACCAAAATTTCAGTGTTTTGCGATCTTTTACCGAAATTCGAGTGCCTTTCGCAATCTTTTAAAGAAATTTGCTTGTTTTTCGCGATCTTTTGACGAAATTCGCATATTTTTGCGGTTTTTTGACGAAATTCATGTAATTTTGCAATCTTTTGACGAAATTCGCGTATTTTTGCGATCTTTTGAGAAAATTCGCGTCTTTTTCGCAATCTTTTGACTAAATTCGCATATTTTTAGGAATCATCTGGCAAAATTTTTCGGGATCTTTGGACAAAATTCGTTTGTTTTTCGCGATCTTTTGAGGAAATTTACCGGATTTTTTTCTATCTTTTGACCGCGTTTTGTTCATTTTTTTCACGAAACTAGCGATCCCTTGAGAAAATTCACGTTTTATTGCGATCTTTTGACGGAATTCGAGTTTTTTTACGATCCTTTGACGGAATTCGCGCTTTTATCGCAGCCCTTTGACGAAATTCGTGTTTCTTTCGCGATCCTTTGACGAAATTAATTTTTTACCGAGATTCTTTTACGAAATTCGTTTTTTTCTGCGATTCTTTGACGAAATTATCTTTTTTTTTTCAGGATCCTTTGAAGAAATTCGCGTTTTTTTTTCCGCGGTCCTTTGAGGAAAGGGGTGATTTTTTTTCTGCGAGCGATTGACGAAATTGTTTTTTTTCGGCGACCATTTGTTGAAATTCGCAATATTTTTAACATTTCAATATTTAAAAAAAATAAAAAAAATAGTTAGAAGAACAAAAATCACGGTTTTTTTTTTTTTTTTTTTTTTTTTTTTTTTTTTTTTCTAAAAAAAATTTCTGCGAAGTTCTGACATTTGCGGAAAATTTTCCGAGCACGGCGTGCGGGTGTGCGTCTATATTATACAACTCTGAATATGCGGATGTGCAATATAATTAAAATTTGCTTTGAAACCAAATAATACCATGCAGGATATATATATTTAAGTTGACATAAAAAAGTTTCGACAAATCGGATTTCGAAACACAAATCAATTTTTCCAAAAATAAATTTTAGGCTAAAAAGATTTTCCTCGAAAATTATACATCTCTAATTATAAAATATAAAAAATAAACCACAATACATGTTTGATCCATTTCCAATTTTTATCCAAAATCAAACTTTGAGTGGATTGCATATCCTTCATAGCGAACAAACAATTAAATTAAAAGTAAATTTAAATAAAATGTAGTTATAACTGCGATAGAAAATGTTACAAAGTATTCATCATGTTCATCAAAACGCTAAATTCACTAACACACCATTTTTTTAAGTTCTTTTATATCTAAACAAAGTATTTCTTCTTCAACAAAAGTTTCGACAATTTTACGTTTTTGCTTTTATTTTTATAGATAATTTAAATTAAGCAATTTTTTACATAATATTACTGATATTTTTACATAATCAAATTAGCTTACACTCGCACAAAAAATATAATATATAATTCTAGAACTGTCTTTTTCAAAAAATATAATGAAAAATATTGACATATTTTGGTGTGAATACATTAACAATAAAAACTAATGTACTGCATAAATACTATACTTTTTTTCTTGCTTATTCATTAAAGCAATAATCAGATTCTTAGTATAAAAAAAAACATTTATAGTTTTTTTTTTATAAATATATAGTTATTTAGTATAGTTATATAGCTATTTATAAACTGGCAGTTTAAAGAATTATTAAACACTTTATCTTGAAAATAATATAAATTTAGCGGCAAATCACAAAACTATATATATACAAATCTCGTAACAGTAAAAAATATTTATTGGATATAAAATGCAGTGCTGGAAAATTGGCGCAGAGGTGGAGCCTATTGACACCACTAAATTTTAGTGGTATTTTTCAACTTCTCTAATGACAGAATTTGTGAATTTTTATTAAGGTGAAGAAAACTATAAACATTTAGTGGTGTCAATAGGCTCCTCCTCTGCGCCAATTTTCCAACACTGAAAATGGTACAAATATGATAAATACACGTTTGTCTTAGAAAAATATTTTAAATAATAAAAAAACAACATTACATAAGTATACGGTTCAAGTTGGATTTGAATATGAAAATTATATTGTTGCACATATACAAGCTAGGAAATACGTACCTTTCATACATCCTTGAAAAAAGTAAATCCATATCGAAAATAAATGTGCATACTTTCTTGAGCTAAAATTATTTCCGTAAATTTTTAGATGAATATTGAGTAAAAATTTTATAATAGCAATATGATCCTTATTTCATGGTGATGAAATCATTTAAATATAATTCTTAGAATTTTAGAAGTTGAATTCAGATGTCATACGCACGTATTTCACAAAAATTCTAATGCAGAATAAACACTTGTATTACACATAGATCACGAATACGAATGCACTGGAGCTGAAATAATCACAATAATATATTTAATGAATTTTTACCTAAAAAACTGTGTCGAATTCACCCAGAAAATTATTCAAAGAACCTCTAAATTCGAATGTACCAACGGACGTCAATATCTCCCGGACAAAGGAGAAAAAGATGAATTAAGCGTTTTTCAATTTCGAATCTTCTGAGTCAGTCTAAGCTATGGTTTACATGTTTACAGTTGATAATGAGCTCGTTTAGTATGATGAGCATTAAAACTTTTTATCAGAGGGACATAAAACATTGTATAAGCATAAATGAGAAACGTTTTATTTCCTTTATTTGGTATTTTCCGAAATACGTTAAATTGATCAATTATCTGAATATTATTATTATTACAGTTTTTATACTTTCTCACAGAGGGAAAACATAACATAAAAATTTTGTCGTAACACCAGGGCTCCCAAATGGTCAGCGAACTGAATACCAATATTATTTTAGATTTTCTGGTACAATTTATTGGTATTCAGTTGGCGGACAATTTGGGAGCCCTGTAACACTTGCAATTAATATATCTTATTTTGATGAAACATAATCACCGGCAGAAGAGCGGTTGAAGGCCATTTCTCCTCCCTATATTTTGAAATTTAATTAATTAAATTTTCTTTATGTCTGAAAAAATAAAATTTATTCTTCTAAATCACTATATAACATTAAACGCTTAGAGAAAAAGAAACTAAGAATTTTTCGTCAGAGCAGCCCTCCTCTTTGAATCCTACGTAGAATTTTTTTTTTTTTTTTTGCTTTATATGTTCATGTATTTCCCAAATATTTTTAAATCGACATAAATACAAAGGGTACTAGGAAAGTTTTGCAATACGGATTTATTTGTCAAACTTTTTCAAAGTAATTTCCGTTACAAGCAATACAGTTCCCCAAA
Source organism: Maratus speciosus (assembly GCA_963932465.1). Lineage (NCBI taxonomy): Eukaryota > Metazoa > Arthropoda > Arachnida > Araneae > Salticidae > Maratus > Maratus speciosus. The sequence goes on along the minus strand of OZ010787.1, from coordinate 31,660,038 downwards.
CGCCGAAACCAGTCCTTAAACCAGCTCTGCCAAGTTTCGCTTGGGAGTAAGGAACACTCATTGCCCCAAGCCCTCAGAAGTGCCTCATCACTGGAAAACCGAATCCCTTTCTGCTTCAGTTTCAAATGTGGGGACAGTACGAAGTCACTGGTGGCAAGATCTGGACTGTAAGGAGGGTGTTCAAGAAGTTTCAGTCCTGTAGTGGCCAAATATTCAGTGCAGACTTTGGACCTGTGAGCCGGAGGTTTGTCCTGATGGAGGAACCATTTGTTCATTCTTGACTTTAGTCACAGGTTCTTCTTAGATTCTATGACTTTAGGTAGGCACTGTTCATTGTACCACTTAGCAGTAACTGTCTTCTGTGCGTCCAAAACGATACACTCAAAAATCCAACTCGATTTGAAAAATACAGCTATCATTTTCTTTTTGACAGATCGAGATTTTCTAAAAGCTAGCGGTGTGTCCTCATCATCAAAGACCCAAATTTTGTTTTGCGACTTAGTCGGCACATTTTAATGGTATAGACAGGTTTTGTCACCTGTCACGATGCTGTTCAGATACCGAGATTATCCTTTACCAAACATTTTTAGCATCTATCAGCACCAAGTCACATTTCGTGTTATCCGCTCCTCAGTCAGTCTATGTGGCACCCAGAGACAACACAGTTTCTTGATGTGCAAATGATCATGCGTAATTGAATGAATTGCAGGTGCATTTAGGCCCAAAGTATCCTCTACATGCTTGTAAGTTATTCGTCTGTCTTCGTCAAGCATTTTCCTCACAGCAGTAATGTTTTCCTCCGTAATTGACGTTCGAGGCCTTCCCCTCTTTCAGCGTACTTCAAAGAGAAATTTCCACTTTGGAATTCTCTGTACCATCTGCGTATAGTCATACGATGTGAACAATCATCACCAAGTGCAAGAGTAATTTCTTCTAAGCATTGGTTTATGCTTAAACCACGCGCGAAGTTACACCGCAAAACTGCCCTTATCTCACTTCGTGACCAGGACACCACTGGAAGAACTTCACACGATCACAGCTAATGAATAACTGAACCTACAGACTTGTGGTTACGTGCAGGTGCATAAGTATGAATCTATGTCAACACGCAACCACAAGCAGCCACCTGCGACTGTTTGTTTCTTCATATTGCAAAACTTTCCTAGTACCCTTTGTATTAATATGCTAATATAATTATTAATTTATCTCTTCAATTAATTATTTTCTTCGCGAACTCTTATGATATTGTTCCAAATTTTCTATATGTTCTTTAATAGTTAATGTTTTTAATTAATACTTAGATATTGCATTCATTATTTTGATATTTAGATAGTTATAAATTGATTTTTAAATGTAGAGGGAAGGGAGGGGTTCAGAAAAGCAAAGCACACTAAAAGGAAAAAAAATAAATTCTGCATTTTGAAAAATATTCTTATTATATATATATGTGCACATATGTTATATATATATTCAAAAATAAGTTTCTATTTCTTAATTAATAGATTTTTGAAATTCTTTTATGCGAAAATTCTCTTGCACGAGGAAAAAAGGTTCTCAGTTTAGCTTATTTCATGTTTAGATTCTGTGTTTTAGTTAAGCAGACTAGGCTGTGGACTCCAGGCATAGATGTTGAATATTTCCCCTCCATGCATTTCCCCCTGCCAGCACTTGTATTTCTTAGTATTTAGCACAGCAACCCTTCTTTGAACCCCTCCCCCCTCCCTCCCCTACATACTTCCATTAGTACAAGTAATTTTTGGAAAACTTTATATTTTGTGAAAATCAAGTCGTTAATTACTTTTTGCACCAAGAGTAACTCTATTAAATTTTAGTAAGCAGAGTGTTACAGCTTTGAGAGACGACCTGTAGTTTAATCAGATTGCTCGTTTTATAAAGTAATACTAAATTTATTGAATGGAAAAGCATTTTAAACATCTGTCATCCATTTAAAAACCTTTTATGATTATGCTGGCATATACAGGGTGTCCGAAAAGTTTGGAAACGGTCGAATAACTCGAGAAATACAAAGCAAATTGAAAAACGAAAATATACGTGTTAAATATTTTTTTAAAAGCTACTCAGTTATACCAAATTTGACTCTCGCAACCGACACCCCGGGGGTCAGAGGGGGTTCAACTTTGAAATTTTGAATGATAACCCCCATTTTTATTACAGATTCGGATTTTATGGACAAAAATACGTAACTTTTGTATTTAACATTTTTTTCTAATGCTCGTTGATCACGGTGTAATCGAGCAAATAAAACAGATACATATTTTGTTTTCCCAACCAGGTTATGACCTCTCGAAATCTTATTGGACAGAACTTTCATCGTCAAAGTAGCCGTCTTTTGCGAGAATAGTGTTTCTCGAACACCATCAGTGATGGTTGTTTTCATGACGCTTTATATGCTTTTTCAATAAAAATTAATAGAAATATATTAAATTAGTACTGTATTTGCATATTTTTTTTTTTTTATCCAGTCAATCATTTCAAAATAATAACCTGCGTATTTTGATTTTTTTTAACGTGTAAATATACACCTTCCCTCCCGGACAGAAAAGGGATAATGTTCATTATTTGGGGGGGATATTCTGCGTTTTGATGGCTTATGCTGTTTTTTTTTCTTTTTAAATATCATCTAATTCTGGAGGCTGATGCTGGTGCACAGTTTTTAAAAATTATTACTATAGAACAAAATATAGGACAAAGTAATAAAAAAAAAGATATAAGAACTTTTTATGCTGTCTGAGCAAAGGATGGTGAAGCAGCGTAAATTTCTGTGGGGGTGGAATTATGTATTTTGATTATTGATTAGTTACTGTAACTCCAATATATCAAGTCCGGCAGACACTTCTTCAATAATTCTTATAAACGTAATAATTTATTGCAATTTAAAATATTTTTTAATTTAACATTTTCTTTATAATTTTAAAATTAATAATTTTAAACAATTGAAAATTTTTGATCTTTTAAAATTTTTCATTTCAAAAATAATTAAACTCTTTAACCTCTCTTGATTATTTCTGGGGAAGAGGACGCTTTAATTTTCATAGGGTAAGGATGATGTAGAAAATTGTTTAATTATTTATAAATTATTACAATAACATATCAAATGTGACAAAATACAGGGTGTCCGAAAAGTTTGGAAACGGTCGAATAACTCAAGAAATCCATATAAGATTGAAAAACCAAAAAATACGTGTTAAATATTTTTTCAAAAGCTATTCCGTGATACCAAATTTGACACCCCACCCCGACCACCTGGGGGTCACAGGCGTTCCAACTTTGAAATTGTAAATGATAAGCCCCATTTTTTATTTCAGATTCGGATTCTGCGGGGAAAATGCGCAACTTTTGCTTTTAATATATATTTTTTTTCCGAATCATTATAGATGACGGTGTAATCCAGTAAAATGTGTCAGATACATATTTTGTTTTCTCAACCATGTTTTGTAATCACGAAATGTGATGGGCCAAAGCTTTTGTTGCCAAAGTGGGTCGGCTTAGCTGGAATTGTGTTTGTCGAAAACTATCAATGGAGGTTGTTTCGATGGCAAAAGTGCTTTATATGCTTTTGCCATTGAAGTTAACAGAAATATATTGAATTAGATTTCTATTATTGGGTTTTAGTTTTATCCATTCAGTCCATTCTAATCAATTAACCTGCGTTTTTAACACTTTCCAACAAATTTGAAAAGTGTTTATGACTTCGGTTTGTTTGTCCGTCTGTCCGTCTAGCCGTCTGTCCGTCTAGCCGTCTGTCCGTCTAGCCGTCTGTCCGTCTAGCCAGCTGTACGCGTTCTAACTCCCGTAAATATACTCGGATCATTCTGAAATTTTTGGATGTTAGTGACCTCTACCATAGCACGAACCGAATTGCAAATGAAGTTTGTAGCATGTTTAGTTCATTTGCAGGGACAGTCAAAAGATTTCCGTTACATTACGGCCTATGGGAAAAAATCGTTTAAAATGATTTTTAATGATGTTACATGCTTTCAAGCATAATAAATTGATATGCATTTATCAAGTTGACTAAAATATGCATTTTCTGTACAATATGCGGCCCAAAAAGTAGTTATTATTCATTTACAGGGCCGCACAAAAGAATTCCTTTACATAATGACATAGAAGTGGAGGGAATTTTTTCCGGCGTATTTTAATTATGTTAAACTGTTACATGTATAATGAAATAGATATACGTTGCTAAGGTTTACTATAACTTATTTCATGGATAATACGAAATGCAGAGCATTTACAGGGACACACAAAAGATTTCAGATACTATATTGTACCCGAAGTACTGTAAAGTAGCAATGATTGCTGGAAATGCATTTTTAATTATGTTATGTGCTTTTATGTTTCACTATGTTTATGCATTGTATATGGTGTGTATAAATGCTGTTATTGATATACAGGGCTACTCAAAAGAATTCGTACTGGTTACTGGGTATGATTGCAAATTGCTTAACCCTAGATCTACCGGGAATTTTATTCAAGTTTTAATAAAACGTTCTGCACCAGAATTTTTATTTAAAACTATTTAACTTATTTATTTACCTTATTTTTGTCTGGTTTATATACTTAGTTTATTTTAAAGAAATTTCTGGTTTGAATGAATATTTTGTATGTACCTGTCGGGTACAATGGACCCGTCTGGTAGACGGAGGGTTAAAGGTGATTTTTAAATGAGTTAGGCATTTTTACGCTGAACCGCATCTGGTTTACTAAGAAATGTTTGTAAAACATATATAAAATGACATACAGGGTCACGCAAAGAATTGGATACATGGCCGTCTATAAATGATAATTTCTGGAAATGTGATTCCGGTAGTTTTAAGAGTGTTTTACTTTGAATTAAACTTTAGCTAAATAGTGGCGTGTAATAAAGGTATTAGGTTAACTGCAGAGTTTTACAAATGTATACAAGTATGTTTAAATCTATTAGTATAAATTGCTGAAAGAGAAATTTCAACCTGTTATGTGTTTTCTTGCTAAACTAAATTTCTCCATTATATAGTATATATATCAACCTACAGATTAAATACTGGGCTGTTCAAAAGAATTGGAATACATATTTGCTATGGACGGTAATTGCTGAAATCAGTTTTTCAAATGTTTTATGTGTTTTCTAAAATGTTTACTTAGTTCACTTATATACCTTATTTCCCTAAATAACAAAGTTTTGTTAAAGCATTCAGGAAGTGTTGGAAAGTGTTTCATAATCTATGCTTAACGCATGATTTTTCTTACTTGTTTTTAATATTTTGATGTGTAAGGGTTTGTACGAGGTACCGTTATTTTCAAGGCCAAATATCAGTATTTTTTTTATAGAAAAATAAATCTAGTTTAAACTGACGAATTTTCCCCTCATTTAAACCGTTAATAGTCGCGCGTTGGTCTGTTCCCCTTTCGAAATTCGTTATCTTCCTGTAACTCATTTCCTGTTAAAGTTACGATAGCCGAATTCCGTGTAGCTGACCTTGAGTGTTCACACTCTTGTGTAGTAAAATTTCAAGTCATTCCTGCTATTTCTTAGCATTTTATCGCATTCTTAACTTTCAATCGGTCTAAATGACCGCGTTGCGACCACTTGCGTTAGTTGAATTTTCCCCCCTCGTGTTCATCCTTTCCCATTTCCGCGAAATCTGCGGGGGAAAGTTTCTTCAAAGTACTGTTGTTATTTCGTCTTTCTTGTTTCTGCTATTTTATTCGTTCATAGAGTACTTTTTTTACTTTTTAGAATGTTACTTAAAATTGTTTTATTATATTAGTTGTGAAGTCAGTTCGCACAAAAAACTGTTTGATGGTCACTTACATTTTTTTTTCATTGTCAAACATTGCGGGAATAAATTCTCAAATTGATAATCGTTTAAATATGGAAAAAAAGGGAAATTCATCATCATTATTTGAAAGAAGTTGCTTTCCATTTAATACCAGAACATATAAATGAAAAAAAAAACCCCACAATAACACAGCCAAACCATTAAAAAAGAGAGAAGAGAATTTTGTGGGAATCAGTAAAAAAATTGCCGTATCTCCAAAATCTGAAAAGTATCGTTTTTGTACAATAAAACAAACTCGAAAGATAAAACAGTTTTCTCAGAAATGTAGTATGTATATCTGCAAAGAACATACATATAATTTATTTGCACAATAATGAAAATTTTATAATGTAGGTTAGAAATTACGCAAATAAAAATCTCTTTTGGATAATTCAGTGAATATTTATACTATGATTTAAAAAAAAAAATATTTTAAGTATTTTTCTAAAATTTATCTATTTTTAAATTTTCATACTGTAAGTAAAAACACATTTTTTTAATGCCGCAGAAAATGTTTTTTTTATTATTATTGAAATCCAATAGAGGCTTGGGGACGGTATCTAACAAATTTAAATTTGTTGTCCTTCATCAATTGTTCAAACTATTTTTCAGAATAATGTTTTTCAGAATACGAGAGAAAATTCATTTAAATAAAATTATTGCTGCATATTTATAATTTCGGAGAAAAATTTATTACAGTTTTTATAATTTTGTTGCTTATTTAACGCGCTGTCGAGGTCGACAAGCGGACAAGATGGCCGAGTGTGAGTTGTGGTTTTAGATTCCCATAAAACCCTACTCATAGCAACAGATATGGTCAGCCCTTTTCCATGAGAACTTGTTACCGCAGAACAGCAGATGTTTGAATTTGCTGATATGCAGTTTGCATTCTCTTCGCCTGGAAACAAGTAACAACCGAGAGCAGATTGCATTCTGACGCGGCCGATGGTAGGCATATCTCGCTCTAGACGAGAGCAGAGGCCGAGCTCCGACGATTCTGCGAGTACGTATGCCGCAGAAAACCCCCCTACCCTCCCGTACTTGTAAATATAATTTCTATTTAATATGTAAAACTATAACCTAGAATCATTAAACTCCTTTTTTCATTAACCAAGGCCTTATCCTTATATCATCCTTATATTACATGGGTGCTCTAGGCCGATTTGAATCCAAAACGAATTTAAAAAGTAAAATCCCCTAGGCTTTATTACCGATCAGAATTGGAGAACTTCCTTCTCAGTCCCGTTATCAACATTCGTGATTCATCCCCTTAGCCATCTGGTGAAGCTCGTTTAGTTTTATTTGTGCAAGATATTTATCGCTGTACAAGGAATGAATCTTCGACTGCATATTTTTTTTTCTACGGATCATTAATTGGATTACTTCAATATATCGTGGCGAGGAATTTATTTTTCAATTGGATAACTCCTTTTGAAGTAAGTTTCTTTTTTTTTTCTCTTTCCTTTCTTGCCTTTTAATATGGAATTACAAGAAATTGACTTTATTAAAAGCCAGTTGAAATCGGCTAAAACAGATAAAATCAAATTATTGCATGAATTTATATTTGGTTGCGATAAAAATCGCCAGAATAGAGCGAATTTAAGGAAATTTAAAGGTTTTTCTTTTACTGACAAAAGCGATGAGTATGAAAATAAACTCAAAGTAATCTTGGACGATTACGATCAGATACAATTGATTACTATTGCTAATATCTTATCCATTGACATCCATGGATCAAAACAAGATACAGGGCAACGTATTTTAAGTGCACTAGTTGATATTTCGGCTTTTAAAGACACGTTTACGGCAATTTCCGAATCGGATACCGAATTTGATGATAGCCACGATAGTAGTGGAAGCACTGGTTTATCTTCCCCTTTGGCAGTACTGCCAGACCAGGCGCGTGTACACTGTACACACTCCGCGCCCAAACAGACAATTTCTTTCCATGACATTGATCATTTAATTACACCGTTTAGTGGTGATAAAACTGAAAACGTTCAAACATGGTTTCAGAGATTTGAATCTCTGGCCCATTCATTTCAACTGTCCGACATACAGAAATTTGTGTTTGCTGAGCGGGCATTAAAAAGTTTAGCATTATTGTATGTACGTAGTGAAAACAACATTTCTTCATATACATCACTCAAAGAAGCATTGTTTCGCGAATTTGGACAATCAGCTTCGTCCGCCCAGATACATCAATTACTAGCCGCTAGAGGATGCCGCCCAAACGAAAAACTATTGGAATATTTTCTGAAAATGAAAGAAATAGCACAGAGAGGAAACATCGATGATATATCATTAATTCACTATATAATTAATGGGATTAACGATACACCACATAATAAAGCTATATTATTCGGGTGCGCCACGCTTGCCGAATTTAAAAACAAGCTCCAAATTTTCGAACGAATTTGTGAACAGAGTTCTAAATTTTATCAATCAATGTCACCGACTACACCCAACACTCCTAAGATTAACCAGAAGGAGAAAACTGCAAAATTAACTTGCTGGAATTGTTTAGCCCCAGGTCACCTGTCTACCCATTGTGTGCATTTAAATAAAGGGAAAAAGTGTATGAAATGTGCACGTTTTGGTCATGTTTCCAGCCAGTGTACAGAGCAAACGCCGGAACGCAAGCGTTCAACTCAAGGCACCTCCCCTTCACGCAAGACGTCGCCGCGCAGAGACGAACAAATTAACGTAGTCGAAATGTGTCATTCTCCTCCGCGCATGCAGAAACCTGTAAAAATTTTTAATTTACAAATCAATTCAATCTTGGACACTGGAAGCTCACTGACGATACTGAGAGAAGACATTTATGAACAAATTGGGTCTCCCCCCCTCACCGGAGCAACTGTGCAATTGTCGGGCATCGGTAACCGTGTTATTCAACCTATAGGATCGTTTTTTACCAATATACAAATAGACGATAATACTTTTTCTACTTCTGTTTACGTAGTTAATTCTTCTCATATGCCCATGCCACTTATCATAGGAACAGATGTCATATTTCATGGTACCCTCACATGCGACAAAAACGGAGCTACTTTAACTAAATCTCCACCCACAAGTATTTTTATAAGCTGCATTACTGTGTCTGATAATGTATCTGCAACGAAATCTCAAGATAAATCCTATGTACCTGCATTTCCCGACGCAAGATGCACTACGGAAACATTTGTTTCAAATTCTTTCCCCCAAGATCTAAAACCGCAGAGAGTAAATACAGACTTTTCGAAGGAAAATATTCCTACTGACATAGAAATTGACCCAGTGATTGACTCAGCATATCTGAAACATCTCGCAACATTATCGCCAGACTGTTTCTCCTTCGATTTAAATTTCTTATCCTACAAGCTGTTCATGACTGTGCTCCTCTTATTGACCATCTATTTATTACTGTTTACGTCTGCCAACGAACTCATTTATCAGCATTCGGCGTTCCATACATCCCAACCATCTCGAGATTCGAGTGACGTTACTAATTGGACCGAAATTCTGCGTGTCCTTATCATTCCTTTTTTATTTTTTATACGCCGACATTTTGTGAAGTCAACAACGAGAAAGAGAAAAAGTAGACTTAAATTTCCAAAAAGAAATATGCTTCACGTATATAGGTCACAAGTGCAACCAACGAGTTTATCATAAATGTGTTTTTTATTATTACTACTATTTTTTTTTTAACTGTGTTTATATATTCTGTGTTTGACACCCATATATCTGCTTATTCCTGAGAACATTTATATCGTACAGTCTATAGACTGCTATTATCTGTGACTTTCTTAGTAACTTTATTTCAATATCTTCGTTTTTTTACGATTGCAGCAAGCATCCACGATTATTTTTTTTTCTGGACGAAACATTAGAATGAGGTGTTTACCAGTGTAACTCACCGTTTCAAGAGTCCAATCATTGATGGAAATCTTCAACACTGAACGTTTTTTTCTTCTTCGTATTTCTGTGTGTCATGCCATTCTTCAGTGCGATAAACTTCAAGTGATTTTTTTTTAAGAGTTATCGCGTACCAAGCATTTTTATCAACAGTGTTTATTTTAAAATTATCCTTAGTTTGTGGAATATGCAACAGATTCTTTATTTTTTCAGCTCATATTAACAGAATTTATGTGCCTTTTTTTCCGAAGTCCTGTTCAACATTTTTTTAAAATCTGAGCGATATATATCTGTTCAAAACTTTTTTATTGAACCCATGCGGTGATTTTTTTTTTGCGCATGTCAAGTTATCTTTCTCTCGGACTGCAAATGGTGCATTATTTTTTTCATTTGCCTGTTTCGCAACACGTGTTTTTTTTTATGTTGCGTAAACAACAACTTTATTTAAGATGACTATCTACACAGGACTTTACTTTTTTTTTTTTTGAACACTCACTTTTGACAAGAAGAAAAAGAATATTGTTGTATTTATACTTTTAAAACTGCGTTTATATTTTAAAAACTGTATTTTATGGGTAAACATTTATTGAATTGCTATATATATGTATGTGTCCCCCCCCCCCTCGCATATTTTTTTTTTACAGAAGTAAGAGCTGGCTGCCAAAAAAAAAAACCTTTTGGTGGGAAATCCTTTTTTTTTTTGCTTAGACGAGGCAAACCTCTTTTTTTATTTTTTTATTCTCGAATGACGTTGGGATAAAGATGTTTTTTTACGAAATTCTACCTAAGATGAGGCAGATTTCAGTATGTTTTCTTGATGATAATATAATGGGCAGACGGCCTTTCAGATTATATTTTTCATCCCTGATGATGGCTCATGAGAAAGACGGTCTCATGACGCAAATTGATGTTATCCTGAGATTTTTTTTTATTCTTTTGTTTTTTTTCTTTGGAGATACCCCACGACAGCTCAGCATCAATTTACATAAAATTTAGACTTAATTTTTTTTTATTATTATTTAGCTCAAATTTCTTAATTATTTAATGACCGTTTTTTTTTCCTTTGGATTTTAATTATTTTTAGATAGTTTTTTTTGTTTTTGACATATCTTGTTGCTTATTTAACGCGCTGTCGAGGTCGACAAGCGGACAAGATGGCCGAGTGTGAGTTGTGGTTTTAGATTCCCATAAAACCCTACTCATAGCAACAGATATGGTCAGCCCTTTTCCATGAGAACTTGTTACCGCAGAACAGCAGATGTTTGAATTTGCTGATATGCAGTTTGCATTCTCTTCGCCTGGAAACAAGTAACAACCGAGAGCAGATTGCATTCTGACGCGGCCGATGGTAGGCATATCTCGCTCTAGACGAGAGCAGAGGCCGAGCTCCGACGATTCTGCGAGTACGTATGCCGCAGAAAACCCCCCTACCCTCCCGTACTTGTAAATATAATTTCTATTTAATATGTAAAACTATAACCTAGAATCATTAAACTCCTTTTTTCATTAACTAAGGCCTTATCCTTATATCATCCTTATATTACATATATATATAATATGCTGGTGAATTAGTGGTATTGTATTTGAATTGCTGTTGCATGTCATAGGTTCCATTTTTATTTTCAGTTTAATTGTTCAATTTAATGTCAGTGTAATATATTGATGCTAAATTTATTAATTTTATTTTATTAAATGGATATAGAGTGCAGGAGTATCATAAAAATCTACCTGACTCTGATTCTATCCTTCCAAAAAAAATAAAAATACCCCTATCACGAATTTAGATTCATATTCGTAAATGTTTTCCTACTAATTATTGATTCATAGTAACATCAGAAATTCAATCAAATCATTTACAATTTACTTTTAAGTATTTATGCAAAACGAAGAAAGAGTTATAAAAACATTTATCTAGATGCCAACTGAATATATACTTAAGTGAAATAAATAATTTGTTGCATAAGGTTTTTAAATGAATAATTGCTGTAATCTTTTAAAGTTCAGTCAATATTTTCACCCTACGTTATCCGTTTTCGATCATCTGATAACACCGGCAAGTTTCCCCTTCGTTTTCGGCCTGCTGGTAACGGCGGCAAATGGACCGAACGCGACTACTAACGTTCTAAAAAATGTCGCGACTACTCTCGGGTTAAGGAGAGAATTTTCCATAAGAAAATGTTGGTACCGAATAATTTCTTAGTTTGGAAATTCAAGGACACTTACGAACGCTGTGTCTAAACATACCCCTCCTCTTCCGAACAGAAAAGAAGATACTCTTCGTTATTTGGTAGAGGTAGGCATGTATATTCGGCATTTCGAAGGCTTTTGCTGTTTTTTTTTCCTCTTTTTATACTCTAAATCGTGGTCAGGAGGTGGGTATATGGGATTTTTTTATTATTACTATAGAGTAACATATAGGTCAAAATAAGAAGAAGTACATATAATTTTTTGTGTGCGGGCAGAGCAAAGAATGGGGAAGGTGTATAAAATTCAGGTGGTGGTCGGATTGGAGATTTAAAGCATTGATTATTTACTGCAACAAGAAAAAAACAAGTAGAGCAAAAATATTTTCCGTAATTCTAATAAATGCAATATTTTTTTGTAAATTAATGTATTTTTTTTCAATTTAACATTTTTTTTCATAAATTTAAACAATAGAAAACTTTTGATATTTGGAAATTTTTAATTAAAAAAAAAAATTAACTCTTTAAATCTGTCGGGATTTGTGAGGCAGATATATTCCTCGTTGAAAAGGTGCATGTGTAATTTGTTTTGGGCACCATTAATAAATGAATAATATTAATTAATTTTTTAATTAAAGAATTTTTTGGTATTTCACAAGTAAAGGGGACAGTTGGAAAAACACGGTGTATTCGAAATAAAATTTGTGTATGCGATGCGTTCTAGATAGGGTTAAAGTGTAATAATTATTTGCTGGGGTAGACGACATATTTATTTTCATAACAGGAGGATAATGTAGAAAAATGTTCGTTTATTATTACAATAAAATAACTCATGTGACAAAAAATATAATGTAAAACATAATTGGCAGAAGAAATTAAAAACAGATAAGTTTATTTTCTTAATTTTTTAAGCTCTAGAAGAGGTATTTATTAATATATTTCATTCAGTTAGTTCTACTCTCTTAAATTTTTATAACAAATAAGTTAAACCAATTGAACAATTTAAAAAATGTCAAACAATATGATACATAAAACCCATTAAAAACTTAGGTTCCGTTAAAAAGAAATCTAAATACTTTTTTTTACTTTTTTCCTTTTTAAGTTGCAAATATTTGTATTGCAGATTTTGTATTATGCCTATGATGAGCGTGTACAAAATGATAAGGCACATGTAAAATACAAAAAAAAAAAAAAACATTTTTAAAAGTCAAAGATTTATTTCGATTTAATTTGAAGGGAAATTTTAGGGATTTTTAGGGTATTTAAATTATTATATTATTTAAATTTTGTTTTTATTTTTTAATGTTTATTGGTTTAACACTTACCGGTGCGGAGTAATTCTGTTTATAAACTGTTGAAATGGTAGACTGACATCAGAATTTATAAACGAGTTTATTGGAAAATATAAACTTTCTTATTTTCAAGTACGTTATAAATGGAAAAATTTAGTTAAATATTCTGGGTGCCAGTAAAATAAAAATTATGAGTCCTTTTTTAAGGACGATGTCCGCAAAAGCTCTAACTTATTTGTTACAAAACTCTAACATTAAACATGGAAGTAACTGAATGAAATATATAAATAAAAGTCCCTTCTCGGGCTTAAAAAATGTAGGAAAAAACAGATGTGTTTTTAATTTGTTCTGCAAATAACGTTTTTCTTTACATACAGTGGTGGAAAATTGGCGCAGAGGTGGAGCCTATTGACACCACTAAATTTTTGTGGTATTATTCAGTTTAATAAAAACTCAGAAATTTGATCATTAGATAAGAGGCAAAATACTACTATAATTTAGTGGTGTCAATAGGCGCCACCTTTCCCCCATGAAAATTAAAACGTCTTCTCCCCCAGGAAATAATCAACAGTGCTTAAAGAGTTAAATTATATTTTAAATTCAAAAGTTTAAAAGATAAAAAAATTTCAATTGTTTAAAATTATTGGGTCGTTTGGAAAGTCGTGTCCGTTTGGAAAAATAAATTTGTACCGAAAGATTCTATCATTTAATAATTAGACATTGATTCCTATATCTAATGTCAGATAATTACCAGGCATGATTTTCCGGTGCAAATTGATTTTTCTAAACGGATACGACTTCCCGAACAACACAATAATAAATTTAAAATTAGGACAAAAATGTTAAAATGGAAAAAAAAAATTAATTTACAAAAAACTATTACATTTATTTGAATTTTTGAATGTTTTCTGCCCTACTTGCTAGTCAGTAGTTGCAGTAACTAATCAATCCTCAAGAGCTATAACCCCACCCTCCTCCAACTGAAATTTATGCTACTTCCCATCCTTTGATCAGCCAGCATAAAAAGATGTTATATGTTTGTTTGTTTTTTTGCTCCTTTATGGTTTTCTATAGTAATAATTAAAAAAAACTTATACACTCCCATCCGGCCCCGAATTACGTGATTTTTTTGACAGCAGAAGACATCGAAACGCAGAATATCAACACACTCCGCTCCCAAATAATGAATACTATCATTTTTCTGTACGGGAGAAGAGGCGTTTATTTACTCGTTAAAGTATCAAAATACGCAGTTTATTATTTAAAAATGATCGACTTGATAAAAACACATGCAAATAGAAAACTAATTTAATATATTTCTATTAATTTTTTTATGGAAAAATCATATAAAGCGCCATGAAATCAATCTCCATTCATGTTTTTTGAGAAACACTATTTCCACAAAAGACGGCAACTTTGACGTTAAAAGATTTGGCCAATCAGATTTCGAGATGTCAAAACCTGGTTGGAAAAACCAAAATATGTATCTGTTTTATTTGCTGAATTACACCGTGATCAACGAGGATTAGAAAAAAAAATGTTAAATACAAAAGTTACGTATTTTTGTCCGTAGAATCCGAATCTGCAAAAAAAAAAAAAAAAAAAAAGGGGGGTTATTATTCAAAATTTCAAAGTTGGACCCCCTCTGACCCCCGGGGAGTTGGTTGCGGGGTTCAAATTTGGTATCACTGAGTAGCTTTTAAAAAAATATTTAACACGCATATTTTCGTTTTTCAATCTGCTTTGTATTTCTCGGTGTTATTCGACCGTTTCCAGACTTTTCGGACACCCTGTATATTGCAATACAAGTGTGTATACAGTCATCACACATATGATATAATTGTACTACATTCACAGTGTCTGAATTTCTAAATGTCTTAATTTCAGACGTTTCGTCGTTATTCAGGTATTATTTTCTCTATGAAAGAGGATCGAAAATATTTATATGTACTCCTAGTTCGGAGAGGACCACTTGCGCTCAAGGAATATGGTAGTTAAAAAAAAAAAAAAAAAAAAAAAAAAAAAAAAAAAAAAAAAAAGGATTTTGCACACAAGGAAAGAGATATTAAAAAAGAAAACTTAAAAAAAATGGATTTCGGTTAATCGATAATTCGGATAAAACAGGCTCTATTGTAGTTGTTTTAGTAGAGCTCCGTAAAGATAATCTATTTAGCAACTATTTACATTTTTAAACTCATAATTTATTATAATTTAATAAACTTATGCAATAAATTTTGTTAACGTTTAAAATAGCGTTTTACCGAATACTTGGCTCTCGGCCAAATGTTTCCGAGAACTCTGTATTTTGTACACTATGCTAGGTACCACTGTAAATAAACTACAAATAATTTCTAAAATTAAGAGAAAATAAATGTTCGAGTTCAAGCACAGCTGGACTGACGAACGAAAATACAAACAAAATTTATAATCACTTTTCAACTATGTCGGAAAGTGTTAATAAAAAACACTGAAGACTGTATAATTAAAACTTAAAAGTAGTATTGGTAATACCTTATGAGCAATTTCCAATTTACCGACACGTCACTGAGATATCGTACACGATTGTCCTTATCCGTCGTTGGTGCACGCAAAATGCATTCATATACACTACTCGCTAGTCAGTGTTGCCAGAAGAATACTAAAATTTTATTTTGAATACCACTATTTTCGTACGGTATTATTAGCTTGCTTTAAGCGGAAAATTTTTGTAAATAAATAAGGCGACTAACTCTCTTTGAAAATAGTGGTATTCAAAATAAAATTTTAGTATTCGTCTGGCAACGCTGGCGGTAGTCCACCTACCGATTCAATGACGAGTATCTTTTCATAGTGTATATAAATGCATTTTGCATACGATTGATGTCGGATAACGACAATTCTGTACAATACGTCGGTTTTCGTGTCGTTAACCCCTTCGAGACCTTCGAGCGTCTTTTACAGAATTTTTAATCTTTTATCACCGGATTTTGAAAATGGGACTTTTTGCCTATTCGAATCGGAAAAATGCTCGGTTTAAATAAGGCAAAATTTACAATAAAATTTTACTGGTAAGAATAATCACAGATTCTGAGCACTTAATGCAGCACGTATACCAGTCGCTCGTCCCCAAATGGTTAAATGGAAAAATGCTTCGAACAAAGAGAAATATATAACAGCTTTACCACAGGCGACTATTCCTTAATTATATTTCGCACCACTTTTTTAAAACAAAAATCTTTTACATACTCTTTAACAACATTTGCAAGAGAAACGTACTACAAAATGTTTTTTTTTTTTTTTTTTTTTTTTTTTTTTTTTTTTTTTTTTCAAATAGTGGTGCGAACAGAATATAAAAATAGTCGCCTGTGGCAGCACTGAAAATTTTTCAAAAACGTTTATTTTACGATGAATATAAAAAAATAAAAAAACAGAAATGAGACCTTACTTCTTGTTCTGAACGAGCAAATTTTATGTGGATACCTAACTAATGTACCCCAACCCATATGCTGTCATCCTCCTTTTCTCTTTTATTGCTTTTGCCCAAATTAAAAAAAAAAAAAAAAAAAAAAAAAAAGTAGTAGTTGTAACTGAACATAAATACATCTCATTCTCCTATATTGATGGGACTGGGATTTAACTGTAAACTAATGTAAGCACAGATAAAATTATGAAAGTTTCTCATTTTGTGACCAGAACCATAGCTGCCAAATTTTACGCTTTCATGTTACCATTAAATTTATCAGAAAATTTTCATTACTCAATAAGCAAATTTCGCCAAATAAATAAGACAAAATTTACTATTACATTTTAGTGGTGAGAAAAAAGTGTAATTGTTGGCAGCTATGCCCGAACAGTATTTTAAAGTTCAATATTATTAACCAGGAAGGACGCGCACCTTGCCTGATACACCCGGAGTGCGTACGGTTTTACAATTATCACCACTATCTTTTTTAAAGTAATCTTCAACTTCTTTTATCGCAAAATTGTCTCTGACTAAATAAGGTGACGATTATTATTTGTATTTATTGGTGACAAAGTAAAAACGATTCATACCCTGGGTATACGCGCGTACTCTAGAGTTTAAAAAAAAAACTCACCTTTTTATCTGGATCCTGTAGAGTAAGTTTTGCAAGTGATGTGTTTAGTCTTAAATTTAAACACAGACCTAGAATGTTTTATTCTCCAAATGTTTTCGTTTCATCAATAAGATCTTCCACGTTATTCAATTACTGCAATAAATTTTTTTTTACACGGCATATTAACACTAGAAAGCCCGCGAGCAGTCATTTTGACTGCTACCAAATGAATATATCTCGGTTCGAAACAGAAATTTATTTATAAAACTAGTTTAAAAGATACAAAGAAAAAAACACTAGTTAAATGGACAAGTTAATAATTTAAAATAAAAATTCCGGTGTAAAATATTTTTCTAAAATTTGAGTAAAATTTTCGATCTTTCTAGTGTTAAAATGCGAATAAATGACCATTTTTTTTACAAAACGAAATTTTTAAAATTTTTATATCTGAAACAAAAACATTTTAAAGATTTTTATATATATAAATTTACACAGGAATGCTTTAAAAGAATTTCCTTGATTTCTTACTCAAAAAGCCCTTTACATAGTGAATCTTCTAATAAAGGATCGTCTTCTAAATTTCCAAGGAGTATGTCAGTATTGGAAATAAATTTTCCTTTGAAATAAAATCTGTAAGAAAGATTTTTTAGTCTTTAGATCGTCTTTATTCATGTCTTTTTTTTTTCTTTCTGCCTTTTTTATTGTTTAGATATTGAGTTTTAGTATCACTGGAGGAGTCTCCTTTTTTCAGACATATTATGTAACATTATAAATATTTGTATATTTTGCTGATTTTCTTTGATTTTCGAAATCTCGGCGAAAGTAAAATTTCCCACTCAACAATCATCCATCATTTTAACACGTTCGCGCTCGAAATCTTGTTTTGCTGCATGTGGTGGCGCGGTTCTTTCGCTTATTCAGACACTGTATGTAATGGCACGCTCCTATCATATTTATTAAATTGATTCGAATATAACAAGCAGAGTTGATTGTGAATGTCTGAAAGTTCGTAAGGAGCAAGCAAATTACTTAGAGACATGGTTTTATTGACTGCATATGTACTAATTTAATATAAAATGTCTTAAAATTTAAAGAAATATGGACAACGTGATATAAATGCATTTTCTGTAAGGTAGAATCCACGCCCTTAGTCAATGATATCTTTTGAATGAAAAAAAAAAGAATTTTCGTTTCCCGTCGTGAATGAATAAGGTTTATAATATTGATTTTTTTTTACTACTGAATTTTCGAATATTCAAGTGTGATCCACCTGTAGTGCATGCTGTTTATGGCATAGTCGTGTGTGACCCACCTGTAATGCACGCCTTTTATTTAACAGTGGAGTGTAACCCACCGGTGATGCACGCCGGCGTGAACGTGTTAAAGCTGCTAGGAACTTTTATAGGTAAATTTGCAGAGTTTCCAAGTCTCCAGCTTTTTGCGCACCACTAATATCTTGGAGAAAATGTTGTTCTTTTAACACTAGAACCGCCGTTAGGGGCCATTTTGACCCCTGCCAAAATTGATAATAGTCGATTTCAATCAGAAATTTTTTCTTAAGAAATATTATATCTATAAAGCACAAAAATAGGCCTATTAAATAAGTAAACAGTTTTAAATGAAAATTCTGTTATGAAACACTTTTTTATAAAATTGAGTAAGATAGTCGAAGGTTCTAGTGTTAAATCTCACTAAAATTCCAATTAAATAAAACGATATTTTCTGTATTAAAATACTGGTATCCAAAAAATCCGGAGCTCTGAATTTGGATATATACTTTGGAACTTCTAAAAGAATAATATCTCGTATAACACGTAAGCACATATATTTACCGATAATTCTTTATAAGCAGACGTTTTCGATCAACATCTATATATATTAAATATAAGTAAGAAAAACTACGTTAAGAGCACTATAAAAAAATTTGATCATCAACATTTTACTGATTTAAATGTATTGTAATGATTTTACAGAGTCTAATAAATAAATAATGGTGTCATTTGTTCATTTTTTTATTTTTAGTTACAAAACGAATTTCCCTGGTTGTACTTTACCAATTTATTCTACAGATACCAAGAAATGACTAACATTCATATTACGAAAAGGAAAATATGCAAGAGCGATCGGTTTAATAATATATAACACCAAACTGTAATCAGAACAAAATGATGTAGAGCAGTAGTTTCCAACTTTTATTGGTGCACGACCCGCTTTTAGTTAAAAATATTTTCATGACCCACCTAATATACGTCACAGAGTTGTCAAGTCTCCGGCTTTTTGCACACCAGTAGTATCTTAGAGAAAATGCAGTTCTTTAAACCCTTTCAGGGGCGGTGATGCCGTCACGGCATCGCATAATTTTAATCCCTATTTGCCACATTGACACCATTTTTATTGAATGAAAACTTCACTTTTATTAAATAAGCAAAAATATAGCTTTGCTTGTTTACAAATAAATTTTCTTGCAAATACTGGTGTCACTCAATTATTTCAACAGTTTACACAAACAAATGCCTTGCCCCTGAAAGGTTTAAATCCGCAGAGTGTTTCAATTAAATAAAACAGCATTTTCTGTATTAAAATACAGGTATAAAAAAAGCCGGACACTTGACAGCTTTGAGGGTATATCTAATATCTGTTTGGAATTTGTATAACCTCAATAAGCTATCGGCTATCTTATCCTACAAAAAAGGGCAAATTTTCGTATGAAGGATGCACTGTGAACGAAATTAAATACTGTTAATTTTAATGTTTTATAATTAAATATACATTTAGATATTAAACACAACTTTACTATCAGTGAGATTTTTGAAACTGGTGTTTACTGATGATTTTATCTGTATCATTGTTAAAACAATGGAGTTATGAATAAAGAGGAGGAGACATATAGTGTACTATTTACCAGTCGCGAGAGAAGTAACTGAGGAGGTTGCAACAAGATGGCGGCTGCTTTTTTAAAAATCGGATCTTCAGTTTCTGATTACCGCCAGGACAAACGTCCCACCAGTAAAATTTAATAGAGAATTTCGTCTTAATTAAGCGTCTTATTCACGAAATTTTTTCTCAAAAATGTCGTAAAAATTTCTATTTGTTTTTACTGGTGCGATTATGCCTTGTAAAACTGTCAGTTTGTTTCCTGGTTGTCACAATATGGCGGAAACGCAGGGCCTAACTACCGCCAAAGTCAACTCCTACCAGTAAAAAGGAAAATCTGTTTCTACCATTATTTATGACTGGAATTTTGTAGCAATCAGACGTTCAAAGAAGTTGAAAATTTCTATATAAATCTACTGGCGTTAAGCAACTCCTGCGATAGCGGTTATAGTTGAAGCCTCACTATTTTAAGGGTATGTCAGTTCCTCTTTATTAATAGTTCCATGGTTGAAACTAGTTAAGATCAATCTTAAATCACTTTCTGCACTTAAGGGGACAGTTCTCCTTCAACGGGTCAAAAATGCTAGAAAGCTGATTAAATTTTCACACATTTTCACAAACTAACTAATAAAGCAAATTCAATGAAATTATTTTAATTGTTATGTAAAGCTTTACTTGTTAAATAAACAAAGCAGATTTGTGAAAAATATTTAAATTAATTAGGAAGACTTAATTAAGTAATCTACTATTTTTTTTTGTTTTCGTAATTGCCATATATCACTGTGCACATGATTTCTCAAAAACTAGTAAAGATGATGGGTTGAAATTTCTGGAGTGCATTAATATTACCATAGCTGCCAACTTTTACGTTTTTTTTGCTACCACTAAAATTTAGTAGAGATTTTCCCCTTGTTTAATCGTGAGATTTCGACGATTAAATAAGGCAATATTTACTATAAAATTTTAGTGGTAGGAAGAAAGCGTAAAAGTTGGCAGCTATGTATTGCACTTCTGCATAAAATGAACTAAAATCTTAGAATTATCTTAAATAATAAAAATTTTATTACAAAAAATATACGAGAAATTTTACAGATTTTCTTTTTTTTTAATTTTATTATTAATTATAAATATTATAAAAAAAGATAATTAAAAGACTTTAGTTCTTTATGTTGAGCGAAGTATTATCTTTAAATTAACACCTATTTAAAGTTAATAAATTAAAATGAACACGATATATCATGCGCGCAGTGATATATAGTAATTATGAAAACAAAAAAAACAGTTGGTTACCTAATTAAGTTTTCCTAATTAATTTAAATATTTTTCATCAATCTGTTTTATTTATTGTAACAAGTAAAGTTATACTTAACAATCCAAAAAATTTCATTGAATTTGCTTTATTAGTTATTTTGTGAAAAGGTATGGAAATTGAATCAGTTTTCTAGCCTTTTTGACCGGTTGAAGGGGAGTTGTCCCCTAATTTGCTTCTGTACTTGTTTTTCAAAAACAGCTAAGGAGAAAAAGGGCGTTCACACCAAGTATATCGTATTGAACACCATCAAGGACTTCAAATCTGATATCAATATTTCTGGATATTCTGCTCCTATATTCATCCAGAATTAAATTGAGGTTTTTTCTTTGAAAACTGTCTCCAAAGAGCAATGCACCAGTCCTATTCAGAGGTTGAGAGTTTTGGGCTTTTCAAATGGGCTTCAAAAGGAATTCTCATCCACAAGTAACTATCGTCAATTTTAGAAAAGTAGCTCCCAAAACAATTTTATTTTATTAGTAAACGAATAGAAAACATTTCACTTTTTAAGACGTAAAAAAGTTTAAAATTCTTACGGGGGCTTGAAATAAAAAAGAAATATTTTTAATTAAATGAGGCCGACAACTTACTTATAATGCATTGAAAATTTTTAAAAACTACCTTCATCCAGTCGTCAATGCTTCAAGGTGCTCCTTCATGATTTTTGAAGTTTCCTTGTTCAATTTTATTTCATATGTTTCCAGAATGTCGTAGTAGAGTGAAAGAGTTTAAAAAATATATCATTCTACTATGCAAGCCCGTCGTTTGAGTTTTTTAATCAGTGCATCGACTTTGTCCTGAACATAAAACATGTGGACGTCTTTTCCTTGCAGTGTCAAGTTCATTACATAGAATGCGCTGGAAGTATCAGCCAAATATGCAATGCGTTCTAGCCAGTTCCCATCACAAACACATTCAGTATACTAGCGTATGCATTTATTGTCTCTATCTTGATCAAGTAAAAACCTTCTTCGTTCGTCACGAAGTTCAAAATAAACTTGACACTATTTTACCTCTGGAAGCCATCGAACTTTGAAGAGGGGGGAAAGCTGTATCTGTTCACTCCACCTTTCGCCACACTACAACCAGCCAAGCTTGAGATTTTAGACCGTGCTTTAATAAATTTAAAAATTTACGCAGCATCGTCAAAAGTTTTGTTTAGGCACTCATTGAAACTTTTTACTACTACAGCCTCCCCGATGAAGGCCACACTGACTCCATTGCACTGGGACGGACCACTGAGAACTAAACCTGAATAAATAAACAACAGATTTCGAACAATAAATCTCATGTTCTTTAAAAAATTGTCAATACATTTAAAAATTTCCTCTCCTGCAGTTCTTGTAGACAAGGACTTTCAAAACAATATTTTTTTCTTCCACAGATTCGTTGAACTCAAAATTAAAATATGCTATTAAATTTTCCTGGCCAGAAACTTATGTGTTTTCATCAAGCTGTAGTGTAAAATAATCCTTTGCTTCAGAGTTGAAATTATTGCTTCCTCGACCCAATTAGACATTTCGTCGCTTCTCCTTTGTACGGTAGTGTTTCTTAAGGGGATTTCACTTATTTGTTTTGTTTTTTAATTTTTTCATCAAACAAAGAAGAATTTTTACCTCAGTAAAATAATTTCCTCGTCTACTGCGAGAGCGGCACCTTGCTTTGGCATAAACAAAGATAACTGGCAAGACGCTTTTTTTGTTTTTGCTTTGTTGTCCTGACACTGAATTTTCTATTGTAGCTTTTGTGAAAAGATAATGTCTTTTTTATTTTGAAAGAATACAAGAGGCTTACCTGTGTATCAGTATGCTTGATTGACAAGTGATTTTCAAGTTTTGATGGCTTCGTGCTTATATTGGACAAGTTTTCATGGAAAATGACGCAGTGAAGTATTCTATTAGTAGCAGTGAATGTTGAATATTTCTTCACCATTTGGATTCTCTCTTTTACGGCACTATTTAGTCACAAATCACCGTTCCATAATGACACTAAATCTACTAAAAAAAAACCCGTAAACAATCACTCAATCTCACAAGCAGAGGAATACTCATTCGATTGGAAGACAAACAAGAAAATGGGAGAAATTAAAAGCGCAGACAGCGCTCCGCATCCTCGAGAGGATGTCTAGGGTTGCCATAACGGCTGCGTGACTGCTGCAATATTTCACAACGAGGTCATAACATAACATCGACTGACTGTTAAAGAAAACACAGTCTTCACACAAAGTTTTAGTTTAAGCTCATGGCTTTCATGAATTTTGCCGTTGTAAAATTTTGTATTTGTTATATTTATTAAA
Source organism: Maratus speciosus (assembly GCA_963932465.1). Taxonomy (NCBI): domain Eukaryota; kingdom Metazoa; phylum Arthropoda; class Arachnida; order Araneae; family Salticidae; genus Maratus; species Maratus speciosus. Next base: position 31,636,307 of record OZ010787.1, on the reverse strand, counting down.
CAGCCAAATAAAAGATATAGTCTTCTGGCAAACCTCGATTGTTCCGGGACACACAAGTGGGACGTGGCCCATAGGTTGGGAACCGCTGATGTAGATTTTAAATTAAAATGTAAGTTTCATTATATCCCGTACATTAGTTCTTTGGTAACAGATTCTGAAGTACACAATACGCTCTGCGTAGACTTACTTTTCTGCGGAAAATACTTTTTGCTTCATCTAATGCTTAATTCATTTTTCTCGAAGCTCTGACTATATTTTCTTGATTAGCTTCCAAATATATATATATATATCGTTTTCAGTAAAATTAATATATTTCAACTGCAACAGAAAAAGTTAATTTAAAAATGTATTAAAACTGTCATTTTATATTTAGAATGTGTAAATTTTGCTTTCATATTCAATTTTATTAGATAAAATGTAGATGGTTTTAAACATTGGGATACAGATACAAATTTTGTAAAATATTCTTTAGAATTGTATTTCAAGAAGGAAAGAAATATTTTGTCTACATATATAATATTTTTAAAGTTTCCCTTCAATAACCGTGTAAATACTTTATGGTTTAAAATCTCTGATTTTAGACGCCTTTGGCCTTAAATAAGAAGGTTCTACGAATATTAAATTTCGCCGTTGGCGTCAGCGTAAAGAACATGAAATAAAAATAAAAATGAGGTATATTTCAAAAACTATTTTATTTCCTTCCAGTTCTTTTTACGCTTTTGATAAAAGTATTTCACATAATAATTTCTTATACCATGGAAGAAAGAATTTCCTTTTTAGTTCAAAATTAAAACAGCCACTAAGTCTTTTGACGTAAGAGAAAACTCATTTCTAAGCACGTTGATAAATAAAAAAATAAAAGATGATATAGAAAGAAGAAAATTTTTATGTATCTACCTGTTTATTTTTTAATTATCTCTTACTATATAGCATTATAAAATTTAATAAACGTAAGATTTCAATATTTTAATATCAAAGAAACTCAGTGTGTCAAAAGTGGGAATTACCATTATTTCAAAAATCGAAGTTCGTAATACTTACTTTATGTAGACTAAACCTATTTAAAAAAAATCATTCATATTCTGAAATAATACTTTATTCCAGTTCTAATTTCGCCTTTTGTATGATTTTATATGAAACAGTGTGCGAATAAATGCAAGTGTATCTTTTTTCTTACACTTAATATTCACGCACTCTATTTCGAAAAAACTCTCTTTGAAAAAACACCCTGTTTCGAAAAACACTCTGTTTAAAAAAAACTGCTTAATAAAACACTGTTTCGTCAGCTGCTAAGAACAATTTCACATAAGATGCAATTATCGGGCCGATCTATATACATAGTGAGGATAGTCAGGTAACACTCAAAAAACTTTTGAAGCCATAAATCCATAGCTGCCAATATTTAAGTGCCTGTATCACTATCCCATTAAAATCTTTTTTGCTTTACTTAAACGCAAAATTTTGGGGATTAAGTAAGATGGAAGTTACTAATAAAATATAGTGGTAAAAAAATGCGTGACATTTGGCAGCTATGTAAATCTTGTCCATTAGACAAAATATTAACCTAAAGCTAAATGACTATGCACAATCTTATGTAAGTGACTGCAGGGCCTCTATTGGTGAAATTTTGAACTTACGGATCGTAGTTGAAATTCTATGAAAGATAAACGATGAAGAATCCCTATACCTCATCCCAAACACCCGGCGTCTAGACGAGTTTGTACCTTTCGCTGCATCCAACGGGAGAACCCGGTTGTTGTGGAGCCGAAGTCATCAGTCTTGGACACAGAAAGAATGGGGACGTGTTCTTTTCAGCGATGAGTCGAGATTCCCCACGCACAGTGATTAGCATGTAATCTTCATCTGGAGAGAACGTAGAGCTCGCTATCATCCCTCCTATGTAAAAGAAATCGACAGATTTGGTGGTAAAATATTCCTTATCTGGGGCGAAATAACGTTGGGCAGTCGTACACTACCGCACGTCTTCGATGCGGGTACTGTCAACACACATCGCTATAGAGATGGGGGCCTTGTAGCCTATATGAGGTTGTTCTGCGGTACTGTCGGCCCGGACTTCATGTTTATGGACGATAATGCGAAACCACACAGAGCTCACATTGTTACTCAGTTTCTTGAAGAAGAGGATATTCGTCGTATGAATTGACCCTCGAGGTCTCCGGGCCTCAATCCTATTGAAGGTATTTGGGATGGTCTAGGAAGAACTATTACACAGAGTAATCCCCATTCCAGGACACGCCAGCTGTCGTGGCGATACAGTGAATGGTATTAACAGATTTTATGTTCGTGACCTTAATTTTGGATATCAGTGTACTTACGAGGAATTAAAAATATCTTTATTCACAGGCGCATTACAACATCTGCGTGCTATTTTATCCAATTATGTGTTGGTGTCACCAGTTTTCTCGATTGAGTCCATAAATAGTATAGTATCTCAGTAAGTTTTCACTTAATTAGATTTATATTTTCTGATTAGTGCCTTTTTCCGTTGATTCTAATAGTTACGTAATATCGGTTTATTATTTAATTCCTGTTGTGTGCGTTGAATTATCACGAAGTATTATATCCCAAACGCTTGCAATTATCTCTTGCATAATATGCAATCAAAATATCAAAATATTTCGTGAAAATATGAGAAATTGAAATCATAAGTGCAAGTTACATCATTTCAAATTCTATACTTAATAATAAATGTTTGGATTGTTTTCATTTAACACTAGAACCGCCGGGCATTTTACTCAATTTTTATAAAAAAAGGTTTCACACCACAAATTTTATTTAAAACTATTTAACTTATTTAATTAGCCTATTTTTGCGCTTCATACATATAACATGTCTTATGAAAAAATGTCTGGTTTGAATCGACTATTATCAATTTTGGCAGGGGTCAAAATGACCCCTAACGGCGGTTCTAGTGTTAAAAGAGGGTTTTTTGCAGATAGTTGATATTTAAGATTATTTATTTGAATATTAGATGTGTTTTATTGAATATATTTTAAACTCGTAAAGAGAATTATGTTTTGTAAATGTTTAAAAAAATTATTACATATCTAATACATATACATCCATCAAAATATCTATCTATCCATCTATTTATATATGTGTCTAAAACGGGTGGTGCAAATTAGATGTTCATGGACTTCAGAATATTAATATTCAAGCTCTATAGATTTGTTGTATGAAATAGTTTTTAGAATAGTTTTAATTTTTTTTAACTTATAAATGTGACATTCTTGAAAATTAAAGTTAATTCTATTACTTGATCATGTTCATAGTGTTATATTTACACCATTTTGTTTAAAGTACAAGTTTAATTTAATCCGAATTTTGAATAGTTCAAATTACTAACGTGAATCTTTTACGTTCGATATTAAAAGAGTCACTATCACTCAACCCTTTGAGCTCTGATGGGTGAATTACTTCCCACTTAATTTTAATCTTAAAATGTCACATTGGTACCGGAATATTCAATTAAATTTATTTGAAAATAGATTAATGCATTTTTTCGTTTATATTATAAGCCGAATCTTCTGTATACAAAATACCGGTGCCAATGTGATATTTGGGCATTTTGAAGAAATTCACCCCAAGAGCTCAAAGGGTTAATAAGAAATTATAAAGTCACTAAATGTCTTTTTTGACAAACGGATTGGAATGAGATGCAAATTTCCAACTGGGCAAAAAATTTCCGGACCAGGATTCGAACAAGGGATCTCTTGGCTGAAGCAGACAATGCTCTACCATTTGAGCTATCCCGTACGAATCTGGTCGATCTAATTTACCCAGCTAACCTTATTGATTATAGCATCGTGTCTGATATCTTAATTAGCTCAACAGAATAAATCGAAGGTGATGAAACTCCAGTAAACGCTGTATATGTAATTACTCTAGATTAATTTTAACACAATCCCGAGTAATTTATTTACATATTAGAATAATTGTGTTTAAATTAATCTAGTGGAATTGAATGACTCTTTAACTCTTTCACCCTTTATCTACTGACGGTACTTATAAGTACCACTCACTTTAAACTTTCATCCTATAGTGAATATTACTAATATTCTAATGGTACTTTTCAAAACACTCCACTTTATCCGGATACATGGCAGCAGTAGTTCTAGGTTTGTTATTTTAGCGAGGAAGGAGGCTATTTTTTAAAGACCCGTAGTGTTTTTTGCCAACATTTTGTACAGATTGTCACGTTCGTCTTTTTATTGCTGCAAACACAGTAAAGGATATAATATAAGTGTTGGATTTTTTTTTATGTGTTTATTATTATCTTAGAATACAGTTTGTCTAGCTATTGTAGATGAACGGTGAAAGTATTTGATTTAACAGTTGAATTACTCGGTGGTACTTATAAGTACCGTCAGTACACTGGGTGTTGGATAAAAACTTCTTGCGTACGTTTCGTCTGTGTAGTTATCGATCCTTTTCATCTGCTTTAAAATGTAATTACTAAAATGTAGTGTAGTAATGATTTACCTAGTATTACTTTTCTGTTTCATTGTTATTTTTTATAGGAAATTGAAAAAGTTGTGGCACTGGCTCGTTTTTGATATGCTAGAAATGGTATATGTAAATTCATATATTGCATATGTAAAGATGCGAGAGAATATGGTGTCCCTGGAATATAGACGTTGCATAACTAAAAAACTGCTAACAAGATCGAAACCTAAAAATAAATAGTTTTTTTAACCCTTTCAGGGCATTTTCAATTCTAAAGTGTTGAAATAAATGATTGACACCAGGATTTGCCAAAATATTTATTTGTAAATAAGAAAAAGCCTATATTCCACATACTTATTCAATCGAAAATATTTTCTGGTACGATTTGAAATACCTTGTGGGTTTTCTGTTACGATATTTTAGTCATAGAGTACTGGAGGTACTTCAAATTACCGGTTTAATTAATTACCTCTAAATAATTAAATTTTTCACGGGTGAGTATTTTTTTCATGTTGATCCTTTAATTTTCATTGTAGTAACTGAAAAAAAAAATATTACATTAAAAAAATTACAGTAGATCATAATGCAGTATATAAAGAGTTAACCCGGCGCAGTGGTCCCACGTCGGGACCAATTAATTTTAATTCAAAACTTACAAACGGCACCAAGAATATTTTAATAAAATTTTGCTTTTACAATGAAAGTTGAAAGTAGTAATATTTTATTTTTAAGAAGTCGTTTTTAAATTCCTGTGCCAGTCAATATTTTCACCAGTTTACGACATAATTTGTCTGTGCCGGAAAGGGTTAAGCGTCGCGCCTGATAAGTGTAGATAATTAAAAATAAATTTCAGATTTTTTGATTGCCACCACTTTTTTGAAATAGAAATATTCACCACATTTAATAGAAGATAAAATGGTTACGCGAATAAAGCAAATTACACTATTTTTTAAAAAAATTCGTAGGGGTCAAACAATCTGAATATTAAAAATGTAACCTAAACTGCCCGTGAAAGTTACGGGTGTGAGAAATATGGTGTTATGATTTATTATTGTTTAGTACATGTTACTATTTAAATGACAATTATAAAGACGCAAATTGGAATGCAAAATTTTGACAACATGTATACACAAACATGTCGTATATATTAATTTTTTATTGAGAAGTAAAGTCTAATATTAAATATTACTCAACTTTTGTATTATATTATAAAATAAATAATAATTTAAATATTGTCAGTCAAAAGTAAAAACTATATATAATCCAACATTTCGCAGACAAATGGAACATTTAATTTTATTCACTGGGAAATATATTAAATGCAAGATAGCTATAAATGTCAGCATTCCATCTAAAAGTTATAGTGTCAAAACTAGCAATTAAAAAAATCTAAAAAGTTGAATCCGATAAGTGTTGATCCCAGCGAAATCTGCCAATTTAAATGTTATACAACCCTTATAGCAGTGCCCCCTAAATACTGGGCTTGAGCAATGACACAAAAACGGTGACTGCCGAAGGAAGATTTTTGTTAACGTATGTACGGTCCCTAAATTTGGACACCATTATTTTATAATAAAATATTTCATTGATTTGTTTAATCTCAGAAAAATAAAGTGGAAAAAAATATTAAACATTATTGGTGCCAGAGTTCAAGGGATCATGCAAACGCTGAAAAACATTCGCCTTTGGCCGCCACCACTTCTGTTTCAGTACGCAGGCCTCTTATTCAGAGGGCGGTGCCTTATATAATGTTTACGTTGAAAAGCGCTAGCAGATATCGCAGCAAATGCCATTTATCGTACAGAATAATTCAACATGTTAAGTAACTATCTTCTTTCTTGAATTTTATACAAGTGATGAATACCGATTTCAGAAATACAATAATGTTTCTTTGAAGATGATGTTAATTTTCCGGTCAAATTTATGCATTTTTTCAGTGAGAACTTATCTTCTCCTATGTCCTCGTCCTCGTTCCTCTGAGCTGCTACCAGTGACATCCAAGAATCTATTTAGCATAGCGTAAGCGATCTCGCTGTCCGCTAATGCATTGTTTTTACCTCGATTTTTATTTCGAAAATAATTGCTATTTTTGCTCTTACCGTAAGTTGGAAGGGAAAAAAAGGTGGGGATATTTTAAGTTGCCAGATCTCTGAATGCCGGATTTTCGAGGTCACACTGTATACCTACATCATAATAATATATAACCTAATAATAAGTAAGTACGTTAGCAAATGTTTAGAGTGAAATGCTTACCTTTAGTGTTATGAACGGAAAGGGTAAGAATATCTTTTTTTGCGATTTTTCAAAATCACTAGTTTTCGCCAATTTTTCAATGCCTCTACGGAAGCCATATGTCGTACAATAAAAAAAGATAAGAACATGAATTGTAGGTAATTGTCTCTTCTGTATTTTAATATAGGGTCACCTTTTGCGTAAAAAGCTTACTTTGCAAGTTATAAGCCAAAAACAAAAAAAAAATCTGCAATTTTTAGTGGTTTTTTTCACGATTTTTCATATTTGCTGAGAGAAATTTTGTTGGGCAACTTCAGATTCGTGTTCAGCACCCCCGAAAACATAAAGTAAGACCCTAAAAATAATTACACCAGAATTTTCTACTTTAAGCCCCTTTTTAACCTAATTTGACTGGACTATAGTTTGTAAATTCCCGTGTCGTTCACCTAATTCAGTATTTTACGAATAAAAGTACCTTGACCCTGAAATGGTTAAAGTAGTTTTATGTGTAAACACATTTTAGTAAAAAAGAAATATACAGATATTTGCAAGTTACATAATGATGATTTGAATATATATTTTACATCATTTAAAATATAATGCTAAATTAAAAATTTGAAACAGGCAGTGAAGTGTACTTTCAAACAATGATTACCTAGCCCTTGTTATAAAAACAGTTACATTTGAAGAATTTGTTAATCTTCATTTTAATAAAAAACACTTGTTGATAACTGGAATTACAGAAAAAGAAATATTAGAAAAGAAAATGATAAAATGTTCGAGAGATATCTTTTATATTGTAACTGTAGTTTCATTACTACTCGATAACCTTTCGAAACAATGAAAATGTTTCAAAAAGGAAGAAGCTTCCCTCATTATTCGAAAAATAATTATGTTGTCGATAAAAAGAGTATATTTTAAATTACTTCTTTTATTTCCTTTTCCTTTTTGTAAAAAGTATTTTTTGAAATCAATACCAAGACAATGCAAAATGTAAATGAAAGAAATGAAATAATAATTATAAATCAACTTATATATTTAGTTAGAAGAGGATTCCATTTCATAGTTATGAACGTATCTTAAGAAAACTATATTTTATTATGAAAACGATGTGCCTATCACCCTAACGTCAGGGTAACGATATTTTTTTAATGATTTAATATGTATAATTTGCGGAACTGATAGTAAAAGAAACTGGGTTTAAAGTTGTAAAAAGAAGAATTTACTGCATATGACATACGCAAGGTTCCCAATCGGTCCGTTTTTCGAACACCGCTATTTTTTTTTTTCTTCTTTATAAATTTCATAGAAGCATTCCAGGAACAGCGTTTTTCTTGGAATTGTTGAAGAAACATTCCACGAATTTCTTTCTGAAATATTACTGGTTTTCAAAAAACGGACCAGTGGGAGCCCTGTATACGCTATTTTAACCCATTATTTCTCGCACAGTCAATATCACGGGCTGAGGTGTCGTTCGTTACTTCTCATGCCCGTCATATATTCGGGCTGGAAGTTTTAATTGCTGGAATAACTTTTAAAAACAGAACACATTAACTGGCATTTCTGTGTGAAGTCTTTGACTATTTCCGTTTGAGTTTGGTTTTTGGCGCTGATTGTGATGTTGGACTTTATATTGCATGTTTCTAAATATATCACGCTCAAAAAAAAATGTTAATAATCAAAATTTAATGTATGTATATTATTTCAAATGCTAATTGTAAAAATCTGCGTGATAATGATAAATAAAGATCTGAGATGTAAAAAATGAAGGCCTTATTCGCATCAATATGTATGGTGTAAAACAAACTTTAAGACACAGAATTCTCGCATGATGGATTTTCAACAAATGTGAACTTGTTCTATAACTTCTCTTTTTTTTCCGCTACAAAAAAGAAAGAAAGAAAAAACTAATTGCATATTTTGTGTCGAAACCTTATAATTATTCAATTTCTGTAATAAAAAATAGGTACTTTTTTGATGTATTTTGAAAATATTAAGCGACCCTTAAGGGGTTAAAGGTATAAATGATTGGCATTTTAATATTAAGTGTAGAAATATAAAATGTAAATGTAAATATAATCTATATTGCATAGCTGCCAACATTTACGCTTTTTTAGTACCACTAAAATGTAATAGATTTTTTTTCTTATTTAAAATGCACATTTCGACGGTTAACAAAGACAAAATTTTCCATAAAATTTTACTGGTACGAAAAAAGCGTAAAAGTTGGCAGTTATGATATTGAAATGTAACATATAAATGCAAAACATTTGGAGTGAATCCACTTGACATTCTTAACATAACTCGAAACTCAAGGAAGAAAGTTAATTTTTATAAATTTATCACACAATGGAATAGGCTAGATTCGAAGGGTCTAGTTTTGAAACTGGACACGTTGCCTGATCACCACTCCCTGAATACTTGGCCTGAGAGTGGACAGAAATATGTCGGCTGCCGAAGACGGATTTTTTTAACGTATATATGACACTTAAATTTAGACAACAGTATTTTATAAAAGATTTTTTTGACTTGTTTAATCGCAGAAAAAACTTAAAAATTATCAGTACCAAAACTCAAGGGACCGTACACACCTGACAAAAATCCGCCTTCGGTAGCCGCCATTTTTTTGTCAGCGCTCATACCTAGTATTGAGGAAGATATGGCGTCATGGTTTATTACATCGCCACGATGTAGATCAATTATACTCTGACACATTTTCTTGGCGATTTTTCCCTAAAGAATCTGTCGTAAAATGGATTGAAAAAGGTTTAACCCTTTAAGCGCAGCTTTGCATATATGCAAACAACAATTTTTGAATTTAATAGATTTTTTTAATTCGCATATACCTAATTCACACCAGAAAATTAAAATAGCTTTATTTGCTTTAATTAACAAACAGACATTCTGTATTTAAATAAAGCGAAATTAATCATTGAAACTTTCTGGTGTAAAGTCAGATTCTCTCAACAACGTGATTTCTAGAACGTATTCTATTATGGAAATTAAAGGTAATTAAAGGTATGGTATTATTAGTATTAAAAAAGTGTATTTAATATGTTTATTTATTGTCAGTATTAGAAAAATATAGAAATAATTTTGAACTATTAAGTTATGATTTAACGTTTAATATTGGTAATTCTATGATTATGTATTGAAGTTGTTTTGTCAGTAAGAAAAAATGCTAAATATTTTTGCTTTGTATCACGTTAAGTTTACGTAAAGAAAAAGAAAAAAAAATTGTTGACTGTATTGATATTTTAAGAAAAATTACTTTGCTTATAATTTTATGTGAAGTTATAGGAAATTTTGTGTATATTGAATTGTGGTAAATTAGTTTAACTTTTATATAGTTTAATTTAAGTATTTGTATTATAACTGCCATGTTGTGAATTGCTATATATTTTTTTTGTTTCAAAATTGCTAGTAGCTCTAAAATTTAAAGAATCTTGTTTAGGGCGGCACAAGGCTGTGATGGATTGGGAAAGGGCGAATATGTTTGTGACAAAATTACTAAGTTGTTTCAGAACATTTTGGAAGAGAGTAAAATTTTAGTGTTCAGTAGAACTTGCCGCAACTGTTTCTTCCTGTCCATGACTCCGTTTGGACATGTCCAAAATTTGGAGGGGGGAGGAGTCTGTAACGACCGAAAAACCCCGTAGACTATTTTGTTTCGTATGTTGCGAAACTGGTTTTGTCCAGCGGTTGTCCTTGAATCGCTGCCTAGAGTCAGATCTTGTCCATGGATCGCCACCTGGGTTTCGGAGACTGATCAGCCGTGCTCTCGTATCGGAGAGAAACTTTTTCGATATGCGGAAAGAGAGCTGAAGATGTTAGGTGAGAGGTCAAGTGAAATGAAGAGAGCTAGTCGCTTGTGAGATGGAGATGCATTTTTTGAGAAAAGTTTGGCAGATAGTATTCGAGCAGATTTGATTAATGAAAAAAATACGTTTTTTTTTTTTTTTTTTTTTTTTTTTTTTTGTAGTCGGGGAACGAGTGTGGACATAGTGGTTTTATTGACTGTGTTTTAACCTTCCGTCTACCAGACGGGTCCATTGGACCCGACATGTACATTCAAAATATTTATTCAAACCAGAAATTTCTTCAAAACAAACTAAATGTATAAATCAGACAATAATAAGTTAAATAAACAAATTAAATAGTTTTAAGTAAAAATTCTGGTGTAGAATGTTTTTATAGAACTTGAGTAAAATTTCCGGTAGTTCTAGGGTTAAAGTGATGGTTTTTTTAAAGAGATGTGCGGGAAAGTAGTAACTTTTGTTTAGAAGTGACTGTTTTTTTAATGATTGAAGAGATTTTATTTTGAAATATAAACTGTTAAATAAAGTTAATCGAAGTTAATTAGTCGTTTGTTTAGTGCTACCAAAGAACCAGACAACATCGTTACAGCAGGTGTAAGTCATTTCAAGTTCGAACCATAAAATAACTTAATTTTCATTTATTTTACTCACGAAATATTTATATTTATAATAATCGAAAATAACTATTCAAACTTTCTGGGAAGAATTCGGAATTTCTTAATGATAGTTTTTATAAATGACGCATAAAACGATTCAGCAGCCCGTACAGTGATAATTGTTCTGTAAAGATATTTATTTTTATTGCGATATGTTTAAAATTTGTTTTGTGCGAGGAGTTTTGAGAAAAAAAAAATATCAGTCTCTTTTACATGTTTATATTGCTCATTTTAAATAAACGTGTCACAGACTGAATAGTACAGGGAGCCTCCGTTTCAAAGTACACTGTTTTTACTATATTTCTTTCTGTATATCCTATTATAAACTATACTGATTTTTTTATGGATCTCTATTTGTATTATATGAATTATTATTAATCCCATTAATCCAGTTACACGGCTTGGAGATTTAAAAATCTAAAGAATTCTATATATTAAAACCTTCTAATTCGAAATCACATAGGAGAGGAAAAAATCGTTATTGTTAAATTCCTTTTTTACCAGGTTTGTCGTTTCTTACAAATGTATTATTTAATTTCGAACGGATTATTATAACCATTTTGAACCGATTAAGAAAACCTTCCGTGTAAAACAGGATTACGCCAGCTACATATTCTTATAACAAGTTTTACAGTAATGTATCAACCCCTTCGAGAAATGTATATGTACAATTCTTTAAAGAGTTTTTTGCACGTGTCAGACAGGGACGGGTCAGTCATTTTCATACAAGGAGGGTTTTAAACCGGGTCAGAAAATTTCGGTCGGTGCAGATTTGTAGGAAGAATAATAAAGCACAAGCTTAGAAATAAGTCCGGTTCAGCCCGACCCGATCCTACAAAGAAAGCAAGACCCGGGCACGACCCAGATAAACGGATGATCAGGCTCATATATCACAGGTCCCCAGTCCGTGTCGTCTTCTAAATGGCATTGGAATGGGAAAAAATTGTTATTGACGGCTAGAAAAATTATGAAAAAGATTGTGTTTGAGTTGTAAATTTCGCTCAAAATCACGGATATTTTGAGCTTCCGTTCAGTTCACGTTCGTTTACCAAAAAAGGAGTCAAGTTCAACTGAACGTTCGCAGATAGTGAGCTAAGTTCGTGGTCCGTTTTTTGAACACCGCTATTTTTTTTTTTTTTAATCTTCTTTATAAATTTCATAGAAGCATTCCAGGAACAGCTTTTTTCTTGGAATTGTTGAAGAAACATTCCACGAATTTCTTTCTGAAATATTACTGGTTTTCAAAAAACGGACCAGTGGGAGCCCTGTATACGCTATTTTAACCCCTTATTTCTCGCACTGTCAATATCACGGGCTGAGGTGTCGTTCGTTACTTCTCATGCCCGTCATATATTTGGGCTGGAAGTTTTAATTGCTGGAATATCTTTTAAAAACAGAAAAAAAATAACTGGCATTTCTGTGTGAAGTCTTTGAATATTTCCGTTTGGGTTTGGTTTCTGGCGCTGATTGTGATGTTGGACTTTATATTGCATGTTTCTAAATATATCACGCTCAAAAAAATGTTAATAATCAAAATTTAATGTATATATATTATTTCAAATGCTAATTGTAAAAATGTGCGTGAGAATTGTAAAAATGTGCGATAAATAAAGATCTGAGATGTAAAAAATAAAGGTCTTATTCGCATCAATTTGTATGGTGTAAAACAAACTTTAAGACACAGAATTCTCGCATGATGGATTTTCAACAAATTTGAACTTGTTCTATAACTTCTTTTTTTTTCCGCCACAAAAAAGAAAGAAAAAAAACTAATTGCATATTTTGTGTAGAAACCTTATAATTATTTAATTTCTGTATTAAAAAATAGGTAATTTTTTGATGTATTTTCCAAATATTAAGCTACCATTAAGAGTTAATGGTATAAATGATTGGAATTTTAATATTAAGTGTAGAAATATAAAATGGAAATGGAAATATAATGTATATTGCTTAGCTGCCAACTTTTATGCATTTTATTACCACTAAAATTTAATAGAATTTTTTGCCTTATTTAAATGCACATTTCGACGATTACCAAAGGCAACATTTTCCATAAAATTTTACTGGTAAGAAAAAAGCGTAAAAGTTGGCAGTTATGATATTAAAATGTAACATATAAATGCAAAACATTTGGAGTGAATCCACTTGACATTTTTAAGATAACTGGAAACTCAAGGAAGAAAGGTATTTTTTATAAATTTATCACACAATGGAATAGGCTAGATTCGAAGGGTCTAGTTTTGAAACTGGACACGGTGCCTGATCACCACTCCCTGAATACTTGGCCTGAGAGCTGACACAAAAATGTCGGCTGCCGAAGACGGATTTTTTAACGTATATATGACACTTAAATTTAGACAACAGTATTTTATAAAAGTTTTTTTTGACTTGTTTAACCCCTTGAGGGGCGGTGGGATATATTTTATCCCACCTACGATTAACCCTCTGTCTACCAGAAGGGTCCAATGGACCCGACATGTATATTCAAAATATCTATTCAAACCAGAAAATTTCTTCAAAACAAACTAAATGTATAAATCAGACAATAATAAGTTAAATAAACAAATTAAATAGTTTTAAGTAAAAATTCTGGTGTAGAATGTTTTTATAAAACTTGAGTAAAATTTCCGGTAGTTCTAGGGTTAATGAAGATTTACACCAGAAAAAATTTAGGAAATTTTACTTTTCTAACTTTGGTGGAAAAAAGACGTAAAATTGCTTTTCCTTATTTTGAAATAAAATTTTGCTAATTTTCATGTGGGAATTCAGCATTTCACAAACGTAATTGCTTGCCCCTCAAAGGGTTAATCGCAGAAAAAACTTAAAAATTATCAGTACCAAAACTCAAGGGGCCGTACACACCTGACAAAAATCCGCTTTCGGTAGCCGCCATTTTTTTGTCAGCGCTCATACCTAGTATTGAGGAATGTATGGCTTCATGCTTTTTTACATCGCCACGATGTAGATGAATTATACTCTGACACATTTTCTTGGAGATTTTTCTCTAAAGAATCTGTCATAAAATGGATTGAAAAAGGTTTAACCCTTTAAGCGCAGCTTTGCATGTATTCAAACAACAATTTTTGAATTTAATAGATTTTTTTAATTCGCATATACCTAATTCACACCAGAAAATTAAAATAGCAATATTTGCTTTAATTTACAAACAGACATTCTGTATTTAAATAAAGCGAAATTAATCATTGAAACTTCTGGTGTGAAGTCAGATTCTCTGAAATACGTAATTTCTAGTACGTATTCTATTATGGAAATTAAAGAATTAAAGGTTAAGTTTTATAAAAGAAATAATTATATAAAATAAGGTATTTGGAGGAATACTTATGAAAGATTTACTAATTTGCATTATTTTAGCGTAGAACAGCCCGACGACAGTAATATTTACTTGTATTGCACATGTGCAACAGAAGAAAAGATTGACGTATTATATGAAAAATTTATCTCTGATTTTTTTCATTATTTTTCCTGCATAATAAATATTTCAGAGTATCATATATAATTTTTTCGAAACAAAATAAAAAATCGCGCATTTATGGGTTAACTGACAACACTGTTTTTTGTAATAATTGTAAGAGAAACGTCCAAAGCGATATAAGTAAGCGTTCTATCTAAAATGGGAGAGTTAACCGCAAGATTAACTGCGAGGTCACATCAATCAAGGTCGCACGCCACGTAGCGGACGGGGTTAAACAACAGGAAGATGCCTAACTGTTTCCTTACTTCACACCACTAAAATTGTAAAGTGTTTTTCACCTTGATTAATATCTGAAATGGCTTTGACAAGGTGAAAAAAACTTCGTGGTGTCAAGTGCAGTTGGACGTCCCCTCTCGATGCTCCATTATTTTCATGGAATGTGGTAAAAAAATGCAGTTCCGTGGACTAAAGATAAGTTAATGACTAAAGATTTAGAAAATATTGGCAGATGGTGGATATCCTGTTATATATGACATCAAACTAAAATCCCGCGTACACTGCAAATAAAGGAGTCTTAAAGTAAGACAGAAAAACGACTGAAAAAGCATTTCAGACACGTAAATGTCTTAATATAGAGCTTAGACATAATAGATACCTTAACCCTAGATCTACCGGGAATTTTATTCAAGTTTTAATAAAACGTTCTACACCAGAATTTTTATTTAAAACTATTTAACCCTCCGTCTACCAGACGGGTCCATTGGACCCGACAGGTACATACAAAATATTCATTCAAACCAGAAATTTCTTTAAAATAAACTAAGTATATAAACCAGACAAAAATAAGGTAAATAAATAAGTTAAATAGTTTTAAATAAAAATCCTGGTGTAGAACGTTTTATTAAAACTTGAATAAAATTACCGGTAGATCTAGGGTTAACTTATTTATTTACCTTATTTTTGTCTGGTTTATATACTTAGTTTATTTTAAAGAAATTTCTGGTTTGAATGAATATTTTGTATGTACCTGTTGGGTCCAATGGACCCGTCTGGTAGACGGAGGGTTAATTTAAAATACTTGGGTGTGTTAATGGACCGGTAGTAGAGATGAACTAATATAAAGTGTCTTAACCCTCTGTCTACCAGAAGGGTCCAATGGACCCGACATGTACATTCAAAATATTTATTCAAGCCAGAAATTTCTTCAAAACAAACTAAATGTATAAATCAGACAATAATAAGTTAAATAAACAAATTAAATAGTTTTAAGTAAAAATTCTGGTGTAGAATGTTTTTATAAAACTTGAGTAAAATTTCCGGTAGTTCTAGGGTTAATATGGTGAAACGTCTTGAATTAAGATATCGAATTACACACATTCACTGCACTGTGTTATCATCGCAGCCATATTTGTTTGTTGTATGCCATGCGCGGATCGAAAATTAATTCCTTCTATGAATGACAAAAAATCACTGTGAAATGCGAGTAAATGAATAGTGGACAAACATTTCAGTCTCTATTGTCAAGACCTTGCAGGTAAAAATGCAATGCTCCTCCCCTGACCGCTGGATAATCCTCTGTGGAATGGCACATGTAAAAGAAACGCTATGTGAATTGAAATTCGTGGTGATTCTGACATCAGTGTAATTGAGTTTTCTATTATAGCTGGTTTTTTTAAATGGAATATATGTTAATCAGTTATCTAGAAATCTTTGTTGAATAGAAAAAAAAAATATTTCCTCCATCTAAACAAAGGAATATCCTAGAAAATGTATGCCATGAAAAGGGTAAGTGACTTATAAAATATAATACTCCATTTTGTCCGGCATTTAAAGTATACATTTATGTCTAAGATTTTAAATTAATATTAATCCATATTTACGCTATTGTTTACTGTGGGGTTGTTTTTCGTACTATAAAATGCAATACAGTATTGTTTCACTTGGTGTTTTTTACGCAGTTTTTCTTACATAAAAAAACTTTTATCATACTTATTTATTTATTTATTTTTGTGTAAAAAAATAATGGTTATGTTTTTAACTATAAGTATTATTGCAACAGTCGTAAACATTTATTTTATTGTTGAAACACACGGAATTAAGTAAGCTTTTTTTTTTCTTTCTAATGGAAACTTGAATGAATTAACATATAAATTTTTGACAACTTTAATTATTAAATGCTCTTTTATGTTAAATTGAAGCAAAAAGACATGCAGTGTTTTCAGATTTTTCTAATTATCTGATGGAAAATATTTATATATGAACGGTGAATTTAATAATATTTTGAAATGATGTGTAAAATTATTTAAAATATTTACTCCTGTTTAACAATAATATTATTAACTGTTGTATCATAAAATGATTTCTTAAGTGATTTTAATATTTTACAGCAAGATAATTTTGAATAATAAAATTATACGTAAATGATGATGTTAATTTCACCTCACACAAAAAAATAAAAAAAATAAATAAAAATAAAAT
Organism: Maratus speciosus; assembly: GCA_963932465.1. Classification (NCBI taxonomy): domain Eukaryota; kingdom Metazoa; phylum Arthropoda; class Arachnida; order Araneae; family Salticidae; genus Maratus; species Maratus speciosus. The sequence goes on along the minus strand of OZ010787.1, from coordinate 31,619,223 downwards.
AAAAAAATAAAATAATAAATAAATAAATAAATAAATAAATAATAATAATAATAATAAATAAATAAACAAACATTGTTATCAGAATTTTAAATATGCTTCAAATGTTTGTTTATGAAAATGTGCCCGGATTTATGTTTGTGTACATTTTCCTTGAATTATAAATGAAATATAAAAACTTGTTATGACTTACCTTATGAATCATAGAAAATTTTCATAAGGAGGAGGGGGGGGGGGGATTTGTCGATTGGAAAATAGCATTATATTTATTTTGTCTACACTGTTGAAGGGGTAGGGAATTTCGTTTTATAATTATATTGAATCTATGAAAAAATAACATAAATAATAATCCCAGATATGGTTTGTATGTATGTCTAATAATTTAAATTGACTAATTAATTCATAAACTTCTTCGATTATTTTCTAAAGTAAACAAAGAAAAATTAATATTTTTAAATACTTGAAAATGGATTAATATAGCTTGGCATCGAATCTGTTGAATGTAAAAAAAAAAAAAAAAAAAATAATAATAATAATAATAATAATAATAATAAAATACATAAATAAATAAAAATAAATAATGCAGTCTGCTGTAGTCTTCCATAATTGGTAAACATTTATTTTGCTTTTTAGCTTGTAAGTTTAAGTTTTAGCTTGCTGTCAATGAGACAGTGTAAATAAGAGAAAAAAACAATCTTCTAAGATGCTTCGAGTGTCTTAAAAGACCTCATTTTACATGTTCAAATGTCTAAAAAATGGCGGCTTTTTAAGGCGTTTCAAGGGTTTTAAAAATGGCACCATTTTAGATGTTTCGAATGTCTAAAAAATGTCGGCTTTTTAAGGCATTTCAAGTGTTTTAAAAGTAGCGGAGTTTTAAGACGTTTCAGATGCAAAAAGGTGTCTTAAAAAGTAAGACACGTTTTTTTCACTTAAAATGTGACCATTCACTTAAGACACTTTTTTAACTGAATTTCAGATGTTTGCGTTTACAGTGTATGTGGATTTTCACCCCGTCCACAAGATGGCGCAACTGTGTTAATTTACGCCTGATTCCAGTATAAAGTTTGTACGCTTACTTATATATCGCTTTGAAAACGCCCTTCCACTTAAGTTTCGACGACATTTATAAAGATGATTTTTCTTTGAAAAAAAGTGGTGTTCAAAACACGGAGAGAATAGGAGACCTAGTTTAGTCACGACAACAGTTCGTAGACCAGTACCTATTGTGAGATTTTTTTATAATGACCGTCTACAATAAAACTCTCCAAATGTGCTATAACTGTAGCATATGAATATGTTTGTCTTGTTCGACATTTGTTCATCTGTATAAAAATAGAACGTATATTGATGGATATATAAAGGTTTTTTTTCAAATAATTCAAAGAAATTCCGCAATTTTTTGTTTATAGTATTCAGGTATTTCAACGTTAAAGATATTTTCAGAAAACTTCACAATGTACAGTAGAAACAACATAATGCACTTAAATAACAAATTTACGCAATATTTGCTGAAATAATCAAATTTATATAAAGTAATTTTAAACTTTTTTTTAAATTCTATTTAGTAGTTATCTAAATAGCTCACTTTTACAGAGGTCGAATATCTTGAAAATTAAAAATATCCTTGATACATTCGGATGAATTTTAATTGTTTTGAAGAAGTATGTGGATGATAAGCTGTTTTCCACAAATTATAATTTTTTATTAACCGGCTCCCAAGAAGCCGTATGTATTTAATGTTTGTCCACGAGTATAGTTAAAACGGATGCTTTATTTTGATAATTCTTTATTTATTGGAATTGTTCCGTTCTGATGCTTGTTCATCCCTTAAATGAACGATTCTTTATTTAGTTTCAAGAGAATTATATATGATTCTCTGAAAGAATTACTACACAGGGAAAATAATGAAAAAAAAATCAGAGATACATTTTTCATATAATACGTCAAACTTTTCTTCTGTTGCACATCTGCAATGCAAGTAAAAACTACATTTGTCTGGGTGTTTTACGCTAAAATATTGCAAGTTAATAAATATTTTTAAAAAGTAAGTCTCCAAATACTTTATTTAATATAATTATTTATTTTATAAAACTTAACCTTTAACCCTCTAATTCCCAAAATAGAATACGTTCTGGAAATTATGTAGTACAGTGAATCTGACTTTCCACTAGAAAATTTCAATGGTTAATTTCGCTTTTTAGCTCACAGGCTATCAAAGCCTGAGAGCTAATGTGCCCGCCCGTTCAGTATGTATGTATGTATGTACGTACGTAACGCAATAACTCTTGACAGAAACATCCGATTTGCTTCAAAAAAATTTTTCTAGGTTCATTGTGATAAGGCGCTTCCCTGATTAGTTTTGGGAGTTCATTGGTTAAGGATAAAGGAGGAAAAACGGGGTTAGTCCACCGCCCTTAATTCAGATAAATGGGTTTTTCATGCAGAATCATTCGATTTGCTCCGAATTTGGTATACCGGTTTATTATGTTAAGGAACTTCCCTGATTAGTTTTGAGGGTTCATTGGTTAAGGATAAAGGGGGAAAACGGGGGTTAGTCCAACCCCTTAATTCAGATAAATGGGTTTTTCATGCAGAATCATTCGATTTGCTCCGAATTTGGTATACAAGTTTATTATGTTAAGGAACTTCCCTGATTAGTTTTGGGGGTTCATTGGTTAAGGATAAAGGGGGAAACGGGGGGTTAGTCCACCCCCTTAATTCAGATAAATGGGTTTTTCATGCAGAATCATTCGATTTGCTCTGAATTTGGTATACCGGTTTATTATGTAAGGAACTTCCCTGATTAGTTTTGGGGGTTCATTGGTTAAGGATAAAGGGGGAAAACGTGGTTAGTCCACCCCCCCCCCCCTTAATTCAGATAAATGGGTTTTTCATGCAGAATCATTCGATTTGCTCCGAATTTGGTATACCAGTTTATTATGTTAAGGAACTTCCCTGATTAGTTTTGGGGGTTCATTGGTTAAGGATAAAGGGGGAAACGGGGGGTTAGTCCACCCCCTTAATTCAGATAAATGGGTTTTTCATGCAGAATCATTCGATTTGCTCCGAATTTGGTATACCGATTAGTATGTTAAGGAACTTCCCTGATTAGTTTTGGGGGTTCATTGGTTAAGGATAAAGGGGGGGGGGCTAATCCACCACCTTAATTTAGATAAATGGCTTTTTTGCAGGATTATTCGATTTGCTCCAAATTTGGTATACCGGTTTATTATGATAAGGAGCTTCACTGATTAGATTTGGAGGTTCACTGGTTAAGTATAAAGGGGGAAACGGGGGCTAATTCCCCTTCACTTATTTTTTTTGAGGGCATTATTCTTTAAAATAAGAGTATAATATACAATTAGTGGGAATAGCCTGTGAGCTCAATGCCATCAGTTTAACTGGGCACTTTTCTTTTTTTTTTTTAAATACGGAATGTCTGTTATTAATTAAAGCAGATATTACTATTTTAATTTTGTGGTGTGAATTAGGTATATACGAATAAAAAAATCTATTAAATTCAAAACAGTGTTGTTTGCATATATGCAAAGCTGCGCACTAAATGGTTAAAGGATAAGTAAAATATCAATGAAAAATGATTTAAAACTAGAACGCCCGGAAGGAGTCGATCCGACTCCTACCATAGGATTAAATGTCAACTTGAACCAGAAATTCTTTCAAAAAATAATTTAAATTAAAACCACGCAGATTTACGTTAAATAAATCAGTCAAATAAATTTAAATAAAAATTCTAGTGTCAAATATTTTTATGAAACTTGAGTAAAATTTCCGGGCTGGCTTTCTTGTGTTAAAAAATAAAAAAATGACAAATAACAAATTTTTGAAAATCTCTTCTCATCTAGCTAGTTTTAGAAAGCAACTGAAATTCACCTTACTATATCGCCGATATCTTTCTGAATTTTCACGATATTGGACTGGCTATTTTATATGAATTACCCTATCTATTTGACTAAATTATGCTAAACTATTTAATTGTTAAATAATTATTATTTTCCCATAAATTAAATACTTAATAATTTCATACAAATTCTAGTATATCATCAAGTGCTTTATATACAGTCATTCTGGGTAACTTTGAACTATAGGGTGTAACTTTGCACCCCCTCCTAATTTTCAATATTTTTAACTCCAAAAAGACTAAATAAGCTCCAGAACTGTGCTCTGTTGGCAAGGTTCTAAACTGGAATTTCTACTCTTTATTTTGGAAAATAGATTAGCAACATTATGCGCAATTAACACTAGAACTCCCGGAAACTTTACTCAAGTTTCATAAAAATATTTTACATCAGAATTTTTATTTTAAATTATTTGACTGATTTATTTAACTTAAATCTACGTGTTTAAAATTTAAATTATTTTGTGAAAGAATTTCTGGTTCTAATTGACATTTAATCACATGATCGGAGTCGAATAGGCTCCTTCCGGGCGTTCTAGTGTTAATTGCATCATCTATTTTTGTGAAGTAAAGTTTTCAAGTTCATTTTGAATGGTCTTTTGAAATTGTTGTAATCCAATTAAAATTTCATAGTAAGTAACAATATACTCATTTATGAGACATATTATTATCTAAATGTTGTAAATGTGTTATTATTTTGTGATTATTTATTTATCAATAATCAATTTTTTTAATCATGATCAATTTTTGATCAATATATCAATTAATAAAATTTAAAATAAGAAGGCACTAACATTTTACCACATTTTCAGGGTATCTTTGAGCCGGCTCAAGGTTATACTGATGTTTATAATTTACTGATTATAGGTGCTACTGTCAAAAATTTCCCATATTTTCTCGTATATTTTATATAAATGCCGAAAGTGTGCATTAGATATAACATGTAAATATTTTCACATATATGTGTAAAATACATAAAATTCATTTAAAGGCGTTATTCGGGACGGAGCTACTCAAATTTAACATTTCTTACATTCTACATTTTTTATTCTTGTTTGAATAATACTAGTACTAGTATACATTACTGTAACTATGGATATATTATTGAGTTAAAACATTGCAAATTGTTTTTCACAGCATTTTTATGTTTTATATGAACAATATAAACAGTTTTTTTATTATTATTATTTCTAAATATTCATGGTTCTCTTCTTCCAATTTTCTTATGTATAATTTTTGTTGTAATATCATAAATTATACAAATCTTGTGATATTGGGAAATGTAAATTCGCAGTCTTTACATATCTGAAAACAATTTTTGGGGTTCAAAGTTGTCCTAAATATGATACTTTTTTTTTAATAATGATTTATTTTAGATAATATTTATCATATGTTGCAAAGTAACCCTAAATGGCTGGGTAACATTGAACCAGGTTAAAACTTCATTTTTTATTTCTTTTATCATTATTATTCCTTAATTTTTGATAGTCATGCAATAATTTAGGATCATGTCTTCTCTTATATGCCCCTAGCTGCAACAATATTGTTAAAATAAGACTGTGGCATATGAAAAGAGAGAAAATGCGGATCAAAGTTACCTTCAATGATTGTACTTCTAATCTAATTATTGTAAAAAAACTTTTATTAAAATTAACTTGTTTTATTAAAATTATCTTAAATTTAATTCAGAACTCTGCAATCCATAAATAAAAAACGTAGTCTTTAAAAATATTTTAAATACTTTTTAACTTACATGAAAATACGTGCTATTCTTACACATTACACAATTGAACACAATCGTACTGGAACTGCATATTCTGCTACCTGCACATATCATTTCTACCATAGTTTCCTGGTAATAGTAAATACAATCGTTAAATTTAATTTTTCATTCTGCACCCCAGAAATGTCCATTGGATAGGATGGATTGGTCTGGTTTTTTTTAGTACCAGCTTTTTTAAAGAAAATTTTTCTTGCTATGTTTTTACTACATTTGCAACGAAAATAACGTTGCGGTTCGGCGTCTACAAAATTTGCTAGCAGAATTTAAAAGACGATTTTTCTTTGAAAAAATGCGTTATTTAAAAAACGGAACTGAGTGATAGGCCTGTATTTTGACTAAATCTTCGCTGTAAAATATGTGGTCGAAAATTTTCTTTACACCTCTGAAATTCCAGAATAATTCGCCAAATATTTCTCTAGATATTCGGCGAAACATCCGAAATCACAATTGCCCGATGAGTGTTCAACATATAGTGTACGTGCGATAATCATCTTCATTGAGAAAATTAATTCGACGTAACATTTTTTTTTAAATATACGGGCTTACATATTACCTTATATACAGCTCATATTTAAAATATTAGAATAATTACTTTTTTTACAAATTGGAAATATCGTTTGGTAAATTAATGTCGTTTAGTGCAAACATGTAAACGATATTTTTATTAAGAACTTATTGTTGATTAAACTTATTTATTATCCTAAAATTAATATCATTTTTGAAAAGATTAATTGAAAAAAAATTTATTTTGAAAAGTCAAAATATTAGAATATTTATTCAAGTGGTTCAAAATATTAGAATATATCACATTAATTCTCGTTTAATTATCACCAATTCATAACTGGTGGCATCATTGATTAAATTCAGACGATTTTATTTTAAATCAGCATTCTTTTTGCAGTTTTTTTCTCTTTCGTCTTAAAATGGTCCGTGTAGATATTCCTGAATCTATTAAAATTTGTATGGTTGATTTCTATCGGCCCGATTAAAATCAATGTTATATAGCAAATTATTTACATTGCTCGCAATCAAGCGTTAGTAAAATACTAACAGAATATTAAAAAAATAGAAAATTTCAAAATTATCTCCGAAATGGCAGCCGAAAACCAAAAACATCAGCTGAAGCTGACAGGAAACTGGAGCGTACAGTTCAGAAAAACCTTTTTAAAAATGTGCGATTCTTGCCCCGAAAATTGAAAGAAGGCGCAGTTGAAGTTTCTACAACGACAACATTACGACGTCTCCAGAAATGTAAGTTTGAATCCCCTGTACCGAAAACAAAACCTCTCATGACTGCAAAACAAAAGCGTATAACATTGAATTAGTGTAAATCAAGACGTGTATGGAGCGAAGAAGATTGAAAAAATACATTATTTTGTGATGAAAGTATGTTTTGTACCTATGTAACATACTTTCATTACTAAATAATCTATTTTTCTAATCTTCTTCGCTCCATAAACGTCTTGTTTTACACCAATTCAGTCTTATACGCTTTTGTTTTGCAGTCAGAGAGGTTTTGTTTTCGCTTCACGAGATTCAAACTTAAATTTATGGAGACGTCTTAATGTTGTCGATGTAGAAACTTCAACTCCTTCTTCTTTCCATTTTCGGTGCAAGAATCGCACACTTTTAAAATGTTTTTTCTTAACTATACGCTCCAGTTTCCTGTCATCTCCAGCAGATATTTTTGGTTTTTGGCCGTCATTTCGGCGATTATTTTGAAATTTTCCATTTTTTTTTAATATTGCGTTAGTATTTTACTAACGCTTGATTGCGAACAATGTAAATAATTCGCTATATAACATTGATTTTTAGTAAACCAATACAAATCAACCATAGGAAGATTAATGGATTGATGAATATCACTCACACGACCCATTTTAAGACGAAAACGGAAACAAACTGCACAAAGAATACTAATTTTAAATAAAATCGTCTGAATTTAACCAATGATGCCACCAGTTTGAATTGGTGATAATTAAACGAGAAATAATGTGATATATTCTAATATTTTGAACCACTTGAATAAATATTCTAATATTTTGACTTTTCAAAATAATTTTTTTTTTCAATTGACCTTTTCAAAAATGATATTAATTTTAACATAATAAATAAGTTTAATCAACAATAAGTTCTTAATAAAAATATCGTTTGCGTATTTGCATTAAAAGACATTAAATTAACAAACGATATTTTCAATTTGTAAAAAAAGAAGTAATTATCCTAATATTTTGAATATTAGCTGTATTTCGAATTAGGCAAACTTTTAACACGTTGGGTGCCACCATACAGATTTGCCAGTTTGGCTTCTAGTTTTATCCAGAAATTTAGTGTTCATACCAGAAATAAAGAATAGTATTTTACGCTTTATTTAATAAAAGACATTTAGCGATAACATAAATTAAAATATCTTCTTTCGAAATTTCCGGTAACAATTTAAAATTTCTGATCACTTTCGCTGCCGATCCCGCGATAGCACGTGATGTCATCACGCGCTTGCGCGAAAGTGTTAAACATGGTTGCAAGTTTGACCTTCAATTTTAATACGAAATTTCAAATTCATACCGGAAATTTCGAAAGAGGAATTTTTACATTATTTGATCGCTAACAAAACTGCGCCCATATCAATAGTACAAACTTTATGCTGGAATCGGGCGTAAATTAACACAACTGCGCCATCTTGTGGACGGGGTTGATAATCCACATATGCGGGCTTTTAGTGTGACGTCATAGATGGCAGAATCAAGACTAACGAAAAAGACAGGCTACCGCGGTGCATTCGACGTATCTTTTTTTATAGACCGCGAGAGTCACGTGATGCTCGAATGCACCAATGCAGTTGTACGAAAAGAGCATCACGTTAGTCTAGCGGTCTGTAAAAAAAGACACTTGGGTTGCACTGCGGTAGCCTGTCTTTTTCGTTAGCCTCGTGACAGAATATCTACCATCTGCGCATATTTTCTAAATCTTTAGTCAGTCATGGAATATGAATCTTGTTTACCAGATTTAATGCAAATAAATTTTTTTACAGTTTGTTTTGATAAATTTATGTATAAAAAATAGCCACAATATTATTTTAGTTCCGGGAGAAAATGAATTAATGCTACGAAAAAAATCACTGCATTTTGTCCCGAAACTAACAGGTCATTGCGACTAGTGACGTAACGAGAAGGGGGTGGGGCACATATACACTTGACACCACAAAATTTTCTTCGCCTTATCTGAGCAAAAAACTTTTCAGCTATTAATCAAGTTGAAAAAATTTTACAATTTTAGTGGTGTGAAGTGCATCTGGACAGAAATATATATATATATTAACCCTTTCAAGGGCAAGCAATTGCGTTTCTGTAATGTTGAATTCACACCGGAATTATCGAAAAGATTCCGTTCGAAATAAGGAAAAGAAAATTTTCACCCCCTTTTTTTCCCACTAAAGTTTTAACAGAAATTATTTTAGAATAAGCAAAAGCTTTTCTTCACGTAGTTAATAAAAGAGAAATTTTTAATCCAATATTCTGGTGCCAATGTGGCATTTAGGAATTAAAATAAGGCGGTCCAAAAATGAACCACCGCCCTTGAAGGGATTAACATATTTATTTTAACCCTTTAGCGCGCAGCTTTGCACATATGCAAAGAACAGTATTTCGAATTTAATAGGTTTTTTTACGCGTATATACCTAATTCACACCAGAAAATTAAAATAGCAATATTTGCTTTAATTAATAACAGACATTCCGTATTTCAGTAAAGCGGAATTAACCATTGAAACTTTCTGGTGTAACGTCATGTTCTCTGAACTACGTAATTTATAGACCTATTCTATCATGGGAATTAAAGGGTTAAAGCTTAATTTTTATAAAATAAATAATTATATAAAACAAGGTATTTGGAGCCATACTTATTAAAATATTTACTAATTTGCAATATTTTAGCGTAAAACAGCCACACGACAGTAGTTTTTACTTGTATTGCAGATGTGCAACAGAAGAAAAGATTGACGTATTATATGAAAAATGTATCTCTGATTTTTTTTTTCAGAATTTCCTGTATAATAATCCTTTCAGAGAATCATATATAATTTTTTCGAAACAAAATAAAAAATCACGCAATTAAGGGTTAAAACACTGTGAATATTTATGAAAGAGTATATAATTAATACCTTTTCCTGGTCCGCCTTGACCCGAGGAACTCGAATACAGTATTAATCGCGCGTGTTGCACAAGGAAGAATAAAAATTGATATAATTCTTCATATGTAGTCATCCTCTATTTCGAAAATGTATTCATATTTTGAAAGTACTCGCAATGAACCCGTCGTATCTCCACGCGATAATTTGGCAATTAAAATATATGATGTTTTATTTTTTGAACAATTTCCAACTTAGTTTAAATATGTTAATAGCTTCAGTTTCTCGTCTGCCGTCTGCCGTGCTCTAATACTCTTAAATGCAGTCATACTGTAATGTATTTGATATATGTTATTGAGATAAATTATGGCACGTTCACTATTAATGGAGTGTTTAGCATTTATAGTTCGTTTACAGGAGTGTTAAAAATTAGCCCTTTAAATCATGGTCTAAGGGAGAATTTATTTGCGGTATATTTTAATGATGTTAATCTGCTTCAAACATAATAACATTGATATGAATTTGTAAGTACTCTAAGACATGATTTACGTAGCACATGGAATTCAAATCCAGTTTTGTTAATTTAGAGGGTGACACAAAATAATTCAGTTAAATGATGGTCTACTTTGAAAAATTGTTTGCAGCGTATATTAATGGTGTTACACATTTTCAAACATAATGACTATACATTATTAAAGTGCATTAAAATATGCTTACTAAAGAATGTGACGCGTGTAATAGTTATCGTACATTTACAGGAACACACAAAAAAATTCGCATATATTCGCAATAATATTAAAAATTAAAGATTTAAATATTGGGTTAATTATATAACATGTAAGTGCATAAATCAACATGATAAGATTATTAAAATATGAAATATCAATAAAAGTATTCAAAAATAATTTAGATGGCAAAACTTTGAAAATTTCTAATTTCAAAATTTTTCGTAAAAAATAAATTAAATGTCGTATCGTGCTATGATTTTAATTGTGGAAATTACACTTTCTGTCAAAATTGGATGTTGCCATCGAAATTTTAACCACAATTATTAATATTTAGATAAGAAAGAAATCTAAAGAAACTCGTTTAATACAGACAATGTTTACAGTGTATTGAAACCAGTGTAGTTTTCAAACGATAGTATGCAGGTGTATTAGCCATCGTGGCTTTTTCGCATTGTTTGCATAGGAACATATCATGAAAATATATTATGATCCTTAATTGAATTTTACATCAAAAATTGCTCTTTTTTTTTTTTTTTTTTTTTTTTTTTTTTTTAATGATCAAAACGGAAAAACATAAAAAATTATGTACATTTAAACGGATTTTTTTTTTATATAGATTTTACTTTTTTAAGTTTTAGACAAATGTTTATCTAATTAAATTAATGTTTTATGCAAATATAAATAAAGAGAGAAAATCAGAAAGATTCATTGTTTAGCTAAACGGAAACATCTCTAGTATGAAAGATGATACATTTATTATCATGACATGATTTATGGAGACTTTCTCAAGCATAATTTTATGAACATTCACTTATGTATGCTTCAATTGACTGAAACCAATTCTACTAGGATGCCATTGTTAGAAATACACATGATAAATTACATAATGCTCTCTCGGTGCCTGTGCACTTATTTAGACAGACAGGATATATGGTAAAATATTATACAGATGTAACAAAATTTATAGGTTTTCACCGTATTGAATGAAGAACGATTCAATAAACACTTTCTTACAAGCTATCTCCTTAACCCCTTCAGGGGCGGTGGTTCATTTTTGGACCACCTTATTTTAATTCCTAAATGCCACATTGGCACCAGAATATTGGAATAAAAATTTCCGTTTTATTAACTACGCGAAGTAAAGCTTTTGCTTATTCTAAAATAAAACTGCTTTTGAATTCTAGTGTCAGTCATGCATTTCAGCATTTTATGAATAGTACCTTGCCCTTGAAAGGGTTAAGCAAGTTTAAACCAGAACTCTAAATTATAGCAAAAAATCAGTTTTATAAAATTTATTAATGTGATTAAATGTTAACAAAATTATTTTTAATCACTTTTTCATGTTTATACTCAGGGTTCGCACAGTTCAACCACTAAATTTTTGCAGTATTTTTGCAGTATTTCATTGCTGAAAAATGTTGCAAAATCTGTGAATAAAGGCGGTGATTGCGAATGGCGTGTTTTAAAAATTAAATGTAAATTTCCTTATCATTAATAGTGGTGCCAGGGTCCTTGGAAATTCCGAGGAGTGTGCGAACCTTGAATACTATACTTCAATATTTTAAAACGTTGATAGTAAATAAAATGATGTTTTAATTGGTATTTGAAGAAAAAAATTAATTTTATTATAAATCGTATCCGCTTTGTAATATACCTCTTTGTAGGAGTCTTTATCGGGAGCCCACTGGTTATGTGTGGCTATCATTATTTACAAAACATAATCATCATTTACCATAAAATCATTTTCATGGTAAAATAATACAATATTTTGAATAGATATTCACCATGAAAATTGTTATATGGAAAGAGAGGTGCAAAAAAAAAGTGAAGTCCCACATATTTACTTTTCTATTAAATTATATTTTTTATTTAACCCGTTAGTGCGCAGCTTTGCATATATGCAAAGAGCAGTATTTTGAATTTAATAGATTTTTTTTTATTCGTATATACTTAATGCACAACAGAATATTAAAATAGCAATATTTGCTTTAATTAAAAACAGACATTCCGTATTTAAATAAAGAGAAATTAACCACTGGAACTTTCTGGTGTGACGTCAGATTCTCCGAACTACGTAATTTCTAGAACGTATTCTATCATGGGAATTGAATGGTTAAAGGTTAAGTTTTAAAAAATAAATAATTATATAAAATAAGGTATTTGGAGACATATTTATTAAAATATTTACTAATTTGCAATATTTTAGCGTAAAACAGCCACACAGCTTCTACTGCAAATTTGCAACAGAAGAAATGTTTGACGTGTTATATGAAAAACGTATCTCTGATTATTTTCATTATTTTTCCTGTGTAATAAACCTTTCAGAGAATCATATATAATTTTTTCGAAACAAAATAAAAAATCGCGCATTTAAGGGTTAATAATATACTGTCGAGAATATAATTAAATTTTTTAATTCCTTTTCGAAGATATATAACACCTTCCAATCATATTATATGAGAATGCATATCAGAATAATTATGCTTTTTCATTAAGGTAATTGTGCGGGTATGTAAAATACCGCAGTTTCGCACGTATCAGCCGCGGCTTAGTTAAGACTTTTTGAAACCGGAAATTTTATTCATAAAAAGAAGTCAAACAAGTGCTAAGCAGAAGCAAGTCACATTTTATCTAAAATAAATTCTGGTAGGAAATCGATTTATCTGAGGTTCGGCGGATACGCGCGAAATTACGGTACATTTAATGTTTGTTAAAAATTCTTATGAGTTGAATATTGTATAAATATTGTTATGTAATTTTTGTTTTAGACCTTATACCACTTTTAAACATATTTTTAAAAAGACATGAACGACATAAATTTGAATTCTATCTAATTGCATTTCGTTTCTTGTGATGTGATTTATACATTAAAAAAAAATATAGTTAAATAAATATGGCATAGTATGCTGACAACATATTTTAAAATATACCATCACAGCCAACGAACGACACAAGCCGCGACAGTCCACTGAACTCGTTCGCTTTACAGCTTCCCTTGATCACATGGCGGTACGACAACTGGTGTAAACGAAACTATTTTGATCACATGCCTGACAAAGGGAGCGAAAGTATAGCAATCTAGAGCAACCAGAGGAAGTGCGACAGAAATCCTACACGAGTACTATTCTACCCGGTATTTACCTGATAGTTCCCTTAAAATTCAAATCAAAAACTTAACCAAAGATCACTTTTAAACCTAAGACCGACGCAAACTCAATATATTTAACCCTTTAGTGCGCAGCTTTTCATATATGCAAACAACACTGTTTTTAATTTAATAGATTTTCTTTATTCGCATATACCTAATTCACACCAGAAAATTGAAATAGCAAAGTTTGCTTTAATTAAAAAAGAAACATTCTGTATTTAAATAAAGCAAAATTAACCATCGACCCTTTCAGGTGTAAAGTCAGATTCTCTGGACTACGTAATTTCTAGAACGTATTCTATTTTGGGAATTAAAGGGTTAAAGGTTAAGTTTTATAAAATAAATAATTATATAAAATAAGGTATTTGGAGACATACTTATTAAAGTATTTACTAATTTGCATTATTTTAGCGTAAAACAGCCACACGACAGTAGTTTTTACTTATATTGCAGATGTGCAAGGGAAGAAAAGATTGACGCATTATATGAAAAATATAACTCTGCATTTTTTCATTCTTTTTCCTCTGTAATAAACCTTTCAGAGAATCATATATATATTTTTTCGAAATAAAAAATTGCTCATTTAAGGGTTAAACCCACACCCAACAGAAAACCTAAAAAAAGATTGCGCCACATATTAATGGAATTTTCAGAAAGAAAAATCAATTTAGTTCACCAGGTGCAAAGCCGCTCTTATATGCAAAGAAATTACATAGTTTTTAGCCAAAAAGCATGAAATTTTATGGGGATACAATGAAAAAAGGATGCAAAATCCAGAAAACAACATTTAAAAAGCATTAAACATCGGAAACAAGAACACCAAACACAATTTTCAGAATAGAAACGGCTCCCATCTCTTCGGAAGGTGGGAGGAGCAATGGATTATCAACAATGTATGAACTTAGCTGCCAAGTGTTTGCGCTTTTTTGTTACCACTAAAATTTAATAGAGATTTTCTCCCTGTTTAATCGTGAGATTTCAACTATTAAGTAAGAAATTATATACTCTAAAAATTTAACTGATTAAAGTTTAAATAAAAACAATTACTGTATAACCAAAACCAAACAAATTTGAAATTTAAATTTTATAATATGTATTAATTAATTAATTAATGAAATATGAACATGAAAGTAGCTATACCCCCACCTTGACCCCTGATGACTTTAAAAAAATGATATCCCGCAGATGTAAATGTCTTCCATTGCCACATCCGCCATTACAGACATTCAGGGTAACTTCGATCCGCATTTTCTCTATTTTCAGATGCCCCGCTCTTATCTTAAGAATATTGTTGCAAACAGTGGCATAAAAGAGAAGAAATGATCGTAAATGATTGTATGACTATCAGAAATTAAGGAATAATAGTGATATAAACAATAAAAAATGTATTTTTATCCTTGTTCAATGTTATCCAGCCATGTAGGATAACTTTGCACCATATTATAAATATAATATAAAATAAGACGTTATAAAAAAAGTATTATTGTTAGGACATCTTTGGAGCAAAAAAAAAAGTTTTTTTTCAGATATTTAAAGACTCCTAAGTTACATTTCCCAACGTTACAAGATTTGTATGATTTATGATAGTAAAACAGATATTATGCATAAGAAGAGTGGAAGATGAAAACCATGAATATTTAGCAAAAAAGAACTGTTTATTGTGCACATAAAACATAAAAAATGCAGTGAAATTTTTTTTCAATGTTTTAACTTAATAATATAGGCATAGTTACAGTCGTACATGCTAGTACTAATATTAATCAAACAAGAATAAAAAATGTCGAGTGCAGAGTTGCCAGTTTGGCCTCCATTCTTATTCAGAAATTTAGTGTCCATACCAGAAATAAAGAATTGTATTTTATTTTTTATTTAATAAGAGAGATTTAACGATTACAGGAAAGTAAAAATTCTTCTTTGGAAATTTCCGGTATGAATTTAAAATGTCGGATTAAAATTTTAGACCAAACTGGCATCCCTGGTCGAATATATTGGATGTCAAACTTCAGTAGCTCAGCCCCAAATAACTTCTTTAAGTGAATTTTATGTATTTTACACATATTTTTTAAAATATTTGCATGATATATGTAATGTACACTTTCGGCATTCATATATTATACACGTGCAAATATGGTGAATTTTTGACAAGAAAATGGTATTTTCGTATAACCATCAGATATTATTTTTATTTTTGTATTTTTTTTAATCATTATTTCACATAGTTTTAATAAACAAAAAATTATATAGTATTTATCAATAAACAATAAACATATGCCTAACTTTGAGCCGGCTCAAAGTTATACTGAAAATAACGTAAAATGGTAGTGCCTTCTAATTTTACATTTTACTGACTATTAGTAAATACATAATCGCAAAATAATAACACATTTATAACATTTAGACAATAATATGTCTTATAAATGAGTATATTGTTACTTACTATAAAAATTTAATTGGATTACAACAACTTCAAAACAGCATTAAAAATTAACTTGAAAACAGTACTTCACAATAATAGTTGGATGATGCAATTAATAGTGTATAATGTTGCCAATATATGTTCTAAAATAAAGAATAGAAAGCTCAGTTTATAACTTTGCCAACAGAGTGTAGCACTGGAGTTTTTGCAGCCTTTCGAAGTCAAACATATTAAAAATTAGGACGTGGTGCAAAGTTAAACCCCTTGGTTCAAAGTTACCGTGAATGATTGTATCTCAGCTGGAGCTATATAGGCAGAAGTTCTCTGGAAGGCCACCCTCAAAGTTTTATTTATAACATACTAGTGTAAATGCCCGTCCTAGGCTTAAAATTTGAAAAACTGCTCCTGACATTTTATTTTATTTTTAAGATCTGAATATTGGTATTAATGTTTAAAACATTTTAATTGTTTTTAGCACTTATTTTAGTAATAAAAGCTATGAATCATTTAATGTATCCATGCTTTAATTTTAATTTTGAAAAACTGATAAAAAATAATTGACAATATGGAAGCATTTAGATGAGCAAAGTTCGGCTAGTTTAAATTCTAATAAACACACTGTTAGCATTTAGAATACTTCTGGGTAAACCAGGCTTTCCTGCTAATATACCATAACAAAATTAAGATTTCTTAATAAAGCAAAAATGTAACAAATATGCATTAACACTAGAACGGCGGGAAATTTTACTCAAGTTTTATAAAAATATTTCGCATCAGAATTTTTTCTTAAAAATATTTAACTTATTTATTTAAGTTATTTTTGGGCAGCGTATATTAATCTTATATTTTAAAAAGTTTTCTGGTTCGAATCGACATGTATTCACTTGGCAAGGGTCAAAATGACCCCTCGCCGCCGTTCTAGTGTTAAAACTGCGTAATTAAAAAAAAGTCTGCTGCAACTATTGAAATAATACTAATTTTTTCTATTACACTTTGAAATTGCATTTTTATCGTTTACCCCCCCCCCCCACACACACACACAAATGTTATATACAGTAGCGCTCAAAAGTATTTTGACAACATTATATTCGCTTTTATTTTGTTAAATATAAAAATGTAAAAGAAAATATGTTCCCTATCATTGGGAACAATATGATTGTTGTTCAAAGATATCAAGTTTCTACTTTTTTGTTAATTTTCGGCACCATCGAAGAAATATGACTCCTCCTAGCTCAAAAGTATTTCGACAATTTCTTTACATTTAAGTGTTGAAGGCATCAGTTGCTCTATAGCTTCGATTAATGTTCATATTGACTTATTGAGATAATTTTAAAATCCCGAAATGTAAAGAATATCCTATTGATTTTAGAAAACACGTTATAAATGCACTTAAGCAAGGAAGGAAGCAAGCAGAAGTTGCTATTTCTTTTAAAGTGTCTCTGTAGCTTGTTAGTATACATAATAAAATTTTTAATAAACGGAAATCTATCGAAAATAAGCCTCGAAGTGGACGCCCATAGCTGCGAAGTTTTACGCTTTTTTCCTACCACTGTAATTTAATAGAGAAATCTTTCTTTAATAATCATCGAAAACACAGGATTGAATAAGGGGAATTTTTCTGATTAAAAATAGTGGTAGGAAAAAAGCGTAAAAGTTGGCAGCTATGGACGCCCCAAAAAAAAACAACTTGCAATGTTGACCGTATTATAAAAAAGCCATCTACAAGTGATTGTTGTAAGTTGGTTGTAGTAATAAAAAAATGACTCATTACTGTATCTGATAATTATTGTGTTAAAACAGTTTTTTTATTATAATGTCAAAATACTTTTGATTCATCATTCACCGATTTTTGGGGGGTTTCATGTTATTTTCTAGCAAATGCTAGTTAATTTACTAAGATTCTGTAAAACATTCAATACGGTTAAATAAAATAAATGATTGATTTTTGTATTTTATTGTTGTTTTTAATTAAGTCAATTATTAACTTTGTCAAAATATTTTTGAGCGCTACTGTATATATAGAGGATAAGGTCCAAATACCGGCTACCCCTTTTGTTTTCAATCTAGATTATACAATTTTCAAAATTAATAAAATAAAAAGTGACAGCAGGGTACCTTGACACGTCTTACGTATGTTTAGAGGGGAAAAAAAATCAGTTTCATATGCGTTTTCTGATTATAAGAAGCAAAATTCCGAAAGTCTTCAAATTTTAAGTTTTTAAAATGGGGTCTAAATACAGGTTACCTAAGTTTTTTTCCAAAAGATCACACAAATAGAGCTAATGACAATTATTAAGCAATAAGAATATTATTTTAATAAATTGTATTGATTAATAACATTTCTTATGCACAGAAAAAAATGCACAATTTTTAATAAATAAGTATTTTTGTCAAATTTTTAAAATTCTTTACGACTATCTCTCACAGTATTCTTCCCATTATGTTTCTAATTTTGTTTCTAACTTGTAAAACCAAAAAAAAAAAAAAAGCTTGCTGATTGAAATGAGAATTATTTTATCTGAAAAAATCAAAAGCATAACATCACTCTCTTCATCAGTATAGTCCCTGTCAACCCACATATCGCATTCTTAACATTGAACCCAGAATCCCCTCTCCCATTCTTGTCCACAGAGTAAGCGCCCATGCAGAAGACACAAATTTATCATCTTCCTCTGTTAGATATTTTCCTTTTTCAATTTTTTAGCCCTCTGGCTGCGTAATTGTTTTATCAAAATAGCTTCAAAAATTGCGTATTTTACCCCTTCGCGACGAGCGTCTTTTAAGAATTTTTATTCGTTTGTCACCGGTTTTTCAAAACAACAGTTTTTGTCTAATTTAACCGGGAAAACGCTCCGATTAAATAAGACATAATTTACAATAAAAAAATAACTGGTGGGAATAATTAAGGAGGATTAATTAGACGGAAATAATGCATCCCCGAGGAAATCTCGGGTTGCGAAATATTTGTTACTTTTACGATGGCCAAGCAGTGTGGCCAGATTGGGGACTTTTTTGTCCCCAGATTGTTGATTGTCACCGCTTTTTGGAAATAGAAACATTCGCCCTATTTAAAAATAGATTAAAAATTCTGAAAAATAGGTGAATTATACAATTTTAAAAAAGTGGTGACAGTCAAATAATCTGAATTAACCCCTTAATTCCCGCTCCCGTCATATTCACTGGCTGTGCCTTTTACTCAGATTGTTTGATTCCCACCAGTTTTATAAAATAGTGAAATGAAATTGGCTATATTTTAGTATCGTTTTACCTGTCATTAAATAAGGTGAATATTTCTTTTTCATAAAAGTGGTGCCAATAAGCAGTTTGAATTTTTAAACAGTAATTTAATTCGAGCGTTAACCCATTAACCCTAGATCTACCGGGAATTTTATTCAAGTTTTAATAAAACGTTCTACACCAGAATTTTTATTTAAAACTATTTAACTTATTTATTTACCTTATTTTTGTCTGGTTTATATACTTAGTTTATTTTAAAGAAATTTCTGGTTTGAATGAATATTTTGTATGTACCTGTCGGGTCCAATGGACCCGTCTGGTTGACGGAGGGTTAAAGACTGACGTTGCATTTTCGCAACATTATATTTGTGAATTTTTTAATTTTTTTGATACCATTAAAAGAGAAAAGTAAAATGTGCCTTATTTAATTAACACATTTCAGTGATTCATAAAGTATAAGTAAGTGTTTAACAAAAAAGTGGCGTGAACTGAATAAAATTCCTGTAAAACATGCTGGTCCTTAATGGGTTAAGGGGTTAAAAAAGTCCCCAATCTGGCAACACTGTGGCCAAGGAAATCTCGGGTCAATTAAAATCAAATTTCTGCCTCTTTCGCCTGGTTTAATCAGTCATTTTTTTTCTTTCTCTTCACATTTGTTACAGGCAATTTTGTAGTGTCCAACAGCTCTTTTTTGGAAAGCGATCCGGTTACAAGTGTCGGTCCCGAAGAATTACGGTTATGGTTGCTTTTTTAATATTGCGAAATGGGACGGGGACTATTTCTGAACCATTTAAATTAATTTATTAATTATGGATCTATTTAAATTAATTTATCCCCCCCCCCCTTCAAGTAGAGCAACCGAGAGAGGTCTAAATACCGGCTAGCCGGTATTTAGACCACTCTAGGTAGCCGGTATTCGGACCACTGCTATGTTTAAGTTAAAACCGGTATTACTCATTCATATAATAAAACACCAATACTGTGCGCGTGGCAAGTGAGAGCTACATATGTCTAGAAAATAACTTAATCAACAATTCAAGCAAATATACGATGAGTACATTTAAAAAAAATGAGAAACACATGTCTGAAAATCTTTTGATGTTCCAAATTACGTAGATTCGACACTTTTGCTTTTACAATTTGTAAATGACACAGACTTCAGCGACGTACTTTTCTTAACTTTCTTCTCTTAATTAAAGTTACAAACTCTGCTTATCACCGCTAGGCTGCGCTGCGCTCAGTTCTCAGAACACCTAGTAGCCGGTATTTGGACCTTCTATATATATATGTATGATTAATAAATAGGATACATTTTAAAGAAATAAAACAGTGTCAGTGTGTTTTAAATTTGTCAATAAAACATGTAAGCAAAAGACGAAAACTATTTTTATTCAAGTGTAAGAATAGTGTTTCGTAACCTTACTTTATGGTCGATAGATGGCGCTATAAGTCTTGTTAAATCCAATTTTCACAAAATTATGAGCTGGTATGAGAAAGTGAAAACGCATTTCAAAGTATTTAAAAGCATTAATATGCTTTTACAAATATTTTAAGATCAGAATCAGTTATTATTATTATTATTATTATTATTATTATTATCATTTGTGAAACACTGTAAGAGTCATTCATTTATTTCTAGATTTGGAATTTGCAGCTCTAAATGGCAACAATCTCGTTTGTTTATATCTGGTTATCCGTTGCATAATAGCTGTCTATCCGTTATTTTTAATAAGGAATTTAAAACATTAAAATTAGATAGTTTTGAAGGTCTTAGAGAAAATAAAGAAAAATGGATGTGATACAAAGCAGATTATGTGTATATTTCAATAAATTGAAAAATTGGAAAACTTACGGTCTCTTGAATACTTATGCCTAACATGGCCGCAATATGTTGCTTTTCTCAAGGATGGGTATAAGCCGGAATCGTTACATTGTGTTTTATTATATAGAAATTACAGTCTGCTAGAGTTCCATCTTGAAAAACATCCGATGCCATGCGTTCGTATAAAGACTTTAGCATAACCACTTCATACAATCAAGGCGACGTTTTAACCACCCGGTGTTACCGGTGGGCTACTTTTTTTATTTTCCATATTTTGATTTGCATCCCTTTGTTGAAATTGTAATCCGCCGTATTTTATCTGTCATTGAATAAGGCAAATTTTATTCTTTCAAAAATCTTGTGAGAATCAAGAAATATAAATAAAAAAAAGTACCCCACTGGCAACACTGCAAATACCTTCGTGGTGCTTGGCCCGCATGCTGTTGCTATTCCGAAAAAGGCTTATTGAGTTTATTTACATGATGCAAAATAAAATGCTACGGATATAAATTATTAGAAAAAGGTTTTGCTGTAAATGTAAAAATCTGTATACTTAAAAACTGCTTATTGTTAGATATTTTATAGAATCTATTAACTTGCCCCAATATAATATTAATACAAACTTTTTTACATTAATTTGAAAACAAATATGGCAGTGATTAACCCTAGAACTACCGGAAATTTTACTCAAGTTTTATAAAAACATTCTACACCAGAATTTTTACTTAAAACTATTTAATTTGTTTATTTAACTTATTATTGTCTGATTTATACATTTAGTTTGTTTTGAAGAAATTTCTGGTTTGAATAAATATTTTGAATGTACATGTCGGGTCCATTGGACCCTTCTGGTAGACAGAGGGTTAAGTATTGAAATTTAAGAAATCACTTTTATGAAAGAGCTTAATTTTCATAACATTATCAGTAATCATTAAATCTAAATACAGAAAATTAACATGTAAACAATTATCTGATGCTTTATTTAATTTTTGACAATTAGGTTAAATTTCGCTATTCTATATCAGATGCTTGTCACCGAAAATAAGAAAATCATCGATATGCCTATAAACTTTCAAACTGTTATTTGTATGTAAAACGTAATTAAATTCATAATAAAAAAAAGAATTAGCTGCAGAACTTGAGAAATTAGTGTCAATACAAATGGCACAAACTAGATGAAAAATGAAGTTGTTAAATGTAATAAAATTATTCTAAAAACAAAAAAAAAAAATACATTAACTCAAGAAAAATCGATATTCATTCGAAGTTCCTCCTCAATGTAAAATAAATCAAAAATATTTTTTAATGTATTATGAAGCAGATCGATTGGAATATTAGAAAAAATATTTTCAAAATCATAAGTACGGAAATTAGTAGGAGACTTGGGAGTGTGTTTTAATTTATTTAAAACTTCAATGCTATTGTCAATACACCAAAAGTAAGTTGTATTCTTTTGTTTAAAAAAGACCATAAATACATTAAAAAATACCTTAGTTTCGCATTCAACCTTTTGCCAGTACCTCTTGAATAAACAAATAAATCTAAACTTAATTGGCGTTTTATGAAATTTTGACATAAAAAACAAAAACAGAAAACAATGATAATAACTTATTGCAAAATTATGTGAATACATTTTCTTAACTTTCTTAGTATAAGCATTAAATTTATTGACAATAGCAATCCACTACAAACGGAATCAATTCAAACCTAATTGGGATTGTGTATTGATTTTGTAAGTATCTTAACATTTATGTCCCAAATTATGAATTCATCAAAATCTCCTCTTCTAAAGCACTTTTCGGGAATTTCTGGAACTACATTAGAATATTTACACAATCATTTAATAAATTTTAGAATAATTTTGCCAATTAAATTCATTAATTAAATTTGAATTTATAGGGATTTTGTGTAATATATATAACTCCACTGAAATATTTTATTAACAATATTTTTTTTGCATTTTGTAGAGTTAGATAATGTAGAAATTTAATGTTCTTACAGCAGAACTATTTACGAACTGAACCCCCCCCCCCCTCCCCAATCTTTCAACATTAAGGAAGCTGAAAAGATGAAAAGGCAAAATAAATCATCCTTTTAAAAATATTTTATTTTGTGTAATCAATAATGCTTTTGGAACAAATTAACCCATTATTGCGCAGCTTTACATATATGCAAACAATACTGCTTTGAATTTAATAGATTTTTTTATTCGCATATACCTAATTCACACCAGAATATTAAAATAGCAATCTTTGCTTTAATTAGAAAAACAGAAATTCCCTATTTAAATAAAGTGAAATTAACCATTGAAACTTTTTGATGTAAAGTCAGATTCTCTGAACTACGTAACTTCTAGAACGTATTCTATTATATGAATTAGAGGGTTAAATCTTAATTTTATAAAATAAATAAATGTACAAAATAAGGTATTTGGAGATATACTTTGTAAAGTATTTACTAATTTGCATTAACAACCACACGACAGTAGTTTTTGCTTGTATTGCACATGTGCAACAGAAGAAAAAATTAATGTATTATATGAAAAATAGATCTCTGATTTTTTTCATTATTTTTCCTGTCTTATAAACATTTCAGAGTATCATATATAATTTTTTCGAAACAAAATAAAAAATCGCGCATTTAAGGGTTAAAGTAAAGTATCTAGAACTCATTTTAAACTGTATTACTACAAATTAAATTATTTAAACGAAATCTATAACAAGTTATTTTAATGGTACTTTAATGTAACGCCGGGGCATAAAGGGTTAAATGAGTAATCAATTATTTAAGGTGTTTCTGGTTCAAACTTTGTTTGTATGTCGGCATTATATTGGGTCGTTCGGAAAGTCGTGTCCGTTTCGGAAAATCCATTCGTACCGGAAAATTCTACCCGGTAATTATTAGACATTAAATATCAGAATCAATGTCTAATAATTAAATGATAGAATTTTGTGGTACGAATTGTTCTTCCCAAACGGACACGACTATCCGAACGATCCAATATTACAACATGGCGGATTTTTAAACAATGATTTCATATTTTGTTTATATCCAATGACACTAATTAAAAATTCCCTGTAAACGATCTTTCTCGTCAAAGAACGAACTCAAAACGAGTGAGACCAATTTGTTTATTTTTTTTAATCTGATGCATGTGCCTTAAAATAACAACAAAAAAGCATTAGCCTAATATTACTATCCCAATAATCACGTTTTTAGAGGTGAGTCACTATAGATTTAAGTGTGCGATATCTCTTACTTCATATCTCTGTGACATTCATTGAAATGAAATAAAATTTCCAATGATAATCGAATCAATTTACTAATTAAAGATCCTAAAATAAAAGAAAAGTGTTTAGAAAAACTGATGGCATTGAGCTCACAAGTTATCCACACTAATTGTATATTATATTCTTATTTCGAAGAATAATGCCCCTGTAAAAATTAAGAAACCGTCAAAACAAAAATCCCACTTACCTAAATTAAGTGGGGTGTGTTAACTACCCCCCCCCCCTTTATACTTAACCAATGAACCTCCAAATCTAACTAAGGAAGCGCCTTATGCTATATGACAAACATGGATAATGCTATATGACAAACCCATTTATGTAAATTAAGGGGGTGGATTAGCTCCCCGTTCTCCCCCTTTATACTTAACCAATGAACCTCCAAATCTAATCAGGGATGCGCCTTATAAGAATAAACCGGCATACCATACTTGAGGCAAATCGAATAAGTTTGCAGGAGAAACCCATTTACAGTGGTACCTCAATCCATCGATTTTCAAGGGGTGCGTGAAACAAAAAAAAAAAAAAAAAAAAAAAAAAAAAAACGATGAATGCGGGTTAACCCATTAAAGACGGGATTATTTTTTCCTTTTAAATACAAAATATACATTTCGTACCACTTTATTAGTAAAGCAATATTTATCTTATTTTACCGCATAGTTTCTGTCATTATAGAAGGTGCAAATTTTTGTAATGCAATATTTTTTATTTTGTTTCGAAAAAATTATATATGATTCCCTGAAAGGTTTATTACACAGGAAAGATAACACAGGCCTGCGATGAAAAAAATACAAAGATATTGATGGCTGAACTTCGTGTATTTGTTGGTGCTAGTTAACACTAGAACGCCGAGCAGGTGTCAATTCGACACCGATCCATGGACTAATTGTTGATTCGAACCAGAAATTTCTTCATAAAATATGTTAAATAAAAATTACACTGAAATAACTTAAACAATTAACTTAAATAAGTTTTCTGGTTTGAAATATTTTTACAAAACTTACGTAAAATTTCCCGGCGTTTTAGTGTTAAAAAACAAATAATGAAAAAATTCTATCACATCACATTTTCTTGAAAAATATTGGGTCGATTGGAAAGTCGTGTCGTGTAGGAAAAATCAATTCGTACCGGTGAATTCTGCCAGATAATTATTAGAGATTTGATATCGGAATCAATGTCTAATAATTAAATGATAGAATTTTCCGATACGAATTGATTTTCCCAACACGACAAAACTTTCCGATCGATCCAGTTGTTTTAAACCGTTTAAACCTATAACAAAATAATTGATTACTGAAAAATCAATTTGCCTCACCGAGTATCGATTTTTCTTTTTTTTTTTTTTTTTTTTTTTTTTTACATAGATTAACATGTATAAAATCACAGTTGCCAGATAGTACATGCAAAATTGTCCGAGAGAATTCCATTTCAAATGGGATTTTAGCAAAAATACCGATATCGATGTTACAAAAAATTCTGATGTGATGGGGGAAAATGAAGGTCATTTTCGAAATCAGCCCACAAAATAACATAATAAACGGTCAAGTGCGAGTATTACTCGCGCACAGAGGGTTCCGTACAATAATATATGAATTAGTAAGTGTATTTAAAAAGAAATACTGTTGCTAATAGAATACTAAGACTTTGTAAAGACTATACAACTTAGTGTTGGGTATAGCTGTATAGTATACAGGGTGCAAAGGAAAGTCCCTTTAACCTGAAAATACTTGCGAACGGAGATAGCTACAGCTATACAAGTAAACGATACAGTAAAGCGACTACGCCCGAACTAATGAAAATGAAAGCAGCATCCCTAGTGGCGAAATTTGGAAGATAGCCATTGCAAATCGAAAACGAAAAGAGGTAGCTCAAATTTTCCAATTAGAAAGTTTTAGAGCATCAATTTATTAGTAGGAAACAATACTTGGTTCACACGGATAAGATAAATCGTCGCCTGCATACACAAAAATGTCCGAAATCGATGAGCGACGACTTTACTTTGCCTATTCACATTCCGGAAATGTAGCAGTGCACATTTGCAGATTGTGACGTTGTACTGTGCTGTAATGACTGTAAAGATTTAATTTCCAATGCATTTAAAATTTTAGAATAACCCTTTCAGGGCCAGAAGAATTCTGTTCGTAAACTGATGAAATAATTGACTAACACCAGAATATTCAAACGAATTTCTCAGAAAACAAAAACACGCTAATTTGCACTTTGATTACAAAAGCAAAATTTTATTAAAATATTCTTGGTGCCATTTGTCAGTTTTGGAATTAAAATTAGGTGGCTAGACCGTCTAGCCACCGTCCTTGAAAGGGTTAAATCTATGTCATCGTATTGAAGAGGCTTGCAATAGACGTTCCATGATGAGAAATGTGCATGCAGAATTACTCTCACGAAAACAATCATGTATCGTGAGCAATGGCGAACTTTTTGAACATACTGAATGTTAACTTTTTATCACTGTGAGACAGTTTGTCTTTTTTTTTGTGTGTGTGATGTTATCAAAATGTATTGAGATAAGTACGTATTTATAACATAAATTGTGGGTATTTCTTCATACTTCTGACTATTCCATTCAAACGTTAACACAAAATGGAGTGCATCCCTTCCGGACCTTTTTGAGTAAACATGCGAAGATGTATCTTATCCATGTAAATCAAATGTCGTATTCTACTAAGTAATTGATGCTCTAAAACTTTTTAACCTGGAAGTTTTCCTCTATCTCTTTTCGTTTTCTATTTGCAGTGGCTGTATTCAAAATTTCGCCATCAGGGGGCGCTGCTGTTGTTTTCCTTAAATCGGACGTAGTCGCTTTACCATACCGTTATCTCACTTGCATAGCTGTGGCTCTCTCCGTTCACAAGTATTTTCAAGTTAAAGGGACTTTCTTTTGCACCCTCTATACTAGAGTATAAATGGATATACCATGAAAGTTTAAAGATATGTGGAACCTAAATAATAGCAAATATAACTAATCTGTATATTTGCTATTCCATATAGGTTTTTAGTGAACATTTAAAGACATAGTAGGTGTATTGAGAGAGCCACTCAATGGAAACTAGTCGCGAATCCCATAGTATTTATGTGATTAATTCTCATTAAATTAGTCTGTTTTTAACAATTTGAAGTTTATTGCTTTTATACTGCTACCGGGCATTGCATTATATAAATATATACTTAAAATTTGTTATTTAGGCTTCAAAAGCCGGTGGAGCATAGAGTACGCCGTCCCTGTCATTATGTATGTCCAAACCGTCTGTATCTTTAAGGGTTAATATCTCGGCTAATTACCGACGATTTTTTCCAAAATTCATGATCAACAATGCTTTTATACTTCTGCTACGATAGGTACCTCCAACTCTGCTCAACACTTTTGCTGAAGCTCGTAAATCAAAATTTGAATGTAACGGAAAAATGCGATTTTCTCAAAAAACTATGTGACCTAGGGTAATCGCTATAATTTTCCTGCAAGGTTTAAATTAATGTCTACTACGTCTAATTTTTTCATAATTCTAGTTTCAATAGATTCGGAATTAGATGGGGGGTAACATATTTTTGCGCTACATTTTCCACCGTAACTTTGAAAATATAATACCTAAAATTAAATGAAATATATATTTGATTTCAGCGTTACGAACGCTTTCACACCATACCCCACACGATATACAAAGAAAAGATTTTTTTTTTCAAGTAACTTAATTAGCCCCTCTATATTTTTCATAAATATATTTATGAATATTTATTAATCTGTAAATATGTGGGTCAATAATCTTTATTACTTCCTCCAATTTGAACTTTATACGTTGCATAGTTTACGAGTAAAAGGGCTGTGACAGACAGACACAGGAGTGATCTTATAATGGTTCCGTTTTTACTTTTTAAGTACGGAACCCTAAAAATCAGCGAAAACTTCTCTTGTATTTTTCAAAAACTTCAATTTCGCAGGCCTGTGTAATGAAAAAAAAATCACAGATGCATTTTTCATATAATACGTCAATATTTTCTTCTGTTGCACATCTGCAATATAAGTAAAAACTACTGTTGTGTAGCTGTTTTAGGCTAAAATAATGCAAATTAGTAAACATTTTAATAAGTAAGTCTCCAAATACCTTATTTTTTATAATTACTTATGTTATAAAACTTAACTTTTAACCGTTTTATTCTCAGGATAGAATAAATTCTAGAAATTACCTAGTCCAGAGAATCTGACTTCACACCAGAAAGTTTCAATTGTTTTCAAAGTTTCGCTTTATTTAAAAACGGAATGTCTGTTATTAATTAAGGCAAATATCACTATTTTGATTTTCTGGTGTGAATTAGGTATAAACGATAAAAAAAATCTATTAAATTCTAAACGCTGTTGTTTGTATATGCAGAGGTGCCAAGTTCCCACTAATATTCCGTAATACGTGGATTAGTTTGACCCAGTTTAACAACGTTTGGAACCAGAAAATTTATTTCATGAATTTCTATTTATATAATTCCAGTTTTCTATGTGGAACTTATTTAATTTCATCTGTGAAAAAAGATTCTGGTGCGAAATGTATTAAACCTGGGTTAAATTAACCCACATATTGCGGAGGATTAGTGGCAACTTGGCACCTCTGTATATGAGACATTCTCTAAAAAGTGGCAATTTTATGTCCCAGGGGTCTTGAAGACATATTTTTAAAATCACAAAAAGAAAAAGTGATTTAAACTATCAATATTAATCAGTTATACATATAAACTCTAATTATTTGCTTATTGAAATGCAAATTTGATAAATTTAATGTATTTTTAATGCAAATGTCATTCCCTCGCTATGTCCCCATTTACATATGTAGGAAAGAAAATGCTTTCTCTGCCATTGCAGCACGTATAGTTATAATTATTTTCTTTTCTAAATCCATTAAACACACTTAAATACATATTTACTCATTCAATTATATTTATATTTTATATAATGAATGAATTAAGGTACTTTTTAATGATGTCCCTAGCATTTGTCGTCATTCCCTCACATAACTTTAAATTTGCAATTATTTACTTAGTAGAAGGCAGCACAAGCTTTATATATGTCTAGGACAGTTTGTACAAGAGTAAAGTGAATTATCCATCTTATTGTTTGCTCAAAAATGTTCTTGAATAGTTAGTATATGGCTTTGAAGTAGTAGATTAGTGTAAGTATTTTTATTACGCGTCATTCCCTTATCTATTATAAATTTAATAAAAAAACTAATGAAATGTCTTTTTATGTTGTTCTATTATTAGAAATGTGTTTAAAAAAATATTTAGTAACTGAAAATACACATAAGACTAATCCCTTTTGTATGACATGGTTTCAGAAGTATTTCGTCTTTCCCTCACAATCATTCCCTCATAATTTTAATATGAGGGAATGATTTAAATTGTGAGGGAATGATCTGAAAACATTTATATATGTACTAAACAGTAAAATAACAAAATCTAATGAAATAAAATGCACATTAAAACACTCATAAGACTTTAGATTACCGTAAGTAAAGGTAATACATTTTTCAAAAAAAAAATTTTACTAATTCAAATAAACATTAACTCTTCTAAATGTTATTGGTATATCTTTATTCTTTCAATTGCCATAGAGTAAAAAGAAATTTTATTTATTGACAGTATGACTTCTAATTATAATTTCTTTTTCTTTTTTAACTCTTTCAATTGCGGTGGCATGTTTATGAAACCACTTAATTTTAATTCCCAAGCGCCACAGTGGCACCAGTCTTTTTATAATTTTTTATCTATTTAACATGTATGTGTAATATAGCATTTTTCTTATTTACAAATAAATCTACTCTTAAATTTCAGTGCCAATCATTTATTTGAACATTTTAGCGATGGAAGTGCTTTGAAATTAAAATATCAGAAGAACTATGAGATACAGTTTGGTTCATATTATTTTTTTTTTGATAAATATAGCAATAAGGTACTTGTAGGCTAAATTTTGAGATTTTTGAGGCAATATTATTGGGTCGCAATTTTTTTTTAAACAGCCACTTTCCAGAGAATGACCTATATATGCAAAGCTGCGCCCTAAAGGGTTAACGTGAAAACACGACAAAAATGTTTATGCATTACTAATACAGTAAAACCTCGTTACAACAATATTTTAGGGACCAAATAAATATATTGTTGTAGAGGGGTTTATTGCTCCATCGAGGGCCTACATATTTTGTGCATTTAATAAGGTTATTTATTAATTTTAAGGTATACACAGGGATGAGATTTCCGCTTTTTTGCGCACCAGTATTTTCTTAGGGAAAATCATGTTCTCTTAAAACACAAAAAAGTTCCGATTAAATGAAATAACATTTTCTCTAACAAAATACTGGTGTCCAAAAAAGCGGAAATCTCATCCCTGGGTATACACCACTTCAAAAATTTATATTTAGAAGAAATTAATTATCAGAATGTTAATAGTAATGGTTAAACACTGCAAAAAATTTAAATAAATACAGAAAATAATCACAGAAATATTCGCATACCTGAAAACCATTGTTATTGAAAATAGCCCAAAATTTTAGTTTGTTTATTATTTTTTTTAACTGTTAAGTCAATCAACAAGGTATGCATTGAGTCTATTGCACAAAAATGATCTTCATTTGTCGACGAAAGACTTGAAAAATATGTCCGTAAAACTTCACAGATTGAAGAGCTCCCTGGGATGAAAATAAGGATTTTGATGGACCTGTATCATCCCCCTCCTCCTCCTCTTCATCCTTATTTTTTATCTCATCAGTAATTTCAGAGAAAATATCTTCATCAGTAACTCCTGCGAAAACCATAATGTCGTCATCTGCTGCTAAATAGTCTTCCACGCTAATTCCAGACTTTTTGCCGCTTCTTTCATCAAGGTAGGATAGAGATTTTTGGAGGTACAAAACACATTCTTGATCATCTGAAGGATCACTGTCTATATAATTGTCATCACAATCAGATTTCTTATCTTCCATGACAAAAAGACCGCCCTTTTTCCAACAATTGCGAATGTTTTTTTCTGTTACTTCCCACCAACTACCAGCAATACTGTCGTACGCTCCTTTCACATTTACAGCTTTAAAAGGATCTACTTTATTTTTAATACTTACAAGTATCGATTCTACCAACCGTTTTCTGTAATATCCTTTAAAATACTTAATTATACCCATATCTAGAGGCTGCAAAATGGCAGTACAGTTGGCAGGAAAAAAAAACAATTTCGACATTTTCTAATTTTGGAAATGAGGCGTGACCACCGCAGTTATCTATCAACAAAACAATTTTTTCTTCCTGTTTTTCATTTCTTTATCTAACTTTTGTAACCATTCAGAAAAAATTTTAGAATTCATCAAAATCTTTTTATTGGCTTTATATTTCACAGGAAGACTTTTCATGTTCTTAAAGCATCTTGGCTTCAATGAATGACCAATAACGAGAGGTTGGATTTTATGTGTGTCTGTGAATAAACTTTGTCACATATTTATTCGTTGAAACCTCGAAAACGAAATCCAAAGGAGCCGACAAACATTCCGGTTTATACAGGTTTCTGTATTTGCAGGTATAATGGACTATACCTCACGAATGGCACTGCTTTGTGGGGAAAAACCCTCCGCAAAAGACTGTTTATTGGACGAAGAGGGAGGAGTGATAAAATGTTCTCCACGCCAACTGGTGTTTTTCTTCAGTTTAACCTCGGCTGACGTCACATGGGTAAGGTCCATTGTTGGTATTTTTTCTGTTAGGAACATGTAACTTTTCATTAGAGACGGAATTCCGTTGTAGGCAGATTTCATTTTCACAGACTTTAATTGTAGTAATTACAAATGGGACGTTTAAAGTCATAGTGATACGAATCACATTGTCTTAAGAAACTACACTAGTCGCATGAAGAAACTCGAAAGCTAATTTTAAAACTATGAGAGCATTCTTTTCAGAATTCTCGCTTGCATTTTAATATTTTTAAATCATTTTTTTTTTCTGTTTGAGATAGTGGACGTTGATCTCTAACCAAGTTATTGTTCACTTTTCTGATGGTTCTTGGTTGTAGCTTTTTCTTTTATAAAGTTACTTTCACTTTCGGAATCGGTTCCGAAAGTGAAAGTAGCCTCATTAAAAAAACTGCAACCAAAATCAAAAACGTACAAATGAACAACGTTAAAAATCAACCTCAGCTATCCTAAGGAAAAGATCATTAAATATTAAAATGCAAGCGAGAAATTTGAAAAAAAGTTCCCATAAATTTATCATTAGCTTGCGAGTTTCTTCGCGTGATTAGTTCAGGTTCTTAACCCTTTCGGGACAGGTGATGCATACTTTTAGGCATGGTCAAAACATGCATGTGGAATATGTTTTTGGCACCATTAATAAATAAATGTAATTTTTGTCTTTTTTAAATATAATACTTTTTTTCGTATTTCACAAGTAAAGTGAACTGTTTCAAAAAAGCGGTGCGCCAAAAATAATTTGTGTAAGCGATGCCGTCTTGAAAGGGTTAGAACTCAAAAACCAATCTGCAATTAGCGCCCTGTTCGTTCTCCGTTCTAGCGCCCGGCCACATGCCCCCTCTGCCGCCCTTTAGTTTCGGCCCTGGCTTTAGGTAGTCTCCACGTGTTTTGAAATCTGCACAACAGTCATTCTTGCATTAAAGGGATACGTTTAAAATCAACAGTGAGTCTTCTGTTTTTAAAACAGTCGAAAAAAAATGGCAAAAGATAGATTTATTTTTCAACATTTGAAAATCAAAATATTGTTATAAAGGGAGAAAATAACGGTGAAATTTGAAAAAAAATTGTTTTACAGAGGTTTATTGCTCTAGAGAATATCGCAATATTGAGGGAAGGTTTACTTTAGTTTATATGCAAATTCGTCGGGACCACGAAATATTATTGCAGTAGAGGGAGTTATTGTTGTATCGGATATCGTTGTAGCGAGAGTTTACTGTATATGCAATTTGTGCAGTATACTAATTAATACTAATTTGTTACTTACCAAACTGCAGAAGAAATGTTGGGTTTTTCGTTCATTTTTTAAATTAATGGATTTTCATGATGTACAACATTTTTCTGGTCAATTTTTGTAATTTCATGTGCATATATAAAAGTTCGTACAGTTTTAAATACCGTAATTGCATCAGACAGACATGGCACTGGTGTAGACTTAGCTTCATCGGCATGAACATTGTCCAATGCTTCTTCGCCATTACTTTCATTTTTTGCATAATCACACATTTCTTCTGTGGCTTAGGACACTACATGTCGCAACATCTTGATCAATGGAAATATAATAACTAAATTTCACACCAAATACATCCTCTGCTTTACGCAACCACTCTTCATCTGCATTATCGTAACCATCATCATTATTTTCGTACCCTTATGTTGAGCATTCATCATCAATTTTCGTAGAAAACCTTATTTCACGAAACAATTCTGGATGACTGAAAGATGTTACTTCATGCTATGCTGAAAGTACAAAATGAATAGCATGCATAAGGTCTATTTTTGGATTAAGTTCTTTTTCTTATTTCATGAAACAAAGATCTTAACGCTAGCTTTCTCCTCAAAATTGCTTTAACCTTCCGTCTACCAGACGGGTCCATTGGACCCGACATGTACATTCAAAATATTTATTCAAACCAGAAATTTCTTCAAAACAAACTAAATGTATAAATCAGACAATAATAAGTTAAATAAACAAATTAAATAGTTTTAAGTAAAAATTCTGGTGTAGAATGTTTTTATAAAACTTGAGTAAAATTTCCGGTAGTTCTAGGGTTAAACAGTTGATTATCCCGGCATCAAGAGGTTGTGCGACAGATGTACAATTAGCTGAGAAAAAACTGAATTTTATATTTTTCAAAGGCGACGTATGTGGTGAATGAAACAATTGTCAGTCAATAGAATGATTTTCTTTTTTGATTTTTGAAGTTTTCCGATTGATCTATCAAAGCCATGGCGAAATTTTGTAAAAAGATCATTTTTCATCCATGCTTTGGCATTCGAATGGGAGACTACTGGTAGTTTCTTTACATTCTTGAAGCATCAAGGTCTAGCAGATTTACCAATAACGAGGGGTACATGTTTATTAGAACCGTCCTTATTTGTGCATAGTAGCACTGTAAGTCTTTCTTCGGAATGTTTACCACCATGACAAGACTCTATTTTGAACGCTAGCGTTTTCTCTGCCAAGAATTTATAAAACAGGCTGTTTCGTCTGCACTATAGATGTCACAATCCTTGTATCCGTTTAGTAACTTCAGAATTTTTCCGAACCACATTTCTATGGCGTCAGCATTTACTACTGCACCACTTTCGCCGCATAATTTCCTGAATATCAATCCATTGCGAATTTTAAAACGTGAATCCACCCTTTTGATGCATAAAATGTATCCATGCCATATGAGGCAACTATTTCAAGTGCCTTCGCTCGAAGAATATTCCCATTGACAGGAATATTTGACGCACGAGACAGCTCGTACCAAGAGGAGAGATGTGTTGCCAACTCACTCTAAGTAGATGCTTTGCTATTTTTTCTCTTTTTTGCAGAAGTTCCATACTTATATGCCTGCTTTCTAATTTCTTTCTTTTTCGAAATAATCGAATTCAGTGTTGAAGGCGGTATACCTAAACGCTTAGCGATGGTATTTTTTTTTTCACAAAAGGCTTTTTTCCACCTCAACTATGATGTGAAGCCTTTCTTCTAAGGTTCGGAATTTGTTTTACCATTCTTAGCACACAACAGATTAGCCAAGAAGGCGAATTAATGTTGCAGCTGGCCGAAGTGGATGCATCCATCCTCCCCTTTAGACAGAATCGAATACAAGAATACCTGTTCCGCACTTAGTTATTTACACGTACATACATGTCACAATATCAGTGCTAATCCCTGCCCCCCCCCCCCCAAAAAAAAAAAAATAAAAAAAATAAATAAATAAATTAAATAAAACAGCACAAATTAGTTATTTTAGGGTAAAAGAAGCAATTCCAGTTGTATGTCATATGGATCCGCTTGACCTTATATTTCAATTCGGTTAGGAGAAAAAAATTACAATGATGAATGCGGGTAAGCGACTTTTTTAAGAACGATACATGCGGGTTTCGTTAACATTATTTAAACATAATTTGTGCAGGGACAATAAAGAAAACGATCAATGCGGGAAAACGATGGATGCGGGAACGATAGATCGGGGTTTCAGTGTATTTAAATTAAGGTGGGGGGATTAGCACCCATTCCGCACTTATACTTAACCAATGAACTTCCAAATATAATCAGGGAAGCGCCTTATCAGAATAAACCGGTATAGCAAATTTGAAGCAAATCGGATGTTTCTACATGAAAAACCCCTTTTATCTAATTTAAGGGAGATTAGCCCCTGTTCCCCCTCTCTATACTTAATCAATGAACCCTTCAAAATAACCAGTAAAGCGCCTTATCAGAATTAACCTAAATCCAAATCTTGAAGAAAATCGGAAAATTTCTATTAATAGTTATCGCGTTACATACATACATACGTACATACCGGGTGTCCCAAAAATGACTAATGGATTTTAAAATTCAATAACTTCCAAACGGTGACAGATATTTAAAAAAAATTCTTGTAGGAGGGTTATGCATGATGTCAGGAGTTTTTGTACTGTAATTCTTGATTTTAATTCGAATTTCAAATAATAGATGTCGCTGAGATCAATAGGCGCTAAGTCCAGACCCGATTTTTGGTACTTCGGGATCAATTCAATACATTTTAATCGCCATTTTCCGCATAGAAGAAAACAGAGGCCGAAAAATAAAGCCTGGATTCAGCGGTTATTCCTTGCAGCGCTATCTATCGATGCTATTTGTAACTACATTTGAGAATCGCAACATAAAAACTCCTGACATCTTATATAACACTCCTGCAAGAATTTTTTTAATATCTGTCACCGTTTGCAAGTTATGGAATTTTAAAATGCATCAGTCATTTTTGGGACACCCGGTACATACATACGTACGTACATACATACAGAACATGCGGGCGCATTAGCTCTCAGGCTTTGATAGCCTGTGAGCTAAAAAGTAATTATTTGGCAATTAAAAACCTATCAATAAATATTATCGGGAATTTACGCATCAGAAACTGTTTCAAGCAAAATTATTTAAAAGACCAGTGGCGGAGGGAAGAGGGAGGCTGGATCATTTTACTACCATCATTATTACATACAAAATTTGGCTTTATACAATCATTGAACATTGTATGATTAAAGAAAACAAAATTTCCTATAAAAAATAACAATGAAACAGAAAAGAAATGCGAAGGAAATCATTATTACACTACATTTTATTAATTACCTTTTAAAGCAAATGAAAACAATGGATAACTACACAGACGAAAAGTAAACAAGAGGTTTTCTCCAACACCCAGTGTGCTGATGGTACTTATAAGTACCACCGACTAATTCAACTGTTAAATCAAATACATACACCGTTCACCTAAAATAGCTAGTCAAACTCTATTCTCAGATCATAATGAACGCATAAAAAATAATAAACACTTATATTATATCATTTACTGTGCTTGCAGCAATAAAAAGACGAGCATGGCAATCTGTACAAAATGTCGGTAAAATCACATCGAGTCTTTCAAATATAGCCTTCTTCCTCGCTAAAATAACAAACCTAGAACTACTGCTGCCATGTATCCGAATAAAGCGGGGTTAAAAGAGTGTTATTGCAAAGTACTTTTAGAATATTACTAAAATTCACTGAATTCACTAAATTCACTAAAATAAAATTCACTAATATTAATCACTAAAATTTACTATAATTAAGTGAATATCAGTAATTCTTGCCACGGGATGGAAGTTTAACCCTAGAACTACCGAAAATTTTACTCAAGTTTTATAAAAACATTCTACACCAGAATTTTTACTTAAAACTATTTAATTTGTTTATTTAACTTATTATTGTCTGATTTATAAATTTAGTTTGTTTTGAAGAAATTTCTGGTTTGAATAAATATTTTGAATGTACATGTCGGGTCCATTGGACCCTTCTGGTAGACAGAGGGTTAAATTGAGTGGTACTTATAAGTACCGTCAGTAGATAAAGTGTTAAATCGCAGTGTGTATTCTGGAAATGAAGAGTATTCTTTGCGAATGAGCAAGATGTTGCTTTTGTAAGAAAATGGCATAATGTTCCTCAAACAAAGCTTAAAACATGGTCGCTTCATACAATGTGTTTGAAGTTGTAAGAAAAAACGGACGAACAAAATGACATTGGTGTCCATATCTCTTTTGTTTTCGGACAAAAGAACGTTTCATTTGTTCACGGTAGAATTTCCGTTTATTTCTAACAAATTAATTCAATCATTTAGGAAGTTATTAAACTTTATTGAAACATAGCTGTAATATTATGGGATAAAAATATCCTCAACAATGCAACCTGACATACGCAAGAGTTTTATTTATCCTTAAATGCATTATTTTTTATTTTGTTTCGAAAACATTGTGTATGATTCTCTGAAAGGTTTATTACACGGGAAAAATAATGAAAAAAATCAGAGATACATTTTTCGTATAGTACATCAACCGTTTCTTATGTTGTAGATCTGCAACACAAGTAAAAACAAAAATATTGCAATTTAGTAAATATTTTAATAAGCATGAATCTAAAAACCTTACTTTATATAATTTTTAATTTGCAAAACTTAACCCTTAAACCTCTCGCTCGGCAACCCGAGAGTTTCTCGGGCAAGGTAACAGTATCAAAATTTGCGCAAACCGATATTTCATCGGGGATGTATTTTTCCGTCTAATTAACTCTCCTTGATCATTCCCACCAGTTATTTTTTTTCTAAATCTTGCTTTATGTAATCGGAGAAATTTCCCAATTGAATCAGACGAAAATTTTTCTTTTGAAAAATCGGTGGCAAAAGATTAAAAATTCTTAAAAGACGCTCGTCGCGGAGGAGTTTAATACGCAATTTTTGAAGCTATTTTGATAAAACAAGTACACAGCGAGAGGGTTAAATGCATTTTACGGAAGTATGGAATTACGGAATTTAAAAGTTTTACGGAATTATGTTTATCACACTTACATTAAAAATTTTTAACATTATGCTTTTGTATTTTTTATAGGATTAATATTTCTTTACAAATATCTTGGTTGCTAAGAATCAAATAAAAAGTAATGTAGATATGCATCACAAGGAATTTAACCCCTTATTCTCGCTACCGTGATATTCACGGGCTGTGACTTTTATTGAGTTTATTCAGATTTGTTTGATTCCCACCAATTTTATAGAATAGGGTAATTGCTTCTATTATGTTATCATTTTTGCCTGTCATTAAATAACGTGAACATTTCTTCTTTAACCTCTTAAAAGTGACGTTTGTTTTCTTACAAAAAAATTAAAAATGGGGCTGGACACCACTTTATCCATACTAAAATATTTACCTTACTTAATCGAAAAATATCTGAC
This sequence comes from Maratus speciosus, assembly GCA_963932465.1. Taxonomy (NCBI): domain Eukaryota; kingdom Metazoa; phylum Arthropoda; class Arachnida; order Araneae; family Salticidae; genus Maratus; species Maratus speciosus. Next base: position 31,580,305 of record OZ010787.1, on the reverse strand, counting down.
AATCAATAAAGATAAATTTACAGTTACAAATTAGTGATATCAAAATGCTTTTCATAACGAAGCAAGCAAAGTGTTCTTGCCCGACTCCAGTTCGGGCCACATTGTTAAGGGGCTAATGAAAGTTGTGTCAATAAGCAATTTGAATTGTTAATCCGTAATTTAATGGGACCGTTAAAATGTTAAGGGTTAATAACAAACACTTTCAGTTGAAACTGGCGCACAATTCTACACTATGACGCAAAAGTTTAGACAATGACGTCATTCAGCTTTAAAATGTAGAATTATGACGTCAGAATTACAAAAACCTGTAAATATATTCAAAAACTGATTTAAAATGCTATGTACAAAAGACAGTCGTTTTATTTGCTATAATACTAATTTTTTTCATAAAAATTCAAATGTGCTTGTCGCAAAAGTTTAGACACTATTCTAAATTTCTTTGAATATTCGCTAGCATATGCAAATTTAGAATCGATGATGTCACAAATTTGGAGTACTTAAGTTCTGCAAACGATTGCGCTTCATAGTCGACATGCCGAGAGCTAAAGAAATTCAAGTGAATGAGGTTTCAAGGATTTGGCAGTTGAAAGGTGAAGGGAAGAGCGTTTCTGAAATTTCTGCTATTATTAATAGGTCAAAAAAATCTATTTATCGAGTTTTATCGAGTGGTTCCGAATATAAAGCAAAATGTCGGTCTGGGAGGCCACGTGTGACAAATGTACGAGAGGATCGCCTGATACAAAGACTAGCGAGTACTCAACAAATGAGCGTACGTGGAGTTCAAAGCTCATCGGGACTCTCTGTATCAAAGGATACGATTCGTAGACGAATTTTGGAAAAAGGAACAATCGTTTATAGCAAAATGCAGAAGAAACCAGCTCTGAAACCACATCATAAGTTACAAAGACTTATGTGGGCTCGAAAGCATATGTCATATGGAGAGAAATGGCAGTCAGTCATATTTAGCGATGAAAAAAAGTGAATCTGGATGGTCCAGATGGTTGTTTATCGTATTGGCATGACTTGCGGAAGGAACCTCGACGTTTTTTTAGTCGCAGACAAGGAGGGGGCTCGGTGATGGTTTGGGCAGCCTTTTGCTATAATGGACAAGTATCTCTGACCTTCACCAGTGGTCGTCAAACTTCACAGCATTATACACAGACATTAGAAGAAAACCTACTGCCATTTGCTGAGCTTCTAGGGGGTCCTCAGTGGGAATTTCACCAAGACAATGCTTCAATTCACACTGCAAAACATTCAAAATCTTGGTTTAATTCCCATAATATAAGAGTTCTCGACTGGCCAGCATGTAGCCCAGATCTTAACCCTATAGAAAACCTTTGGAGCATCATGTGTCGCAAAGTTTATAGCAACGCTAGACAATACTCTTCTGAAAAGGAACTTAAGACATCTATTGAGAATGCATGGTACGATATCGATCCACAAACTATGCAAGATTTAGTTTCTTCCATGCAATCTCGTGTATATGACGTAATACATAAGCATGGATGCGCAACCAGGTTTTAAAAATTGTTTATTTCGATTTTATTTAATTTGTGTCTAAACTTTTGAGACAGCAGTTTATTTTTGTTACCATTTAATTTATTGCAATATGCACAATTCCACTTTTCTTTGTTATAAATATTGTTTATATGTACAGCACATTAATTTCAAGCAGTGATTTGAAAATTGAATAAATATTTTTCAAAGTATGTAAGAATTTCTTCATTGTCTAAACTTTTGCGTCATAGTGTATAATACTTGAAGGATACACGAGCATAATTTAACTCGTATTCGGAAAATAGGAACTTAAATATCTATAAAGTTCAAACCTAATAAACTTTAAAGGTTTAAAGAAATGGAGTAAAATGTTATATATATAACCCAATTGGTTCCTGATATACAAGATATTTGAAGAAGAAATATAGCCTTTTTCTAATTTACAAATAAAAAGTTTGACAAATTCCGGTGCACATAATTTAGTTCAACACTTTTGAATTGAAAATGCTTTGCACCTGAAAAGGTTAAAAAAAAACTACTTTTCTTTGGGGTTTTGATCTTGTTAGCAGTCCTTTAGCTATGGAATGTCTATATAACAGGGCCAACGTATTCACTCGCATCTCCACATATGCAATATATGAATTTACATATACCCTTTCTAGCATAGCAAAAACGAGCCGGTGCCACAACTTTTCAATTTCCTATAAGGAATAAGAATGAAACAGAAATAAATACCAGGGAAATCATTAATACACTACATTTTAAAGCAGATGTAAACGATGGATAAGTATACAGACGAAAAGTAAACAAGAATTTTTATCCAACAACCGGTGTACTGACGGTACTTATATGTACCACCAACTAATTCATCTGTTAAATCAAATACATACACCGTTCATCTAAAATAGCTAGTCAAACTGTATTCTAAGTTCATAATGAACACATAAAAAAAAAATCCAACACTTATCTTATATCCTTTACTGTGTTTGCAGCAATAAAAAGACGAGCGTGACAATCTGTACAAAATGTCGGCACAAAACCCATCGTCTGTGTCAAAGATAGCCTCCTTCCTCGCTAAAATAACAAACCTAGAACTACTGCTGCCATGTATCCGGATAAAGTGGAGTTAAAAGAGTGTTTTTGCAAAGTACCATTAGAATATTAGTAATATTCACTACGGGATGAAAGTTTAAAGTGAGTGGTACTTATAAGTACCGTCAGTAGATAAAGGGTTAACCATTTGAGGGATAAGTGATTGTGTTCCTGTAATGTTGAATTCACACCGGAATCTTTGAAAATTTTTCGTCCAAAATACGGAAAATAAATTTTACTACTTTTTTCCACTAGAGTTATAAAAATAAAATTTTATAAATGTTTCAGTTGCAAATCTTGATTAAACTTAGGCGGGATATAATATATCCCACCGCCCCTCGAAGGATTAAAATGGCAATGAACCTAAATTATTAATGAATTTACAAAATTCATCTTAAAAAGTCTTACGAATAAGTATATTAATAATATCATGAATAAGTACAATATATTTCATAGTAACAAATTACTTTTTATTATGAGACTAAATAAATGTATTTCCTGGAAAAATGTTTCATATTGATCTACTTTAAACTGTACTTAAACAATAAATATATTTACGAGATATATTATTTAATATAAATTACTGCATTACGCTAAAGTAATTATTGTGCTGCTTATAATATATGAGTAACATTTATTAACGTTTCTACTTATATATTAATATGTCTTTCCTATAAAATTACCCATTCTTTTGTTTCTTAATTAGTATTATGGTTCAATATCTTTCTTAATGAAGTATATTCTTAATTCTTAAAAAGGATGTAATTATATTTCGCTTATTCTGGATATTCTAGATCATCCGTTGATCTAATTATCTTACATTATTAATTTCGCATATATACGGCTTTTAATATCCAACGTATACCTTTAGTAAACTTAATTAAATTTGCTTTAATCATAATCTAATGTATATAGTGCGCTCACGGTATTTTTTTTTAATTTCTGTAAGGCAACTATTCATATTTTTCTATGAATTACGTTGCTCTAGAAAAATATGCAGTTGATGCACTGAAAAAGCACAAATATTAGAATTTTGAAGCACGAATATTAGAATTAATAAAAGAATTAGAATAATAAAAGCACAAATATTAGAATTTTGAAGAAGAACATGTATTTTTAAAAATGCATTTCTAAGGAAACAGATGTCAAATTTGTGCACAAAATAAATAAGAGCACGGAAATTTACCAGTTGATGCAAATTTCAATGCATGCAAATTTTCAATGTTTTGCAAATTCATAAAAAAAAAAAATCCTTTTCTACATATTTATTCTTTTATGTTTGTATTGTAAATTTAAGATACATTTCTATTTGTAAAAGAAAAGTATATAACAAACACGTTCTGAACTAGACCAGTTTTTCTACTATTGTAATCGATATTTTACATTCATTATTATATAAAATCTTCTGAAATTTTCTGCCTAATTTAAGATCAATAAGACGTGTATGGAAGAAACATGGAAGAAAGCATATGTATTACATTACAAATATGTATGTCGGTGGAAAGAAAAATTATTACTATAATAAAATGTTTGCCCAGTTTTCTCTACTAGCGTAATTTAGACTTTAATTTGTTTGTCCAAAACTATGTTTATAGCCTCCTTTAATAAAATTATCAAAAAAGCCACAAAAAATTATAACATTAGAAATTCTAACTTGTCATACGTAGTTTTATATAATAATTACTTAATAACACCTTACAGTTTCACGAAATCAATAAGATGAAAAATTGTTTTAATAAATTAAGGATTACGTATAAAAAAAGAAATATACCCAAGATTAAGTAATTTTTTAAATCAGTTTAAAAATTCTTGAGATATGTAGACGGAATTAATACATATGGCGTCTTTAAAAATATAAATAATAATGAATGTTATAATAACTTCCTCGTGAATAATGTAAGTTGAATTTCAAAATGTTTTTAAATGGTTAAACAAGATTTTACTCTTGTTTAATTATTGTTTGATTTTTTTTTAATAAACAAAAAATAGCTTTTCTAGAAAATATGATATTTCATATTTAAAAATTGAATATCTTTTTCTATGTAGTAAGAAAGAAAAACGTTTTTCTTACATTTTATAAGAACAAAGAATGAAAATGAACTTAATACTACTTATTCATATATTCTATTATTTAAACATTGGCAGACACAGTCACAAAAAAATGTGTATTTTTCTATCACCATCTACTTAGAGCCAGTCTTATACTCTCAGACGACAAAAAAATCTGATACTAAAATAACACGAATTTTGATTGTTAAAGCAATTATATGTGAGATTTCCTATCTATTAGAGATTCTCTAAAATAACGAATACATAGGAATATAAGAAAAGTTATTTTGATTTGTTTGTTATTTTACGGTAAATTTACTTGTGATCATTAAGGGGATTTTGTTTTTAAACAGAAAAAAGAGAAATCTCGATCATTATTTTTCGGATTTAAATAAATTCTAGATCATTTGCTGATCCGTCAACAACTGAAAATAAACAGTAAGTAAGAGTCTGAAATGCCTCTTGTTTGATTTTTTTGGGCTAAAAATAAAAATAATTTAAAATAAAATCCATTAAAATATTTTCATAACAGAAAAGCATAAGTCAAATTCATAACAATGAGGATTTCTACAAGGTACCATACAGCATAGTTATTTAAGTATTGTATCTCGTTTTGGACTATATGTGTGAATGTATTTAATCCCTTCATTTTTGGACCTCTTAATCTTTATTCCGAAATGGCACATTGGCACCAGAATATTTACATGAAAATTTTCCTTTCATTAAGTACGTGAATAAAATCTTGTACTTATTTTGAATTAAATTTGTTTGTAAATGCTGGTGTAAGTCACTCATTTTAGCATTTTACGAAATAAAGTAGGTTGCCCCTGAAAGCGTTAAACTTGAAAATCTCTCTGTCTGAAGTTTGATTTAGATTATCTTTTAATATAAAAAGCTGCAAAAATCGAAAATTTTAACAACGTTTAGTTTTAAAGAACTTTTTTTATCATTAAAAATCCAACTATTAAGGATTTTTCAAAAATTATTAACAAACCGATGTAATATAGATGCTCTAAAAACAAGGCTCCCACTCCATCCTTTTTTCGAACACCACTTTTATTTTTAAAAAAATCTTCTTTATAAATTTCGTAGAAACATGGCGGGATAGGCGTTTTTCTTGCAATTGTTTCAGAAATCTACCACGAGTTTCTTTCTAAAAAATTACTGGTTTTCAAAAAAAGAAAAAAAAAAGGACCAGTGAGAGCCCTGTAAAAAGAATTCTCATTTCACATCCAACACAATTATTAAATGTTTATTGCACATGTCCTTAGTTATGTTATTAGCAATTATAAGGAATATACGGTTAAAAAAAATCATACAAATCAAAACTAGAACATAGAGACATTAAATAAGGGAAATACAATTTTTGGAAGTATGCTGCTGGCCGGAATTGAACACAAGTCAACATGTCCTTAATCAGGGTTCGTACTCATCAAGGTATTCAAGGGATTTTAAGTATTTTAGTACCAGAAATTTGGTAAGGTGCTGGTCGCTATATCTGAAGATAGATATCTTTTTTATTAAATAAGGAAAATATTACTTTACAAAAATTCTGGTAAAAGTTGCTTGAAAGTCTTTGAAGCGTAGGAACCCTGTTAACCCTTTCAGGGGAAAGTTACTTGTATTCGTAGAATGTTCAAATAATTTATTGACACCAGTGTTAACAAGATATTTTATTTGTAAACAAGTAAAAGTAAATTTTCGCGTACTTAATAAAGATGACATTTTCATTATAAAATTCCGGTGCCAATGTGGCAGTTTGGGATTAAAATTATGTGATGCTGTGTCGGCATCACCGCCCTTCAAGGGGCTAATGAGTGTTTTAAAGAGAGTGTCTTTGCGTGAGTATTGAAATCATATCTACTATATATTTTATTAAGGGACCACAAAAGATTTAGTCCAATACATTTTTCAAATCCTTCATATTAGACTATAATTTTCAGTACTCATTCAATCTCGTTAAACTAAGCAGCGTGGATGTGAGACTTTGATTTGAGACTGAGATTTGAGATAGATATCGGCAGTTAGTCTCACCTAGACACGGCGGATATTTCCTCTCTCTCAGACGTTTGCTCCCCTCTGGCTGTTGTAGCTTTTGTCTGGTTATAAATTTTGTCGTATAAATCTTTCAAGACTATTGTTATTTAACTTTTATATCAAGATAGCAGGACGTCGTAGCTGAAAAAATAGAAAAAATAATGCAATAAAATTATAAGTCTATACCCGTACGTAAAAAAAGAAAATCCCTGCCGGATTGTCCTACAGGCACAGGTAGATTTCGAAGTTAAGTACCAATTTCACCAACAAAAACTAAATTAAGATTAGAGATAAACCCAGTTTAACAATTTATTCTGGTCGCTTTTGTCAAGTTTTTAATTTAATTTTTCTGCAAGAGTGGATTTTATCAGAATCATGTTGATACAATTTATTTTTTCACCAACCCCTAATTTTTTTTTCATCACTTGAGAATTTTTAGTAATATCAATCATTGGTAGAGTTCATCTTATCAAAAACTTGTTACTACAAATGTTATAGATAATATTAAGAAGATTTATATAATAAATTTAAACCGTTTGGTAATTGTTTCATTAAATGTACCACACACTATATTTTAAATTCTGATGTTCTTTTTTATTGAGACACTTGCGTGTTTAATAATGCAACCCTATATACAGTATTGCTGCAGGTTGTCAAAAATTTTCATCACGGCAATGAAACTTTCTTATCGTCTAAATGGTGGTACGATAATCTTTTTCTTCAGCCCCTATTTTTTCAACCCTCAAGAATATTTTTAGTAATATCATCCATTAGTAGAATATTTCTTATCAAAAACTTGTTACTACAAATTTTATGATAACATTGAGAAGATTTATATAATAAATTTAAACCATTTGTGGATTGTTTCATTAAATGTACCAAACGCTAAAGTCTGACATTCTTTTTATTGAGACACGCGCGTTTACTGATGAAACCCTATATACAGTATCTCTGAGTGTTGCCAAAATTTTTCATCACGTCAGTGAAACTTTTTTATCGTCTTAGTGGTGGATTAATCGAGATCGGATTTTTTTTTCTTCTACAATAAAATTAAGAATATTCATAATAAATGTCACCGGATTTGATATCTTGAGAATTGACAAAATTATGATTTCTTTCTTCTTCAACACCGCCCCAGTTTATTGTTATCATTATTTTTTTTTTTTTTTGCTTTAACCCTTTCAGGGGTGGTGGTATGTTTATGAAACCACTTATTTTTAATTCCCAAAATCGACAATCACACCAGAATTTTGGTAAAATATTTTCCATTTAATAAGAAAGCGAAATATAGCATTTTTCTTATTTCCAATTAAATTAGATTGTAAGTTGCGGTGCCAATCATTTATTTCAACCTTTTAGCATTAAAAATGCATTGCCCTTGAAAGGGTTAGGAGTTTTTCTTATCAAAAACTTGTCAATATCAAAGATGTAGATTAAGAATATATGTAATAAGTTTAAGGAGATTTGATAATTGACGAATATTGAATTTGTGAATTGACGAAGTTATAAATTTTTACTTCTTCAACGCCCCCTCCCTTTTTTTTCACTTATTTATTTATTTATTTATTTTTCTGTAAGAGTTGGTCCAATGAATAACTTGTAAAAATAAATGTTGTTGGTAATAATGAGATGTATAATAAATTTAAGTGGATTTGATTTCTTGTGAATTGACGAAGTTATGATTTTTTTCATCTTAAATCCCTATTTTTTTCGTCCTTGACACCATTTTTAATTATATCAAAAATCAGTAATACATGAAATTTCGGTATTTTTTCTAGAAATAATAATAACTTCAAACTCATTCGGTACGTATCATAATTAAGATTTTATGGGCGTTTTTCTATTTTCACAAAACCTCTCCCCACTTTCGACCCCTTCGTCCTATTTTGCCCATTAACGACATTGATCTGCCCCTTGATTTTATGAATCAGTCTGGAAGTGATTTGTATAAAATTATGGCAGTTATGGTGTCCATAAGAAAGTGATATATTATATACACTGCTCAAAAAACTTAGGGGAGCAAGCAAAAAGTGAAGAGAACAGTGCAAGACAGCCATGTATGGGCATAAAATGAATAGTACACGTGTATCAATGCGCAATACAGAAAAAAAGACGCAAAAAAATTGTAAGGCAGCTTTTATTCTTTGAAATGATGAAAAGAGCATGAAAAGATGGTTTAGGGAAACAATTTGTTTGCATGTAAATGATAAAAAAAAGTATTGTTTAGAAATGATGCAAGATTTTTAATATGACGTGTGGACTCCTCAAACAACTAAGACTGCTGCACACCTGTTTTCCGTGGATGCGATAAGGTTATCGATAAGACTTTGGGGAATACTGTACCACTGCTCAAGAATTGCAATCTCCAAGTCCCGGACAGTAAAAGGAAGCCTCGGTCTCGCAGCAATGCGTCGTCTAAGTATGTCCCAAACATGCTCGATCGGATTTAGGTCAGGAGAGCATGCTGGTCATTCCATACGCTGTATTGTTTTAGCCTAAAGCATGTTTTCCACAAGATGAACTCAGGGTGGCGAGTGGTCAGGGAAAAACACAGTCAAAAAATGAGGAAAGTACCAGTATTTTCTTATAGAAAATACTTGAAATAATATAAAGGGATTAACGAAGGCGAATTTATCTTTAACAATATACTGGTATTTAACACCTTTTATGACTGTGTTTTTCCCTGACCACTCGCCACCCTGCCGAACTGTATGAAGTCTGGCATTATTATGCGTGGAAAAAAAGAAATCACTAATTTCTGCAACATAAAATACGACATGAGGTCTCAGTATCTCGTCTGTATTACTTTGGACCCTCAAAGTGTCATTCCGAATGATATGCAGGCCCGTACATCCACCTATGCTGATTCCAGCCAATAGTATCATCCCACCTCGTCTGTAATGTGATCTTTCATGAACGAATGTGGGATTATTTTGAGTGTCTCTTTCTCTCCATGCCAAAACACATCAGATGTCACATCCAGACTGAATCGGAACTCGTCTGTAAACGGAATGTGACTCCAACAACGTTGCCTCCAAACTCGATGTTCAGTTCCCCAACTTCTTTGGGCCGCACAGTGGCTTCAGGTCAACGGAATATAGACCTTTGGCTTACGTGCATAGAGACCACCCTGATGAAGCCTATTTCGGGCTGTTTGCCTGGACACCCTTCGTCCTGTGATCAAGAGCAACTGTGTTTGCAGCTGAATAGCATTGTCGGTTCCTTCTCGACGAGCTGTTAACAGAATATATTAGTCATCAGTTTCTGTGTTAGCACATTTTCGACCTTACAGTTGTCGAAGACTACCATTGCATGTTTCTTGAATTCGATTCCACAGCCTTTCATGGATACTTCTTGCGACTTCAACAGCGTCCACTACGCTTCGTTGTGTCTCCCCAAATTCAACAGTCCCGATAACACGCCAAGTCATGGATTGCGGTAAATCATGTTGTTGTGACATTTTCAAGCCACCTGTTCTCAAAACACAAGCTGAACAATTGAATTTTACAACTAAGACAGTGAAACAGACGTTTCTGCAAAATCCCGATTTCTGCACTTATCTCCTTTTTCTAGTTTTTGACGTCATAAACTTTAATATACATGTGAAGTTTTCTTTATCTGCTTTCTACAACAATTTAAATTATGGATGTTTTATTTTACGTTACTTATCGGTGTAAATATTTGCGTAATTTCGTTAAAACCATGTGCTCCCCTAATATTTTTGAGCAGTGTAGATAGATAGATGAAGTTTAGAACTGGTGGTGGTTTTGGGTTTTAGGGGCTCATGATCGGCGTAGATCTACAAATATTTTCCAGAAATTCCAACATAGAGGAGAATGTAATAGATAGTGTTTCTTACGAATTCTACCTAAAATTAAATCATATACTTATTACATATAGAAATACATGAAATTGTTATGGGAGCTCAATTCCATTTTTGATAATTGAAGAGCTGATATGATAAAGGCGGTAAGTGACACAATCATTATTTAGAGAAACTCCGCTGTAAAGTTCCAAATATTTATTTGATTTTAAGTGTATGTTAAACTCAGTATGTTAAATTTCAGTTGACAAACGTACTATGTACTAATTGAAAATGCACACAAAACAATTTTATCAACTGGATTGATTATTATTATTTGTCACATCTTATCATTTTTATCATTTGAGCTCATTAATAAACAATCATTAATTAATGAATTTTTAACTCGTTTCAATTACTTTGACTATCTTTGACAAAGACGATGGGTTTTGTGCCGAAATTTTGCACAGATTGTCAAGCTCGTCTTTATATTGCTGCAAGCACAGTAAAGGATATAAGATAAGTGTCGGAATTTTTATATGTTTTCATTGTGATCTTAGAATACAGTTAGACTAGCTATTTTAGGTGAACAGTGTCATTACCGCCTCAATACTCAAGGCCTCATGACTGATTTCGTGACGTACCAAATGGAGATTAACCCCTTGAAAGGCAAGCAATTGTGTTTGTGTAATGCTTAATTCACACCGGAAATTTAGAAAAATTTTATTTCAAAATAAGGAAAAGCAATTTTACGACTTTTCTCCATTAAAGTCAGAAAACTAAAATTTCCTAAATTTTTTCTGGTGCAAATCCTGATTAATCGTAAGTGGCATATAATATATACCGTCGCCCTTAACCCCTTGAGGGGCGGTGTGATATATTTTATCCCACCTACGATTAATCAGGATTTGCACCAGAAAAATTTTAGGAAATTTTAGTTTTCTTACTTTAATGGAGAAAAGTCGTAAAATTGCTTTTCCTTATTTCGAAATAAAATTTTTCTAAATTTCCGGTGGGAATTAAGCATTACACAAACGCAATTACTTGCCCTTCAAGGAGTTAATCTTCATTTGGTTCGTTGCGAAATCAGTCCGGAGGCCTTGAGTATTGAGACGGTAATGACAGTGTACGTATTTGATTTAACAGTTGAATTTCTCGGTGGTACTTATAAGTACCGTAAGTACACTGGGTGTTCGAGAAAAACTTCTTGTTTACTTTTCGTCTGTGTAGTTATCCAACATTTTCATCTGCTTTAAAATGTAATTACTAAAATGTAGTGTAGTAATGATTTCCCTGGTATTTCTTTTCTGTTTCATTGTTATTTTTTATAGGAAACTGAAAAAGTTGTGGCACCGACTCGTTTTTGATATGATAGAAATGGCATATGTAAATTCATATATTGCATATGTGGAGGTGCAAGAGAACATGTTGTCCCTGGAATATAGACATCGCATAGCTAAAGGACCGCTAACAAGTTCAAAACCTAAAAAGTGGGGTTTTTGTTAACCTTTTCAGGGCAAAGCAATTTTAATTTTAAAGTGTTGGAATAATTGATTGGCACCGGAATTTGCCCAAAACATTTATTTGTAAGTAAGAAAAAAGCCTATCTATCACATGCTTATAAAATCGAAAATATTTTCTGATGCTGTTCGAAATACCTTGTGGGTTTTCTGTTACCATATTTTAGTCATAGTGTACAGTCGGTACTTCAAAGTACCACGTTAATTAATTACCTCTAAATAATTAAATTTCTCACCGGTGAGTACTTTAATTATGTTTATTCTTTAATTTTCATTGTAGTAACTGAAAAAAAATAAAAAAATGCAGTAGATCATAATGCAATAGATAAAGGGTTAAAATACTGGTAGCAATGTGTGAAAAATTTTAGGAACGCTTTAAGCCCTGCTCAGGATAGTTAAATCCGATTTCTTTGTTGCTTTTTCAGATGATTTTGGTCTAAGGTCAATTAAAATAGATTCTTCTCATCCGATGTAGTAACAACTTGTCGTGGTGGACGGGATTCCCACAAAGACTACTACAACGAATGAAAGACTTGTAAGTCATTTTTTCAGTTACAAACCGATACAGTCATGCACATTGAAGAGCGCGGTAGGTATGACCTGTAACTCATGCAATAATCGTTGAATTGGGATTCCAATATCATTGGTAGCCAAATCCATTTATGTTAAGACTAGTAAAGCGCCATCTATTGTTAAAATTTTGAACTATTTATATTCTTATGTCATACCATTGTCTCATTCTTCGCATATATTCAGGTCAAATTTCAAATCATTCCGATCAATTGTTCTTTTTTTACAGATTTCTTAAAGTTGGATTTTATTTATAATGAGCTTGTATCTTGTACCTTTAGCTAAATAAAAAAAGCAATTGCATACAGTGTCGATTGTCGAAGAATGGAAAAATTACATGTATTTAAATATAATTTAAATTCGTTCAGAAATTATTATTATTATTAAAATTGCAACAATCTTTAAAATTTAACTGCTTTTTCTCGCGAAAAAATTTATATCTACCCTATATATATATAAAATCATAATGAAACGAAATTATGAAACGGGTATATGAAACGACTGAAATGTAACGAATTTATGAAACGATTCTTTGAAATGACTGATTAAACAATTGATTATGTTTCACGGCGATTTCTCCTAAAATATGGAATACTTTGCGATGAAATTAACACAAAAATCTATATTGATCCGGAGATCTCAAAACTGGTATTAGAATTTTTAAATTCGAATTAGTTTTCCAAATATTAATTTTTTTCTAATTTTAAATAATTTTTTCTAATGATGGCAACTCAAATTTTAATCATAACATATATTTTTTTTTTCCTATTTCAGAAAAGGTTATTATTTTAAACTAATTTGGCCTCCCTTAAATCTATGCAAAGAACATTTTATTTTTTTTTTTTTTTATTTTTTTTGTATTTCGTTATCATTTTATTTAATACAAAACTTTTTAAAAACATTTAAAATTAATGGCTTGTACTTTGTTCTTTTTTTTAAAACGAAACGAAAAGAAAATATTAGGCGCAAATGTCATATACGCACCGGCGTACCTAATTGGCGCCAAAATGGCGTTATTTTGCCTGACATGGTGACCCGGTTATTGTTGCTTATTTATTAATATATGTTTATTTACATTTATTTTCTTTTGTCAATTGTTTGTTCTATAGTTTTTAATTATTTTTTTATTTATTTATTGTTATTTAATATTAAAAATAATATGAAATAATTTAAAAATACATATGTAACTGGTATTCGAAAACCAGGTTTTCGCCAAATTTTCGTAAAAAGAAGATCACGCCAAACCCGATTAAACAATGCAACAAATCATGACATTTAATTTCAAATTCAAAGTAATGTTTTAATGGTACTACTTAGTTATCCCGTCGACCAATTTCGCCAAATTATATAAATCGCCAAACCGCTCCCCAAATTATACAAATTGACGTAATTTTTATTTTAAATAACGAAAGAACAAATAAATTACTATAACATTTAATAAAAATAAAACGTCGAAATAAAAATCACTTCATGGCGTAAAGACGCATAACTTTCTTACAGTCAAATGAATGTGACATTTACGATCAACCATTATTGCCATTTAATCTTATAGTCTGGCGATAGATTTTTGGTCGATGGGATAACCAAGTGGTACCGTTTTAATTTACACTCGAAAAAAAAAATGCTAACTGGCGAGTTAAAAAGAAAGCTATTGGCGAGATTTGCATCCGGCTAACATAAAAGTACCAAGAATTCTTCGCGATCATGGTAACTTTGGGACTCATGGCAACATGGGAATTGAATGGAAACCCGTTGACAAGGAGATCGCTATACATTTTTTCATTATAATTCAATCTTCTCTAATCTTTTTAAAACCGATCAAATTAGCGTACTTTTAGATTCTGTGGTGTTTGTACGGGGGTTGACGAGCGTAGCTTGCAGGGGGCAGAGCGGCCTAGTATACGCTATAATCTTACAGTCATATTGGGAAATTTTTATTATTAGTTAACATTATTGTTCTTTTTTTTTTTTTTTTTCTAAACACGCATGATGCATAAGAAACATTCTGTTCTTTTTTCTTAATGGAACATTTTTCTGTCAGATAAACCTAAGAATTATGTACTCTGTAAAATATTACTTTTTTTCTAAAATGATAAAGCAAGATTTTTTTTTTTTTCTATTTTAAAGTGAAGGAAATTTTTCTTCGAAACTAACTAAATAACTTTTTTTGCCAATTCTTCTGAAAGAAGAAATAATTTAATAAAAGAAATAATTTTTTAAATAATACGGGAAAAATGAAGATATTGTATATTTAACATGTTTTTTCAATAAATTTAGTGTTTCTTATGCTTCGAAAATGCATTGTCTCATTATGCTTCGAAAATTTACTACTTCCTTATGCTTCGGAAATGCATCAATCTAAATAAGTATTTTGAAAGATGCAGTCGAATTTCCAATGAGACGCTTAAATCATTTCCATTTAATTTTTTTATTTAAAGAACAGTATGCATGCAGAGCATATAGGGGAGACTGGGGAAGGCTGAAATTTTTTTTACAAAATAATTTTTTTATTTTTTAAATATTGAACCTAGAATAAAATTTCATGTATCATTTTATTCGTTATACAATCAGTTATCAAAATAAAATTGCGATATAAGATTTCTATATAAGAAACTTGAAAAATCTTTTATTATAAACATAAGAAAATAATGGGTCAAGGCTCCCACCTATGGGAGGCGTGACTCACTTTATTTTATATTGAAATATTTGTTATTGAAATATTTGGGAAATAAAATCTGTTTTAAAACAGGCAGAATAATTTTATGATAGATGGTTTAAAATTTATTAAAAATTATTTGGGAAAATGTGACGCGTAAACAAACCTGCTTAGACGGAATTCAAGGCAAGGTGAGAAATTTCGTTTTAAGCACACAATTTTTGTGACACTCTACCTGGGAACACTAGTTGCCTCATAGTTTGGCTTCATCTCATTGTGTTGATCTCAGTAAAATTTGTCTACATACCTTCTTAACCCTCCGTCTACCAGACGGGTCTAGTGGACCCGATGGGTACATTCGAAATATTTATTCTAACCAGAAATTTCTTTAAAATAAACTAAATATGTAAACCAGACAATAATGAGTTAAGTAAATAAGTTCAATAGTTTTAAATAAGAATTCTGATGTGTAATATTTTTATAAAACTTGAGTAAAAGTTTCGGTAGTTCTAGGGTTAAAGTGTGTTGATCAGTGTTATGTACTTTTGCAGAGAAATGTATACCTAACATTTCTTACGGCTGCTGAATTCATCCATTTTAGTATTTTCCATTATTTCTATTTAAATACTACGGTTACTATTAAAATGAAATAAAAGTTCCCATGAACTTACCAATTTATATTTCATTATTTTTTTTTCCTTGCTGTTACGGCAATTTTTCACATCTTCATTTAATCAGTTTTAAACAGTTTCCTTTTTATCACACCATTTTACTGTAGCTTTGCAGAATAAATTGACATTATTTTAGAAATATAACCATTAACTCATCATTATGTACAGTGTGTAATAAAAAATATTTCAAAAACACTTCATTTAGGAGCTTTGACCATCTGGTCAACCATCCCCGCTTTGATTGGTTAAGCCTTCCCACATAGTCACTTTTTAACTTACAGTACATGGTTGTGTTTAGCCTAATTTACTGTACAATTTTTATGCCTGGAACTAAAGCTCAATATTTATGCATTGCTTAAAACCCACTTACTTAAATTTCTATGATACATTTTATCTGAAATATTTTACTAATTGTTTCTAAAAAGTGCACTTTTAAGCTGAAAACACACAAAGACTATTGATTGAACATTTCAGTAGCTTTGGTCACCACATATTGGTAGAACTCTGAAATTCTTTTAACCCTTTAGTGCGCAGCTTTGCATATATGCAAACAGCAGTGTTTTGAATTTAATAGATTTTTTTAAGCGTATATACCTAATTCACACCATAAAATTGAAATAGCAATATCTGCTTTAATTAATAACATACATTCAGTATTTAACTAAAGCGAAATTAACCATATAAACCTTCTGGTGTAAAGTCAGATGCTCTGTACTACGTAATTTCCAGAACGTATTCTATGTTGGGAATTAAATGGTTAAATGTTAAGCTTTATAAAATAAATAATTATATAAAATAAGGTATTTAGAGACGTACTTATTAAAATATTTACTTTTGCAATATTTTAGTGTAAAACAGCCAGACGACTGTAATTTTCAATTGTATTGCAAATGTTCAACAGAAGAAAAGTTTGACGTATTATATGAAAAATGTATCTCTGATTTTTTTCATTATTTTTCCTGTGTAATAAACCTTTCAGAGAATCATATACATTCGAACCTCGTTAAGACGAAAACGCTTAACATGAAATTTCGCTTAAGACGAAGGGAAATAGTTTCCCCATCACGTTATCTTGAAAAACAATAATAATTGCATCATTTAATACGAACATGAAGACAAACTTCTCCTGTTTAAGACGAAGTAAATATTACGCCTAATAATAAAAAAAAAAATCCTCGTTGCGACTTTCGCGGCGACCTTCCATATTGAAATGAGTTTATAGCTTTTCTGGGGCTGGACGAGGGAGGATATGCGTTTTTTCTTGTAACTGATGTGGGTGAAAACAGGTGGGTGTAATGGTGAACGCGGAGCAAGAGAAAAAAATTTGCATTCTTTCTCTGCTGATGTTGAAATTCTTTTGTGAGCGATTCATTTCGTTGCTAGTAGGTGGTTGATCAGTTGATATGAATAAATGTTTTGCTAGAAAAATTTTATTGATTTAATTCTAATTGTATTGGAGTCTAGTTGTGAAAAAAGGCTCTTAGTTTGGAAACTAAGCAGAAGATTTTATGTGATGTTAGTGATGGCATTTAAAAAAAATCAGAGACTGCAGCAAGGTACGGAATACCTGCTAGTACTCTTTCGACAGTTATTAAAAATCGAAAACAATTTGAAACGCTTCTTCCATCAATCTCCTAACACATTTATTTTTTATAATAATATTACAGAACGTATAGTACTACTATCGCCATGTGTGTATCTGTGTCAGTATGGGTTTTGCGTTTTTATGGTGATGTTAGAAATGTACCTCTTAGCACAAAAATACTAATTAACATAAAACGACTATAAAATATTTCTCTGCTGATATCATTTACATTCTTTGATATCTTTGTTTTAGTGATTTATATTTAAAATCATCCTAAATGCCTATTGCTGTTTTATCTGCTTACAAGAATTTCGGTTAATACGAAGAGATTTTTGCTACCCTGCGACTTCGTCTTAACGAGGTTCGACTGTATAACTTTTTCGAAACAAAATAAAATATCACGCATTTAAGGGTTAAATATGAAAAAAGACGGTTTGGGTCAAGCCTTCCCTATGATCGACTCTTCCCAGTCTCCCCTACATGCTGCATACATTAGGTTTAAGTGCTGAAGTTTAATTTTCTTGCAATATATTAGTATACTTTGTTTCCATTTTCTAGCTTTATACATAGCAAACTGAAAGTATGCAACAGAAAACTTTTAGAATAGTCGAAATACTCTCAGACTTAAAAACAGCGGTAATAAATAAAATCATAAGATGAAATGCAATATTCCACCTTGATTCAATTACAAACTACACAATATGAATTTTAAACTATTTTCCTCTACGTAAATTTAATTTGAAGCTGTTTCTAATACTTTCCATTAAAGTCGAAGTGACGTATGTGAACAAAGCGACGTTTTAAAATGAATGGATCGGCAAATAAAAATTTTCCTCTACACAAGTTTAATCCAAAACAATGCTACTTCTACTACAATCCAGCTACGCATTTAAAAACGAAAGTGTCGTATTAAACTGAATAAATCGGCATTTATACATGTCCCTTTACAAAAATGTAGTGCAGAGTACTACTACTTCTACTTGTAGCTATCTTAAGAATTATAGACTCTCCTATTTAAAACAAAGTGACGTATTTGAAATGAACAGAACGGCAATTAATGAAAATATTCTCTGACGATGGCTGCGGGTTTTGCAGACTGAAAAGACTAGGAAATGTAAATAAAATGTTTATTTTAAACTTGTAACATCTGTAGTATTATTATCTGTCATATTTTAAGTAAATAGAAAAAGTTTTAAAGGTCATTTTCTGTAGTTTGTGACAGCGGTATTATTATTTAAGTTTTAGTTTTACATTTTGGAATCTCATATCAAACAACTCAAGAAGTTAATGACGAGAGTGTGAGCACATGTTAAGTTATTTAATAAAATATTTAAAAAATGGTAAAACATTTTCCATTTTTATTTTGATAAGTACAGTCACTTTACCATTAGAAAATGCGTATATTAAATTTGACCCTAACAAATCGAGGAATGTTCTGAAATTAGAAAAAAGGAGAAAAGTAGTTGATTAAAATACTGGTTTTAACCTTTATCTACTGCTATTTTTTTCCTGTTATTTTTTTTTTCAGTTACTATAATGAAAATTAAAGGATAAACATAAAAAAATACTCAACCGTGAGAAATTTAATTTCTTACAGGTAATTAATTAAAGTGGTACTTTAAAGTACCGTCAGTACACTATGACTAAAATATCGTAAAAGAAAACCCACAAGGTATTTCAAATAGCACCAGAATTGTGATAAAATATTTTCGATTTAATAAGTATGTGAAATATAGCCTTTTTCGCATTTACAAATATTTTTTTTTGCCAAATTCTGGTGCCAATCATGTATTTCAACACTTTAGCATTGAAAATGCTTTGGCCCTGAAAGGGTTAAAAAAACTATTTTCTTTTTAGTTTTCAATTTTGTTAGCAGTCCTTTAGTTATGCGACATCTAGATTCCAGGGACAACATGTTCTCTCTCATCTCCACATATGCAATATCTGAATTTACATATGCTATTTCTAGCATAGCACAAAAGAGCCGGTGCCGCAATTTTTTCGATCATCTATAAAAAATAATAATGCAACAGACAAGAAATACTAGGAAAATGGTCACTACGCTACATTTTAGTAATTACATTTTAAAGCTGCTGAAAACGATGGATAACAAAAGAGACGAAAAGTAAACAAAAGGTATTTCTCCAACGCCCAGTGTACTCACGGTACTTATAAGTAGCACCGAGTAATTAATTCAAATGTTAAATCAAATATATACACCGTTCACCTAAAATAGCTAGTCAAATTGTATTCTAAGATCATAATTAATACATTAAAAAAAATTCCAATATTTATCTTCTATCTTTTACGGTGTTTGCAGCAATAAAAAATTCGGGCATTACAATCTGTACAAAATGTAGGCACAAAACACATCAACTGTTTCAAAGATAGCCTCCTTCCTCGCTAAAATGACAAATCTAGGACTACAGCTGCCATTTATCTTGAAAAAGTGGAGTTAAAAGTGTGTTTTTGCCAAGTACCATTAGAATATTAGTAGTATCCACAATGGGATGAAGGTTTGAAGTGATTGGTACTTATAAGTATCGTCAGTAGATAAAAGGTTAAAGCTATCGCAAACCCCACCCCCACCCCGGACGTGTCTCTACTGCATAATAGCTATAGGCTTTTTGTGTTGTTTATGACGGCCGATTATCTACACTTGGGATATGGGCCAGAGGGGAAGCGCCCTCCGTGTAGGCCTCACGAAGGGAACCTAATCCGTATTTGCTCAATGTTTGAAGAATTCCATGGAAAACTCCGAACGATTTGGCCGACGGGTGCCATAAAGTTCAAACTCAGCACCTCCCGTATACCAGTTTTGAAAGCGGAACCTCTCGGCCACTGGTGAGGCATAATAGCTATAGTTATGAACGGAGAAACGGGAAATCGCATAAGATCTGTTGTGAATATGGGTGACAGCGGGGATAAAGCCTTTTATAACATTTCGTCAAAATATGAAACAAAAAAATTATGTAAAAACAGCACATTATTTTCTTTTTATTTATGATTCAGATATCACTAAAACAAAATTTTGTTTTTCAAATCGTCTATACTATTTTTATAATATTTGAAAAAAAAAAAAAAAAAAAAAAAAAAAAAAAAAGCAGGAAACTGTAAAAAAGAATTTTGCAACTTTTAATAAATTAAAAGTCATTATACGGAAAACTTTATTTTGTACTTTTTTATTAAAATTTATAATTTTAAATGAAAAATGAGATGATATAATTTTAAAATGAAATGTCCTCTATTTCTTCTTGTTACTTAAAATAACATTTTAAGTATTGATATATAAAATTTATTTTATTAAAAATTAATTTTATTTAAATATTAATATATATTTTAAAAATCAGAACAATCTTTATATTTTAACACTTTTTCCCGAGGAAAACTACATATTTATTCTTAACAACAACAAAAAAGTTAGAATATTTGTTATCGTTATTTATCGTTACTTTTTAATTTTTATGTTATACACGCATAAGCAACAATTTTTTTTTACTAAAGCCACCTTTTCTTGTTATCCGATAAACATCAAAGTTATATGTTTCTAGAAAAAAATTCTTTTGATAGAAACTAAAAAATCTAGATATTCTACTAATTTAAAATGAAGGAAATTCTTGTTAAATGCAAACAACGTTACTTTTATTCTCGACAGTCCTTCAATAAGAAAAAAACGCAAAACTGAACTAAAAATATTGAAAGGAATCTTAGAATAAACAAAAAGTGACATTAATTTATTTAAGTTTCTTCTTCAATTTCTCCTTTCAATGTAAGAGAAAAAGTTTTGAATGCGACGAATTAAAACAATGAAAATAGAAGCCATCTCTATTTAATATCCTTTCTGAATCAATTAAGTTTTCTTTATACTTCGAAAATTCATGTTTTTTTCTTAAGCTTCGACAATACAGCGATCTAAAGAAATGAGTTAAAAAGCAAGTTACTGTGGAAAATGTGAAATTTTAACCAATTCTATTTATATTATTATTCTACTAATTAGTTCGTTTTATTAAAAATAATGTTAAATATATAAATTTTGTTGTACCACATCAATTGCGTTTAAATACCCATGATTATTTTTATCGTAAGATATGAGTATATTTTCTTAGATTAGCGACACAGCAAAAAAAAAAAAAAAAAAAAAAAAAATGTTTATCCAAATGATTTTATTCAAATTGTTATATATTAAATCTTATAATAAAAATAATCGTACACTACTTTATTAAACTGTACTAAAGACTAAAGTTTTATACTTTTTCTACAGAGTATTTATTTACACTAAAACAATTAATTTATAAATGGCAAAATAAAAATATAAATTTTATTTTTTAGAGAAAAAAGTTAGAATTTTTTGAAAAAAGAAAATCATTGAAAATTTAACTTTCTTTTTAAAGTAAAACGATACGTAACCGTACCACTTTTATATCTAAATTCATAAAGCTAAACATTTTTTTCTAATTTTGATCACATAATTGTTTTGCCCGAACAGAGTTCGGGAAAAAAATATTTGCTTACTTCACGACTAAAAGCTTTTTCATGCCGCTAATTCATTTGTGAAGTCTTCGACTCCTTAAATGGCAGACTTTTCCCGATTATTTAAAGCAAATATTTTTGTACTTAAAAAGTGGTGTTGGCTCTCTGCATTTAGTTAAAAAAAAAAAAAAAAGTGACAGTTACAGTGATGGAACAGTGTAGCCCAGAGAGTCAATTGACACCTCAGAATTTTATTAGTATTCATCATTTAAATTCAGTACAGAATTTCTGAGATTTTTGAAGGCGAAGAAAACTATAAAAATTTATTGGTGACAATTGCTCAATTGCTGCGCCTCTGTTCCATCATTGCAGTTAAGTGGTTAATTGACAGAAGTTTCTTTAGAGGAATATATGTTACCTATTTGTTGCACGCTAGTTCCTTTTGGAAAAAGTAAAAATGGATTAAAATAAAAAAAGAAAAGTGCCCAGCTAAACTGATGGCATTGAGCTCACAGGCTATTCACACTAATTGTATATTATACTCTTATTTTAAAGAATAATGCCCCTCAAAAAAATACGTGAAGGGGAATTAGCCCCTGTTTCCCCCTTTATACTTAACCAGTGAACCTCCAAATCTAATCAGGGAAGCTCCTTAACATAATAAACCGGTATACCAAATTTGGAGCAAATCGAATAATCCTGCCATAAAAACCATTTATCTAAATTAAGGGGGTGGACTATCCCCCCTTTATCCTTAACCAATGAATCCCCAAAACGAATCAGGGAAGCTCCTTAACATAATAAACCGGTATACCAAATTTGGAGCAAGTCGAATAATTCTGCATGAAAAACGCGCTTATATAAATTAAGGGGGTAGACTAGCCCCCAATCCCCCTTTATCCTTAACCAATGAACCCCCAAAACTAATCAGGGAAGTTCCTTAACAAAATAAACCAGTATAGCAAATTCGGAGCAAATCGAATAATTCTGCATGAAAAACCCACTTATCTAAATTAAGGGGAAGGACTAACCCCCCTTTTCCCCCCTTTATCCTTAACCAATGAACCCCCAAAACTAATCAGGGAAATTCCTTAACATAATAAACCGGTATACCAAATTCTGAGCAAATCTAATCACTCTGCATGAAAAACCCATTTACCTGAATTAACCCATTGAGCGTTTCAGTATATTCTAAAAATGTACCTTAAAAAGGCCTTGAATAGGAAAAAAGAACTTGTTCTAAAAGGAAGAAGGGGTTATGTGATTTTTTACTTCAAAAGTTCTAAGCAGTTCTAAGTGCTTCAAAAGTTCTAAGTGCAGCCAATTGTGATTGGTGAAGAATAGCCATCTTAAATAATAATAAATTTTCACAGGCGGTCCGGGGACACTTGCCTCTTGTGCTCTCTTCGGGGTGTCAGGCAGGTCGTTCCGAAGTCTTCTTTCCCGGAGACTGGGGTTCTGGGCTTGTTTCCGCAGGTAGTAAAACTTTTCCCTGCCCTGGGCTTGGGGGTTACACCTAACCATAATCCAAAAGCGGGTTCCCATGGTGGGTGCTTACTTACTTACTAAGTATAAATAGGTAAATGGAGACACTGCATAGTAATATACAAAATAAATATGCTTTTTGCAAGTTCCATAGTAATAAAAGTGACCTTTTTTTTCGGGTGCCAATTTTTCCTTTCCCATCACCTAGGAGAAATAATTACATCTAAAATTTTCTGATAACAGGAATTATTTTCCATACCTAATATATTTCCCTATACAAAATGAGAAAAATACAATCAATTTCAAATGTTTGTGAAGAATAATACCGCCCCCCTTATCCCCCTCACTTTATCACCAATAAAACCTCCAGCATCCATCGGCCATAAAGAGAGAAAAAGGATTTAAAATTTACAACAATAAATTCGCAACCTCGCGGGACACAAGTTGAATATTCTTGGACTAGATGGAAACTAAGCACTATTTTTAATAATTTCGGAATGTATTCATGTATTTTTCCTTATATTTAGTATAGTAAGATTCAGTATTATATTTTCTAATTCTTTGGAGAAATTGGAAAAGAATATCTGTAAAAGAAACAAGAGCTAAAAATCATGCGTCTAGCATAAATTAAGATTTTCCAATACATTCAGAATATTGAAACAAAACTTTGCAGCTTATTACGGAGAAAGATGATATCTAAATAAATAAATTAGAAAACGCATCTAATTTTTTGTGCAGCCCTGTATATGCTCTATAAATTTGTATGTATGCTACATGGTATAGAAAAAATTAGTTCAGCATGGAAATTTTCATTCAGCAATTTCTGTCAATAAACGGGAATCTATTTGAGATAGTGCAGCCCTGTATATGATCTATAAAATTTACAAACGCCATATAATATGATAAAAAAAAAATAATAAAAACGTCTACCACAACCGATAACGAACTTCTAGCAATTATTGTTCATAAGCCAAATTTGTTTGTGTGTCCTTGAAAATTAAATATAAATTCTTTGCACACCATATTCTACATTAATCGCCTTGTAGTGTACAACACCTCAGTGATGTATATAAATTGCAACATGTTTAAAAGAGTGTAATATCATTAAACTACACAACACACGATTTTTTCCATTCACAGTAATGTGACGGCATTCTTTTGAGTGTCCCTGTAAACGAATCATACATGCTACACACATCATTTTCAATACTAAAAATGTCAAAGTAAACACAAATAACATATATCAATTCCATGGCAATTAGACTATATTTACGCAAGCACGGAATGGCGGATAGGAGGAAAGATAGACAAACCGAATTCAAAAACGCTTTTTTCTTTCACTTTTTCTTTTTTTCATTTTTCGGCAAATAAATTACATGAGAATTACAAGCGTTTTCCTGTTATAATCTTTATCGAGCTTCCGTGTGTAGATTTTTTTGTTTTTTCAAAACGCCAACTTTAACAGCAATTTCTAAAAGACTTCCTACGTTTATTGAAAAAGGAAAAAAAAATATGTTCGACTTTATAGTTTCTGAATAAGACCTCCTGCCAATTTCGTGTGTTTATGAACAAAACTGAATTCAGGAATGTGTCAGAAAAAGTCAATTTCGAAGATTATGCAATTTTTGTCCGGCGCATTTGCCCAGAGACCCCAAAATTTAGTGTCTCAAACTTTGAAGCAATTGCAATAAGTTGGATTTATATGATGTAACCATTATCAGTCAGGATGAGAACGAAAGTAATCAACATTTATTGTCAAATATTTTTGCGATCTCTAAGTAATCTATAATTAAAAATAAATATTTAAATACATTAAAATAAATTTTAAATATACAGTATTAGTGTACTTTAATGCATTAAAATAAAAGTTTTCTTACTTTAATTCTCATGGCAACGAAATGAATATTTCAATCATCACAATCTAGTTTAACTTTTTTTTCCAGTTTCAATACATTCATTTCATTATGATTGTTTTAATCATACTTATCATATAGTATTAGCATTAAATCTGATCATATAGTATTAGTCCATGTGAGATAGGATTATAAAAAAAATGGATTCCCATGATTTAATTTGTCATTTAACCAACATGATTGTGCTAAGTAAAGTATTAATAAAAATAACAATAAATTTAAAATAGATAATGCTTTCGTTTCCATTATTGTCAGAATCTTTGTGATAGATAGTGATTCTTCCCTGTTTTTAAAGACATATACTTACACTAAATCATATCTACTGTTTTAATTGCACCCATTCTATTGATATTTTTCAATAATTCGATACTTGTACTGTTCATTGGTACCTTTTTAAACAATATGCAGTTACACTTTATCAAGAATATTTTAGTCTAATTGTGAGCTTGGGGAGCAATCGCGACAAAATCTAATACTGCTCTTCCACCTGACTTCGCAAATATTACTTGTATTGCCATGAAATCGATATATGATATGGAGGTCTGTTCACTATTGGAAATAGTGAGTGCGGCCTTTATTGTTGGTTTACATGGATGTATAAAATAATTCGAATTATGGTCTAAGTTGATATCTGTTTGTAGTACTTTTTTTTATAGAATATTATTTCAACCATAATAATTGATACACATTGCTAATGTGCACTGCAGTTTGTTTCCCACAAATAATAATGCGCGTAGTGTTTACGGATCATTAACAGAAGAATTCCGAGACAACCGAAGGACAGTGCACAAAAAAATGACGGTTGAAAAAGGATCACTTTTCTGCATATTTAAAATATTTATGAGGAAAGGGTAGATTGCTGAAATTAAAATTTTAATATCTATAAATAGCCCCAGGGGTAGGGGAGCAAAAAACGGTCCAATTCGGAAATAATTAGGGGAAAGCTGGAAATTGTTTTAATCCCTTCAGTTTATGTCTAGAATGAATATACTACGTTTTCCCCCTGGTACTAGATGAGCGTTAAGAATTATGCATAGATTTATAGTGAAAAAACACTTTTTTTTAAATACCATAAAGCTATCTCGAAATCATTAACTCTTTCAAAAACATTGTCAATACAAATGTTGTAGCGCTTAAAATTCTGAGTAAAAGGAGTACCTACATTGAATATTAAGGTCTCAATTCTACTTCAAAGTTGTAGATCCACCATCAGGAGGATGACCTCAGAATTAATTAGGGGAAAACTGAAAATCATTTTAATTCCTTCAACTTAGGTCTAAAATGAATATTCTATGTTTTCCCCCTCGTACTAAGCGAGCGTTGGGAAATATGTACATATTTACATTCGAAAAACATGTTTTTCCTGAATTCTTTTAACAATATCTCGAAATAGCTAATTCTATCAAAATCATTGTCAATACAAATGTTGTAGAGCTTAAAATTCTGAATAAAATGAGCACCTACATTAGTATTTTTGTTCAAAATTAAGGTCGCAATTCGAATTTCAAAATTTTGCCTTAATCGCTGATCAAGAGCTTGTAGTCCGGAGAGACCAAGTTACTTAAGAATATCTCAAAACAGCTAAGTCTATCAAAAAAATTGTCAATACAAATGTTGTAAAGTATAACATTCTGAATAAAATGAACACCCACATTAATATTTTTGTTCAAAATTAAGGTCGCAATTCTATTTCAAAATTTTGCCGTAATCATTAATCAAGAGCTTCAAGTTAGGAGAAACCAGATTACCTTAACAATATCTCAAAACAGCTAACTATATCAAAATATTGCCAATACAGATGTTGTAGAGCTTAAAATTCTGAATAAAATGAATACTCACATTAATATTTTTGTTCAAAATTAATGTCGCAATTCCACATATTGTTAAAAATATTAAAGAAAAACGTGTTTTTCGAATGTAAATGTGTTCCTTTTTTCTAACGTGCACTTAGTACGAGGGGGAAAACATAGAATATTAATTTTAGACCTAATCTGAAGGGATTAAAATGATTTCCAGTTTTCCCCTAATTAATTCTGAGGTCATCTCCCTGATGATGGGTCTAAAACTTTGAAGTAGAATTGTGACCTTAATATTCAACATAAGTATTGAGTGTAGGTACTCATTTTATTCAGAATTTTAAGCTCCACAACATTTGTATTTACGATGTTTTTGAAAGAGTTAATGATTTCGAGATAGTGTTATGGTATTTAAAAAAAAAAGGTGTTTTTTCACTATAAATCTATACATAATTCTTAACGCTCATCTAGTACGAGGGAGAAAACGTAGCATATTCATTCTAGACCTAAACTGAAGGGATTAAAACAATTTCCAGCTTTCTCCTAATTATTTTCGAATTCAAATCCCTAACCACTGGGCTAAAAGAAAACTGTCTTATTTTGAAATTTGCTTTTCGCACTCGAGTTCAAAATTTAATAAAACATCATTTCATTATATCTTCCTTAATTTTTCAAATGGTGAAGAAAAAAAAAAAAACGTTTTTACTTTCCAGTTTTTTTGCGTGTGTGTGTAAAAATTAGAGAAAAATTAAATGATTAAGAGGAAGAACGATAATAGTCAAATTGTGTGAAATTTGGTGTGATAGTTTTATTTAATAGCTTGAACAAAGTACTATCGTTTGTTAATCTTAATAGAGGAATAAGATCAAAATCGTCCTTTGACAATGCAGTTAAAGATAGGTCAATGCATAGCCGAAGATCCTATATCCACAAATGTAAATTGAAATAACTCTGAATAACTGGTCCCTGACTATCATAATTTTTTCCTTCGACTCACATACCCCATTTTTATAATACGTCTGTTAAATTGTATTAAGACAAACTTAATAAAACTAATTTCTAAATTATTTAGATTTTACCATTTTTCTTAATAGAATGTGTATTAATGTTTTCCATTTCTTTAAAAACTGTTATTCTATATAGATTTTTCACCAGAAAAAATATTTTAGAAATTCTTTGAAAAATAGGGTCATCCTGAACCGGAACCGCAAGAGCCAAAACCTAACCCGAGCCCGAAATAATGGATGTCAACCCGATTTGCAGAAAAATTGTAGAAGTTAATCCGACCCCTGACAAAAAAAGAAAAATATATATTTAGCGTCGACTCGACCCGAACAGCTGATATCGCAGTTTCATGTAAAACGGGTTTCAAGACCCGATGCAGGACTCTACACCATATCCAATAAATTTAGATCCTAAATGTTATTTCAAATTATTTTCGAGAAAATATTTTCATTTCTGCTGTGCTTTCCCTAAATTTTGTTTTCTTTGTCCAAACCTCAAAATTTTGACTCCCACTTATTGTTACCCCCCCCCCTCCACACAAACACACGTACACCCCGCTCTTAACCCTTCCTCCTCCTACATTACAAAAATCAAGATAATGAAAAACCTTCACTTTTGAAAAAATTTCTTTTGTTTATCATTGTTTTGACCCCTTTAAAATATCTGTATGTAAAGTTTTGTTTATTTTAATTCCATGTCCTTCCCCTTCCTCTTGAATCTATAGATTGTATTTTCTGTTTAATCCCCCCCCCCCCCCCCTCATGGGGCCTCCTAATGAATAGCCGGTGTCTCCAGCAAAAAATATTTTTTCAATACACAGCACTTATTTATTAGTGTGCTTTAGTGTAACGATATGTATAAAAAAATTTTTTTACTATCAATAATAGGGAACAGATATGCGGGCTTAGCACGGGCTTTACTTAAAGCTTAGAATCGGTTTTTTATAACTGAACACATATGTAATTTTAATAACTAATAGATCTCAATTTTAGATTCATTTAAGTATTTATAATATTTATTATTTTTACCATTGAATTTTTTACTATTGACCTTTTTATCGTTGACCTTTTTACCTAAATTCGTTTGAAATTGAGTATCTACATTAAAATATACTGCAAACTATATTCCCCGTAGACCATTATGTAACGGAATTATTTTGTGCGACTCTGTAATTGAATAATAAATTGTTTGCATTTCAAATTCTACAGAAAGCATGTTTTAGTGTTGCACTTGAAACGATTTTTTCCCATTGACAGTAATGTAATGGAATGCTTTTGAATGCCCCTGTAAGTGAACTGTGTATTATACACACTTCATTTTCACTGGCGATCGAGTCATAGTAAATGTTAATAACACACAAAATTTCAGGGAAATCGAATTATATTTACGCAAGATAGAGCACTGATAGACAAACGGAAGTCATAACCCTTTTCAAGTATGCTGGAAAATGTGAAATAAATAAATATAATAGAGGTTCCTCATAATTTAGAATTACAAATTGTCATTAGTGTGTGACTTAATCGGAGAAAAGTTTTCTTGATTTCACGATATCGGAGCTAACATGCGCATATAAAATATCACGAATTTGATTTTTTTAAAGTAGACCATTAAAAGTGATTATTTAAAAGTATTCAGGTAGAATAACTAAATTACTAAATTCTTCTATAAGCGCGCTTGCGGAATGAAGCAGAATTTGATAATATACAGAAAATGTGCAACAAAGTTTTTATTATTAAAAATAACCATAAGTTTAATAATAATTCTTAGGCTACAATAAAGACAAATCTTCGGCTATCAGTTTTTATTTTTCGTTGGGGGGGGGGGGGAAGTTATTCTAAGATTTCTGCTTTGATGTCAGAAAAGATTTTTTTTTTTTTTTTAATGATGTCTTACTTTATTTTTATATCAACAATCTTTTATGTTACATTATGCAATAGGGTGGTGCGAAAAAAGTCAAGTTGATATTTCCGAGTCGCTATAGTGCGGAAAAGTTGCGATTGGTAAATACAAGAAAGACAAAAAAAAATTCTTCAAATCGGACTTTATCTTCCGATCCCGCAAACCGCCTAAAAATTCCAAAAAATTGAAAATTTCCGATTTTTTCAAAATTTTTCTTTCTTTTTACGTTTATATATTTTTTATCGCTATAGGAAAGAATATTTGCAGTTTGTACTGTTTAATAATAATAATAATAATAATTGTGTTTAGAGAATATCTTCCGATCGCGCAAGCTCAATAAAAATCGGCAAAAATTCAATTTTGAGTGATTTTCATGCATTAAGAATATAATCAACTGAGGTCAGTTTGCAGTCTCAGGTTAAGATTTAAATGTTAATTGATACTATTGAGCATATTAAGTTATTTTTAAACAACCCAGAACTTACCACGAAGAGTTCGTTTCAGGTCTGAAAAGTTTAGTAGTGCACCCAACTGCCGTTAGCCACGTTGGAAAACAGCGCTGAAGTCGGCGTACGCGCTCCCACCTAGTCTCACCTAACTCCATAAAATTTACAGAAAAGTCAACTGGATTCAGATGAACTACATGGCATATACTATTTTGACGGAAGAAAGGACGATACCCCAGTTAAAGAAAGTATTGCATCTAAACAGGTTCGTCGAACTATTAATAGAGGAACACTTTCCTGTCATAAAAGAACGTGACTCAGTTTATTAAGGCCATGTGCCTCCAAACTCTGGGCCTGCTAAGGACATTGTAGCTTTCATAGTATCATGTCTTACTGAACAAGGGGTTTCACTAGAATACTTAGATTTGGTAGGCTGTGATGGTACAAATACCAATACTGGATAGAAAGGTGGTGCTATCAGAAAGCTTGAAGTTTATCTCTGACGACCACTGCAGTGGGTTGTTTGTTTATTCCATTTTGTTGAATTACCTTCCCGCCATCTTTTTCAACATTTGAATGTTGAAACTACTGGCCCAAGATCATTTAGTACACCATTTGGACACAATATCATTGTTGTGTAAAGCTCTCGGTGATAACTTTTTAATTGACTGATTGTGAAATTCCAGAAGTGGACAGGCAAATGTTGAGCAAGGACCAAAGATATCTTCTTGGCGTAAGTCAAGCAATTAACAGTTACAACTTTCCAAATTACTTATTAAAGTGTGACTCCGGTCCAATTTCACATGTCAGATTGCTCACTTGTGCAAATAGAGCCCTTCGACTTTACGCGAGCGTGGAAAACCCATCGGATGCCTTAAAGCCATATTGACATTTATTTTAAAATCTTACTTGCCAGTTTGTTTTGAAATAAAATGCTGTAAGTACATTAGAGACGGGCCTATTCATCTGTACAGAGCAATTGAAACATCTCGATACTTTCGTGACAACCTGAAGAAAGTGTAGTCTTTGAAACTGAATGAAACTCGTTCTTTGCTCACCCGGAAAACCTACTGATGGCAATGGTCTTTTATAAAAGGAGGCACATAAGAGAGCTAGGGCTGTTAAAAGGCAGGCAGAATGTTTCAAAGGGTAAAGGCATCCGAATCTTTATCACTCCTACAATCCAAAATTAATTGATTGTAATGTAGCAAAATTAACATTTCCACCGATGAAAAAATACATTTCTTCGTTCAATCAGGTCATATCTCAGTCTAGGATGCTAAAAAGTTTTTCAACCACACGTAAGATGTCCAGTGGTGCATTAAATCGGTAACGGAAGCATCATTTAATGTATGTGGGCCCCGATCAAGAGAGCATCAGGGGCACACTGAAATCAATGTCCATAATACCAGACATTACCACCAAATCGCAGTACAAATTTGCGTCTAAAAGTCAGACTTAAACAGATGACATAACAAATTGTATATCTTATACTGTCACGACACTAGTTTTTTAATACAGTGTTTTGATTCTATTATAACAAATTATGTATTTAAGTAATGTAAATAGCAAACACCCTCATTGGTTGGATGAAGAATAGGGTGTGGTTTGAACTCGAAGTGCAGCTACCTTCCCGTGGTGAGTTCTGGTTTGTTTAAACATTATCAAATATCTAAACAACCAAAGAGTTGTACATTGTACAATTTATAGGCAAATGTTAATATTGGAACGCAAACTGATCTCAGGTGATTATTTTCTTTATTCATCAAAATCACTGAAAATTGAATTTTTGCCGATTTTTATTGAGCTTGCGTGATCGGAAGCTATTCTTTAAACGCAACTGTTTATTTTTATTATTATTAAACATTATAATCTGCAAATATTTTTCACTATAGCGATAAAAAAATATATCCGTAAAAAAAGAAAAAAATTCTGGAAAAATCGGAAATTTTCAATTTTTTTTTAATTTTTAGGCGGTTTGCGGGATCGGAAGATAAAGTCCGATTTAAATAATTTTTTTTTTGTTTTTCTTGTATTTACCAATCGCAACTTTTGCGCACTATAGCAACTCGGAAATATCAACTTGACTTTTTTCGCACCACCCTATTGTGCAATATTCATGATTTAATAAATTATTGATTAATACTAATTTTAAAAGAACTAGTTTAAAACATAAACTTTTCATAATCCTTTTATTAAATAAGCGACAATGAAAAAAATATGTAGCAAGCTACTGCTTTTTGAAATTTTACTGTTCATGTGAACTGTTTTTTTTAGAAATCATCTTTACAGGGGAAGGGGTGGGACTGTCAATCATAGTTTTCTCAAAGCTCAAAGAGTCACTTACAGATAGTATTTCGATGTCATTCACAGGTTGCAAGAGTTTGGA
The DNA here is from genome assembly GCA_963932465.1 of Maratus speciosus. Classification (NCBI taxonomy): domain Eukaryota; kingdom Metazoa; phylum Arthropoda; class Arachnida; order Araneae; family Salticidae; genus Maratus; species Maratus speciosus. Next base: position 31,547,420 of record OZ010787.1, on the reverse strand, counting down.
CTAGATAACAATGGGAGATATTTACTCTCTTTCAAAACTTACTTGAAAGAAAACTCATAGAAACTTTTAAAGTATCATTGGAATTAATTACACTGGAATATTTGGTCAACTCTGTTGTATTTAGTAGAATGATTAGGTAAAAAATATTAATAATTTTAGATATAAGTTCGGAGAAATGTAGTCTCATAAGCATTTTTCTGGCTACATCTCTGGTTCTTCTCTGTGAAACACAACTGTGAGAATAAATAAGATTTAGGGCTTTTTAATATGGCAGTTTTAATGTAAGAGTCGCTATATTGGGGCTCGTTATATAAAGAAAGCACAAATAGTACACAATGTTTTTAATTTACCAAGCGGACACAGCCACTGATATAAATATAAGAATGGTTTTTGGATTCCCCCCCCCCTCAACTTTCAAAAGAAAAACAAATAGAACTTTTTTCATATTAAGCCAAGTATTTGCTATAATAATGCTAAAAATGGGACTATATACTGCTTATAAATATACTAATGCACGGTACAAGTATCAAGTTATTCAAAAATATAAGTACAAATATAATGAAAACCACAAATATAAATACAGTCAAACCTCGTTAAGATGAACACGCTTAACGTGAATTACTTTTAATATGAATTGTTTTCACAGTCGCCTATAAAAACGAATACAAAGATTTCATACTGATAACATGAATTGCTGTTAACATGAACAAAATATTGTTTCCCCTTGAAGTTCATGTTAACGAGGTTCGACTGTATGTGTAAAAATACACTTTTATTTATTTTTTAATGCAAGTAAAAACAAGGAAGTGTAACTTTTGTTAAGATTATCTGTCTTTAATGCGTATGAATGCATTACCTATCTTAAAATTATTATTATTTTTTACTTTGCTTAATCATATTGGTGAGATGATAGGTTATATCTCCCAACCTGAGAAGTACTGTGTAAACATCATTTTATTGATTAAAATAATCCTTTCATGCCAAACCTCTTTGTATGTAAACTGCTATATAAACAAAAGGAAAATCGAGATAAGAACAGAAAAACACAAACAAACAGCAACAAAAAAAAAAAATTATGATATGTTTGTAGAGATTTTGAAATACAGCCTTCACAGTAGAATTATCATTAACTTTGTCTCATATGATTAAAGAAAGTTTTCAAATTGAAAAATAAAATTACTTTATTTTTGCTCTAAAATATTAAAAAAGCATTGCAGATTACTGCGAACATTTGGACTTAATAAACCCGTATATGATGTTTAATTACTTGTAGTTTTTGATCTACTTCCAATAATTAATAGGCTACTTCACTCACGCGAAAGCACCCGCTCGCTAATGTTTATTCGGTGGAAGAAATTTTTTTAGATACCTTGATTTTATTTCCATTTTTTTTAAACGATTCTTTTGCATTGGCTACCTGAGATCGATCTATAGAAAGACCGTTTTTCTCTTTTTCGATTTTGTTTAAAGTTTTTTTCTTTTAATTTAGGATACTTTTACTTTCGGAACCGGTTTCGAAAGTAAAAGTATCCCCATTAAAAAACCCTGCAAATAAAATAGAAGAAGTAAAAAAGTCCTTTGTACAGACCGACCTCAACTACTCAAATCAAAGAAAATCGTTTAAAAATACTGAAATGCAAGCAAGCTATCTTTAAAAAATTCTTCCTTAGGAATAATATTAGTCAATGCGTGTTTTCGTCAGTGAAGTACACTCACGATTAACTTTTGAACGAAGCGATCAACTGAATGTTTCTAAAAAAGAGCAATATGGGGATATTTATTTTTTAGATCATATGAATTCTGCAACATATATTTAAGTCCCCTATAAATATTGAAGAGTTTTTAAATTTAGTTAATCAATTTTATTGGGTTCAGTGAAAATACTGATAAAGATACCCTGTTAGAACGCCAAAGGAAAATGGTCAAGAGTGTTGTACATGCACGTGAATTAATTCAGCACAAACTTTATTTCTTTTTACATGAAACTTTTACATGATTCTTTTTTATTTCTTTTTACAAGGCTGGGAATGTCAAATAATGTCTGTGAATAAATAAAGTACTATTTCTCTTCTTACCTTCTACATTTAAACATCCAAGTACTTTTATTTATTTATTTTATTTTATTTTATTTTATTTATTTATTTTTTTTTTACACGAAGTATTTCTCTTTGGTTTATATTCAAATGAACAATATCTGAAATTTATTTCTCCTGTTTAATAGTCAAAATTGTGAATCCCTGTTCGTTTTTTTTCTTTATCGCACTTTCATATGTATGATATTGTACACTCATTATATATTTATTAAAAAATCCAGAATTCTTATTATTGATAAGAAAATAATTAAATTCCATTATTTAATTAGATAATTCTAAAAAGTTAAACGAAGGAATCATCTATATATAATAATTATTTTATTATGTACTCTGAATCAATGAACAGTCTTTAATCTACCTATAATGACATTGAAAACCTATCTACATCGATGCTTTTTCTGGTCCCTTCAGCGTCATTATAGACAGGTTTCATGGTACTAGTTTTAAAATTATGCTAGAATTTGAATAAAATCTGAGCTACAATAATAAATAAAAATATTATTTTTGAAGTGTAATGTTAAAGTGGATATTTGAGATTTTTATTATTATTACACAACAAAAGTGCTGTAAGTAAAGAACAGTTTAGTTATTTAGTATTATAGTTAAATGAAAAAAAGTCATACATTTACAAATAAAAAGGAGAGAAAAGAACGTGTATATGCTTTAAAAGAGCAAAAGAAATAAATATTACATAATAAATAATGAACATGCAAAATAAATAAATATTATATGGCAAATGATTTGAAATAATAATAATTATAATAATGAATTAGAATCTTATGGGCAGAAATAATAAAATAAAATAAGTAAACGATGATATTCTATAAAGTTGCCTAGTATATGTTTCGAAATACCATGCCATTCTTAAGCATTTACAGAAAACGAAGTTCGCTCAAGGCATTCGACTTAAAATACGGTAATCCAGTTGACAAATAGTCTGCCTAACGCCTATTGTGTGTGTGGAAAGAGGGGGTGATTGATAAACGCCTTCTTTAACTCCCAGTCTCGAGAAGTGGGGGGAAGCACAAACGCGCAAACGCGCTCATAACCATTTACAACTAGAATATTTTGACCGCCTATATGCGCTTATGACCATCTACAAGTACAAAAGTCTGACCGCCTATATGCGTTTATGACCACTTTCAAGTACCAAAGTGCGACCGCGTATATGCGTGCATGACCACGAAAGGGTTAAGGGGGTGGACTAACCCCCCTTTTCCCTCTTTATCCTTAACCAATGAACTCCCAAAACTAATCACGGAAGTACCTTATCACAATGAACCTAGAAAAAATTTTGAAGCAAATCGGATGTTTCTATCAAGAGTTATCGCGTTACGTACGTACGTACATACATACATACACAACGGGCGGGCACATTAGCTCTCAGGCTTTGATAGCCTGTGAGCTAAAAAGAAGAAAAAAAGTCCTTCCGGCCAGTGCAGGGAGGAAGAGGTAACTTTCATATTCCTTATTTTAAAAAAGCCAACTTATATTATTGAAACACAGGAAGCTCAATTTAGTGGAAACCGAATATAGGAGATTCAATACTAATTTTTATCAATACTAAATCATTATGAATGAGAATTTTGCGAAATTAGTCAGCTTTATCCAAGCTGCTTTTATTTAAAGTAACTTATATTTGGCTGCCAAATTCGGCGATTTCAAAGGGCATGCCATTTTAAGACAACATGGTGGATGAGGCTAACCAGTGAACTTCGTCGAGACCTTAGTAATTGCTGTGCACATGCTCACCCACATCGGAATCGGTTGATATATACGAGTGCTGTCGCAGGCAAAAAATCAAATTTTTCACAATGTCACCCACATTAGAAATTGAAACTGCTATATCTGAGCCATTTTTTAAGATAAAGTCAAACAAAAAATGCTCCTGAATCCTTATATCAAGGTCAAATACTTAAGAAAGAAACCTTTTTCAATTTCTAATTTTTTTGCACCTCACTTTAAATATAATTTTTTTTTAATTTAATGGCCCCCATTTTGAAACAAGATGGCTGATGAAGCTGGCCAGTGAACTTGCTCGAGATATTGATGTATACTATCCACATGCCTGCTTCCATCGAAATAGGCGAATACGTGTGTTATGCGTGACAAATACAAGATCGTTTCAAAGTGTTAGCCATTCTAGAAATTCAAAGTGCTATAATTCAACCATTTTTTAAGATATAAACAAAAGAACAAATTGTCACAAACAAAAACTGCTCCAGAATTTTTGTATCAAGGACAAACACATAAGAAAAAATCTTTTTCATTTTCCAATTTTTTAATACCACATTTTAAATTTTAAATTACATTTTTTAAAAATGGGAACCATTTTGAAACAAGAGGGCGAATGAAGCTGGCCAACGAACTCGGTCGAGACATTGGTATGTACTATGTACACACCAAGGTACATCCAAATCGGTTCATAAATATGTCTGTTATCACGTGACAAAAATCAGGTCGTTTTAAAATGTCAGCCACAATAGAAATTCAAAATGCTATAACTCAGCCATTTTTTTAGATATAGACGAAACAAAACCTGTTCCGGAATCTTTGTATGAAGGTCAAACATATAGGAAAAAATCTTTTTCATTTTCCAATTTTTTGGTATCTCATTTTAAATTTTTAATTTTTTAATTTTTTTAAATGGCCGCCATTTTGAAACAAGATGGCGGATGAAGCTGGCCAACGAACTCGGTTGAGATATTTGTATGTACTATGTACACACCAAGGTACATCCAAATCGGTTCATAAATATGTCTGTTATCACGTGACGAAAATCAGGACGTTTCAAAATGTCAGCCATGCTAGAAATTAAAAATGCTATAACTCAGCCATTTTTTAAGATATAGACGAAACAAAAACTGCTCCCGAATCTTTTTATCAAGGTTAAACACATAAGAAAAAAATATTTTTTCAATTTTCAATTTTTTGGTACCACATTTCAAATTTAAATTTTTCTTAAAAATTTAAATGGCCGCCATTTTTAAACAAGATATCGGATGAAGCTGGCCAACGAACTCGGTCGAGACATTGGTATATACTATGTATAAACGAAGTTACATCCAAATCGGTTCATAAATACGCCTTTTATCGCGTGACAAAATTCAGGACGTTTCAAAATGTCAGCCACGCTAGAAATTCAAAATGCTATAACTCAGCCAATTTTTAAGATATAGACGAAACAAAAACTGCTCCGGAGTCTTTGTATAAAGGTCAAATACATAAGAAAATAATATTTTTCCATTTTCAATTTTTTGGTACCACATTTCAAATTTGAATTTTTTTAAAAAAATTTAAATGGCCGCCATTTTGAAACAAAATGGTGGATGAATCTGGCCAACGATCTCGGTCGAGACATTGGTATGTACTATGTACACACCGAATTACATCCAAATCGGTTCATAAATACGAGAGTTACAGTGTGACATAGGTCAGATATATATATGGATATATATATATATATCAATTTTGAACGGAGGGTGGTTTCGGGGTCTGGGGGTCATGATCGATGAAAATATACCAAAATTTTTTGAATTCGCTTTCCTCCGAACGGCTGCAATAGGTAGCTTTTTGTAATGAAAGCTACCTAACAGAAAGCGACTATATAAAATAAACAAAAATAGAGATTTTCTCCTATTTAGGGATCTTTCTGGATAAAATTAGATTTCCTTGTATTTGAAAATAAAGATTTTATTGACGCTTTCCGAACGTATTAATATAAAATATTTTGAAAGATCTAGTTGTAATTGAAATAGGACACATAATTCAGCAATCTTCAATTCCTTCCATACATCTTCGGAGGAAATTTAAAAAAAAAATTGAAATTTTCTCTTTCGATTTTTTTATGATGACATTTAAAAACATGTATAATAATCACTTATAAACAGGTTAAGTAAGATAATGCTATAAAAAGAGATAAAATACCTTTATTAAGATTGACGATCGTTTCGTCGCACAAACGGCGATATTTTCAGAATCATTCACGATAGAAAATATTTTTACATAATTTAAAAACAATAAACATAGTAAACAATGTCACGAGACATGATGCATAATGAAAAACATTGCAAACATAAAATTAAATTAAAATTAAATTAGCTATTTGCGAGCGTGGATTAATTTTCATATAATTTAACAAAACAATAACATGGTAAACAATGTCACCGGACAACATGCATAATAAAAACATTTCAAAACCTAAAATAAAAATAGAATGACATTGGTGACATTTAAGTTAAAACTTTGAAAAATGTGTAACTATTTTAGCTATTAAACAGAAACAATCTTTTAAACGTGAAATATAGTCAAAATTATGTGAAAAATTTACATTTGCACAAAACATGATAACTCAAAAAATAAAAATTGAAAAATGTGTAACTATTTTAGCTATTAAACAGAAACAATCTTTTAAACGTGAAATATAGTCAAAATTATGTGAAAAATTTACATTTGCACAAAACATGATAACTCAAAAAAATAAAAATCAATTTATTGGCATTTTTTAAATTGCATAACAAAGAGAGTAACTTTCTTTAGGACATAGACTAATCTCATTATAAAAGCATCTACAGGGTGTCCATAATTGAACGACCCTACTTTAAAAATGTAGTATTTAATTTCAAAAATTGAATTACACAAGAAATTTTCTGAAAAGCTTGTTAAGCTATAGAAGCAGTTGAAATATCATAGTCAAATATAAATTTTTTAAAAAATGTAAAAAAAAAAAGAAAATATTTCTTTAAAGAAATGCCAATTTCCTTTAAAGTTGTCTACAGACAAAGCTATTGTTCATAAAAAGGCGAAATTTTCTGAGACATAATAAAGGGATGGGTATTTGTTTAACCTAAAAAATATATAAATAAAAATAGTTCAAAATTTCGCCACTAGAGGGCTATTTTAAATAAATTATACATTTAGCATTACGATGGTTTAGAAATTTTATTTATAGGATGTTCATAATTAATCGACCCTATTTTAAAGTTGTCTACAGACGAAACTATTGTTCAGAATTTTGGGAAATTTTTTTGAGGACATAATAAAAGTATGGAAATTTGTTTGAGCAAAAAAAAAAAAAAAATATTACGAGGGCGTTTTTAAAAGAATTACAGATTTAGCATACATTTACGATAGTTTAATAATTTTGCTATAACCAGACATGTTCTGCATGACATTCATCATTTTCAGATACCATCTGGAATCGTAAGATAGCATTTTCTACAGTTGACCTCAGTATGTTCTGGGAAATGCTAGAAACATCTCGTGAAATGCTGTCTTTAGAATAAGGTTAAGTTAATAAATAAAATGTCTAAACTATCGTAATGCTAAATGCGCAATTTATTAATAATCGCCCTCTGGTGGCGAAAATGTGAACTATTTTCATTTATATATTTTTAAGCTTAAACAAATTCCCATCCTTTTATTATGTTTTTCACAAAAGTTCACAACTTTATGAACAATAGTTTTGTCTGTAGAAAAACTTTAAATTAGGGTCGTTTAATTATGGACACCCTGTATATCTCAGATGCTGTGTCAGTTGAAGAACTGGTGTAATAAGAAATATGTGATATTTTTTTGCAACTTTGTCACTTATAGCACTGTAAATATAATACTTATTATATATTATCATGATACAATCTTTTCCTTCATTACACATTTGTAAAAGAAGTACACAGAATTTCAAGGCGTTTCATGCATAATTTTTTGCTATAGGATGTTTTGCGTATACTACGAATTTGAAAACTTCATTTTGATAAAAAGCAAAAAATAACTTTTAAACGCAATTCAAAATCTGAAATAGCCATAACTTTAAACGGCTGAACTCTGGTTCTAATTAAGATACAGACACAATTTGATCCTTAACGGACGCATTAAATTACGTTTAAAAATTCAAATTGCTTATTAGCACCACTTTTTTGAAAAAGAAATATTCCCCTTATTTAATGACAGGTAAGATGATATCATAATAAAGCAAATTACACTATTTTATAGAACTGGTGGGAATCAAAAAATCTGAATAAAAGATGAAGCCCGTGCATATCACGGGAGCGAGAATTTAGCGGTTAACCTTTCCAGGGGTAAGAAGGGCTCGCAGCGTTCCTAAAATTTTCGCACATTGCTACCACTAAATTAAAACGATAATCTTTTTTGTATAGTTCTATAATAGATGTTAAAGGAATCTACCGCGAAGAATTCTTATTTAAAATACTGGTAGCAAAGTGCGAAAATTTTAGGAACGGTGCGAGCCCTGGGTAAGGTACTTCTATTCGCAAATTGTTGAAATGAGTGAATGACACCAGAATTTAGAAGCAAATTTATTTCAAAATAAGGAACAACTCTTTTTCACGTACTTGATCACCCAAACCGGAGCACCAACCAAAGATTGGCATAGAATGTAACGCTCCGGCGAAAAGTCCCCACTACAATCACCGCTGTCGGACATCGGGACGCACCGAAAAGAACCAGTAGAAAATAGCACGTTGTCTGTCGTACTTACATCAGTAAATCATATATCACATAATGTTATAAAACAATTGATGTTGCTTCCATCATAATAATAAAAATATAAAAATAAATAACGATAGTCAGGTGTCTTGAATGGACAGCAAAAGTCATAATTATAGTTCATTGTTCAAAGTAATGGTGTGGAAATGTTCATTAAAGTTCAGTGATCAATAATATTCATATAAGTTCAATGTTCGAAAAAATTCCCATAAAAGTTTATTAAAGGAAAACTAACTTGAAAAAAAGAACACCATAATGTTCAGTCTTCAAGAGAAAGTCACCGTTAAAACACATGTCAGACAAAGCACAGTTACTATACAAGGCGCACAATGTTGAGTTCGATTCTAATGCAGAGTCAAATAACCACGAAATGTCCTTACAAACCACTGATAAAATTTATAGTATGTTAGAAGGAAATAGTTGCAAAAGTAAAATTGTTAAAAATTCTACTTAATAAATGAGTATTTGTTATTAAGTTCGTTGTACATAGCACACAATTTTGTACACTTTGAACATGTGAGGAGAACGTTTCGAATATTTCATCTCAGTGTATAATTCATGTAGAATTTAAATGTACAGGACATTAACGAACAATGTCCAATCAAATAATGTTGTATACTTCCAACACCACCGCAGTTGCACCTGTCATTTAGGTGCTTTCTATTTTAAACAGATACTGTGGAAATGCTCTATGTGAAGAAAGAAAATAACCAATCACCTGGGATTCACACAGAAATAAATCATCAACACTTTGTTTAATATCGCATATCTCTTCATTTATCCGAATTTTGCCAAGAAATTTGCCATTGGTCATGTAGCAGTATTTTAAAATGACGTTTTAATACATAGGTTGGTACAGGAATACGTAAAACTTCGTCATAAAGGTCATTTATAATAACTGATTTTGCCAACATATCCGCTCTTTCATTTCCTGATATTCCAACATACGATTTTATCCAGCCAACATGTATGACTTTATTATGTAACAGGCGCAAAGAATTGAAGACATTAAAATTCTGACCGTTAGACGGAATTGAGCGCTGTAGAGCGTAAATTCATGACAAGCTGTCAGTATAAAGATAAAAAAAAATCATGTGGTGAACCGATGCACCAATTGATAGCCTGGTCTATCGCTGCAAATTCAACTTGAAAAAACCTGAATTACAGTCATAAAATTTTAATCTCATGTCCAGCATAAAATAATTCTTATACCAAACCGTAAATGCAGCTCCTACACTGTTCATTATTCGAGAACCATCAGTATACAATATCGAATGATTCACCACTGGTACCCTATCAACCACTGACTTAAAAATTTTTGTATTTAAGTTTTCAAAAAAGTAAGGATAATTATATTTCTTCAATTTATTCATAAAGTCTTCATCTTTAAAACTCATTTTGTCAATCAAGACCGTGCCATTTCCATAAATAATATTATAACACTTAGAAGACAAATTCAGTTCTGTGTCTAGCGGTGGAGCACCCACCAAAACACATAATACGTCATTAGAAATCGTACGATATGCCTTTAAGGGGACCGGGTAAGCTCTACGTCGGCCATGTTAAAATACACCAAATTTATGTACCTTTTTCTCAGAAATGATGAAAGATAGAGGTCTAGATTTTTTAGAGTAGTTTGAATAACATGCTTTACGTATTTTAACAGACCATTTTCTTTCTAAGTGAAACAGAAAATTAATTATTATTTAGTAGAAGACATTTTTAAATTAGCATTTTTGGTAAGATTTCACTGTCTAAAATAAATAATTCTCAAGAAATCATTAAATCTCTGCGTTAAAGTACGCACTATAACATAATATAAGTATTTAGAAAAATCTCAGTTCTGAAGTTTAATTGATATTGAGAAAAAGGAACATAAACCTGAAAAATCGATGTTTTGAGAAAAAGTCAATTAAAGCTGTGAAGCGGTGTTGCCAGTGAACTACTTTTCTTAAATTCTGATTTCTTGATTTGCACCACTTTTTTGAAATAGTAAAATTCGCCTTATTTAATAACATATTAATCGGGCCGAAAACAATGCTAAATTTGCCAATTCAGAAAAATGGTGCCAATAAAGAAATCTGAATTTTACAAAAGTAGTCCGCTGCTGTGAAGCAGTGTTGCCAGATGGGCTACTTTTTTAAAATTCAAATTCTTGATTGGCACCACTTTTATGAAATGGTAAAATGCGCCTTATTTAATGACATATTAATTAAGGAGAAAACAGAGGAAACTTTACAGTTTCAAAAAAGTGGTGGCAATCAAGAAATCTGAATAAAAATATGTAGCCCACTGGCAACACTGATGTGAAGTGCTCTTAGAAAGAATGAAAAAAATCCAACACATTCTTTTATAATAAACATGTGTAATACATCGTTGAAAAGGTAAATGTTTAAACTATTTAATGATATAAAAATGCAAAAATTGATTTATTGGTTGACTTTCGCTTACCTGGTCCCCTTAAGACAAATAGCAGGCACAGACGTTGACATGAGAGTAATCTTGTTATTCCATTTTGTTTTAAGTCAGGCATCCAGATCTCATGCCCACATGAAATACGTTTCTTCAAGACTGCATTGTACCATATTTTAAGATAAATAGAAGGAAGACCTCTATCACGGATTCTGGTTTTGCGCATTTTACATGTGAAATCGTTAAGGCCGGTTCGAATCATATTTAGGTGATACATCCAGCGAAAATTGCTGTAAATTAGAAATACCAAATAAAGAATATTGTCTTTACACTGAAACTTTTGTCATTATGTTTAAAAGTTGGTCTTCTCAAATTAAGAGTGTGGCTTCCAAACAGCATTGCGACTGACTTCTCTGCACTAATTTGCAATTGATGAATAGAACAGATATTTGAAAAGCGTTGAACACTAGTATTAATTTTATGTTCTAATACAGAGCACGTGTCTGCGCCATCTATGATAACACTATCATCAGCATAAGGAATAAACAGCAAGCCTTTCTGCTTACAACTGTTGAAAATCCTGTCAGCTACTATTGTCCAGATAAACGACCCAAGGCATGACCCTTGCGGGCAGCCACGGTATACATGAAACCATGTTAATCCATACGTGTATTTAAAACAAATAAGTCTATTATTCATGTAATTTTTAAGTGTTGACTTCATGTAATCAAAAATAGGTAAGATATTTATGATATCTGCTACAATACGCCAATCCAAAACGTCTAAGGCACCACTGATATCAAAATAAATCATTGCACGGTATTTATATTCTGATAATGTTTCTCCAATGATATTCTTTAACGTACAAAGTGCAGTCAGGGTGCTCAGTCCCTCTCGAAAGCCATGTTCTCCATCATCAAGATAATTAGCAGACTCCAGCATTCTAATAACTCTAAGTTTTAAAAGTCTTTCATATAACTTAACCATTATAGGGAGAAGAGTAATTTGTTTTTCGTTTTATATCTTGTGTAGGTCTTAAATGAGGGATCAAGAACACGGTGAAACCTGATGTAGCGATGAGCGCTATATGCAAATACACAATCTGAAACCTGTACAATTTCGTTACCGCTCAGCGCAAGATCTGCACGGCCCTTACGGTCGTCTTGAACATAACTATGAAATGTCCCTGGGTCATTTAGAATATATAGGCTGTGAGACATTAGTAACTCCTAAAGAAGCTCGGTTCTATCACTGTCGCGAGTATGTCCCATTATATTAAGCGGAACGTTGAAATTTCTTTCAACCACATGCCAGGAAAAATCTGGATAAATGTCAGTCCATGGGTCTTTGTCATTTTGAAAATTTCCAGAAGGTGAACCAACTGAACCAATAATAATGAAACCTTTTGCTATCTTTAAATTTACAAAAATACTATTACTCGACTCAACACTTTTCACACATGCATGTCATGACAAAGTAGAAATAATAGCTGCGGTACCACTAGAAGAAAGAAAATAAACCCTGTCAGGAGGAAGAACAACAAAACAATCGTTAACTAAATATGGATCTTCACAAAGTACAAAATGTACGTTCAAAGAAATGACGTAATTAATAAGAGCATTTGTGGCGTCTGCACAGTAATGAAGGTTTATTTGACAAAATTTAATCCGTGATCCTCAGCCAAAGAGCCCGAGATCTATCACAATTGTTATGCGAAGAGTACATCTCTAGTGGCTCTAAAAGACGGACAATCCGGGCTATCGGCATGATTGAAATGATCAATTTCATCATACTTTAAGAAGCAATTACTGCATGTAACTGTGTCCACTTTGCAATCCTTTACACCCATTTTACACATTTTAGATCCCCAGAGCATCTATTTGCAACATAACCAAAGTTTGACATTTATAGCACAACACTATTGGATTATATTCAATCATGTGGTACCTCTCCGTGTTTATACATATCCTACGACGTGCCGAAAGATAATCAAAACTTTCTTTATCCATGTCCTACAGACAATTATGTCTGCCCGCTCTAGTAACGTTGCTCCTCACAAACTCAAAAAACATTCCCAGAAGTCACAAGTGACCAATTTTCATCTTTTCCATCCAAATTCAAACCCTTGAAAACACATTTCACCGATCTCATGACCTCCTTTTCAGCTAGAACAGAATTAACTAGAACTAATTTCGCGAAATTAGTCAGCTTTATCCATGCTGCTTTTATTTAAAGTAACTTATATTTAGTTGCCAAATTCGGCGATATCTTGAAGTTCCTGCCATTTTAAGACAAGATGGTGGATGAGGCTAACAAGTGAACTTGGCAGAGACCTTAGTAATTGCTGTGCACATGCTCACTCACATCGGAATAGATTGATATATACGAATGCTTTCGCAGGCAAAAAATCAGATTTTTCAAAATGTCACCCACATTAGGTATTGAAATTGCTATATCTGAGCCATTTTTTAAGATAAAGACAAACAAAAAATGCTCCTGAATCCTTATATCAAGGTCAAATACTTAAGAAAGAAACCTTTTTCAATTTCTAATTTTTTTGCACCTCACTTTAAATATATATATATATTTTTAATTTAATGGCCGCCATTTTGAAACAATATGGCTGATGAAGCTGGCCAGCGAACTTGGTCGAGATATTGATGTATACTATCCACATGCCTTCTTACATCGAAATAGGCGAATACGTGTGTTATCGCGTGACAAATACAAGATCGTTTCAAAATGTTAGCCATGCTAGAAATTCAAAGTGCTATAATTCAACCATTTTTTAAGATATAAACAAAAGAACAAATTTTCAGAAACAAAAACTGCTCCGGAATCTTTGTATCAAGGCCAAACACATAAAAAAAATCTTTTTCATTTTCCAATTTTTTAATACCTCATTTTAAATTTTAAATTAATTTTTTTTTAAATGGCAACACTTTTGAAACAAGATGGCGAATGAAGCTGGCCAACGAACTCGGTCGAGACATTGGTATGTACTATGTACAGACTAAGTTACATCCAAATCGGTTCATAAATACGCCTGATATCGCGTGACAAATATCAGGTCATTTTAAAATGTCAGCTACAATAGAAATTCAAAATGCTATAACTCAGCCACTTTTTTTAGATATAGACGAAACAAAAACTGTTCCGGAATCTTTGTATTAAAGTCAAACACATACGAAAAAAATCTTTTTCATTTTCCAATTTTTTGGTATCTCATTTTAAATTTTTATTTTTATTTAATTCTTTAAATGGCCGCCATTTTGAAACAAGATGGCGAATGAAGCTGGACAACGAACTCGGTGGAGATATTTGTATGTACTATGTACACACCAAGGTACATCCAAATCGGTTCATAAATACGCCCGTTATCACGTGACAAAAATCAGGACGTTTCAAAAAGTCAGCCACGCTAAAAATTCACAATGCTATAACTCAGCCATTTTTTAAGATATAGACGAAACAAAAAAGGCTCCCAAATCTTTTTATCAAGGTCAAACACATAAGAAAAAAATATTTTTTCAATTTTCAATTTTTTGGCACCACATTTCAAATTTAAATTTTTCTTAAAATTTTAAATGGCCGCCATTTTTAAACAAGATGGCGAATGAAGCTGGCCAACGAACTCGGTCGAGATATTGGTATGTACTATGTATAAACGAAGTTACATTCAAATCGGTTTATAAGTACGCCTTTTATCGCGTGACAAATTTCAGGACGCTTCACAATGTCAGCCACGCTAGAAATTCAAAATGCGATAACTCAGCCATTTTTTAAGATATAGACGAAACAAAAACTGCTTCGGAATCTTTGTATTAAGGTGAAATACATAAGAAAAAAATATTTTCCATTTTTAATTTTTTGGTACCACATTTCAAATTTTAATTTAAAAAAAAATAAATGGCCGCCATTTTGAAACAAAATGACGTATGAAGCTGGCCAACGAACTTGGTCGAGACATTTGTATGTACTACGTACACACCGAATTACATCCAAATCGGTTCATAAATACGAGAGTTACAGTGTGACAAAAGTCAGATATATATAGATATATGGATATATATATATGTATGTCAACTTTTGAACGAAGGGTGGTTTCGGGGTCTGGGGGTCGTGATCGATGAAAATATACCAAAATGTTTTGAAATCGCTTTCCTCCGAACGGCTGCAATAGGTAGATTTTTGTAATCAAAGCTACCTAAAAATGAATAACTAGCAAAAGCCATTGTTTGGATTCGCGAAGCATTATTCACCCCTTAACAGTGTGGCCCGAACTGGATTCGGGCAAGAATACTTTGCTTGCTTCGTTATTAAAAGCATTTTGATACCACTAATTTGTAACTGTAAATTTATCTTTTTTGATTGTCAGATATTTTTTCGATTAAGTAAGGTAAATATTTTAGTATGGAAAAAGTGGTGTCCAGCTCCATTTTTAATTTATTTTTTTTGTAAGAAAAGAAATGTCACCGTTAAGGGGTTAATAAGATAAATATTGGAAGGTAACATTATTTTTTTATATTACTTTTGCATCTTTATTAAGCAAAAACGTTATTTTATGTTTTGACGCATTTTAACTTTAGAAATGCAAATCCAGCCAAATACCAAGTAATTTCCTCGGAATATTTTATTTATGATAAAATACTGGTATAAATAAAAATATTTTCTAAGCAAAAGTTTACAAAATATTTTTAAATTTTCAACTAAAAGCTTTTTAAAGATGTTTTTACATTTTCAATAGCTTCTGGTGTTTTCTCAAATGATTTGAAATAGGTATGATTCTAATCTTTGTAGTTCACATCAAATAATGTTTGATAACAATCTTAGAATAATATATTCGAAGATTGCTTGAAGAAAGTTACTTCTTCAAAATCTTATTCCCTGAAAGACATATGAAATCTGCTCTCGTTGATACTAAGAAATATTAACTTATTATATTATTATTTTTATTCAACCTTCGAATTCGAATAACACTTTATATAAATAATTCAACAATTAATTTTATTCGTTTACAATTCTTTTGTTTCCGCTTTACAAAAAAAAAAAAAAAAAAAAAAAAAAAAAATCATAATATAATTTTTTTAAATGCGTAAGAATCATATGCGTACAGATCATATTTTATTTCTATCAAGTCCAAAACTATTTCTTTCCGTAATTAAATTATAAAAAGGGTTTTTGAGATATTTTGGCGAAATAATGAAAATATATTTCATTTATTTAATTAATCATGATCCTATCTAGAATTACTAACTCCATGATTTATTTCTTCTTCTGAAAATATGTGTTTTTTTCATTTTTTTATTTTCAAAAATGCGTCCATAATGGAAAAAACATGTAAAATAAATTAATATAATAAATCTTTTAAGGTTATTCTGTAAAATAATAATAATAATAATAATAATAATAATAATAATAATAATAATTTTGTATAAATCTACAGATCATAATTTATTTTTATGTTTAATTTCAAGTAAAAATACTGAATAGTTTTTTTTGTAAAATGTACGACAAAATGTAATTTGTGTAGCCCAGTAGAGGATTAGAGACTAATTACCGCCTAAAGACTAATTACCAGTTAAATGGAAAACTTTAACGGAGCTGTAAACTCATATTTATTACTATACGTTATTCATATAACGTACTTAATAAAATGAAAATTTTCATTCTAATATTCTAGTGACAATGTGGCATTCAAGAATTAAAATTAGGTGGTCCAAAAATGAACCACCGCCTTTTAAAGTTTTAAGCATACTTCGATAGTTAAAATATTGAATTATAATAATATTTCAAAAATTAAAATCTATATGTTGATCGAAAATGACGTTTCAAAGGTGTTAGATACCTTAAAGAATTTTTTTTTTATACTAATAGTGCATAGTGCATACAAAATATGCAATTATACTTTTAGGGATCAAACTTTTTCTATTTTCAGATAAACTGAAATGTTATGTACGACGCAAGCATACCATTTTTATATCTAATTTGACAATGCTAAATATTTTTCTAATTTTAAGTTACAGAAACTACTTTACAGGAAATTATGTTACATTTTTATTCCACGCTAGTTTATTTTCAAACAACGTAAAAATGGATTAAAAAAACTAGAAAAAAAACTGTCAGAAGACGACATAGGATAAACAAGAATAGAGACTTTCATCTATTTAGGGCTCTTTCTGGATAAAATAATATTTCCTTATATTTGAAAATAAAGATTTTATTCATGCATTCCGAATGCAATATATTTTTAGAAAAACGAAAACCATTGAACTTTAATCTTCTTTGCAAAGAAAACGATACATGTATTTTCAAGACCTATATAAAACAAAAATATTCATTTATTATCAAAATTCCCCGTTCATTTATTTTTATTTTTCTAGTAAAAGTGTATGGTGCGTAAAAAATACGCGATTTTATTTTTCGGGATCAAACTTTTTCCTATTTCCAGATAAACCGGAAAATTATGAGATCCGTAAGCGTACCACTTGTATATATTTATAGATAAAGCTAAATATTTTTCTAATTTTAACACATTGTATGTGGGATATGCAAAAATACGCTTTTGTGGGTTGGGGGCAGAAATTCTTACTGGTACCGGAAATTTTGTGCGGACGAAAAAGAGAAGGTGTAATCCCAGCATGGCTGCTTCTTATTGGTTGTGAGCAGGTTTAAATTTACAGTGACATTTGTAAACGCAAATGTAGTGCTCATTTTCGAAAAATTGCCCGCATACAACGTGTTAATGGAGCTGGTCACTCAGCTTCGGAATTCTCCTCGTAATGTTAAGTCTGTGGACTTATGATGCATTCGTATATTTAAAATATCTTCTCGTCAAATTCATATTTTTAACATCTTTTTTCTGTGTATTCTTCTTAAAGGATGTCTCTTATTTTTCATACTTTTCAAACTATTTCTAAAATCTATGCTGAATTTAATGTTTTATGTGTTAAAAGCAGGCGAACAGTGAGTAAGATTTTAACACTTCCTATAAAATTACGTCTATACCACAGCTGCCAACTCTTCCGCTTTTTGTACCACAAAAATTTGAAAGAAATTTTGCCTTATCACGGTTCGTACGCTTCAAGGATGTGTACCAGAATTTTCGTAAAGATATATTTGGCTTATTTAATGAATAAAATTCTATCTTCAAATATAGAGACCAGTACTTTACAAAATTTCTGGTGCTAAAACACCTAAAATCCCCTGAATCCCCTGATGCGTACGAACCCTGCTTATATAATCGGCAGATTATGGCAATTAAAAGACTTAAAATTTACTATAAAATTTTCATGGTACAAAAAAGCGTAAGGTGTTGGCAGCTATGCTATACTTTAGCAATACTTTGAGAACTAAGAAAAAAGAGGCATCTTTTAGGAAGTGTACAGAAAAAATAGAAGTTAAAAATATTAATTTCCCGAGGAAATATTTTAAATATACTAATGCATCCAATGCATCCAATGCCCATAGACTTTACATTAGTGAAAGGAAATCAGAAGCTGAGGGACAAGCCCCCTTAAGTGACACAGACTTCTTTACTGGGAAATGTGTTACCTTTTTGTTGCATGCTAGTTCTCTTTTGGGAAACGTAAAAATGGATGAGAAATACTAGAAAAATATTCAAACAGACGATGTAGAATAAACAGAAATAGAGACTTTCTTCCATTTAGGGTTCTTTCTGGATAAAATCAGATTTCCTCATATTTGAAGATAAAGATTTTATTTATGCTTTCCTAATCCATTAATATAAACAGAGTTTCAATGAGATTGTTCACAGATGCAGATCGGAGCGACCGGGTGCAGGGAAACACCCCTCATGGAGTAGGTCTTCAAGAAGTAAGCAATTTCGAAATAATTTAATTATTTCGTAATTTTGTGGTTGAAAACAGGTGAAACCAATGACTAAATCTTCTTAACTTTCCAAACAATGTCTCTCATAATAGGAATACATGTCTATATGCACTCAGACAAAATCCAAAACATTCATGAAAAGTATAATATGATTTGATATAAATCCGATCAGCAGCAAATTTTACGCCCGGTCTTCGCTCACTTGACCCACAAAAAATCTGTGATCGTTATGATCACGTGCTTGGGGTTTTTTTGTTTATGTTTTCACTTGCTTTGGTAGGCTGACTGATTCGCTTTAACAGCTCGACAAAAAAAAAAAAAAAAAAAAAAAAAATACACCTAAAAAAAAAAAAAAAAAAAAAAAAAAAAAAAAAAAAAAAAAAAAAGTGGTGGGATTCACAAGCAGTTCGCCCTTGATTCCTTTTTCTCAAGTGTAAACAAGTTTCAAGAAAAATAATGTTCCGCATTAAAAAAAAAGTTTCCAACGCTATAAAATAATGATTAAAAAAGTTTTATCTTTAAATACACTGAAAAAAAAATGTGCTTTAACATGCAGTTTACTGCCAAAAGGGCATAATTTATTTAGCAAATATTCAACAATTACAAAGCACTCATCAAAATTTCTATCAGAAAATGCATCAAAATCTATTTTTAAAGTGAATGAAGAGACTAGGCTATCACCAAGCTCTGTAATAGGCTGCCATAGATTGGACAAAAAATTTGAATTTGAATATTCGTTCTGTGCATATATTGCTATTCTCTTTTAAAAACACTCTGCGGAACACTGCCTTACTTATCTAATAAAAATGTTGGGTAATACCACAGATTTGTCATCTGATCTCTTGTTATCTTTACTCTGTAAAGCTGTTGATTATTTAGCTCCCAAGTTCACAGTAACTGTATGTTTAAGATAAATCTCACTCCATATGCCTCAGTTTCCTTCGCGCCCGGGCGAAGTGATCGTGGTTGCTGAACAAGCTCCAAGCCTCCGGCTTTTTGCACACCACTAATATCTTAGAGAAAATATTGTTCTTTGAAATCGCACAAATGTTCCAATTAAATAAAACGACATTTTCTGTATTAAAATACTGGTATCCAAAAGCCGGAGACTTCACAACTCTGTATAAAGAAATGTTTTGAAAGATCAAGTTATAATTGTAATAGGACATATAATTCAGCTCTCTTCAATAGCATTTATTTAAAGAAAAAAATAGGGTAAACAGAAAATTAGTTTTTTTGCGTTGCATATTTGTACTGCATTTCGTGTGCTATATTATATAAGATTTAAATTATGAAATTAATTTTTTGTTCAAATGCATCTGCCTCTTGTAGTTTGAAGCAATGTACACAGAATATTTTCTTAAACAGAATTTAATTATTACTTTGATTTTTAACCCATTAACCCATTCAAGGGCGGTGATTCATTTTTGGACCACTTAATGTTAATCCCTAAATGCCACATTGGCACCAGAATACTGAAAAGAAAATTTTCCTTTTATCAAGTACGTGAACAAAAGCTTTTGCTTAATTTGAAATAAACTTGTTTATATATTCTGGTGTTGTTCACTGAGTTCAGCATTTTGCAAATAGAAATAATTTGCCCTTAAAAGGGTTAACCGCCAAAAGTAAAAAGCAGGATTTCTCAAAGGTCATTTTGAATGTCGTTTCCCACCACAAATACAGAAATGTAATATTTGCTTTAATAAAATGGGCAAATTTCGTCCAATAAATAAGGCATTTCTTTTTAATTCTGAAATAGTGGTGCCAAAGTAATTAATTTAAGCATGAGCAATTATTTTGACCGTTGCGTCAACGAAAAACCATCGGGTAATGGGTGAAAAAAGCAAGCATTTGTACAATTATATTTTACAAACTATTACAGAATAAATAATGCATTCATAATGAAATTTAACTGTTTCGTTCCTGCATTAAAATTTTAACATTCTATTGTTGTTGATGATGAAAATGTATCTATTTAATTCCATTGAATTATTTTCTAGAAAACTCTAATAAAAAAATAAATATAACAGTAATTTATAACTTTTTGGAAACTATGGTTAAATTGAATTTTATTTTCCTGGAAATCAGAATTACTCAATTTTTTGCTAAAATTGCGCATTTACTCTTAGATCCTACAAAACAATATGACATTATTTATCAGTGTTTATCATTATTTTTACGCGATGCATAACGAACATGCAGTTCTTTTTCATTACTTGTAGGCCACTTTTTGCAATTTTTCGAAATGGCATAAGAATTAGGTGTATCGCAAAATTCCATCTTTTTAATCTAAAATGTTAAAAATGGGTATTTTTCTAATTTTAAATTTAAAAAAAAAATTCTACAAAATGAACAATACAATCTTTATTTCCCACGGCCCTTACTTTTTGAAAAGTTATAAAATGGAATTGTAAAATTAAAATAAGTAATGATATAGGCGATATTGAATAAACAAAAATGAGACCTTTGTTAAAAATTTTCTGAATAAATTCAGTTTCTCTTGTCCTTCTAAAATACATCAATGTAAATCAATGATTCGAACGATACACTTAAAATAAAAATGAAAAGCTTAAATCATTTCCATTTAATGAAAATTCTAACGAAAACGCTAAGTACGCATTGGTTTACGGCATGTAATTGGTTTAAATTCTATAGCTTACCACAGCAAGATAATAAAAAAAAACTTTTATTTTATTTCTAGATTTAGACGCAGGGCATTGAAAACATTTTCAAATGTCATAACAATTTTTAAAAAATAGAATCAGTAAGCTATTATTATATTTTAAATAACACAGGGTTCGTAGCCTCCCGTGATTAATACCAGATTTTTCATAAAGTAATATATCTTTATTTAATGAAAACCATACTGTACATAAAGATGGCGATCTTTACTTTACAACATTTTGGCGTTCAAAGCCCTAAAATCCATTTAACCCTTAAATGCATATGGTATCGTTTTTGATACAATTATTGTTCCCTATTTATTGGATTTTTTATTCACATATTCCGTATTTCCACCAGAAAAAAAAAAAAAAGAAAATTTCACTCCATTTAATAACAGCCATTTCGTTATTAAATAAACCGAAATTTACCATTTATACTGTCTGGTATGAATTCTGATTCTCTGAATTATGAAATTTCGGGAACGCATTCTACCCTATGCATTTACGGGTTAATCTTAATTGGCGTACGAATTTTGTGTCACTTATTTGTGCTGTATTGCTTAAAACATAAATATTTAAATGAAATAGAACTGTAGGGGAGGATTGATACATAGGGAGGGTTGATACATTGACAATATTTCTCAACAAATGGCATTAACAGCCACTGTAACAGATGTAAAGGCTCCTTTCATTAGCAGAGGCCAGCATTAGCTGGACTTAGCAGTGAGGAACTGACAATTTTTTTTCCTTTTAATTTTGAAGACTTTTGGGATGTCAATGGAATTTTTTTTAAATACTGATTTTCTTTCATAAATCTTATTATTGTAAAGATACTATCTTTTAATTATTTTTTATTTGTAAAGCACATTGTTAGGGTGAGTTTTACTAGAAAGCAGATTGGCATTTTGCAACTGCATTTATACAAAGTGATTGAAAATCCAATAAGGCATGATAGGGAGAAATGATACATTGATGCTGGGGAGAAATGATACACTTGTATATTTGAAATTTGATAGTTTTTTTTAAGTTGTAAACTAATATAGAACTGTAATATTCGTTATTGTTTTACAGCAAGAGCTATTGAAATTGGTAAGGAAGAACAAAGAGACTATTCATAGGCATTATGTAGGTTACATAGAAAAGCAATGCGATGATAGATGATTATTTCGCTTTGCTCGTCATGTAGAAGGGAAAAAGGTTTAAATGGCCTGAAAGGGAAGATGTTTCTATAATTGACGAAGGGCAAATAATAAAAAAAAAACATTAAATCCACCCGATTTTACTTATCAAAATGATAGAGTTACTACTTTTTCTTTTAACCATTTCAGGTGTGGGGGTATGCTTACGAAAACACTTAATGTCAGTTCCCAGACGCCACATTCGCGACAGTAGGTCAGTAAAATATTTTCCATTTAATATGAAATTGAAATATAGCCCTTTTCCTATTTCCAATTATTTATTTATTTTTTTTGTAAATTCTCGTGCCATTCATTTATTCAACACTTTACATTGAAATGGTTAAAGAAATCTTATGCTAAATTTATGTTAAATTGTTTGCAAATCAGCAATGTTCATTTCATTTTTTCTTACAGCAAGATCTCTAGGTTTATTTTTTTTTTCATTGTTAATTTTCTAAAAAGTGTGTTAATATAATTGTTTAAATAATAGCAATTGTTTAAATATTTTTGTAAAAAACATTTTTGAAACAAAAGTATGTCAATGTCATTTCTTTTTAAATTTTACCTAAGTATTTCAAGATTTATCATAAAAAAATTGATGACACATAAATTGAATTGTCTGATATCTTTTTTTTTTTTTTTTTTTTTTTTTTTTTTACAATTTACATAACAATTTATCAAATCATCTCCCTTGATAGTGTATCAACTCTCCACAGTAATGGGAAGATTTTATACAGTAGTAACCATTCAAAATAATTGGGATATATTTTTTGAATGAATATATTTTTTTAATTTACTATATTTTTAATAAATGAATAAAAGGTCCTATTATAAGAAAACACGAAAAATTTGTTTAAAAATAGCCATGGAATTATTAATAAAGAGGAACTGACATATCCTTAAAATAGTGAAGCTTCAACTGTAACCGTTTTCACAGGGGTTGATTACCGCCGTATGTCCACCAGTAAATTTATATAGAAATTTCCTATTTATTTAAATATCTTATTATTGCAAAATTTCAGTCATAAATAATCGCAGAAACAGATTTTCATTTTTACCGGTGTAAGTTTGTTTTGGTAGTAGTCAGGCCTTGAGCCGCCATATTGTGACAACCAGGGAAACAAACTGACTGTTTTACCAAGCAAACTGACACCAGTAAAAACAAATAGGAATTTAGGATATTTGTGAGAAAATATTTCCCTGTATAAGACGCTTACATAAGACGATATTTTCTATTCAATTTTACTGGTGAGATGATTGCTCCGACGGTAATCAGAAACTGTAGAACCGATAAAAAAAAAAAAAAAAAAAAAAACAGCCACCATCTTGTGACAACCACCTTAGTAGCTTCACTTGCAATTGGTAAACAATACACTATATGTCTCCTCCTCTTTATGCATAACTCCATTTAAATCGCTTTCTAAGCGTTGTAAAAAATTAGTAAAAAAGTATATCATAGCTGCCCTACCTCCTCTACTTATTTTTGAAAACTATATTTATATAAGGAAGTATAAAATTGACTTTTAATTTAAAAAAATCATTATTAATTTAAAATATATTTTCAGTAATCTGAATTGTTTTTAATTTTAACGACTATATAAGGTGTTCATAAAAGAATGTCCTAGTTATAAATTTTAATGGTAACAGCTACCGGGTGTCCCAAAAAGGACTGACTGATTTTAAAATTCAATAACTTGCAAACGGTGACAGATATTTAAAAAATTCTTGCAGGAGGGTTATGCATAAGGTCAAAAGTTTTATTTCAGTGATTTTCGATTTTAGTTCGAATTACAAACAATAGATGGCGCTGTAAGCAATAGTCGCTAAATACAGGCTCGATTTCTGGTCCTTTCTCTTGTTCCATGCTGAAAAAGGAGATGGAAATGTATTATCCGGGCCACGAAGTACCAAAAATCGAGCCTGAATTCAGCGTCTATTGATCGCAGCGCCATCTATTGTTTGTAATTCGAACTAAAATTGAAAATCACTGTAAAAAAACTTTTGACCTTATGCATAACCCTCCTGCAAGAATTTTTTAAATATCTGTCACCGTTTGCAAGTTATTGAATTTTAAAATCAGTCAGTCCTTTTTGGGACACCCGGTATAAGCTTTGTGGAGTGTTGATTCAAGGTCATAAATAAAGAGAAACTGAAACAGTTTTAGATAAGTGATGCGCGAATACTTATTTGTTATTGACTTGCTTGAAGTGTCGCATACGCAAAATGACGAGTACTGAGGGTAAAGCGTTATTGCTGGGCTGAAGATCTGAATGCCGTCAGAGCCATGCGATTTTTTCTTTGGGGCTTTATAAAAGATCGTGTCTACGTTCCGCCGCTTCCTAATGATTTGCCAGCGTTGAGACATAGGATTGAAGAGTCTATTACTTCAATTACTCCGAACTTGTTAATTAGGTCCGGGACACAAAAATCTTCAAATTTTCTAAAAAACTTTTATTGCATTAAAATTTTCTTTGTATTTTTCTATTTAAAATGACGTTTAAATCTTGTTTCTATCTTAAATAGAACAGGAAATATTAACTTTTTCGCTTTGGTTTGTTTTCAAGATCTAGCTTTCAAGCAATGGTTGTCATGGAAGCGACTTCCTGTTAAAATGCGTTTTTCTTCATGATGGGTTTTTTCAACATTTCTCGTATTTAATTGTTATAAGTCAAGAACCATTAAAGAAAAATGGTTCAAACTTGGAACATGTCTTTTTCAATTGTTTTACTCTTTTTTTGATTTGGCAAATTTGAAAAAAAAAATATTTACTTTTGAAAATATGTTTTTTTTTTTTTTTTTTTTTTTTTTAAGTTACATCATTTTTTCTCTAATTTGTACTTTAAATAATTTTAATTTGTTTAAAAATTAATATTAAAAAAAATTCTGAATCAAAATTATAACTTATATATTTCTCTTTATTTAAATGAAAACAATTTGAAATTCTACAAATAATATTTCGAGTTATAGGGATTTGAAATTCCCCCACTTTTTTAATAAATTTGAAAATGTAAAATTTTTTTAAAAAATTACGAGAAGATTTATCATGCAATTTTCATTACAAATAATATGGTTAACGATCACAAAAAAATCCAGAATTTTAACTCAATAAATGAAAATTATTTGAATACGTGTCCCGTTTGTTAACCGGGACACGTAACTTTGTTAACCAAACACTTGTCCACACTTGTTAACCAAAGTGTGGGAAGAATTGGACTTTAGGTTGGATCTGTGCCGTATAACAAAATGTGCACTGCACATATAGAACATTTGTAAGAAAATGTTAGTTTACCTTCACTTTCATAATTTGTTGTAAATAGTCTAAATTAAAGTGTTATAATATATCATTGATACAGGGACATTCTTTTATGCAAGCCCTGTACTTATGTTTAAAATAATGGAAATCAGAGCTGCGTCTACGGCCAGTATTTTAGTCCGGAAATGTTTACTTTATTTAATAGGAGAATTCTTAGCTTTGAAATCACATAATTTTCTTTAAGAAGATACTGGATTCAAAAGGCAGGAGACCTATCATCTCTGCGATGTATATGGATCATTTTTAAAACTCATTATCTTTTTTTTTTTTTTTTCATTTCTCCACTACACATGCATAATGCCTATATTCTGTTAGAGAATTATGTGGTTGAAGTATTACCACGTTTATTTAATCTGGTAAATTTAGATTTTTTGCAAATTAAAAATGAATGCAACTTTTATACAAAGCAAAATGTTTTCCTTTTTTGACATTCTTGCTTTTAAAGAATGTATAAAATGAAAAAAATATTTTGAAGAAACCGTATTCAAAGAGCCATTTTAGAATAAACAAAACCAGAAAAATTCTTTTCTGTAATATGCATTGAGAATAAATTCAGACTTCTTTTACTTCGAAAATACATCATTCAAAAGAAATGTTTGGAAAGATCCAGTTGAAATTTCAGTGAGACACTTAAATCATTTCTATTCAATACGTTTTATTCAAAGGAATAACTAATGTAAACAGAGCATATATTTTAGAGGGCTACATACATCATGTTTAATTTAGGAAATATTATTTGTTCCCGAGATATTGATAATATTTTTTTTTCTATATATGAACATAATAATTTAAGAAACACTGGTATAGACATACTAATTTAAATGACTAGGTGTAGATATAATAATGTAAAAAACACAAGCGAAAACATACTTTCTATGAGGCTAGTGCCAGACGAAATTCTTTTTGCACGCTTTTTTCCTTACGTATTATCCCTACACAATGCTAGCGGCATTGTGTATGGATAATACGTAAGGAAAAAACGTGCAAAAAGACGTCCGTCTGACATTAGCCTTAGCGTTAATGTAAAGGGTGTCCGCAAAAGAATGTCCCAGTTTCAATGTTATATTACAGCTGTTTAATTTAGACTATTTACTATAAATCAAGCATAAAATTGAAGGTAAACTAACCTAGTTTTTCTTGCAAATGTTTAATATGTGCACATTTAGTTAAACGGCACACGTCCAACTTAATGTCCAATACTTCCCACACTTCGGTTAACCCCTTATCTACTGAAGGTACTTATAAGTAACATTAAAATAACTTGTTATAAAATTCATTTAATACATCGATTAGCTGTAATACAGTTTAGAATGAGCTATAGATACATTACTTTATCTTGTTCCAAAAGAATTATTGGTTACACGAAACAAAAATATTTTTGAAAGGGTGATTTCTTTTGCCTTTTCATCTTTTCAGCTTTCTTAGAGTTAGGAGAGGTGGGGGGGGGGGATTTTTCAATTCGGAAATATTTCTACATTTATATTGTAAGACCATTACATTTTTACATTTTCTAATTCTACAAAATACTAAGAAAAATATAACATTTAAAATAAAAGATATGAGTGAGGTTATAAATATTGCACCAAATCACTATAAATTCAAATTTAATTAATCCTTCTAAATCCTTCAATCCTTCTAAAATTCATTAAATGATTGTATAAATCTTCTAATGTAGTTTAAACAATTCACGAAAAATGCTTTAGAAGATAAAATTTTCAAGAATTCATAATCCAGTACATAAAGGATTAATAAGCCCCGAGTAATGGAAGCTATAGACTCTTCAATTATGTGTCTCAGTTTTGGCAAATCATTTAGTAATGGCAGAATGTAGATACGATCTTTTATAAAGTTCCAAAGGAAAAAATTCGCATGACTCTCACGGCTTTTAAATGTTCTGCCCAGCAACAGCACTTAATCTCAGGGGTTGCCCTTTTGCGTATTTGGCACTGCAAGCGAGTAAATAACATATCAGTACTCGCGCATGCGCTTATATAAAATTGTTTGAGTTACTCTTCATTTGTGACCTTGAACTAAGACTCTACAACGCTTACAGTTGATACTTTTAAAAAATATAACTGAGACATTCTTTTATTGACACCCTGGATTATTTTTATAGGGTAGATGTGCCAGTAAGGGACACCCATAAGGATTTTCTTTAAAAATTGTTTTTTTTTTTTTTTTAACTAATAGTTAAAATTATTATATTCCAGTTTTTACAATATCATGTTAATCTATCAACAATATTTAACCATTCACCTAGTCTTATCAAAAATTATCAAAATCAAATTATCAAAGTCTTATCAAAATCAAAATTTAATTGTAAACAGCAGAAATATATCAAAACCATGGAACTATTAATAAAGAGGAAATGACATATCCTTAAAATAGTGAAGTTTCAACTGTAATCGCTTTCGCAGGGGTTGATGAGGGCCGGTGGAAACTTCCACTAGTAAATTTATATAGAAATTTTCTTCTTAATTAAACACCTTATTAATGTAAAATTTCAGTCATAAATAATGACAAAAACCGTTTTTAATTTTTGATGGTGGAAGTTTACTTTCACGGTAGTGAGATCCTGCGTTTCCGCCATATTGTGACAACCAGAATTGGGCAAATTTGTAATTGCAATTATCTGCAATGTAATTATATTTTAATTGCATGTAATTAATAATAAATAATAAAATTACATGCCGTAAAAAATGCTTGCAGCACTTTAGCTGGAACCGCTCCCGTCCCATTATTTGACGAAAGTTCATCGTCTGAATGTATGTAACTATACTTAATAGCATGCAATTAGCTTGCAATTTCATTGCGGATAATTGAGATTGCAAATTTGCCCAACTCTGTCTGTCAACCAGTAAGACAAACTGACTGTTTTACTAGGCAAATTGACGCCAGTAATATCAAATAAAATTTTTTGCCATATTTGTTTGAAAATATTTCCGTGAATAAGGTGCTTAAATAAGACTAAATTTTCTATTCAGTTTACTGCTTGGAAGTTTACCTCGGCGGTAATCGGAACTGTAGATTTGATTTAAAAAAAGAATCCGCCATCTTGTGACAACCTCCTCAGTTACTTCATTCGTAACTGGTAGACACGACACTATATGTCTCCTCTTTATTCATAACTCAATTATCAAAACACATAAAATGTCAGTAATGCGCACCCTTTGCTGCACTGATGGACACCCTCTATTCCGCTAATGGACACCCCATAAAAAATAACAAATATAATTCTTTTCGTGACTGTTTTTAGAACCAGAATTTAATGAAAGCATACTAATGAAACAAAATAGTTATTTTCAAAAACATTTAACAATTAGGATACCCGTAATTAATAAAATATTTGTGATTATCGTTCACTGTTTTCATCAATTATTGTAATTATCAGAAGATCCATATTTAATTATTTTAGATGGATAGTTTAAAATACTAAATATCAGGCAATTACAGCTATCAGATTATTGAGACAGTGCGGGATTTAAAAGATAATAATTAGAAAGAAAAGTTTCGGAGTATTAGTGTATTTCATCTCACTATTTTTAACAAGTAAACTTCCAGAGACTACTTGATATTAATTAATATTACAAATGTGAAAGAAATGATACAGTGAGTTGGATAATTTAAATACTAAATGTAATAATTTCACAATAAACTGTGGAACTGCAGTTTGAGGCCACTGATCTGTAGCTTCAATAGTTTCATGATTACTATAACTTTCATTGTTACAAATGAAACAAATGCCAAAATAACTGGGTTTTATATATGAGAAAATATTTTAATACTTTTTTCCAAAAAAGACACTCTGTCTCTCTACCGAAACAACCTTTCTTCTTTTAAGTTGTATAAGGATAAGGCTACATGCCATATCTCTAAATCCAGTGCTGTATTTTTAGACAACGATTACTATGCATTTAGACTTTTAAAACAAATTCCTTATATGCTGCAACCTAAAACATGGGATTGATCATGGAAAATTGTGCTCGAGGAGTGGAAAAAAACAACTTTTATGGGACGGTGGACGTTTAAAAAAAATTCTTTTAATTTTCATAACAGAGATTTGAAATGTTGTGCAAATATACATTTCACCATAAGTATATAGAACACCTTAAAAGAAATTTCCAATCTTATTATAATTTTAAGATGTTTTAAAAATTTAAAACTTATAAAACGAAATTTTAAAATGCTCCTTGCGTCTTAATTTTTGAGATATTTCCCCGATTTTGTACTTTAACTACGTAAAACTCTATTACAAACAAATCTGTGTATCGATTTTTTAATCCCTTAAAAAGTTAATTTTTTAAAGATATTTTTCTGAATTCCATATAAATTTTCATCAAAACCCCGTCTTATGATAAGTTAAAAATCAAATTTAATTGTCTTAATGAAGTCTTATTTTAAAACGCATACACAGTTTCTTTTTAAGTAATATCAAGATTCTTCCTTATCAATTTCATGAATTTCATGAGCATTTCAAAAATTTAAGAGAAGCTGAAAAATCAGTATTAAGAAAAGCTGATTTAAAATATATTAAAAGGCCAAAAAATTGTGAACAAAATTAAAACACTTGTAACTTTGTGTAAAATAATTGCATCTGCATGCGGTTTTCAACAAATGACGTAGTACAAATTGGAGAATAATAATACACACAAAAAGAAATTTCGATTTTGGGTCAATTTTTGCTCAAATAAAGGTCCACGGTCCCCTTAATTCTTCATGAAAAGTTCCTTTATCACAGTAATCAAGATGTAAAATGATAGTTCAACAAAAAGCTATCAAATTTAATATAGTTAAAATAATTTTCCTATCTTTGTTTATAGATTTCATTTTTTCAAAAATCGTTAAAAATTGCGTGAACACTCTCTGTACAGGTGATGGTAATAAAAACATAATTTTCTATTAAAGAATGTTCTTTAAAACTACACCTGCCCGCTCGCCCTACAGACACAGATAGATTTCGAAATTAATTAATAATATCACTAACAAAAACTAAATCAAAATTTGAGATAAACCGAGTTTAACAAATTTATCTGGCCACTTTTGACGAGTTTTTAATTTCACTTTACTGTAAGAGTTGGTTTTATCAGAATCATGCTAATGTAACTTTTTTCTTCTACAATCCACCCACTTTTTTTAAATTTTCTTTTACTGCAAGGTTTGCTCCTATCAAAAACTTGTCAATATAAAAGTAGTAGAATATATTAAGAAGATTTATAATAAAATTAAACTGATTTGATATCTTGTGACTTGACGAACTTATGAATTTTTTTTTCTTTTTCAACCCTCCTACTATTTTCTTTATTATATTTTTGCTGTAAGAGTTCGTACTATCAAAATCCTGTCAATGTAGAAGTTGTAGACAATATTAAGCTGATTTATAATAAATTTTATTGGATTTGATATCTTGCGAATTGACGAAGTTCAGAATTTTTTCTTCTTAAAACCCTATTTTTTCGCCCCTTTAGGCAATTTTTAATGATATAAAAAATTTGTCATACATAAATTTTTGGCACTTTTCCAAGAAGTAATAATAACTTAAAACTGGTCTCATATGTATCATATTTAAGACGTTATGTTTTTTTCTGTTTTCGCAAAAATACTCCCCATTTCCATCCCTTCGTCCTAATTTTCCCATTAGCGAACTTGACCGAGAATTTCTGCCCCTTGATTTTATGTATCAGTTTGTAAGAGATTTGGGCAGAATTATGGAAGTTATCGTGTCCATAAAAAAGTGATATATATATATATATATATAGAGAGAGAGAGAGAGATGGGTCATTCTCTGAAAAATGGCTGTTTTTTTTTTTGTGTGTGGTTTTTTTTTTTTTTTTTTTTTTTTTTTTTTTTTATTGCGACACAATGAAATTGCCTCAAAAATCTCAAAATTTAGCCTACAAGTACCTTATTGCTATATTTATCAAAAAATAATATGAACCAAACTGTATCTCATAGCTCCTCTGATATTTTAATTCGAAAGCACTTCCATTGCTAAAATGTTCAAATAAATGGCTGGCACCGGAATTTAAGAACCAATTTATTTGTAAATAACAAAAATACTATATTTCACATGCATGTTAAATAGATAAAATTTTAAAAAAAGTCTGGTGCCATTGTGGCGCTTGGGAATTAAAATTAAGTGGTTTCATAAACATACCACCGCCCTTGAAAGGGTTAAAAGAAAAGAAATTATAATTAGAAGTCATACTGTCAATAAATAATATATTTCTTTTACTCTATGTTAATTGAAAAAAATAAAGAGAAAGCATTAACATATAGAAGAGTTAATGTTTATTTGAATTAATACAAAAAAAAAAAAAAAAAAAAGATATTTACTTTTAATTTCTCCCTGTAAAATAATAAAAATTAAAAATATATTATCTTTGCTTACGGTAATTAAAAGTCTTATGAGTTTTTTAATGTGTATTTTATTGCATTAGATTTTCTTATATTACTGTTTAGTACAATTTCATTAGTTTTTATTAAATTTATAATAGATGAGGGTATGACGCGTAATAAAAATACGTACTTCAAAGCCATATACTAGCTATTCAAGAACGTTTTTGAGCAAATAACAAGATGGATACTTCACTTTACTGTTGTACAAACTATCCTAGACGTATATAAAGCATGTGCTGCTTTCTACTATGTAAATAATGGCAAATTTATAGTTATGTGAGGGAATGACGACAAATGCTAGGAACATCATTAAAAATTGCCCTAATTCATTCAATATGTAAAATATAAATATGATTAAATGGCTAAGCAAGTATTTAATTGTGTTTAATGAATTGAAAAAAAAATTATAAATATACGTGCTGCAATGGCAGAGAAAGCATTTTCTTTTCTACATATGTGAATGGGGACATAGTGAGGGAATTATATCTGCATCAAAAAATACATTAAATTTATCAAATTTCAATTTCAATAAGCAAATAATTACAGTTTATATGTATAACTGATTAATATTGATAGTTTAAATCACTATTTCTTTTTCTAATTTTAAAAATGTGTCTTCAAGACCCCTGCGACATAAAATTGCTACGTTTCAGAGAATGGACTCAGATAAAGATTTGAACTGGGTGTGGATTTGGTTTCTTGGGGTCATGATCGCCGTAGATATGCAAAAATGTTTCAGAAATTTCAACATTGGCAAGAATGAAAAACGAAGTGTTTCTTACGAAATCAACCTAATAAAATACTTACATAGATGTTGCTGAAACGATTTGAAATTTTTTTATGCAGTATCTTTCTTTTTCGAATATTTGATTCTCATATCCTTTTTTAAATGCAAATAATTTGCACATGTTCAATTCTGTCTAAAATGTTATACTCTGTGTGAAAAAGAAATGGAAAAAAATAACAGCCAAAAGATTTAGCAATTTTCGTTTTAACATTACTTGAGGAAAGATTTCCATGATTTCAGATTTTTTTTCTCTAAATTAAACATTCTTCTTAACTCTTTCTGGCAGAGTGATCCCACTGCGGGACCACCTAATTTTGATTCCGAATTTAAAGCTGCATAAAGGATATTTTAATAAAAATTTCCTTATGTAATGACAGTTTAATCCAACAGGTTTTTAATTTCTAAGAAGTTCGTATGTAATTTCTGGTATCAGTCAGTCATTTTTATCATTTTACGAACAGAATTTTTCTGTACTGGAAAGGGTTAACTTGGTGTAAAAATTCCAGGCATCAAAATTTCCAGCAGATTTTGGTGTGATTTTCTCCAATTTATAATACAGTATTATTTTATATAAAAATGTTATCCCTATTTTATAAAAATCTTTAGTATAACTACATACTAAAAATAGTTGCAGCTACTTTGCGAAAAAGTTACGCAAGGAAACGTCATTAATAATTTGTGGTGTAAAGAAACAACAAGAGTTATTATTCGTATTCTATTAAACTAATTTTGGTGGAAAGTAGTTTCCATAGTTTTTATTGCTCAGCATAGTCGGAAGTTTTTGCGGTATTCTTATACCACCAAAATTTAATAGAATTTTGTGCCAATTTAGTCGCTGATTTTGGCAAATAAAAAAGCAAGATATGCTTTTAAATTTTAAGGTTAACAAAAACATTTAAAGTTGGTACTGTAACACTATTTGTTTTGTGCTGCAGCAAAATACGGTGCTAATATTTTGAAAAAATTAGAAAATAGTACAATATAGTATATCATAGTACAATGTAGTATAGTGTATCATGCGAAACGGATATGTGCCTGATATCCCATCACATTTAAAAAGCAAGTCGACCTTTTTTTTTTCAATTTTTTTTTCAATTTTTTTTTTCTTTCTTTTTTTTTTTTTTTTTTTTAAACAAACAAAATAAAATCTACCTTTTTAGGAAGATTGTCAAAAAATCTTATTCTTGATATTTGGGTTACATAAAATATGAATATATTTAACACACTTTCAGTCGAAATTCTGCTGAAAGCGTAATATCTCATTCATTAAAGTAAACACAATTAATTCATTCCTCTGTTGTTCAAAGGTTAGTCCTGTAAAACGATGGTGAACAATACAAAAAGAGTCAACAGAATTTCACATCGGACTTGTGCGTTTCAGAATGAAACATATGGCAGAAATAAAAGTGTGATTTTCTTACTATCCTATTTTTTTTTTTCTAATTTATAAAAGAGTTTAAACTGCCATCCACAGTTGCAAGATTGGGGGCTTTTTTAACTCGGATTATTTGAGTGTCACCACTTTTTAAAAATAGTATAATTCGCTCATATTTCAGAATTTTTAATCTATATTTATACAGGTCGAATATTTCTATTTCAATAAAGCGGTGGCAATCAATATTCTGGGGGCAAAAAAGTCCCTAATCTGGCAACGCTGCTGCCATCCTTGCTGAAGTTGTAAGATCTGCAACGTGCTTTCTATATATTATCGCAGAGCTACCACGTCTCCGGCTTTTCGGATACCAGTATTTTAATACAGAAAATGTTGTTTTATTTAAATGGAACATTTAGACGATTTAAATGCACACTATTTTCTCTAAGTTAACAGTGGTCTGCAAAATGCCGGAGACGTGGCAACTCTGTTATCGAGTGTATAGCATTTATCATACATTTAAAGTAATGTTCAAAGAATTCGCTTACCCGTTAGACTGTGATAGATAATTCACCGAGGCACGCTTTCAGGTGTATTTTGTGTTTAAAAATAACAACTAATTTTTCGTATTTTATTTGTGTGTATAAATTCCATAGATCACATACATAGGTGCACGAAATAATTTGCACACAGTACCAGATGTGAACAGCAATTGCAGAGAATGAATTTTAACACGTTCACGCCAGCGTGGTGGGTCACACTCGACTGTCTCAGAGTTGTCAAGTCTCCGGCTTTTTCCACACTACTGTTATTTTAAAGTAAATGTTGTTCCTTTAAATCGCCCAATTGTTCTAATTAAATAAAACAACATTTTCTGTATTAAAATACTGGTATCCAAAAAGCCGGAGACTTGGCAGATCTGAGACAGTCGAGTGTGACCCACCACGCCGGCATGAACGTGTTCAATGTGTGTTATATGTCTTTAAATCATCTATTTAGCCAGCAAGTTTTATTGTGTTAAAAATATTAAATTCTTAAACGTTATTCCCTTAATTCTGGAAAGTGTTCCACAATCTATGTCGGATGCAGGATTTTTTGTTCTTATTTTTTTAATATTAGTTATTTTTTTGTTATTTATTTTTTTGTCAAAGATTATCTATTTTCGTAAAATTATTTCGAATAAATTAAAGACATACGCTTTCAATATATTTTGATTGGAGAAAGTGATTTTTTTTATTATTTAAGTCTTTGGAAGAAATTTAAATGTCGTTTCTTGCAAACATTGCGAGACTGCTGAAATCTACCTTTATTTTTAATATTCAGTTTCGAAAGGCATGGGGAATAAATGTTCAAATTTCATTTTTGAAATTTAGAGAAGAATATTTTTTTTTGCGTATCTATTAGCTATGATATTTTTAGTATCTATATTAATAACAGAAAGATGTCATTCCGTATGCCTGTGTGTGTTCGAGTGAGTAACGAATCCAAGTTCGAAATATTTGGAACAAAAATTTGAAATTTTGTTCGACGTTTTTCCGGTGAAAAGATGCTTCCAATTCATGTGGTGCATCTGCGAAGCACATTAGTGTGTCTGTTGTGGTCTGCGGTTGTGTCTCTGGGTATATAACTGGAGATTTGGTACGGAGACAAGGAATTATGAAAAAAGAATTACATAAACTATTCTCGAGACAAATGCCATTCCGTCCAGACTGAGTTTCTTTGGCGATAGGCTCATTTTGCAACAAGATATTGATTTTAAACATAGTTCGAAATTAATCAGAGGTTATGTAGAACAAAAGGAAGCGTAAGGAGTATTAAAAAACATGGTGTGGTCTCCTCAGAGCCCCGATCTCAATCCTATCTAACTTTTATGGGAAGATCTCGATAGAAACGTTTGTGATCGATACCCCTTATCACATATAGACATGTGGAAGGATTTAAACGAACGCTGGGACAATATACCACAAGTCAAAATTGATAAATTATTTCTTGTATGCCGATACTATTAAAAAAAGTTATAAAATGCAAAGGAGGATTTTTCACTGAAAAAAAACAGTTCAACAGTTTTACCTACATGCTTACAAGTGTCCCATGTGAGCACCTTTCGACACACGGCACACATCAAGTCGATAGCTCCGTTCTTCCCAAACGTTAGTGTTGATTAGTGTTTGTGGGGTAATTGTTGCAACAGATGCAATGGTCAGCTGGTAGTGGAGGCGCATACACACGATCCTTTATGAACCCCCAAAGGTAGATATCACATGTCGTCAGATCTGGTGAGCGTCTGAACAGAACATTTTTGCTAATCAACGTTTGGGAAGAACTAAGCTATCGACTTCATGTGTGCCGTGTGAAAGAAGGTGCTCACATTGAACACTTGCAAGCTTCTAGGTAAAACTGTTTGAGTTGCTCTTTCATTTTATGTATTAATTATAATTTGAAGTTTTACGCAATAAATGCTGCGAAGCGTTAAAATAATGTCTATTAATCGACATCACTCTTTTTCAGTATTTTCCTAATAAATATTTTAATGTCAATATTTTTACATTTGCCTACTTACTGTTATCTTTCATTTATTATAAGTTCTAGTAATAGAGTTCTTACAAGAAATTGTAATATTGTTTTAAGAATACGTTTGAAAAATGTTTCATAATAGATGATGTATAAACTACTCAAAGTATATTTCAATTTGTTTAACCTCTTCTCTTCCAGGCTTAATTTCGCCGGTGAAGGGCTACATACCAGACAATGTGGTGTAAAATTTGTGTGTGATAAAACTCACCTTTGACCAGTGCCCTGTTATATCAGTTGTGTATCATAGACCAATCTGGTTCAAATATGCAACCATTACTGTATAGTGAACGACGTACGGAGTGTACGATGATTACTGAATTGTTAGGATTTACGTCTTGGCGGTCAAGAGGTTAAGAAATACTAAGTAATTGAAATGGATTCAATTTAATATTAATACGTCTTACTCAAATATCGCACATGATATAATTGAAGTTGGAATCATTACTTCTAATAATGTTAATCAATTTACTAGTCTTCATTTACTCCCATTTGGTAATGTTAACCCCTTAATTCTCGCTCCCGTGATATTCACAGGTTTCGTCTTTTATTCAGATCGTTCGATTCCCTCCAGTTTTATAAAATAGTGTAATTGGTTTTATTATGGTATCATTTTACCTGTCATTAAATAATGTGAATTTTTCTTTTTCTAAAAAGTACTGCTAATAAGTAATTTGAATTTTTAAACCGTAATTTAATGCAACTGTTAACCCTTTAATGCGCAGCTTTGCATAAATGCAACCAACACTGTTTTGAATGTAATAGATTTTTTTTATTCGCATATGCTTAATTCACACCAGAAAATTAAAATAGGAATATTTGCTTTAATTAAAAAACAGACATTACGCATTTAAATAAATTGAAATTAACCATTGAAACTTTCTGATGTAAAGTCAGATTCTCTTAACTACGTTATTTCTCGAACGTATTCTATTATAGAAATTAAAAGGTTACAGGTTAAGTTTTAGAAAATAAATAATTATATAAAATAAGGTATTTGGAGACATGCTTATTAAAGTATTTACTAATTTGCATTATTTAAGCATAAAACAGCCACATGACAGTAGTTTTTACTTATATTGCAGATGTGCAACAGAAGAAAGATTGACGTATTATAGGAAAAATATATGTCTGATTTTTTTCATTATTTTTCCTGATTTATAAACCTATCAGAGAACCATATATATTTTTTTCCAAACAAAATAAAAAATCGCGCATTTAAGGGCTAAGGGGTTAATTTTACTTCAGAGTTAAAGATTTATTAGATTAGGATTCTTTGCCACATTGTTATTAATACCAAATTCTAAAATTGTGTACAAATTAAACTAAGTATAAAAAACAACAATAATATAAATTTAACGTCTTTGTAAATATATCACGCTTCTTTAATTAACTTTATGGTGTTGTTAGATAAATTCCTGTTCTATGTTATAATGACGAACGAAGAACTGTTACACAATCATTATTAGATTTCTTTTGGAATATTTTTTATAGATTAGACATTTAAAACATTTTGAGAAGATTGGTCTATTTGTTAGAAAATTTTGTCTTTTCTTCATAATCAATAAAAAAAAAAAAAAAAAAAAAAAAAAAAAATATTTTTATTTGAAAGAGATTTAGGAACACATATCCTTTTTTTTTGTTTGTTTTATTGCTTAATTTTACAGAGAAAAAAAAACACCGTGACAAAAGTTATAAGAAACTCGTCTAATGATACAAAATATCCCTGGCACTTTATATTTCAAATAATAAAAAATGGACAAATTAATGGGCAGAATACATAAAAAATTGTTTCGGAACACATTTGAGGAACTGTGTCTGCTTTTATTCTACTGAAAAAGAAGATTTTCCGCTTTAATAACATATAATAAATATACAAGAAATGTGTAACATGCTGTATCCAAATTTTATTTCATTTCAAAAATATAAATCATACTCTATTTGTGTCTCAATGAATTTATTTCTGCATTACATTCCTTATTTTAAAATGTATATTTTCTAGTTCCACTTATAAAACTTTCCATTCGTAAATCCTACTTTACAATTCAATTTAAAATACATTTATATGGAACAAGTCCAAGGAGGTCGTAAATATTGATTAGTCAACACCAATCGTTTTCAGTATTTTCTGAATAAATATTTATGATTTTACATTTCCTACATTTGTCTACCTAAAGTTATGTAGCATTTGATTTTTTACTGTATTTTCGGAACTCCCACGTCGACAATGGATGGAAATTCGTTTTTTTTTTTTTTCGAAGCGAAGTACGAATTTCGGATGTTACCACAGTAGACATATTTAAAGATGATATAGGGTGTCCCTAAAATCATATTATCATTACAAAACATTATATCTAATGAAGTACTTGATATAAATGGTTTTGCTATTTTTTCCTTAGTCTTCTTCAGTACCTAAACAGTTGTCTTTATATTCAGTTGTCGTAAATATCGATTAGTCAACACCAATCGTTTTCAGTATTTTCTGAATAAATATTGATGATTTCAAATTTTCTATATTAGACTATTATGCATCATTTGATTTTTTGCTATATTTTGGAACTCCGGTGTCGACAATGGCTGGAAATTCAACTTTTCTTCCTTGAAGCGAAGTACAAATTTCGAATGTTAGCACATTAGATTTATATAATGTAGGTATAGGGTGTCCCCCAAATCACGCTATCAATTCAAAACATTAGATTTAGTGAAGTACTTAGTATAGATAGTTCGCTGTATTTTCCTTTGTCTTCTTCAGTATCAAAATCTTGTCCATAAGCACTCACAACATTTTAAATATATTCTTTTATAGTTACTCTAAAAATACCAAAACTATAATTTACCTTTGGACTTTAGGCACATGCTCCAAAAAATGGAAGAAAAAGAAAGTGTATTTACTATTTTAAAATAGTCTTGTAACAATGACATGTAAGCTTCTAGTATATCTATTGTCTTATTCAAAGACTTAATTATTTAAATTAAAGTTCTCCATATTACATCTTTCACTAAATATCCCTTATAACTAAAACTGTATGTAAGAACATTTCAAAAGTAAAAGAACTCTATTTAACCCTAGATCTACCGGGAATTTTATTCAAGTTTTAATAAAACGTTCTACACCAGAATTTTTATTTAAAACTATTTAACTTATTTATTTACCTTATTTTTGTCTGGTTTATATACTTAGTTTATTTTAAAGAAAATTCTGGTTTGAATGAATATTTTGTATGTACCTGTCGGGTCCAATGGACCCGTCTGGTAGACGGAGGGTTAAAATTCAAGCATGCCACTTCACTATGTCACATTTTACCTATCAAGTTGACTACATTGGCTGTATTTTGAAAGATTCGATTTACCTTCATATAAGATTTTAATTTTATCACAGAATTTCAAGATCTATTACACTAGGCTGTTTCATTACTTTGTTATGATATCGAAATTTACACTATATATATATATACATCAAACTAAGTATAAATAACTAACAACACTGATTATTTAATATATTTTCAGAAACAATGCTTCATTAATTGACTTAATGTCTGTGTTACATAAATAAGGAATTTATTTTTCAGCAAAGATTGAAGAATGGTTTTATACACTAAAAAAACCCCCTGTCGGTTCGACTTACAGGCACAGGTAGATTTCGAAGTTAAGAACTAATTTCGCCATCAACTAAATAAAGATCAGAGATAAACCCAGTTTAACAATTTTATCTGGCCGCTTTGCGTTGGTTTTATCAGAATCATGTTAATGCGATAATTTTTTCTTCAACCCCTATTTTTTTCATTCCTTCAGAATATTTTTAGAATTATCATCCATTACTAGAGTTCATCTTATCAAAAACTCATTACTACAGATGTTACAGATAATGTCAACCTCTGTTCTTATTATCCCTTATCATCAAGGGTTCGTATATATTGCAATTAATTATTATTCAGAGTAAACTCGGGCATACACGGATGCCACTGGCTACTATTTTTATATTGTATTCGCAGAATATTTATTTTCATCATGTTGTCAAGATATGTGTGAAAGATTTTTGTTTTGAGAAAGTGGTATTAAAGTAAGAATTAAAAAACTGTCGCTAATCGGGATAGTAAACTCATGATAAAACTAAATGCTTTAGCACATGTAAAAAATTAAAATTTCAACTTAAAACCTGCATATTATGTTTTGTTTCATTTCCTTATATTTAAAAGTGGAATTAAAAAATATAATGATTTTCTGCAGTATTTCTTTTTCAAAAAAATTCGTATGGGAAGTGGTTATCCGCTAAAACTCATCCTGCCCGAGCTGAGTTCGGGCAAGATGAGTTTTAGCTTGCTTCGTTACTAAAAGCTTTTCTACACCACCAATTTTTTCCTGAAATCTTCGTTCATTAAATGGCAGACTTTTCTCGATTACTTAAGGCAAATGTTTTTGTAAAAAGTGGTGTTGGCTACTTATTTTTAGTTTATGGGGTCAAAGAAATGTAACAGTTAAGGGTTTAAGGGCAGTTGGAAGTTCAAAACCTAAAATATATCGAATTTTCTGTTTTTAATATTTAGAATCGACCATTTCTCCTCTTTCTACTGATATATTACTTTTGTTTCTACGGCAACCAGCAGTCGGAAATTTTTTGGTAATTCTGTTTGTTTATCTACTTTACTACTAGTGCGTTTATTTACTTTAAACTTGGTTTTCTCAAAAGGTTGTTTTTTTTTACTTCGATGTACCTTTTTGATAAAACTATTATACATTATGCTTTGAAATTTTGCTTGAACATTCTATAAATACCCCTGTTTAATCTGAGGTGAAATGTTTAAACTCATAAAAAGAACTTTTTTTATTATTATCATTATCTTTCAAAAAAAAAAAAAAAAAAAAAAAAAAGCATGTTTTTAAAAATTTGAATGAGGTTTCTATTTCAGATTTTTAAAAAAATATATCTACGCTTTATTTAATTATAAATATAACTTCAGGTTATAAAAAATTATTTATTTTATGCATAAAAAGAATTTCAAGTCCATATCTTAAGTAGCTTATGAGAAAAGGTACATTAATTTAACATGGCAGGTATGGGGATTCCGACTGATCTTAACACTAGAACGGCGGCAAGGGGTCATTTTGACCCCTGCCAAACGAATACATGTCGATTCGAACCAGAAAACTTTTTATAATTTAAAATTAATATATGCTGAGCAAAAATAACTTAAATAAATAAGTTAAATAGTTTTAAGTAAAAATTCTGATGTGAAATATTTTTATAAAACTTGAGTAAAATTTCCCGCCATTCTAGTGTTAAGAGCCATTATTTTGAAAATCAGACAAGTGTGATAGTTGTATTTTTTGATTTGCTTGATATTTTTTTATGTGGAAGTAGGTCACATTTAATGAATAATGTGCAATTTTGAAGCCCTGAGAAAATTTTCCCTTCACTGTAAAAAATGTCAAAGTTAAAGGTTGTGACCGCCATTATTCATGAAAAGTGTAATGCGAGTATGTTTGAATTGCTAAAGATTGAGAAAGCAACGACATCCCAAAATTCTTTTGCGGTGATATGTTAGTATAACACTACCTGCTTAGTAAACTGTATTCGTTTCCATGGGGCATTGTTATTTTACATTGTTATGTTGCCTCAAAATGCAATGAAAATGACGTTTTTGTCCGTTTTCCGCACGTATTTTCTTATTTAAGCAATAGTACCCCAAACTTTTTCTTATAGAATATCAAAGTGTAGTACTAGGACAAGCTAAATAATGTAAAACTGTACCGGAATATTGCTGCTGTTAGCAGGAATAGTCTGTTAAATATTCAAAAATTTCAAAATAGGCAGCATTTCAATTAGGCTTTTCTCAAAACAGCGTCACGGTTCAATAAAAAAAATATATCACGTATTAGTTGGAAGTATGTACAAACACATGGAAAAAAAAAGTGGGGCCTCGTCATATTTTTAGAAAAAAAAAAATGTGAAAAGCCACAAAAAAGACTGTCATTTATCATACATTTTCCCTATCAGAAAACGAAACATCCCGTTTCTCTTTCCGCTAGATATTTTTCTTCCCTATGAGAAAATGAAATATCCCTTTTTCTTTCCCCTTCCTTGTTCTAAATGGAAAAAAAGGAAATTTAAACGGGATATTTTGACTGTGAATTTTTGTAATTTTTTTTTTTTTTTTTTAATATGACGAGGCCCTACTTTTTTTTTCTTTTCCAGGTGTTTGTACATATTTTCAACTACCACGTGATACATTTTGTTTTATTGAACCGTGAAGCTGTTTTGAGAAAAGACTATTGGAATGTTGCCAATTTTGAAATTTTTGAATATTTAACAAGCTATTTCTGCTAACAGCAGCAATATCCCGGTAAAGTATTATACGATTTAGATTGT
The DNA here is from genome assembly GCA_963932465.1 of Maratus speciosus. NCBI lineage: Eukaryota > Metazoa > Arthropoda > Arachnida > Araneae > Salticidae > Maratus > Maratus speciosus. The sequence continues at coordinate 31,503,913 of OZ010787.1, read as the reverse complement.
TCTGGTACTACACTTCGATATTCTGTAAGAAAACGTTTGTGGTACTATTGCTTAAATAATAAATACGAGCGGAAAACGGACAAAAACGTCATTTTCATTGCGTTTTGAGGCATCATAACAATATAAAATAACAATGCCCCATGGAAACGAATACAGTTTACTAAGCAGGTAGTGTTATACTAATATTCCATCACAAAAGAATTTTGAGATGTCGTTGCTTTCCCAAGCTTTAGCACTGCAAACATACTCGCATTTCACTTTTCATGAAAAATGACGGTCACAATCTTGAACTTTGACATTTTCTACAGGGAAGGGAAAATTTTTTCGGGGCTTTAAAATTGCACATTTTTCATTAAATGTGATCTACTTCAACATTAAAAAAAATCAAGCAATACAAAAAAAAAACAACTATCGCACTTGTCTGATTTTCAAAATAATGGCTCATAAGAAGATTTAAACTTAGCTGCCAACTTTTACACTTTTTTCTTACCACTAAAATTTAAAAGAAATTTTTGACCTATTGAATCACAGATTTAGCCGATTAAACGTGGATAATTTTACTATTAAAATTTAGTAGTAAGAAAAAAGCGTAAAGGTTGTCAGTTATGTTTATATAATAAATATAAACCGTGGGGTCATTGTTTCATTAACCAGTCAATTCTCGCTCCCGTCATATTCACGGGCTGTGTATTTTACTCAGATTGTTTGATTCCCACCAGTTTAATAAAAAGTGAAATTGGCTATATTTTAGTATCGTTTTTCCTGTCATTAAATAAGGTGAATATTTGTTTTTCATAAAAGTGGTGCCAATAAGGAATTTGAATTTTTAAACCACAATTTAATTCGAGCATTAAGGGGTTAAATGAACTACACAATCTTACGCTTTTATGTACCATAAAAAAAGATAGCAAATTTTTCCTTTTTAAATCTGCATAATCTGCTTATTAAATAATGGAGAATTTTCTATTACATTTTTGTAGTACAAAAAAAAAAGCAGAAGTGTTGGCAGCTATGTACACTAAGTTTAAAATTCTGACGTTCTTTTTATTGAGACACTCGCGCGTTTAACAATGCAATGCAACCCCTTTACAGAATCTCTGAGGGTTGTCAAGTGTTTCCATCACGGCAATGATACATTTTTATCGTCTTAGTGGCTGATTAACAGATATGTGATTTTTTCTTCTACCCCTCCCCTTTTTATTATTATTTTGTTGTTGTTGTTGTTTTTGAAAGAGTTGGTACTATCAAAATGTCAATATAGAAGTCGTATATAATATTAAGAAGATTTATTATAAATTTAAGCGAATTTGATATCTTTTGAATTGAGGAAGTTATGATTTTTTTTCTTCTTCAGCCTCCCCGCATTTTTTTTTTTTTTTTTTTTTTTTTTTTTTGCAATAAGAGTTGGTGCTATAAAACTTGTCAAAATAAAAGTTGTAGATAATAGTGAAAAGATTTGTAATAAATTTAAGTGTGTTATATCTTGTGAAATGACGAAGTTATGATTTTTTTTCTTCTTAACCCTTAAATGCCGAGTGTTGCCTTTCGGCAGCATACCCAATTTAGGCTTATAAAATACTATTAGAATAATATTGAAGTTATAATACTTAATGTTACCAATAAAATACATTCTGAGAATATTATTACATCGATTTTCAACATGTAGATGGCAACACTTGTGCTGTTTAAGAATAAAGATAGATTCATTTTTTCAATTGTTGTTACATGATCTTTTTGCTTTGTTTGGAAGCTTGCGAAATGCCCTATTTTGTTCTGCAGTGAGCAAGTAAAATTTATTTCTTATCATAGTTTCTAAAAGTCTTGTTTGTTTGATATTATACACTCCTCAGCAAAAGTTTAGACACTGGTGATTTTTAACCTTTAAATAAAAAATACGAACACTTGGGTTATACAAATGACTGTACTTATTTTTAAATATATTTTAAACGTTTTAGGACAGAAATAACGGTTTTAATGTAGGATATTATTTCATTTAACAGAAAAAAGTGGAATTTGCATATTGCAAAAGTTTAGACACTTTTGTGATTTTTTGGATATTGTTCACCGAAAACCGCATATTTCAAACTTATGACGTCACATGCATAAAGTATTTAAGTGCTCCTCGCGATAGCATCGGTTAGTGAAGATGCGCCAGCAAGAAATTTTCAATCAGATGAAATAATTAAAGCATGGAAGCTGAAATCGAAATTGAAGACTGTTCCGGCAATTTCAGCTACATTCAATCGGCCAAAGACGTCTGTCTATTAAGTACTGTCTAAGGGTGACTCTTTCAAAGCAAAACATAGATCTGGAAGGACTCGTGCGACTAGAAAACGAGATTATAGAAGGATCAATAAACTGGCATCTAGACAAATGATGACTCCTAATCGCATTAAAAGTGAGTTAGAGCTATCTGTGTCGATGGATAATTTCGTAGATGCATTAAAGAAAGATGTACATTAGTTTACATGAAAATGATAAAACCACCAGCCTTGAAATCTCACAACAAATTAACCCCTTTCCTGTCGCGGAGTAATTCTTTTTATAAACGGATGAAATAATGGACTGATACCAGAATTTATAAACGAAGTTATTAGAAAATATGAAATTGCTTTTTTTCACGTATATTATAAAAGGAAAATTTTAATTAAATATTCTTGCCATTTTGGAATTAAAATTATGTGTCCTTTGCCCTCGAAAGGGTTGATGACTTGGGCCTCACTTTGTTTTAATACTCAAGTGTCTCTGGAGTTTCTCAATGGTCGCCAAGCTGCGTAAGACTACATAAATACATTGGAAAACAATTTACAGCCATTTGGTGAACTTTTATCTCTTCCAAAGTATGTATTTGAGCAAGATAATGCGTCTATTCATATTGCATACAAATCAAAAAATTGGTTTAACTCTCAAAATATTACTGTTTTCGACTGGCCCGCGTGTAGCCCTGATCTGAACCCAATCGAAAACTTTTGTGGCATCATATCACATACGGTTTATGCAATTTTTTAACAATACTCCTCTGTAAATGAACTTCGATCAGATGTTGAACGTGTTTGCAGGAAATAGACCCCCAAGTGATGCAGGATTTAGTTTATTCGATGGAAAGTCACAGTTTTGCATTAATAGCAGACAATGTAGGTGCAGTTCGATTTTAATTTATGGATATTTTTCTGTTAACAGACAGATTGTCTATACTTTTGCAACAATGTTAAATTCATTTTTTTGTCATTATATATTATGTAAAGTGTATAAATTAAAATTTATTGTTTGTGTATGAAGGATAAGTCCCCAGTAATATATGACAGTTGAATTACAACAATTCGTTACATAATTCTCGGCACAGAAGCATAATAGCTCATTGTCTAAACTTTTGTTGAGCACTGTAGAATTTTATCAAAGAAAATTATTTTTTAAATTAAAGACCACTATTGCAGAGCTGCCACTCGGTCCTTTTTTTAACACCACTAAATTTCAAAGAAAAATCTTCTTTCTAAATTTCGTAGAAACTTACCAGGAAACGCGTTTTCCTTGTAATTGTTGCAGAAAACTACCACGAACTTTTTCTAAAAAAATACTTGTTTTCAAAAAATGGAACAGTGGCTGCTATTGCCGATTAGTAAAAACTGTTTTTTAGCTATAAACCTTACTTAAAACAAAATATGATTTTTAAAAGTATTTTTCCCATGATTTATTTAAAAAATGAAAGCCGAAAAACATTTTTAAAATGATTTTTGAAAAACCAGGCATTTAAGGGTTCAAACCTCATTTTTTCGCCCCTTGGGAGCATTTTTAATGATATAAAAATCTGTCATGCATGAATTTTTGGCACTTTTCCTAAAAGTAATAATAACCTTAACCCTTAATTGGATGAATTATTCTTTTATAATTGTGTTTTTTATTTTTATATTAAGGATTAGACACCAGAAATCTTAAGATAGATTTTTAACTTTATTTAGTAGCATATTTTTGTAATTTTTAGAGGATTACTATTTCTATATAAATATAGTGGTTGTAAGAACTTAATTTATGTATTAAAGTTAAATAAAAAGGTGATGGAAATTTACATCACTATGCCATTAAGGGTTAAACCGATTCAATATGTATCATAATTAAGAAGTTATGGGTTTTTTTTCTGTTTTCACAAAAAAACCTCCCCATTTCCACACCCTTCGTCCGATTTTGCCAATTAACGAACTTCGCCGAGATTTTTTGCCCCTTGATTTTATGTATCAGTTTAGAACAGAATACTAAAAGTAACCGGGTTCATTAAAAGAGATCTATATATACAAAGCTTTGAACTGTGGATGGTTTCGGGTTTATGGATCATGATAGGCATAGTCCTGCAAAAATCTTTCCGAAATTCCAACATAGGGGAGAATGTAATACGTAGCATTTCTTGCGAAATCTACATAAAAAGTAAAGTAGCATTAAGATATGATTTTCTGGAATATATTTTTAAATCTTTAAATTTAAATTTGTTTAAAAATCAATTAATTTCCTCACAATCTTTATAATCACTAAGGTATATTAGTTTTCCTTACGTACTTTGTTTTCATTTACAAAATTAACAGCAATTATTTTTGGAAATTAGATGCAATTTTGGAAATAGGGTTAAATAACATCCAGTTTCCAAAAATAGCAAAAAAATGGTTCTAGAATAATTGAAAATATATCTGCGACTTGCTATGTTAAATAATGAACGAGAAAGAAAACTCAAACATTTATGCAAACATTATGAAATACTTTCCAATATTTAGAGAATAGTAAAAAATAATTCAGTATTTAACCCTTAACCGGAAACGTTAAAATCCCGTTCACAAACCGAAACGGGTCTGTGAGACTGCTAAATTTAAAAAAAAATTGCTATAAAATTTTAAAAGGAAAATAACTCTTAATGATTTACCAAATAGTGAACTTAAACACTTAATATTTAATAGTAATGTATTAACGGGACCAATTTTTTAATATGACAGCATAAAAATAAGTTTTGAATGTCGGAGACAGAAAATATTTTGAAATTACACATTATAATTTTCGTTATAATAATTAAATAAATGCTAATATTTTTATATATTTCGGTATGATATGAATTAAAAAAAAATATTACGCAGTAAAAGTAACAAAACATTTAATAGTAAATATTGCAGCATGTTCTAAATATCTGCTTTTTTTTTTTTTTTTTTTTTTTTTTTTTTTTTTTTTTTTTTTTTTTTGCATTTTTGACAATGTTGAGTCACTTTCGTGTTCAGGATTTATATATTCATCACCTGAAATACTTTCAATATCGCTTATGTCACTTACTACTTCATCGAACAATCTCAAAGCAGTTTCTTCAGTCTTTTTTTATCTGTATAGCGTACCCGCTTTGACGGCTCCACCATATCAATACCCCAGAGCAAAAAAATTACATAAACGGAAACATGCCGTCCCACAGACTGCGTTGAAAATAAAATAATTTTTCTTTCAATAACTAAAAATGCACAGGTGTTGCAAATGGATGGGGGAGGCAGAGGACCAGTAGCGTAAGGATTAGACTGTGTGATAAGATTGGGGACGCGTTCATTTTTCTGTAAAGGGTAGATATGTAGACGCAACCGTCTCACTGACTGCACGTTTCCGGTTAAGTGTTAAAAAGATAGACGAAGATATTTAACAATTTAGGAAACGCACAACACAGTAGAAGATCCAATTTCAGTATTTAACACACGCAGACGATAAGATATTCATATTATTTTGTTTAGCCGTGCTTATAATCTGTAGATCTGATACATTATACAAAGTTTACTAAAATTTAAATCAGCTATAAAACGCAACCCTCATTTCAAAGTGTTTTAATGTGTCACCTTATAAGCTGACTTGAAATATTGTGTGTAGCCTGTATATAATCTATTGATTTTTATACATACGTATAATAAAATAAAAATCAATTTAGACAGCAAACGTATAACATAACTAAAATTTCACCTACAGTAATTACCATCCATAGACGGCAATGCTTGCAGTTTATTGCGCTCTATATAAATTTGTTTATATTCAAACATACCTTAGCATATACTAACTAAATACAGTGCTGCCAGTGGGCTACTTCTTTTAATTCATGTTTTTTGATTGGCAGCACTTTTCTGAAATGGTAAAATTCTCTAGTTTTCGCCTGCGAGATTGTCGGCTGCGGGATTTTCTGTGATAACACCAGTTTGAGTTATCGTATTCACTCTTCAATTCCTGTGTTTTCGGCCGAGTTGATTGCGATAGACAGAGCCATGTTCCACATATATCATCGTAACACATCCTTCATTATTTATACTGGCTCAAATAGTTCTGTTGACGAAATAAAATCTTTTAATAAGCATCCCTATGTCTCAGTCATCCTGGACTTTTATAATAAACTGACAAGACGTGGTTACGAAATTTTATTTTGCTGGGTACCTGGGCACATGGGTATTCCTGGAAATGAGAAAGCAGATGAGACAGCAAAACTTGCTCTTAATCTGTTATAACACAAAGTTCCATTCTCAGACTTTAAACTACTCATAAAACATTTTATTCAGAATTAATGGCAGGAAAGGTGGGATTTTGAACAAAACAATAACCTGCATAACATCAAACCAACCATCATGACCTGGCCTTCGAGTTATCCAAGGAAAACTGATGTTCTTCTGACTCGTCTGGGAATTGGACTTTCAAGGATAACCCACAAACATAATTTACTACGGCTTGTCATTTTTATACCTGGCCATCTATCATGTTTTAACTGACTGTCCGGGTCTCCGAGACTTGTATAGAATTTATTTTAATTCATCATCACCAATCTTGATAATCCTCATTGGGGAAACACGTCATGTGACTTTCCTTACTTTTTTAAAACATGCAGGAATTTATTTGGGAATATAAGTTTTTAGCTCTATCATTGGTTTAACAACTCAGTATTTTCTTTTACATTTATATGACATTATTGCTTCTATATATTGCTTCTCTCTTTGTATTTTTCTGTTATCTTTTAATTCTACTTACCTATATTTTAATTACACTACTTTAGTATTACTTTTTATTGGTCTTTATTTTTTTTTGTATCAGTTTTTGGCGCAGCATGTCCCTAATGGGATTTTGCGCCACAAAACCATGTACAACCAACAAATCAAAGTACAAATAATGTTGCATTTATATCTCAATGAATTTATTTCTGCATTCAATTTCTTATTTTGATATGTAAATTTTTAAATTTCACGTATAATATATACCTTTTCTAAAGACTGCATTAAAATTCAATTTACTATACATTTAGATGGAAAAGTCCACGGATTTCGGTAATAATCTTTAGTTAAAACCAATCGTTGTCACTATTTCCTGAATAAATATTTATGGTTTTAGTTGGTATGCACCTGTCTTGTTGGTACGTTGTCCTTCATTTCTTATGATAAAATTCTTATAAATGTCGACTATGACAAGAAATGTAAACATTTTTTTTCTCAAGAAAAGTAGAAATTGAAGAAACTTTCACGATAAATTTATAGCCTAAAAATATAAAATGTATAAAAATCAAGAATAGAAATTATGAGGTATACATAGATTTTTAAACACTTACCAACACTAACATAATATTATTAAAAGAATTGCATTTATTTTTGAAACAAGCAACCCCTCAATTCCCACTCCCGTCAATATGAAAGGCTGAGGTGTCGTTTCTCGCGCCCGTGATATTGCCGGGATGAAGATTTAAAACCAGAAAAACTTCTGAAACGAGAAAAATTTACGTGGCATTTAAATCCAATTACTTTATGAGATACATTTGTTCTGTTGAACAGTGTTATACCTTGTTTCTAAAGGATACCCATAGAGTATTTATGATTCAGTATTTTACTGGTATTGTACCAACAAATTTTAATGGTTTCAGCGGAGCAAACATACCTTCTGAATAATGATGCATTTTTTTTCTAATTGCTAAAAAAAAAATGTTTTAACGTTTTTTATGAATGAAATGCATAACATTAGAGTCAGTGTGGCCAGTGGTCTACTTTTTTTAAAATCAGATTTCTTGATTGGCACCACTTTTCTTAAATGGTAAAATTCCCCTTATTTTCGCTTTAATTAATATGGCATTAAATAAGCCGATTTTTACTATTTCAAAAAAGTGGTGCCAATCAAGAAATCTGAATTTAAAAAAAGTAGCCCACTGGAAACACTGATTAGAATGTTTCTGTTTATGAATCACGGTCTAGCAAACAATGTTTTGCTTCGATTTCCTATTATTAAAAAATCATTGCTATTATAGTGCAGTTGGTAGGCTGTTATACAACTGTTTTCATTCTGATTATACGTTACACTTAGTGTCTTTACCGACTGACTCCTGAATTATTTTCTTCCTTAAAATTTAAATTTTGGATTCCCCATCACTTTTAAAAGAAGACTAATTTTTATCTTATTTTATCAAGGAATTTGTGTCGTGAAAGAAAATATATATTTATCTTCATATTTACTGGTTCGAAAAGCGCTTTCTTGCCACCAAGTCTAGCGATCTAAAAATATGCCACTGGGTGTTAATGGGTTAATAAATTACTGTAAAAAGAAAGAATAATAGAAATTAAATCCTTTATATTTTATAACCTCTATCCATAAAATATATTTCGAAATACACAAGCATGGAATAAGCATTAACATTTATATATAAATATAGTACTAGCTGTTACCCGTGACGTCGTTCCCGTAGCATTATAAAAGAGATAAAAGTATCAATTAAGTAAACATTTCACTCCGATAATGAAAAACATATATAATTAACCAATTAGTTATAACATCTTATAGGAGACAATATGGTATTTATTATTTATAGAGGCCTTGACATAACTCAGTCACACAAAAGTGAAATTTTGTGCCAAATAAAATCAACAATTGCGAAACTGAAACTGAAACCAATTAAGAAAAGAGGGACAGGTAAAATCGTGGAAATCTATGAATCTCTCATCGTAAAAAGTAAAAACAATGCTGAGAATTCTATTAAAACAGCGTATTTTAGCTGGTGTTTGCTGTGAAATTTGTATGTGCATGCATTGTATCCTATAAAACTTTACAAAAATCTGTTATAAAAAATTTTTAAAAAGCTATTTTTTAAATGACAACATAGTTTTACACTTTTTTAGATAAAAGAAATGTGAAATTAAAATCCGGTTGCCGAACCACGATTTACAAACATACCTCTAACATACTTCCAACTCCAGAGCCTTAATTTCAATGCTTGCGGAGGGAAAATAATGTTACATTGATGCAATCATATTACAATTTTAAGTTTTATAAGCAGAAAGGGAACTTTCCTTTAAAAAATAAAGTAAATTGTATTAATATTTTCTGAAAAGAACGACTTTAAGAATTAACCCTCATCAAAAATTGTCTTTTATTTTTCCGGCAGTCGAGTTTACTTTTAGTTTTTAAGAATGAAAATAACTATTGCCCGCAAGCCATGACGTCATTTTCTACATACATAATTTTGAAGTGCGTACAGGGATGAGATTTCCGACTTTTAGCATACCAGTATTATCTTTGAGAAAATGTTGTTCTGGTAAATCGCAAAAATGTTCCGATTAAAGAAAAAAACATTTCCTATAAGATTATACTGGCATGCGCAAAGTCGAAAATCTCAACCCTGAATGCATATTATTGACATTTACTATCCTTTTCAAACATGTTTTTTAACTTCTTTTATTTTAAATTCTCAATTAAATCTTTATGTTATCCGTGCGCAGATTATAAGCCGCCAAGTATTGATAATAATTTTCTTTAAAAATAAGAATACTATAACACAAGACCATTTTAGTTCAACATCCACGCATATCCGTTTTAGTTTCCACATATGACGACATATTAGCCTGCTTTCCGTATTTACTCTTATACTTGCATCTTATACTATTACCCTATTCGGGACCATCGATGCATATATGCACCTTCAAAAAATGCATACAGAATATGTTTTTGGTACCAGTAATATAAGAAAGTAATATTTACCTTATTTGAATAGACCATTTTTGAGATTACAAAAGCAAAGTTAACTTTAAAAAAAAACAGTGATACCACCTGAATTAAATTTGTGTAACAGATGACGATCCCGAAGGGGTGGAGAAATGCTTGAATATTTACGTTTTATTCCCGAGGCTAACGAAAAAGACAGGCTACCGCGGTGCATCCCACATGTTCTTTTTACAGACCGCTAGACTGACGTGATACTCTTTTCGTACACCTACATTGGTACATTCTAGCATCACGTGACTCCAGCGGTCTGTAAAAAAAGACATGTGGAATAGGGTGGGTCGAAAAAAAGAAATTTTTGATTTCCGTGACGCTTTAGTGCGGAAAAGTTGCCTATTGTAATAAGGAGAAAAATGGCATAAAAATTTTAAAAATCGCTTAACATCTTCCATTCGCGCATCGTACTTAAAGTTGATGAAAAATTTCAAACATCGTGCCTTTTCTCTAATTTTGTTTAAGTTAATTAAAACTTTAAAAATAAACACGCTTTAGCTTTTTATGCTTGTTTCATAGTTTACATAACCGAAATGAATTAAATTCTAATGAATAATCAAATTTTTCCGTTCGCGCAACATCTTAGAAAAAAACATAAATTTAGCATTTTTTCTCAATTTTCACCGTGCAACTCTTCGCTCGTTTTGCTAGAACAAAACTCACCAGGTGGAGGTGGTTGCACGTAGAATTCCACCCCCGCCTACCCAACAAACCATCCAATTGTTGGGTGTGGCATTTACATTATATTTGCAATTATTTACAAAGGTTTTCTATAGAGTAGCATTCTTTGGTTTACTGTGTTTATTACGTTTTCTTTTATATCTACTACACATTTAAAGTCTGAATTTTTGAAGAAGTGAGGCATAACCGATTTAGACTTCGGTGTTGTTCGGATATAGCCATCTCTATCTTCATGTCAATATAATTTATTCGAGGTCTCTGTTACAAGTTTGACACACATCTTAACAGTCTCGGTGTGACTGGAAAACATTTGTATTTCCCTGTTGAGAGTAGTGTCAGAAGTGATGAACTATTTAACATCATCTTCACTCAGGTCCCGCGGCATTGGGGAAGGATACACCGCACATTCGAATTAATAATTTCTATTTAATCGGAAGCTTGAAAGTTTCCATTCGGTGGCATTACATTTCTAACAGTCTTCTTTGGAGAGGTTTATCTTGCTTTTACGATCATTCTGTAACTAATATCATGAATACGTTTTCTTTAATCGACAATCATTGCCAACAGAACATTCTCTGGGCGCGCAAAAAACACATTTCGTTCTATTACAGGATCGACAACTTGTAGTAATTCGTCGGATAAATAGCGTGATGTTTGGATGGCTTGAAATACATGTTTTGGTCCGTCAGTAAAATATTTGCTTATTTTATGGCAAATTATACAGGCATATATGATTTTATGATGAAGCCAACTATTACTTATAAGTTTACGCATGAATCTGATACAATCTAAGGACTCGGTTGGCCGCAGTTAGTCATCTGGAATCGGACAAAGTACCAGGGTCCCAATTCGGCAAGTCTTCTGGAAAATGTCGAAGGTGATTGCTTTCAAAATGTCCCCAAAATACTGTTGTTATTCGCTCAAAAAGTCCTGCCTATATCAGGAATCGAACAATCTGCGTGTTCACAATCGACCACAGGTGCTTTTTCACAGCAAGTGAGCTTCTACTCGATTGACGCACTAAAAGATCTAGGCCCATCAGTTCGACCGTGAATATGTTGGAAAATTTGATGATAAGAAAGCTCATTAAAGTGCCGGATGCTTTTGCTCCACATTTTATTATTTTCTTGTCGGTGGAAAGCACCATTATTCCATCCAGTGTTTGTTACAGTACCATCACACCCTACTACTTCTAGTTTTTCTAGTGATATTGGTAGTTCAGACAAACAAGAAATAAATCTTTGACTTATATCATTTGCTGAACTCGAGGAAGGAGATACAGGTCCAATATAAGTTGATCCAGATTCCTGGATAAGAGAATAGTGTTCTTATTTCACATTCCAGTGAAATTGCTTGGCATTAAGTTTTTCGCCGAACAAAGTATCTCATTTTTGTCCGTCAATAAAGACCCGAACTTTCCTCAGGGGGTGTGCATCGGCTTTTCAAATCCGTCCTTAAACGTCTCTTGTCTCTTTTTATTTTACACTTATCAACCATATCAGAACTGTGCCGGATAACTGTGAACTTGACGCCATGACAACTTTTGGCCGATCAGAAACTCCGAAACGATCGGTGTTTAGCGCTGTTGCGTTAATTTTAATTCTCATCTGCCATTTGGGCTCTTAGTCGATATACTCGGTTTGTATTTATCTTCCTCATACTCCGAGTCTTCAAAAGAAGTGTGTTTGAGTTCATTAATTTCATAGTACACTGCCACTTTAGGAACTTTAAAATTATTCGAGGAACCACCCAATGCTTGCTGAAGATCACGAGCTTTCCCCTTGGTCTTCACATTTAACTGTTTTGTAACTGTTTAGTAAATACATCCGATTTTCTTCCAAATTGTAATTCTTTTGAAGAATCATGAACATCAACTCAAAGACACGATTTTTTTTGTTTTTTTACATAAGCATTTCATTAGAATTACACATTGACGTGCATGTTGCCTTTTTAATATAATATAAATACCACACCCAACAACTGGACGGTTGATTGGGTAGGATGTGGGTAGAACTCAACGTGCAACCACCACCATGTGGTGAGTTCTGTGTAGTTTTGTTTTAGCAAATCGAACTAAGGGTTGCACGATAAAAATTGCGAAAAATTGGTAAATGTATGTTTTTTCTAAGGGCTTTCGCGAACAAAAAAAAAATTGGATTATTGGTTGGAATTTAATTTATTTAGGCTGTGTGAACAATGAAACAAGCATAAAAAGCTAAAGCGTATTTATTTTTAAAGTTTTAATTAACTTAAAAAAATTAGAAAAAAGTCGCGATTTTTGCAATTTTTCATCAACTTTAAGTACGATGCGCGAATGGAAGATGTTAACCGATTTTAAAAATTTTTATGACGTTATTCTTCTTATTACAATGGGCAACTTTTCCGCACTAAAGCGTTACGAAAATCAAAAAATACTTTTTTTCGACCCACCCTAATGTGGAGTGCATTTCGGTAGGCTGTCTTTTTCGTTAGCCTCGTTTTATTCCAACATGACGTGATTTTGTTTTTTTGTAATTCTTAATTTTTTTTTTCATTTTTGATTTCCACCGGAAAATTTTTCAATTGAAATTAACTGTTGAGGAGAAATTATTTTTCCAGAATTTGATTTTTTTGGAACGAGAAAGAAAGATACTTAAATTTTAAACGTAAGATGCAAATAATTTCTGTTTGATAATAATAGAATTTTGATTTATTAAGAAAAATATTTGAATAAAATAAATGAAACATACCCTATATTCATTTCTGTGCTTTAATCAGGGCGTCTATTTTTTAATTCTAATAGGCACCACTTTCTCAAAACAGAAATCCTTAACATAAACTTTGACAACATTTGCAAGAGAAATATACTTGAAAATTTATATTAGAGACATACAGGTGCAAGCAGCATATAAAAATAGTCGCCTGTGGCAGCCCTGAGTAATTCATCTTGATGAAAAGATACGAAACCATTTATTCATCCGTTTTCTCTTTGTTTTGACTCAAACACCCATACACACTTTTACATTTATAATATTATTCTAATATTGATAAAGAAGTAATTATCAAATGCATATTCATAAATGCTTTTAGAAATTCCAATGAAATCAATAAAAATGAACCTAAACCGAAATATTCATTAAATTAGTGTGTGTTATTTTTCGGATAATTATTCATTTTGGGATAGTCCTTCTATAATATTTACAAAACAGTTTTTGCACAACTGCGAACTTTTACGCTTTATCGGTACCGCTAAAATTTAACAGAAAAGTTTGCATTACTTAATCGGAAAATTTCGTCGATTAAAAAAGATAACATTTACTATTAAATTTTAGTGGTGAGAGAAAAAGTGTAAAAGTCGGCAGCTACGTTTTTTGCATTATTTTTTGTGTATCAAACTAATATTTACCTATTTTATGCAAGTTTTAATTAAAAAAAAATTGGCAATTTACTTTTTTAATATACATGAAATTTGTAAAAAATACAATTAATTCTACGCCAAATTTACCCACGACTGATATAAAATGAACAGTCTTTTGTTTAGTTTTAAAAAAAATAATCTGTTCTTTCGGTGTTTTATTATTGTTTGAAAAAAAAAAATATTGTGTGAAATTTTTTAAAACGTTTTATGTAACCAAGAAATATTTAATAATACTGCGTTGGTACAATTTCTTACTTTTGGAAAATACAATTTTCTAAAAGAAGAATTCGTCCTATGAAATTGCAAAATTTTGCAATTCAATAAGAAGAAATTTTCATTTCAGAAATGCTGGTATTAAAAAGGTATGCAACCGTACGAACCCGGTAATATCATGAAGAGTAACACTACTTATAAATATACATATTTTTAATTTTATAAAAAAAAAAAAATGGATATATTTAACTTATATCAAGAAGGCGATATGAATAAATTTCAAATTTTAAAATCAACATTCTCACAATGTTCTCTTTCGATACGTTTTGAAAAATATACACTCGATCATCCTTTACACGAATCATTAGTATTTATTCAAGCCTAACCTTCTGAAAATTCGATTACTGAATACATTCTAATTTCAGAGCAAATTCTTTATGCCATTTTGTTTATTTATTTTACTGAATATAAAATATTTTACTTTTATGCTTTGCTAGGCTTGCCGTTTGCGCTACTAAAAAGAAAAAAAAAACTATATTAACATGAAACTTTGAATAGCTGTGTTTTTGTGCATTTATACAAAAAATCTCATTCATGTTGTTCATTATCTACATTCTTTTAGAATCTGATTTCTAAACACTCAAATAGCATAACAAAAAGACAGCCAAATCCGAAGAGGGTTATACAATTTCAGCGTACTGAGTGGGATTTTGAAAAATACATTGTATTTTTACGAAATTTTCTGTCCTTTGCTTATTATTCAAGTCTCTAAATCTGTGTTTTTTATGTCATTATATTCTTAAAGTTGCTTAATAACATTATCTGATCAGATATGACAAATACAGGGCTCCCAAATCGTCCGCTAACTGAATACCAATAAATTTTAACAGAAATTTTTATCGTAGGTTTGCGCTAGAATTAACTTTCAAAGGCGATTCCGGGGCGATATGTAAGAAAAATCTAAAAAGAAAATGTTTCTAAAATAATATTGGTATTGAGTTGGCGGACCATTTGGGAGCCCTGCAAATAGTGCGTTTAAATAGTGCGATGTCCGATGGCTATGATATATATATACCGGGTGAGCAAAAAGTCCGTATAAAATTTAAAAATTCATAAAAACCCAAAAAATAACCCAAATTAAAAACTGTTTGCAGGATTAGCATCTATAGGTCACGGGAATTTTTTTAAGGTAGAAATAAAAAATAACTCAAAAAACAACCGACAGATGTCGCTGGTTCGTGCGTTTCCGGTGGAAATATGCAAATGAAACGGTTATAAGAACTTTCGCTCTTAATCCAGAACTAATTCACCGTTGTGAGCAGTCTACTTGATCAAGGATGCGGAGTATGAAGGATAAAAGCTTTGTTGGTGAATGTATTTCACGTGAACTAGGTCTGGATCAGAAGCGCAAGTTCTTATAGCCCTTTCATTTGCATATTTCCACCGAAATCGCACGAACCAGCGCCATCTGTCGGTTGTTTTTTTGAGTTATTTTTTATTTCTATCTTTAAAAAATTCCCGTGACCTATACATGCTAATCCTGCAAACAGTTTTTCATTGGGGTTATTTTTTCGGTTTTTATGAATTTTTAACGTTTATACGGACTTTTTGCTCACCCTGTATATATATATATATATATATGTAACTATAGTTAATGATTATTTTCATTCAATGTGACCTATTCAGCTTTTCCTTTACATAAATGAAAGTTTATTTATTTACCCACTATGTAAAGGGGTGGGCTGATTGTTAAGACTATTTCAGAATGGTAATTGTCGCTTTAACATTCTGGTTATAAATAATGGGAAGATTATTACACGGAATTAGTATTACCCACTATGTAAATCAGAGGTGCCCAGGCGTGGGCAATTTTTTAGCACTATTTCAGAATGGTAATTGTGGCCTTAAGATTCTGGTAATAATAAATGGGAAGATAATTACACGAAATCTGTATTATTAAAGGGCTACCATGCCGTCCGGATGCCCCTGGTAAAGGTTATTAAAATAATCAGTTGTTTTATGTTTTTTATATAAAATCTGTTTTTAATGTTATATTATTTTATAAAATGTCTACCTGGTCAATTAAGTTTTGATTTTAGCTCAAAAAGTCTGAATTTCTGACTACTTAATCGGAGGAACTTCATTATCATTTATTTAATAAAGACAGTTTTAAATATTTTTTTTTAAGTTAGAAAGAATAATTATAAGCGCATATCTATTAAAGAATGCAGGAAATGATTTGTAATGTAACTTATTAAAAACCTATTTTCACACAATCTTACTAAGCCCAAAAATATTGAAAATTAACTTTTAAACCATCCCCTGTATTCTATCTGAAATTTCTATCCATACATTATATTAGCTTATTGATGCATTATACTATTTTTCTATTAAACTTTTTTTTTTAATCATTATTATGTATATATACCGGGTGTTTCAAAAGCTCGGCGCGAAAGTAAAACGCGATTTAAAGAGATCTGTTAGTCAGAGAAACATGCGGTTTGTAGATAAAGATTCAGTGTGGCACGCAATTTTGTTTGACGCTAACAAAAAAATTAGTTCAAACTCGCCAATAGAGGGCGCTACTAAAGTTATTTCCATGGAATAATCCCATACTGCTCACACTATGCGAGATTTGGATTAAAAACATTAGGGAATAGTTTTTTTGCGTTCAAATCTTACTTCGTGTGAGCAATATTAAATTATTCCATGGGATTATCTGCAGTATCGCTTATTTTTAAATGAATTTTTGGTTCTTGTCAAACAAAATCCCGTACCACGCTGAATACTTATTTATCTGTAAACCGCATGTCTCTCCGACCCATAGATCTGTTTTTATATCTTTTTATTTTCGCCCCGAACTTTTGAAACACCCGTTATATATATGATATGAAACACATGGATGGATCGATGTAAATTACAAAATTAGACAGGACTTTTGTACGGCGCACAGTGGGACGTTTCGATGATCTATGTGGACAAAATCCATTTTTCAGATTATCTCGGAATTTGACAAAACCGCGTGTACTGGTAGCAGAACGTTTCTATTTTCGAGATCCGTACTACTTTTGGCCTAAAAAATCAGAGGCGTCGTTTGTGATCATAAAGTAGCCATTTGCGCAGTTGGTTTAAGGGATTTTCAAAAGTTGCACTAGCTTCCTCTAAGTTTGAAAGCACGTCGTGACTATACTGTTTTATTTGAAAGCACGAGTTTGCTGATCTAATGCCAAAGCTAGATCAAGGTCAGATTTAACCCATTTTTGTTTGAAAATAAGCGATATTAAACCCGCTGTACCGCTTTTTTCAAAGAAAGAAATTCTGGATGATCCTTGATGTTGTTTACAAATTTCATTTTGACTTTTAACAAATTATTCAGCATTATTCAGCAATAAGCATTTTTTTAAATCAAAAAACCATTCCTAAAGTATTGAAAAATTAAACAAACTCCTGCAGATAGCTGCAGATGAGTAAGTTTTTACTAATAAACAAACATCATATTAACTTCCAGTCATCTATGTATGTTTAGTTCCAACCATGAAAGTCAAATTTAAATCACTTTTAATTATCCTATTGAGCCGAAACAATGGATACATGTGTAATTTGAATGAAAATAGAATAGTATTGTGATTTAAAGAAGGTAGAAGTTTTTTTTTAATACTGTTTCTACAGGGCTTCAGATAAATTTAGATTAAAACTTGCAAGTTAATTTAAACCAATTTCAATAATCTGATTGAGCTGAAACTTTGCTCAGTATATGTAATTCTGATGACAATGCAATATTATTATTATTTATGGAACGTAGCAGTTACGCTTTTTTTACAGGGCCACATAAAATATTAGTTCAAAATCATACAAGACAATTTTAAACCACTTTCGATTATCTTATTGAGCTGAAACTTTGCCTGCATGTGTTTTTTAGATGACATTTCTATTAAATTATAATTTGACGAACGTATAAATTATGCATTTTTTACAGGGCCACACAAAATTCGCGGAAAGATTGTTGCTAAAAAGCAGAAATTTTAATTAAAATTTTTAAAAAATACTATAGTTTATTCAGATACAAAATAGCATTTTAAAATTGAAATCAAAGTGCGTAGCAGTTGTATTTCTTTTACAGGGGCACATAAAAAATTCGAATACATTACCGTCTATATGGAGAAATTGTATTTCAAATTGAATAACAATTATAGAGGTTATTTATTCACACGAGATCATTTTTTCAACCGAAAATAATTTTGGAAGCATTTATGTGTTTTATAGGGTACCACAAAACATTAAAGGTTTCTTTTAATATGATTTTATTTTATTTTTTTTTTTTTTCCATGATGACTACACAAATTTCTCGAGAATTTCTGAGAAGACAAAAATACAAAAAAGAAATTAATATTAACTTACATGTGTGTATTAAATTGTTTATAACTTAATTGTAAAATAAGTATGTTTAACGCATTATTTGTAATGCATTATACAGGATACCCACTAAAGTCCTTCCAATCCTCTTAATTACCAAATGGTTGCAGCTATACTCATGAAAGTGGTGTCTAGGTATAGTAAAGAGGCTATGCTCTACCAGATGACACCGCTTCCACCGTAACCAGGTGCAAAACAGCTGAGTTAGTATTCCTATCTCGAAAACGAGATTCATGCTCAGAACGAGATTTATTTAGCATTCATGTTCACAAGGTGTCCTTTCGAACAAAATCGATGATGCTCTACAAAATTGTCATTCACTTTTATTCCATATTTCGAACCGTTTTCGCGATAGGAACGCTAATGCCGCCATTTTGCACCAGGTGGCGCTGTAAGCGGTCTCATCTAGTAGCGCATAGCCTCTTTCCTATACCCAGACACCACGTTTATGAATATAGATGCAGTCGTTCGGCTGTTAAGAGGGTGGGAACTTATTTTAATGGGTACCCTGTATTTTTTTTTTAAGACATTGTTGTTAAATAACCAAATATTTATCACTGTTAGGGTATTTTATTAGTGATGCATTAAAAGAACAGCAAGAACTAATTAAACTTCAACGAAATAATTTTGTCCACCTAGATCGTCAAAACGTCCCACTGTGCAGTGTTGCCAGTGGGCTACTATTTTTAAATTCAGATTTCTTCATTAGCACCACTTTTTTGGAATTGTAAAAATCGCCTTATTTAAAGACATGGTTCTTTCCCATAAAATTAGAAGCAACTAACCACTTTTACCCCAAAAAGCTGATGTTCTAACACAGTGCTGCTACAGGCGACTATTTTTATATTCTATTCGCACCACTATTTAAGAAAATAAATTATATTATATATTTCTCTTGCAGATGTTCTCAAAGTTTATGTGAAAAATTTTTGTTTAAAAGTATGGCGCGATATAGAATTAAACAATAGTCGCCTGCGAACATCACTCATAAAATAACACCTTGAGGGGCGGTGGGATATATTAATCCCACCTACGATTAATGAAGATTTGCTCCAGAAAACTTTTCTAACTTCTGTGGAAAAAGTGCTTTTCCTTATTTTGCATTAAATTTCTTGGAAGATTTCGGTGTGAATTCGACATTACAGCAACGCATTTACTTGCCCTAAAAAGGGTTAACTGAAAAGTGTCAAAACGAGTGCTAAAAGTCAACATAATACATATCATTTTCATAATCAGATGGAAGAGCCATAAGTTCTTCTATTTCTTTTTGAGATAAATATCTCTTTCTTAATCTGCCACATTTGTTGTCCATTATAAATACGCAAAATGCAAGAAATAATTTTAAATTATGTAAAAGCATTTAAAAAAAAAAACATTAATATATACTGTTATACACGTTAGTCAATTCATACAATTATAAAAGATTAAAAGTCCATTCTCATAATCCTATTCAAATTTAATTTTGAATTGCTTCAAAAGCAAGAAATTACTTTTTATTTAATGTTTTTATTACTTTCATATATTTTCTTTCTAGCATATTTATAGTTATTTTTCCAATATTGCACACATGTATATATGTAAATTATCATGTTGCTTATAACATACAAATATATATAATTTGACCTATAAAATTCATTAGAATTGACTTTTTTATACACTGCTCAAAACAATTAGGGGAGCACATGGTTTTAACAAAATTACTCAAATATTTACACCGATAAGTAACGTAAAATAAAACATCCATAATTTAAAAGGTAGTAGAAAACATATAAAAAACTTCACATCCAAATTAAAGATTATGACGTCTAAAACTAGAAAAAGGAGATAAGTGCAGAAATCGAGATTTTGCAGAAACGTCTGTTTCACTGTCTCAGTTGTAAAATTCATTGCCCAGCTTGTGTTTTGAGAAAAGGTGACTTGAAAATGTCACAACAATGTGATTTAATGGAATCCATGACTAAGCGTGTTATCGGTGAAGTTGCATATGGGAAAACACAACGAAGTGTAGCGGACGCTGTTCGAGTCGCAAGAAGTGTCAATGCAAGGCTGTGGAATCGAATGCAAGACACATGGGATGGTAGACGTCGACAAGGATAAGGTCGGCCATGTGTTAACACAGAAACTAATGACCGATATATCCTGTTAACAGCTCGTCGAGACGGAACGGGTAATGCTACTCTGCTGCAAACGCAGTTGTTCTTGGCCACAGGACGAATGGTGTCCAGCGAAAAAGTCCGAAATAGGCTTCATCAGGGTGGTCTCTATGCACGTAAGCCTGTGGTCTGTATTTCGTTTATCTCAAGCAACTATGCGACCCAAAAGAAGGTGGGCAACTGAACATCGAGTTTGGAGGCAACGTTGTTGAGTCAAATTCTGTTTACAAATGAGTCCCGACAACCTAAGCAACATTCTGTTAGTGGCAGTGGAGGAGATTATAATACCCGAGACAACTTCCACCACTAAAAATGAATAAAAATTTTTACTATATTTGTGAGATACATTTTGCATCAATAAGCCGCTAAAATAAAGCGAAATTTTCGGTTTCGCTTCGGTGGTAATAAGAAATGTTTATTCGGTATAAAAAAATCAACCACTCTCTTGTGTCCTCTTCTTCAGTTACTTCACTCGCAACTGGTAGACATTGCAGTAATTTGTCTCCTTCTCTTTATTCGTAAGTCCATTGATTTTATCATCCCACTATTTGTCGTTTATCAATTTTCAAATTTTACGAAAAGTTTTAATCTAAAGGTAAATCACATACTTTAAAAAATACATTCACTACCATTCTTTTAAGTTTCTGAAAAGAAATATTGTTGTTGTTGTGTTGTTTTGTATATGACGGCCAATTATCTACACTAGGGATATGGGCCCGAAGGGGGAGGGAGAGTGCCCTCGGCGGGGGTGTTTCTAAAGGAACCTAACCCGTATTGACGCAAGGACATCCAAGGCTCAAAGAAAACCACGGAAAACTCCGAACGATTAGGCCGACGGGCGCTACTGGGTTTGAATCCAGTACCTCCCATCTACTAGTTTTGAGAGAAGAACCTCTCGGCCACTGGTGTGGCGTAAAGAAATATTGAATTTGTGCAAATACTCGTTTTCTAGTTTTTGAAAAAAATTATAAGTCAAGGGATGTCATGCATACAATTTGAATATATTTAGACAAATTTCGGCCTACGTATGTGATACACTAAATTTATGGAGGTTTTAAAAATGCACTAATGCACAGTTTTTCAACAAAATTCATTTTTAGCCGAACCTTGATATAAACTAATATTCACGAGATTAATTTTAACAAAACTATTCCAATTTGTAAATAAATCCTATTAGATGTGAATTTCCAACTGGGCGAACCGGACCAGGATTCGAACCAGGGATCTCGTGTAATTTCGTATCCAGCGATTTCTGGAGTTCAATTGCCTGAGATTTATTCTGTTGAGCTGAACCATGTTTCAGACCAGATGCTATAATCATTAAGGTTAGCTGTGTGAAAAAGTACCACCAGATTCGTCCGGGATAGCTCAGATGGCAGAGCACTGGCGGCTTCAGCCAGGAGATCCCTGGTTCGAATGCTGGTCCGGACATTTTTTGCACAGTTGGAAATTTACATCTAATAAACTAATATTGGTTAAATTTTGGCGTTTATCTCCAACAAGTGGGTATATTACCCAGTGCTTTAAGTGATGTGAATGAATGATATATCTTCGCATATTTCGAATGAATTGGAACTAGCATAATATATAAAATGTTTACTAAGAAAAACTGTGTTAAATCCATTTTATTTTATCAGAAGACGCTCTTATGCTATGCTATTTGCAGTGAACAATATACAGGGTGTTTCTAAACTCATGGTACAAACTTTAAGGGTAGGTAGAGCACACAGTAACAATCATTCATTGTATAGGAATGTATGGGACCAAGTGACGCATTAAGGTAAAAACACCAGGGGGGGGGGAATTAGGCCCCTTTTTTAATTTTCAAAATTTCTCATTCATACCAGAAACTGTTCATGCTATCCTTTTCTTGACATTTCATATTTACTTAACAGTAAAATTCTTCTTTGAAAATTTTTGGTATGAAATCGAAATTTTTGAATAAAAAAAAGAGCAAAACTGGAAAACTTATCAAACGAAATACATGAATAAAAAAGATAAAATGTTTATTTACAATGTAGTTAACAAGTAAATAATAATGCATACAATAATATTACAATAAGTGTTCAAAATTGCGCCCACCAACTGTGATACATGATTCGCAGCGTCGCGTCGGTGGAACGATTGGCATACACTTCTAAAGATGCCAGGCATTTCCCGCACACGTGCAGCAGCTTCGGATTTGCGAGATACTAGATTTTCGCCTGAGTCAACTGGAGTCTCATAAACAAGACTCTTCAGATGTCCCATAAAAAGAAATCAAGGCTCGATAAATCAGGAGATCGCGGTGGCCAAGGAACTGGTCTACCACGCCCAATCCACCGCGTCCCAAATGTGACATTCAGGTAACTGCGCACATCAGTGGTGAAGTGCGCGGGCGCTCCATCAAGTTAAAACCACATCCGGTTACAAATGGCGATCGGAACATCTTGCAGCAGTTCTGGTAATACTTGTTGCAAGAAAATAAGGTAACAGCGACCATCCAGCCTCTTTGGTAGTAGGTATGGGCCAATCAAATAATTATTAACAATACCCGCCCACAAAGTCACAGAAATTCGTTGTTGATAAGCATGTGGCCACGTTGTATGTGGGTTATTGGTTACCCAAATATGGAAATTATGCGCATTAAATACACCCTCGCGTGTAAATTCTGCCTCATCTGTAAATAGACTATGAGCTATAAAGTCTGTCTGCAATAAATGTTGCTGCAAAACTCACTGGCAAAAGTTCAACCGCAGAAGATAGTCTTCCGGATTCAAAGTTCGCACACGTTGAAAACGTAAGGGATAAAATCGATTTTCATTTACCACTCTCCAAACGGCCGGAGACTCGCACCTAAATTCTGTGCAACAGCTCTTGCACTTGATTCGGGCCTTTCACTCAGAAAATTCAAAATAATTTCTTCCAGGCCTGCACTGCGTACAGCTCTTTTTCGCTCAGTTTCCTGTCTGGTGACGTGGAAAGAACCTGTTTCAGAAAGCTGACGGTGTAAGCGCTGAAACGTTCTATGATCAGGCATTCTTCTGCGAGGAAACTGCGCCTGATACATTCGTAGGGCAGCCCTAGCGTTGCCATTTGCACGACCATATATGAAATGCATGTCGGCTTTTTCGGCATATGTAAAGTCTTCCATGACGAACGATAGCACGATTAACCTTTAACTGATGTCAAGCGGTCTCCCAGACCCCACGACTCCCAGCTGTAAACACTTTTACAGCTTTTTACTTTTCTGTACTGAAGTTAAATAATATGAATAAAATACTTTTTTTCATGCAATTTAATTCACGTGCTCCTAAGAGAAGTACAACAATATTGTTAGGACAAAATTTAAGAAAATTCAACCATTTGAGTTATTTTTTTTATTCATTTCATTCGAGGGTTCTGAGAGACCGGATCACATCAGTTGTGTGACAAATTTTAGTCACATCAGTTAAAGGTTAAAAATGTTGATTTCTTCTACTTGAATGCATGGTATTGAACGGCAACCATTCACTTACTGCCCTCTACCGCCAGTAGAATCAACCAAAAACTCCATTTCTATTTCAAAAAATTTCTATTTCTATTTCTATTTTCAATAAAAAAAAATTTCGATTTCACACCAAAAATTTTCAAAGAAGAATTTTACTATTAAGAAATTATGAAATGTCACGAAAAGGATAGCATGAAAATTTTCTGGTATGAATGAGAAATTTTTAAAATTAAAAAAGGGGCCTAATTGCCCCCCTGGTGTTTTTACCTTAATGCGTTACTTGGTCTCATACATTCCTATACAATAAATGATTGTTACTGTGTGCTCTACCTACCCTTAAAGTTTGTACCATGAGTTTAGAAACACCCTGTATATTTTCCGCAGTTCATATCGCTTAGAATTTTACCAAATTCTATATACGTTTTAGATAAAAGAGTTTAACTAGAGAGAATACATATGAGAACGGTTTTAAAACTAGATATTTTTTAAATGTTGCATAAATTTACATTCTGTACCATATTAGTTTTTAAGACTTATATATTTTCTCATAAAAAAATAATCTCTACGTAAAAACATAAAAAAATTGAAAATTGCGGGAACTGCGTCAAATACAACACCCACATTTGAGGAATTTTGAGGATATTTGGTCACATTTGAGTTAACGCATTTAGCTTATATCTACATCAAATGTAGACATACAGAAGGAGCACATATATCAATGAAATGTATGACTTCACAAGGTATGACTTTGGAAAATTCTAGAACATAAACATCACACAATACAGAAAACAACCTAATTTTTAAATTTTTATATTAGAAAGAAATATTATTATATGTATTAAAAGAAGTTTTGTAATTTCCGCAACATACTAGTTTCATAATTAACCCCTTAATTCTCGCTCCCGTCATATTCACGGGCTGTGATTTTTATTCAGATTATTCAGATTTGTTTGATTCCCACCAGTTTTATAGAATAGTGTAATTGGCTTTATTATGGTATCATTTTACCAGTAATTAAATAGAGTGAACATTTCTTTTTCAAAAAAGTGGTGCCAATAAGCAATTTGAATTTTTAAACTGTAATTTATTGCGACCGTTAAGGGGTTAAAGTAACGATGTCCGAAAAATTTCTGATTTTATAATACTGCGTTAAGCTTTAATCCTTTCAGGGGCAAGGTACTTGTATTCGTAAAATGTGCAAATAATTTGTTGACACCACTATTAACAACATATTTTATTTGTAAACAAGTAAAAGTAAATTTTCGCGTACTTAATAAAGGTGACATTTTCATCATAAAATTCCGGTGCCAATGTGGCAGTTTGGGATTAAAATTATGTGATGCCGTGACGGCATCACCGCTCTTAAATTGGTTAAGGATTTTAACTCTTTGTTGCATACCGTCCACTACAGTGGACAAAAATGCTATTATTTCTCTTATCTTATATTATGAATAGGAACTGTTTCATTTACAGTTCCCATTCAAAGTTTATGCTACTCTGTGACATTTATGCTTATGAGAAAAATTGAGATAGCAATACAAGTTGGGTAACTTAGCAAATATGAAATAGCAAGTTTAACGTTGGGTATTTGCCAGTTTTGACGTATGCAACAAAGGGTTAATAACTAAATCTAAAATTACAAAACAAAGAAATCATTTTAGTATTTTTTTATTTATTACTTTCGTATTTAAATGACTAACTAAAGCTCTTTCTTTATTAAAATTATACAAAAATATTTTTAGGTGAAACCTGAGAACATTTATTTTTAAATAATTATTAACAGGGTTCGCACGGGTCCTGGAATTTACAAACCAGGAAATTCTTTGATAGCAGTATTTTCTTAGTGAAAATCTCTCTTTAAATAGATTAAATTTCGCGAGTTTAATCTAGATTTACTTTTCTGTATAAAATACCGATATGTCTCCTTGAAGATTCATTATCACGTACGTAACCTGAATTAAAAATATATAGGTTTATTCTAAATGATGTACGGTATTTTAAACTACTAGAATAAAGTCAGTTATAAACAAACACTTGCCACAGGCGTGCCCATCTGTGGCACGCTGCAATTTTACTGTAAAATTTTACAGTAATCATTGCCTTATCTAATCATCGAATCTCTGCGATTCAAGAGGTCGGCTTTTTCTTTAATAAATTAGTGGTATCCGCCGTGCCCCATTGGGCCACCCTTGACATACCAGAACAAATTTAAAGGAAGGAACAACTCAAATATTTACTTTTCCCCGCTGCGTGTGTTGAGTTCGGAAGGCATGGTGGAGATGCGATCGCTAGAACGAAAAATGACCTCTCAGAAAGGGAAAGTGACAAAGTGATGTTTCCCCCCCCCCCCCCGATCACCAGACATTACTCCTTGTGACTTTTTGTTGTGGGGCTTTGTGAAAGACAAAGTGTATGTGGCACCAATTCCACGCAACTTGGAGGACCTACGAACACGCATAGTTAATGCTCTGTACTTAGTATCACCAGACATGGTGAAACGAGTGTGGGATGAAATGGACTATCGTCTGGACAAGGATTCAGATTTGCATAGCATCCCATGGTCGGAAATGGCTACGTTTGTCATTAGGCAGTGTTGGGTCACCGATGGATTGGCCGTGGTGAATTGGCCCTGGCCAGCACGCTGGCCACCATTTAATGATGGAGTTATGAATAAAGAGGAGGAGACATATAGAGAAGTCTACGAATAGCGAGAGAAGTAACTAAGGAGGTTGTCAAAGATGGCGGCTGCTTTTTTAAAAATCGGATCGACAGCTTCTGAATACCGCCGGTGCAAACTTCCCACCAGTAAAATTGAATAGAAAAAAATGTCTTATTTAAGCGTCATTCATGAAAATATTTTCTCACAAATATGGTAAAAACTTCTATTTGTTTTCACTGGTGTCAGTTTGCCTCGTAAAACAGTCAGTTTGTTTCACTGGTTGTCACAATATGGCGGAAACGCAGTTCCTGACTACCGAAAAAGTAAACTTCCAACAGTAAAAATGAAAATCTGTTTCGGCTATTTTTTGTGACTGAAATGTTGCATTAATAAGGACTTTAAATACGGATAAAATTTTTATATAAATTTACTGGTGGAGGTTTCTATCGTAGCTAATCAGCCCTTGCGAAAGCGGTTACAGTTAAAGCTTCACTATTTTAAGGATATGTCAGTTCCTTTTTATTAATAGTTGCATGGATTTAAGCAGTATAGATTTCTTTCGTTGAGTTCCACTGAAAAGCGATGTGTACGCAACGACTGGGGTTACAATATGGAACTGGTTGTAAGACTCATCTGCGCTGCTGCGGATATCAAACAAAATCCAGTTGTATTTGAGCGAGTCCGCAAATCCAATGGTCCGACGGTGTAATGCATGAATCGATAGCAGGTTATTTCCATTAGCACTTGCCGTGTAAGTCACATGCTACAATTTCTGATTATCACTATTTTAGAACGGAAAAATGTGACATTTTATGGGAGATATCTCATTAATTGAAAAAGGTGAAGCAAACTTTTCGAAAATAACGGTGGCCAACAAGCATAACATTTATCAGCAATGTAACTTACATTACAAAAACTCGTGGAACTACTCAACAATGGTGGAAACTTTGAACATCTTTTGTGACATTTTCAGATATCATCTACCACAGCACATGCAATATCTTTGACTAATAAATTATTTCATAGGATCTCACTCTTGTGTCTCGTAGTCTCTTGTACATGTCATACTACTTTCCCATGACGTTTCCGACAGTGGGTTGCTATGCAAATCTGAGTTCTTGTGATGTCCCCTACCTCCCCTTAAAGCGTGTCCCAAGAATACTCGGACACCCTGTATAATAAACGAAACCTAAAGGCATTTCATTAAACATTTCTATCATATGTAGGGGAAGGTGTTGTCCTTCTGACCATATTGTTCCTTTGACCATCTACGCTGTAGCGCCATCTAGCAGCATTTTTTGAATTTTGGTGTAATTATTGTATAGTTCCTATACTAGAGGGCTTGTGAAACTTACTGTGGATTATTCAAGACAAAGAGGATTCCTGTGAATAATACTAATCCATTTCCATCATACAAATGTAAGTATTTATATGTTAATATTTTGCCTAATAATATTTTTTTGTGCTCCGTCTTTGTTTATAAAAATCATTTGACATGGTAGCTACAGAGTTTTATAAATATAGTGGGGTTTGTGGAAATGATCATCCTAATCCAAAATTTGTAACATGCATTATAATTTGCACTAGCATGGTGGTGACCATGATCAGTTGTTCTTTTGACCAGGAGAAAGATACAACACTCTTAAAAGATTTTTTAAACATTTCTACTTTTATGCCTTACTTACTACAATTGTCTTGAAATTAGTTAAATATATTTTTTTTTCTTCAGTTGTTAATAAATAATAAAGAAATATGTACAATAGGCTTCCTCAAATCTGCACACCTTAAATTCAGATATTGTGCAGATTTCTAATCAATGCTTTGTTTACATTTTCCAGGAGAAAGTGGTTTTGATCTGTTCATTAATGTCGTCAGTTAGCTGATCAGAAATAATTCGAGAAAAACGAATCGGATAAAGGGAATTGTATCCTTGTTAAAATTGCAAGTAAAAAAACTATTACACATTTTGTCGCAGAGATATGTTATATTAAATATCTAGTGTTTCAGGTCCAATATTTCAAAAACAAACTTTATGTGGGAAGTTTATACGAGAAGATGAAACGCAGTATGATATTGATATAGATGACATTGTAACGAAAAGCCAAGTATGCCAAGGATCTGGGTTCGATTCCCAGCCTGGGCATTTTTTCGCTCAGTTGGAAATATTCAATTCGTATGATAGCTTTACCAGTCAGTCTGATTGTGTTAAAAATAATAGTTCATCTACGTATCCATCGTTTATGGAGGTCCTTTACCTGCGGTTTATTCTGTTGAGCTGTCTACATGACAGACCAGATGTTCCTACCAATAAGGTTATCTGAGCGAAATATGCTGGCTGGTTGTCGGCCCAGTTAGCTTAAATGGAAAAGCATTGGCCTTGTAAGCCAAGGATCTGGGTTCGATTCCCAGCCTGGGCATTTTTTCGCTCAGTTGGAAATATTCAATTCGTATGATAGCTTTACCAGTCAGTCTGATTGTGTTAAAAATAATAGTTCATCTACGTATCCATCGTTTATGGAGGTCCTTTACCTGCGGTTTATTCTGTTGAGCTGTCTACATGACAGACCAGATGTTCCTACCAATAAGGTTATCTGAGCGAAATATGCTGGCTGGTTGTCGGCCCAGTTAGCTTAAATGGAAAAGCATTGGCCTTGTAAGCCACAAGGATCTGGGTTCGATTCCCAGCCTGGGCATTTTTTCGCTCAGTTGGAAATATTCAATTCGTATGATAGCTTTACCAGTCAGTCTGATTGTGTTAAAAATAATAGTTCATCTACGTATCCATCGTTTATGGAGGTCCTTTACCTGCGGTTTATTCTGTTGAGCTGTCTACATGACAGACCAGATGTTCCTACCAATAAGGTTATCTGAGCGAAATATGCTGGCTGGTTGTCGGCCCAGTTAGCTTAAATGGAAAAGCATTGGCCTTGTAAGCCAAGGATCTGGGTTCGATTCAAGCCTGGGCATTTTTTCGCTCAGTTGGAAATATTCAATTCGTATGATAGCTTTACCAGTCAGTCTGATTGTGTTAAAAGTAATAGTTCATCTACGTATCCATCGTTTATGGAGGTCCTTTACCTGCGGTTTATTCTGTTGAGCTGTCTACATGACAGACCAGATGTTCCTACCAATAAGGTTATCTGAGCGAAATATGCTGGCTGGTTGTCGGCCCAGTTAGCTTAAATGGAAAAGCATTGGCCTTGTAAGCCAAGGATCTGGGTTCGATTCCCAGCCTGGGCATTTTTTCGCTCAGTTGGAAATATTCAATTCGTATGATAGCTTTACCAGTCAGTCTGATTGTGTTAAAAATAATAGTTCATCTACGTATCCATCTTTTATGGAGGTCCTTTACCTGCGGTTTATTCTGTTGAGCTGTCTACATGACAGACCAGATGTTCCTACCAATAAGGTTATCTTAGCGAAATATGCTGGCTGGTTGTCGGCCCAGTTAGCTTAAATGGAAAAGCATTGGCCTTGTAAGCCAAGGATCTGGGTTCGATTCCCAGCCTGGGCATTTTTTCGCTCAGTTGGAAATATTCAATTCGTATGATAGCTTTACCAGTCAGTCTGATTGCGTTAAAAATAATAGTTCATCTACGTATCCATCGTTTGTGGAGGTCCTTTACCTGCGGTTTATTCTGTTGAGCTGTCTACATGACAGACCAGATGTTCCTACCAATAAGGTTATCTGAGTGAAATATGCTGGCTGGTTGTCGGCCCAGTTAGCTTAAATGGAAAAGCATTGGCCTTGTAAGCCAAGGATCTGAGTTCGATTCCCAGCCTGAGCATTTTTTCGCTCAGTTGGAAATATTCAATTCGTATGATAGCTTTACCAGTCAGTCTGATTGTGTTAAAAATAATAGCTTTTTCTTCTTTAGAAATAAATTGTTTTCAAATTCCGGTGTCATTAATTATTTTCATCGTTTTAGCAATTAAACTGCTTTTCCCCTGAAATGGTAAACCCTTTCGAGGGCGGTGTCCTTAAAAAGGGACATTTAATTTTAATTCCAAAATTGACAAACGTCACCAAGGATATTTAATAAAAATTTTCCTTTTGCTATGTGCATGAAAATAAGCCAGTTCATATTTTGTAATACATTCGCTTATAAATTCTGGTGTCACTCCATTATTTCATCAGTTTATAAACAGAATTACTTCGCTCCAGAAAGGGTTACAAGAATATCTTCCAATTCTAATACTTTTAAAATTAGATTTAATAGTGCTGCCATCTATGTTTTTATTGAAAAATGTTAAGGATTTAATAATTAATCATTAGCGATTTCGATTTATTAATTAAACGATAAAGTGTTTTTGAAGTAATTTTAAATCAAACCCTCTGCGCGATCTTCTATCAAACTTATCCATTTGTTATTTATTTTTTTTTCATGTTGCTTTGCTTAAGTTTTTTTAATCATTAAAAAAGTTGAAACAATTATCATATATTTTTCGATTTATTTTTTCAATTTTAACCCCTTGAGGGGCAAGCAATTACGTTTGTGAAATGCTGAATTCCCACCGGAATCTTTGAAAAATTCTATTTCAAAATAAGTAAAAGCAATTTTACGACTTTTTCCCACCAAAGTTAGAAAAGTAAAATTTAATAAAATTTTTCTGGTGTAAAACTTAATTAATCGTAGGTGGTATATAATATATACCGGTGCCCCTCAAGGTGTTAAGCAAAAACATTAACCCATTAAAGAAGAGCTTCTTTTACACATCTTTTAATTCTTCGACACCAGTTGTTTCCTCATTGTAATTTTGAATTATTTAATCGCTCAAAATTTGAGATTACATAATCGGAAAATTTCCAAACTTAAATACTGGTATACCAATTTAAACGTTTTGTTCGGATTATGTGGCACGTTAGCTTGACAACCGGCTTTAATGAGCCAATGAATTGCAGAAAGTGCATGTAATATTTATTTATACACAAGGTTCCCAAAAGTTTCCTACTTTGTGTACGATTTTTCCGAATAGTAATTATTTGGTTTATTTAATAACAGAAGTTCTACGATTACTATATATAGTAATGGAACTGTGGCGCAACAGTTGAGCCATTGTCACCAATAAATTTTTAGAGTATTCGTCGCCTTCAAAAATCTCAGAAATTTTGTCTTGGATTTAGATGAAGAATACTAATAAAATTTTGCGTTGTCTATTGATTCTCTGCTGCTACACTGTTCCATCACTGCTATATAGAGTAAAATTACAAATCTTAAATTCAAATTATATTGTCAATTTCAAGAATCTTTGGGAATGCTGTTATAACTTACATTTTTTTTTTTTTTTTTAATAATGAAAATCATTTTATTTTAGGTAAAAAACTTTTAGAAGTATTATATTGTTTTCAAATTTATAGGAATTTTTAAATTGTACAATGGAAAAAATGTCACAAAAGCCGCTTTTACAACTTTTTTGCACAACTCCCATTTCATGACTAAAATGTTTTTATACTCAGGGCTGCCAAAGGCGAGTTTTGTTTATTATATTTCGCGAGGATTTTTCAAAACAATAATTTTTACATAATCTTTGACAACATTTGCAAGGGGAAATATAGTACAATTTGTATTTTTTTAAAAATAGTGGTGTGAACTGAATATAAAAATAGCCTCTTGTGGCAGCTCTGTATACTTCAATAAATGGAGCCATATTTATGATA
Organism: Maratus speciosus; assembly: GCA_963932465.1. NCBI lineage: Eukaryota > Metazoa > Arthropoda > Arachnida > Araneae > Salticidae > Maratus > Maratus speciosus. The sequence continues at coordinate 31,471,261 of OZ010787.1, read as the reverse complement.
CGACTGCTAATTTCCATATGCCCGAAATTTTACTTTTTATTGGATTTTTTATTTGGTAATCCTAGCTGAAAGCCAGTGGCGGAGAGGTTCTGCTCTCGAAGCTGGTAGACGGGAAGTGCTGGGTTCGAACCCAATCGCGCCTGTCGGCCTAATCTTTTCGGAATTTTCGTGGTTTCTTCGAACCTTTGGATTTTCCATACGTAAATACGGGCTAGGTTCCCTTTGAAAGACCGCCACGGAGGGCACTCCCCCCAGGGCCTATATCCCTTGAGTAGATAATCGGCCGTCAAAAATCAACCCAACCCAACCCTAGCTGGTAGCATCTAGACGGGGATCCGGAAGCACATGACACATGGTTCGTACGGATATCGTTATTTCTCCATGAAACTACCAGTATCGTTTTATAGCAAAATATATCTAGGTTAAACGCGCAAAATTTCGCATTCTTTTAAGAAGAGATTTTCTATAAGATAATACTGGTGCCGAAGAATTTACTAGCCTACAAAATTCAAGGAGGCGCACAGCGAATCTTTTGCGAATCTAGCGGGTCAAAATTCAATTTAGAAAAATATCGATATTAAAGTAATAAACTTGATCTTACTAGAGATAAAATGGTTATGTATTATGAAAAAAGTACACTGAAACCGCCCTGTGCGACCACCTCCATTAAACGACCACCTTTCTGAACGACCATTTTTTCATGGAACGAAATTAATTCCCATACGCTCAATACTAATTTTACTTCCATTCAGAGACCATCCCAGTTGGACTCCCTCCATGAGCAACCAATTTCTTTGAAGAAAATGAAACAAATTCTGTTTTTTCCTGGTCGCTTGAAGAAGGTTTTATAAGAAAAATAATTTCGGAAAACGCATTATTCATCAAACTTCTAAACTAAGTTTAGATTTTATTATTATTATTATTCCGGTAACTTTTATGAGTTTAAACCCCTTTCTGCCTTTTTAGCCAATGAATTTAACTCTGACGACAATTAATATCGAGGGTCAGTAAACTCATCTGCCCTGTTCTGTCAGAAAACTCTCAAAGAATTAGGTAAATTAATGAAATCGTCATTAATTGTTCCAGACCAAAAAAAAAATGATTTTATTTACTGAACATCGAAAGGATTTTTAAATAAAAGGACGTGTAAAGAAATAAAAGTTATAAAAGATAAAACCGTAAAATGAAAGCATACGTCAATGTATTAATTTCTTTAAGTCTGCAATGATTACCTTAAGTAATTATCTTTTGCTTTGATACTTAAATTTTCATATTTTTTCTTAATGCGAAAAATAAATTTTAGTAACATTAATTGTTATCTATATCCAACAAATTAAAATCTAGATTTAAACATGACCTCCATTAACAGAGACCAGTTTTTATTGGAATGGAACGTGGACGCTTTAGGGAGGTTTTACTGTATAATCTTACGCTTTACATTGTATAATTTACGCCAATGTTATTCCGTCATCATAATCATAATAAAAAGATGATGTGTCATTTTCATACATTGACATTTGGCTAGTGTTATGGTATTCTGAGTACAGATTTTTAAAAATATAGTACATATTTATTTTTAACAAGAAAAGTTTCTTGTAGTAAAAAAGTAGTAATTAATTAATTACGTACTGCTATAGTTACCAGTGTTATAAAGTGAATCACTATCATTTTCCGTTATTTGCTATTCTTTTATTATTTGTATATTCGGTGATCTTATAAATGTTAAAACTTCAGGGTGCGTCAGCCGCTCTATAGTTTTATTGAGATGTTAATGTCATGATTTGTAATGCTTAAAAGCAGATATATTACTAGCGTCCACTGCAGCATCCTTAAAAATTCTTCATTTTTCTATTTCCTACATTAATATTATTTTGCCCTTATTTTGGAGTTTTTAATAATAATTCTTTTTTAAGTCTAAATCTTTCAATTATATTTTTTTTCTTTCTGCGATACTTCATTTTTCTTCAGGTTTTCGGAACTTCTATTTCTTTAAATCAAATCTATAATCAATATGTAAGAAGCATTCCAAAAATCTTAAGTGTGCATGTAGTGCCGATAAGCCCCAAGAAAACGTTTGAGTATCATTCGTATATTATCGAATCATTTTTAAGTTATTCACTACCTTGAATTTTCCGTTACAAACATTGCATTTTGAAGTTGTTTTTTTTTTAAGGTAGAATGCTGCACATTGTGCTATCTACTACTGTGTCTTCAAATTTGTGCTCTATGCCATACGTCTGAACCTTGCATTCTACTACAGTTCGTGAAAGATCTGTAAAGTCTTAATTTCTGACAATTTCAAATTCTTCTGTTATTGACTGATCAGTTTCCATGATGAACTTAAACTTTATGGATCTAGAGTAAGAAGCAGATAATGGCTGTGGATTAGGATTATAAAATTTTTATTAAACATAAAACATTATAAAATTTTTATTTTCTTCATTACAGCTCTTTTTTATATGGCAATCATCCGGATTTTTGAAAGATTTTTTAAAATTTCGTAGATATTTAAGGGCTTTCAGATGCACTTTTTAACACATCCATAGCATCCTTTTTTTCCCAGATAGTCTCAGTTTTAAACACGTGGCGCGTGGTTATTCATTTGTGTTCCAGGAATAACGAATGCACATTTGTCTTTTGATTTCGATCCACTTAAATAAAACAATTTCTTTGGTTGTACAACCTTTTTTTGGTAGTAATTATTACTTCTGCCCTGTAAATATATTTATTGTAAACTTTCGAATCTGATCATCTCTTATTTTACTTCAAAAAACTTTCTTTAAGAGATATCAGTTTCTCCATCTTTGATTACTGCCAATTATAAATGAATGGATCAGCCTCTTAATCTGGTTTAACATAACATATGAGCAATGTTGAAGATTATATTTGGGTAATAAATAGTCTATCAGGATATTTTTAGAATTAATAGAGAATGATTCATGTCCAATAACATAATTTTTAAAAATCTCATATAATTCTCTTTTCGAAATTTACACTTCCGTACCTGATAAAAAATTACCTATATTCAAGAGTTGCAAATAGTGGCAGCTGAAATTGATTTATTCTATATCTATTTGCATACATAATTACAAAAAACGTTATATCACAATAAGTTATTTAAAACAACGTTTAAACACACAATAAAACAACATATTTGACCATACGTATACGTTTCGTGAGTACTAGGACTCACATCCTCAGTGTAAAAACTTTAAAAACTCTAAAAACAATATCCCCCCAACTGCATGTACGGTGACCCCCCCCCCCCAAATTTTTTTTTTTTTTTTTGGGGGGGGGGTTCACCGTACATGCAGTTGGGGGGATATTGTTTTTAGAGTTTTTAAAGTTTTTACACTGAGGATGCAGGGTTCGCACAGGCTTACCACTAAAATTTAACAGTATTTTCAAAGTATATCACAGCATAAAAATTTTGCAAAATCTGTGAATAAAGGCGGTGGTTTCGAATTCTGTGTTTTAAAAGTTAAATGTAATTTTTCCTATCATTAATAGTGGTGCCAGAGTCCTTGGAAATTCCAAGGAGTGTGCGAACCCTGGGATGTGAGTCCTAGTACTCACGAAACGTATACGTATGGTCAAATATGTTGTTTTATTGTGTGTTTAAACGTTGTTTTAAATAATTTATATTTTCACACAAGTTCTGTACTTGTTATATCACAATGTACCGGCGTGTACAAAATTTTTGGCAGATTTTTAAAATTTATCATATGCTATTAAATTTGCAAATAATTTTTATATTGACTTAAAAAAATATTTTTTAAATATAACACTTCTAAATAACTATTGTAACTGTAAAATACAAAGTATCTACATTGTTGTAAAGATTCCATACTATCATTAAAAAATATTTTCAAAATAAGTATGTTTTTAGCCAAAATATATCAATGGCAATTACAACTACAGAGTCGCCATTCTAAAAAGGTTAAAAGAAAATTTGGTTTTTGAGCCGATTTTTTAAGATGTTGTTGTGGAGTTAAGCTGCTGTCACTTTATATATTTTTTCTCCAATGTGTTAGATATTATTTGAAATATCTGAAATATCCAAATATTACTGCAAGTCGATTTTTGGACTTTTCCCCCCCCTAGATTTGCAAAATCTTACACTGTGAGGCGTACGAACCAGAGGCGTACGAGACAACCACTCATCAAGTTGGAGGTTGAAATTCCAGTCCGCCATGTTTTCATACTTTTGGGTGCAGGAAAACGCAATGGCAAACCTACGAGTCGACCGCTAAATTCAGGTTTTTATGTGTTTTTCACCAAGATATGACTTGGCAGACCGATTGCCTTTTAATATGGGAATCGAGTTTTAGCTAATTCTGGAATTTCAGCCTCCAACTCGATGAGGTGGTTGTCTGTGCTCAGTGGTGGAAAATTGGAGCAGAGGAGGAGCCTATTGACATCACTAATTTTTTGTAGTATATTTCGGCTTATCTAATGAGAGAAATTCTGAGTTTTTTATTAAAGGGAATAATACTATAAAATATTAGTGGTGTCAATAGGCTCCTCCTCTGCGCCAATTTTCCACCACTGCTGTGCTGCCGGTTCCCAATCTAATCGTAAACAATTGGGTAATCCCAAACGTTTTACAATTTTTAAGTGGGTGAGAGCATAGCTGAAATGTGCAACTTTTATTATAGGTAAACGTCTTATATACGCTTCTTATATAAAATGCACTTTTTAAAAAGCCGATGTTACACATAGAATTATGCAGTTATGGGTGAATAGCAGAGCTGCAAAATTTTACGTGTTGATCGCGTATTATTTTTCGAACAAAAATATTTCTACTATTTAATAGTAAATATCCAAAGAATAAAATTACGATTCGAAAATACAATCGCAAAAAAGCGTAAAATTTTGACGATAAGAAAACAGTAATTAAATGTTGTATAGATTAATGATAATTATCCCAATGAATTATGCTAAAAAATAGGTTATTTTAAAAATTATAAACTAAAAACGTAAGTAAAAAATATTTTCCTTCTTTCTTAATTAGAAATAAACAGAATATAGAATTGAAAATAGTAATAAGAACAAAGCATAATATTTATATTTTCAAAAACTTTTAAACACTTATCTACTTTTATTAAAAAAAACTATTTATTTAAAAAATTTTAAAGTATTAGTACCTACATCTATGGGATTCACTATTTTAGCTGTAACAAATAAATCCAAATATTGCAATGTATTAACTATTATTATTTTTGCATATTGAGATTTGATCGCAACAAGCTTTATAAGAGAGCAGTAAAAATTATGTTTCGGAAGCGATAAGATGCTTACGTGATTTGGAAGAGAAGAAAATAACAGTAATGACAACACTTTATTTTTTATGAAAACATTAATTATGTAATCAGAATCGTAAAAATTGTTAAGCACTGTTTAAAGTTAATTACGAAATATACGTGAAACAAAGGAAAAGGATTTTTTTGCAAGAAATTTAGAAAACGTGCAGAAAATAACAATCCTAATTTTTCTTAGCTGTTGTCTAAAAGATTTTTTTGTTGCTATTACAATTACATTTATGTATAAGGATATTTTCTTGACACTTGCTGTCTTCTTATGTCCTATACACTTATTTAAGTACCCCAAATTACCAGGAATTTTTTTTAAAACTTTTTTTCTTTAAATAATCCTGTTTAAAACAATTCAAGGCCTTTTTCTCTTAAAATTAGCGTAAGTTCATAAAAAAAAATTAACCGTTCCGCTATTTTCTCTCAGATAACATCAGCAGCCGACACAGAAAGTTTTTTTTTGTTGTTGTTTAATTTGGTTCAGACTTCAGTTCTTTTTAACAATTTCTCGAAAATTTAAATGTTAATCTTAGATATGTATTTTTTCTGATACGTTATTTATATAAATATCTTTTAAAATTGCAACAATTTCGAAATTATATAGAAAACATCTTATATTATATGCCTTAATTAAAAACAAAAAATTTCTTAATAACACACTAAAATTGAAAAAGCGGAAGGCCTTTTGAAAGAACATTTTCTTTCTTCTTCAGGCGCAAAGATGAAGTTCTACCACTTTGAAGGCAAGTTCACAAGTCTGCTTTTTTCCTGTCTTACATTTCTTGGCTAATGTTGTTTGGCTGATGTCTTTGACTTTCCTACTGGCCTATTATTTCCTATTTTCTTTAAACGTTTGAGCTCTGGGGATCAATTTCTTCAAAATGCCCAAATATCACAATGGCACCAGTATTTTGTATACAAAAGATTCGGCTTATAATATACACGAAAAAATGCATTCATCTATTTTCAAATAAATTTAATTGAATATTCCGGTGCAAATTTGACATTTGAAGATTAAAATTAAGTGGGAAGAAATTCACCCTTCAGAGCTCAAAGGGTTTTAACACGTCCGTTTTTCTTCCATTTACTTTCTTGCTCAGGTTTTTAAAGCGGTAGAACATCTTCTTTGCACCAGAAGAAGAAATAAGAAGTTCTTTCGAAAGACCTTGCGCATTTCTTAATTTAATGTTGTTACTAAAAAGTGTTTTGCGCTTACTTCTGTATCACGCCATCAGTAGCATCGCAAGGGAGGTTTTAATTTATATCTATCTATCTGTGTATCTCTCTCTCTCTCTCTCAATATATATATATATATATATATATATATATATACATATACAGGGTGTATATGAAATGTTTCAACAAACTTAGTGGGATGATAGTACCGAAATCGTAGATGTTTCCAAAAATGTAGTGTAAACTATAAATTCTCTTGAGTAACTTAGTAAATCGAAAATATTACTCTCATTTTCGTGTAAACTATTTGAAGGCGAATTTTCGAATTTTCTGCACATGCCCAATACGTTCTACAAACGTCATGATCACGTGACTTTTATTGTTCTATGGTTGAAAGTAATGAAGAGACGTAACGGATATTTTGAAGAAAGTAAGCATTTATGTTATATATATATATATATATATTTTTAAGAAAGTAATACGCGATTTTAAAAGAATTAATATTATTTGATGGAATTTTATTGAATAATAATATTAGAGTTACTGTTTATAGTTTGTTGTAGATACAAAGTTAAATAAAACTTTTCAGTTTATAGAAAACCTATTAAAGAAAACACTGTTATCCCTTTTTCAGCAAACGTGCCTTTTCAATATAAAATCTCTGCATTTCAGTCATTCATTAAAAGAGCATTTATGATTTGCTCAGATGACCAATTAAATAAAGAAATCAAGTTTATACAGAAAATAGCATTTGATCATGGTTTTCTAGCAAAATATATAGATAAGATAATTCAAAAGTACAACGCTCCCCCTCCTTCAGGTCAACGACAAGATAATAATCAACTTATGGTCTACAGGAAATTTCACTACATTCCCACTATATTCGAAAAGCTAAAAAAGATCATACAGAAATATAATATAAAGTTGGTCGCTGTTCCTCCTCCTTACCTCATTGATATCGTCAGTAATAAGATAGATAGGATCCCAATGGATCAAAAATCTGGCATATATGAAATCCCTATCACTCTATCTAATAATGTCGGAAAAGTCTACATCGGCATGAGAAAACGTAAATTATCAGCAAGGATAATGGAGCATCGCAGAGACATTAAACAGAATAAACAGAATACAGCTCTTTCTAGGTTCTACTTAGCTAATGAAGTCTGCCATAATAATTTTGCTGAAGCAAAAATTATAGTTCCGTCCAATAACCCTTTTGAAAGTAAAATTAGAGAATCAGTTGAAATCATTGCACGTGAAGATAAACCTTGTAACGATAATTTATCCTCTAATATCCCAAAAATCTGGCATAATATCATAAAGTCATAATTCTACATCTAATTACAATATTTCAGCTTAACCCTATACTATGTTGCCAAAACTTGAATGAAAACTCAGTTGAACGTGGTTTTGTACTTCATGTGCAGATGGCAGCACTCGTGGTTTCTTAAATCGACCTTTTTGATTCCATTGATCTCTGTTCATTTATAATCTTGTCCATGAATCTATGATAGATATAAGACTAGATATTTGATTAACGGATAATAACAGAATTAGCACGCATCAAGGGATCTTAAGGGTTTTCGTACGAGAAATTTCGTAAAGTGCTGCTTAGTATATCTGAAGATAGAATTTTTTTCATTAAATACGGCGAATGTTACTTTACGAAAATTCTCGTAAAAGATCATTGAAGCGTACAAAACCTGAATACTAGTGTTACTGAAGTACAGGTAGCACTGTTTATATGTTTATATCATCTTTTTGTTTTGAAATTATGCTCCATTTCACGATGAAATATGTCGTTTATATGACTGAAGAAATGCATGATTTCACTTATACTATACGTTTTATCCTATTTGTTTAAGAATCATATATTTGTAAAAAAGATCGTATTGAAATTTGATTTATCAGTCTATAATTTTTATTTTTTTTAATTGGATCTCGTGAGTTCCATACTGGAAATACTTTGAAAATTTTAATTTCCCTACGAAAATAGATGAATTTTTTATACTTTTTAATATTTGTTTTTATAACCTCATAATTATAGAATACTATTTCACAATATTTCATATCTGTTGAGTAATTAATTTATTTTCGTGATTTTAATACTTATAAATAGATATATTTTTGAAAAAGCTTTGTCTATTTGTAAGTGCATTTTTAATACGTATTATTGTTTTACAGTTATGATGGTTTTAAATATATTCATTTAAAAGTATTTATTTGTATATCTTGAGAAGTGCTGAGATAACCTGAGAAAACGTATGTGTTTATTAGTATACAATAGATAAAAATAAAGTAATTAATCGCAGATATTAATTATTTTTAAATAGTGTAACTTTTTATACGAAAAAAATAATTATTTAAAGGTATACCAGAATCCATCTATTAATTTATATGCAGTGAAATTAAACGTTTTCACAAAGTATTTATTTACAGGATAGAGCTCAGGAGTCCGCATTTTAAAAAATAATTATTTATAGATATACAAATCAAATTTTCAATAATATCTTTTTAAAAATTTGTAATTCATAAACGAGGAAAAAACGCGTTAGTAGAAGTGAAATTATGAATTTCTTCGGTCATATAAGCGATGCATTTCATCATTTCAAAAGTTGTGAATTTGAACATAAGTTCAAAACACAAAGATGATAAAACGTATAAACAGTGCTATTTTTACTGTACCAATACTAAAACTACATTATTATTCATTAATCAAACATATAATATATAATATCTATCATAGAATAATGGTCAAGAGTATATATTTCGAAAGAGTTATTTAACATTGTATGTGCAACAAATGATTAACAGTAAATAGAAAATTATTTTGCAATAAGATTCAATCGGATAATATTAATTCTTTTTAAAAAGCGTATTAATTTCTTAAATAAAAATATATATGACATAATTCAGGAAAGTTTCCTAAATGCACAGAAACATTTAAGAAATATACACAAACATATCCAAAATATACACAAACATATTCGAAATATACACAAACATATTCCAAATATACACAAGCATATCCGAAGTATGCACTGACATTTCCGAAATATACACTAACATTTCCGAAATATACACTAACATTTCCGAAATATACACTATCATTTTCGAAATATTCAGAAGCACGCAGAAACATTTCTGAATATTCTACTGAAATACGCGGATACGTTTCCGAATATCTGATCAATGTACGCATAAACATTTTAGAAAAATCTGACCGAAATATGTGAAAAAATAACAGAACCGTTAGGCCACATTGCTGTCCCACCGGGGAGAGAAACGTTTCCGAGATTTTTTTTTTTTTTTTTTTTTTTTTTTTTTTTTTTTTTAAAGTTTTAACAGTGTAATTTTACTCTGTCAATTAGAAAAATTTAAAGATAAATTTAAAGCATTTTTTTTTTGGGGGGGGGGGGGGCATAGATAAGACATAAGATAGTGAGTATTGTATGATATTTCGGCATAAAGTATAAACAGTATTTCCCTTAACCTACCTACATCTAATTCAGCTGTTTCTATAATTTATTGCATTCTATTCAAACCAGAAATTTCTCAATAAAGTTATTTAAATTAAAGCCACAAAAAAACTAAGATCAATAAATATGTTGAATAGTTTTAAATAAAAATTCTAGTGTAAATATTTTTAATCAAGGTTGAGTAAAATTTTAACAGTGTTCTTATCTTTCTATCGATTTTGTGGCTTGTAATTACTTTTTAAATCAATATAATTAAATCATGTGACTTTCACAGAAAGCAAGATTGCTGCTTCTACTAAATGTAACTATACTTGAAATTTTATCTGACCTCTTGATGCTCACATGAGCAGTTTTATACAAGTGGACATTAGTGACATAAAAACTAGGGACAACATTACTCGGGCCAGAATAAATATAAAACTATTTATAATTTTTAGTAAAAAATCATTTATATTATAATTTAGAATGTACATTTTTATTTTGTATAGTAAAATTCCTAAAAATAGTTTGTCATTACACTTAAATTTGTTCCAGAAGCTCAGTGCATGAAATTAGGGACAAGAGACGGTAGTAAAATTTTGAACTATTATTAGAGTAAAATTTATTGTTTTTTTCTATAATTGCGATCGAAATTGTGATAAGAATTTCCCTTTTTTAGAATACTCAGTTTTAAAGAGCAAAAAATAGACATTAAGAGGTTTGAGGAACTTGGCAAAGTTTGCACGAAAAAAACAAATCTCAAGAGACAATTTATTCGCTGGTTACAGATGAGATTTTAAAAGTGTTTAACACTAGAACCGCCATAGCGGTCATTTTGACCGGTACCAAATAAAAATACTTTGATACGAACTAGAAATTTTTTTCTGAAATAAGTTAAAAATGTACCATGGACAAATAAATAAGTTAAATAAATTAGATAGTTTTTAATAAAAATTCTGGTGTAAAATATTTTTATAACACTTGAGCAAAATTTCCGGCGGCTCTAGTGTTAAAGCTACTTGAAATGTGATTATACTGAAAGTCACCTAGGATAGATTAAGTTGAATCCAGGTAATTTATGTAGGTAAAAATAAAATAAATAAAACTGTTATTTTTCATAGTCTGATAGATAATTATTTTTCCTTATATTGTGCGTATTTTTACAGTATTCCACAGGATTCGTACTTTTCCTGAAATTTCAAAAATTACCAGAAAACTCTTCTTAAGACCAATGTCAGACGGGCGTCGTTTTTGCTCTTTTTTGCTTAGGTATTATCCATTCACAATGCTAATAGCATTATGAATGGATAATACCTAAGCATAAAAGCAGCAAAAAAGTCGCACGTCTGACATTGGTCTAAAAAAATGGCGGTTGACGTAGACGGATATTTTTAAGCGTTTCTACGGTCCCATTAATTTAGACGCCAGTATTTTACAATAGTTTTCTTTGACTTATTTAATCTTACAAGATTATAAAGGAAAAAAAAAACTTAAAAAAATATTGGTATTCAAATTCAGAGAACCGTACACACGCGGGAAAAAATCCTCCTACGATCGTTGCTTTTTGTGCCAGCGATCAGGTCTGTATTCAGGGGGCGGTGAAATGTTGACTACAAAATATAATGAAGGCACTAACCACTTCAAGAACAGTGGTTTATTGCTGGACCACTTAACCCCTTAATTCTCGCTCCCGTCATATTTGCGGGCTGTGCTTTTACTCAAATTGTTTGATTCCCACCAGTTTTATAAAATAGTGAAATTGGGTATATTTTGGTATCGTTTTTACTGTCATTAAGTAAGGTGAATATTTCTTTTTCATAAAAATGGTGCAAATAAGCAATTTGAATTATTCAACCGTAATTTAATTCAAGCGTTAAAGGGTTAATTTTAATCCGTAAATCTCACATTCGCACCAGAATATTGGAATGAAAAATTTCCTTTTAATATGTACGTGAACAAAAGCTTTTGCTGAATTTGAAATATTGGCAATTTGATAATGGCATACAGTCAAAAAAATACAGTCACAAAAGTCTACATACACTCATAAAATTACAACAACCTAACACAATACTAATATTTTGGAAAGTAAAACTTTATTTTAGTAAAGATTTCAGACATTAACAAATGTCCATTAAATAAAATTAAAAAACACTCATTAAAGTTTAGCGAAATTGTGCAAAAGTCGATATTATATAGTCACAAAAATCTAAATATACACAAATCTAAATCTCAGAAAAGTCTAATGTATACTACATTTATGCATAACTAAAGGTTCAAAATTAAAAGTTAATACTTTGTAGGACCTCCCTTGGATTCTATAACTGCTTGCATTCTTTTTGGCATTGACAAAACAAGATTTTTCGTCATATCGGGAGTAATGTCCCACCATGTACTATGTATTGCGATCTTCGGGGTTTCTTTACTTATAATTGTCTGTTGATTTTGACGATCAGGTTCATCCTAAATAAGCTCAATGGGGTTTACGTCTGTTGACTGAGGTGGTGAATACAGTTGCTTAGGTACTTTATAATGGAACCATTTATTATCTTAGCAGCATATTTCGGGTAAATATTTTATTGGAAGATCCAGCTATTTTCCAGCCATAAATTTTTAACGGATGAGTGTAGGTTGCTCTTTCGGATTTTTAAATATCCGAATGGGTCCATTGTACCGCAAATAAACGCTAAATTACCTACCCCAAACGCCGCTATTGAGCCCTAAACCATTCAACTCCTCCCACCGTGTTTAACATTTTTTGTCGAATTTTCTGGTTTCATTTCTGTGGTATTTTGTTTTGCCAAATTTTTCCATGCCCATCACAGCCAAAAATATTAAACTTACACTCATCACTAAATAACAGTGCTTTCAAAAAGTCAAAGTCCTTGTCAATATGTTCAGATGCAAAATCTAGCCTTTTTTGTTGACTTGCAGATGAAATGATAGTAGGAGAGCTGTTGAACATTTTTGAGTAGGTATTTGAGGCACCCTGAAAATTTGGGCAACACTTCTTTTGTAATGCCTGAATACAAAATCGAATGTCTGGCTGAAGGATCGTGGCCAAAAAACTGTGCCAGACACGTGTCAAGTGCCATTTGGCACTTGACATGTGTCTGGCACAGTTTTTGTGCCGACTAAAGTGTCTGTCATTTTCAAAATATTTTTTTCTAAGCATAAATATTATTCTGCCTCAATCTCAGCGTGCCTCAAATACCTTTTTGGGGTATTCAAAAAATGGCACTTGACACGTATCTGGCACAGTTTTTGGGCCGACTAAAGTGTCTGTCGTTTTCAAAATATTTGTTTTCTAAGTATAAATATTATTCTGTCTGAATCTCAGCATGCCTCAAATACCTTTTTTGGGGGGTAGTCAAAAAATGGCACTTGACACGTGTCTGGCACAGTTTTTGGGCCGCGATCCTTCAGCCAGACATTCAATTTTGTATTCAGCCATTACAAAAGAAGTGTTGCACAAATTTTCAGGGTGCCTCAAATACCTTCCCTAAAATGTTTAACAGCTCTTGAGCTATGAGAGGTTTTCATTTGAGAACTCTACCATTGATGTCTGCCGATCGAAGAATTCTACGAACAGTTTCTGGATGAACTTTCTTACCACTTGCCATCTATGGACAGTTTCTGTATGCACTTTTTTGTCACTTGCCATCTATGGACAGTGTCTGTATGCACTTTCTTGCCACTTGCCCTCGCAATGTGCCTGGTTAATTGTGGGGCACTAATTTTCGGACGTTTTTTACTTTTCTTACTATAATTCTTGCATCACAATCCTTAAGTTTCCTTTTACGACCACATCGAGATTTGTTTAGGTTTGGTTTGGTTTGTGTTTATGGCGGCCGATTATCAACACGTGGGATATAGGGCCTGGGGGGGGGAGAGTGCCCTTCGTGGGGGTCTTTCTAAGGGCACCTAACCCGTATTCACGCATGGGAATCCACGGTTTCGAAGAAAACCACGAAAACGCCGAAACGGTTAGGCCGACGAACGCGATTGGGTTCGAACCCAGCACCTCCCGTCTACCAGCTTCGAGAGCAGAACCTCTCAGCCACTGGTGGGGCCGAGATTTTTTTAGCACATTTCCACGTAAATTATAATTTCTAAGTATAGTTTGTACAGTTGCGCGGCTTTTTCCTATAACTTTAGCAATCTTGACATAAGATTTATTTTTGTTTCTTAATTGTATGACCATATTACACAGTTCTAAGGACGTTTCTTTTCCTTGACTTATCTTTCACCTTACTGCAACAATTTTTTAGATACAATTAAAAACTCTGACTATCTCGGGAGATGAAGATCAGCGTAACTAAACTTCACATGTCTGGTAAAATTGAAAAATTAAAACGAAAGAGGTCCACATGCAAATTTTCGAAACAGCCAGTCAAATGTATGTGACTTTTCGGACATGCTGATTGCAGTATATATGCGTATTTTGCTAGCTATTATCATTTGTAAGCTTTTACAAAGCATACGGAATTATTTTTCCTGTTAGAATAATATACTAATAGGTTTTTTTGCTTGTAAATTCGAGTAATTTTCGTGAAAGCTCTATTTTGATGGATGTATATAGGCTTTTGTGACTGACTGTATTTTGAAAATAAATCGACATCGCTGTTTTTGAAGGGTGCGTGGAAGGGATTTATTCTTGATAAATCTTTTCAGTTATGTTCGCATAGTTTATATTCAGGTTTATTTGAAGAACTAAAATTAAATCTATTTTTAAAGGACATCAGAATAACTTAACATTCGTTATTCTTTTTTAAATAAGGGTCAATAATCCACAGATTAAACTTATCCTACTTTTTCATATGAAATTTTGGAATTAATTCATTAATGACGGTTGTCTGAAAAACATGCCGTTCGAAGTTTCTATTTTCTTCATATTTTAGATTTTCTTTAACACTACTTCCGTTTATCAAGAAAACTCTCATATCGGAAAGTCATAAAAATAACTTGTAGCCTGTGTAATCGAATAGATCTAAATAATAATGCTATAGAAGAAAAAGGTTTAATTTTTTTAAAGCTCTTTATTAATGGGTTAAAATCTTTACATCGGTATTTGTTTGTAAAGATACAATTTTTGACTGATACACAAAAGTTAGTAAAAGACTAATAATTTTTAAATAACTATCAAATACTTTCGTGGGGATATTTTATTTAACAGTCATCCGGTGTAATATTGGGAACAATTTAACAAGATTTGGGTAAATTTAATTAATAAGTATAAATATCTTAATGACGATATTGTGGGCATAATAATGATTTAAATAATGTAAAATCTTTTTGACCAAAGTTTTATAGATATCAAATGCTAGAATTAGATTAATCATTTGACGTAAATAGATCATCGGCATATATTTAAATACAGAAAAATCATTTCACATAATCCTTCCTTTTCTGGAAAGCATTAAAATGAATAATTTCGTCTTTACACCACCAATTAAGCTTTGCTCTCTAAAATTTCATGTTAATGTAATCATCACAGTTTGTTTTCATCAAAATTAAACATCCACCAAGGGCAAAAATGAATACAAGGACAAACTGGACCTCCTAATGAAATTTAAAAGCAACAGTTGCAGCAACTTGCTACCAAAATATTAAAATACTGAAATTTATCTGAATAATAAAATATGATTATGCAAAATAAGAAAAAATATTTCATATGATAAAACTTTAACAAAAGAGTAGCAAAATATATCGGTAGATTAGTACACAAAAAATGAGAGGGCAAAAAATCCCCACACCCACTAATAAGCCACATGCTTTGCTTAAATTTAAAAGGGAGATCTGTTATTACGATGTATAGAAACCATTTTTATTAAGAACTTCTTGTAATTACCACTTTGTTAATCAACCATTCTAAAACTTGATGCATATACAATACACATACTTCTTAATAATTTATACTTAAAATAATTTTTCTATGTATATATTTGAGAAGATATGCATACTTAAATGACAAGTTACACTGGCTTTTTGTCAGTCATAAGGCATATGTAACAGAAATAGTAAATATTGAAAGTTCTTCAGCAAGCATATTATTAAAAAAAGAAATAAAAACATATCCAGTCTCGTGCATAATATTATATATTCTGATTGTTTTTTAAACGCAATTAAAAACAACTTTTATGAATAAGCTGACTATTTAATATATTTGTTTGCTAAAATTCGACATATGTTACAGTAATTACAAATTTTATATTTCAAAATTCATATTTTACATAGAAATATTGTTGAAATGCTTGGAAACTAAATAATTATGTTTTTGATGCTTAATGCTAACACGACCGAAAAAAGTAATATTAACAATTAACATCAACATAAAATATGAATGAAAATATTAAAAGTTAATTTTAACATTAAGAGCTGAAAATTTTTCAATCCCAAAATTTCTTTATTGAATGACTTTTGCAAATTTGACTTTAAAATTGTCTATGGAATCGAACGAATTTGAAAATATTTCTGGAATTTCTGTATTGCTGTTAAAAATCCCTTACATTTTAGTGTAAAAATGGACCTATAAAATGTTTCTACTCTTTAAACATACCATAGCTGCCAACACTTACGCTTTTTATACCACAGAAATTTAATAGAAAATTTTGCCTATATATCGCATCACATAACATTATACCATAGCTGCCAACTCTTACGCTTTTTTGTACCACAGAAATTTAATAGAAATTTTTGCCTTAATTAATTTACAGATTACGGCGATTAAATATGATAGAAATTTTTATGGTACAAAAAAGCGGAAGATTTGGCAGTTATGTTATATTACACAGTGCTCAGGAATTCAAGGGTACATTTATGGTAGAAAGTCACAAAGAACCAACCAGTCAGAAACCATTTAGTAAGAATATTAGAAAGAATTAAAAAGTGTGTCCTTTTCCCTTTGTCGGCGGCCCCACTAGTGGCCGAAACGTTCTGCTGTCGAAACTGCTAGACGGGAGGTGCTGGTTTCGAACTCAATCACGATCGTCCGTCTAATCGTTCGGAGTTTTCAGTGGTTTTCTTCGAACCTTGATTTTCCTTGCGTAAATACCACGGAGGGCATTCTCCGGGCCTGAATCCCCGGTGTAGATAATCGGCCGTCATAAAACAACATACCAACACCCACTTTACCAGCGGTACAACAAGTACTTTTAAAGCCATACTTCTGGTATACAACGTCCTAACAAACGAAAACTTTTTCAATACGTTTCGTAAAATTTGCAAAATTTATAATAAATTATTTTATACTTTAACTAAATAATTTATACTTTATAGAAGTTATTAATACTCTATAAATCTAATATTTCTCTTGATAAAATAATTGGCATATCAATTCTTTCAATATATCATTTTTTTTTTACTTATTTACAAATTATGAATTCTATTACCACGGGAGCTTAAAATGCAGTTACACAATCATTAATGTCTTATGGTTTCACAAACCTACCTTTTCAGAAAATATACGACATTAAATATGATTGGTCTGTTGAAAAGAACACGAGATTCAGTTTCATGCTTGACATTTTGTTTCGCTTGTAAGACAAAAGAAGACACTTTATTTGAAGAAGTTTCTTTTTGAGAATTTTTCTCTTATTCAATGCAGTATTTTACTTTAGTATGATAATTCCTTGGTATCAAACCAATGTTAGTTATGTTGATATTGCATTTGTTGTATTTGTCCAATTTAGCGCTAACAGCACATATGCCGATATTGCGGAATTCAACCAGAGTCTGACAAACGCCAAACATGTTTAGCATCAGAAAATATATTTAATAAAATTTGTCTTGTTTCTACGTTATAGTTAAATTACACTGTTTTAGAATTTCTGGTAAAATAAAATTTCTTGTGAAAAGCAAATTTGAAATAAGACCGACTCCGGAATGATACTGTAATGTTGCGAAGAGCCCGCATCTATGCAAAACTCTTTTTTTCCGAATCCCTATAAATAAATATTTCATTGATTAATTTTAATTGTCAATATCCTTCTAAAATTTATTAACTGATTGTGTAAATTTTCTAATGAATTTTCAAAAATTCAGGAAAAATACTTTAGAAGATGATTATTTCCTTTTTACATAATTTGTAAAATAAAGGGTTAAATTATTCGGAATTCACGACCTTTTCTTACCGGAAATTTGAACTAGTATTATTGTTTCATTGAATTAATTCGTCAAATGCAAATTTAATTTGAGTTTTGTAAAATTCTTTTTTGAATCTTTGAAAGACTCATAATGGTGAATTTTTAATTCATATTTTGACCCTTTCCGGCAAAAGAAAAATTCTCTTCGCCAAATAATTAGCCCTTAAATACATGAATAAAGGGTGAAATAGAATTGTAAGTTGAGAATTTTAGAATTGTGTTTTTATTTTTATGTTAAGGATTAGACACCAGAAATCTTAAGATAGATTTTTAACTTTATTTAGTAGCATATTTTTGTAATTTTTAGAGGATTAATATTTCTATATAAACATAGTGGTTGTTAGAACTTAATTTATGTATTAAAAATTAAATAGAAAGGTTATGGAAATTTACATCACTATACAATTAAGGGTTAAGTGATTGACTAACACCGGAATTTACAAACGATTTTTTTAGAAATTAAAAACTCGTTAATTTAAACTTTCATTGTAAAAGCAAATTTTTATTAAAATATTTTTGTTGCAAATAGTAAGTTTGGAATTAAAATTAGGTGGTCGACGTGCGACCACTGCGCCTGAAAATGTTAACCCTTTCTGGCACAGAAAAATTGTATTCGTAAAATGATGAAATGATTCACTAACACCAGAATTTACAAACGAACTTCTTAAAAAATAAAAACGAGATCTTATAAACATTCATTGTAAAAGCAAAATTTCACTAAAATATTCTTGGTACTGGTTGTAAGTTTGGAATTAAAATTAGGTGGTTCTGCAGTGGAATCACCGCGCTTGTAAGTGCTAAACTAGAGACAATCAATGTAAACATTAAAATATCCAATGTGGACTTTTTAATTCAGAAAATCCAAATTCGTACGGGAAAGGCAGAATATTAATTTTTGCTTTATTTAATGACAGGCATTATTCCAAAAAGTTATACGTCTTCTTACAGCATTTTCGTTATGTTTTCGGAATTTCTTAATTTAAGAAAGGGCGAAACTGACAACTCTGGTAAACATAGAAAATTTAATTCTTCTTAATCCTTCCGGGAGCAGACTACTTATTTTTCTAAAATGTTAAAATATTTTAATGACACCGGTATTAATGAAGAAAAAATTATATGAGTAAGTGAAAGTTTTTCTTCGTGTAGATTTTAAAAAATTAAATTTAATTCCAAAACTCTGTTGCCAAATTGGGTTTTAGGAATAAGAATTAAGTGGTATATATAATATGCTACTGCTCTTTAATGGGTTAACCACTTAACCATTTAAGACCTACTATTCAAGGGACCGTACACGGGCGGAAAAAATTCCTTCAACGATCGTCGCCATTTTTGTGTCAGTGATCAGGCCAGTATTCAGGGGGTGGTGAAACGTTGAATACAAAATGCAATGAAGGTATTAACCACTTCAAGAGGATATTGATCACTTACACAATTGTGAGGATGATCCAAAAGAAAAAACATTTTCCTCTGTTTGTGCAATTTAAAGTGGATCCAGCACACACAGAATTTCTTGGATCCTCCCTTGGCATAATCTAACATAGGATATTTAAAAAAATATTTTTTTCCAATCACATATAATCCTATTAATTAGGTGATATCACCAAAAGTTTTCATTTCTACCAATAATCTTCCGGTCTTAACGGGTTAACAGTTTTGCCCGTATGTTCTACGCTCAAGAAGAGATTGCTTGATACATTACTTGGTTTTTTGATACCACTAAATTTTTAATTATAAACTCGCTCTATTTAATGACAAAAATTTTTTAATTAAGTAAGCAGGGCGATACCAAGGCGAATATTTTTTTTATTCTGTTCGCAAAAAAATAAATTTTGTAGCATATTTCCCTTCCGAAAAATGAATGTAAAAGATTTCTGTTTTGAAAAAGTAGCGCGAAATAGAATTAAAAAAATAGTCTCCTGTGGCATCTCTGAATAAGCCGAATATTTTAGTTTAAAATAGTAGTGTTCAGCCCGTATTTTTATTTAATTGTGTCAAGATAAAAGAAACTGTTAAGTGGTTAATTTTGCTATCTTACTCATTCAATAAACATTTTAATAGAGAAGAAAAATGAACCTTTTCTTCATCATGAATAAATTCAAATATAAATTGTGATTTTTTTTTTAGAAATATATATTTAACAGTCTTATGAGCATATAAATAATGCATGATCAAAGTATTTTATGTTTAGGTAATTGAAGTTTTACTAAAGTTATAGCAAATATAGTTTATAACGTTAGGATAAATTTACATTTAATGTAGTCTTTTTATTGATCGATATACATAAAGGTTAACATGGAGTTAGAAGACAATTTTAATATTTTATATCTAAAATGCTTTCATTGTTATTGTTATGTTAAATTAAATTGAAATCGTTGGCACCGACTTCACGAAGATGAAATAGGCAGTCCGAAAGACGCATATTGCATATTTGTTTAATGATATAATTAAACAAAATTGCCTTCACATAAGCATCCAAAGAAAACCACCCCAATGTAACTGAATTATGCTTACGATATATGAAAAATTCTTTTTTGACATACAACAGGTTCGTACGGGTGCTTGATTTCCAGACTAAGAAATTTTTCGGTACCAGCATTTTATTATGAAAAATTTCTAATTATATAAGGCGAAATTCCGTCCGTTTAAACTAGATTTATTTTTTTTATTAAAAAATTCTGATATTTGGCCTTGAAAATAACGGTACCCGTACGAACCCTGTATAAATATTTTGAAACTTTTGTTTCTTTAAAACATAGCTGATGATTACAGAATAATTGTATAAAAACAGGAACAGAAGAATAAGTGCTTTGGTGCCCTCTAAATGGGTTTGTAGACGCATGTAAAATCCTAGAAAAAGAAGTGCATAACATTTAGCAACCGCAGAGTACGTCATACAAGAAATGAATTTTACTCTGAGCAAGGGCTGTAGTCAGACATAATATGGAGAGAAAAAACATAAAATATTTCTTTGGACTTTTCTTTTCCAAATGTTCCATACACGCAGAATTTATGGCGGCGAAGAAGGTAATCAAAGTTACTCCCACCACTGATGTCGATATATTTTTGTCCTACTTAATCATAGCATCTTGCGAAGACTCAACGCAAATATACCGTTTAAAAATTATCGTGGAATTTTGCTTGATTGCCGCGTCGCACCGGTTATGCCGGCGCCTACGAAATGGTGTATAGTTTTTACTAGTTTTTTTTTTTTTTTTTTCTACAAATGTATCGAAACAAAGTGTACAAAATTAACAAGAAGCTGGGGGTAAGTGGGCCATAGGCTGTTTTATAAAAAAAAACCGTTGATGTCTTTTAAGTTTCAGCTTTTGTCAACATCGCACCGCCGTCTCTACTGCTTAAAACAACTTGTGTCAACTCAATCATAACTCAGTCTTTGCTGTGATAGGTTGCCAAAAATGTAGGTTTGTTTTCTAAAACTTCTATTTGGTTCAATTTCGTCGGCTTTTTATTAAAATACGGTAAGTAGTTTCATTAAACAATAACTTTTTTTTTTTTAAGATTAGACACATAAGTAAATTAATATTATTACATATTTATACATATTTACTTCACGTTTCAAACGTAAGGCCGGTGTTCCTGTTACCCTATAAATGTTTCAAGAATGGGGTAAGTGGGATATGTATCAGGGGTAACTGGGCCATGTGGGATCCAGTTACCCCAACAGTTATATATATATATATATATATATATTTTTAGTTTCTCTTACTACGGAAAATTAACTTCTCTATTGTTTTATTTATTTATTTATTTATTTTGCTTGCAATAAAGAAAGTTACATAATACCTTATTAAAATAACATAATAAATTTTTTAAAAAGCATGTTGGGGGTATCAAAACACATTTCTTAAATGTGATAGCTATAGCTCGAAATTTTACGATACAGATGAAGAGGCATACATAAGGAAAAGTGAGATTATTAAAAAATTATCGAAACGAATAAAAAGTAGCTCTGTTTGCTATAATAATACGGTTACATTCTCCGCAGGTAAATCAGACATATCAAATTTTCATTGTGGTAAATAAAAAAGAGATTGAGATACGTACTTAGGTATGTGTTTGTTCATGGATTTACCTTGTTATTTTTTCCCTTAAAATAATCATGTAACTTTTATACTTACTACCTAACTAAAGTACATAAGTACTTATTTAATTTTTATGTTTTTTGTATAAAAAAATTCTAATATTTTTTACTTTTACAGGGGTCGCAATATATAGGGAAAATTTTATTGTTCCTACCAGAACCCTTAAGGGTGTTCTCAAATCCAAAAGGCAACTTTCTGACATA
Source organism: Maratus speciosus (assembly GCA_963932465.1). Taxonomy (NCBI): domain Eukaryota; kingdom Metazoa; phylum Arthropoda; class Arachnida; order Araneae; family Salticidae; genus Maratus; species Maratus speciosus. The sequence goes on along the minus strand of OZ010787.1, from coordinate 31,448,868 downwards.
AGGTTAATTTATTTTTGTTCGAAAATGCATGAAACTAGCGGGTGTTGTTGTTCAGAAACTATGTAGTTGAGCTGTTTTTTCCATTTTTTTTTGCAAAAGCAATACATCTTTCAGAAAATAATGTCAAAGTGGGCGTTTTGAACTGAATTTCCTTACGAAGGAAGAAAGAAACTCAAGAACGGACGAAAAACGTGTTTGTCACGTGATCAAATTTCCTTATAACTCAATAGGTAATTGATTGATCAAAAAATGGAAAATACAGTTCAATTCCAAATCGCCTCCATGGACAGGCTTTCCAGTTTTACACCTTTCCGATAAAAAATGAATTTGTAAAAGTGAAAAAACGTTTCGCGCTTGTTGAGCAGAGCAGTTAAGAACAGTCTTAATGCGTGACCCTCATGATCATTTTATTTAACATAGTCTAAAGAAAGATGCGATGAAAATATTGTTTTCAAAATAGTGGTAGGAACAATAAAAATTTCCTATAGAATGCGACCCCTGCTTTTAGTGCTTTTTTTTTACATTGACAGCAAAGGTTTACCTTACAAGGCTCTTTAGTTGATATATAATTTACATGATCTGCCTGGTTTAAATTTTTCACTTTTCACATTACACTTTTTCAAACAGGACATGATACCCCATTAAAAAAAAAAAAAAAAAAAAAAAAAAAAAAAAAAAAAAAAACGAGTGTGGAACATAAACCCTCCTGGTTCACATGCCCCATTTCATGGGGCAAATAGTCCCATGAGGAAAGAAATATAAAATATATGTTTTTTTTTTTTTTTTTTAGATATTAAAATTTAATTTTGAACATTTCTGCCTGATAGAAGGAACCTTAATGACTACAAATTGTTTGATTCCCACCAGTTTTATAAAATAACGAAATTGGCTATATTTTAGTATCGTTTTCCTTATCGTTCATAAAAGTGGTGCCAATAAGCAATTTGAATTTTTCAACCGTAATTTATTTCGAGCGTTGAGGGGTTAAAAAAGTTCAGTTTTTATTTCAAATGAAATTAGCTTTTTGAAGCTGAATTGACAAAATCTCCAGAGTCACATTGTAAAATCATGCCCCAGTTGGCCCATGTTACTTTACCGTTTTCCTCAAGGTTATGCTAAATATCTACCAGAATCTTTCTAGGGGCTAGAACGTTTCCGGATCATATTAAGAAAATCTTTTTAATGCTAACGGAGTGATGAAAGGTCGGAAATTCATGCATGTAAATTTTTAGCACGTTCATTATAAACTTTTAGCGGTTCTAGAACATTTTCCCCCAATTTTAGATAGAACCTGCTCTTAGGTTCAGGAATAAGAGCAAATATCTAATTTGTTTGTGATTTTTATGGCATAGTACAAAACAGGTATATTTCAGTTATTTTATATAAATAAGGTGAGGATTTCGTATAATTATATAATACCATAGTTGCCAACCTCCCGATTTTTTTCATACCAATATTTTTATTAAAAAATTCCTGCTGTATGCAATCGCACAATTTACGCAATTAAATAAATAGACCATTTTTGTAAGATTTTACTGGTATCCAAAAAATCGGGAGGTTGGCAACTATGATTTAATACTTATAGCTTTCTCCAGAATAATCGCATAAAATAAAACATAAAATATGTTACTACATTATGAAATTCAATATAATTAAAACTCCAAAAGATGAATAGATGTAAAACATATTATAAAATTTTAAATATGATTGAAGAGAATCATTATGAAACATGGCAAAATAATAAATATTACTAAAAACAGTTAAACAGTGTCAAAATCTTGTTTCAAGCGATCGCAAAAACCCATGAACTGATTTGAGCATCGCGTAAATGCAGGTATTCCGAAAAATTTATATTGAGTATTCAAATAATGCATACACCAGTAAGACTACCGCAAGAGTTTTATGATAACGGGAAAATGCAACACTTGAGTCTGTTATGTTCATGAAACTACTAATAAAGAGGAACTGATACATCCTTAACACTAGAATGACGGCGAGCGGTCATTTTGACCGCTACCAAATTAATATATTTCGGTTCGAACCAGAAATTTCCTTACGAAACTACTTTTAAAGATGCAAACAAACAGACAAAAAACTAGGTTAATAAATAAGTTAATAGCTTAAAATAAAAATTCTGGTGTGAAATATTTTTATGCAATTTGAGTAAAATTCCCCGTCTTTCTAATGGAGTTATGAATAAAGAGGAGGAGACATATAGTGTACTATTTACCAGTTGCGAGTGAAGTAACTGAGGAGGTTGTCACAAGACGGCGGCTGTTTTTTTTTTTTTTTTTTTTTTTTTTTTTTCTTCGGATCTTCTGTTTCTGATTACCGCCATACCATCAGTAAAATTTAATAGAAAATTCCATCTTAATTAAGCGTCTTAGTGAGGAAATTTGTTTTCTCAAAAATGTGGTAAAAATTTCTATTTGTTTTTACTGGTGTGAGTATGCCTTGTAAAACTGTCAGTTTGTTTCCCCGGTTGTCACAATATAGCGGAAACGCAGGGATTAACTACCGAAAAAGTAAACTCCTATCAGTAAAAATGAAAATCTGTTTCTACCATTATTTATCACTGAAATTTGTAATAATCAGGCGTTTTAATAAGTTGAAAATTTCTATATAAATCTACTGGTGGAAATTTCCACTGGCGGTTAACAACTCCTGCGATAGCGGTTACAGTTGAAGCTTCACTATTTTAAGGATATGCCAGTTTCTCTTTATTAATAGTTCCAAGGTCTTTCTAGTGTTTTAACCCCTTAATAATGACATTTGTTTTCTTACGAAAAAATTAAAAATGGGGCTGGACACCACTTTTTCCATGCTAAAATATTTACCTTACTTAATCGAAAAAAATCTGACAATCAATAAAGATAAATTTACAGATACAAATTAGTGGTATAAAAATGCTTTTAATAACAAAGCAAGCAAAGTGTTCTTGCCCGAATCCAGTTCGGGCCACACTGTTAAGGGGTTAACCCCTTAATTCTCGCTCCCGTCATATTCACGGGGTGTGTCTTTTACTCAAATTGTTAGATCACCACCAGTTTTATAAAATAGTGAAATTGGCCATATTTTAGTATCGTTTTTCCTGTCATTAAATAAGGTGACTATTTCTTTTTCCTAAAAGTGGCGCCAATAAGCAATTTGAATTTTTCAACCCTAATTTAATTCGAGCGTTAATGGGTTAATAATGAAACTGCAACTGAAACCGTTTTCGCAGGGTTTGATTACCGCCGTGAAAGGTTCTACCAGTAAATTTATAAAGAGATTATCTACTTATTTAAGCACATTATTAATGCAAAATTTCAGTCATAAATAATGGAAGAAATGAATTTTTAATTTTCCTGGTGGAAGTTTATTTTGTCGGATGTTAGGCACTGCATTTCCAACATATTGTGACAACCAGGGAAACAAACTGACAGTTTTACCATGAAATTGACACCAGTGAAAGCAAATAGAACATTTTAGCAAAAATGTGAGAAAATATTTCCATGAATAAGACGCTTAAGTAAGATGAAATTTTCTTTTGAATTTTACTATTGGAAATTTTGCCCCCAGCGGTAATCAGAAACTGTAGATCCGGATTATAAAAAGCAGCCACCATTTTGTGACAACCTCCTCAGTTACTTCACTCGAAACTGGTAGACAATACACTATATGTCTCTTCCTCTTTATTCATAACTCCATTGTTATGTTAGCAGCTAAATCGGTATAGTGAAATGATTTCAAGATAAAGTCGCGAATCGCGACTTTCGCAATAATACGTCAATAATACGCCACAATAATACGTCATAAAAGTGTTTTTTCATGGAAGTGTGCTGCTGCATTATCGAAGTTTATTTTTCTAGCAAAAAAATATTGAAAGGAGTGAGAAGACTACTTTGAGAATTCTGGTGAACTGTATGCGCCATCCGATACAACGATAAACCGAATAATGCAGAAATTTCATAATAATCAAACTATAACCCGATATCCTAAAAAAAAGTTTCGGGAGCATGATTAAGCATGGAATGCATGTCTAGAAGTAAGAGAAGGGCCATTTCAACATCTGTTGTAATGTAGAACAAACAAATTCGTTTTTGGATTTGATTCGAAATTTAACTGGCTTTTTTTGCGGGCAGTACACCATGCATTAAAAGATAAAATGATCCCAGGATATGAGATGTTGGACCATTTAATATGAATAAAATATATAAAATTGTTATTATTTAAAAATTAAAACTCCTTGATCAAAGTTGGGGAAAACGTATCTCTAATTTGTAATTTAAACTGCGTGATGAAATGTCGACAAATGTGACAGGGTTCATACGCATCAGGTGATTCAGGGGATTTTAGATGTTTTAATACTAGAAATTTCGTAAACTATTTTGCGTCATGTTTAAAAAACACAACTGTTTTAATAAAATAAGGCAATTATATCTTTACGAGGAATCTGGTAACAGTAGTCTGAGGCGTATGAACCCTGTGAGACTAATAATTTATAATTTAATCTTTCAATTTAAACTAAACAATATAGAATTTAAACTAATCAATTGTGCTCTTAAAAGTATTTTAATTTATAATTTAAACAATTTTTTCAAAGGTGGGAAAATATATTATTAATTAATAATTTATTTTTTTTATCAAAGGGGATATTGCGAAACAGAAATTTAAATTACATTATAAACCAGGGGTGTAAAAATCTAGGCGCCAGCAGGCAGTCTCTCAACACTAAATTTTATTCGTTATTTTTCATCTAATATTTCGCATAATTTTTTTGTAATAATGCTAATAAAATTTAAGCGAGTAAAACTAATAAAATTTAGTGGAGAGAGACTGCCCGCTGGTACCTTGATTTTTAGTTCCCTTTAACTGTCTGATCCTTACATCATGTACAGTCGTGGAAAAAAAAAGTAAACACGCCCTACTAACTCCTCAACAAATTATCGCAGAAGAAAGTTACTGCTACCGAATGATTAGAAATAAAGTCTACTTTTAAATGATGTATATGGAATTTGCTTAGGGGGCCATCTACATATTAAAACGAACCCAGACTTCATTTCTTTCAATAGCAATGCCCAATTTTAACAAGATATTTCAAATCTTCGGTTCAAACTATGCCTAGACACCAAATTTCAAGTCATCTGAATGATAAGTTTTTGAATTATAAACATTCAAATTTTAGTGCTTCTAATGTTAAATTACATTTTCATATTTTTATTTATATCTCCTGAAATTATGCTCCGAATGGGCTATTTTTTTTTTGTGCAGCAGTAATACTAAAATACCCAAACATAAATACGTTGAATTTGCGCTTTTTATAATTTTATGATATGAATTATGGAATTAATACTCGAAAAAATTATGAATTGCAACCTACATTGTTTTATGGATTTAGATTTATAATGTTCTGTTTTATGGTTTTTTTCGAGAATTTCATATTTTTCTTCCAAGTAGTTTTCAAGTTATGCTTAAAAAACGGCAAAATGGTGGTTTAAGGGGCCGTCTTTGACAGAAGTGACAAGATATTTTGAAATTTCTTATGCTATCTTGTGATCTATCAGTCTTCAACGACCCCTCGAATGGTGCCTTGATCAAGAAGGCGGCTCTCTCGGTCAACAATCGAGTACCGAACTGCAATTTGGATACAGCCCCTAAAATACGCTCGTTTTAAAATAATTAATTTCTCGGAAACTTATTGTACGAATTGTATAAAAATTTGTTTTTAGACTAATTGAAGGGTGTAGAGTTCATTTATGCTGTCAGAATTGTGTACTACTATTGGAAAAAAAAGTTATGGTTCGTTATACTATGTAGATGCCCCCCTAAGCAAATTTTATGTACGTCATTTAAAAGTAGACCACCGCCCCCTGAACACTAGGCCTGAGCGCTCACACAAAAATGGCGGCTGCCGAAGGAGGATTTTTTTAGCGTAGGTACGGTCCCTTAAATTTTGACACCAGTATTTTATAAAAGATTTCTCTACCTTATTTATTCTCAGAAACATGAAGCGGAAAAAACTTAAAAAAATGATTTGTAGGAATATTTAAGGGGCCGTACACACGCTGAAAAAAATCCGCCTTCGGCAGCCGCCATTTTTGTGTCAGCGCTCAGGCCTTGTATTCAGAGGGTGGTGGGTAGACTTTATTTCCAATCGTTCGGTACCAGTAACTTCTACGATAATTTGTTGAGGAGTTAGTAGGAGGTGTTTACTTTTTTTTCCACGACTGTACAAAATAAGTTGTCAAAATATTGGATAAGCAACTAAGTTACCGCCGTTTGTTTAAATACGCTTTTTCTACCGGAATCTATATTCTGTTTTTTGATCGAGTTAATTTATGTTAAATGTCGGACCATTATAATGTAATGTGCACTATAGAGTAACAAGTGGGTTGGCAACTAAGTTCCCGTCATGTTTTTAACCCTAGAACTACTGGAAATTTTACTCAAGTTTTATAAAAACATTCTACACCAGAATTTTTACTTAAAACTATTTAATTTCTTTATTTAACTTATTATTGTCTGATTTATACATTTAGTTTGTTTTGAAGAAATTTCTGGTTTGAATAAATATTTTGAAAGTACATGTCGGGTCCATTGGACCCTTCTGGTAGACAGAGGGTTAAATAAATTTTTTTCTACCGAGTCTACATTTATTTATTTATTTTTTTTTTTTTTTTTTTGCGGTAATTCATGTTAAATTTCAGATCATTAACTCTTTGCAGTCGTATGTCCAGTCTGACTAGACATTATCTTTCTTTGCAAATTTTGTTTTTGGCACCAGCTATAAAGGAAAATTAAATTTGCCTTACTTAATTACAGAATTTTTGAAATTGTGTAATTGAAGGAAACTTCTTTTTAAAAATGGTGTAAACCGAATAAAATTTGTGTAAGAGACGCCCGAGTCGAAAGGGTGAAAATGGAATGTCAACTATGGAATTCCAACTGAGTTGGCAACTAAGTTTCCGCCGTTTTTTTTTTTTTTTAATATTTAAAAGTTTATTTTTCAACAACAAATAACAAATAATTAATCAACAATGTATTCTCCCTTGTTGTTTACAACTTCTTCCCAACGTTCAACGAGATTTCCAATACCTCGTTCGTAGAAATCACCCGGTTTCGACTCGAAAATTTCATCTAACCAAGCTCTCAATTCTGCATTAGTATTGAACGAAACTCCCCGTGTAGCATTTTATAGAGATCGAAAGAGGTAAAAATCCGTTGGTGCCAAATCGGGATAGTACGGCAGGTTTGGCAGCACTTCCCAGCTATGCGTTTGAATGGCTTCCTTGGTATTATTGGCGTTATGAGGGCGGGCGTTGTCGTGCAGCAAATGAACTCCATGCTGCCGATTAGGTTTTTTCTCTTGAATAGCCGTGTCGAACATAGAGTTCCTCGTTGACTGTTTGTTTCCGTTCAAGCAATTCGTAATGGATAATCCCTTTCCAATTCCACCATACGCACAACATCGTTTTACGTGGATGAAGATCTTGTTCTACGCGCGGCGTTGGTAGTTCACCGGGGCTAAGCCATTCCTTGCGTTGCTTCATATTAATGTACAGGCACCATTTTGCGTCGCCAGTAACAATTCGGTAAAGAAATCGTTGCTTGTGTCCATGAGTTGAGATGTGACGAGTAAGCTATACAGTGGAGATTGTGGCTCGTTTATTTTTATTTATTTTTTTTATTTTTTTTTTTGTCACTTAAAGCATGCTGAACCCATGCTCCACACTTCTGATCCTTTCCCGTCGAATGAAGATGCTTCTCTACAGCAGTGTGGGAGAATTTCATTTTCTCTGCGAATGTTCGTGCAAAATTTGCTTAAATCGCCCTTCATTGAACTCAACTATACGGCCAGAACGATGTGTGTTTTTGATGCCAAAATTTCCATTTTTGAGCTTGCCATACCAAACATGAGCAGCTCTTTCAGCGATGGCACCCTCGCGATACACAGCACGAATATCGCGAGCAGCTTTTGCGGCCTCGCAACCTTGATTAATCCCTTAACAGTGTGGCCCGAACTAGATTCGGGCAAGAACACTTTGCTTGCTTCGTTTTTAAAAGCATTTTGATACCACTAATTTGTAACTGTAAATTTATCTTTATTTATTGTCAGATATTTTTCCGATTAAGTAAGGTAAATATTTTAGTATGGAAAAAGTGGTGTCCAGCTCCTTTTTTTTTATTTTTTTGAAAGAAAACAAATGTGACTGTTAAGGGGTTAACACTCCCACACTGCTTACACAAATGCATACAAATGTTGAACAGGACCCAAATAGTCATTTAGCACAGTGACAAACCATTTCCAGCCTTTCCTGTTACATAGGTGATCGCAAATATTATTTTATTATTAAATTTATTATTAGCCTCCTAATTGTACCCCCGACTAAATCTTCACCGAGAAATATGAAATGAAACATGTTCTTTTCATCCCAGACGTTCAAGAACAATTCGCCAATAAGTTTTGTAGATATTCGACAAAACGTGTGCAATCGAACGCATTTAGTCCGTGTACCTTAACTTTTGGAGGCCAGTGTAATTGTCACTTAAGTAATTAAAAACATGTATAATAATCACTTATAAACAAATTAAGTTAAATAATGCTATAAAAAGTGATAGAATATCTTTATTAAGACTTACGATCGTTTCATCGCACAATCGGCGACATTTTCAAAAATAATGAAATCATATCACTGAATTCATATTACGGCCTCTTGAAATGGATATAAACAATTTAGATTATACCCCCCATGCATGGATCAGATACGTAGACGATATTTTCATCGTATGGCAACATGAAGAAATCTTGCTTAATAACTTTCTGAACCAGATTAATAATCTTGATTCTAAAATTAAATTTACATTGGAAATAGAAGAAAATGGTACGCTACCGTATTTAGATGTATTATTAATCAAGACGCACCAAGGAATAAAGCGCACTGTGTACAGAAAGCCCATAGCCAGCCAATCCATTATCCCTAGTGATGCGCAAGCACCTTTTTCATACAAAGTTTCTGCATTTAGACATTCTATTCAGAGAGCTTTCACAGTTTGTACCCCTGAACATTTAAATAACGAAATAAATAAAATATATGATATTGCAAGAAACAATGGATACAAAGAAAGCACCATAGAAAAATTAATTAAGAGCTTGAAGAACAAAAAGAAAAGAAATTTCAAGCCACAACATTCCACGTTATCCACTTTACAATATTTTCCTGGTTTCTTCGAACGTTTAAAATATAAACTCAATAAATTCAATATCTTCCTAGTCGCAAAACCATCCATGAAAATAAAAAATATAGTATGCAAGAAAATAGATCAAATTGAGTCCAACCAATTAGCAGGAGTATACGAAATACCTTTCACCAAAGAAGATGGAACAACAGTTTTATATAGGTATGACAAGCAGAAAACTTAAAACTAGAATCAAAGAACATATAGCAGACATCAAATACAATAGAAGAACCACAGCTTTGGCCAGATTATGCAGCGAAGAACCTTTACAGATTGAATTTAAAAATAGCAAGTTAATTTATCCATCAAGATTTTATTTACCATCCATAGTCCGAGAATCAATAGAAATATTTTTACGCAACGAGAATATTTGCAAGGATTCTGTGTCCCTTGATTTACCTAGAATTTGGAAAGAGATACTAAGTAATTGTAGAAACAATAGTAAAAATTAATCCACACTCGCAAATAGCCAAGTTAATTTTATTTTATTTTATGTTTTGCAATGTTTTTCTGTATGCTTGATGTCTCGTGACATTGTTTACCATGTTGTTTTTAAATTATGTGAAAATTAATCCACGCTCGCAAATAGCTAATTTAATTTTTAATTTTTATTTTATTTTATGGTTGCAATATTTTCATTATGCTTCTTGTCTCGTGACATTGTTTACTATATTATTGTTTTTAAATTATGTGAAAGTATTTTCTATTATGATTGATTTTGAAAATGTCGCCGATTGCGCGATGAAACGATCGTAAGTCTTAATAAAGATATTCTATCACTTTTTATAGCATTATTTAACTTAATTTAAGTAATTAAATTAAATTCGTTTGTACTTTAACCTTTTGAGGCTCAAACAAACAACTTGATTCCCAAATGCCACAATGGCACAAAAATATTGGTACCTCTTTTTTCCGTTCATTATGTATGTTTAAAAAAAAAAAAAAAAAAAAAAAAAAAAAAAAAAAAAAACTTTTTCTTATTTTAAAATAAATTTGTTCGTAAATTCCGGTGTCATTCATCCGTGTAATCAATTTAGCAATGGAAGCGTTCTGTCCCAGAAAGGGTTAAGGGAAGATGGGACATAAATTAGTTCAAATTATCGAGTTTTCAATTGGATTGTAAATTGATGAAACAGAAAAAAAGTTAATAACGAAATGTTAAATCAATATGATTATGATGCTGAAAGGTTTTAAAATAATATATTTAAGCACTCTGGGTGTGTATATAGTTTTAGCCTTTTCGAAAAAACTGTTTTTTTTTATGCTTCGGTACACTTTTCTAAAAATCTAAGGTAAACAGTTGAAACTTTCCAAAATTGAGTAACTAACTCTATTTCAGAAAAATAAGAAGCAAATTGCACTTTGGCTTAAAAGGAATAAAATTAAAACTATTTTAACGAATGATGAAAAATGTGAAATGATGATCTCGAAAAGGAAAATTGCTTCTTACTTTTCAGAAATAGAGTTAGTTACACAATTTTGGAAATTTTCAACTGTTTAGCTGAAATAGATTTTTAGAAAAGTGTGCTGAAGAATCAAAAAACCACTTTTTTCGGAAAAAGCAAAAAAAAAAAAAAAAAAAAAAAAAAAAAAAAAAAAAAACTATATACACACACACAGTGGTCAAATATATTATTTTAAAACCTTCCAGCATCATAATCATATTGATTTAACATTTCATCATCAACTTTTTTTGTTTTATTAATTCATGACTCAATTCAAAATTCGAAGGATTTTATGTTCATAGCGCCCTTAATCCCTTAATTCTCGCTCCCGTGATATTCACGGGCTTTGTCTTTTATTCAGATTGTTTTATTCCCACCAGTTGTATAAAATAGTGTAATTGGCTGTATTATTGTGTCATTTTTACCTGTCTTTAAGTACGAAGAATATTTCTTTTCAAAAAAGTGGTGCCAATAAGCAATTTGAATTTTTAAACCGAAATTTAATGCGCCCGTTAAGGAGTTAAATGTCTTTTCGGAAATTAACCCTTTGGACTCCGGCGTCTCTTACATAAATTTTATTCGGTCACCACCACTTTTTTAAAAGAAGTTTCCTTCCAGTACACAATTTAAAAAATGATCTGTTTAAATAAAGCAAATTTTATTTTCCTTTATTACTGGTGCTGTAAACAAATTCTGCAAAGAAAGATTATGTCGCCGCCGCGGAGACAATGGAGCGCAAAGTGTTAAATTTTCTTACAGAGGTGCAATTGTGACATTGAGGGTTTTTTTTTTTTTTTTTCATATTACTATTTTTTATTTTATGGAATGATTTCTTAAAAGCAAACATTTCTTGGCTCTTTTTAATCTACTAATTATTTTAAAGATATAAAAAAAAATAGCTTCTTTACATAAAAGTGACAGACAAATTAAAGAAATTAGGGATGTCTGCTAACATATTTTACAATTTTATACATCAAATTCCATTATGTGAGTTTTAGAATATATTTGTCATTTAGATTATCAAGAAAGCACTAAATGAGCAATTGATTTTAAATTTCTAAAATATACTTTATCAATAAACTATGTTTTTTTTTTTTTTTTTTTTTTTTTTTTTTTTTTTTTTTTTTAAATATTATATCCAAAAAAATAATAAAAATATATAAAAATCAATGTGAAAGTTACATATTGCAGTAAACTAGGTACAGTTGTTTTTTCGTTTCTGTCAATTTATGCCCGCATTTCCACACAAAACGTGAATTTACATATAATTTTTAAAAGGGAAAAAAATCCAGTTTCAATGTTATTACTAATGAATCCTAAAATCTAGGCAGAGTCATTCTTCTCATGCCGCCTGGAATCGAATTCGGGAACCTCGCCATAAGAAAAATTTAAGCCATATGTGCTAAGGACCAGTGCGCCAACTTTTGAAAAATATTTGGTAGGCTCAAAATTTTTTTAGTAAAATAACACATGTAATTTCACCCCCCCCCCCTTTAGTGTATATTGTGTGGGGTGAGAGAGGGAAGATGAGAACGACTAAAGATGATAATTCGAAATTAGATTATGTTTTTTTTAACACATTTTTAGATTATTATAATTTGTTTATTTTATAAATAATTTTATTGAATTATATTTTTATAAGTTCTTCGTTATAAATACATTAATGTTTATTTTAAATAACATTGGAATTGCTAACTATTGAAAGTGCAAAAAACCAAATGTCAAGAAAAGCGTACATTCTAGTCACCTAAGTGTTTTGTCAATTCAAGACATCAAAACAGATGGCAAAATATGCAGGGAATTTGTTTTCGTGAGAAATTTAACTATATACCGTCGAAGGGATTTTCAGTTTCAGTAAGTCTAGTTGATGTCCTTACCATTTTTCAAACAACATTATTTTAAGAAATATAACACTTTGATTGGCGGTGATGCAGCTACAGCATCACATTATTTTAATCCTTAATTGCCACATTGGCACCTGAACCGTCGAAGGGGTTTTCAGCAAGTGTATTTGATGGCCTTACTATTTTTCAAACAAAATTATTTTAAGAACGATAACCCCTTGAAGGGCGGTGATGCCGCTACGGCATCACATAATTTTACTCCTTAATTGCCACATTGGCACCTGAAATTTTTTTATGAACATTTTACTTTTATGAAATAAGCGAAAATATACTTTTACTTGTTTACAAATAAATTGTCTTGCAAATTCTGGTATAACTCAATTATTTCAACATTTTACGAAGAAAAGTATCTTGCCCCTGAATGGGTTAATAAAACCAAATTTTATTTCAGAGATTTAATAAATAAAGCAATAATTAACGATTTAAATCAATTGAAATTGGATGGGCGGAGAGATCAATTATTGTGTGGGCTCCGCCCCATGGGCCCATATAAATTGTCGCCACTGTATACCAGTGATTATTTAGGGTTTTATTACTAATATTTAGTATTTTATTTCACTGCTAAGGACTACAAATTTTCAATACCACTACTTCCGAATATCTATCTTTGACTTATTTAAACTTATAATTCTGAAATTTAAAAAAATCGAATATTACTATTTGAAAATAGTATTATTCAAAACCTGCAGTTTGTGAGACCTCTGTTTAACTAAATAAATCTATAAAGCTGTCTTATATAATTGTTTAGATATTTTCCTATAAAGGATGGATATTTTATGAAATATAAAGATTTACAAAATAATCCATATATTTTGCTCAATAGCACTTTTCTTCTTTCATTGAAAATATTTACCTGTCAGTTACCTCGTTTGTAATACACGCGTAAAATAGCATTCTTTTATCGAGCTATTGTATTAAATTTTATTGACAGTTTCAGTGCCAAACAAATCTGTTCCAGACAAGTCGATATTATTATTGACATTCTAATATTTTTGGAAAAATTATACTCTTCTGTAAGCGATGATTGTGTTCAATAATTTGACAGTTAGATAGCTATTGATTTTATAGACAAAAATTATAAATCAGAAATAAAAATCTTACTCCAAACATACGAAATATTTAAAATATTTAACTCATGTAGATTAGACATAAAATTTCTCATGTTATACTTACTCACAGAACTCAATAAATGCAGGGTTTTAAAAGATGCAGGCATTTGTTAACTTATCTTCGTAATCTGTTTGGACAGATTAATATTAAATGCAACTAGATAGCCTTCCAACAGTTTATCATAAAAGCATACGCTTTTTACACACGAAATTATTGTTATACACGGTGTCCGAAAACGATTGTAATTCGATTTAATTTTTTTCGTGTTAAATTTACGTAGGGAATGTAAACTGAAAGAAAATGCTCTAAACAAGTCGGAAATTGTACGTCAAACGCAGAAAGTGAGGTGCGTTCGCACTATAACTAGTTTTAAAAATATTGAGATCTTGGTGCAATAGCTGTTGCACTCTCATGCAAAAATGCATGAATACAAAATTTATTGCGATTATATATATTAAATTTAGTATTACGGAAATAACAAAAACTCCCTCATATATATGACGTCGACATGGCAACCTGGAATCATTACCTATCATGGGATATCGTTGAACACTTTACGTATGATAGAATTTAACAGAATGAAGAAAACTTTTATTAATATATTTTAAAGTTTTGATTCGATTTTCATAAAATTTGTAATGACTCGACAAAATTCTTCAACGATTGTATATATTAAATTTCAAACAGTCGGCTGGGTAGTTTTTGTTCTGTTATATGCGGACAGACGGAAGGATCAGACGGCGACTATACGTTCTTCTTATTTATATAATTAAGAACGCACCAAATAAATGTAGGTTATTTCATTGAAGGATCAAGTAAACATGGTTCGGCACTGTAGACTCAGATCCTTCATGGATCGTACAGATGCAGGTTTAGTTTAGTAAGTTATGCTGATGAAATAGTCCGGCTATAGATTTTCAAATGTTACACTTTTTAAATTTGAATAGGATCCAGTTTGCCAATGGGTTACTTTTTTTTAAATTCAGAATTCTTGATTGGCACCACTTTTCTGATATGGTAAAAGTCCCCTTGTTTTCGCCTTAATTAATATGTCATTAACTAAGGCGAATTTTACTATTAAAAAAAGTGGTGCCAATCAAGATATCTGAATTTAACAAGTATAAATTAAATTTTAAAAATCAAAAAACTCGACTGCGTATAAAGCGAACTAATTAATTATTTCTCATCAATGTGAAACTATTTTTTATATTACTTACCTATTTTTCTATTTACTTGTACTGATGACATTTAAGTTGTGTTTAATTGTTAGTTCATATCTATAAATACTGTTTTGATGAGGCCAATAGTTGTCTATGAAGATTAGAGTTGCAGTAAAGCTAGAGATCCAACCTGCACAACTTCCAGGTTGTGTAATATTTAAACGGAGCTTCTGACTGTAAAATAGTCACTGAAACATCGTCTTCATTTTGAAAGACCTATCAAATGATACGCCACTCAATAGGATGCTTAAAAAAGTTTTTCGTCTCTACTGCCATTTTGCATTTTACGGCCGCCATTTTGAATTTATAAAAATAAATCCTAGCCTATAACCATCGGACGGTTAAGACGAATCGATAGATACCTCACTCATTGAAATCCATCCAGCCGTTCGGATGTTTCGAGGTATAAAGCAGGGGTGGCCAACCTATTTGTCTAAAATTCACTTGAAACCGTTTTCTAAGAATTGGAATTTTGTCCTTTTTAAATTGTGGACATTCTGTCATTAAACAATGCATTTTTTTCTGTATATAAATGCTGGTATCTCTGTGGCACGCGTGCCGCAGGTTGGCCATGCCTGGTATAAAGTAATCCACATACCCAGATACACGTGAAACACATAACCATTCTTGGCAGTTGGATAAAAAATGTAGTCCACTGGCAACATTGATAGGATCCATAGATCATATAAGTTATATAAGATAATATAAATTCTTCTATAAAAAAGACTCACCGAGTTAGAATACATCGAATATTCTTCATTTTGGAGCGTATCGACCTTAATAAAAGCCTTTTTCTCATTTCACTTCCGGATAAGTTCTAACTTACTGATTAAAGGTTCCATTCCTTTAGAATTAAATAAATCCTCGATATATATCTTCATTTGTTTTAACAGTTCTCTATTTCTTACATAAGAACCATTAGTTTTGTTTGATCACTTTTTGAATGTCAGGCTGTTACTTATAAGTGCAGTATTAATGATCCAAAAATTAAGTATCGGAAAAGTCCTTTTTAAATTTCTCCACATTCTTTTTATCTGAATATTTTTACTTCTTAAAAATATTCATAGATATTTTGAATATGTAACAATACTTTCTCGCTCTGGGGCTCATCGATGTAGCTGATCTATACTGCTGAATCAGGGAAAGAGACACCAACATTTTAAGGCACCCAACTAACAAAAATATCATGATTACAGGATTACAAGTCTTCATTCAATTAATATTTCTTAACCTTTTAGTGCGCAGCTTTGCATATATGCAAACAACACTGTTTTGAATTTTATAGATTTTTTTTATTCGTATATACCTAATTCACTCCATAAAATTAAAATAGCAATATCTTCTTTAATTTATAACAGACATTCCGTATTTAAATAAAGCGAAATTAACCATTGAACTTTCTGGTGAAAAGTGAGATTCGCTGTACTACGTAATTTTCAGAACACATTCTATTTTGGGAATAAAAGTGTTAAAGTTAAAGTTTTATAAAATAAGGTATTTGGAGACATACTTCTTAAAATATTTACTAACTTGCAATATTTTAGCGTAAAACAGCCAGACGACAGTGGATTTTACTTATATTGCAGATGTGCAACAGAAAAAAAGTTTGACGTATTATATGAAAAATGTATCTCTTATTTTTTTTCTTTCATTATTATTCCTGTATAATAAACCTTTCAGAGAATCATATATAATTTTTTCGAAACAAAATAAAAAATCGCGCATTTAAGGGTTAAGCTTTACTTTAAAAAAATACCACATAAATTGGAAAACTTTTCAAAAGTTTGACATTTTTTAACCCTTTGAGGGGCAAGCTCTTACGTTCCTCTAATGTTGAATCCACAGCGGAAAATTCGAAATATTTTGCTTCAAAATAAGGAAAGGCGATTTTTCAACTTTTTTCCACCAAAGTTATAAAACTAAAATTTAATTAAAAGTTTCTGACGCAAATCCTAGTTAAAAGTATGTTGGATAACATGTATCCCACCGCCCCCCAATGGGTTAATTGAAAAAGCTGGAGCTAACCCTCTAAACAGGAATTTTGTCCCTAAAAATTGGACATGTAGGGAAGCTAGGAGATGAATGGGACAAGGGATGGATGGATGGGACATTCTCAATATTTCAGGCAATAAACATTTATTTTAAATTGCTTCCTATCCCAATATAAGGCTTTACAACAGTGTGCTTCGGAACTAAAAATAGGACCACATTGCTGTTTTCATTTTCCTTCAAAGTTGCATTTTCTGAAATCTCTGCTTAAAAGTAAGTTTTTTTTTTTTTTACATTTGAAGATGTGAAATATCTTATACAATGTAAAAAAATTAAGCTATGTTGTAGTTATTTATTTTAAGGTTCAATATCGATAATTAAAATGAATGAATAGTAACCATTGTGACAAAATAATGTTTGAGGCAACATGGCTGAGAAGGGAATATATGCATCATGGGGATGATTGGCACATTTCAAATCGGGATGAATGGGACATTCTCATTCATCCCTAGAGATGTTGAAAATTTTATTTATTAGCTAAATAATATTATGTAGGTTGATAAATTAATAATTTACGTTAATTAATAGTATTAAATAGTATTATTTGAGTTGTTATTATTTAAAATTTCTGAGTGCTATTTATTGTATTGTAATAATTATTAATGGATTATCAAAAAATTGGTACTAAAACTTAATCAAAATAGATAAAATTGTTAAAAATAGTATATGTTTATTGATCAAATAGCGGAAATTATATTGAATTTTGAAATGTTGCTCAAATAAATCCCCACCCCTAACATATTGGGTCGATCGGAAAGTCGTGTCGTGTTGGGAAAATCAATTCGTCCAGGAAAATTCTATCATTTAATTATTCGACACTGTTTTCGATATCTAATAATTACCTGGCAGAATTTTCCGGTGGAAACTGATTTTCCCAGCAGGACAAGACTTTCCGATCGACCCAATAATTTCCGTTATGCATGTTTCTAAGATACATTTAATTAATATTAAAAATAAGTTATGATTGAAAATTATTAGCTATGCCATATTTAAAAGACATTTTGCATATTCATTTCAAATCTAAAATGCCTCATAAGTTGGAAAAAAGAACAGATTTGTACCCGAAGCCTGCATTAAAAGTTAAAACTGTAATAAAGAAGTTATTGAAAAAAAAAAAAACCATATCGGTTCGTTCTGTGAAATCATATATCACAAATATAATTGCATATAAGGTTATAGTTATAAATTTTAATTTGGTAAAATTGAATACAGAGAGGAAAATCGTTGTGTCCTATCCATCCCTATAAGTGTTCCATTCATCCCTGCTGTGGGGATGATTGGGACAGGGAGGAACTTTTTTTTTGATTTCATAATATTTTTTTGAATAAATCATAATCTTGAATAAATATTGATATATAATATAATATTGATTACAACTTAAATAATAATAATAAAAAATATATTTGTGAAAATGTCTCATTCATCCCCCATCTCCCCTATTCCTCGTATCAAGACAAGCACAGAGAATAAGCACAGGCTAACATTTACTATTAAATAGTCTCTTTGGTGGTATACCATATAGTTGTGAGATTGTCCTTCCTCCTTAGAAAAACAATAATCAATTTAAAAAGAACTATTTTCTTTATTTTTTGTTTACCGGCAGGGTTTACAAAATGAACAAAGATTCTTTTCAGCTTATTGTGCACTGTAATGGTGATTTAATTTGTGATGGATTTTGAAAGAATTTAAGTTCTCATTAGCACACGTATAACTAAACAATTTTTGTGAAAAAATGTATTTTCAACTTCCAGCATTTTCATAACAAATTATCATCATAGCAAAAAAAAAAAAAAAAAAAAAAAAAAAATAATAATAATTCGAGCGAATAACTTCCTCTTATTAAGTAAATAACGGAATGGAAAACGAAATTAGAAAATGATAACAAAGAAAAACTATATTAGCACATTCAGGGTTGCCACGCCTCAGGGAATTTTCCAGTGCTGCCAGATGGGCTGCTTTTTTTAAATTTAGTTTCTTGATTGGCATCACTTTTTTGATATGGTAAAATGAGCCTTATTTAATGATATATTGATTAAGGCGAAAACTAAGGTAATTTTACTATTTCCGAAAAGTGGTGGCCAAAGCGATATAAGTAAGCGTGCAAACTTAATGCTGGAATCGGGCTTAAATTAACACAGTTGCGCCATCTTGTGGACGGAGTGTAATCCACATAAGCCGGCTTTCAGTGTGGCGCATATTTTCTAAATGTGTAGTCCCTCATGCAAATGAGCTTTGTTTGCCACATTTATTGCAAAATAATGGCGTACCGAGAGGGGCATGCAGGTGCACTTGACGCCACGAAATTTTCTTCGCATTGTCCCGTACGTTTAAGTTATTAATCAAGGTGAAAAAAACTTTAAAATTTTAGTGGTGTGACTAAGAAAAAAGTTAGGTATCTACCTGTAGTTCACACTCCATCCGCTACGTGGCGCGTGACCTTGATTGATGTGACCTCGCTTTTAAACTTGCGGTTACTACTCCCATTTAAGATAGGACGCTTACTTATATCGCTTTGGTGGTGGCAATCAAGAAATCTTAATTTAAAAAAAAAAAGTAGCCCAATGGCAACACTGGTTATGAGCAGGTTTGCAGGTTTTAATCTACAGTGGCATTTGTGAACGTAAATTTAGTGTTCATTTTAGAAAAATTGCCTGCATACAATGTGCTAAAAAATTATGAGAGACTCGACTATTTATATTGAGGAATGATGAACTACTGATCCGGAAAACTGGACAGATTGAAGAAATATTCTACTTTCCCCAATGATACTTTACTCACTATAAGTTAGTTCACACATTGTTTTATAAAATAAAATGTAACTGTAAACAAAATTTTCAATCAATTGGTATCGATATCGTTTATAGATAATTTGGACAATAATTAGTAGGAGGTGTTCATTATTATTTGTCTGAGCTGTACATTAATATTATTCTAGAATTTTTAAAATTACATGCTTTAATTTCATACTTTGTTAAACCTTCGGAATATTCTTTTTCATTTCTTTAGAATCAAGTTTATAGTATTTTCTATTTATTACATAAGAATCATTACCGTAATTTCGCGCGTATCCGCCGCACCTCAGATAACTCAAATTCCTACCAGAATTTATTTTAAATCAAATGCCACTTACTTCTACTTAGAACTTTTTCAAGTAAATCCGTTTCTGTAATGTTGATCTTACACCGGAATTTATTTTTTTTTTTTTTTCAAAATAAGGAAAAGCAATTTTTCAACTTTTTTCCAGCAAGGTTATAAAAGGAAAATTTAATTAAATATTTCTGGTACAAATCTTGATTAAAATTAGATGAGCTATAATATATCCCACCGCCCCTCAAGGGGTTAAATAGTTTTTGAAATGTCACAGTGTTAATGATTGATGCAGCATTAATGATCCGAAAAGTAGTGTTAAACTTTTAATAAAAAAAAAAAAAGTAGAAAATCTGTTTTTAATTACCACACATTCCTTTATATCAGACAATTTTTGTTTGTTAAATATATACATAGAAATTTTGAATATGCAGAGATATTTTTTCATGATTTAATACTGAATGGATTGTTTAAAAAAAATTACGGAATTCTTAAGGGGTCTTGTACCTTTTAAACGCGTCGAAAATTAATGTAAAACTTTAAAGTTTGAATTAGTCTATCTTGAAAAATTTTTATGTATAAACATGAAATTTTGGATATTGATTAAATCGATTGTGCTTTGTAATATGCTACCATTAGAAATGTATTAGCCTTTTACAGAATTTGTGTATTGTTAAAATCAAAACAGCTGTTTTATTTATTTATTTATTTATTTATTTATTTATTTATTTTTTGTTCCAGAAGTCATTGTGCGCATGATATCTTGAGAAAATATGCATGGATTCTCATGAAATTTGGTAAATATACTAAACAAATATGTGTTTTTAAAATGAACTACTTTTAAGTATTTACAATGGTAATATTTTTAGATATGACTACTTTTATTCATTAAAAATATAAAATTTTTATTTTTATTTACAAAAATGTCTTTTTTTTATAGTTAATGAAATAATTTTGGCCTAAGAGCAGTTCATTTTAAACACACATATATATTTAGTATCTTTACCAAATTTCATGACAATCCATACATAATTTCTCAAGATATCATGAGCGCAATAACTTATAGAGTAAAAAAAAAAAAAAATCTATTTTGATTTCAACAATACACAAATTCTGTAAAAGGCTAATAAGTTTCTAATGGCAGCACATTTCAAAGCACAATCTGTTTAATCAATAGCCAAAATTTAATGTTTATACATAAAAAGGTTTTGAAGATAGACTGATTCAAACTTTGAATTTTTTCGTTAAATTTCGACGCGTTTAAAAGGTACAAGACCCCTTAAGCACACTTGTAATTAAATTCGTTAACGAAAAAAGTACTGCCATATCCCATATCTTTCACAGCAGAGTTTAAATTACAGCATTACCATAAATACATTATTAATCAATGTACTGCGAAAGTTTAAATTTATGTAACATGGAATTATTTAAACTGCTGTATAGGTTACACAATATTGGAAACTGCTGACTCGTAGATTATAAAATTTTGGCATTATTGTCCAGCTAAATATTAAATTTCATCAAAAAAGTCACAAATTCTTAACTTAAACTGCAAAATGTCGCAAAAATCGCACAATCATTGCTATCATAGGACCCCCTTCCAGACCAATATCCCCGCTTTTCGACTGGGACTTGCCGTCCATAGTCAAAAACGTATATATAAAGGTTGGCTCAATTTATTCAATAACACTTCCCAATGTTACAAAAAGAAAATCGCTATCACAGCGTCACCTTCCCGGTGAATTCGTCCAGTTTGAAATATGACCTCGTGACTAGTAAAAATTATACATGATGTTTGGTTACATTCATGCAAACTTCGTACTCTCTCCGATAATACAATCAAAAAATGACACAAAAAATCGAGATCACAGTGCCGTCTTGTGCCTCATCACAAATTTCAACTGTTATCTACTGGCCATAACTGAAAACATACATGCGAAGTTTGGTTCAATTCTACGCAGAGCCTGATTATCCGCAGAGTAAATGTTAATATAAATTTTCCTCTTATTTGAACGCCGTATGTGTCTACAATTAATGTCATGAATATGGAAAACTATTCCTTTTTACTGATCGAAGTTTGCCCCGTTGGTAAATTCTAGGCATAACTTCCTGCACCTTTCGATGATACAAAGAGTACACACAGATACAAGGACAGAGGGTCATTTTTCAAAAACTTCTTTTCCGGGATCTCTGACCCCTAAGTTGTGTAAATCCATCGAAAACCGTAATTCCAGAATTTTGTGGTTTCAATACTTTCTTCTATTATAAATAGAAGAAAGTAAAAATCTTTTACGTAATGGGAATTAATATTATTCATTGTGAAATCTTAAAGACATGATTTATGTTTATTGCCCGCTACTATATATAAGGGAGGCAGGGGAGGTTTGATACATAGGGAAGATTGATGCATTGACAATTTTTCTAACAATTCAAAGCTTCTTTTATTTGCAGAAACCATCATTTGCTGACTTAGCAGTGAACAATTGACACCTTCGCTTTTCTTTTAACTTTGAAGAATTTTTTAATGTCAATGCAATTTTTTTTCAAATACTGATTTTCTTTCATAACTTTTATTATTGTGACGATATTATCTTGTATATTTTATGATTCATAAAGCATATGTTAGGTTTAGTTTTACTAGAAAGTAGTTAGCTATTTTGCAACTTCATTTATACAAAGTGATTGAAAATCCAATAAGGCAAAAAGGGAGAAATGATACATTAGCACTACGGAGAAAAGATACACTTGTATATTTTAAAATTAATAGTTTTTTATGTTGCAAACTAATATAGCCCTGTAATGTTCATTAATGTTTTACAGAAAGAGCTATCGAAATTGGTAAAGCTTTTCCAAAAATCCTTTACCCAAACAAATATTTTATCTGGATTTAAAAAGACTGGAATTTATCATCTTGATCTTAATTGAAGGGCTGCCACTGGCGACAATTTTTATATACCTATCGTACTGCTATTTTAAGAAAATAAATTTTGCAGTGTATTTCTCTTGAAAATGTTGTCAAAATGTATGTGAAAATATTTTGTTTAAAAAAATGGTGTGAGATGGAATTAAAAAATATTTGCCTGTGGCAGCCCTGTAATTGTTTCCACTATACCGATATTTTTAATCCTAATAATCTTCTTGTGATCATCTCCAAGAAACCAGCGAGTTAAATATGAATGACAGTTATCTACTGACATGACACATGAAAAATCTAAAGATGAAAATACAGGGCTGTCATGCCAAATTTACAAGTCTCTCGAGGATATTAGACCCTATCCGATGAAAACAGCTTTAAGAACAAACGGTGGAAAACACAGTAAAATCTATAATATTGACAGATACGCCTGGCAAAAAAATTCTTGATGATTTAAAGTCGGAGATAAAAGACACAGAACCTTGCATCAAAAATGGCTATCTAAATAGGAACAGATGTCATATAGTCCCGCGGCCGCCATCTTGGATTTTTTCTTGGCGTGAAAACCTCTTTTCCGCCAAGTAGTAAATATCGCCAAGCAGCGATTTATCATGGAACTATTAATAAAGAGGAACTGACATATACTTAAAATAGTGAAACTTCAGCTGCAACTGTTTTCGCAAGGGCTGATTAGCTACGGTAGAAACTTCCACCTGTAAATTTATATAAAATTTTCTCAGTATTTAAAGCCGTTATTAAAGCAAAATTACAGTCACGAATAATGTCAGGAACAGATTTGCATTTTTACTGGTGGAAGTTTACTTTTGCTGTAGTGAGGCCCTGCGTTTCCGCCATATTGTGACAACCGGTGAAACAAACTGACCTTTTTGCGAGGCAAACTGACGCCAGTAAAAACAAATAGAAGTTTTTACCATACTTGTGAGAAAATATTTTAATGAATTAGACGTTTAAATGAAACAAATTTTTCTGTTCTGTTTTGCTGGTGGGAAGTTTGCACCGGTGGTATTCAGAAACTGTAGATCCGATTTTAAAAAAGCAGCGGCCATCTTGTGACAACCTCCTCAGTTACTTCACTTGCAACTGGTAGACAGTACACTATAGCTCTCCCCCTCTTTATTCATAACTTCATTCCATTTATCCGCATGTTAGGCTTAACGAAAATAACCTTAACGGATTTGTCATATCTATAAAGCCAACAAAAAATCGCCAAGAAATCTCAAAACATTCAAGATGGCGGCTGCGGGAATATACAGCATCTAAACCTCTAAATAGAAAATGTTAAGAAAAAAATTTAATTTTCAAGCAGTGAAGAAGTAGACTTTTTCGCAGATACTTCTGATAATGATGATGCGGATTATACAATTTGTGCTAATTTATGGATTATCATGGCCTTTTTTACAAAAAGGACTATTCGACATTAAGTAGTTTACATAGAGAAGCATTGCGATGATGGATGAATAGTTTGCTTTCCTCTACGTGTAGTAGGGAAAAAGTTTAAATGGTCCGAAAATAGGAGGTGATTATACAATTGAAGAAGTAGTCCAGTCAAATTAGGAAAGTTTGCTGAAATAAATGCTACAGAGATAAAAATTGGTACAATTGTTCATTGGTACCTACTAATCACTAGGTAAAAAGTCCTGATGGATAGGAAGTGAGCGGGGGGAGGGAGGGGCAAAAATAAATTTTGCCCCCCACTTTTTTTTAGTGTTTTTTCAAATATCTCAAAAACTGTAGGTTTTCATGAAAAAATTGCTCTGGCATAAATGAAAGAGAATAAATTCTCTACAAATGACAGGTATACAAAGTGGAACTTCGGTTATCCGTCTTTCACGGAACCAGAACCTTGATGGATTTTGTCCAGTCAAATTAGGAAAGTTTGCTATAATACATGCTACATTGATAAAATTTGGTACAGTTGTTCATTGATAATTACTAATCCCTAGATAAAAAGTTCTGATGAATAGGAAGTGAGCGGGGGGGGGGTGAGGCAAAAATATGACCCCCACATTTTTTTTAGTTTTTTGAAATATCTCAGAAACTGTGGGTTTTCATGAAAAAAATTGCTCTGGCATAAATTAAAGACCATAAATTTTCTACAAATGACAGGTATACAAAGTTGAACCTCGGTTATCCGTCATTCACGGGACCAGAATCTTGACGGAATTTTCACAAAAAAAAATCATTTTCTTTTCAAATTTATTTAATTTCTATTCAAATTTATTAAATATTGTCACAAAAAATAAATAAAATAAAACAGAAAACACCCCAATACTGCACTACTGCATGCGATAATGGCAGGTAATTAGTTAATGAAAGATAAATATTCACCATTAATGAAATGTTTATTAATAGGAAACATTATAACTGCAAGTAAAATATATAGAGAAAACTAAAAATAGATACATACTAATGTATAATTAAGTAGATATTATGTAATTATGAAATAGATAAGTCATTACAAGGAGTCTTTATCATTCTGGCTTGTTTTTATCTTCAATATCAACATCAGCGGAAGTGCAGGGTCGTTAGGATCCAGTTCTTCCTTGTCCTGTTCATCTCCCCATGATCCTGAAGACATATATTTATTAATAAGAAAATGTTTAGGTCATGTGAAACTTTGTTAGTGCGACAAAACATAATAGAGAGCAATGAAAACTACTAATTTATCACTAAGCAGATACTGCTTACTAAGTCGTAATGTTCTTTTTCTTTTCTTTGACACATCATCATCAGCTGAAATGGATGGTGCATTAGAAGGTGTTCTCAACAGGATTGAATCCATAATAGTCTCCTCATCTTTTTCCTCATCATGTTGATCTACATATTTGGGTGTAGCATTCAGACAATCACCATGACAGATGTTGTAGATGATTGTGCAATTAATGGCTGCTTTCCTGCATCCACACTTAGCTCCACAGCCAGTAGTGCATTTGCAGAAGATGACATTTAAGACAGCCTCAAGTGCGATCGAATCCTTGGTTGTTATGGGAATAAGACGATTCTGTCTTCGTTCCCAACCCCAGAGTTCGGATTGTTGTTCCTGGCCAAGCCACAGTTGTACCTGGTGGTACACCCGGAAAGAATGCTGTCTGGCCGCTCCTTCTGTTTGTGGCAGGGATGAAATGTCAGATTTAACATTTGATACAGATTTTGCGAAGGAGTGGTATCGGAAAGTATTAAGAGATGTAGTTATGGAGAGTGCTCCGTACAATCTCAAAAGAGTTGGTGTCCTGCTTTTGCAACAGCATCATGGTCGGATCCCCTGTTATTGAACACATTAGCAATTTTGTGTGTGTCTTCACATTGCTGAAACAGTTTGAAAAATTTGATTTTTCCTTTTTTGTACGCTGCAGACGTCGTATCACATCCAGTGAGTGCATGAAGGGCTAGAATGACGTCTTCTAGTCTCGTTTCTTTAACTAACTGTTGTGAGAAAAAAAAATCTTTCTTGCAATTTTTCCACTGTTCGGCTCAACGAAAAAAAATTCTCGTTCGAGTGGAGTTAGGGCGATTAGGAGGACAAGAAGATAAACATCCTCAGCAACAATTGTCACTCTGTCACTGCAAGAAGACTTTTCAATGGCTGTTGTTACGATTAGGGTATCTGCATCGCCAGTACTCTGCCGACAAGATATTCCATTTTCCTTCAATTTGGATGAAAGCATAGTAATTTATCTTTATTTGTTCTTTTCATTGGAAAGGAAGTTTTCGTGCTTAACGGTAACCTCTGTGTCTTTGTTGAAATTAATATACACGAACTTCTTCAATGCGCATCTTCGGTTTTATTCTGCTGATTTCGTACTATTGGTAGTATCGGAGTAGCCATAAAAAACCCCTGTACAGCTTTTTCTTTATAATGTGTGAAGATATATTTAGTGTAGTGTAGCCTTCACAAATTGAATTAAAAGTGGAACCTCTTGACCACGGAACTTTATGAAGGAGGAAACCACCATTCACAACAATATCACAGTTTTGAAAATCAATAGTCTCTTGCAATGGTTTGAAGAAATCGTAGAGGACTGCTTTTTTCGTCTTACGCATGCCTCCTTCGTCAAAAAGGGCTAGCGGAAAAGGAGCCAACTGAAATGTTAAATATTTTTTCAAATCTTCATCATGTTGTTCAGCTATGGAGATCCGCTGAAAGATTACCAAAGGGTTGACTGGAACTATATCATCATGAATTTTAATAGAACAGTTCATGATGGCCAGAGGGAGGCTCCGGTCCCGTGACTGACGGATAACCGAGGTTCCACTGCGTATACTTATAATTTGTAGAGAATTTTATGCTCTTTAATTTATGCTGGAGTATTTTTTTTAAAGAAAACCCATAATTTCTGAGATATTTAAAAAAAAACGAAAAAAGGGGGGCTTATTTTTGCCCTCCCCCCGCTGACTTCCTATTCATCAGGACTTTTTGCCTAGTCATTAGTAGGTGTTAATGAACAACTGTAGCAAATGTTATCTCTGTAGCATTTATTATGGCAAACTGCCCCGAAGCGGGCTTATTTGATTGGACTAAATGCTCCTTTTTCGTGACTGACGGATTACCGAGGTTTCACTGCGTATACATATTATTTGTAGAGAATTTTATGCTTTTTAATTTATACTGGAGTATTTTTTTAAGGAAAACCTATAGTTTCTAAGATATTTTCAAAAAACTGAAAAAAGAGGGGAGGGGATTTAATTTTGCCCCTCCCTCCCCCCCGCTCACTTCCTATCCATCAGGACTTTTTACCTAGTTATTAGTAGGTATCAATGAACAACTGTACCAATTTTTATCTCTGTAGCATTTATTGTAGCAAACTGCCCCAAAACGGGCTCATTTGATTGGACTAAAGGACAAGTTGAAAAAAAATATATTAAATCCACCCAACTTTACATATAAAAATGATAAATTTATTAGTTTTTTTTTTTTTTTTAAGATAGCTTAAATGTGCTACATTTATGTCAAATTGTTTTCAAATCTGTAATGTTCACTTCAGTTTTTCCTTGCAGAAAGATCTGTTTTTTTTCTTTATTTTATTTTCTAAAAAGTCTTAATAGGACAGTTAATTTTTTTGTAATAAAAATTTCTGATACAAAAATATGTCAATGTCATATCTTTTTAAATTTTACTAAAATATTTCAAGATTTATCATTAAAAAATGTATGACACAGAAATTCATTTGTCTGCTTTTTTTTTTCAATTTACATAACAATGTATCAAACCTCTCTTGCAAGGGTATCAATCCTCCCCAGTAATATGGAGGTTTGATACAATAGTAACCATTCAAAATAATTGGGATATATTTTTTGAATGACTATTTTTTAAATCCACTATGCATTTAATAAATAAATAAAATGTTACTTTATAAAACACAAAAAGTGGTTTAAAAATGCTTTCTAACGCTTATAAAAAATTATTTTTTAAAAAGTGTATCATATCTTCCCGACCTCCCTATACAAACACAAACACGCACACGCATACATATATATAGGGTGTATCTAAACTCTTGGGCAAAACTTTAAGGAGTGATAGTACACATCAAGACAAACAATATTAAATGGGAAACTAAGGATCCCAAACGACTTCCGAAGGAGATAGGCGCCATTAAAGTTTAGGGTCCAAAATTTCAAATGATTATAAAAAACACAAAAATTGAGCTCAAAATTTAAGTTTAAGCTTTTGAAAGCATTTAATGAGATACAAAAAATAACGGTAAAAAATAGTTGTTCGTTACTCCAAAGTCTAAGGCGCCCTCTATCGGCATTTTTTGAACTTTATCTTTAAATTTTATTTTCAAGAAAATACTGACATAAAGAATAGTTTTAGCGAAAACCGCAAACAAATCGACCAATTTTTCCGTTTTTTTTATAATAATTTGAAATTTTGGACCCCGAACTTTAATGGCGCCTATCTCCTTCGGTAGACGTTTGGGACCCTTAGTTTCCCATTTAATATTGTTTGTCCTGGTGTGTACTATCACCCCTTAAAGTATTGCCCAAGAGTTTAGATACACTCTGCATATATATATATATATATATATATATTTATATTTACATTCATTTAGGGGTGTAAAAATCTAGGCGACAGCGGGCAGTCTCTCGCCACAAAATTTTATTCGTTATTTTTCATCTACATTTTTTGTAAGAATGCTAACAAAAGTTAAACGAAGAAGTCTAATAAAATTTAGTGGTGAGAGACTGGGCGCTGGAGCCTATATTTTTACACCCCTGCATTCATTTTTCTTCATTTTATTTTTTTAAGGGGTCCCAGGACTCTTAAAATTGGGAAAAAAAAGGACCATTTTCAACATCTAATATGTTAAAATGTGTTTGATATTAAGACACAATTTTAAATGGGAATGAAAGATACTAGTATGTTCTTTCATTTCAAATATTTGAAAAATTGCAAGATGCAGAATTAGCATTTACAGGGGGCTCAAAACTGTCAGACATTTGACGAGCAGAAAACCGGCATAACAGCTTATGCGCACGATTACAAAATAAATTTTGCAACTAGAATGAAAATTTTGGTGCCTACTTATACCTCAGATTATAATAATTACACTGAACCTAAATAAATTTGTATTTAAAGCATTTTTATATTTTTAATACAAAGTTGTATTTAGCTAATGCAAAATTTAGAAAATTTCAACAATATAAACCCCTAAAAAATGTTTTCTTTTTACAATAAAAAGGAAATTTTAGGTTCAGTTTATACAGACTAACATGAAACATATGTTTTGACAATTTCATGAAAAGTATTCAGAAGTTTTTGAGATATCGTGCGCGTTATGCCCAAAACGTCATTTGGAGAAAAATGACTTCAAATTTTTGGAAACACAGCTTCAGCTATTGAGCGATTTTAATTCTAAATGCCATAACTTCTGTTCTAAAGGGAATTTCAAGATAACAATTATATCAAAATGTTCAGAAAACATAGAAGTTTAACATCTAAAAAAATTAAAATTTCCAAAATTTTAGAGCTTTAAGTGTCCTTAGACCCCTTTGCAATTTTTGTCTATAACTAAAATTGTTCTAATGAAGGTAGATTCTAATACTAATACTTTAAGTATGTACAAGTCGCAAAATTAAATTTTGTCCCACACTCCATATAAATAAGTTCTTGTTTAAACAGTTTGAAATATATTTAAGTATTTTCAAAAAGATGCAAAAGAAATATATCTTTTATAAGAATTCTAAAATGAAAAGTTATGGGCCCCATAACTTACCGGCTATAAGATCAGTAAAATATTTCAGTATTGATTTCTATTTTAAGTCCAGGTTGTATATTTCTTCACTTTTGCCATGCAAGAAATAGCGTTTGAAAAACTAATATTGAGTTATAAAATTTACATGAAAAAAAGCGTTTTCTTTTAAAAAATGCATTACTTTAAAACGGATCCAAAAGAAAATTACATTTTGCACAAATGCTAAAAATATACTTATAGGCAAGATAAAGTTTAAGATATATTAGAAAAATATTACTCAAAAAACAGACAAAGTTGTAAATCATGTGGACATTCAAAATTCGTTTTAACCCTTTCGAGGGCGGTGTCCTTAAAAAAGGACACATAATTTTTATTCCAAAA
This sequence comes from Maratus speciosus, assembly GCA_963932465.1. Lineage (NCBI taxonomy): Eukaryota > Metazoa > Arthropoda > Arachnida > Araneae > Salticidae > Maratus > Maratus speciosus. The sequence goes on along the minus strand of OZ010787.1, from coordinate 31,418,325 downwards.
CTGACAAATGGCACCAAGAATATTTAATTAAAAAATATCTTTTATAATGTACGTGAAAATAAGCAAGTTCATATTTTCTAATAAATTCGTTTATAAATTCTAGTGTCAGTCCATTATTTCATCAGTTTATAAACAGAATTACTCCGCGCCGAGAAGGGTTAAAACGTTTTTACACGTGTTTGTACAACTAATATGTTAGTCTAATGTTTCTTTTAGGTGAAACTGTACCATTTTTATTTATTTTTGACTGATTAACATTTTAATCAAATTTGATGGACCGAGATAGCTTGTTAGTTAGACTATTTTAGACTAATTTATCCGATGATTAATTGGGAAAGTTGTTGTAACCCTTCGGATTTATTTTTTCATAACATAATTATAACCAAGTGTACTGAGTTAAAGAATTAAGTAAATTTTTAACGCCCTTTAAGAGGAAAATTGACTTATTTTTAAACGGAAATCACCATTAAAATACACAAAATTTTAAAACATAATTCATAAAAATAAATGTTTTCTGATCCCATGAAATTCAAAACAAAGGAATGATATCAGTCTCAACTACAGAACCTGGCTGGTAATAGGCGGTTCCTAAACCAAAAATGATTTATTATTTTTTTTTTTAACTGAATACAGAAACCTTACAAATAATTCATTTTCAAATAAATATATTATTTTTATTACTTCAATTTTTCAAAAAAGTTAAATTGTTTAAAAAAATGAAAAATATTTTCTTAGGAGCCACGTTTGTACAAAATAAAAAAGGAAATTTTGAAAACGAGCAATTTTACGGTTTAAAATATAAATAATTGTCTCATGTAGTTTTTCTCAATATTTAAAGTTAATAGCTTAACTGCTAAATTTCCCACAATGTTTTCAAGTTAAAGTGAAATAAACAATTAAATTTAAAAAATCAAAAAACCCGACTACGTAAAAAGCGAACTAATTAATTATTTCTCATCAATGTGAAACTATTTTTTTTTTTTAAATTCCTACTGTTAGCTCACACTCTCGCTATATATATCTTGTTCAAATTTTCAATCTTTAATAAAATACTCATTATTCATCATATCAAGTTCAAATATTTTTTTTTTTTTTTACTTGTAGTGGATGACACTTGATGTTAATCCAGTTTTATTCAAATATTAATTCATTAATTAAATCAAATTAATTAATTTTCAATAATCGAGAGAGCCCTCTTCTTGATCAAGGTGTTTTAAGACCGACAGAGCCCTCTTCTTGATCAAGGCATTTTAAGCCCTACTAAACAGGAAAGAAGAATGGGAGCAAAAAATTCTCTTATTGACCGAAGTAGGAATTGACTTGAAATATTTTTTTTTTTATATTACTTGTTTACATTACCTATTTTTTTATTTACTTGTATTGATGACTTTTAAGTTGTGTTTAATTGTTAGTTCCTTTCTACAAACACTGTTTTGATGAGCTCTATAGATGTCTATGATGGTTCGAGTTGCAGTAAAGCTAGAGATCCACAATGCATACACAAATTCCAGGTTGTATAATATTTTAACGGAGCTTCTGACTGTAAAATAGTCAATGAAACATCGTATTCATTTTGAAAGACCCATCCAATGACATGCCACTCAATAGGGTGCGTCATTTTTTTCGTCTCTACCACGATTTTTTATTTTACGGCCGCCATTTTGAATTTATAAAAATAAAACCTAGCCTATAACCATCGGGCAGTTAAGACGAATCGATAGAGACCTCATTCATTAAAATCCATCCAGCCGTTGGAATGTTTCGAGAGTACAAAGAAATCCACATACACATATACGCGTGACACACATAACCCTTCTTTTCAGTCGGGTAAAAAAAGCATTATTTTGACAAAATTGCGTTTAAATATTTTCTTTTATAACCAGAACCGAAAAGTAATAAAACCCATTTTTTTATAAAGTTATTCCTTAAAAACTTAAGCCACCATAGCTACTTTCCTTTCAGAGTAAATTAAGATTATAATAAGGAGAACATTTTTCTTGATTAACCCTTTCGAGACCAATGGTGAATACATGCACCCTCAAAAAGGGCTTAAAACGCTTGGGTTTGATACCAGTAAAAAAGAAAATAAAATTAATTTTATTTAATTACGACATTTTCGTGATTTATAAAGCTAAGTCAAATGATTAAAAAAAAGTGATGCCGAACGAATAAAATTAGTGTAAAAGATGCCGGTTCTGAACGGGTTAAAAGGTGCAAGGTATTATTGGAATAGTGAAAGAATGGGGTTATGAATAAAGAGGAGAGGACATATAGTGTACGGTCTATCGGTCACGAGTAAAGTAACTGAGGAGGTTGTCACAAGATGTCGGCTTTTTAAAAAAAAAATGGATCCACAGTATCTTATTACCGCTAGGACAAACTTCACACCAGTTAATTTCAGTAGAAAATTTCGTCTTACTTGAGCGCCTTATTCATGGAAACATTTTCTTAGAAACATGGAAAAAAATTCTATTTGTTTTTACTGGTGTTAATTTTCTCAGGTATTATCAGTGATGGAACAGTGTAGCACCAAAGAATCAATTTACATCGCTAAATTTTAATAGTATTCTTCGTCTTACTTCAGGATAGAATTTCTCCGACTTTTAAAGGCGAAGAATACTATAAACATTTAGTGGTGACAATCGCCCAACTGCTGCGCCACTGTTCCATCACTGTACTATAATTTTTTTCACTGACACTGTCAGAAACTTGTCTAGGCTGTCACAATATGGCGTAAAAGCACGGTCTGACTTCCCCCAAAGTAAACTTTCATCAGTAAAAATCGTGGAAGTATTAATAAAGTGGAACTGACATATCCTTTAAATAGTAAAGCTTCAACTGTAACCGCTTTCGCAGAGATTGATTGCCGCCGAATGAAACTTTCGCCAGTAAATTTAAATAGATATTTTATTCTTATTTAAACGCCTTATTAAATGGAAAATTTCAGTTATAAATACTGACAGAAACGGATATTCATTTTTACTGGTGGCACTTTACTTTGGCGATACTCAGGGTTGCGTTTCCGCCATGTTGTGACAACCTAGACAACTTCCTGTCAGTTTCGGTGAAAAAGATTATAATAATAGGGCAAACATATACCAGTAAAAACAAACAGAAAATTTTACTATATTTAATACTAAATATTTCTATGAACAAGGCACTTAAATAAGACGAATTTTTCTATTCGAATTTACTGATGGGAAGTTCGCTCCAGTGGTAATAAAAAATTGTTGATACGATTTAAAAAAGCAGCCACCATCTTGTGACAACCTCCTCAGTTACTTCACTCGGAAATGGTAGACAGTATATAATATGTCTCCTCCTCTTTATTCATAACTCCATTGTAAAAATGAATATTTGTTTTTGTCATTATTTATATCTGAACATTTTTATTAATAAGCCATTTACAGAAGGACAAATTTTCTATTTAAATTTGCTGGTGGAAGTTTCTCCAAGCGCTAATCAAATCCTGCGAAATACAGTTGAAGCTTCACTGATTCAAGGATATGTCAGTTCCTCTTTATTGATAGTTCCATGAGTGAAAGAACGGTATTCAGAATCAAGTTTAAATACTATTTTGCGTAAAACTGAATATTATTTCAAGACATTTCTATATCATCTACAAACACATTAATTGCAAAATGTAAGTTCAATATATTAAAACTTGATTGTGAATAACAATACGTGAACAGCATATTAGTATTAAGATTTTTTAACTTGTCAAAATGAACTTTGCTGAACTCGATACATATCTAATTAATTTCTAGTGTTCGAATCGCTACATAAATCTTGTGTTATGTAAATTGTATTACACTGGAAGGCTAACGCAGAAAAATTTATCACTTCTAGCATTATTACAATTCATACATCATTCGAAATACAATTCTGTTTATAAAAATATAAAGAGGTGATCTGCCTGAATGCAATCTATCACAAGACTATAGCATATCGACACGAAATTCGACTTGCATTACACCTTGCATAGAGTAGACATTTTTTGTAATCGCGGTGCTGATCAATAGAAAACAATATTGGCGAGAATTTCGGTTACGGAAGATTAACGGCAGAAAAAAACTGTTTAAACCTATCATGCTCATGTTTTCAGATTTCAGTTCTAGTTAGATGGATTTCACGTATTCAAATCAGTATATGAGTCTTGTGCCAAGAAAACCGTAAAAACCGTTTTCGATTTAAAAATTTTACATCAGCATTTTTAGCGCTGGTTTTGTTCTTACCTGTCAAAACTAATTCTCCTGTATTTGGCACCAAGCCAGACCATTTTCTTGTGCTCGATTTAGTACAAAAGGAACAATTTCCTGGATACCGTTATGACGTCCTAGATATCGTCCGTAATCGTATTGCTGATCAATGAACAATAGTATTCTAGAGAATTCCAATTACTGAAGATTGATTTCGAAAATACCATAAACCTATGAAAAGGAATTTTTTTGAAGTCCTAGACCTAGTTAGATCATTGTTGGAACTATTTTCAATTTATACCATCATTTCCAGTATTGAAACTATTTTAACGATATATAGCGAATTTTTTCGAATTAGTAAGCTAGTTAGACCGTTTGCTAGTACATCGATTCAGTACATCGATTTAGCCAAGTTTTGTTAAAATTCTTTGACCAATTTAGATACATAACAGCATTTTCAGTGCTGAGTTTTTTTAAACCTGTCAAAACTATCCCGATATCTGGACCTACCTAGGTAGTAATCTTGTGCACGTATTTATATGAGAGACACGTTTCTTTTAAAACGTTTGAACATTTTTGATATATAGCAAGCAACAGCTTCAGCGCTGAGATTGTTTAAATCCGTCAAACAAATTTTCTTGAATTCGGAACTTAGCTAGATCATTTTCTGGTTCTCTATTAGGTACCCGCCGCACCTCAGATAACTAAAATTCCTACCAGAATTTATTTTAAATAAAATACCACTTACTTATGGTTAGCACCTATTTGTCTTCTTTTTTTCAATAAAATTTCCGCTTTCAAAAGGACTTAACTAAGCCGCGGCGCATACGAGAGAAATTACGGTAGCTGGCAGAAATACTCTGGTATCTCCATAGAAGATATATATTGCGCCTAATTGTGCCTATTTTGATAAGCAAAGTTCCATTTGAATACGGTTGTTCTTTGAAATGTATCTACCAAATCCGACATTTCATCTGAAACAACCTACAATTTCTTGTCAATGAATGTCAAATATTCGCTTGCAGAAAAGGCGTTGCAACACACGCAAATGTAAAGAACGGACGGCAATTTTTTACTTTATCGAACTATAAACAAGCTTGAGCATATAAACAAGGAACAAAGTTAGAATTTTGTTTTCTAATGCAGGTGCCGCGGACTGAGGTTTATATATTTTAGTGTTTTAATGTCCTGTAGTTTGGTATATCATTTAATTATGTGATTAAAAATAATCCATTATTTTAAAAACGTCTGTATAGTTTGTGTAGCTAATAAAGGGCACAGCCGTATAAGCATTGGAAACATGCCTTTCAATCAAATTTCCTGATTTTGTCCCCCAGAAGTGGCTGCATATCTGACAATATATTTACCCTATTATCACCCGATAAATATTGATATTTAATGGAATAAAAATGTTTTTTCGATTTTTTAAAAAACGTATTTTCTCAAAATCTGCTGCACGGATTGCCATGCCATTAACTGAGGATATATAGATACCAAAGATGCATAACTAATAATTTTTGAATAATTTTCTGTTTATAAAAACTGTGTGAAATAGCGAAATAAAAATAAAAAATAAATAAAAATAATATCTTATGGTTATCCGAAAATTACCATTTTCTTGTAAAAAATTCCCGATATGTGCCCGTATTCTATCAGTGATGGAACAGTGTAGCAGCAGAGAATCAACTGACACCGTAAAATTTTATTAGTATTCTTCATTTAACTTCAGGACAGAATTTCTGAGATTTTTGAAGATGAAGAATACTATAAAAATTTAGTGGTGACAATCACTCAATTGCTGCGCCACTGTTCCATCACTGTTCTATATAAATGCCGAAAGTTTGCATTGGGTACTACATATAAATATTTACAAAAATGTATGTTAACATTATTGAAATTCATTTTAAGGCGTTATTTGAGGCGGAGCTATTTAACTTCGACACCCGAAGAAGTTTAGGAAAACACAGTTACAGAATTGCTGTATTTTAAATTTTAATGAACACATGAGCAGCATTCTTATCGCAGTCGATAGCAAAATGAACACGAAGTTGAAAAGCATGGCTTAAATTCTTAATGGAATCTAAAATACATGAGTTGACATATTGTCTGCTGACTTCGTTCCAAAAATTCTTCGGATGTCGAATTTGAGTAGCTCCGCCACAAATGACACAAACTGTATATCAATAATTTTAATAAACATTTTTTGTAAATATTTATATGTAGTATCCAACGCAAACTTTCGGTATTTATATAGAATATACGGGCACATATGGGGAATTTTTTACAAAGTAATGGTAATTTTCGGATAACCATAAGATATCATCTTTATTTTGTTGAATTTTTATTTCGCCATTTCAAATAGTTTTTATAAATAGAAAATTATACAAAAATTACAAGTTATGCATCTTTGGTATCTATATATATCCTCAGTTAACGGCATGAAATTCCGTGCGGTAGTTTTTGAGAAAATCCGTTTTTTTTTTAAAAATCGAAAACACATTTTTATCTCATTAAATATCAGTATTTATAGGGCGACAATAGGTGAAATATATCGTCAGACATGTAGCCGAATCTGCGAAAAAAATCAGGAAATTTGATTGAAAGGCATGTTCCCAATGCTTATCCGGCTTTGTCCTTTACAAAATGAAAATCTTAAATGTGAAAATACAGCTATTGTAAAATTGGTATATTTTGTATAATAAATATTGCTACCGTAAAAATGGGGCTTTTCTATATGAAAAAAAAATCTACAAAAATCATCAGTACAATAAGAAAAGAGAAAAATGGAATGATAAAAATTTTCTTAGATCGAAGTGTATGAAATTTATATAGCGTTCTGTCTACATACAGTCGTTTTCGCACAAAGAAATAAGTTCGACATATCTCCTATTTTTTTCCATACACATTACCTACACATCTCCATTTTTTTAAACTGAATATTTTCAAAAGTAACGTTATGAATAATGTAAAATTTTCAGAACCTTTTGATAAATTTATTTAATGCGTCGAATTCTACTTTGTAAAAATCTGTAATATCCGGAATTCAATTTTCGTAAAAAATGAGAGATTCATTTTTCATACTTATAGAGAAAGAAAAAGTTTGCCTTTGTATTTGAACTGAGCATAGGATATTTATAGGTTTTTATTACATTTTAGATATTAACAAGAAAGAAGTATTGGGTTCTTTAAAGTTTTCTTCTTCCAGATTTTGAGGGAATTATACGTTATGGGATGTCCAGAAACTGATTTTAATATTTTGAAACCGATTTATGTTTTTCTGTGTGTACCATTCATTTGCGGGCTGTAAAAGTAAGCACATATTTTTGAAATAATATTATGTTGTAGCTTGACACAAAATGATACTGATTTATAGCTGCCAAGTTTACGCTTTTTTCCTATCACTATTTTTTAACAGAGAATTTTTTCTTGTTTAATCATAGAAAACAGGATTAAATAAGGGAAATTTTTCGTTTTAAAAATGGTGGTAGGAAAAAAGCGTAAATTTGGCAGCTATGCTGATTACATTTTGGTGTCTATCTGCTAACAGATGACGTTGTAATGACGTACTTTTGACAGTGTTTGCACTATATTTCTACATATCGTCGGTACCATCTCAAACTATCCAAAATGAAAACAGTGTTGTCAGTGGGCTAATTTTTATATTTTCATACTTCTTGATTCGCACCACTTTTTGAGATAGTAAAATTCACCTTATTTAATGACATATTAATTAAAGCGAAAACAAAGGGAATTTGACCATTTCAGAAAAGTTGTTTAGCCCCTTAATCGTCGCGTAATTTTGGGAAAATCCCTTCAAAAATCTTCGATTTTTTTATTGCCCGATTTCATCATTCATAAAATTCTAAGTTCATTAGTAAAATAAACAGTGTGTTTTCATAATAATTAACCCTTTTAAGGGCGATTTGAAGTGTATTAAGTTCCGTAATTTTAATACCCAAAAGTTCAATACCCAAAAGTTCAATACCCAGAAATTTAATACAAAAATTTTTCTTTAGTGAATTCGCGAAATTTGGCTCTCTCTTATTTGGAAATAAATCTGTTCATAAATTCCGATGTCAATCCTTTATTTCGACATTTAAGCAATGAAAGGGCTTTGTTTCTTCAGGATGGATAATTTTTTCTAAATTTACAATTTTATTTACATTATGTTTGATTGTATAGTCCACACATGACAGGCAGAGAAGCTTCGATGCAATGCTGCATCCTGTGGTTTTATTTTATGTAATGGTAAACATATATAAATCAAATAAATTTTTATATTACTACAAGGACGATAATTACATTAAAATATAAATTGAAAATCGGCATTCAATTTATTTTTCAAAATAAGGTAAATTTTCAATGTAAGGAAAACTTTGAAACGTGACATGCATAGTCCTATATTACAATCCTTGCATTCATATTTGGTTTATTTTATAATTTTATTTTCATAATTATTCTATATATTTTCTTTAACTTTTCTTTAACTATTTTTTACGGTTTTTTCGGCAGTAGTAAGAGCAAAAAACAACATAATTTTATTTTAAGAAATAGGTTGCCATTCCAATCTGCCTTTATGTCTTTTTTCTCAAACAACTTTTCCTCATTTCTCATCACAGCGAATAGTTTCGATTACAATTTTATTCCCCAATTCATCCTTTATAAAATGTTCATAGTACTGCAGAATACCCGAAATAGCTTCAAACGAAACGATAATCTTAGGCTTCGATTTGAATTGCAAGCATGGAGGTGCGTAATATTGGGTCATCATCACTATCTTCAGTTTAGATTTTTCGGAGTCCAAAACATTTAAAAAATGGAGTCTTTTGTTTCCTTTCCAGATATTTCCACACTAAAATCTTTCTTTTCACTTGAGCTACTCAACACAGAGATTTATAAAACGGTAAACCAGATGTATTGAGATTTGAAATAAGAAAAACACGTGTTTCAACTCGTACAATTCCTTAAATTAAGCATTGCGATCTTAAAAACAAACTTGTCATTATAGCGTTTACCATCGTTTAAACGTTTAAGACTTCCTTAACCCCTTAACCTACAATTACGGGCATAGCCCGCGTACGATGATCGAGCCAAATGTAAATTCCTATTACCACTAAAATTTCACAGTAAATATAGTTTAATTTAATCGTCGAAATTCCATGATTAAACAAGGCGAAAATCTCTATTAAATTTTAGTGGTAGCTATGGATTTGCCAAACCGTGGAGTTGTTAAAAGTAAATCGTAAGTTAAGGAGTTAACGGACCGACGCTGCAATATCGACACAAGACAATTTATTTCTTCGCCACCACTATTTGTTTAAGGAACAATTGTACTTGATTTCCTTCAAGAAGTGCAAGAGAAATTTACAAACAAGTATACTTTGAAAATATAGTGGTGCGAGCAGAATATAGAAATAGAATCACGTATTTAAGGTTTAAAAATATTTTCGGGAAAGAAAAATGCAAAGTAGATACCAGAAAAAATTAGCTAAAGTTATGAGACGTCCAGCCCGTGAATGTCTCGGTCGCGACGATTGATGCGTTAAATCAAGAAATCAGAATTTTAAAAAAGTAACCCATTGGCAACACTGTTTTCATATTGGATATTTTGACATGGTACAGACGATATATGGAATGAAATTGAAATAAAATTAATATTTTAAGATGGCAATTATCATAATTGTCATCTATATCATAATATATATCTTAAGATGGCATTTGCACTATATCAACATCCGAATACTGGATAAATATTTAATGGAAATGTTTATTGTTCGTTTCTTTTAAATTGTGCGATCTTATCCTAGTTTTTTGTAAGTTATTCCAAGTTTTATATACTCTTACGGTGCCCAGCATGATCATTATATAACTTTTGCGATGCATTTTTCAGGTTCTATTGAGTTTAACCCTTTATCTACTGACGGTACTTATAAGTACCACCCACTTTAAACTTTCATCCCATAGTGATAATTTCTAATATTCTAATGGCACTTTGCAAGAATACTCTTTTAACTCCACTTTATCAGAATACATTGCAGCAGTAGTTCAAAGTTTGTTGTTTTAGCGAGTAAGGAGGCTATCTTTGAAACACTCGATGTGTTTTGTGCCGACATTTTGTACAGATTGCCACGCTCGTCTTTTTATTGCTGAAAACATATTAAAAGATATAAGTTAAGTGTTGGATTTTTTTTTTTACGTGTTTATTATGATCTTAAAATACAATTTGACTAGCTATTTTTGTTGAACGGTGTATGTATTTGATTTAAAAATTGAATTACTCTTTGGTACTTACAAGTATCGTCAGTACACTGGGTGTTGGAGAAAAACTTTTTGTTTACTTTTCGCCAGCGTAGTTATCCATCAGTTTCATCTGCTTTAAAATTATACAAAAATGTAGTGTATGAATACTTTTTCCTAGTATTTATTTTCTGTTTCATTATTATTTTTTATAGGAAATCGAAAAATTTGTGGCACCGGCTGTTTTTTGCTCTGCTAGAAATGACATAAGTAAATTCATATATTGCATATGTGGAGATGCGCGAAAACATGTTGTCCCGAAAATATGGACGTCGTATAACTAAAGTACGGCTAACAAGATGGAAACCTAAAAAAAAATAGTTTTTTAAACACTTTCAGGGGTAAAGCATTTTCAATGCTAAAGTGTTGAAATAAATGATTGACACCGTAATTTCCGAAACATTTATTTGTAAATATGAAAAAAGCTATATTTCGCACACTCATTAAATCGAAAATATTTTACCGCAATTCTGGTGCCATTTGAAAGACATTGTGGGTTTTCTGTTACGAGATTTAACTCGTAGCGTCCTGACGGTACTTTAAAGCACCACTTTAATTAATTAGCTCTAATAAATTAAATTTGTCACGTATGAGTATTTTCTTATGAATATCCTTTAATTTTCATTGTACTAACCGAAGAAAAAATTTACTTGAAAAAAAAACTGCAGTAGATCATAATGCAGTAGATAAAGGGCTAAATGTACAGATTTTTTTGCGTTTGAAGTAATTAATAAAAATACATATATTAGTCAAAGACCGATTTTAAAAGATGTCAATTTTTATTGCAAATCTGCATTTAAAATTATAAGATATTCATTACACTTCACATTCATAATTCATGGAAGTGCGCATACATTAACCCATTTACCCTATTTAAATTGAAATATAAAAAGATAAGAGGAAATATTTGTGATAGTATAGTAGCATACTTTTTTAATGCAAAAGTTCACCTCTAACATGCGCGGAAAATGCAAAAAAGCAAAATGTGTTATGGGTTTAAAAAAAAAAAAATTGTAACGGCTCTAGAAGCCAAAAAAATTCATGGTATTTTTACGTGATACGGATCTATGTTTTATAAAATGTGAATTTGTAAATACTGTAACAAATAAATGACAAGAGAAAGTTTGTAAAGTAATAAATATTGTTATTATTAATTAAAAAAAAATACGTAGAAGGACGTTTCACCGGGCGCAGGAAATCTCATGCAAATTTCAACTGTTCTGCATAACTTTTTACCTTAAATTGAAGATAATAATATGGACCGCAATTTTAACGATAATCTTTATAATCGTGTAATTAGATAAAAAGTAATTTGTTTTTAATTCTAAGAATCAGAAAAGCATGAATTATTACGGTTATTCAATCTTTAATTTCTTCATACTTATTGAATCATAATTCTATTTAATTTTCATGATTATACGAAGATTTACGGAAAGTAAAATTATCGAATCCATACTTCAAACTATTTATAATATGCCATGTGTAAACAACGAAACCCTAACAAATTTCATTTGGATGCATATTGAAAATGCCATTCAATGATTAAATTGTATTTTAAACGTATCAAATTCATACGCAAATAAATAAAACTAAAATTTATATAACGTATTCAATATTAAAATGAAATCATATGATATAGTTTGACCGAAAATGTAATAAATTTTGTAAAATGCACGGAATATAGAATTTCGTGTCAAAAATAAGTAAACGTAAATTGCAAAAACGTACCACTTACTTTTGCAAAAAATGTAATATTCAAAATAAAAGTTAAAACTTTGTTTCACATTTACTTTCAAGTGAATTAAACATGCACTTTCTATAAAATTATATTATTTAATACAAAGGATATTCTCTTTCGCGCAAAAACAGATTTTAATCACAATTTAGCATTTTCCTCTTTCAAACACTACACGTACTTTTTCTTCAACTTCCTCACGTTATGATGATGTAGAATAGTTCTAGCTCTTAGAGATTCTAAGATATATTATTTTGCAGTTTTTTGTGTGCTTATTTAACCCCTTAACCTTCCGTCTACCAGACGGGTCCATTGGACCCGACATGTACATTCAAAATATTTATTCAAACCAGAAATTTCTTCAAAACAAACTAAACATATAAATCAGACAATAATAAGTTAAATAAACAAATTAAATAGTTTTAAGTAAAAATTCTGGTGTAGAATGTTTTTATAAAACTTGAGTAAAATTTCCGGTAGTTCTAGGGTTAATTCTCGCTCCCGTCAATATCAAGGGCTGAGGTGTCGTTCGTTATTTCTCGCTCCCGTCATATATCAGGGCTGGAGATTTATTGCTGGAAAAAACTTCTGAAACCAGAAAGATTTAACTGGCATTTCGGTGTGAAGTCTTTGAATATCGTCGTGCGGGTTTGGCTTTTGCGCTGACTGTCATGTTGGGCTTTGTATTGCATGTTTCGAAATATGTAACACTCAAAAAATTATTAATAATCAAAATTTAATGTATATATATATTATTTCAAATATTATTTGTAAAAATGTGTGAGATGATGATAAATAAAGATCTAAGATGTGAAAAATAAAAGGTTTTATTCGCATCAATTTGCACGGTGTAAAACAAGCATTAAGACACAGAATTCTCGCATGATGGCTTTTCTACAAATATGAATTTGTTCTATAACATCTTTTTTTTTTCGCCTTAAAAAAAAATAATTGCATATTTTATTTGGAAACCTTATAATTATTCAATTTCTATACTAAAATATATAGGTACTTTTTTGATGGTTTTTTCAAATATTAAGCGACCGTGAAGGGGTTAATGCTGTTTTGGGGACAATTCTCTCCTACGCAATAAATTATTTTTTTCATAATTTGTACCATTTCTTTTCGAATGTCATTGAAAGACAGAACTACTTCATTTGCAGCTAATACTGCACTTGATTTCCCTGAAACTGGAGCTTTAGGCCGCATTTTAACCCTTTACTGCGCAGCTTTGCATGTATGTAAACAACACTGTTTTAAATTTAATAGATTTTTTTTTATTTGCATATGCCTAATCCACACCAGAAAATTAAAATAGCAATATTTGCTTTAATTTAAAAAACAGTTATTCCGTATTTAAAAAAAGTTATATTAACCATTGAAACTGTCTGGTGGAAAGTCATATTCTCTGAACTACGTAATTTCTAGAACGTATTCTATTATGGAAATTAAAGGGTTAAAGATTAAGCTTTATAAAATAAATAAGCATATAAAATAAGGTATTTGGAGACGTCCTTATTAAGGTATTTACTAATTTGCATTATTTTAGTGTAAAACAGCCACACGACAATAATTTTTACTTGTACTGCAGATGTGCAACAGAAGAAAAGATTGACGTATTATATGAAAAATATATCTCTGATTTTTTTCATTGTTTTTCCTGTGTTATAAACCTTTCAGAGTATCATATATAATTTTTTCGAAACAAAGTAAAAAAAATCGCGCATTTAAGGGTTAAGACGAACACATCATCCATCATGATTCATTCTAGTTTTAAGATCAACTTCTGAAGCAGCGTTAAGTAAATTAGAATATGACAATTCCGTGAGTATATTTTTCATGGGATCATAACATATATTAGCCTCATATTATTGTGATTGAAGTGTGTTAACCCTTACATAGCTGCCAACCTTCCACTAATTTTCCGTAATGTCTGGTTTAATTTGACCCCGGTTAACCACATTTCGACCCAGAATTTTTTTTTTTAATCAATGCTTATTTATTTAATTCCAGGTTTCTACCTGGAACATATTTGAAGTCATTTCTTAACAAGATTTCTGGTTCGAAACGTATTAAACCAGGATCAAATTAACGCAAGTATTACGGAAGATTAATTTGAGGTTGGCACCTATGCCCTTACCACTCCGTTGGCACCGCTGCGGAGACATCATCATTATTTGCAAAATTTGTTTTTGACACCAGTAAGAAAGGAAAATAAAATTTACCTTATTTAATGAGAGCATTTTTGAGATTGTGTACTTGAAGGAAACTTCTTTTAAAAAACTGGTTCCGATCGAATAAAATTCGTGTAAGAGACGCCGGAGCTTTAAGGGTTAAGCAAGCATGCCAATATGTTGAACATCAGAGCAGAAATCGTGCAATTATTCAGAGCCAGTCGAGTGTTTTTGAAAAAAAAAACTGTCCATATAGCTTTAAGCATTTGTCCTTATATATGCATTAGTATGTATTGTTCCTTATAGCATTTCTTTAGCAAAGTGTTACTTCTAGTAGTTTAATAAAGTATATTTACATATATTACTGTCAATAAATATGCATACTAAAATATCATTAACAAAATAAGTTTCGAATTTGCAACTATCTACTTTCTAATACATTCAGACATATTTTTATCACTTCACTTTTTATAAATACTAACATTAAACTGACGTTTGCTGCGACGCTTTCCTGAAGCATGTTTCACTCTATTATTCTCATATATGATACGAATTAACCCTTTCAGGGGCGATGGCTAGAGGTTCTAGCCACCTAATTTTAATTCCAAAACTGACTGCTGGCACCAAGAATATTTTAATAAAGTGTTGCTTTTGTAATTAAAGTGCAAAATAGCATTTCTTATTTACTAAGAAATTCGTTTGAGTATTCCGGTGTCAGTCAATTATTTCATCATTTTACGAACAGAATTGCTCTGCCCCTGAAAGGGTTAATAAGGAATACAAGACCATTGAGAATCAGGAAAACTAGATTTTAAAAAGAGCATTTCAAAGAAATTAGGCACTAAATATCTAACAAATATAAACAAAATGCTAAGCAAAAATGCTATCAAGTTTCATGAAAAAAAAAAAAAAAAAATGGGCGGAAAAAGTAAGTTGAAGTTAATGATTTCAAGCATTCTTCTTACTTTTTATGATATTAAAAAAAGCCTTTTTTAAATTTTTCGTGATAATGTTAAGGGGGTCCGGGATACAATTTAAAATAATTTTTATTTATTAAGTTAAAATTTTGAATTTTTTGTGATAGTTAACCAGGTTATGTGTAAACAAAATCCCATGATAAAAATTCTCATATATTTTATAAAAAATTTTAACATTTAAAATTATTAAAAAAGTTGGGTAATTTAAAATCGTTATAATTCTAAATATTATTTGTAGAATTTCATTTTTTTTTCATTTAAATAAATAGAAATATATAAGTTTTAATTTAGATTCAGCATTTTTAAAAATATAAATTAAAAAAAAAATAAAAATATTTAAACTAAAAATTAAAAAAATAATGGTGTAACCTTTAAATATATATACATATATATATATATATTCAAAAGAAAATATTTTTTTCTGATTTGCTGAATCAAAATTAAAGTAAAATAATTTAAAAAGACATGTTCCAAGTTTGAACCATTTATCTTTAACATTCTTGACTTACAATGATTTAAATATGAGAAAAGGTGAAAAAAGCCATCATGAAGAAAAACTCATTTTCACAAGAAATTGTTTTTATGACAACCATTGCTTGAAAACTAGATTATGAAAACGAAAACCAAAACGAAAAATTTAATATTTCTTGTTCTAATTAAGATAGAAACTGATTTAAACGATATCTTAAGGAGAAAAAAAAAACAGAGAAACTTTTAATGCAATAAAAGGTTTTTGTAAAATTTGGAAATTTTTGTGTCCCGGACCCCCTTAAATCGTGACAACAAAATGCAAACAAACCGTCATGACAATTGTCTCTGTTCATTTCATCGGAAATGAAGGAATGGTGGCTAAATATTCACCGATATATCTTTAGATAATTATTACAGAATTAAAAGGTTACTATCAGTTTATTAATAAAAGAAATATCTTCCATTATTTAAAAATATAAAAATTAATTTTAAGACCATTTAAAATGTGTAATGTTATTAATTACGCGAATAGACATGCAAAGTAGGGTTGAGCGAAAAAAATTATTTTTTTAAATCAAAAACGGGTAGGTGCCAAAAGTTGCCTTTATACTAGTGCATCATCTGCGTGCAATATTACCGCTGAAAAAAAAATGGCTTGATTCTGCGCTTTTGGTCCAAAAGTCAACATTTTGGGTAAAATTTGACACATTTTTCAAAAAAATTAAAAATTTCCTAAAGAACTGGTTATTACTTAAAAGTGTTATTTAAACCTTCATTATTAACGACTTAACATATTTAAACGATAAAACTATATCTTTGTTCTGTATAACTGGAGCAAAACTGACAAATTTTGGTAAAAAAAAAGGCGTTGCCACTCTGTTGTGTCATACAACTAATTGTTGTTTAGAATACAGCACTTACGTAGTTGCTTTCAAATCTAGCCAGGAGGTATCACGTGCAAGTGGCTTCATTTCATGACACAAGTGCATAGCTCGACCACCTTTCCATCTGAGCACAATGTTTTATTTATACATTTACTTGTGATTTTTTTTTATCAAAGACTGGCATAAGTTTTCTATGTATCAACCTAGTCCATCTCTTCTTTATATCCACAGACGTTGGGTGATGCTGCTGTGACACTCCTTCACGTATATTTCTACTACTTGTGTATGATAAGGTAAGCAGAGTAATGCAGTGGAATTAATGGAATCTATTCAGCCATCTAACATCTTCACCAAAGTTGCATCCAGTTACTGCATAGTGATTGGGAGTTCTGTTCCTATAACATTTTACAACATTTAGGTATTTCATCTTTGATTATGCCACCATTTACCCTACCTCTTGCATTTTTCATATGCTGATAAGCTTGTTGTTCAATGTGATGGCGATCGTCAGAGAGCATTGTAATAAGAATTTGAAAAGAAACAATTGTCCTAAATAATTTTTTTTAGTATTTGTTTTTTGCCATTTTCTGTGATGTTTAGTAGCCGAGGTATTGCCCATAAGTTTTTAGATCAATTTTTTAGATGTGGATTACATTCGGTGTAACCTTCCTGCGGCATAAACTTGGATTACATACTTTTAGAGTGAACCTACAAACTCTGATGGTCAATCAGTGCTTATATAAAGGTGAATAATTCTATTCACTTTTGTGAGCCATCTTGCGTAGGACAAGTTTTTTGGGTTTGTATTCGCTTGTTCTTCTGAGCAATATCTTGATGAAATAACTTTGCAAATGTCTAGCAGGTAATTCTGGTATGTGCTGAGTACCCTTTTCTCGATTTCAGGAAATAATGTTTGAAACTTACTCTCTATGGCTTCAAAAATTGAAATAAGAAGGGAATAGCACTTGGAGAAAGATTTTCCTATTGGTCCGGCGAGTCCCTGTGAGTTAGAATCTAATTTTTGCTAACGAACTTGCCTAATAAATGATGCAGAACAAATTCACTAGACTTGGAGGTAGCATCCGTTGTAATGGTTCATTCTAAACATATCCCCCGCAGAATGGATGACAACGACGAACATAATTATCCGCCTTCAAATGAGCACTCACTGCCCATGAGAGTCTCTACGTTCACTCAAAAAGTACAATGTAATCCAAGTTTGGTCCCAGGATAGTTTACAATCAAATGTAATCCACAGCTAAAAAAAGGATATAAAAACCCATGGGAAATTACTCGGCTACTAAACAATACACAAAACGAAAAAAAAAATACTTAAAAAAGGTTATTTAGGACAATGGTTGCTTTGCATACGCAGAGGAAATTCTTATTTCAATGCTCTCTGACGATCACCATCACATTAAACAGCTAGCTGCTCAGCACATAATAGTTGAAAGATGAGAGTATATGGCATATGGAGAGTGATGGCATACGCAAATCTGAAATATCGACAATCAACTTTGAAGTGGATAATTATATAAATCTAATTCATTGGAAAAGTGTTGTGGTAACAGAACCCCTAATCAATATGCATTTATCGGGTGCAATCTTGTGAAGATAATAGACGGCTAAATAGATTACATTAACATCATCCGCACTGCATTAAACTGTTTGTCTTCTCCTACACAAGCAGTAGAAAAATAACGTAAACGAGATCACAGCAGCAGCATCCAAAGTCTGTGGATCCAAAGAAGAGATGGACTAGGTTGATACATAGAAAACTTACGCCAGTCTTTGATTAAAAAAAATCACAATTCAATGTATAAATAAAACATTGAGTTCAGATTGTAGGGTGGTCGAGCTATGCACTGTTGTGACATGTAATGCAGTAACCTCCATGTGATACCTCCTGGGTTGTTTTGAAAGCAACTAGGTAAGAGCTGTATTCTAAACAACAATTAGTTGCATGACACAACAGAGTGGCAACGCCTTTTTTTCAACAAAAGTTGTCAGTTTTGTTCCAGTTATACAGAAGAAATATATCGTGTTATCGTTTAAATATGTTAAGTCATTAATAATAAAGGTTTAAATAACACTTTTAAATAATAACCATCTTTATAGAATTTTTTTTAATTTTATGAAAAAGTGTCAACTTTTACCCAAAATTTCGACTTTTGGACCAAAATCGAAGATTCAAGCCATTTTTTTTCAGCGGTAATATTGCACGCAGATGTTGTACTTGTATAAAGGCAACTTTTGGCAACTACCCGTTTTTGATTTTAAAAAATTCATTTTTTTCGCTCCACCCTAATTCAAAAGTTCTCCAAAGTCCTTCCTATTTACAATTTTATGTAAGAGTGTTACTATCATCAATCAGTTGTGTTAAAATTTAGTTAATATCTGCACTGTCTTTCCTACAGTGAAAAAAAAAATCTTTATCCATTGATTTTCCTTTATTCATAATATTCAGAATCAATGTTTGGGGGATACATAAAATCGGAAAAGGAAATATCCAAGATTTTTAAAACAAATTATTTTGTAACTTAATTGCAGTACAGTATGGAGTTTGAGACGATTTTCCATTATTTGGTGTCGTAAAACACTTTGTAAAACAATTATGTATATCATACCTAATTAACATTTGGAATTTTTTTTTTTCAATTTATATTAAAAAAGCTTTAACCCTCTAGCCGAGTGCGACTTTTTTATTCTGTTACTTCTTTTAAATTAAGATTGTTTGATTCCCACCACTTTTTTGAAGTAGACATAGTCACTTTATTTAATTATCGATTAAATAATGCGAGAATAAAGCGAATTATACGTTTTTAAAAAGTGGTGGGAACAAAAAATCTGAATTTTTAAAAAGTAGCTCACTGGAACGCGAAAGTAAGGTTTCACGTGTCTGGAGGGTTAAACCTTTCGAGGTGATCGTCGTTTAGAGAATTGTAAATCTTTTTTCACCAGTATTTCTAAGTATAAATACACTCAAAAACATAAATGTGTGAATTAGTCGCTTTTATATCAATTTGGTAAATTAAACTTTGGTCACAATATTTACATTCTTCTCGTAAAACTTTACCTGTATTTATGTGTGTTTGTCGGCTAAATGGAAATATGTAATTTGTTATTTCTTCAAAAACTCAATCAAGTGTCTAAATGCAGAAATTTGTACGGATTTACCAGAATCAGTGTATTAGTGTTAATGTACAAATTTTGCATATTACACAAATATCTGTGCATTTTGCATATTACATCGAAATATGTGTAATATTATTACACAGATATATGCGTACGAACAGAATAATACATAGAGAAATGCGTACGCATTGGTGTGCGTAAGAACAGAATATTACACAGAAACATGTGTACTTATGTGCATTGAATAAATACTGATAATTGAAAACTTCGCTTGCGTTAAAGTAACTAAATGGTCAAGGTGGTGCTTTGGAAAGTTGCAGATCCTTAGTTCATATAGCGTTCCGCTAAGTATTGCTCTTTTACTTTAGATTGAATTAATCCATTAAGCCTTAAATGCATTAGTTATTAATATGTTTCGAAAAAATGATATATGATATTTAGAAAGGTTTGTTACACAGGAAAAATAATTAAAAAAAAAAAAATCAGAGCTACATTTTTCGTATAATACGTCATCTATTTTCTTAAACTAAAATTTTGCAAGTTAGTAAGTATTTTAATAAATATGAATCTAAATACATTATTTTATATAATTTTTTGTTTTGTAAAACTCAACCCTTAAATGCATGAATTATTTTTTAAGAATTATGATTTTAAACTCTTATATTAATGACTAGATACCAGAAAATTTAAGATAGATTTTTAACTTTATTTAGCAGCATATTTTTGTAATTTTTACAGGATTAATATTGCTATAAAAATATACTGGTTGCTAAGAATTAAATAAAATTGATGTAGATATGCATCACTATGCAGTTAAGGGTTAAAGACTGACGTTGCGTTTTCGCAACATTACATTTGTGATTTTTTTTTTTTTTTTTAATTTTCATACCAGTAAAAGAGAAAAGTAAAATTAACCTTATTTGCTTAACACATTTCAGTGATTCAGAAAGTAAAAATAAATGTTTAACAAAAAGTGGTGTGAACTGAATAAAATTGCTGTAAAGCATGCTGGTCCTTAATGGGTTAAATAGAGAACTCCTCCTCTTGATATAGATGTATTTTTGAAAAGTTATAACTGAAAGTGATGTAAAAAAATCCGTCAAAATACGGAAATAGTAGTGGCGTCAAAATTTCCGTATTTGAACGAAATTTTAATTTACAGTTTATTTATTTAGATTCTACAGGTTCTGTTCGTAAATTTTGCATACAACTTTAGGACTTCAAAACACTCTAATAGAGAGATGGCATGCAGTAAATGAATATTCAGAAGATCCTGTTTCTTGTAAATTAAAGATATATTATTTTATGGTCGTAAAACAAATCTGCTAGAAATAGAACAAACACACCAAGAACGTCAGCTTGTTCTTCATGCAAATTTGTTTTGTGGCCATAAAAATATACAGTTCAAAATTTACATTTTAAACTATAGGGTTATATACAATGTACACAAAATCCATCGTTTTTGCATATTACACAAATATATGTGTACTCATCTGCTATTTACATATTGTGCTGCGTGTTTCAGAGTTAGCTGATCATTTTTTACACACTCAAGCCACTTAATGTGTTATAATCAAAATACACGGAAGAATGAGTATTTTAAATTGACACAAAATGTGTGTATTTGGCAATTCACACGCCACTTTACACATATAGACAAATCGTTTTTGTAACACCAGTATACCTGATTAAATGTGTAAATTTACATTTTTTTTTCTTTAGAGCAGGGGTGTAAAAATCTAGGTGCCGGCGGGCAGTATCTCACTACTGAATTTTATTAGATTTCTTCGTTTAAATTTTATTAGCGTTCTTACAAAAAATTTAGACGAAAATTAGTCGAAAAATAACGAATAAAATTTAGTGGTGAGAGACTGCCGCCTAGCGCCTATATTTTTACAACCCTTGGAGTGTACTTGTTAATTGAATCTTAGAAATTCTGTGATTAAATATTACATTTATTAAATTTTAGCAAGGCTGCGTTGTACTTAACATATACATGGCTCCCGCCTCAAATGCGTTAGTCACTATTACTGACAAAATTATATATATAAAAGAACTTTTGCGTTATAATATTGCAACAAAGTTTCGCATTGAGGGTTTGTACTCTCTGTTTAATTTTATGCTTTTATGGAATGCATATTATAAATTAAATTGTTGGTCTTCCAATTTTTTTTTTAAAGTTTGTTGAACTATGTGTATGATATATAAACGATAGCTCCGATTTTATATTATAAATTAAAAACTTCATCTAAAGAGATTCACAAAATTTGTTTTTGTATGTATTTTTGTATAATTCGGAAACAGAAAACTGGATTACCAAAACATACGAGGGCAACTCGGAAAGAAACCTCAGTTTATGAAAAAAAAAAAAAAAAAAAACTAATGAAAGGGTACATTTTTTATTACTCACGTTTGAAAGGCACATTCTTCAGCTACTTCTCAGCATAATCGAAGTATTATTTAAAACAATTATCATAGCTTTAAATCAGCTTTGAAATTCCATCGTCACAGACTTCTGCCGCCGGCCTATTCAACAGGGATGTTCATTCTATTCTATCCACACCACTTTTTTTTTTTTTTTAAGAAAAGGACATTTCAAAAATTAACTTCCGTCGAGACGTGCCATTATTTGTAGTGGGCGGAGCACAACCATTGCTAAATCAAGCAATCTGTAATTCCGTAAATTTCAGCAATCTTAGGGAGAGTGTCGAACTACCGCACGTTTCCTTGTTATAACGTCACAAAATGTGCGCTGCTATTGAAAATCCTGCCAAATGCGTGGTACGAGGAGTAATAAGATTTCTTTGGGCGAAAAAACTGTCAGCAGCGGACATTCATCGTGAACTGTGTGCCATATGTGGCCCAAACATTATGAGTGAAGGTGTAGTGCGTCAATGGGTCAGGTTTTTCAAAGGAGGAAGAACAAGCATCCATGATAAATCAAGGAGTGGGAGGCCGTCTGTAGTGAGTGATAATCTCGTCGAACAAATTGAAGACAAAATTCGTCAGATCCGTCGATTCACAGTCTCGGAACTTTCCCAAGAATTTCCGAACATTTCTCGGACTGTTTTGTACAAAATTGTCACCGAAAAATTAGGCTATCGGAAGTTCTGTGCTCGATGGGTACCAAAGATTTTCACGGACACCCACAAAATTATTCGAATCGGCGCTGCCTTAGACTTTCTATCCCGGTACAACACAGAAGGGGAGAAGTTTTTGAATAGAATAGTGACTGGCGACGAGACTTGGATTGCGCACGTAAATGCTGAAACAAAGCAACAGTCAATGGCATGGGGTCATACCGGTTCTCCAAACCGGCTGAGGAAAGCCCGTCAAACTTTGACATCGAGGAAGATTATGTTAACCGTGTTTTGGGATGCTCATGGTATCTTGCTGGTCGAATTCATGAAACGTGGTAAGACAATAAATTCTGAAGTTTACTGTAACACTTTGAAGAAACTGAAAAGAGCCATCCAGAACAAACGTCGCGGCCTGCTGACATCTGGAATTGCGTTCTTGAACGATAACACTCGCTCTCACAGTGCTCAGAGAACACAAAATCTTTTGCGCCATTTCGAATCGGACGGGTTTAATCATCCCCCCTACAGTCCCGACTTGGCTCCGTCTGATTTTCATCTGTTCAAGGAAATGAAGAAGTGGCTTGGAGGACAGCACTTCACTGACGATGTGGATCTTCAAACCGCTGTGACAAGTTGGCTGAATTTGCAGACAGCTGAGTTTTATTCAGAAAAGATTGGTAAGTTGGTAAAACGGTATTACAAGTGCTTGAATGTACATGGTGACTATGTTGAAAAATAGAGGACAGCTGTACCTTTGAGATGTAAATAAAAAAATTGTTGAAAGTAGGCGTATTTTTCATTTATACAACAAAACGAAAATTAGTTTCCGAATAGCTCTCGTAATATTTTACTTGACCCACTATTTTTTAAAACATTTTTCGTAGTACATTTATCAGCAAATTATATGGAAAAATATATTAAAATTCTTCGGATTGAAAGAGTGGTGCAAGTTGAATTTTAAAATAATCGCAGTTGAATAGGCCGGCGGCAGAAGTCTGTGACGATGGAATTTCAAAGCTGATTTACCGTTATGATAATTGTTTTAATTAATACGGCAATTATGTTGAGAAGTAGCTGAAGAACGTGTCTTTCATACGTAAGTAATAAAACATGTTTCCTTTCATTAGCTTTTTTAAATTCATAAACGGAGGTTACTTTCCGAATTGCCCTCGTATTTATATTATTGAGCATGCAACTAAAGAATTAGAAATTAGTTTTTTACCTATATTTCTTACCCCAGACCGTTGCCGTCGAAATACTCAAGGCCTGAGGACAAGAGTTGTGGCGTCATCACTAATCGACCGAAGTCTCACTACTGTTGGAATTCACACCGGAAAATTTTGAATAGCAATTTTCTGTTATTTTTTTTTTTTATTGAATATAAATAATCCTATAAAGCAATACTAATTATTTTAACTTACTGGTGATAATTTGGAATCTCCCAATAAAAAATCAGCCGAACGAGGCAACGCTGTTTTATTCCGCATGTGGCTAAATTTTTATTTAGGGATTCCGAAATTTCACCAGTAAGTTTAAATAGCCGATAAATAAATTTAATCATTGTTTTATAAGATGATAGATATTCCCTAAATAAAAGAAAATAAAATCGCTTTTCTAAAAGTTCCGGTGTGAACTCCGACACTAGTGTGAATTCGCTCGGCTAGTGATGACGTCACAACAAGTGTCCTTCGGCCTTGAGTATTTCGATGGCAACGCCCAGACGCACGCACCAATTCTGGAGATTTTGTACAATATTTAAGTGCACAAATCTTCTAATAAATAAGTCGAAGATTACTATTCAAAAATAGTTATAACAGAACAGTGGCGTAACCAGCGAGGGTGCCCAAACGTTCTGGGTACCACTAATATTTTAAAGTTTTCTTCGTCTTGATTAATTCCAGAAAATTCTTCGATTAGATACGGCGTTGAGAACTTTACAAAATTAGTGGTAACCAGAGTATTTTGAACCCCACCCTGGCTACGCTACAATAACGGAAAAGTGGATTGGCTAGCTGCTTTCTCATTATTGGGTATTCAAAATAGCATTTATATAGAATCCTTTTAACCCCTTGAGGGGCACCGGTATATATTATATACCACCTACGATTAATGAAGTTTTACACCAGAAAAATTTTATTAAATTTTACTTTTCTAACTTTGGATGAAAAAAGCCGTAAAATTGGTTTTACGTATTTTGAAATAGACTTATTATTTTTTTTTTTACTTATTTTTTTGCACTTTAAAGCGCCGCTAAAATTTAACAGCAAAGTTTATCGTATTTAATCATCGAAGTAAGTGATTATATCAGGAAGCCTGTAATCTAAACTCGCATAGCATTCTTCGCATACCAACCATACACCAGAATTCGCAAGTATATCACAGTTATCAGATCCAGATATAATAGCATTAACAGTAGAGTTTTTCTTGAAGGTTGGTTCACACTTAACCCTTAAATGCGCGATTTTTCATCTTGTTTCGAAAAAAATATATAAGATAATCTGAAAGGTTTATAACACAGGAAAAATAATGTATAAAATCAGATATATATTTTTCATATAATATGTCAAACTTTTCTTTTGTTGCACATCAATACAAGTAAAAACTAATGTCATGCAGCTGTTTAATGCTAAAATAATGCAAATTAGTAAATACTTTAATGAGTATGTCTCCAAATACCTTATTATATATATTTGTTTATTTTATAAAATGTAACATTTAACCCCTTAATTCTCGCTCCCGTCATATTCACGGGCTGCGTCTTTTACTCAGATTGTTTGATTCCCACCAGTTTTATAAAATAGTGAAATTGGCTATATTTTAGTATCGATTTACATGTCATTAAATAAGGTGAATATTTCTTTTTCATAAAAGTGGTGCCAATAAGCAATTTGATTTTTTTAACAGCAATTTAATTCGAGCGTGAAGGGATTAACCCTTTAATTCCCATAATAGAATACGTTCTAGAAATTACGAAGTTCAGAGAATCTGCCTCTACACCAGAAAGTTTCAATGGTTAATTTCGCTTTATTTAAATACAGAATGTCTGTTTTTTAATTAAAATTTTATTTTTCTGGTGTGAATTAGGTATATGCGAATGAAAAAAAAATCTATTAAATTCAAAACAGTGTTGTTTGCATGTATGCAAATCTACGCACTAAAAGGTTAAGCAAATTTCGTCGATTAATGAATAATGTGCAGTTCCACCTGAATATACAATCGTCTTCTGATATAGGTTCTTTATAGTTTCTTTGATTTGAACTGTTTGTATTTATTAACTGTAAACATGATATGTAGTTTTCTGGTCATCTGCATGTTATTGCACTGATGAGGGGCTAAAACATCGCCCGAAACGTTTGCATTTTTGTATATGTATTGTACATGTACTTATGTAATTTTTATCTTGTATGTCTGAATAATTGCAGTATTTTTTAATTTTAAAATTTTATGTATCAGACGTTAAAAAAATGTATAGCTATTTTAAGAACAAGAATATTTTATAAATATTTACAGTAACATAAATAATCGATAAATATGTATATATTTTGCATTTAAAGTAATATATTCCTAATTTTACAGCTTAGTATATTTAGATATTTTTCAATTATAAAAATGCATTTACATGTACAGTCGTGGGAAAAAAGGAATGAGGTAAATCATTGTATAAAAATGATAGAGTTACCATCCAATTGCTAATAACGTCAACTATTAAATGTTATGGATGAATCCGGAGTTATAAGTTGTCTACGTTCTACATACTACAGATTGTACTAATTTTTAGTTTCAAATACTACCATTTTTATTTCACGAAATATTTGAATTAAATTAGACGAAAATAACTTTTCACAAATAATAGTATCAAAAAGTGAGCACTGTACAAACCCTGTACCACTTTAAAAAATATATCTGCTTATTTTGAAACACTTATGCTAGTATATTTTCAAGAGAAATCTACCTCAAAGGCATTATTTTTTTAAATTGTGCTACGATTATATATAACAAGTTGGAAATTGCTCGTCAAACGTGGCAAATGAGGTGCGTTCGTACTATAACTAGTTTTGTAATTATTTTTTGCACCACATATTTTACTGAATGTGTATTTATTTTCAATTCATAAGTGCATAGTCTGTAACATCATTAAAATGCACTTGCAATAATTTTTTCCCATTCCCCTTAATGTAACGGAAAACTTTTGACTGTCCCTGTAATTAAGCTATACATCCGATTTTCATGAAATTTTAAATGGCTCGACAAAATTTTGCAGCAATTATATGTTTAAAATTTCAGCCCATTCGGAAAGCTGTAACATCATTAAAATGCACTTGCAATAATTTTTCCCATTGGCTTTAATGTAAAGAAAAACTTTTGACTGTCCCTGTAATTAAACTATACATCCGATTTTCATAAAATTTGAAATGGCTCGACAAAATGTCGCAATAATTATATGTTTAAAATTTGAGACCATTCGGAAAGCTTTAACATCATTAAAATGTACGTGCAATAATTTTTCCCATTGGCCGTAATGTAAAGAAAAAATTTTGACTGTCCCTGTAATTTAACTATACATCCGATTTTCATAAAATTTGAAATGGCTCGACAAAATTTTACAACAATCATATATTTAAAATTTCAGACCATTCGGTTGGGTAGTTTTTGCTCTATTATATGCGGACGGACGGACGGACAGACGGACGGACAGACAGACGGACTGAACGACGACTATAGGTGCTACGTATTTATATAATTACGAACGCACCTAAAAAGAGTCGAAAACCCTGAGTCGAGAGTAATCAAAGTGTTAACCCTTTCAGGGACAAGCTACTTTTTTCGTAAAATGCTGGAATGAGAGACTGAAACCAGGATTTACAAACAAATTTATTTCAAAATAAGTACAAGAGCCCTCAATTCACGTACTTAATGAAAGGAAAATCTTTATTTAAATATTGTGGTGCAAATGTGCCATTTAGGAATTAAAATTAAGTGGTCCAAAAATGAATCACCGACCCTGAAGGGGTTAAAAGGAATTTTTGTTATACCGTATATTTATTATTTTGCTTATTTTTTAAATTTCGCCGAAGCTATGTTATATAATAGAAATACTGATTTATAATAAAATATTCTTAATGGCTTAAATTTAAAAAATCCATTGCGAATCCAACCAAATTTTATTTCAATTGCAAAATATTATTCTACAGTGGGAGAAAATTGGCGCAGAGGTGGAGCCTTATTGACATCACTAATATTTTATAGTATTCTTCACCTTAACCCTTTCAGGGGCAAGCGATTGTGTTTTTGTAATGTTCAAGTCGCACCGGAATTATCGAAAAATTTTATTTCAAAATAAGGAAAAGCAATATTTTCAACTTTTTACCACGAAAGACAAAAAAGAAAAATGTAATTAACCGTTTATCTACTGCAATTTTTTCCATGTAATATTTTTTTTTGAGTTACTACAATGAAAATTAAATGATAAACATAAAAAAAATATACTCACACGTGAGAAATTTAATTATTTAGAGGTAATTAATTAAAGTGGTTCTCTAAAGTACCGTCAGTGCACTATGACTAAAATATCGTAACAGAAAAACCCACAAGGTATTTCAAATGGCACCAGAAATATTTTTGAGTTTATAAGAATGTGAGATATGGGTTTTTTCATATTTGTAAATAAATCTTTTGGCAAATTCCGGTGCAATCATTTATTTCATCACTTCAGAATTGAAAATGCTTTGCCCCTGAAAAAGTTAAAAAAACAATTTTTTTGTTTCGATCTTGATAGCATTCCTTTAGTTATGCAGCGTCTATATTCCAGGGACAACATGTTCTCTCGCATCTCCACATATGCAATATATGGATTTACATATGCAATTTCTAGCATAGAAAAAACGAGCCGGTGCCACAACTTTTTCAATTTCCTATAAAAAAAACAAACAAACAATGAAACAGAAAAGAAATACCAGGGAAATCTTTACTACACTACATTTTAGTAGTTAC
This sequence comes from Maratus speciosus, assembly GCA_963932465.1. Lineage (NCBI taxonomy): Eukaryota > Metazoa > Arthropoda > Arachnida > Araneae > Salticidae > Maratus > Maratus speciosus. The sequence continues at coordinate 31,389,382 of OZ010787.1, read as the reverse complement.
ATTATAAAACAGATGAAAACGTTGGATAACTACACAGACGAAAAGTAAACAAGAATTTTTCTGCAATACCCGGTGCACTGACGGTAGTTATAAGTACCACCGAGTTATTCAACTGTTAAATCAAATACATGCACCGTTCACCTAAAATAGCTAGTCAAACTGCAATCTAAGATCATAAAGAACACGTTCAAAAAATCCAACACTTATCTTATATCCTTTACTGTGTTTCCAGAAATAAAAAAAAATGAGCGTGACAATTTATACAAAATGTCAGCACAAAACCCATCGTCTGAGTCTAAGATATCCTCCTTCCTCCCTAAAATAACAAACCTAGAACTACTGCTGCCACATATCCGGATAAAGAGCAGTTTGAAGAGTGTTTTTGCAAAGTATCATTAGAACATTAGCAATATTCACTATGGGCCTAAAGCTTCAAGTGAGTGGTACTTATCAGTGTTGCCAGTAGGCTATTTTTTTTTATTCAGATTTATTGTTTGGCACCACTTTTTTGAAACTGTAAAATTCACTGTGTTTTCTCCTTAATTAATAAGCCGTTAAATAAGGTACATTTTACCATTTCAAAAAAGTGGCGCCAATCAAGAATCTGTTTTTTAAAAAAGTAGCCCATCGGACATGACTGGTACTTATAAGTACCGTCAGTAGATAAAGGGTTAAAAGTTTCTGGTGCGAATCTTCATTAAAATTATGTGGGATACAATATATCCCATTTTCCCTCAGGGAGTTAATAAAAACTAAGGAATTCTGTCATTAGATAAGCCGAAAAATACTACTAAAATTTAGTGGTGTGAATAGGCTCCATATCTACGCCAATTTTCTATCCCTGTATTCTATTTTCCAAAAGCAGGCACGAAATATACAAACGAATATCTTATTTGGAAGATCAAACACAGTGTTTTCTGTTCGCTACATTTAACCCTTTCAGGGGCAAGGTACTTCTATTCGCAAAATGCTGTAATGCCGGAATGCCACCAGAATTTGAAAACAAATTTATTGCAAAATAAGCAAAAGCTTTTGTTAATGTACCTAATTAAAGGGGAAATTTAATTCAAATATTCTGGTGCAAATATGACAATTAGGAAATAACATTAAGTGGTCCAAAGATGAACCACCGCCCTCGAAGAAGTTAAAACCTTCAAATTGCTTGATTTCCATAGCTTTTTCCTAGTAAATATTTTCGCCTTCTTTAATGGCAAATAAATAACGCGAAAATAAGATGATTTATAATATTTTAAAAATTGGTGACAATGAAATAAAAATATGAATAAAAATATGTAGTCTGTAATGTCTGCTAACACTGATCAAATGCTAAAATAAAATTCTTTACGATGATAATTACCATTTATAATATTGCTAAAATAGAAGGAAAGCGATTTTTTAAATAACAAATTCACTTTTCGATAAATATCAACAAATTCAAATTACGGAGTTCTTAGGAACGATATAATTAAACATTATTTTTTTTAATTAACACAGAGAAATTATCTGCGTCTTGATACGTGGACTTATATATATATATATATATATATATATATATATATATATATATATATATATATATATATATATATATATACATATATATATATATACATACATATATATATATATACATACATATATATATATATACATACATATATATATATATATATATATATATATATATATATATATATATATATATATATATATATATATATATATATATATATATATATATATATATATATACATATTCATTGATATATATATATATATATTCACTGATTCGTGGAATTTGGCGCCGGGTAAAGTTTAATATATCCTACATTTAATTTCTTATTTTTTTTTTTTTTAATTGATCACTTTCTGTTATATAAATATTTAAAAAAATAATTTCTATTCTAAAGTATTTTAATCAAAGGTTTGATCTTCCAAATGAGATAATTTCCTGTTTCGGCGTGTGCTAAAATTTTTCGCGTCTGCATTTTTCAAGAGATTTATAATTCTCCATTTAAATAAAATTCAGTGGTTTCCGTAATGTACATTTCAAATCTAAATTTTTAACAATATTTTATTTAAAAATACATATGTATTGATACATAATATCTTTGATTAATTATAAGAAAATAAGGGAAGTAAAATATACATGATTTAACGGAGAATTTTTTTGAAAAAACGTATTTTTTTTTATAAATGTATGGATGAACATGGTATTATTTAGTGTTATATAACTTCTATTCACATATCTTTTTTTTTTCTCATGAAAAGAAAATTATTTGTAAATGTTTTTTTTTATTTTTCAAGTTATAGACTTAAAACTTCAGCCATGTAAATGTGCTGTGGGAAAATCTACCACTACTTATAATTGCTGCAAATACATTGGAGTGTGTTATAGTATGAAAAAGCTGATTGGTGGTCTGCAGGCAAATGTGGCGTTTATGCATCAATATGACTGCATATTCAGCCGGTTATCCTTATATGCGAGTTCTGTTTAACTGCACTTTACTGCATAGTGATGCCTATCGGCATCAATTTTTATTTAACTCTTTGCAACCACTATTTTTATATAGAAATATTAATCCTGTAAAAATTGGAAATATATACTACTAAGTAAAGTTAAAAATCTATCTTAAAATTTCTACTGTCTAATCTTTAATATAAGAATTAAAAAACAAAAACAAAAAAAAAGCACAATTCTTAAAGAAGAATTCATGCATGGTTCAGTTTTATAAAATAAAAATTCATATGAAATAATCTATTTAGATTCATACTTATTAAAATATTTACTAATTTGAAGTTATTTTGTTATGACAGTAGTTTTTACTTGTATTGCAGACATGGAACTATTAATAGAAAGGAACTGACATATCCTTAAAATAGTGAAACTGTAACCGTTTTCGCAGGGGTTGATTATCGCCGGAAGAAACTTCCGACAGAAAATTTAAATAGAAATTTTCTCGATATTTAAACTGATTATTCATACAAAATTTCAGGCATAATTCATAGCAGAAACAGCTATTCATTATTACTGTGGAAGTTTACATTGGCGGTAGTGTGGATCTGCGTTTCCGCCTTATTGTGACAACCTAGACAACTTCCTGTCAGTTTAATGGAGTTATGAATAAAGAGGAGGCGACATTTAGTGCGCTGTCTACCAGTTGCGAGTGAAGTAACTGAGGAGGTTGTCACAAGATGGCGGATGCTGTTTTTAAATCTGATCTTCAGTTTCTGATTACCGCGCAGAGAAAATTCCCACCCGTAAAATTGAATAGAAAATTTCGTTTTCTTAAGCGTCTTAATCATGTAATTTTTCTCAAAAATGACGCAACAATTTCTGTTTGTTTTTACTGGTATCACTATGCCTTATGACAATGTCAGTTTGTTTCCCTGGTTGTCACACTATGGTGGAAACGCAGGCCTTAACTACCGCCAAAGTAAGCTCCTACCAGTAAAAATGAAAATCAGTTTCTACCATTATTTATGACTGAAACTTTACCATAATAAGGTGAAAATTTCTATATAAATCTACCGGTAGAAATTTTCACCGGCAGTAAGCAACGCCTGCAATAGCGGTTGCAGTTGAAGCTTCGCTATTTTAAGCATATGTCAATTCCTCTTTATTAATAGTACTATGGTCAATGAAAAGTATTATAATACTTGCGTAAACTGACACCAGTAAAAATAAATAGAATTTCTTACCAGATTTGTGAGAAAATATTATATTTATAAATAAGGCTCTTAAATAAGACGAAAATTTCTATTCAGATTTACTGGTGGGACGTTTCCCCGGCAAATCAGAAACTTATCATCAGATTAAAAAAAACCAGCCGCCATCTTATGACAACTCCCTCGGTTACTTCACTCAGTACTGATAGACAGTACACTATAAGTCACCTCCTCTTTATTTATAGCTCCATTATTTCAGATGTGCAGCATAAGAAAAGGTTGACATATTATACGAAACATGTTTCTCAGATTTATTCGTTATTTCTTCCTGTGTAATAAACCTTTCTGGGAATGACATACATTTTTTTCGAAAAAAAAAAAGCCTGCATGAGTTACACTTCTTCATGAATGTTCCCAAAGATAATGAATTGTTTACATTTTGTGTTTGTAAAAATGAAAACAAAAAAAGAAATAAAAATAAAGTAGACCAGGGGTGGCCAACTGTGGCACGCCGCACACCACTAATTTTTTAAAGAAACAGCCGACTACACAATCGCAGAATTTGGATGATTACATATGGCAATGATAAATGTAAAATTTTAGTGGTGTCTGGCATGCCACAGTTGGACACCCCTGAAGTAAAAATTAATGAGTGTATACCATACAATAGTCTTTTAAGCATTAAAAATATACAAAACAGCCAATAAATTACTGGGTATTATGTTTAGAAATAATTAACATTTTTTACATTTGTGATTTCAATTTAATTATATATATATATATATATAACCATTAAATAAACTTTACCAACCACCAACAAAAACTGTGAAAACATGAATAAAATGACATTCACAAATTGAAAAAAATACAGTTCCCCCAACCCATTTAACATAGAATCCAAAAACATAGTAAATAAAAAAGAAAAGTGCCCAGCTAAACTGATGGCATATAGCTCACAGGCTATTCACACTAATTGTATATTATACTCTTATTTTAAAGAATAATGCACTGGAAAAAAATAAGTGAAGGGGGAATTAGCCCCGTTTCTCCCTTTATACCTAACCAGTGAACCTCCAAATCTAATCAGGGAAGCTCCTTATCATAATAAATCGGTATACCAAATTTGGAGCAAATCCAATAATCCTGCAAAAAAAAAAAAAAAAAAAAAAAAAAAAAAACATTTATCTAAATTAAGGGGGAGCACTAGCCCCCCTTTATCCTTAACCAATGAATCCCCAAAACGAATCAGGGAAGCTCCTTAACATGATAAACCGGTAAACCAAAATTGGAGCAAAGCGAATAATTCTGCATGAAAAACCCGTTTATATAAATTAAGGGGGGTGGACTAACCCTCGTTCCCCCTTTATCTTTAACCAATGAACCCCCAAAACTAATCAGGGAAGTTCCTTAACATAATAAACCGGTATACCAACTTCGGAGCAAATCGAATCATTCTGCATGAAATACGCATTTATCTAAATTGAGAGGGGCGGGCTAACCTCCCTTTTTTTCCCTTTATCCTTAACCAGTGAACCCCCAAAACTAATCAGGGAAGTTCCTTAACATAATAAACCGGTATACCAAATTCGGAGCAAATCGAATCATTCTTCATGAAAAACCCTTTTATCTCAGTTAAAAGGTGTGGACTAACCATCCTTTTCCCCCTTTATTCTTAACCAATGAACTCCCAATACTAATCACGGAAGTTCCTTATCTTAATAAACCGGTATACCAAATTCGGAGCAAATCGAATCATTCTGCAGGAAAAACCCTTTTATCTGAATTAAAAGGGGTGGACTAATCATCCTTTCCCCCCTTTATTCTTAACCAATGAACTCCCAATACTAATCACGGAAGTTCCTTAACTTAATAAACCGGTATACCGAATTCGGAGCAAATCGAATGATTCTTCATGAAAAACTCATTTATCTGAAATAAGGGGGTGGACTAACCCCCCTTTTCCCCCTTTATCCTTAACCAATGAACCCCAAAACTAATCAGGGAAGTTCCTTAACATAATAAACCAGTATACAAAATTCGGAGCAAATCGAATCATTCTGCATGAAAAACCCATTTATCTGAATTAAAAGGGGTGGACTAACCCCCCTTTTCCCCCTTTATCCTTAACGAATGAACCCCCAAAACTAATGAGGGAAGTTCCTTAACATAATAAACCGGTATACGAAATTCGGAGCAAATCGAATGATTCTGCATGAAAAACCCATTTATCTGAATTAAGGGGGTGTACTAGCCCCCCTTTTCCCCCCTTATCCTTAACCAATGAACCCCCAAAACTAATCAGGGAAGTTCCTTAACATAATAAACCGGTTTACCAAATTCGGAGCAAATCGAATGATTCTGCATGAAAAACCCATTTATCTGAATTACGGGGGTGGACTAACCCCCCTTTTCCCCCTTTATCCTTAACCAATGAACCCCCAAAACTAATCAGGGAAGTTCCTTAACATAATAAACCGATATACCAAATATGGAGCAAATCGAATGATTCTGCATGAAAAACCCATTTATCTGAATTAAGGGTTGGACTAACCCCGTTTTTCCCCCTTTATCCTTAACCAATGAACCCCCAAAACTAATCAGGGAAGCGCCTTATCACAATGAACCTAGAAAAAAATTTTGAAGCAAATCGGATGTTTCTATCAAGAGTTATCGCCTTACGTACATACATACATACATACATACATACATACGTACATACATGCATACAGAACGGGCGGGCACATTAGCTCTCAGGCTTTGATAGTCTGTAAGCTAAAAACAGCAGAAAATGAATAATAAAAATGGAATAATGGATATTTGTAGAACTTAGACAGAATCTTCAGGTCCCAAAAGCCTTGAGTTCTACATATAAAATGTGTGGTTTCATCTTCATATTAGCCATAAATTAGCTAAAGAAGATGAATTTGGGACTACCACACACATAAAACTGAGAAATAAACCATTGAACACCAATTAAGTTCAAAATAAAACTAGATTAAAAAAGATAGAGAAAAAATAAAAAACAAATTGACAAACTGAATCCCTACTATATTAGCATGCGGCATAATATAATACAATCATTGGAGATGACCAGCACATGTTGCCAAAAAAGTTTTTTATATGATGGAGAACCAAATGGCAACAATATACAGCATAGCCAATCGCACTCCGTTTATATATAACCAGCTCCCCCTATAGATAATTTAAAATTGAGAATATATATATATATATATATATATATATCAGTATATAAGTCCACGTATCAGTGAATATATATATATATATATCAATGAATATGTATATATATATATATATATATATATATATATATATATATATAAGTCCATGTATCAAGAGGCAGATAATTTCTCTGTGTTAATTTTAAAAAAAATGTTTAATTATATTGTTCCTAAGAACTCCGTAATTTGAATTTGTTGATATTTACTATATCGAAAAGTGAACTTGTTATTTAAAAAATCGCTTTCTTTCTATTTTAGCAATATTATAAATGGTAATTATCATCGTAAAAAATTTTATTATATATATATATATATATATATATATATATTCACTGATACGTGAACTTATATGCTTATATATATATATATATATATATATATATATATATATATATATATATATACACATATATATATATTCTCAATTTTAATTTATCTATAGGGGGAGCTGGTTATATATAAAGGGAGTGTGATTGGCTATTCTGTATATTGTTGCCATTTGGTCCTCCATCATATAAAAAACTTTTTTGCAACATGTGCGGGACATCTCCAATGATTGTATTACACTGCTCAAAACAATTAAAGGATATTTGAAGTTTTATATAAAATAAAAATATAAACGAAATTTTTTTTGCCGAAAATAGAAGAAGAGAATCACAAATGCAAATTTTTCTGGTTTTCAAACTGTGGAGTATGCAAATTTTGAGTTCGACGTCAAAAACGTCGCTTCAGCGGCAGCGAATGAAATTTGACTTTCAACTGGATAAAAGAGAATGAAGACAAGGATGATCGGCATTCAGTGATTGCTTTGTTTCGATGAGTACGATGTCTCAGCGAAGTCATTTGACAGATTCAGAAGCTTTGAGAATTGTTGGTAGGTTAGAAGGGGGCCAAACTCAAACCGAAGTAGCGCAAGCCCTTGGAGTGTCACAAAGTGTCATTTCCAGGATATGGAACCGTTTTTTGGAGAGTGGATGTGCAGGGCAAGGTCGTAGACGGGCAACAACGCCCAATGAAGATCGGTATTTAGCGTTAACAGCTCGGAGACACCGAACCATGAACGCTCCTCTTCTCCAACAACACCTTCGCTCGGCTACAGGCACCACGATTTCAACTCAGACTGTCAGAAACCGGCACCATGCTGTAGGTCTGTATGCTCGTCGACCGATGGTATGTGTTAGATTAACATCAAGGCATCGTCGCGACCGCAGGGAGTGGGCAACCGAGCATGTCAACTGGAGGAGAAATGAATGGAGCAATATTCTGTTTTCTGACGAGTCCCGTTTTTCTGTGCATCCGGATAATAGGCGTATTTTCATCTGGAGGGACCGTGGCAGTAGGAATAATCCTGCGTTCGTGCACGAAAGTGTCAGATTTGGCGGTGGAGGAGTGTTGGTGTATGGTGGCATCTCCATTGACGGGCGCACTGACCTCTACATCATTCGAGATGGAGCTCTGACTGGTCGCCGATATAGGGATGAGATCCTCAGACCTATTGTAGTCCCTTACGCTGCAGTAATTGGAGATAACTTCATTTTAATGGACGATAACTGCAGGCCACATCGTGCAAACCTGGTGGAGGATTTCCTTTTCGAGGAAGGAATCGTTCGAATGGAATGGCCAGCGTGTTCTCCAGACATGAATCCAATCGAGCACGTTTGGGACGCTCTAGGAAGACGAGTTTCTGGCCGCCAACAACCCCCACAAACTCTCCAAGAACTGGAAAGAGCTCTTCTGGAAGAGTGGGGCAGAATACCCCAACTCGTCATTAATAGCCTCATTGAGTTCATGCCTCAAAGGTGTTCAACGTTGCTGGCCGCCCGTGGAAACGATACCCTCTACTGAAAATGATTTTCTTTGAAGAAAACACCTTTTCTTATTCTTTTTTTCTCATATGCACAAATTGTGTTTTTTCCTTTAGTACACAAATGCGCAATAAAATGCATTTTTTTCTGCCAAACATGTGTAATTTATTCTCATATAACCTACTATGTATGTCGACCATGTATCAATCAGCTAAACAGTTTATCAGTTCCAAAATCCACCTAAAACTGCAATATCCTTTAATTGTTTTGAGCAGTGTATATTATGCCGCATGCTAATATAATTTGGGATTCAGTTTGGTAATTTTTTTTTTATTTTTCCTATATCTTTTTTAATCTAGTTTTATTTTGAACTTAATTGGTGTTCAATGGTTTATTTCTCTGTTTTATGTGTGTGGTAGTCCCAAATTCATATTCTTTAGCTAATTTATGGCTAATATGAATATGAAACCACACATTTTATCTGTAGAACTCAAAGCATTTGGGACCAGAAGATTCTGTCTATGTTCTACAAATATCCATTATTCCTTTTTTGTTATTCATTTTCTGCTGTTTTTTACTATGTTTTTGGATTCTATGTTAAGTGGGTTGGGGGAACAGTATTTTTTTTATTTGTGAATGTCATTTTATTCATGCTTTCACAGTTTTTGTTGGTGGTTGGTAATGTTTATTTAATGGTTATATATATATATATATATATATATATATATATATATATATATATATATATATATATATATATATATATTACATCATTTCAAAATGCCTAAACACCATAACTCCAAAAGGAAGGTGTATATCTGCAGAAATTTTTTTAAAACTATAAAATACATAAAAGAACAAGAAAGACAGGTAAAAAAACAAAAACAGTCTGTTCTTCATCAGTGGGAGGACAGACATAAAAAACTGACTCCACCCCAACTTTTAAAATTTGCAGGTTTCTGAACACACGCCCACCCTGCATTCAATATTGAAAACTATTGTCATTTTATTAACCAAATTTCATAAAAAACTAAAATAACTCAAAATTAAAACTAACAAACTTAATGTTAACGATACAAAAATTATCAAATAATGTCAATAATTTTATAAAGAAATATAGTTATAAATTTAGTATGCCTTTAGAGGCTTTTTTTGAATTGAGGTCTCAAATTTTGGGGCATTTCAGTAGTTTTTTAAAAGATTATTTGAATTCTGATAAGTATGAATATCAAAGTTTTAAAGATAAAGATGTAAAATTTATTGAAAGTCTACAAAATAATTTTGTTATAGTCCCTGTGGACAAAGCAGCTAATAATTATGCGATAATATGAAAGAAGTTTTATATTGATAAAATAGAGGGTGAATTAGGTAATGAAAATTTTTATTCAAAAGTTAATAGTGACAGAAATCCTGTTGTTAAAAATTTTTTTGCATATAAAAAGAAAGTTAAGTATGTTTTCTTATAATTTTGATGTTTCTAATCATCACTGTTTGCCATGTATTATCTTAACGCCTAAATTTCATAAAGATCCGATTAAGTTTAGATTTATTTGTAGTACTTCTAAAAGCGTTAATAAAAATTTTAATATTGATTTGCAGAATTTGCTAAAAAAGATTTATGATTTTTTAAAGTATAAATTTAAGAAGTATAGTTATTTCTGGTCAATTGATAATAATGTTGAAATTCTGGACAAATTGCCTTTGACTACTCTGAAAACGCAGGTATTCGATTTTGAAAATCTGTTCACCAATTTACCTATTGATTCACTTTATGATGTTTTAATGAATATTTTTGATGAATTTAATATAAATGATGAATTCAATATAAATAGAGATTTATTTTTAAGCTTATGTCATTTCTGTTTTTATAATAATTATGTATTTTTTAACAAGAATACCTTTAATCAGATATGTGGTATAGGGATGGGGACAAAATATTCTAGTACAACAGCAAATTTATTTTTGTTTTATTATGAATATAAGTATACTATAAAATATAACAGGTCTTTAAAGATCTTGAGGTATATTGATGATATTTTGATTTTTAATTTTGATTTTTTTAATGAATATAATATTATATATCCAAATTGTTTAAAATTGAATAGAGGAAACAGTGATGATTATAATGCAGAATTTTTGAATATTTTATTTAAAATTATTGATAATAAATTGATATTGGATTTGTACGATAAGAGAAATAGTTTTCAATTTTTTTACTAGAAGCATGCCACATTGTTTTTCAAATTTACATAAAAAAAAATTTACATAAATATTATCATTAATCAACTAATACGTTTCAATAAAATTTGTGGCAGAGACAATAATTTTTATAAACAGATCTTTAAGTTTTTGGCTAATTTATTTTACAATAATTTTTATCCTATAAAGTTTTTGAAATATTATTTAAAGACAGTTCTAAAAAGTGAATGGCAACGATGTGGACTAGCGGCGTGAACATGTGATGGCAGCTTTCTGGAACTTTCTGTATGAAATAGGCATCCTAAAGTCTTGTTAAAAGAACGGGTGTGTATTGATGAATTGAAACGAAAGAAAGTTGCAGACCTGGAATTCTGGTTTTTGACAATGGCTTTGGAAGAAAAATTATTTGTTTTTTGTTGACGGGTGAGAAACATTATACAGGTATTACTGTTTTTCATGTTTTGAGAAATTTTATTTTGCGGGTTTGGGGGGCGCACGTTTATTCTGCGTTCATGCATGTTAATTTCTTTTATTTTTATTTTAATGGCATTTTTTTAAGTATTTCTCTAAAAACTTTTTATTAAAGCTTTTTTGTTTTTGTTTGATATTTTTTGTATTGTTAACATTAAGTTTGTTAGTTTTAATTTTGAGTTATTTTAGTTTTTTATGGAATTTGGTTAATAAAATGACAATAGTTTTCAATATTGAATGCAGGGTGGGCGTGTGTTCAGAAACCTGCAAATTTTAAAAGTGGGGGTGGAGTTAGTATTTTATGTCTGTCCTCCCACTGATGAAGAACAGACTGTTTTTGTTTTTTTACCTGTCTTTCTTGTTCTTTTATGTATTTTATAGTTAAAAAAATTTTCTGCAGATATACATCTTCCTTTTGGAGTTATGGTGTTTAGGCATTTTGAAATGATGTAATATGTTTTATTGCATTTGATATGTGCTGCTGTAGCGCCATTCATGCGGTAATTTGTCATTAATTTTGAAATAATATATATATATATATATAATTAAATTGAAATCACAAATGTAAAAATGTTAATTATTTCTAAACATAATACCCAGTAATTTATTGGCTGCTTTGTATATATTTAATGTTTAAAAGACTATTGTATGGTATACCGACTTTAATTTCTACTTCAGGGGTGTCCAACTGTGGTATGACAGACACCACTAAAATTTTACATTTATCATTGCCATATGTAATCATCGAAATTCTGCGATTGAATAGTCGGCTGTTTCTTTAAAAAATTAGTGGTGTGCGGCGTGCCACAGTTGGCCACCCCTGGTCTACTTTATTTTTATTTCTTCTTTTGTTTTCATTTTTACAAACACAAAGTGTAAACAATTCATTATCTTTGGGAACATTCATGAAGAAGTGTAACCCATAAATGCAGGCTTTTTTTTCGAAAAAAAATATATGTCATTCCCAGAAAGGTTTATTAGACAGGAAGAAATAACGAAAAAAAATCAAAGATACATGTTTCGTATAATATATCAACCTTTTCTTATGCTGCACATCTGCAATAATGGAGCTATAAATAAAGAGGAGGTGACATATAGTGTACTGTCTATCAGTACTGAGTGAAGTAACCGAGGGAGTTGTCACAAGATGGCGGCTGTTTTTTTTAAATCTGATGATAAGTTTCTGATTTGCCGGGGCAAACGACCTACCAGTAAATCTGAGTAGAAATTTTCGTCTTATTTAAGAGCCTTATTTGTAAAAAAAAAAAAAAAATATTTTCTTACAAATCTGGTAAGAAATTCTATTTATTTTTACTGGTGTCAGTTTACAGAAGCATTATAATACTTTTCATTGACACTGACCATGGAACTATTAAAAAAGAGGAACTGACATATGCTTTAAGAAGAAGCTTCAACTGCAACCGCTATTGCAGGCGTTGCTTACTGCCGGTGAAAATTTCCACCAGTAGATTTATATAGAAATTTTCACCTTAATATCGCAAAATTTCAGTCATAAATAATGGTAGAAACTGTTTTTCATTTTTACTGGTAGGAGCTTACTTTGGCGGTAGTTAAGGCCTGCGTTTCCACCATAGTGTGACAACCTGGGAAACAAACTGACAGTTTCATAAGGCATAGTGATGCCAGTAAAAACAAACAGAAAATTTTGCGTCATTTTTTGAGAAAAAATTTCATGATTTTAACGCTTAAAAAAAACGAAATTTTCTATTCAATTTTACTGGTGGGAATTTTCTCTGCGCGGTAATCAGAAACTGAAGATCCGATTTAAAAAAAAGCATCCGCCATCTTGTGACAACCTCCTCAGTTACTTCACTCGCAACTGGTAGACAGCGCAATAAATGTCGCCTCCTCTTTATTCATAACTCCATTACACTGACAGGAAGTTTTCTAGGTTGTCACAATATGGCAGAAACTCAGATCCACCCTACCGCCAATGTAAACTTCCACAGTAATAATGAATAGCTGTTTCTGCTATGAATTATGCCTGAAATTTTGTATGAATAATCAGTTTAAATATCGAGAAAATTTCTATTTAAATTTTCTGTCGGAAGTTTCTTCCGGCGATAATCAAACCCTGCGAAAACGGTTACAGTTTCATTATTTTAAGGATATGTCAGTTCCTTTCTATTAATAGTTCCATGTCTGCAATACAAGTAAAAACTACTGTCATAACGAAATAACTTCAAATTAGTAAATATTTTAATAAGTATGAATCTAAATAGCTTATTTCATATGAATTTTTATTTTATAAAACTCAACCCTTAAATGCATGAATTATTCTTAAGAATTGTGTTTTTTTTTGTTTGTTTTTTAAATTCTTATATTAAAGATTAGACATCAGAAATTTTAAGATAGATTTTTTAACTTTATTTAGTAGCATATATTTGTAATTTTTACAGGATTAATATTTCTATATAAAAATAGTGGTTGCAAAGAGTTAAATAAAAATTGATGCCGATAGGCATCACTATGCAGTAAAGTGCAGTTAAACAGAACTCGCATATAAGGATAACCGACTGAATATGCAGTCATATTGATGCATAAACACCACATTTGCCTGCAGACCACCAAGCAGCTTTTTCATACTATACCACACTCCAATGTATTTGCAGCAATTATGAGTAGTGGTAGATTTTCCCACAGCACATTTACATGGCTGAAGTTTTAAGTCTATAACTTGAAAAAAAAATTACAAATAGTTTTTCTTTTCATGAGAAAAAAAAAGATATATTAGACGTTATATAACTCTAAATAATACCATGTTCATCCATACATTAATAAAAAAAATACGTTTTTTCAAAATATTCTCCGTTAAATCATGTATATTTTACTTCCCTTATTTTCTTATAATTAATCAAAGATATTATGTATCAATACATATGTATTTTTAAATAAAATATTGTTAAAAATTTAGATTTGAAATGTACATTACGGAAACCACTGAATTTTATTTAAATGGAGAATTATAAATCTCTTTTGAAAAATGCAGACGCGAAAAATTTTAGCACACGCCGAAACAGGAAATTATCTCATTTGGAAGATCAAACCTTTGATTAAAATACTTTAGAATAGAAATTATTTTTTTAAATATTTATATAACAGAAAGTGATCAATTTTAAAAAATAAGAAATTAAATGTAGGATATATTAAACTTTACCCGGCGCAATATAACTTAAGCTTTTGAAGAGTTTAAAATTAGATTAGAATTTAAATATAAATCGTTGCATTATTCTTCTCATTATTTGCATGTTTTAGACACAGGTGATTAAAATATCAGCTTATTGAGTAATTTGCTAATGGTGCTTTCATATTCGATTTTTATGTTGCTGATCGTTGAATGTTACGTACAGATTAACACTTTATGCACCGGCGGTTCTTTTAAGTACCATTGAAGAAAATTTAATATACAATTTATTTAATCTGTGTATTATTAACCCCTTGAGGGGCGGTGGGATATATTTTATCCCACAACGATTAATGAAGATTTGCACCAGAAAAATTTTATTAACCCTTTATGTACTGAATTATGAATTCATGAAAATTTTTATCTTCTAAAGCATTTTTCGTGAATTGTTTAAACAACATTAGAAGATTTAAATAATCATTTAATAAATGTTAGAAGGATTAATTAAGTTTGAATTTATAGGGATTTTGTGCAATATTTATAACCCCACTCATCTCTTTTATTTTAAATATTTTCCTTAGTATTTTGTAGAATTAGGAAATGTACAAATATAATGTTCTTACAATAGAAATATACAAATATTTCCGAATTGAAAAATTCATCCCTGTCCTCCCCCTACGCCAAGAAAGCTAAAAAATACAAAGGCAAAATAAATGATCCTTTTAAACATATTTTTGTTTTGTGTAACCAATAATGTTTTTGGAACCAGATAAAGTATTGTATCTATAACTAATTCTAAACTGTATTGCAACTAATCGATGTATTAAATTAATTGTATAACAAGTTATTTTAATGGTACCTATAAGTACCGTCAGTAGATAAAGGGTTGAATTTTACTTTTCTAACTTTGGAAGAAAAAGACGTAAAATTGCTTTTCCTTTTTTTGCAGTAAATCATTTTGCAGATTCCGGTGTGAATTCGACCTTGCAAAAGCACAATTACTTGCTCCTCAAATGATTAAAAGTGTATTTTTATTTCTACACAAAATACTCTGCTCGATCATATTTAGAAAGCGTAGAGAAACAGTCGAAGTTAAATATTTTCAAAAAGTGGTAATTTTCATCATTTACACAGTTATTCCTTTTATTAATACTTTCCAACAAAGTTGAAATGTGTTTATGACTTCGGTTTGTCTGTCCGTCTGTCAGTCTGGCCGCGTTCTAACTCTCGTTAATATACTCGGATCGTTCTGAATTTTTTGGATGTTAGTGTCCTCTACTAAAGCACGATCCCTATTTCAAATAAAGTTTCTAGCACGTTTAGTTAGTTTACAGGGACAGTCAAAAGCTTTCCGTTACATTACGGCCTATGGGAAAAAATCGTTTAAAATGATTTTTAATGATGTTACATGTTTTCAAACATAATAAAATTGATATGCATTTATCAAGTACACTAAATTATGCATTCTGTAGAATATACGGTGCAAAGAATAGTTATTATTCATTTACAGGGCCACACAAAAAATTCCGTTACACAACGATATAGGGGTGGAGGCAATTGTTTGAGGCATATTTTAATTATGTTAAATTATTTCATGTATAATAAAATTTATATACGTCTCTGAGGTTTACTTTTACTTATTTCATGTATAATACGCAGTGCATAGCATTTACAGGGCCACACAAAAGATTTCTATCCGAAGTACTGTACAGTAGCGATGATTGCTGGAAATGCATTTTTAATTATGTTAGGTGCTTTTATGTTTCACTATATTTATGCATAGTATATGGTGTGTATAAATGCTGTAACTCATATACAGGGCAACACAAAATAATTCGAAATGGTTACTGGGTATGATTGCAAATTACTTAAAGGTGGTTTTTAAATGAGTTATGCATTTTTACACGGAAATGAATTTGGTTTACTAACAAATGTTTGTAGAACATAGATAGAAGAATATGCAGGGTCACGCAAAGAATTGGATACATGACTGTATATAAATGATAATTTCTGGAAATGGGATTTCAGTAGTTTTAAGAGTGTTTTACTTTGAATTAAACTTTAGCTAATTAGTGGCGTGTAATAAAGTTACTAGGTTAACTAAAGGGCTGTACAATGTATACAAGTATGTTTTGATCTATTAGTATAAATTGCGGAAAGAGAAATTTCAACCTGTTATGCGTTTTCTTTTCTTTTTTCTTTCTTTCTTCTTTTTTTTTTTTTTTTTTTTTTTTTTTTTTTTTTTGCTAAACTAAATTTTTCCATTATATAGTATATATATCAACCTACAGATCAAATACAGGGCTGTTCAAAAGAATTAGAATACATATTTGGCTATGGACGGTAACTGCTGAAATCAGTTTTCAGATGCTTCATGCGTTTTCTAAAATGTTTACTTAGTTCTCTTATATACCTTATTTCCCTAAAAAACGACGTTTTGTTAAAGCATTCAGGAAGTGTTGGAGAGTGTTTCATAATCTATGCTTAACGTATGATTTTTCTTACTTGTTTTTCTAAAAATGTTGTATGAAAATTCTTCAACTGCAAAAGCCTTTCCATTCACAGAATGGATCATAATGCACTTAACACGTTCACGCCGGCGCGCTGGGTCACACTCGACTGTCTCAGAGCTCCGAAGTCTATGGCTTTATGGATACCAGTATTTTAATACAGAAAATGTTGTTTTATTTAATTAGAACAATTGGGAGATTTAAAGGAACAATATTTTCTCTAAAATAATAGTGGTGTGCAAAAAGCCGGAGACTTGACAAATTTGAGGCAGTCTAGTGTGACCCACCGCGCCGGCGTGAACATGCTAAGTACATTGTTTTTATAAGAATTGTGATATTTCTATGACAGTATTTTTGGTTAATTAATCCGACTATTTTTGTAAATATTTTACAAAAAATTATTATAACAAGCGATTTATTTAAGCAGTTTTAATTAAAACGCTTATCCAAATTTCACATTATTATTATTTAAAACTTCCAGTGTACCTTCAGATATTAAAGAAGATATTTATTGAGGTGTTGAAATTTCTAGATAAATAATTCCGTAAATAAAGGGTTAAGTGTACTCAATGCAGAAATAAACAGGGTATGTACGGGTACCGTTATTTTCGAGAAGAAATATCAGTATTTTTTTTTATAGAAAAATAAATCCATTTTAAACGCGCAAAATTTCGTCTTATTTAAGCAGAGATTTTCTATAAGAAAATACTGGTATCGAAGAGTTTCTTATTCCTGAAATTCAAGGACCTGTAAGAACCCTGATAAATTTAATCCTTTAGTGCGCAGCTTTGCATATATGCAAACAACATTTTTTGAATTTAATAGATTTTTTTTTTTTTTTTTTTTTTTTTTTTTTTTTTTTTTTTTTTTTTTATCCGCATATACCTAATTCACACGAGAAAATTAAAATAGCAATATTTGCTTTAATTAAAAAACAGACATCCCGTATTTAAATAAAGTGAATTTAACCATTGGAACTTTCGGGTGTAAAGTTAGATTCTCTGAACTACGTAATTTCTAGAGCGTATTCTATTATGGTAATTAAAGGGTTAAATGTTAAGTCTCATAAAATAAATAATTCTATAAAATAAGGTATTTGGAAACAGACTTATTAAAGTATTTACTAATTTGCTTTTTTTAGCGTAAAACAGCCACACGACAGTAGTTTTTGCTTATATTGCAGATATGCAACAGCAGAAATGATTGACGTATTATATAAAAAATATATCTCTGATTTTTTTTCATTAATTTTCCTGTGTTATAAACCTTTCAGAGTAGCATATATAATTTTTTCTAAACAAAATAAGAAAATCGCGCATTTAAGGGTTAACTCTTATTTTAGATAAATATGCATTTGGAAAAGAATATTTTTTTTTAAAATAAAACTAAAAATATTTATAAAATATTTTCCCAACTAAAGTTTTAGTATTAGATTTAAATTTCCAACTGGGCGAAAAATGTCCGGACTAGGATTCGAACAAGGGATCTCCTGGCATATGCCGCCAGTGCTCTACCATCTGAGCTATCCCGGACGAATCTGGTGGAACTTTTTTCACCCAGCTAACCTTAGTGATTATAGTATCTGCTCTGAAAGCTGGTTCAGCTGAACAGCATATATCACAGGTAATGGAACTCCAGAAATCGCTGGATACGTAAATACACAAGTATTGTAATGATTGTGTTAAAATTAATCTAGTGTAAAGTTTTAG
Organism: Maratus speciosus; assembly: GCA_963932465.1. Classification (NCBI taxonomy): domain Eukaryota; kingdom Metazoa; phylum Arthropoda; class Arachnida; order Araneae; family Salticidae; genus Maratus; species Maratus speciosus. The sequence continues at coordinate 31,370,635 of OZ010787.1, read as the reverse complement.
TGTCAGCACGAATATTCTTATTTCCCGTGTTTATAAAATTTCCCAGAAGATAAAAAAAAAAAATGATCAATATCAATCAAAACAATTTTTTAAGAAAATATTCTGAAGTGATTAAAGCTGAAATTTCTTTTACGATGCCAAGTAGAATTTTATTGAAATGCAGGAATCAAAATCCTTTGAAGGGAAGCAGAATCGAAATATTTTAACACTGCTAATTAAGACATTTAGAAGATCAAACACTGAAATAGAAATCTTTACAAGAGTAATTATAATTCTGAGCATTCATATGATATAAAGAAAACTTTATTCTAATAATAAATTCATTGTAATAGATTAAGCAATTAATTCAAAGTAACAGAGATATGAAAAAAGCTTTAGTTAAGAATATTATGAGTATAATTGTATAAATAATTCTTAACAAAAGTGATACAGACTCCAGGGGACCATTTCTTTCTTTTATTCGTGTAGATCTTGCAGTCTTGTACTGTTATCACATTCAAGTCGTGAGTTGGAAAGGTTATGCTGGGCAGATCTGGGTCCATATACCGACACCAACTTAACTACCCAAACATACATCGGATTGGGGACAGGGTGAACCCCAATCTTTAAGGTGGGGGAAAAGATAATGGGTAATGTGTATTAAATACCCTAGTAATTGTATGTTAACTACTCCTAAATTACTGTACCTGAAATATTATAGTGGGTATTTTAAAAAAAAACATTATAATTTATAAACAAACATTTGTGATCGTAATAATTGAATAATGGTCTTGGCTACTTCTGATAATTAGTCTAACCATAATTATCTTAAATTGAGGAGGGAGGAAACACATCTCCAAAACTGCCCCAAACTGCGTTGTGTAATTTTAGTGAAGAAATAGCGTGTAGACCGCGCAGTTATATCTAAACAAAACCTATCAAAACTACGCAAAAATAACATACTAAAGAAGTTCATAATCTGAAATAAAACTTGTATTAAAGTAAAGCAATGGACTCATGTTGTATTAAAAACATAGCCAAAATTTAACAACAAACAGAAAGTTTATTTACAGTTAATTTACATATTTACAAAACAAAATAGAATTGTGTCACAAGACACCAGCGTTCCAAAGAACGAAATTGAATTAGTATTTGCATTAAGTTACCTTTTAAATTATTATTACAAGGATTAATTAATTGCTTGCTTACCATAAATTGTACATCCCTAGCACAACATAGATTATTAAAACAATGGGAATACAAACATATTGAATAACACGTACCTTCTGCACAATATAGTAGAGGTTTACTCATAGCTGTTGGTCACACTTATATCCGTTGCTTGTTGAGTTTTCTTTCACGCTCCAGGTAAAGTTCACTAATTTATTTAAAGAGACGATGACAGCAATGTCCGAGAACTGCCGATCTTAGGGCCGTCCCTTAGCGGGGAAACACGACACAAATAACTCGTAATCATCGTTAAATCCCGTTGAAACACTTAGGAAATCTGGGTTTAACTATCCCTGTTGCGGAATAGAACTCATCTTTATTAAACCATCATAGTTGGGAGAGCTAACAAATCTCTTTAAAACCAACATTGTTGAGAAACAGCACAAGTCTTTATTAAACCATCATAGTTGAGAATTGGAACAAATCTATATGAAACCATCATAGCTGAGAGAGCAAACCAATCTGACTATAACTTCATTCTTCGCTTACAACATCACCTCGTAATAACAATATGGAGGATGGTCATTTGCCCCCTTCGTCAAATGGTCTGTCAGTCTTGCCGACCCCTCTTCTTCCGTCATCTCGCAAACCTCTGATTTGGTATTACACTTTTGGGGATCTGGGATCTGGAAACCCCGGGCCTTGATATTCCTTGCCCGTGTGGTCCATATTTTACGACTTCTTTATTAGGTCCAATAAATATTCTTACATCCAGTTGTAAATTCAGCTTGGCATTTTATGTCAACCTTTTGTTAAGCTTGGAAACTTCGTGTCTGTCTAAAAAGATCCCCTTTAAAGATAAGATCCAACTGTGCATTCATTCTCCTATTAAGGCTTTACAACGTAGATACATATATGAGCATATTTATATCAAATAACAATAATAATACTCAGAATAAATACATATAAGAACACACTCTATATATACATACACACTTTATAAAATAATAATAATAATAATCAAAATATATAAATAATAGTATTTTTTATGGCATTAAAAAAATAACAACCTGCTGAAGTGGTATCAAGGGTGTTTATATCAGTTATATGATATCACTTCCAGCAGGTTACATTGCCCCGAATCCGCAGAATATATTTGAATTAAAACTGAAACCCAACGCGCTTCAATTTTTATGGGATTATAAAAACATACTCTATAATTATGTCGCCAATATTAACCCTTAAATGCCCGATTCTTTATTTTGTTTCAAAAAGATTATATATGATTCTCTGAAAGATTTATTACTCAGGAAAAATAATGAAAAAAAATCAGAGATACATTTTTCATATAATACGTCAATCTTTTCTTCTGTTACACATCTGCAATACAAGTAAAAACTACTGTCGAGTGGCTGTTTTGCGCTAAAATATTGCAAATTAGTAAATATTTTAATAAGTATGTCTCCAAATACCTTATTTTATATAATTATTTATTTTTTAAAGCATATCATTTAACCCTTTAATTCCCACGATAAAATACGCTCTAGAAATTACGTAGTCCAGAGAATCTGACTCGACACCAGAAAGTTTCAATGGTTACTTTCGCTTTATTTAATACGGAAAGTATGTTATTATTTAAAGCAAATATTGCTATTTTAATTTTCTGGTGTCAATTAGGTATATACGAATAAAAATATCTATTAAATTCAAAACAGTGTTCTTTGCATATATGCAAAGTAGTAAAGGGTTAAATTTATGTTTTGTATATCAAAGTACATATATATACTCATTTACATTTAAATAAGTATTTTCATCTTAAAGTGTAATGTAGACATCCTTTTGAAAAAAACGGGTTATAAACCAGACCCACAACTGTCAAAACCAACTCGAAAGTGACCTGACCCAAAAATAAATTACATTCAGTTAGGCCCGATACGAAAAATATTATTGTCAGTATGAAAAAGGGTTCCCAATTTGATGATAGACAGTAAATCCACATTATTTTTCTATGTTTTTCCCCAAATCGTTTATATTGACGCACAGTAGACTATGATATCGCTCACCGGCAAGAAAAATGACACGTCTGGTAAAAATTCATTTTGCTTTTATTCCACTTATAGAACTGGCTAAACTAGGGCTCCCAAATGGTCCGCCAACTGAACGCCAATATTTTCTTTTTAGATTTTTTTTTTTTTTTTTTTTTTTTTTTTGCGAATCGCACAGTAACCGTTTCGGAAGTTAATTCTAACGCAAATTCTGTAGAAACCTACTATGAAACTCTCTGTTAAAAATATTGGTGTTCAGTCCGCGACCAGTTGCTAGCCCTATGCTACACAAACAGTTTTAAAAGTGTAGTTATAAGGAAAACAACTTTATTACGCTATATGTTTATTTGTAACCACAGAAGATGGGTGGATTGTGTGGGGAGGTAAAATTACCCAAACCTCCATACGTCATTATATATCTTCATTCTTAAGGGTTTTGTGCTTTTATTCACTTTTTTATTCCTGCTTGCAGAGATAAGTGCTGTAATTTCAAGTTACAGGAAAAACATGCATATTTTCTTTTGCCTTAAATGTGAAACTTACTTTTGTCGAGATGAATCACTTTTCTTCCCGGTGAGCGATATATTAAACCTTTAATGCGCAGCTTTGCATATATGCAAACAACAGTGTTCTGAATTTAATGGAATCTTTTTTTATTCGTATATAGCTAATTTACACTAGAAAATTAAAATAATAATATTTGCTTTAATTAATAACGAAAATTCCGTATTTAAATAAAGCGAAATTAACCATTGAAACTTTCTTGTGTAAAGTCAGATTCTCTGAACTATGTAATTTTTAGAACGTATTCTATCATAGGAATTAAAGGGTTAATGGTTAAGTTTTGTAAAATAAAAAAAAATATACAAAATAAGGTATTTGGCGACATACTTATTAAAATATTTACTAATTTGCAATATTTTAGCGTAAAACAGCCACACGACAGTAATTCTTAATTGTATTGCAGATGTGCAACAGAAGGAAAGATTGATGTATTATATGAAAAACGTATCTCTGATTTTTTTTTCCTGTGTAATAAACCTTTCAGAGAATCTCATATAATTTTTTCGGAACAAAATAAAAAATCGAGCATTTAAGGGTTAACACATTGTTGGCCGGCAATTTCCTATGAAATCTGTCTTTCGAGGTAATGTATATTTTCTGAAAGTCGTTTTCCTAGATACGTATTTAAAGTAGGGGAGACCGGGGATAGTTGGCTACAGGGGTATGTAGGCGCAGTCCTCATAAATCGCCTGTTTGTGGATAGATTGCGCAACCAGTCGCAGAGTACCTTTCTTCTTACCTTTTACAATCCTCATTGTAATTTTGCAGCGATACCTACGTGCAGTGGGCATTTATTACGATTTTTCTGTTTTTTGCACTCATAAGTAATTTTTTTTGCTTCATTCTCATTCTAATTTCTAACACTTTTCTTAATAATTGCGATTTGACCTGTGCAGTTTTTTTTTAGTGTATGATTAACTGTACCTATCCCATATGTGATTTACTTGGATTATTTATGCATAGATGGTTACGTGTCCCTTTTGTTAAGAAATGTATTATGGGGATAGTAGGCGCATTGAACACGGGGCAAGTTGGCTCGGTGTCTGGTGTGTGCTAGTAGCTTGAAAATCAGCAAACACTGAGAAAAGTGGTTGCAATGCAAGATTTTGGGCACACGAGGCTTGCCCAAACCGAGACAGTCAATCTTTTATTTGTGACAACTGTAACTCTGATGCTGATAACGAGTAGGATAGAAGTTATCCAATGTTAATGTTTTATTCGTTATTTTTATGTCTGTATAAATTAGAATTTACATTGTACGGCGATAACGCCTTTGTTTAAACTTACTGGTAATAATTAAATTGATTTCTCTTAACTGTGTGTCTTATTTGAGTTTCATTTAAATTTTTATAAAGCGTGTGCCAACTTACCCCATAGGTATAGGCAACTTGCCCCGTGACGGGGTAGGTTGTCGCACAATTTTGCTTTTACTTTAAGCTTCCGCAAAACATAAACTACAAAAGCTACAAACTCAAAACTCCTGATATTTATAGCCCAATGCCTGTTCTTTAAAAGTACAGTTAAATTTTCATAAAAAACTGAAACAAAAAATTAATCAAAATCAATAACTAAAAACTGCGCCTACTAGCCCCAGTCTCCCCTACATCTAATGATAAATACTTTGAAAATGTTTGGATTTTATATGAAATTTCGTATAGTCCAACATAAAATGACCAGTTTTTTGGTTTAAAGACATAGTCGTTCTGGTAAAAGCTTCCTGATATTTTATTAAAGAAAAATGGCGTAGGTGAAACTAAGGATTCAGCGCACGCATTTAGTTAACAACGTACCTTATTAGAAAAACGAGTATACTCGTTCCGGTCAACAGAGTGTTAAATTTCTGAAAAGTGTCCCTTTAATCCTTTAACTGTTTTTTTTTTTTTTTTTTTTTTTTTGACACAATAAATTAAAAATAAGGACCCGGCACCCATTTTGTTTTAATAAAATATTTGGCTTTGTACAATCGAAAAGGTATGCCATTTAAAAAACCAAAGATTGTTAAAATTAAGTGGTATCCTAAAGCTTTCAGTATCGAAGTTAGCAAACTCTTTTTGCCCAAGTGCCACTCGGGCAAAACAGTTAAGGTGTTAAAAAATAATATGTACGATACGGCGACCCGTTTTAAAAACGTATATTATTGCTGTGTAACTTGAAACCACATTCAAATTTCCTGACGCTTGGTCAAAAATAAAATTCTTAATTTCTAAAGACATTGAAACGGGGAAATCGGCGGACGAATACCTTTACCATAGCTGCCAACTATTACGCTTTTTTGTACCAGAATTATTTAATAGAAATGTCTGCCTTATTTAATAGTCAAATAACGGGGATTAAAAAAGTTAAAATTTACTATTAAATTTTTTGGTACAAAAAAGCGTAAGATGTTGTCAGCTATGTCTTTACAACAAAATAAATGTTCGAAAATCATTTGAAATTCGTTCAAGAGCTATGCGTGAATATATATATATATATATATATATATATAAAACACAGACGAATTGCATAATCTCCTTAGTTGAAAGTTAATTATAATCATAATTACATTATTCTTGTCTCTAATTCTATCAATTAATGGAACATATACGATGGAGTTTCGGAAATACGTGTTTTGATTTTACTTAGTAAGCTTAATTAATTTTAAATAAATCGTATAATACCTTGTATTATGTAAAATTGCCTTGCTTCTTTAATGTAAAATGTTTCATCTAAATATATTTTTATCTACCGAATAAATGTAAAATTCTTGAACCTTTTTACAACTTTCGCAAATTGTAGATTTTTCCAGAAAAATCTTTGGTTTAACGTAAATATTGTTAGAGAGTATGATCTGAAATGTCCTTTACGAAAACCATAGTATATGATTTTAACATAGATATGTGAATGTCTTTTTAAAACGCAGACTCTGAATATTTTAACGGAGTACAATCACCGCAAAGCCACTCCTTTGGAAGATCAAACGCTCGAATAATTTTTTTTATGAATATCAATTATTATATTTTATTTTTTATCCTTCTTAATAATCCCATAATAAGAACTTAATTTTTAAATAATAAATTCATCTAATGATGCATAAAACTTTAATGAATTCGAGTAGGAGAAATTTCTGTGTCTTTAGGGGGTGGTTTGAAGGGAAAGTAATCCAAATTATCGTTATCGAACAAGGTAAACCCAGAAGAATCTTGCATAGTGACACCCAGAACCTGCGAACTACAGTGCAAGTTCCAAATTTTCTAACAGTACTTTAATCAATGTGCTAAGTAATGGAGCTATGAATAACGAGAAGGAAACAGATAGCGTCGTTTCTACTGGTTGCGAGTGAAGTAAATCATGTTGTAGTTACAAGATGGTGGTTGTTATTTGTTTACATCGGATCATAGATTAACATACAAGATAGGACATTTCCATAGAGCGTAATGGTAATGCGATTGCGATCGCAGCGCCTTTTGTGACAATGGGGAAGAAACGTCCCATCCTTGTATTATTTTTGTTATTGGGCGTCTACCTTATTGTGATTTTTCTTTTTTTAATGTTGCATGTTTACGTTTTCAACAGAATGTTACACCGATCCATGAACATAGAATAGATATTCCGTTCTATATACCTAATATCTATTCTATGTTCATGCACTGATATATATATATATTTTGTAGAATATGGGTGAACGATTTAAGTGCATCGAAAAACAAGCTAAAAAATTTCATCTTGAATATTATACGTCAAGTAAATATGATATAATTCGATTTAAAGCTACATAAAACGATGGTGTAATGTAAAAATATACGAAATATTGCACTCTACAAGTCCCAGAAACTTTCATAAATTTTCCCATTTGGTAGAAAAATTTTACAGATGATGTTTTATTAATTTATGAAGTTTAATGTATTAAGCAATCGTTACAATATTTTTTTTTTTTTAATTTACGCATTTTCACTTTCTCACAAATAAAATAAAATTATTGTTTTTAATGTAAATAACATACAATCAGTTCAATAATATTTATGATATTAACATATAGAAAATAATAATAAAATTATAGATAGCGAAATATTCCTTTTTAGAAATTTTAAGAATTATAAAAATCTAAACGTTAAATTAAAGCAAAACTATAGAGATACTGATAAAATTGTATTCGATGTGAACCAATTAACACAATGCCCGAATTTAATTTCTAACAATTTTATCTGATTAACTTACATATTACGTTTTCAACAATATTTCCTGGGGGTTTTCTTTTATATTATTACTAGCAGGCTATACCCGCTGCGCTGGCCAGTATTTCCAAACAAACCTTGAATTAAACGAAATGGTGAATTCGAACTTGTATTTTTTTTTTTTTTTTTAATGGACCTTTAACTTGAATGTCCTTCCACGTTGCTGAAAAGATGCGAACGCCATTGCGATATTATATTACCTTATGCGTTGAACAAAATTTAGCTATTAAGAAGCAGTTATTTTAGTTAATTATTCACTGTGCACTTTTGGTAGGGAAATGAGGCCGTTATGACAATAGGAATTAAAATGTTCTCATATCTGATAATATTAAATTAGAGATGCATTAAAATGATTGCAGAGATTTACAATTGAAATTGAATAAGGCTCGGGTGATTTATTTTCGTTTGTTTGTCTTTGATCTCCTGGCCTCTCAGCTCGCGCAATATGTGATTCTGGTAGCTTAAATACAATCTCACTGGATGTTAGTTATATTTCTTAATAAACATCATCTTGTGCTACTACTGTTTTCTCTCTTTGAATTCTAGCAGAGTAAATACTGTCAAAAAAGTAATAAATTATTTGCAGACAAAGAAGATTGTTTAACTTTCATATTTAAAAGAAAAGTGAAACATAAAAATGTGTGTTTTTAAAGATGAATTGCCTGAATAAATCTAAAATGACGTCATTTTCACTGTCTTTTCATTTTGTAGACCAGCTGAAATCATGTAACCGTTAACCCGGGAAAAAGCTCGATGACTTAATCTTGTAGAAAAATAAACCTCATGCATCCAATAAAATCTTTATAATCATCCGTAATCAACGTCATTGTGAGGGCTCAAATCAAACATTAAAACTGATGCAACAATATTATTGCACGTGTACCAGGGTTAAGTTCTGACAATGATAAATGAATTTTAGCAATATGCATTTTGGTGAATACCTGAACCGAAGATTTATTTTGTATTTTTATAAAGAGCATAATAACACTGAGAAACAAATAGGCCTGCTATTTTCTTTATATTTAAGAGTAAATTAATCTTCCGTCTGTTGTGTAAATAACCCAGATTATGAAAATAACTCTTAATTTGTTGCTCTGTTTAGCTGCTAGAGTGTGCGTCAGGACAATTCGCTTTATATATATAAATTCCAGGTAATTTAATCCTATCTAGGCTGAAATGGTATGTCCACGGGCATTATTCCATTTGCCACCATTTAGTAATCGCTAATTTCAAAATCTGTCTAATCTTTTGAATTTTGATACGCCATCCAATATGCTAATTGGCGGGTAACACGATTCCGTAAGATTAGTCCAATATGTTCAATAAAACATTTTTTAAACAATGGTTAAGCAAAAGAAAGTTATGCAGGAAAAGCTAAAAAGAAATGACAAATTAGCAAGCAATGTTTATTATTTTTTTATTTTTTTTAATAGTAATAAGGTATAATTGCAGAAATAATAAATTTCAAGCGATAAAAGGGCTAAAAAGAAAAAAAAATGCCATTCAAAATTGTCAAATCAAATTTTCAGATTCATTTTTTAACCTATCGCAAGCGATAATTCGCCAAATATTGTACCAATTGTAAAATTTCACAATAATTTATACTTTAAGCATTACAAATATTTATTCCATGTTTAAGTTAAATATTTTCGTTTTATAATATTATGTCTTATTAAAACTTTTTTAGTTGTTGTTTTTTAAATTAAATATCAGTATTTTTTTCATTTATTCGCGAGGTGTTTGTATTATTTTCTAACAGATATAGCCATCTTAAGTCTTTAATCAACAAACCTTTCGCCAAAAGATAATCACTGGCAACCTTTTCGTTCAAAATAGCAGTAAAATACTAAATTTATTATCAAAAATCATAGCTATCCCTGTATATTTTCTCATAAACCACCCCGGGAATATTTCCTATTAGTCCAGGCAATAGAGACCGTATAGGGACTCTACCTAGCAAAATTAATGATAGTACTGGAAATCGGCTTTCTAGATGTTTTTTGGGCCGCTGAATCTGAATTTGTAACTTCCCACCAAAATTTCCCCAGGCAACCCCCCCCCCCCCAAATTTTGTAAAAAGCCCCCAAAAAGGTTTTTATTACAAAATTCCATTTTTTATTGTTTTAGGGAAAAAGTAGCTACAAATTCAGAAAGTAGACAAAATTTGCAACAAATTAGATATATGACATTATGACTTAGGATGAAGGGGAAGGGGATCTGCCTCGGAACATGCGCCGCAGTGCTGCGTGGACTAAGTTGCGCAATTCCACATAACCACTCACACGTTTACATTAGCCCTCCCATCTTCCCTCCGAACTTTCTCTATAAGGTTTACTTTAAGTTTTTTGGGTCGCTGAATACGAATTTTTAACTTACCCCCAAAATTGTCCCCCCCCGGAAACCCCCTCCAAATAGTTGTTTTTAACTTAAATTTCTTATTGTTTTAGGGGAAAAGCATTACAAAATTCAGAAACTAGACAAAATTTGCAACAAATAGGAGATATGACATTATGACGTAGGGTAAACGGGGAGAGAGGGGGCTGCCTCGGAACATTCCCCGCGCGCTTTTCTCAAAAACCAAATTTTTTAGGGGGTTGCCGGGGGAAATTTTCGTGGGAAGTTACAAATTCGGATTCAGCGACCCAAAAAACCTCTAGAAAGCCGATTTCCAGTACTACCATTAATTTTGCCAGATAAATTCCCCTATCGCCTGGACTTCATCATTTAGTGCACGTAGCGCCGCAGTGCATGTTCCGAGGCAGCCCTCACCCTCCCCGTTCATCCTAATTCATAATGTCATATATCCTATTTGTTGCAAATTTTGTCTAGTTTTTGAATTTCGTAATGCTTTTCCCTTAAAACAATAAGAAATTTAAGTTAAAAACAACTAGTTGGGGGGTTTCGGGGGGGGGGGGAATTTTTGGGGGAAAGTTAAAAATTCGGATTCAGCGACCCAAAAATCTTAAAGTAAACCTTATAGAGAAAGTTCAGAGGGGAGATGGGAGGGCGAATGTAAACGTGTGAGTGGTTAAGTGGAATTGCACAACTTAGTTTACGCAGCACCGCGCGCATGTTCCGAGGCAGATCCCCCCTTCCCCTTCATCCTAAGTCATAATGTCATATATCTAATTTGTTGGAAATTTTGTCTACTTTCTGAATTTCTAGATACTTTTTCTCTAAAACAATAAAAATTGATTTTTTTAATAAAAACATTTTTGGGGGGCTTTTTACCGAAATTTGGTGAGGTTGCCTGGGAAACTTTGGTGGGAAGTTACAAATTCGGATTCAGCGACCCAAAAAACATGCAGAAAGCCGATTTCCAGTACTACCATTAATTTTGCTAGGTAAAATTCCCTATTTCCTGGACTATATCGAATGATACAATTTGGAAAAAAAATCTACCGGGTAGTTTTTGAAAACACTCGAGCGGAAGTTTTAGAGCTTACAGCTTTATAATATATATGATTATAATTATCATTTTGTAAGTTACAGTTGAACGAACAACTACAATAATAATATTAATAATAATAATAATAATCCCAGCGACGTAGCTAAATAAATCTAACATAAATAAAATATCGTCTGCTTCTGGTTCGTTTAGGAAAGAATAGATGTTCAAAACATAGAGAGTAAACATATTTCATCAACATAGGTAAATTTCAGAGAGTTGTTAATTCTTCCCCATTGTCAGTAGTGACGCTAGTACTGTTGCCGTTACAGATTTTGCCGCAAATATCCCATCTTGTATTTTAATATATGCATCGGATCAGGTCTTGAGTCACGCCGAGGTATAGTATCTAGATGATATAGTGTGGCCCAAAGACGTTTAAGAAACATAGACCGGCAAACTGTCAGTTTAACTGAGGATTTTTGATCACAGCTGTTGTACGCCAGTATATATGTTTTATATTTTAATTTACATGAGAAAATGCTTTTATCAGCGTATTTCTTATTGCGGATCATTGAGTATTAGTCTACCCTATTTCATTTAGGCCTTAAAAAAAAAAAAAAAAATATTATTCATCTATTATTTTTTTTTTTTTTTTTTTTGTATAACAAGTAAGTATTTCAATAAACATCCTCCAAAGTTAAAAATATAGTGTTACTTTCGTTAATATGCATTTTTAAAATTACCCTTTTCCATAAAAATTAGTTTTTTAAATTACTTGTAAAGAAATCAACATTTTTTATTTTATAGATTACTATATCATGTTAAAGTTGCTACCTTTAAACTAAACGTCCCTACCAGTTACATTTGAAAGTCAAACTTAAAAAAAGTTGGGGTTATAATCTTTAACAATCTGTTTCCATATAAATTTCGCCTTTATTTCGGTTCATAAAGCATGTTAAAATTAGATATTCTTTTTGAAACATATCATCCATAAAATTATTAATAAATCGCCTTAATTAACTTTATTTCTGAAAATTCAATATTTATAACGCATATTTAGATATAAAAAATAGCTTCATGTAATAAATATGCCCTAAACTTCATATATATTGATAAAATTAAACTTTTAAGCTCATCTAGCCATAGCACTTAATGGTAAATAACTCACAGCTGACGTACAAACCTCGCGGTTCAGGTGTTTCAATTTACTTCAAAACATTTCAGATGGCTGCCATGCTTTTGAACAGGAGTGGCCGAGGAATTGCCAGTCTAGTATCTCAAAAGTCTTTTGTGTGACCATCGGCCAATCGAGATAGGTTAAAAAGTTGTAACCCATAAATATTCAACGATTCTTAACGTTAATATCGATCGCAGCGACAGCTGGTAGTTGAAATGAAAACATTGTATAAATTCAATTGAGAAAGCTTTTCGACTTTGAGGTTGTCACAAAATGGCGGCTAACTTTGTACATCGGATAAATAGTTTCTGATGACCGCCAAAGTAAACGCCCACCAGTAAATTTTGAATATAAAATTTCCCATATTTTAGCGGCTTATTCATGAAAATAGTCTCTCATAAATATGGTAAGAATTTTTAAATATTTTTACTGCTAACGGTTGGCACGGATATTATAATCTCTTTCATTGTCACTGACAGATTGTTGTCTAAGTGGTCACAATATGGCGGACGCGCAAGGCCTTACCACCACCAAAGTATTCTTTCATCAGTAAAAATAAATATATATTTTTTGTTCATAATTGTGTCTGAAATTCTCCATTAAAAAGGAGTACAAATAAGGTGAAAATTTCTGTTCAAATTTTCTGGTGAAAGTTTAACCCGGCGGTACTGCGCCACTGCGAAACCGGTTACAGTTGAAGTTTCACCATTTTGAGACTATATCAATTCCTTTTTATTCATAGTTCCATTGTAAAAATCTAGCAGATGTAACTGCGATCGACATTTGTCATTCAGCATCGTTTAACATTTATGGTAGTGGTGCACAACCTTTTTAAGAGAATGGCCACTTACAAAAATTTCTGGGTTGTCGAGGGCCATATTAGTAACATGGAAAAAATTCTATTTCTTGGAAACGATCTGTGGCCTGTAATCAAATAAAAAACATGGTTTCAGAGGGGAAGCGGAGTTCTAAGCCTCTAGGTTCACCTACTTAGTCAACATATCCAATCCATTTGGCAAGGATATATCAACAGTTTATGTTTGTATATATAACAGAGATATAGCAAGGATTATTTAGAATGAGTGATAATATTCCTTGACTTTTCGGAGGAGTAAATTTTGTTTTATGATAAGTGCTAGAAAACAAATATAGGCATAAAAGTAGCTGGTGCCGAAAAATATGTGAACTTTGTGAATTGAAGGGGGAAGAAGTTACCGATCAACGAAATTTGCTATTTTCCCGCGCCTTATCGACAAAATTAGCAACTTTTCTGAAGCCGGTCAACAAAAATTGCCGTTTTTCCGCGTCTGATAGGCAAAATTTTATATTTTTTCCGCACCTGATCGACGAAATTCTCAATCTTTACGCTCCCGATCGACAAATTTTTAAATTTTTCAGCGCCTGTTGGACGAAAATCGCCATTTTTCAAAGTCCGATCGACCAAATTTGCGATTTTTCCACACCTTATCAAAAAAACTTTTTTTTTGCGTCTAATCAATGAAATTCACGATTTTTCTGTACCCGACTAACAAAAATCGCGATTTTTCGAAGCCTGATCGACAAAATACACTATTTTTCGTGTCTGATCGACGAAATTCGCAATTTTTTCGCGTCCAGTCGACAAAGTTTGCGATTGTTAACTGACTCTGAAGAAATTTGTAATTTTTTTCAGCGGCCAATTTAAAAAATTCGTGATTTTTCCTGCGATAAACCGACGAAACTAGCGATTTTTCCGTAGCTGACCAACAAAATTTTTTAATTTTGTGTGCATCATTGAAAAAATTTGCGAATTTTCCGTGCATGATAAACGAAATTTGCGATTTTTTCGAGCCTGATCGTCAAATTTCGCGATGAATTTTTCGTGACCGACCAACGAAATTTGCGATTTTTCCACACCAAATCGTCGAAATTTTCTATATTTTCTTTGTCTGGTTAACGAATTTTGAGAGATGTTCGCGGCTGGTTGAAGAAATTTGCATTTTTTCCGCTCCTGGTTGACGAAATTTGCTATTTTTAGGCGTCCGGTCAACGAAATTCGCCATTCTTATCTAACTAACGAAATTTGTAATTTTTTCACGTGGCAAATTGACGAAATTCTTAATAAACGGACGAAACACGCAATTTTTCCGCAGCCGATCAACAAAATTTGAGATTTTTCCCACTCCTAATTAACATAATTCGTTATTTTTCCGCTCCTAATTGACAAAATGTGCTATTATTCGGCACCCGATCAACGAAATTCGCGATTCTTAGCGGACTGACGAAATTTTCAATTTTCCCCGCTGCAAATTGACGAAATTGACAAATTTTTCCAACGACCTGTGGATAAAAATTTTAACTTTTTTCCGCTTATAAATTGACGAAATTCACAGGGCGCATGTTAACCCATCGCTTGCCACTTTTGGCCCGCGAGCCACCAGCTGTGCATCCCTAATTTATGGGGTTAATTTTTTTAGCATTTTTTAATGCATTATAGAAACTCCCGTTTTCTTCCCTATATCTTATAGACTCTATAGCCGAGGTAAACCTTCACCCATAAAAACAATGGAGTTGTGAGTAAAGAGGAGGATATATATAGTGTAGAGCCCACCAGTTGTAAGTGAAGTAACTGAGGATGTTGTCACAAGACAGCAGATGATTTTTTACATCGGACAACAGTTTTTTATTACCGCTGAAGCAAACTTCCACGAGTAAATTTTTAATAGATAATTTCGATTGTTTTGTCGGCTTATGGTAACAATTTCTATTCATTTTTACTGGTGGGAGTTTTTACCGGGTATTATAGTCTCTTTCACTGACTGGAAGTATTTAAGTTATCACAATTTTGCGGAAACGCACGGCCTGCCTACCACTTAAATAAACACACACCAGTGAAAATAGATGTATCATTTTGGCCTTAATTATGACTGAAATTCTGCGTTAAAAAGCAGATTAACAAAAAAGAAAATTTCTATTCAAATCCAGTGTTGCACGTGGGCTACTTTTTTTAAATTCAGATTTCTTGATTGCCACCACTTATTTCCCGCGGTAAAATTATTGTCTCCGCCTTAATTAATGTATCATTAAATAAGGCGCATTTTACAATTTAAAAAAAAGTGCTGCCAATCAAGAATCTGAATTAAAAAAAAAGTAGCCCATCTAGCAACACTGTTCAAATCTACTGGTGGAAGTTGGCACCGGTTGTAACGAGCCACTACGAAACCGGTCACAGCTGAATCTTCCAGGGTTGCCAGTTTGACCTCCATATTTAGTCAGAAAGGGTCTAGCCGGATAAGCATAGCTAAATGGCCCCCGCAGCCGATGTCTAAAATAACATGTGTGGTAATAAGGCACACCATGAGAATAAAATATAGAGTGTTTTTAGTGCCTAACCTTGAACTGCCCTTGAGATATTCGGCGAATTATGCGCCGGCGCTGCTATTTTTCAAATACGTTTTTCTCAAAAAAGTGTAAAAGTTAAAAAAGTGAAACCAACGCCAATTATTGAAGAATATATTAGTTCTTCTTATATATTTTTTCCCATTTTTACACAAATTTTATCATAGAAAAATAAACAAAAATATATTTTAAAAACATTATTAATGTAGCAATTTTATATTTACACGAACCAAAAAATTTGAGAATAATGCTCAAAGTATGTATTTTTAAGAAAAAAAATTTCGTTAAAATCGAAGATGCGCAATTAAAATCGAGCGTATTTAAATCAGCAACATTTCATAATATATATTAAATAATATTTTATATTTTTTTATAAATTAAAATAAAAACACATAAATAACTTCTTTTACTCAATCGAAAAGGACAGAGATGAATTCCGTCAGAAAAGTATTTTCTTACAATTTCGAAAACTACAGCTATTAGATCGCCAACATTTTGCCATTTTAACAAATAATATTAGTTCTAAAAAGAACTATTTTTACTTAAATAATTATCTATAATAAATAAATTAAATAATCGCGAATAAAAATGAATAGAATATTCCCTACTGCCTGAATATAAATACTACAAACAAACGAAATCATGGCGTTTTACGACTGCGCAGTTATTTCATAGATGTACAATTAATAGATTATCCATAAAGAATAAAACAGTTAGGTATATTCTTGTAGTTCAACCCCCTCCGCTACTTGACGTGTGACCTTGATTGATATGACCTCGTCTTTAATCTTGCGGTTACCTCTCCCATTTAAGATAGGACGGTTACTTTATATTCTACTTTGGTAGCCTGTCTTTTTCGTTAGCCTCGGTTAAACGCATTCAGCGCAACAGTACACCAATTAAGTAAGTAAAATTTTTAAATAAAAATTCTGGTATGAAATAGTTTTTATGAAACTTGAGCGAAATTCCCGGCGGTTGTAGTGTTAAGAAAGAAGAACTGACATAGCCTTAAAATGTATCCGCTATCACCGGGGCTCATTACCACCGGCGCAAGCTTCAACCAGTAATTTTAAGTAGAAAATTTCTCTTCATTTAAACGCCTCAGTAATGGAAAATTTCAGTCAAAAATAATGGCAAAAACTGATATTCATTATTACTGGTGGAGACTTACATCGTCGGTAGTAGTTCTAATATATTGTGACAACCAAGACAACGTCTTGTCAGTGTCAATGAAAATATTATAATATCCGGGCAAACTGAAACCAGTAAAAATAAATAGAATTTTCTTTCAATATTTGAGAAAGAAATCTCCCATCAATAAGGAGCTTAACAACATGATCACCGAGCAAAAGAGCAAAATTGTTATGATACTTTCTCTGTAGTTTTTAAAACTGATAATTTCTCCAACATGATAAAAAAAAAAAAATGCGTATGTGAATATAATCCATGAGCGTATTAACCCTTAAATGCATGCATTATTCTTTTAGAATTGTGTTTTTTATTCTTGTATTAACCCTTTGTACTCGTATGTCCAGTCTGACTAGACATCACCTTTCTTTGCAAAGTTTGTTTTCGGCACCAGTAATAAAGGAAATTAAAATTTGTCTTATTTAATTAACGAATTTTTGAAATTGTGCACTTGAAGGAAACTTCTTTTAAGAAAAATGCTGTCAACCGAATACAATTTGTGTAAGAGACTCCCGAGTCGAAATGTTTACGTATTATATACCAGAAATTTTAAGACAGCTTTTTAACTCTATTTAGTAGCATATTTATGTGAATTTTTAACGGTTAATATTTCTATTTTAGCTTATTTATTAAAAGTTAAATAAAAAGTATTGCAAATTTGTCTCTCTATACGTTTAAGAGTTAATCATAACTGTGTATTTTTAAAATGCATTATACCTGTAGAATTGTATTAATTTAAATAATATTTCTATTACAGTTAGAAACTGCAGCTTAGTGAACAGATATATCAGTTCACGGCGCTGAGAAGGTTAGCCCTTTATGTACTGAATTATGAATTAATGAAAATTTTATCTTCTAAAGCCTTTTTCGTGAATTTTTTAAACTACATTAGAAGATTTACATAATCGTTAAATAAATTTTAGAAGGATTTTAGAAGGATTGAAGGATTTAGAAACATTAATTAAATATTAAAGACGTGAATTATCACATTGCTAACAAAATCATTAATTAAATTTCAATTTATAGGGTTTTGCGCAATATTTATAACCCAAGTCAAATCTTTTATTTTAAATAATTTTCTTAGTATTTTGTAGAATTAGGAAATGTACAAATATAATGTTCTTAGAATAGAAATATACAAATCTTTCCGAATTGAAAAATCCCCCCCCCCCCCTAACGCCAAGAAAGCTGAAAAGATAAAAGAAGTCATCCTTATAAAAATATTTTTGTTTTGTGTAATAAATAATGTTTTTGGAACAAGATAAAGTAATACATCTATAGCTCTTTCTAAACTGTATTATTACTAATCGATGTATTACGTGGATTTTATAACAAGTTATGTTAATGGTAGTTATAAGTACCGTCAGTAGATAAAGGTTTAAATAAGGCAAAATTTTCTATTCAATTTTACTTGTGGAGGTTTCCACCGAGGTAATCAAATAAAGTTGATCTGATTTAAAAAAAAGCAGTCGTCATCTTGTGACAATCTCGTCAGTTACTTAACTTGCAACTGCTAGACAATAGACTATATGTCCCCTTCTCTTTATTCATAACTCCATTGAACCACCTTACGAGCCGCTGAGTTTCTCATGAGTCATATTCTTGCTTATAAGAGTATCTGTGTGATCCTGACTTCCTTAACTCTTTCAGGGGCAAGGTATTTCTATTCGTAAAATTCTGAAATGAGTGACTGACACCAGAATATGCAAACCAATTTATTTCTAAATAAGTAAAAGTTTTTTTTTTTTTTTTTTTGCTGCTCGCGTACTTGATAACTCTACCAGGGAGCCAACCAAATATTGGCAAAGGCAATGAATCCCTGGCAGAAAAACAGATGTCCCCCACCATCTAACTCAACACCAGCCGCCGAAACAGACCCGGAAACAGCGACAAAAATTTAAAAAGAGTAGAATCTCCTCTGTCTTCTAAAAGTCTCTTGTAAAATTGATGTTCTAGATAGGTATCATAAGTTTATGCATCGGTAAATATCTTTCAATGTAGGAATTCAATGTAAAATGTCCTACAATCTAAATAATATGGACAACATTATATAAATGCATTTTCTGTAGGGTAGAAACCACACACTTAGTCAATGATGTTTTTTTGAATGAAAACGAGAATTCTCGTTTTCGTCGTGAATGTGTTAAGGGCATTTGGAAGTCCCTATACCTACCATGTTAAATTAATGTACCTTTTCTCCGAAACTACCAAAGATATACTCACTTGAAATTTTTTATATACATAATGTAAACAATTCCTAATAAAGTGAAGTCAAATTTATAAAAAGACATTCTTTAGACTAGGGGTGCACAACCTGTGGCTCGCGGGCCACCAACAGTACCAGTATTTTTATCCAGAAAAACTTTCCTAATTAATTGACAGAAACTTTGCTATTAAATAATTTGAATGTTACTTTTAAATTTTTTCTGGTGGCAAAACAATTTTCTGGCAAAAAGGTTGTGCAGCACTACTTTCGACATTTTTAAAAAATCTTGAATAAAAACCACTTTTAAATAAAAAAAAACTTGCATTTGTCCAAAGAAAAACTTTTTAATAAAAATTTTGTACAAATGTTCGTAACAAAAGTTCACTTCAGATTGATCAGAGATATATATGAAATATTCTGGCAAGATTGCAAACACTAATAAGTAGTAATTTCTATGAAAAGGAACATCGAAGTTCGAAAACCAACATTTTGAGAAAGTTGAGTTTAAAGTTTATTTACGTAATGTTCATGTATGATGTAAACAAACTGAATTACTTATTTTTTTTAACTTCTTATTGTAGTAGAAACAAAATTAATACAGCATTCGAAAAAAGGAAAATAAAGTATTCAAAATACTTAAAAACAAAGAAAAGACTGTTTTCACTAATTTGATTTCCAACTGCCGTTAAGAATGTTTATTTTATACATTTTATGAAATTCGGATGTTGAATGATTACAAAAATTATAATTAATAACAATAAAGAGACATTCAAGAGTCAGTTGTGTTCATATTTTTCTTACTTACTTTCAAAATTAAAAATCTGCTTACACTGTACAAACTGTACTTCTTACTATATTCACTTATTATAAATAAGTAAAAAGGCTATTATGAAAGCTATTCAATCCCTAGAAATCATTAATTAGAAGCTTCCGCAGTTATGCAGTTTATTCTTTCATAACTAGTTTTTTAACAGAAGCAAAATCATATATACATAAAAATATTTGAAATATATAAATGAAAAATAAAAGCAAACACTTAAAATTTAAACAAAAAGAGCATATTTCTCTATTTTTGTAAAAAATGCGTATTGTTTTACACATTTTAAAATAAAATTTTAACCGACTTCAAACAAAGGGTTGTGTACAATTGGTTTTTTTTCTATCTATGTTCGTGCATAACCAAGTGATCCCATTTTCATACGATTTTTTTTCGCTGGAAAAGTGTCGCCGCTGCTGATGAACTATTTCTAGATCATTACGAACTAATAAAAAATGCACTTTAGTCTGTCTGTCTGCTTTTGTTTTACTTTATGGCTTTTAAATTTCGTACAAACTGACTAATCGTCATGAAAATTTTATATGGTATTAAGTTTCTCAGCATTAATTTAAGGTTTTTAAATTTGCTATAATATCGTGTATGTTTTTCTTAACAGGAAAACCTTAGAAATATTATTTTATATGAATGAATAGAAATGAGATTTAATATGCGTGTGAATTACACTTCTGCATTTCTTTAAGTAAACAGATTTTACCGAACCCGGTTCAACCCTCTGAGTGTGTCGGGTAGATTATATTTCGTAATAATTTTTTTCGTTGCGGTTGATACTGACTCAACTTGAATTAGGTTCGATTTTGACTCCCACTTGTCGAGCTTGGTCATATGTTTTTTTTTTTATTATTATTATTATTTTATTTTTATTTTTATTTTTTTAAGAATGGCCATATTATTAGAAAATAAATATTTGAATATAAATGAGCTTATAAATGTTTATATATAATTTATATAAAATTGATACAAGAAATATAATTATTTGATATTTTTTCATAATTGGTTTTGAATATAGATTATTGCATTAAATTATGTCGTTGAAGTGCGTCGGGTGTTGAATCGGTTAAAATCGGTTTAAAATATTATTTTATATTATCTTCTATTGCGCATCAAAATAATTAATATTGACAAAAATGAGATTTAATATGCATGTGAATTGCAAATAAAAATTTTTTGTATAACAATACGTGAATAACAAGTCCCGATTTTCACAAAAATTGGAAGTAAGAAACAATCCCTTTAAGTCGAATTTAATTTAGTTTTATAAAAATTCTTAACAAGCGGTATAAAATAATATGTTTTATAATTATAAACTAAATGTCTGGAGATAATTAGGACCCAAATATAAAGTGAGTGTATGAGTGTTATCGAATAAGGTATATTTCCAATGTAAAATTCTCTTTTAATTAATGTTTTTTATGGTACTGATCACATTATAAATATCTTTTAATTCCTGCTCATCTGTAACAAACTGTCGTAGATATAATGAGAAAATATCCTGGCAAACGTTTCAGAATTAATACTTGAAATAAAATATTCAAATCAGCAGTTCTCCAAGAAGATGGCAGTTATGCATACTAATCATGAGGAGGAAATTTAAAAGTTATTCATATTTAAAATGAGTATAGATCTAATTCTGGAAATCTTTCAGTTATTCATTTATGTTTAGTTTTTAAGATAAATAAGACTTCAGTAAAAAAAAAAAAATGAGTTGAACCATCCAGCCGCTGGCGAATTTTTCAGTGTGTTACTTTTTTAAAATTAAGATTGCTCGATTCTCACCAATTTTTTGATGTAGAAATAGTCACTTTATTTAATTACAGAATAAAAAATGCGAGAATAAGCCGAATAATACGCTTTTAAAAAAGTGGTGGGAATTAAGCAATCTAAATTTTTAAAAAGTAGCCCACTGGAACGCGAAAATAGCGTTTCCCGTGGCCAGATGGTTAATAGTTATTGTTTATTTTAACTATTTTAAGCATATTTTATTTCCAGACAAATTAATATAAGTTTTTGCTAAAATATAATTTTATGTAATTGCATGAATCTTTGGCTAAATGTAGAAAGTGCATTAAAGTGGTGTAACTTTCGGCTATTTTTGTTGCTACTATATCCAAACAGTAACACTCCAGGTCGATTTTTCTTCTACATGCTGCAGAAATCTGCCATGAAAATTATTGTTTGGAAAAAGTGGAAACAATCGTGCGGCAATTGGGAACCCTTTATTCAAAGTAAATCTTACTAAGACGATTAGACTCGATCGACAACACGATCTACAAGCTCATCAAGAGCTGCTCATAACCGATTAGGTTGGAATTTATATGTGGGTAATCTTATATGGCTCCTCTTTCAAAAAATAATTTTTACTTTTGTGTATGGAAAATCCACATCCTTGCTAAGTCGCAAGGATTAACTCTTAAATTCGAGCTTTTTTAATTTGCTTCGAAAAAATTATATATGATTCTCTGAAAGGTTTATTACACAGGAAAAATAATGAAAAAAAAAAAAAAGACATACATTTTTCATATAATACGTCAAACTTTTCTACTGTTGCACATTTGCAATACAAGTAAAAACTACTGCCGTGTGGCTGTTTTACGCTAAAATATTGCAAATTAGTAAATATTTTAAGAAGTATGTCTCCAAATACCTTATTTTATATAATTATTTATTTAATAAAACTTTACCTTTAACCCTTTAATTTCAAAAATAGATTACGTTCTTGAAATTACCTAGTCCAGCGAATCTGACTTTACACCAGAAAGTTTCAATGGTTAATTTCGCTTTATTTAAATACGGAATGTCTGGTATTAATTAAAGCAGACATTGCTATTTTAATTTTATGGTGTGAATTAGGTATATGAAAAAAAATCTATTAAATTCAAAGCACTGTTATTTGCATATATACAAAGCTGCGGACTAAAGGGTTAAACAACCTACTTAGATTCTTATTGGACTGCTCCACAACTGCATTTGCTACACTTTCAGCCACTTTCGGTATTCTTTTTTTTCAACCTCATACAATGGAGTTATGAATAATTGCATAGTGATGTAAATTCCCATCACCTTTTTTATTTAATTTTTAATACATAAATTAAGTTCTTACAACCACTATATTTATATAGAAATAGTAATCCTCTTAAAATTACAAAAATATGCTACTAAATAAAGTTGAAAATCTATCTTAAGATTTCTGGTGTCTAATCCTTAATAAAAAAAAACAAAAAAAAACACAATTATAAAAGAATAATTCATGCAACTAAGGGTTAAATCTGATTGATCGTTTTTGATTACCGATGGGACAAACTGTAACTAGTAAATATGAATAGAAAATATTGCCTTTATTTAATGGCGAATTCATGGGATATTTCTCTCACAAATATGGTAAAATTTTCTATTCATTTTGTCTGGTGGAAATTGGCACTGGTATTATAATCTCTTTCATTGAAACGGACAGGAATTTGTTTAGGCTGTCACAATATGGCGGAAACACTGGGCCTGGCTGCCTCTGAAGGAAACTTACTACAGTAAATAATAATGTCTGTTTTTGCTATATTTATGACTGAAATTCTGCAGTAATAAGGAACTTAAATAAAGAGGACATTTCTATTCAAATTTACTGGTGGAAGTTTGTCCCGGAGATAATCAGCCCTGCAAAACTAGTTGCAGTTGCATGTTCATCATTTTGAGGATATGCCAATTCTTCTTTATAGTTTCATGCCTCTTATTGATTTAGCAAATAAAACCCCCCTGCCTACTAGAACCAAACCACTTTTCACCACTAGCAACAAGCTCTTAAAGAACATGTAAGCAATGACTGCTTACAATGCCCCACAAGAGTTTTACAAGCGTTCTCGCTGTTTCGTATAACAATGTTTGTATTAACTCACAATTCTTCAATAAGAGAACCAATGTACTCGTCGAATGTCGATTCGAAATGTTTCATACGTCTTTTTTTCTGATACGAATCTTTTCATGCAATTGTTATCCAAATTTTATTTATTTCCCGGTACACCTAGTAACTTCCTCTATCGATTAAATTTTAACGAATTTATTTATTGCATCAACCATAGTCATCTTTTAAATCAGAGAAAATTCTTAGGAAAAAAAAAAAAAAAAAAAAAAAAAAAAACTCTTTTTAGATTTTGCTTGCAAATTTTGTAGCAACCAGCCCGAATATTATTTCTATTGTAAATTTGCAGAAACCTGCCAAGAAAACCTCCCCTCCCCCCAAAAAACATAAATATAAAAATACTGGTATTATAAAATCGGACCATTTGTGAGCTCTACTATAAGCAGGAGTGCCAGTTTGTCCTACATTTTTACTCAGAATTCACACCGGAACTTCCCAAAGAAGAACCTTTACTTTAAATAATGACGAAATGTCTGCAATTAAATAAATCGGAAAATCCTGTTAGTACTTTCTAACGTGAATACGTAACTTCTTAATAGAAATGGAGGCTTCTTTATCCAGTGAATTTTAAAGTAGATTTCATGGTTTAAGAAATATTAGAGGCTGCCTATTGCGCATTGTAAAACCATAGCACTTGCTGCATTATGATGTGATTACGTAAAATTGTTTGACGAATGCGTCAATTTCAAAAAGATGCAAAAGAGAAGATTTTTTTAAATCAAAAGAGAAAGGTTAAATGAGTATGCCGAATTCTGGATAGAAAGCATGTTGTACGCAAATTCTGATCACGATATTTGCATAAATCTACCTTTTCGAAATATTTTATTCTAAAACAAGATACGTAAAAACCGTAAGCAGAAATTGACTTACGCATTTTGGTTTTGCCCTTGATAACGCAATGAAAGTAGTGTGTAGCAATTACGTACTCTACTTGACTGCTTTTAAATATTCTTCCGTAAAATATGTGTTAATTTAATCCACGTTAAACATGTTTCAAACATGAAAAATAATTTTATATGTCATTGTTAATTTAATTAGATTTATCTGCTTAAAACGTTTTAGATTTCATTTCTGGTACATTTTTTTTTCAAAACGTGTTTAACCTGGATCAAATGAATCTACATTTTACGGAAGATTAGTGGAAAGTTGCAGGTATACATGCTTGTCAATATTCAACTTAATTTCCGTAAAATTTTGGTTAATTTGATCCAGGTTAATAAAGTTTCGGACCAGAATTTTTCTAAGAAATGAAATCAAATAAATTCCCCATGGAAATAAAAAATTAAATATATAATGTTACAGCAAATAATTTTTCTGTTTGAAACGTCTTTAACCTGGATCGAATTGCCGACATTTTGCGGGAGTTAAGCTGATTGTTGACAAGCATAAAATTATAAACCTGATTTCTCTGAAATAATCAAACATTTGTCACAGCATCATAAATGACACTAATTTTCAAATAAAAACAAGTGAATGTTTTGGTTGAAAATTTACACAATAGGATTTGTCAAATATATTGATTTTGACATAAGGCAGGTTGATATACATTTTTTTTCACACATTTAATTTTTGGAAACTATTTCTTGATTTTTCCAATATGTTTTTTTAACAGTTTGATACTTTATCTTGAAGTTGCTGTTCTTGAATAATGAAAATACCAAAGTAGTTAGTGTTTCAGTGTTTTTTAATTTAGATAACTGTGTTGGTATCGAATATATCTTCAAAACTTTCAGAGTGTTATTAAGAGAATTATATAGTTTTATTAATCAAACCTATACTAAGAAAATCTACAACAATAATATATTAAAAATTTAATTTTTTTAAACTAACTTTTATGTATTAAAAACTTGTAATTCTTTTTCGCGCAAACAACTTCTGTTTCTAAAACGATAAAATTGAATGTAATAAGAATATACGAAAAAATATATTTGAAAAAAAAAATAAAAGGATTTCTTCACTTAATTTATTAAAACAAAATAGAATTCCAAAATTCTTGTACCGTTGTGGCATTCAGAGCATTACCCTCCAATCGCGGGAAACACCATTTTCGCGTTCCAGTGGGCTGTTTTTTTTTTTTAATTCAGATTGCTTGATTACCACCACTTAAAAAAAAAAAAAAAAAAAAAAAAAAAAAAAAAAAAAAAAAAAAAAAAAAAACGTATAATTCGACTTATTCCTGCGTTATTTAATCAGTAATTAAATCTATTTCTACTGCAAAAAAGTGGTGGGAATCAAACAATCTTAATTTTTAGAAAAGTAACCCACTGGAAAAGTCGCCCGCGGCTGGAGGGTTAAAATTAAGTGATATAAATAATGTACCACCGCCCTCTAAGGTATTAATATATACACGTACTTATGACTGTAGTCGTTAGATATTATTTTTAAATTATTACTTTTTTTCTATTAATTAAAAAATATTTAAGCTATTCAGTATTATTTATATATTTTCATTGGTATATGCACTGTTTTATATAAGTAATATAAAATTATGTTAAATTAATTTAAATGTCATTGACTAAAGCAAAAATCTTTATTCATGTAGTCCTATTTGCGTTTCAGTGATATATATACATATGTACATCTATATTTGTATTTATATATTTCAATATTCGTGAAGCATTATTTAATAAAATTTGCAATTATTTACTGTTAATAAGATTTAAAACAAAAATTGCAAAGATCTCGTGATAATTTATCTTTAAAATTTGGAAATTCTTCATTCTTTCATTACATTTTATTCTTATTTTATGCTAATAATAATCATATTAAATACCTTTCATAGAATACTTATAACACTTTTGTTACTTTGCTACAGAGGTGGCCAACTGTGGGACGCCGGATACCACTAAAATTTTAAAGGAAAAATCGATTTCTTGAATTGCAGAGATTCGATGATTAGATAAGGCAATGATAGCTGTAAAATTTTAGTGGTGCCAAACGTGCCACAGTTGGCCACCCATGCCATACTATTTAAATTGCCTTTATAATTTGTAATTTTATTTATTTAACAAAATAAAATATGTATACTGTGTTCTAACCCTTAGTGTCGACAGAATAAAATCCAAAGCAGGGAGTTGCCATGTCTCCGGCTTTTTGAACACCAGTATTATCTTAGAGGAAATGCTGTTCTTTTAAATCCGCAGAATGTTCCTATTTAATAAAACTACAATTTCTGTATTAAAATACCGGTATCCAAAAAGCCGGAGACATGGCAGCTCTGAAAGCGATGCAAGATTTTATAAACAATCTGCATGCTGTATGCTATATTGGACAGATTTTCAAAAGTGTAAAATATAAATACGAAATAATCTCAACTAAGAATATTTTTTCAGAACACCTCTGCACCCCAATAAGACGATTTTCAACATTATAGTAACTTAACACATTCACAAGCTGGCGATTTCATTCTTTTAACCCTTTCAGGGGCAAGGTACTTGTATTCGTAAAATGTTGAAATAATTGAATGACACCAGTATTTACAAGAAAATTTATTTTTAAACAAGTAAAAGTATATTTTCGCGTATGTAATAAAAGTGAGATTTTCATTAAAAAATTACCAATGTGGCAATTTAGGAGTAAAATTTTGTGATGCCTTAGCGGCATCACCACCCTTCAGGGGGTTAACAGTAAGACCTATGAATGTTACCCTTGCATATTTATTTATTTAAAAAAAGTATTTTTATGCATTCATGTTTCTATTACTAATGGATTTTCATACTACTTCTCATTGATGTATTTATACTAATAGCATAGCTGCCAACTTGTACGGATTTTTGCAACCACTAAAATTTCACAGAAATTTCTGCCTTTTTTAATTATCAAAATTCACTACAATTCGGCGATTTAATTAGGCAAAATTTTCTATTAAATTTTAGTGATAGCAAAAATCCGTACAAGTTGGCAGCTATGTAATAGTATATTGATTGTACAAATGCGAATAGTGTACATATTTTTAAGAAAAATATAACACAGAAAATACCAAAAGAACGTCCTTAGGTGCAATTACAGGTATCCAAATGACGTGTTTTCACGTCAGTTCACCGCCCCCTGAATGCTAGTCTGAATAATTAAGATAAAAATAAGATTTTAAATTTGTGGTGGGTGTTTCTCCTGATTTACACCGTTTAGTCGGCGCGTATGGGTAAAGCAGATAGCATGTATTTGTATCCCGCGTTAAGAAACGTTCAGTAGAGTTCATGATTACTATTGTACTTTTTTACTTCTTCTAATTCTAGTTTTCATTCACATAATATATTCAATATAAAATTTAATGTATATTTGAGGCATGAAAAGAATTTTTAAAACAAAACTATTTTTACTGAGTACCTTATTTAACCCTTGAATGCATAGAAATGCATATATACATCACTCTTTATTTAATTCTTAGCAACTAATATATTTATATACAAATGTAAAAATTGCAAAAATATAAATTTAAAAATCTATCTTAAAATTCCTGGTGTCTAATCTTTAATATAAGAGTGAAAATCATAATTCTAAAAGTATAATTTATGCATTAATGAGTTAAGTTTTACAAAATAAAAAATTATATAAAATAAGGCATTTAGATTCACACTTATTAAAATCTTTACTAATTTGCAGTATTTTAGTTTTGACTTGTATTTCAGATGTGCAACATAAAAGAAGGTTAACGTATTATACGAAAAATGTATCTCTGATTTTTTTTTCATTATTTTTCCTGTGTTTTAAACCTTTCAAAGCATCACATATACTTTTTTCGAAGCAAAATAAAAAAAAAATCATGAATTTAAGGGAGAATTTAATGAGAATGACTAAAGATGATGCATTTTTTATTGACTTGCTGCTTTAATAAATTTATGGAATGGATTGCTGCTTTTCCTAGATAAAGATATTCTTACATCTAACGATCTTAGCACATTTTGTTCTCATGAAAACGTCGTTGGCAAATTTCTCACTTATTGCTGTACTGAAAACTGCAGGAAACTCCCATTTTTAAATAAAAATTATAGCTAATAATAATGCAAAAAATGTTTTCGAAGAAAATGTTCTTAAATAAAATCCTTTCATGCCTCAATTATTTTGAATTCATTAAGGTTTAATGTAGCCTACAATGAATTTATTACTTAAAAGTTGTTCTCCTCCTTTTACGTGAATATTTGAATCGATCGTAAAGAGTTTTACTCGAGCGTTTGATCTTTCAAATGGTTCTTTCCGGTTTTGTGATGTGCTAAAATATTTCTTGTCGGCCATTTTAAATAGAAATTCACATTTCCCCCCTCAAATAAATTTCTATGGGCTATGTAAAGAAAATTTCAAATCGAAATATTTAAGAATATTTAATTCAAAAAATCCATTTGCAATAATAAATTATAACTTTGCGAAATCTTCAAAAATTAGCAAATTAAAGAAATTTGTCTTGAATTCAAAATATATTTTAGTTGAAAAGAAAATAATATAAACCTGGGACTATTTAATGTAATTTAATTTAATGTAGGATTTCCTTCCATATCGATAAAACGGATCGATATTATTCTTCAGAAATAGCGTGTTTCATTTTTGAAATATTGACATGCCCCACACCTCATAAAATGTACATTTCAACATTAATGAAGAAATTCTGAGTTTAATATACCAGCCATTACGTTTAGAAAAAAACTGATATTCAAATCCACATAGAAGTAGGAGCCCTGCTAACACTTAATAACAAAAATAAAGTTTATCTGGAATTTTACGGAAGAAGTTTTTCAAGCGCTACACAATTAACAAGATTTAACTCATCAACGACGCGGAAACGAAGGGATCGTTTAAGATGCATAAAATTAACAAAAATGAGACATTTTTAAATTTTTTAATTAAAAATAAACAACATGAGTTAAATGATAATGTAAGACATTTTTCAATTTGAAATAATTAACGCTATATATCAACGATTTATCTGCAAATATTAATATCATTCATGTTCTCAATCTCAGGCAAAGTTACACTAACTTAAAATTGCTTGGAAGAAATCCTTATTTCTGAATGTTTTCTGACATTTGTTCACTGAAATATTTAACATCCTTTCGTATATTTTTAAAAAAATGAATACTGGAATCCGAAGTATAAAAGTATATGTTGTTTATGTTTTGAAATTTTCTTTTGACAACTTACCTTATGAATTCGTAAAACAATACACATTATGCAGATCATCTTGTTATCATCTTGTTAGTTTTTGTCTTATTTTAACAAAAAAAATTCAGTGGTATAGCAACATCACTTTTGTTTACGTTTATATATAAAATATACATAAAAGTATCGTCAAATAACATTATTTGAAAGTTTTAGTCTTTGTAAAGAATGATTTATTTGACGTATATTGACAAATTAGAAATAATAATTAATTATGCCCAAACGTTCAATTTCTTAGAAATACAATGGATTTGCCTGACACTTTTACATATAAACTAGAATTAAATGTAAATAGATAAAAAACGAAACATTTAAATTAATTAATTTGATGTTTATTCATTATTTATCAATATCAATGTAGCTTAATTAATGACAGAAATCTGCAATTATATAGGCTCAAAAATTGTATTAAATTTTATTGGTAAAGGAAAACGCAATGTTGCCTGCTATAATAAAAGATTACATATTAAACTTCGATTAGGACTTAGGACGTATAAGTCCTAGTGGAATATGGACTATTTTATATTTTATCCGGATTACTTTTTGAAAAATAATCTCTGCCTTACATTTCATATTAGGATATATTCATGAGAAGTTTACAGAAACATTTTTTTTTATGAATTGTGCACGATTAAACAAAGACTTTTAAGATACATAGGCAGGCAATTTCCATTCACAAGCATGCGAAATCATAGCAGCCATCTTAAGTAAATTGAAACACCTGAACCGCGAGGTTTGTACGTCAGCTGTGAGTTATTTACCATTAAATGCTATGGCTAGAATGAGCTTTAAAAATTAATTTTTATCAATATATATGAAGTTTATGGCATATTATTTTACATGAAGCTATTTTTTATATCTAAATATGCGTTATAAATATTGAATTTTCAGAAATAAAGTTAAATAAGGTGATTTATTAATAATTTTTATGGATTGTATGTTTTAAAAACAATATCTAATTACATGCCTTATAAACCGAAATATATGCGAAATTTATATGGAAACAGATTGTTAAAGATTATAATTCCGCCCTTTTTTAAGTTTGACTTACAAAAGTTACTGTTAGAAAAGTTTAGATTAAAGGTAGCAACTGTAACATAATATAGTAATTTACAAAATTTTAAATTACTTTTAAAGAAATCTAGGATTTTTAAACGAATGTTTATGCAAAAAGGTAATTGAAAAATGCATATTAACGAAAGTAACACTATATTTTTATCCTTGGAGGGTGTTTATTGAAATACTTACTTTCTATACGAAAAAAAAAAACAAAAAAATTGATGAATAATAAAGTTTTTTTTTTTTTTTTTTTTTTTTTTTTTTTTTTTTTTTTTTCTTTAAGGCCTAAATCAAATAGGGTAGACTAATACTTAATGATCCGCAACAAAAACTACGCTGATAAAAGCATTTTCGTATGTAAATTAAAATATAAAACATATATGCTGCTGTACAGCAGCTGGGATCAAAACTCCTCAGTTAAACAGACAGTTTGCCGTTTTATGTATCTTAAAATACTTTGCGATTAAATATGAAAATAATCGTCTGCCTTGACCAGTAACCAAAGAGTTAACCCCTTGAGGTGTGGCTGTATATATTATATTCCACTTAATTTTAATCATAATTTGCACCAGAATATTTTAATTAATTTTTTCTTTTTAAACTTTGAAAGAAAACAGTTGAAAAATTGCTTTTCCTTATTTTGAACAAAACTCTTTCGTAGATTCCGGTGTGAGGTCGGCATTAGAGAAGAACTATTACTTGCCCCTTAACCACTTAACCTACGATTTAATCTCAACAGCTCCACGGTTTGGCAAATCCATAGCTACCACTAAAATTTAATACAGATTTTCGCCTTGGTTAATCATGGAATTTCGAAGATTAAATTAAACTATATTTACTGTGAAATTTTAGTGGTAAGAAGAATTTACATTTGGCTCGATCATCGTACGCGCGCTATGCCCGCCATTGTAGGTTAAGGGGTTAAGGGTTAACCCCTTGAGGTGGCAGTGGAATATATTTTATCCCACCTACGATTAATGAAGATTTGCACCAGAAAAGTTTTATTAAATTTTACTTTTCTAACTTTGTTTGGAAAAAGTCGTAAAATTGCTATTCCTTATTCTGCAATAAAATTTTATGAAGATTCCGGTGTGAATTCGACATTACAGGAACACAGTTACTTGCCCCTCAAAGGTTTAACCTCTTCAGACCCCAGGGTTTATTTTCATATATTTTCTTACTTCAGTTATGAATTTATATTGGCAAAGTGATAACTAAGAAAGATTGAAAAGCAAAAAAAAATTAAATTTAATTTTTGTACATAAAATTTGATATATCATATATAACACATGGGACACAATAAATACATTTTTTGATAATTTTTTAGGATATTTTCTTTTGTTTTGAATGGAAAAAATAATGAAAAATATTAAATAATCATGTATTTAATAAATTTTTATTTTTAATGGGCTCTCCATGTGGTATTTTAACGAATAAAAAAATTATTTACTTTTCGTTTTTGTATATTTCCCTCATTTTTGCTGCAAGTCATTTTTAAATCCCATTTTATGGCAGAAAAAAGCACTATAAGAAACAATTTGCTATTTTGCTTTAGTTTGGCTATCTTTGAAGATTCCATTCACACCATTTTCATTTTATTAATCATTATTTATATACAGGGAAAAAAATTGTAAAGATGTGTATCCTATAGGATACTCCAGGTCCGAAGAGGTTAAAGAAGAATATCCAAGTTCCCGGCTTTTGGTACACCACAATTGTCTTAGAGAAAATGTACGGTAATTTCCCGCGTAAACACCACGGATTCGTTAAGTCTTTCTCAAACCGGAAACTTTATTTAAAAAAAAAAAAGCCAAATAAGTGCTAAGCAGAAGCAAGCCACACTTTATTTAAATTTAATTCGGGTAGGAAATCGAGTTTTCTGAGGTGCGGCGTTTACGCGCGAAATAACGCTAGCGCTTCGAAATAGCACAAATGTCCCAATTAAATGGAACAACATTTTCTGTATTAAAATACTGGTATCGGAAAAACCGGTGACTAGGGAGCTCTGGTTAAAGGCAATTGTTTGAATTGAGACAAATGTAAATTACGTGATAATACGTGTTTGCATATTTAAATGCATTTATAAATTTATTTATTTATTTTTAATTTACATAATATTTTCACAGGTAACATATTTCTTGCTTCGTTACTTTGCAAATTAAAATCCCTGACATAAAATTAGAAGTATCAACAAATGATTTTCTTAAACAAATTAAGTGTCTTGCGTAATTTAACCCCATAACGGTCGCATTAAATTACGGTTTAAAAATTCAACTTGCTTATTGGCACTACTTTTTTGAAAAATAAATATTCGCATTATTTAATGACAGGTAAAATGGTACCATGATAAAACCAATTACGCTATTTTATAAAACTGGTGGGAATCAAACAATCTGAATAAAAGACACAGCCCGTGAATATCACGGGAGCGAGAATTAAGAGGTTAACCCTTTATCTACTGACGGTACTTATAAGTAACACTCATTTTAAACTTTTATCCCATAGTGAGTATTGCTAATATTGTAATGGTACTTTGCAAAAACACTCTTTTAACCCCTTAACGCTCGAATTAAATTACGGTTGAAAAATTCAAATTGTTTATTGGCACCACTTTTATGAAAAAGAAATATTCACCTTATTTAATGACAGATAAAACGATACTAAAATATAGCCAATTTCACTATTTTTTAAAACTGGTGGGAATCAAACAAGCTGAGTGAAAGACACAGCCCGTGAATATGACGGGAGCGAGAATTAAGGGGTTAACTCCACTTTATCAAGAAACATAGCAGCAGTAGTTCTAGGTTTGTTATTTTAGTGAGGAAGGAGGCTATCTTTGAAACAGACGATGTATTTTGTGTTGACATTCTGTACAGATTATCACACCCCGTATTTTTATTGCTGCAAACACAGTAAAGGACATAAGATAAGTGTTGGATTTTTCTTATGTGTTCATTATGACCTTAAAATACAGTTTGACTAGCTACTTTAAATGAACGGTGTATGTATTTGATTTATTAGTTGAATTATTCGATGGTACTTATAAGTACCGTCAGTATACTGGGCGTTGGAGAAAAACTTCTTGTTTACTTTTCGTCTGTGTAGTTATCCATCGTTTTCATCTGCTTTAAAATGTAATTACTAAAATGTAGATTAGTAATAATTTTCCTAGTATTTCTTTTCTGTTTAATTCTTATTTTTTATAGGAAATTGAAATAGTTGTGGCACCGGCTCGTTTTTGCTAAGCTAGAAATGACATATGTAAATTCGTGTATTGCATATGATGAGATGCGAGATAACATGTTGTCCCTGGAATATAGACGTCGCATAACTAAAGGGCTGCTAACAAGATCGAAAGATTAAAAAAAAAAAAAATAGTTTTTTTTTAACCCTTTCCGGGGCAAAGAATTTTCAATTCTAATGAGTTGAAATAAATGATTGGCACCGGAATTTGCCGAGCGATTTATTTGTAAGTATGAAAAAGCCTATGTTTAACATACTTATTAAATAGAAAATGTTTTCTGGTGACATTTGAAATATCTTGTGGGTTTTCTGTTACTATATTTCAGTCATAGTGTGCTGACGGTACTTTAAAGTGCCACTTTAATTAATTACCTCTAAATAATTAAATTTCTCACGGGTGAGATTTTTTTTATGTTTATACATTAATTTTCATTGTAGTAACTGAAAAAAAAAATATTACGTGAAAAAAATTGCAGTAGCTAAAGGGTTAACCCTTTCAGGGGCGCCGTTTGCAGTCTGCAAAGGGATAATTTTAATGCCTAAACTGCCAAATGGCAACAGTAATTTTTTAGTACAATTTAGATCTCATAATATATGTGAAGAAAAGCTTTAAATTATTTTCAAATAAATTTGTTCGCAAATTGCGGTGTGAATTAATTATTTGAACCTTTTGGAGCAGAAATGCTTTGCCCCTGAAAGGGTTAAAGAGTGTTTCGGAAATCTAGAAAAGAAAAATAATAATAGAGGTGAAAGAGCACATCAATGAAAGAAATGCATATACGATGCCCATGGGCACATTTGTTATAGGCAGTTAAATATACAAAGTTTGCAACTAAAAAAAAACACATTTTTCATTACAAGCTTTAAAAATAACA
Organism: Maratus speciosus; assembly: GCA_963932465.1. NCBI lineage: Eukaryota > Metazoa > Arthropoda > Arachnida > Araneae > Salticidae > Maratus > Maratus speciosus. The sequence goes on along the minus strand of OZ010787.1, from coordinate 31,335,257 downwards.
AAGGTAATGAATCCATATTTACCACAGACTTCATTTCATTTATTTTAAGTGTAATGAGATTATAGTCAATGCTTGATCAGAATAGTAATTTAATTAGTATTGCTTGATGCTTATGCAGTCACATACAAAATATGGAGAGTCTTGATCCCTTTGGTTTAGACACAGATGGTATTCTAGGACCTAATTAATGGCTACATATAAGACCCAATTAATGGCATCGACTTCACGACTGCGAAATAGCTAATCAGGCACAGTACTACCAGTAGTTTTAAAAAGATTTTTTGTCCGATTAAATCAATGTGACTTCTATGTATGCTCGCGCATAAGCCGATACCAAATTTCAGAGGGATAACAGACTGAATATCTGTATTTTTTAAAAAGTTATTTTCGTTCTACCAAACTGAAATATTTACAAAAAATTGCGATAATAAATAAGGCGAATAGAACCACTAGAAAATACTGGTGTTGAACATACTTTTTTCTCGAATGTTGGGTTCGGCTTGTACGCGAGTATATACGGTAATTTAGACAAAAATAACATTTTAAAATTAGTGGTTAAAGATTGTTGTGTGTCCCCCATTAAGTCAACGCATATGTTAGCTCATAATTGTGATGTCACTACGTTTACACAGCTGCCAACATCTTAGGCTTTTAAGTACCACAAAAATTTAATAGTAAAGTTTACCTTTTTTAAATAGCCGTAATCGGCCGATTAAATAAGGCAAATATTTCAATTTAATTTTTCTGGTACAAAAAAGCGTTAGAGTTGGCAGATTTGCTTTTGAAAATAAAAGCTTATATTTTTATACTATATTTCATTACTGTTAAATTTAAAATGAAAACAAAAGTTAGAGTGTACACCTTGGATAATACAGCTGTCAAATTTTACGCTCTTTGCTACCTCTTTCTTTGAACACAATAAAATTATCCATTTAATTGCCAAACTTTTGAATAAAATAAGGCAATTATTTTTAGGCTAAAATTAGTGGTAGAAAAAATCTCAAAAGTTGTTAGTTATGGAATGTGTTTCTGTTTTCTTTTTTGGAAGACGGACAGCATGGAAAATACCGTTAGCCTTGCAATGTACTATAGAATTTCTTATCTGATCAACAGAGTTTAATACCACTGTTTAGATGGTAATTCATTTAACTTACATAATCAAATGAAATGTTTTTAAACTTACTTGCATTTGTACATATAAACCGATTTAATAACAAATTATGGCACAAACATACCAAGTATTCTCATTATCAGAGTCATCTTCAATAATTGAAAACTTTATTAGATCATCAAGTATGAAACTTGTGATTACAAAAGGTCCAGATTACCTACGGGGCAAACATTCACCAGTAAAAAAATAACAGAAAATTTTGTTTAATTCATGATAGTAAATTTTCATGAATATGGCGTTTTTATAAGAGGAAAATTTCAATACAAATTTACAGTGGAAGATTGCCCCGTTGATAATCTGGCCCTTTTTTAATCGCAAGTTTCATACTTGATGACCGGCTAGTTGGTTATTAAGCGAAATTTACTTATATTTTTATTGTTATATGAATTAATACCATTTGTAATCATATGGATGGAAACACGGTTCTTGCCTAATTAGCCCTACATGAGCGCTATGAATCAATTTTTTTACTAGTAAACTGAAATACCACTAGATTGACACGTTGATAATTGATAATTAGTTTTTTACTGACAATACTTATGCATTTAAGAGTTTCTAATTATCTTGCTTTAACACATTACCAACAGTATGTATTTGAGAAATCTTTCCATTAAAACAGTAGAAGGTCCTCTTTCCTCTGAAAGTCTTCCGTAAATTGGTTTAGTAGATAGGTTTTTAAGTTTATGCATCAGTAAAAGTTTTAAAATCTCCGACAATAATATAAAATGTCTTACAACCTAAAAAAAAATATTCTCAAAATGATATAAATGCATTTTCTGTAAGGTAAACGGTAGTCAAGGTAGTAAACCTTTAGTCAATGATGTTTCAAAACAAAAAAATGAGATATGTCTGTTCTTGTCGGTAATGTGTAAAAATGTATATGTGAAACTCAATTTTTTAATCTCACACATATTATTTACGTTTTCCCATGGGTATTGTACAAATTCTCTCTCCAAGGAAACACTAGGAAGAGAAAGCGTATATATCAAACACTGACAGTTTCAGGTAGTTTATTCTCTATTCTATGGTGAATTTATAAGCAAAACTGATTTGAAGAAAAAATTGAAATATTCGCATTTATTTCTATCTGAAACTCAAAATAATGTGTTCACAACGTGGCTTTAAAAATTTGGTAATCCACTGTATTAAACTTAGGGTCTGTAAATAATATATATAAAGAAGTAGATGTAAGATCAAAACAAAAGATATCTTGATTAATACGTGGCACCAAGATTTCATAAATGATTGTAGAATATTTCATAAAAGTAATTTGTACGTTAAAAAATTTCGATAAATACGTTTTCTCCGTATTTTTTTGGAGAAAAAAATTTAGTTACTTCTTCAGTGTGCATACAATTTTTCTACAAATTTCCAATGGAATATTTCGCCTTATTTGATAGGGAAAAAATACAAAATATGCATAAATATAAATAGAAATTTTCTAATCAGAACTAGTGGCATCACACTTCTTGAAAATTCCAATTAGTGTATGCATCTTGCATTTTGTAAAAGATGCTGCTTTACAGATATTTTCTGCATGTTGAATCATTATCCCTGTATGCACTTCCTTGAGAAAATCTTTACATAATATAAGTATAAACGTAGTTATGTCAAAGAACAATCGCCATATCAGCGACTGTGGGGTTCTGCTTTCAAACCATACACGAGAGGTGCAGCGTTCTAACCCATGTCGCGATCGTCGGCGTAAATAAACGGAAATTTTAGTTTTTTAACTTAAACCTTTCTAAACTTGCAAAAATACGGTTCGGTGTCCTTATAAAGTCCTCCACGAAAGGCATTCTCATTTTAACCCCTACGCTTTTTCTTACCACTAAAATTTAACAGTAAGTTTTGCCTTTATTAATCGTCGAAATCTGCGACTAACCCCTTGAAGGGCGGTGATGCCGTCACGGCACCACATATTTTTAATCCCTAATTGCCACATTGGCACCGGAATTTTATAATGAAAAGTTCATCTTTATTAACCCATTAACCGCCCAAACTATAAGGGAATAAAAATTTTTTATACAAATGATATTGGTTATTCATTTGAACATATATAACATTAATTTATAGTGGAAATAACAAAATTTGTGTTAGCTTACAAAAAATGGAGCGTTGCGTTAACGCAACGTCAGCGGAATAAGAGTACTGATGTTTATTGAGCTCAATTGAGCATCAGCAGGATTTTCTTGCATATATGGGCACTGTAAGATTTTTTTTTTTTTTACCTTTGTTACAATTTAGACAGCAAGCAATCACTCTAATGTAATTAATTTATTATTAAAATTAATTTTTTTTAATTACTTATCATATACAGAAAACAGTTTCAAGTATCAAAATATTCACTACACTTATGATGTAAATCAACATCACAAATGTACTGAAGGGATAAATATTCTGGCTATGGCATTGCATAGCTGCCAACTTGTACGGATTTTTGCTACCACTAAAATTTAACAGAAATTTCTGCCTTATTTAATTATCAAAATTCACTGCAATTCGGCGATTAAATTTGACAAAATTTTCTGTTAAATTTTAGTGGTAGCAAAAATCCGTACAAGTTGGCAGCTATGGCATTGTTTACAATGCAGTCTTCCGCTGTCATCGGACTTGACAATTAACCCTTTCAGGGGCAGTAGTATGTTTATGAAGCCAATTAATTTTATTTCCGAAATGCCACGATGGCACCAGAATTGTGGTAAAGTAATTGTCTTTTATTATGTAATTGTTCGTAAATACCAATGTCATTCATTCATTTCAACATTTTTGAAATTTAATTGCATTGCCCCGGAAAGGGTTAAATTTCAGCGTTCTGTCTGTAATGGCTTTTGCATAGAGAACGTATTATGCCTTCTTTTGGCTGATTTGTTTATGGTTAACTCTTTACTTTCAAAGGGTGTTTGCAAAAGGTACAATGCAACTTCATGTCTGAAATCTAAGTGACAGCATTTATTTTCGAACATAATCTTTATACCTTCTCGCATTGGTCAAGGTTTTATTTTTTCTTCATATTTTGCCTGAGTCATAATCAATTTTTCTATCTTTATCCTCTCCAAATCTCCAGATTTTTTTTTTTATTTGCATGTGTGATTTGCACTACTTTTAGAGGATACAAACTTCTTTTTCACGCATATTTCAATTTCGACAGCAGTATCGAAAGGTAAAATATCATTATCACTTTTTAATCTATTATTATTTCCTTCTTCATCAATAATTTCTGCTGTTTCTGATGAAATAACGATAATATTTGTTTCGTTCCCGTCATAATTATATTAATCTTTATTAAAAATTCTTTGAAGACCTTCGAAGAACGTAAGATATGTATTTGAAGCATTTCTGCGAGCACAGAATAAGAAAAAAATACATTGAGTCGAACGATACGAGTGAGTATTGGAACTACCTCTTTTCCGCTGACGTTGCGTAAACGCAACACCTATTATCCCCCCCCCCCCCCCTCCATTGAAACGAAAGCAACTGATTCGTTGAATGTTGTTATGTACTTTGACCTTATCTAAAAATAGATTTACTCTAAAGCTTACGTTTGTCTAACTATATTTCTTCTGCGAAAAAGACAACGTGAAAGTTTTCGTTTAAAAATGCTTAAGTTTCGAACTTCTTATTAAATAGAAAAAATATGTTGAAAGAAAATATTTTTCTATTGAATTAGTAACCATAATATACCCTACTCAAAAATTACTATTAATATAAAATTTATTTGATAACTAATTTTTTATACGCATTTATTTTGACTGTTGCGTGAACGCAACACCAGCGGTTAATGGGTTAAGTACGCGAAAATTTACTTTTACTTGTTTAAACATAAATTCTCTTGTAAATATTGGTGTCATTAAATTATTTGAACATTTTACGAACCTGAAAGGTTTAATCAAGTAAAAAATATGTTTTATAATTTCATAGGAACAAAAAAGCGTAAAAGTTGGCAGCAAAGCGATATAAGTAAGCGTCCTATTTTAAATGGCAGAGGTAACCGCAAGATTAAAGGCAAGGTCACATCAATCAAGGACGCACGCCACGTAGCGAACGGGGTTAAACTACAGGAAGATGTCTAACTGTTTTCTTACTTCAAAACCACTAAAATTGTGAAGTATTTTTTTCACCTTCATTAATAGCTGAAATATCTCTGACAAGGAGGAGGAAACTTCGTGGTGTCAAGTGCATCTGGACGACCCTTTCGCTATGCCATTATTTTTGCAATAAAGGTGGTAAACAAAATTCAGTTCCGTGAGTGACTAAAGATTTAGAAAATGTTCGCAGATGGTAGATATGCTGTCATATATGACGTCACACTAAAAGCCCGCATATGTGCAGTGTTGCCAGTGGGCTACTTTTTTAAATTCAGATTTCTTGATTGGCACCATTTTTTTGAAACGGTAAAACTCCCTCTGTTTTCGCCTCAATTAATATGTCATTAAACAAGGCACATTTTACCATTTCAAAAAAATGGCGCAAACCAAGAATCTGATTTTTAAAAAAGTAGCCCATCTGGCAACACTGCATATGTGGATTATCACCCCGTTCACAAAATGGCGCAACTTGGTTAATTTACACCCGATTCCAGTATTAAGTTTGTACGCATACATATATCGCTTTGGTTGGCAGCTATGCCGAACTGTATCAGATAAATGCTCTGATTAAACGAGGCAAAATTTACAATAGAAAATTACTGGTGAAAATCATCAAGAATTCCGATGACGTTATGCCGCATGTATATGTGTCGCTTGTCCGGCAGGGGTTAAAATAGAGGTCTGCACGTCCCCGGCCGGCAAAGTGAAGGTGAATTTTCAAACAGGTCGGGCTGGCATAATTAGAAAAATTTTTTCAACGGGTCGACCGACAATCAAAATAAACGGGCTGGCAAAAAATTGAACGGGCCCTACCGCGCCGTTAAAAATAATTAAGCACACCTACCGGGCCGCTATTAAAACTTGATCGAAGCCGATAAAACATGAGCCACTTTAAATGAAAGTGACTTTCTAGAGAATAAGTATAAATGTGCGTCACGAGCCGATACTAGTTTGACAACATCAATACAGAAATGTAACATGTCCAGCGTAGAGATGAGCATAGGACATTTAAATGGTGCCTGAGCTGGGGCTTAATTTTTTCAGCAGACTGGTGCCGGGCCGAGATCAGACTTTCATTTTTTTTCTGCAAGGCCGGAACTGGACTTCATTGTTCTGTGAATGCGTAGGGCTGGCAATATGCTTTGTAAAAATGTTAATAGTGATAACGAACTTCTGTTAACGGAATCTTTGGAAATATACCTTAAGGTTGTCTCAAATTCACTGCTCAAATGAGAAATTTTTTGATTCATTTTCTGACTCATTTTTTACTGTAAATGTATAAAATTGACAGGCCTGTCTATTGAAGGGATTAAGAATTGAACAGCTTTTTCCAGTTTTTATGAATAAAAATCTTCTAGAGGTATAAGAGATTCTTGTCCCGTGACTGCAGGTTTTTATCCTTTCCCGTGCTATCGCTTCTGGAAATTCTCTTCAAAACTTTAACTTTGACAGTATTTTCTCAAAGGTATATTGTCTTTATCAAAAAACTTATAACGTTATTCGATTGCATAGTTTCTGAATAAGAATATTTACCAATCTCATGCGTTTCCGAAAAGAAATGAATTCAGAAATGTATCAGATCTTTTGTATTTGAGAAAAGCCTTATTATATGGCAAAGAAATAGTTTTACTAATCTGCTTTTTGTTATACAGCTTCCAAAGTTCTTATGTTTTTAACCATCCATTTTTCCTTTTATTCTAAACTACATTAATTTTTTAATGAATCCTTATATGAATGTTGAAACATCTAAGACTCTAAGTAATCATTAATGTTTCTACTGTGTATTCCCTGTCTTGCTATTACATAGTAATTTTAAAATATACTGTAAATTTATCCCATAAATATGTATTCAGTATTTTTTTTTAAAATAATGTTAATTGTATGTGTAGAAAAACTGAATGTTTTGAAGAAATTGAGTCGGGGCCCATTTAATTGATTTTTTACACGGGCCGGACCGGGCTGAACTTTTAATTTTTTCATCTGGCCGGGCCAAGATTGCTTTTGTTCGGGACAGGCTGGGCGCGTTCGTGGAAATTCCGGCCCGTGAAGAGGTCTAGGTTAAAATATATATCTAGCGTAGAAAATTGGCCGTGAAAAAACATCCAAACATCAAATTTTAAATAACAAATCATTTAGAGAATGTCTTTTGAAGGGTTCAAAGTTCAACAGATTATAACGACTTGGTTTCCATGTAGTATTACATGCAGGCCTCGCATCATATAGAGGTAATTTTATTGTTCTTACTACTATTTTGAAAAAAATATATATTCTTAATAGGTTTCTATTGTATATGTTAAATAATATATCCTGAAAAATATTAATTTGAGATACTGGTATACTTAATAAAAAATTCCCTACATGCTGTGATCCCTGTAAATGGTATACATTAAATTGTATTTTTTAAAGAATAAAAGCAAGTAAATTCTAAATAGCATCATGTTTTAAAATATTCTTAGTGTATAGAGAACGTCAATTGCAGGCGGGGCGAAATTCAAAGGAAATGTTTTCTTGGCGTCGAATGCCCTTTTCCAATAGAAAAGTGAGTTAGATTGCAGTACAACAAAGATCATGACAAACAGCGCTATTTTGTATATACAGCGTATCACTCTCCAGGAAATTTGTACTTCCTTCATAAAGTGGATATATGATATATGTTTAAAAACCTTTATTTCTAGAGGATCAATCCTTCAGAGATCAATAGCTTTTTCAAAAGTTGAAATTTAAATGTATATAAATCAATCTTTTTCTATCGAATGATAAACAATATATATCGAATTTTAAATTAACTGCAATAAATTGAACTTTAATCTTTTAATCTTCTATTTATTCTACTTATTTCTTTAAACTATATTCCGATATTCTCACAAATTTTTGACAGTGTTTTATAAAAAGTACCGTTACCAATTTTGAAAGTAATTAGAAAGGAACAACAAACTTTTACGTTTAAGGTTTCTTTTAAATTCAATAAGGAATACGTAGGATATTTAATTTTTTTTTTAAATATGCCACTGTACACACCATTAATCGCACATAACAAATCAAGTCAGTTAGATATTTTTAATCCAGTCCTGTACTGCGCTAAATTTTCGACTGCCCTTTATTGGAGATACAATTCGACTTTTCAAACAAAGTTTCTTCTGTACTTTCATAAAAAACTGTTTATGAGTTTCCAACATGCAGATTTGGGAGGCAGAGGTAGTGCATTCCTTCCACTGACTTTCGAACGTATATCATTGCAGTGTTGTAAACCTGCTACTTAAAAATATATAAGATTTCTTGATTTCCACCACCTTTTTAAAATAGTTCAATTCGCTTTATTTTCGCATCGTTTATCCCGTTATTAATCTCTTGGTTCTCGCACCCGTGTCTTTCACGGGCAGTGTAGACTGGGTTTTTTTATTCAGATTGTTTGATTCCCGCAGTTTTTTTTTTTTTTTTTTTTTTTTTTTTTTTTTAAGCTATAGTCAATGTTGTCAGTAGGCTACTTTTTTATGTTAGGATTTCTTGATTGGTAACACTTTTTTAAAATAGTAAAATTCGTCTTATTTCATGACATATTAATTAAGGTTATAACAAGGGGAATTTTACCATTTCAGAAAGGTGGTGCCAATCAAGAAATTTGAATTTAAAAAGAGTAGTCCACTGGAAACAGTGGGTATAGTTGGCTTTATTCTCGCATCATTTTTTATGACATTAAATAAGGTGCCTATTTGTACTTGAAAAAAGTGGTGGCAATCAAATAATCTGAATTTAAAAAAAAAGTAGCCTACACTTTGCCGGAGCGACACTTTAGGGTTTAAATGAGGCGAATATTTATACAAAATGTAATGGCAATCTAGAAATCAGAATTTAAAAACCAGCGAACTAGCAACAATGTAATTTAGCGTTATTGGAACAAAATATGAATGCACTGTTACCGAATTGCAACTAAAATTGTTATCAAATGAGATAAAAATGACTCATATTTTACGCTACACATACCGAGAATTATACTCAAGTTTTAAAATAATATTTAACACCAGAATTTTTTAAAACTATTTAAGTATTAGTCTAACTGAATTCCGTATGATTTATATTTTATTTATTTTATGAAGAAATTTCTGGTTCGATTCTATGCTTTTACATTTGGTACCCGTGAACTTGTTATTGATGTACTTACTAGAGTTACATCATAGGAAAATCAATGTGTCCCATGTTGTGAGGAATAGAGATGATAAAAAAGTATGGTAAATTCCGAATGAAGTCCCGAAATCACGACCATCGATTTATTTGCGACGTTAGAGTAACGCAATATGCTAATTTAAGGTGCTATTAAGTTTGTATTCAGGTTCTTTAATACATTGTTGTCGAAAGACGCGAATTCACCTCCTTGGACATGACTAATTTCGTCCACGGGCGCTAATTTGGCATTTTATGTGTTACATTATTTCTCTGAAAACACACACAAAATTCGTATTTTTACATTTAGCGTACTATGCATATAAACACTTCGATTAAAACATTGCCAATATTAAATACATTCATTTATAATATAAACACGAAATGAGGAAATATGTTTGTTAATCCTTAAATGAGCGATTTATTATTTTTTTTCGAAAAAATTGTATACGATTCTCTGAAAGGTTTATTACACAGGGAAAATAATGAAAAAAATCAGAGATATATTTTTCATATAATACTTCAATCTTTTCTTCTGTTGCACACCTGCGATACAAGTAAAAACTACTGTCGTGTGGATGTTTTACGCTAAAATAAGGCAAATTAGTAAATACTTTGATAAGTATGTCTCCCAATACCTTATTTTATATAATTATTTATTTTATAAAACTTAACTTTTAACATCTTAATTCCCAAAATAGAATACGTTCTACAAATTACGTAGTTCAGAGAATCAGACTTTACACCAGAAAGTTTCACTGGTTAATTTCGCTTTATTTAAATATGGAATGTCCGTTTTTTAATTAAAGCAAATGTTGGTATTTTAATTTTCTGGTGTGAATTAGGTATATGCGAATTAAAAAAATCTATTAAATTTAAAACACTGTTGTTTGCATATATGAAAAGCTGCGCACTGAAGGTTTAAATAACGTAGCATGCAAGCATAATGCTCAAATGCAGAGCTTGACGTTTAAAATGCAAAAACTAGCCATCACCAGTGTGTTAAAAAACTTCGATAGACTCTGTACTGAATGTATAAAACCGTTTGTGCATTTAACTTTATTTGTACAATCTTTTCAATTATATGAACATACTTTCCGTGCACTTCGTATTGATTACATATACATAGCTACCAACTTGTGTGGATTTTTTCTTACCACTAAAATTTAAAAGAAATTTTTGTTTTATTGAATCGTTAAAGATCGGTAGATTTCGACAATTCAATTAGACAATATATACTTTTAAATTTTACTGGTAAGAAAAATCCGTACACGTTGGGAGCTATGCATATATTCAACATTTTAATTCAAATATTTGGCAGGACGAACATTTGAACAATTAAAATATTCATATATTTATAATTATGTGGATTCCTTAAAAGCTATTGATTTTTTAAGAATTAAACATTAATAAAATTTCTAAATATAATGTCTTAGTTCAAACAGTATTATGTTAGTGGTCTTTATTCATTTAAATTATTGTTTATTGTAGATTTTATGTTTTCTTTCCATGACACTTAAAGTGTATCGACAAAGGATTACACACAAAAAAAAAAATAGGCGCCGAAAATTTAATAGCATCAGCAGATTTGCCAAGTCTCCGGCTTTTTGCACACCACTACTATTTTAGAGAAAAAGTTTTTCTTTTAATCCGCCCAGATATTCCAATAAAATAAAATAATATTTTCTCTATTAAAATACTGGTATCCAAAAATCCGGAGACTTGGCAGCTCTGCATCATGATTTCATATGAAATCAATTCATTGGTTTTATTACCTTTAATGAAAAGGAATTTTTTTAAATATTATTAAAACCTATAATGCATTTCAGTTGCCATAAGTGAGAGTTAAGAAAGATTTTTTCTTTTTTTTTTTGTTCAGATTTATTTGTTACCACAACTTTTTAAAAACAGAAATATTCGAATTCTTCAACCTGCCATTAAATTAAGCGAATATTACTATTTTTTTTTAAAGTGGTAGAAATAAACCAACCTGAAAAAAAATTCCCTCTCAACTGCACAAGTAGCACATATTTTTTGCACATCATTGGCAATGTGGAATTGCTGGAAAATGTTTGGAAAATAGTTGGGGGCAGATGCCACCATAATTTGGAGCTTATTCTCAGCTTTTAAAGTTTGGACTTTTGTTAAAAATTTTAGGGCAATGTACTTCTATTAGCAAAATGCTTAACCCCTTCGGGACGAGCGTCTTTTGCAGAATTTTTATTCTTTAATCACCGTTTTTTTTTTTTTTTTTTTTTTTTTTTTTTTTTTTTTTTTTTACCTAATTGAATCGGGAAAATGCTCGGCTTAAATAAGGCAAAATTTACAATACAAATTTACTGGTGAGAATAATCCCCGATTCTGAGCACATGACGCGGCACGAATACCGGTCGCTCATCCCCAAGGGGTTAAATCATTGAAAGATAGGAGAATTTACGAGCGTCTTTATAAAAAAAAGTTAAAAGCTTTTCATCAAGTATATTATGACAGCAAAATTTTATTAAATCATTTTGTGTGACATTTGGCAGTTTGTAAATTAAATCAAGTGTTCGCGCAATGCAAACAGCACCCTTGAAAGCGTTAAGTCTTTGTTAGCAAAAGTTCCGTGCTAATCGTACAGATTGTTTGATCATGTGAATATACAAAAATTAACCCGGGATTACACGCGCAGGGTATGACATACCCCGGATGGGCACATGTATTGCATTCATCACCATAAAATTTCAAAAAAATGATCTTCAAATTCTTTAGTGTAAAATTGCAAGCAATGTCAACGATTAAATAAAATGGCAATTTTTTTTTTTCAAATAATTGGTGGCAAAGTATAAATCGTACAAATCTTGGATATGCGCGAACATTCCTGGTACATTTTCTGTACATTAAATCATATCCTATATTTTCATTATTTAACAGTCTTTATTTCTATTTAAAAAATCGTTTATCTTATATTGTCTAGTTTATTTCTATAAAGCGTAACAGGTAGAAGTAAAAGATTACACACACACACACACACACACACACACACAAAAAAAAAAAAAAAAAAAAAAAAAAAAAGTTCAAAAATTCTATTAAATATTTCTTAAAAAATCAGTTTATTAAAAAAAAAGATGAACTGAAACAAAGACCATTATAATATAAGAAATCTTTTTACCTTAATAAAATAATGAGACTGATTAGAAGGTATATTTACTAGTTCAATTCTGCTGAAACAGATAAGAAATGGTAGCAATTTAAAAATTCAAAACAGAAAAAAATAAATCCGTAAGTTTTTAAACAAAATTCGGTGGAAAACAGAACGCTTATAAATCTAGATTCCGGAAAAGTCTAGAACAAATCTTTAGACGTAAAGCCCTAATAGTCTTTTGTGACGATAGCACAGCTGACAGATGGACTTGAAATCCAGAGGGGATCATGCATCTACTTTGAAACTCTTTTTTCGTTTGTCTGTGTGAATTGGATCATTTCACCTGAGATCTCAAAATAGACTCAAGAGATTTTTAACTTTTCAGGCTTTTTTTACAATAACGAATATCTTTAGTGTAATAGAAAGAAATACAGAATCTTTAAACTAACCTCAAAAATATGTTTTGTGTTTCACTGATATGGAAAAATCTACTTCCGTTTGTAAGTTCCATTTCTTTCTAAATCCACTTATTATTTATCCTATATTTTAGTATTAATTATGATCTCACCTTCCTTAACCCCTTGAAGGGAGGTGCAATAAAATATATCCCACCTAATTTAAACAAGATTCTCACCAGAAAATTTTAACTAAATTTTATATTTTTAACTTTGGAGGAAATTCGTTGAAAATTTGCTTTTCCTTATTTAACCCCTTAATTCTCGCTCCCGTCACATTCACGGGCTGTGTCTTTTACTCAGATTGTTTGATTCCCACCAGTTTTATAAAATAGTGAAATTGGCTATATTTTAGTATCGTTTTACCCGTCATTAAATAAGGTGAATATTTCGTTTTCATAAAACTGGTGCCAATAAGCAATTTGAATTTTTAAACCGTAATTTAATTCGTGCGTTAAGGGGTTAATAATAAAAATTTTCGATTTTTCCGGTGAGATTACAATATTTAGAGACATTTTTGCTTACCCCTCAAGGGGTTAAAAGTTCACCAGGAAAACACATTAATTGTTGTAAATTCGCTTACCACTAAAAAGCCCGGAAATTTTACATAAAAATATTTTACATCGAAGTTTTTATTTCAAATTATTTGACTGACATATTTAACGTAAATCTGTGTATTCAAAATTTAACTTTGAGAAAGAATTTCTGGTTCCAATTGTCATTTAATCATATGTTCGGAGTCGAATCAACTCCTTCCGGGCGTTCTACTGCTAAATAGTGTTAGTGTATAGTCAAGGTAATACATTTTACAATTTTTCTGAGACGTTTAATTTAAGTGAAATGAATTTTAGAAACTTTTTGTGCATTTTAAATCATTTCCTTATTAAAGTCAAAAATACTTCGCAATCAACCCTATAGACTAGAGAATAATTTTGAAGAGAAAATTCGTCGATAATTTTTTCAATCAAGATGGATAACCTTGCCCAGGTGAGCCTTTTCATAGCTTCCAACATCATAAGCTTTTCAGTACAGGAAAATTTTATAGTAAATTGTACCCTTTTAAATCGTGGTAATCTGCCGATTAAATAAGCCTAAACTTCAATTAAATTTTTGTGGTACAAATAAACGGGAGAGTTGGCAGCTATGCAATTTAACCCTCTCGCTGCGTAATTGTTTTATCAAAATAGCTTCAAAAATTGTGTATTTATAGAATTTTTTTCTTTTTGTCGCCGGTGTTTTAAAAGAAAATTTTTCATATGATTTAATCGGGAAAATGCTCCGATTAAATAAGGCAAAATTTACAATAAAAAATAACTGGTGGCAACAACCAAGGAGGGTTAATTAGGAGGAAAAATGCATCCCCGGTAAAATCTCGGGTTGCGCAGCGAGAGGGTTAAGATAATAAAATTTTGATATAATTCAATGTCAGAGGTAGCTAAATATACTTTTATTTTGATAAGAAAACCAGAAACTTTGATTTAAACTTATAGTGATAATTCTAAGTAATTTTGATTTTGTTATAAAATTGTTTTAAAACGCGTGTCCATGACGCTTATATATTGTCTAACAACAAAAAAAAAAAGTTCAATAAATTTTCCTTAGATGTCATATTGAGTAAATTACCATGTGTGGTAAATTACCATGTGTGGTCGTTTTCCTGTATCCCTTGGTATTTTGTTTCCCTGCTTGCACTTTCATCGTTATTTTTATTTATTTATTCCTTTTTAGCTCACAAGCTATCAAAGCCTCAGAGCTTATGTGTCCGCCGGATCTGTATGTACGTACGGAAAAACGTATGTACGTACGTATGTACGCACGTAACTCGATAACTTTTGATAGAAATCTCTGATTTGATTCAATTTTTTTTCTAGGTTCATTCTGATAAGGCTCTTCCCTGATTAGCTTTAGGGGTTCATTGTTTAAGGATAAAGGGGGAAAAGGAGGGCTAGTCTCCCCCTTAATTTAGATAAATGGGTTTTTCATGCAGAAATATTCGATTTGCTCCAAATTTGGTATACCTTTTTATTATGTTAAGGAGCTTCCCTGATTAGATTTGGGAGTTCATTACTTAAGTATAAAGGGGGAAAGAGGGCTAGCACCCCATTAATTTAGATAAATGGGTTTTTCATGTAGAATTATTCGATTTGCCCCAAATTTGGTATACCGATTTATTAAGTTAAGGGGTTGCCTTGATTAGGTTTGGATGTTCGTTAGTTACATGTAAAGGGAGGAAAGGGGGCAACCCCCCTAATTCTGATAAATGGGCTTTTCATGCAGAAATATCCGATTTGCTCCATATTTGGTATACCGAATTATTATGTTAAGGAACTTCCCTGATTAGATTTGGAAGTTCATTACTTAAGTCATAGCTGCCAATCTCAAAGTAATCATCCGTAATACTTCCGTTAATTTGACCCTGGTTTAATACGTTTCAAACAAGGATATTTTTTAAGAAATGAAAATAAATATGTACCACGTAGAAACATGCAATTAAATAAATAAGCTTTCGTGAAATAAATTTTCTGGTTTGAAATGTGGTTAAACTGGGTTAAATTAATACAGGAATTACGGAACATTAGCGGAAGGTTGGCAGCTATGCTTAAGTATAAAGGGGGAAAGCGGGCTAGCACCCCCCTTAATTTAGATAAATGGGTTTTTCTTGCTGAAATATCCGATTTGCTCCAATTTGGTATACCGGTTAATTATGTTAAGCAGCTTCCCTGATTAGATTTGGAAGACTATTACTTATGTATAAATGGGGGGGGGAGGGGCTACCCCCTTAATTTATATAAATGGGTTTTTCATGTAGAATTATTAAATTTGCTCCAAATTTGGTATTCCTGTTTATTATGTTCAGGAGCGGCAGAGATTAGATTTGGAGGTTCATTAGTTAAGTATAAAAGGAGGAAAGGGGTGCTACCCCCCCCCCCCTTCCTTTAGATAAATGTGTTTATCATGCAGAATTTTTCCATTTGCTCCAAATGTCGTATACTGGTTTATTATGTTAAGGAGCTTCCCTGATCAGATTTGGAGGTTCATTAGTTAAGTACAAAGGGGGCTACCCCCCCCCCCTTAATTTAGATAAGTGGTTTTTCATGTAGAATTATTCGATTTGCCCCAAATTTGGTATACCGGTTTATTATGTTAAGGAGCTGCCTTGATTAAATTTGGAGGTTCATTAGTTACATATAAAGGGAGAAAAGGGGGGCTAGCTCCCCCCCCCTTAATTCAGATAAATGGTTTTTTCATTCAGAAATATCTGATTTGCTCCAAATTTGGTATACCAGTTATTATGTTAAGCAGTTTCCCTGATTAGATTTGGAAGTCCATTACTTATGTATAAAGGGAGGAAGGGGGCTACCCCCTTAATTTATATAAATGGGTTTTTCCTGTAGAATTATTCGATTTGCTCCAAATTTGGTATATCGGTTTATTATGTTAAGGAGCTTCCCTGATAAGATTTGGAGGTTCATTAGTTAAGTACAACGGGGGCGAGCCCCTTCCCCCCTTTAATTTAGATAAATGGTTTTTTCATGTAGAATTATTCGATTTGCTCCAAATTTGGTATGCCGGTTTTGTATGTTATGGAGTTGCCTTGATTAGATTTGGAGGTTCATTAGTTACATATAAAGGAAGGAAAGGGAACTACCCCCCCACCTTAATTTAGATAAATGGATTTTTCGTACAGAGTTATTCTATTTGTATTAGATGTAAATTTCCAACTGGGCGAAAAATGTCCGGACCAGGATTCATTTTTCACCCAGTTGGATATTTACATCTAATATGATTTGTTTACCAATTAGAATAATTGTGTTAATATTAATCTAGTGTTATTCTATTTGCTTCAAATTTCGTATACAAGTTTATTTATAATGTTAAGGAGCTCCCTTGATTATATTTGGAGGTTAATTTTTTAAGTATAAAAGGTGGACGGGGGCTAGTCCCCCCTTTATTTTATATAAATGGGTTTTTCATGCAGAATTATTCGATTTACTTCAAGTTTATATATTATTTTATTCCGATATGGCTTTCTTCATTTGATTTGGAGGTTCATTTGTTAAGTATAAAAGTGGGAAAGGAGGACAAATGCCCACTCTCCTTAATTTAGATAAATGGGTTTTCATGCAGAATTATCTAATTTATTTTATTTTTTTTCTATGTTCATTTTGAAAAGGAGGTTTTCTGACTACATTTGATGGTTCATTGTTTCAGCATAGGGAGAAATGGACGAGCTAATACCCGCTTAATTTAGCGAAGTAGTTGTTTTCATGCAGAATTAACTGATTTGCTTCAAATTTGGTATGCAAGTATATTATGTTAAAGATCTTCCCTGATTTGATTTGGAGGTTCTTTGGTTAAGTATAAAGGGGAGAAACGGGGGCTAATCCCTTCATTTATTTTTTCGAGAGGCATCATTCTTTGAAATAAGATATTCTTTGAAATAAGTGTATAATATACCATTACTGTGAATGGCCTGTGAGCTCAATGCCATCAGTTTAACTGGGCAATATTATTTTTATTCTACGTTTTCATTTAGCCCGTTAGCTTCAAATAATATTTTTAGTTCGGTTATTTCAATTTCGTCTTCACATGACGTCACCGAACTTTGGCAGCAAATCAGTTTAAATATATCTTTGTCAGTTGTGTTTAAAAAATCTATCCTTTCTCCCATTGGCATCCTTTATTCTTTGTTGGCAGCCTTAGATTTTTTCGGAGATCACAGCCTTTTACACTATCAGGTGTGAAATTCGAATTTCATGCGCAGTCTGTTTGGCGAGCCTTCCGTAGAATGGCTCGCCTTTTTCTCTCGTCAGTTTTTTTTTTTTTTTTGGCAACCCCTTTTTCTCGCCAATAAGAAGTTCACTTTTTAGCTCACAGGCTATCAAAGCCTGAGAGCTAATGTGCCCGCCCGTTCTGTATGTATGTATGTATGTATGTATTACCTAACGCGATAACTCTTGGTAGAAACATCCGATTTGCTTCAAAAAAAATTTCTAGGTTCATTGTGATAAGGCGCTTCCCTGATTAGTTTTGGAGTTCATTGGTTAAGTATAAAGGGGGAAAAACGGGGTTACTCCAACCCCTTAATTCAGATAAATGGGTTTTTCATGAAGAATCATTCGATTTGCTCCGTATTTGGTACACCGGTTTATTATGTTAAGGAACTTCCCTGATTAGTTTTGGGGGTTCATTGGTTAAGGATAAAGGGGGGTTAGTCCACCCCTTTTAATTCAGATAAATGGGTTTTTCATGCAGAATGATTCGATTTGCTCCGAATTTGGTATACCGGTTTATTATGTTAAGGAACTTCCCTGATTAGTTTTGATAGTTCATTGGTTAAGGATAAAGGGGGAAAAGCGAGGTTAACCCGCCCCTCTTAAATTACATAAACGGGTTTTTCATGCAGAATGATTCGATTTGCTCCGAAGTTGGTATACCGGTTTATTATGTTAAGGAACTTCCCTGATTAGTTTTGGGGGTTCATTGATTAAGGATAAAGGGGGAAGGAGGGCTAGTCCACCCCCCTTAATTTATATAAACGGGTTTTTCATGCAGAATTATTCGCTTTGCTCCAAATTTGGTATACCGGTTTATTATGTTTATTAGCTTCCCTGATTCGTTTTGGGGATTCATTGGTTCAAGGTTAAAGAAAGGGGTTAGTCCACCGCCTTAATTTAGATAAATGTTTTTTTGCAGGATTATTCGATTTGCTCGAAATTGGGTATACCGGTATATTATGATAAGGAGCTTCCCTGATTAGATTTGGAGGTTCACTGGTTAAGTATAAAGGGGTAAACGGGGGCTAATTCCCCTTCACTTACTTTTTTGAGGGACATTATTCTTTAAAATAAGAGTATGATATACAATTAGTGTGAATAGCCTGTGAGCTCAATGCCATCAGTTTAGCTGGGCACTTTTCTTTTTATTTCCTATTCGAATGAGATGTCATATAAGTGGTTGTTGGTTGAGAGTCTAATTGTATATACGTGGGCAGTCGCTCAACATGCCGTGGAGGTAGTTGAGCGCTATATACACATTTTTATGTATGGAGTGACACAGTGTCATATAATATTGGAAGCTAGTTTACCAGCGGTGTCAAAACAAGTATCTGAATGAGCTACGGTCATATCACGGTAGATCTTGGAATAAATTTCTAATTATAACCACACCCTGTTGTTCTTGAAAAAAAAAAATAAGTGCGTGATAGCATAAAAAAAATTGGTCTGCCTGTCTGCATGGACAAGGAGTGGAGTCCAGAAATGATAAGTACTTTGTATATATTTTATGTATAATATTATTAGTACTGGAAAAAGAAAATTTTATGATCGTATGGATAATTATTGTTCCAAAAGAACATTTTCATGTTTAGTTAAAAATGACGTTGGAGATTTTATATTCAAAACGCAAAAAAAGAAACTCTGTTTTGTGAATAGCAATTTAATATAATTAATGTATATTTCTGGTTTTCAAGAGGTCACTACTCAATTAGTTATGATAAAATGTGAATAAGTTATGTTTCATACTTTCAAGTTCCATTTTTTGAAAGAATTTTTTTAAAATGCTTTTTGTGTTTAGTATTTCGAATGAACAGCTTTGCTAAATATTTCTGTCTTTTTTTTTATATTATGCTAGCGATGTGTATTTTCTTGATCTACCTATAGCATTTTCTTTTATACACTGAAGGTTTATAAAACCGATATGAGATGCACTTAAGATTTTTTCTTGTGAGCATGAATTCCTCTAAGGAATTAAAAAAGATTTTTTTATTCTTAGCTCACAATTTGATTGAATTATAAGTAGGAACAAAGGTCTGGGTTATAATTCTTAACAGAATATATATATATATATATATATATATATAGTATATATATATATATATATATATATATATATATATATATATATATATATATATATATACATACATATATATATATATGTATAAAGATTCTTGAAATGCTGATAAATTATTTTCAATAAAAATAATTCATCTAATAAAGAATATTTCATCAATATAAAAAAATATTAAACCATGGAACTATGAATAAAGATGAATTGACGTATCCTCAAAATGGTGAAACTTACACTGTAATCGGTTTCGCGGGTCTTGATTACAGAAGGGATAAACTACAAAAAACATATTTTAAAAGAAATCTTCTCCTTATTTAAGCGTCTATTTCATTCAAAATTATGCTGTCACAATAAAGGCGAAAATATCCATTCATTTTTACTTCTGGAAGTTTCTTTGTTTGTAGTCAAGTCAGCGCCTCCTGAATACTATGCCTGAGTGCTGACAAAAAATGGCTGTCGTAGGCGGATTATTGTAAGCACCGGTATTTTTCAAAAGTTTTCTTTGACTTACTTAGTATAAGAAAAATTAAGAAAAAAAACTTTAAAATATTACTGGCGTTGAATTTCGAAGGACCGTACAATCGCTGAATAAAATCCATCAATGACAGTTGCCATTTTTGTGTCAGCCCTCAGGTCTAGTAATCAGGGGGCGGTGGAGAAGCCCTGTCGTTCCACCATATTTTGACAACACAAACAAACCTTAATTCAATGTCAGTGAATTTGATTACCTCCGAGGAAAACTTCCACCAGTAAATTAAGAAAATTAATTCGCTTTAATTAATTGGCTTATTCGTGCAGAATTTCTGTCCTAAATAAAGGAAAAATTTCTTTTCCTTTTTACAGATGACAGTTTTGCATGGCGTTATTCAGGCCCTCGTCAATTGTAAACAAACAACAGCTGTCATCGCTTGACTATATCCTCGGATACTTCACGTGTAGACGATAGACACTGCACTTCTGTCTCCTCCTCTTTATCCATACCTCCATTGTTCGTACTGAAAGTGCTAGTGGAATCTGGGAACTAGAAATAAAAAGGAACTGACATAACCTCAAAATTACTTACTTCAACAGTAACTGGTTTCGCAGTGGCGCATTATCGATGGTAAAAACTTTCACCAGTAAACTTGAATAGAAATTTGTTGCTTATTTAGACGCCTTATTCGCGTGAAATAATGCTGTTATAATCAATGCGAAATCAGGTTAATAGCCAGGCTAACTTCCCACCGTAAAAAAGAATATAAATTTTCCCTATATTTGTTGGAGAAATTTTGCATGAATAAGCCCGAAAAAAAGCAAAATTTTCTATTCAAAATTTACTGGTGGAAGTCTGCTCCAGCAGTAATCAGAAACGGTTGATTCGATTTAAAAAATCAGCCGCCATCTTGACAACCTCCTCAGTTACTTCACTCACAACTGGTAGACACTAGACCATATGTCTCCTATTCTTTATTCATAATTCTATCAGTGGAATAGCTTTATTTCTTAACATCTAACGTAACGTTGAAATTTGTAAATGCAGTGCTCCCACTCGGAATGTTTTTGGAATACCACTTTTATTTAAAGAAATCTTTCTTTCGAAATTTCGTCGAAACATACTGTGAGTTGCGATTGTTGAAGAAACCTACAGCGCAAATTTATTTCTAAAAAATTACTGATTTAAAAAAAAACGGACCAGTTGGAGCCCTAGTGCGCAGCTTTGCATATATGGAAACAAGAATGTTTTGAATTTAAGAGATTATTTTTATTCGTATATACCTAATTCACACCAGAAAATTAAACTAGCAATATTTGCTTTAATTAGTAACAGACTTTTCACATTCAAATGAAGTGAAATTAACTATTGTAACTTTCTGGTGTAAAGTCCGATTATCTGGACTAGGTAATTTCTAGAAAGTATTCTATCATGAGAATTAAAGGGTTAAAGGATTTATAAAAAAAATTATTATATAAAATAAGGTATTTGGAGACGTACATTATAAAATATTTACTAATTTGCAATATTTTAGCGTAAAACAGCCACACGACACTAGTTTTTACTTGTATTGCAGATGTGCAACAGAAGAAAAGATTGACGTATTATATGAAAAATGTATCTTTGATTTTTTTTAATTATTTTTCATGTGTAATAGTCCTTTCAGAGAATCAGACATAATTTTTTCGAAAGAAAATAAAAAATCGCTCATTTAAGGGTTAAATTAATGGTTTTAAACGTTTTTTTTTTTTTTTTTTTTTTTTTTCAATAGCTTCATAGCTGCCAACCTTTACGCTTTTTTGCTACCACAAAAATTTAGAAGAGATTTTCGCCTTCTTTAATCGTGAGATTTCGACTATTAAATAAGGCGAGATTTACAAGAAAATTTTAGTGGTAGGAAAAAAGCGTAAAGGTTGGGAGCTATGTAGCTTGGTAAAAATCCTATTTTTTACTGCATGTGTATTGTTATTTTTTTTTTCTTTAGTTAACCTTTATTACTTAAAATTTGAGATCCTTTAAAAAATCCCTTTGAATATATAACTAACTTAAATCATGTACAAACACAGTTTCAAAAGTTCAATAAAATATATATGTAAAAGTTTAAAAGTTAATTTTGAAAATATTTAAATTTGTAAATTGTTAAAAATATTGTTTTAGAACAGCATTATTAAAACATTTAGAAAAATTCCATATGTTTATTATTATTATTATTATTATTATTATTATTATTATTATTGTAAAATGAAAAAACTCTTTTAAACACATATTCAGTTTTGTGACTGAAAGTACACTCACACACACACAAAAAAAAGCCCATTCTATTATTAAATATAGCGTGAGAAAGATTCTGCATAAACATTCATATTTTTTTTAATTATTATTTCATAAAAGCTATCAATAGATGATACAGAAGTTTAACGTGAATAAAGACGTAAATAAAAATGAGATTATACAACAAGTATTTATTTTCACTTACCCCATAGGGAGGATCGTCTTTTACAGAATTTTTAATCTTGTATCAACGGTTTTTAGAAACAGAAATTTTTGCCTAATTGAATCGGGAAAATGTTCTGATTAAATAAGACAAAATTTACGATAAAAATTTACTGGTGAGAATAATCAAGGATTCTGGGTACCTTACGTGGCGCGTAAGCCGATTGCTCGTCCCCAAGGAGTTAAGAGCTAATAGATGTATTACATAATCGTGAGGAAATAGACATTAAATTCATGAGAAATAATGGGTTCGTTACTACTATTTTTGATGAGGTTTCTTTGATTAGCAGTAAAAAATGTTGTAATTTCTGAGATTAATTAAGGCGAAGATAACTATATAGAAATACTGGTAATGACGTGTTATTTTTCTCTAATTTAGGATTCGACATATACGCGCTTATACAGGATATCTGTTGTATAATTACTTTTATTCATTGTATAATTACTTTTATTCATTGTAGAATTCAATAGAGCCATTTTTAACAGTGATAACTTGAACTCTGTTTCTATTTTTTACAAAAATATTTCGCTTAAAATGATTTTTCACAAAGCCTCCATGTCTTAAAATGCAATATGAATTATTTTTAATTTATAAGGACATTTCGTATTTATGAAAAATATATGAGCTATATTTTTATATGAACTCTAATTAATAACATAAACCATACATTTTCTTACGAACTTAATTTTTCCTGCTGAGTGAAAAACTGGCAGGACAGGAGTCGAACACAAGCACTTTGACTTTATTTGCCAAAATTCTACCTATTGAGCTACTTGAGCTGACAACCGATGGACACATTTCACTCTGAATGACGGTTGTAGGCCCCGGTGTCTTAATAGGTAGAGTGACGGAAATTTTATTCCAAAGTCTAGCATTCGATTGACGACCTGGGCATTTTTTTACTCACTTGGAAAAATTCAATTATTATGAGGATTTTTATCAATCAGTATGATTCAGTTAAAAATAATAACAGCGCACATTTTTTGTAAGTGTGTTTACCGAAAACAGTTTTGACCTCGAACTATAAGTCTACCAGTGTTTTTTTAATTATAAATTCCATTTTAAAGACTTTTCAACATAGTTGAAAAAAGTTTTTGACTTCGACTTGTCTGTCTGTCCGTGCTCTGACTCGCGTACATATATTCGTACTCGTACTGACATGAAACTGATACACATTATTTTGAAATTGTATCGATATTTGCCTTGATCATTATAGCTGGAAGGGGGTCGTGCCTATCGTCGGCGACCTACTGACAAGGACTTTGGATTGGGTTGGTAGTCGCACAGGCACCTGAGCTCTTGCAAATCTTGTTCCGAAGTCTTTGAACGTGGATCTCAAAATCAGTTGAACGGAAAACTCTATACGAGGAGACCGACACCAAGACATGCTTGTAGCATATAAATAAAATCATATACAGGGCTACGCAAAGAGCTGGATACAAGGCCAATGGATAGTAACTCCTAGAAATATAATTTCAGTAGTGTTAAGGGTTTTTTTGTCGGATTTAAAAATCAGCTTAATATGTGACGTGTATAAAAATCTGTAATTAATATACAGGGAATGTACTAAATTTTTACCCCTTCGAATAAACTTACACTCTTCAAACTCAAAGATCCTATTGAGTTATACAACTCATGGGGTATATATAGTATTAATTGCCAGTGCGGTCTTTCCAATATTGGACAGAACAAACGGAGCTTAAAATTTCGTATTAAAGAGCACCAACACTATATTAAAAAACAAGAAACCAATAAATCTTCATTTGCTAAACATTGCTAGGAAATGAACCACTCTTTTGATTTTAATTTAGCCAAAATCATCTCTAAACCCATAACATGAACTTAACTTTCTTGAAGCATTTCATATTTAAAAAATATGACAATATTGTTAATAGTGAATTCGCTATTTCTCCTTTATCAGATTGCTGGAAATATTTCAGAAAATGCTGTTTTTTTTTCTTTTTTTTTTTACAATTTTTGTGGCATTACCTATATTATCCTCCTATTGGCTGGTACCCGTATTTTCCTGTTTCCCCATTGGTTAATGAACTTCTCAGATGAATCCGTTTCTCCTCTATATAAATGAGCAAATTTCCGTTAATCTTTGCACTGAGGACGGCACGCTTAACGCTACCGAAACTAGTCTGCTGAAATTTTGCTTAATCTGGCGTTTTTAATGTTGCTTTTAAATTTATATCATTATGTGCCAAGTAGCCTCTTAATAATTACGTTTCATTTTATTGATAGAACATGGTAAAGGTGAATTTTCAATTGTGTTATGCGTTTTCTAATTAAACTAAATTTTAGCTTACTAAGTAGAATATATACAAATCTTTACACCATATACACAGCTACACAACAGAATTGCAGTACATTTCCGGCTATTGTTGAAATCAGTTTTTTAAATGTGTTATACGTTTTCTAAAATGTTTACTTGGGTATTTTCTTCGCCTTATTAAAGGGGATAGTTTTGTTAAAGTATTCTGGAAATGTTGAAAAGTGTTCCATAATATGTGCTTGACTTTCCTTTTTTGTTTATCCTAACAAAATGAGTAAATATATTCTTTTATATAAGATTTGATATTATATCTAAAATAAGCTAGCGGTTTGAAAGGATTATGAAACGTCAAAATTATTTATTAGCAATCGTTTCCTTTTTATTTATTAAATGCTTCTTTTCTTCAATCCTTTATCCTGTAGCTACAGAAATAGGGGTATATTTTAAAAATATAGCCATAAATATTTTCATGTTTAGATGAATAGCATAATACTTTCTAAAATAATGAGTAAAACGTTTTTTACAACATTTCACTGCTTAAAATGAGTATCAAGTAGCAATAAAATGTAATTAAAAATATACATTATACCATCCGGGATTTCCATTTGAATGTTTTTCTATTCCCCTAGTTGAAATTTAAGGAATACATCGGGTCAAAAGTAATTAGAAATTCTTGAATAATTACTGTTGTTTTAACTTAAGGCTAAATGAGCTTCCTTAAAATATAAGAATCTAAAAACGCAACAGAAAGTAAAAATGGAATTCGCGGTGCTAGGAATTATTAATTGGAATTAAAAGGTTAAGTTAAAAGAAATGGATATTACTGAATTATATGTTTTGAGTAGTTCCGTTCTTGCGTGAAGTCATATCAAATACAGTAGCCTTCCTCTTAACCGGATCTCCGCTTTAACCGGCCGACATTTCCCCTCACCATCAGGCAAAATTCAGAAAGAAAAATTTCAGCTCTCATTTCTTAGTGGTTAATTAATCCAAATTTACATGATAGAATAATTTCAACTTTTTATAAAGGTATGTAAAAAGACTTTCAACAATTTAATTTGTATTAAATATTGTTCATTATTTGTTATTAGAGGTAATTTTTATTTCAATTCAGTTAATTACAACTAGTATTCATTTCACTAGATATAGAAAATATGTACGTTTTTAAAACTACACAAATTAAAAAACTAAATGCATACTACGCATTTAATTAATTAAATATTCAGTTACTTAATTAAATCTTTTTACTTCTCCGATTTAACCGATTTTTCTCTTAACCGGCAAACCCTGGGTCCCGTTTAGACCGGTTAAGAGGGAAGCTACTGTAGTTCCATTAGAATTATGAGAAAAAGGCTCAGAAAATTTTAATATTTACCATTTTATGCATGACTTTGGAAAATATTTAAAGTAACTCTCCTAGTAAGATTATCATTAGATTTTGTATTTCATTTGTAATCTGTATCTGTGTATTATATCTTAACCCTTTAGTGCGCAGCTTTGCATATATGCAAACAACAGTGTTTTGAATTTAATAGATTTTTATATTCGTATATACCTAATTCACACCAGAAAATTGAAATAGCAATAGTTTCTTTAATAACAGACATTTCGTTTTTAAATAAAGCGAAATTAACCATTGAAACTTACTGGAGTTAAGTCAGATATTCTGAACTAAGTAATTTCTAGCACGTATTCTGTCATGAGAATTAAAACGTTAAAGGTTAAGTTTTATAAAATAAATAATTATATAAAAGAAGGTATTTGGAGGCATACTTATTAAAATATTAACTGATTTGTCTTATTTTAGGATAAAATGGCCACACGACAGTAGTTTTTACTTGTATTGCAGATGTGCAACTGAAGGAAAGATTGATGTATTATATGAAAAATGTATCTCTGATTTTTTTCATAATTTTTCCAGTGTAATAAACCATTCAGAGAATCATATATAATTTTTTTTAGAAACGAAATAAAAAGATCGCGCATTTAAGAGTTAAAAACCTGTTTTTTTAAGAGCATACCTTTTTTAAATCTTCAAAAAATTTTATTTTTCAAGATACCTGTATTAGAAAGAGGGACATTTTACAGCACATATTAAAAATTTCCGAAAATTACGCTATTTATGACTTAAAATCTATATATTAGTATCGTTAAACAATGATTGAAAGATCATTGCCGTGCATACTGCACACGCATGGCTCTTAGAATGCCCAGTGTGTCTTAGGATCTGATTTTAGATCCTAACTTCACATTTCGGTATGAAAGATAGATGTCTTCAACCGATTCTTCAATATATCACAATATTCTTTAGTCACTGAATCCAACGCCCTCTGAATACTAGGCCACTTCTGAATACTAGGCTGAATACTAGGCTGAGCACCGACCCCAAATGGCGGCTGCCGAAATGAGATTTTTTTTAGCGTGTGTATGGTCCCTTGAACTTCGGTTCCAATAATTATTAAAGATTATTTCCGCTCTAGCTTTCTGCGATTAAAGAAGTCAAAGAATTCTTTTATAAAATACTGGAGTCTAAATGTAGGGGCTTGTTGATATGTAAAAAAAAAAAAAAAAAAAAAAAAAAAAATCGCCTACAATAGCCGCCATTTTTATGTCAGAGCTCAGGTCTAGTATTCAGAGGGCGGCACTGAATCCTTAGTTTTCCCCATGGAACTATTAATAATGAGAAGCTGCCATATCATTAAAATAGTGAAGTTTCAACTGTAACCGCTTTCGCAGGGGTTGATTACCCCCACTGGAAAGTTATCATTTATTTGATTTCACTTTTAAAATAAAATTTCCGGAGTGAAAAAGACTTAACTAAGCGGTGACGTATACGCGAGAAATTACGGTGCTTTTATTTTATTCAGATTTGTTGATTGCCTCCAATTTTTTGAAGTTGTAAAATTCGAATTACTTAATGACATATTATGGCTACTTTTTTTTAAATTCAGATTTCTTGATTGGCATAACTTTTTTGAAGTAGTAAAATTCACCATATTTAATGACATATTAATTAAGGAGAAAACAAGGGGAAGTTTAACATTTCAGAAAAGTGGTGTCAATCCAGAAATCTGAATTATTAAAAATTACCCCACTGAAAACACTGTAATTAAGGCGAAAAAAAGGGAATTTTGCCATTTCAAAAAGTGGTGCAAATCAAGAAATCTGAATTTTAAAAAAGTAGCTCGCTGGCGACATGAGTTACGAACTCTACGTTTAAAAAATTAATCCCTTGCAGAATTGCCATGTCTCCGGCTTTCTGTACACCACTATTATTTTAGAGAAAATATTGATTTCTTAAATCGGCCAAATGTTCCAATTTAATAAAACGGCATTTTCAGTATTAAAATACCGGTATCCAATAAGCCGGGCCCCACCAGTGGCTGAGAGGTTCTTCTCTCGAAGCTGGTAGACGGGAGGTGCTGAGTTCGACTCCAATCGCGCCCGTCGGCCTAACCGTTTCGGAGTTTTCGTGGTTTTCTTCGAAACCGTGGATTCCCATGCGTAAATACGGGTTAGGTTCCCTTAGAAAGACCCCCACAGAGGGCACTCCCCCTAGGGCCTATATCCCTCGTGTTGACAATCGGCCGTCAAAAATCAACCCAACCCAACCCAATAAGCCGGAGACTTGGCAACTCTGCAATGAGGGGCAGTGGGATATATTATATCAAAGTGATATAAGTAAGAGTACAAACTTAATGCTGGAATCGGGCGTAAATTAACACAGTTGCGCCCTCGTGAGGACGGGTGATAATCCGCATACGCGGGCTTTTAGTGTGACGTCATATATGACAGGATATCTACCATCTGCGCATCTATACTAATAAAAGAACAGATCGCTCTGTGTGTGTGTCGGCGATGGCTAGCAAAATCTACGGCACGTACGAAGTTCAAAATTTTTCTGAAGAGAGTCCAAGGCCTCTCCTAATGCACCTGACTTTCAGAATTTTAATATTCTAATTAATAGCTGAGTAATTAATTTACAAATGCAACTCACTTTCATCAAAAATACGCTTTTTTCTCGGCTTTTTTGAATCTGCTTGCTTTCGGTTGGTTGGTTGTATAAAGTTCTCTCAGAAGAAATTAAATAAACCGGGATAGCAATGGGTGTGTTCAAGATGCACGTGTGCAGCGCGCACGAGCTCAGGAGACAGGGACATGGAATGGGTCTTTATCGTGGATGGAATAAACATTCAGCGCGTTCAGCAACCGATCATGGATTGCATTAATTATAGTGTTAATTATAAAGGTAATCTGTTGCAAGTGAAGTGTAAGTTAGACGGCTGAATGAATAGAGTATTGAACTCGAGACCAGGTGTTATGGGTTCGAATCCTTCGCATCCCAAACAGTATTTGTGTTTTTTTTTTCTAATGTTATTGATTGCTTTATATTTTTTCATATAATATAAGATAATGATGTATTTCTCGATGAAAGTTTTAGATTTGAACATATAATATAAGATAATGATGTATTTCTCGATGAAAGTTTTAGATTTGAACGTCTTTTTATATTCAAAGTTTCATTTCAAAGTGATATATATGGATATATATGGTTATCTATACTAATAAAAGTACAAATCGCTCTGTGTGTGCGTGTCTGTCGGCAATGGATAGCAAAATCTACCTCACGTAGAAGTCTGAAAATTCAGGAGTGATTGTTCCAAGACACGTCCTGATGCACCTGATGCTCAGATTTTTAACTTTTAAGGACCGGGCCCCTGGACCCCTTTAAGTTTTTATGCACTAAATTGTTAATAATATGCCTCTTTTCTATCCGATCTTCTTCGTTTTTGGGGGTGAATTCTCCTTTCAGTTTCTGCGCCATTTCTACATTTCAGTTAAGACCCTGGCATCCTTGCAAAGGGTCCGAAACAGGGCCCCTTGAAGTTTTAGTGCACTAAATTGTTAATAATATGCCTCTTTTTTGTCCGATCTTCTTCGTTTTTGGGGGTGAATTCTCTTTTCAGTTTCTGCCCCATTTCTACATTTCAGTTAAAATCCTGGCAATCTTCCAAGGCGCCCAGTACAAGGCCCTCTGAAGTTTTAGTGCACTAAATAGTTAATAACATGCCTCTTTTCTATCCGATCTTCTTCGTTTTTGGGGTGAATTGTCCTTTCAGTTTCTGACCCATTTCTACATTTCAGTTAAGACCCTGGCACCCTTGCAAGGGGCCCGGTACAAGGACCCTTGAAGTTTTAGTATACTAAATTGTTAATAACATGCATATTTTACATCCAATCTTCTTCGTTTTTGCGGGTGAATTCTCCTTTCAGTTTCTGCCTCATTTCTATATTTCAGTTAAGAATCTGACAACCTTGCAATTGGCCCAGTACAAGGCCCCTTGAAGTTTTAGTGCACTAAATTGCTAATAACATGCCTCATTTCTAGCCTGATCTTCTTCGTTTTTGGGGTGAATTCTCCTTTCAGTTTCTACCACATTTCTACATTTTAGATAAGAACTTAGCACCCATGTAAGGGACCCGTTACAGGGCCCCTTGAAGTTTTAGTGCACTAAATTGTAAATAACTTGCCTCTTTTGTATTCGACCTTCTTTGTTTTTGGGGGTAAATCATCCTTTCAGTTTCTGCCCCATTTCTACATTTAAGTTAGGTCCCTGGCGCACTTTCAAGGGGCCCAGTACAGGGGCCCTTGATGTTTTAATGCACTAAATTGTTAATAAATTGCTTCCTTTCTATCCGAACTTCATTTTTGGGATACTTTCTCCATTTAGTTATTCGCCTGTTTGTACATTCCAGTTAAGACCATGGGTCCAGGGCCCATTAAATTTTTTGTGTGCCATGCGTTTTTCAAACCCGAATTTTCTCACATTCGCAGTGCGTAATTTTAAAGTTGAGTATTGAACTCTTTACCGTAGACCAACATTCACATATTTTTATTGGGACCTTAGGGCGCTTTTTTAAGCGTTTCCCCAATTTTTTGCACATTTCTTTTAAATTATATTCTGATGATCCCTTAAAAATAGTCCGATTCACTAGCTTTTTTTTTCTAACAACATCTTAAGTTCTCCAGCTATTACGTGAACGACAAAAAAATATGCCAGACTTCAACTACCATCAATTTTGAATATAAATCGTCTTCTTGGGTCCCTTGGTGCGTCTTCTTTAAAAATGATCCGAATTACTTTCAATTTTCTTTACCATATTTCTAGCGTCGTTAGATTACATTAAAAACTACTAAAAAGTGTATTTATACCAAACTACGTGCCACTTAATTCCCTCCCCCTTGGTGCTCGGTACAAGGCCCCTTGAAGCTTTTGCACCATAAATTATTAATAAATTGCCCCTCTTAATCCGATCTTCATTTTTGATACATTTTTCCATTTACTTATTCTCCAGTTTTTATATTTCAGTTAAAATTTGGGGCACCTTAGGGTCCTGTAGGTCCCGATTCGGGGGCCCCTTGAACTTTTTGTGTGCTATGAATGTTTTACACCCTAATTTTCTCACCTACTCATTGCATAATTTTAAAATTGAGTCTTGGATTCTTCCCCCTAGATCAATACCCTCATATTTTTGTTGGTGCTCTAGGGCCCTCTTTTTAAGCATTTAACCCATTTTTGCGCATTTTTTAAAAATATTATTCTAATGATTATTTCATACCCTATGATTAATTTTGACTAATTGAAGATCTAAAACGCTGAGTACTACACTGAAAAAAAAATATGGTTCTTGCATCTAGAATCTAAATTGTGGCTCTAGAAAAAAATAGTTCCATGTCATCCTTTATAAATTCTAGTTCCCTTTGCTAGAAAGTTCTAGAGTCTCCTACTAGAATTCAAGTGCGTTTTCCTATATTCTCGTGTTCAAACTTATTTAAAAATCTCTGCAAATAGATACGAACACAAGAGATGTGTTGGAGTCACTATAAATCTAGTTTATGAAACTATTTTAGAAATCAAGCGATAATTTCTCGTTACTGAAAAGATTCAATATCGTTTCTTCACCAAGAAAACAAGATACTATAAATTCTAGATCATTTCGTCTACTTAGTCGTTTACCCTATTCGCATAGCTCGGAAATCTATATATCTAGTTGAGGGATTCATAAAATGACTAACTATTCATTCTAGGTGAAGGCGGTATATTTTTTTTCTCAGTGTAAAACATTTAAACATGTTTTCAGGATACGGCCCTACTCTCAACAATCAGTTGGGCTATTTTGGGCCCCCTGTTATAGCTCCCTTAAAAATGGTCCGTTTCACGAACTTTTTTTTCCTAACAACTTCTTAAGTTCTCCAGCTACTACATGAACGACAAAAAAATTTGAAGACTTCAGCTACCATAAATTTTGAATATTAGTCGTCTTCTTGGGGCCTTTGTTGCAGCTTCTTTAAAAACTATCATATTCTATTGTAATTTTCTTTAACATAGATTTGCGTTTTCCAGCTACTTTAAAACCCCTTAAAAATTTTCTTATACCCAATTACATACCAGTTGAGAACCTGGCCCCAGGGCCCGGTCTTTCTTTATACCTCAGCTACCACCTTTTTCGAACATTAATATCCTTTCTCAGCATCAACTTACATCTACTCACTACAGACGTAAATTAAAATTCGCGTTACTTTAAAGGTAACTTCAGATAAAGTATTTCATCCGTTTATTAAATATCGTGTTAATGCTCACAGTAATTCATTAAATTTACAAAGTGAGGAGGCGTCTTCCAGCGCTTGGTAGCGCGTTATTTCCCCGGATTTAAGGGCTCAATTTCAACGGGATTTACTGCCTTGAACTTAGAAAACAATTCATCTACTTTCTGTATTATGAAATTTTATCTTAGGCTTTAGTGACCAATATTTTCTAACATTAATGGTGCATTCTTCTTTTTTTTTTATTCTGTGGGCTTGATTCGTACGAGGTTTGGCTCACTCAACTTGGTTTTCGATTGTTTTCGGCACGTGCAGGCACTTCCGGTAAATACTGCCATAGGTAGTGGGGATCTAGATTACAGGTTCGTTCGGGAAGCAGTTTGATGGGAACACAATAGAAGGTGTGGAAGTCAATGGGAGCCTCCGAAATTAGGTTCGTTTAAAAGAATTTCCAAAAATATAAAATCATACAAACTTAGGTTTTCTTTATTGTTATTATTTACAAACCTCTGGCAATGCCGGGCGGGTCTGCTAGTATTTTCTAAATCTTTAGTCACTCCGGGAACTGAATTTTGTTTACCACATTTATTGTAAAACAATTGCGCAGCGAGAGGGGCGACCAGATGCACTTGACAGGAAGTTTCCTTCGTCGTGTCAGGGACATTACGGCAATTAAACAAGGTGAAAAAACTTTACAATTTTATTGTTATGTAGTACTAAAACAATCAGGCATCTTCCTATAGTTTAACCCCGTCCGCTACGTGGCGTGCGACCTTGATTGGTGTGACCTCGCATTTAATCTTGCTGTTACCTCTCCCATTTAAGATAGGACGCTTACTTTTATCGCTTTGATATTATATCCTACCTACGATTAATGAAGATTTGCAACAGAATTTTTTTTATTAAATTTTACTTTTCTAAATTTGGTGGGAAAAAGCCGTAAAATTGCTTTTCCGAATTTTGCAATAAATGTTTTTGTAAATTCCGGTGTGAATTCGACATTACAGAAACACAATTACTTGCCTCTAAAAGGGTTAAATAAAGATCTTCTTATCAATAATTTCATTCCAGACTCTTTGGAAATTTCAAGATGTGTGCATATCATACAGTTGTAAGCTTTCCCCGGGAAATATATGCATTATATAATATATTTTTCTGTATTTTATTTTTCTTCTATGAAATTTTATATTTAGTCCATCGGAAGGAACATTTCTTTTGATGCGTGAATCTAGAAAACCTACGTAAAAGCATAATGTTTAATGAAGAGTGTGGAAATTCTACTGTTTTCATAAAAAAAAAAAAAACTGCTGGTCAAAAATATTTCATTTTATATATCGTCGGTACCATGTCAAACTATCCAATATGAAAACCGTGTTGCCATTAGGCTACTTTTTTTAAATTCAGATTTCTTGATTGGCGCTACTTGTCTGAAAAGGTAAAATTCCCCTTGTTTTCGCCATAATTAATATGTCATTAAATAAGGCGCATTTTAGTATTTCAAAAATCTGGTGCCAATCAAGAAATCTGAATTTAATAAAAGTAGTCCACTGGCAACACTACATTCATATTGGATTGTTTGTCTTGGTACAGACGATGTGAGTAGAATTCCTTAATATTTTTTAACGACTATCTTTCATAAACTATATATTTAGTTTTGACTCAAAAATAGTTCAATACAAGCAAACTAGAATATTGGTTATTTAAAGTTTTAATAAATATACTTCAAAGCAGGGTTGGGTTTTTGACGTCAAAAACTGGTTTTTGACATGACAAGCTTCAAAAACTGGTTTAAAATTTCATAAACAGGTTTAAACCGTCAAAAACTGTCAGAAACTGGTTTAAACCGTCAAAAACTGCCAAATGCATGTAACACACTAAAACATTTTAACAACAATAGGTAAACATTAAATAAGTCAATGATTTATGTGATCTTTTATTTAAATTTATTGTAATTTAATTTAAAAAAATTAAATTGTTAATTGCCATAAAATATTTTTATTTTTTTTTAATTTACAATCAGAAGAATAGCCTATCGTACAATTAAATAATCTGGATCAATTTTACCCCCAGCATGGTGCAGCACACAACGTGTTCACATTTATTTTCTCCCAAATGATTCCTGAGTTTAGAGTGCATGAAACATTAGAAAATAGCCTGTCTCTTAATTGATGCTGAAGCGTAAATACGTGTTAGGTTCCTTTAGAAAGACCCCCACGAAGGGCACCCCCCTAGGTCCCATATCCCTCGTGTTGATAATTGGCCGTCATAAACACAACCACCCTTAATTGATGCTGAACTAGTAGGACTTGATAGCAAAAACATTGCTAGATGAGCAAGTTTGGAAACAGGCTCAAAATGTTATTGCATTTAATTATACCTTTCCACCAAGTAATGGGGGTCCTCCCTATAGCACTGAAATAAGAAGAGTGGAAAGGGGATTCTTTAGCTTCATACACAATCAGTTATGGGTAAGCATTCATAAATTCTCTCTGTAGCTCAAGCTGAATCAACTGATACATCAGTTAACCCTTGCCCCTGATGGTTGGGATGCAAAATATAAGTCAAAAAATGGTATGGTTTCATGATTTGATCCCTTCTATTACACACTTTTTCAATATGGGGCTTAAGTGAATTTTCTTTTAGAAGACCGAGCTAATTTTGTTCCAATATTTAAAAGAAAGCTGTTTAAAAAGAATTTTGACTTTAAGCATTTTTTTTATTATTACTTCTCTTATTTTGTAAATGTTTAAGATTAATAATCCAATTTAAATTTTAAATGGAATGGTTATTGCTGAGACTAGAATAATATTGATGCACATTATCGTGTTATATATACAAAAAAAATCTGCACTTTTCTAAGTTTTTATTTCTTATTTAAAAAAAACCTAAATGCTTTAAGCTCTCAAAAGTAAGAGAAATTAAAACGATTTTAAGTACCGTATTTTATGGAAGAAATGCTGTGCCGTTTACAGGTTTAAAAGTTAATTTTCTGTGCGGCGTTTACACGAAGCGCGGTGTTTACGATTTTTTTTTCGCGCGCGTAAAATTGGGATAAAATAAAAATTCCTTTGGACTGTTTTCAAGTCCCCTGCCCAACAACTTTCTGACTTTGCTGATAATGAAAACTGTGACATTTCTGATGATGATAGCGAACCATACAGCGTGGAAGATGAAAATTTGCAACTCATCCATTCTGATATTGAAGACTCAGATTTTGAGGGCTTCGAATAGAAACTGAAGATCGCCTAAAGTAGATACGACCCCCTCATAAAAAGCGTGCCGAAAAAGTTGGGCCGACCACATAAAAAAAACATGGAACTCCTAAGGAGAGGGTCTGAGTCCCGCGCTCTGGATGGTTTAACTACCAACTGACGTCACCTTAATTTAAAAATTACATAAAAATACTTTAAACACGATTTAAATATTTTAAATAAAATTCTAGACACCTTAAGATATTAAAAATGAGGCACCCTACACTTACACTGTTCAGAAAATTTTGATTAAAGTTAGGTCAATGTGACGCTGTCGACAAAAGTAGCGTTGCCACGGGTGCGGCGTTTGCAACAGATGCGGCGATTACGATATTTTTAATCTTATTCAGGCCAGTTTTCAGTAGTGCGGCGTTTCTTCCATAAAATGCGGTAAGAGAAAAAATTTACAGCTCAGGTGAGCTTAATGTCTACATTTAAGAAAAACACAATTTTACAAAAAAAAAAAAAAAAAAAAAAAAAAAGAAATGAAAATTTTACCCTGTTAAAAAATTGCACTTAACAATAATACTTAACTATGTACTAATTATTGATATACAGTAATGTGAATTTAAAATATCACATGTAATGTTGTAATGTGTGACATTTAATTTGAATTTTTACAGATCAATTTAGCATTTTAGGTTTTTGACGGATGGTTTTTGACAAGAGGTTTTTGACATGACGGTTTAAACCGTCATAAACTGACGCATGTCAAAAACCTGCCAACCCTGCTTCAAAGCTATCTACCTCAAAATCTGGTTTTTCAGAATCGTGAACAAAATATCTCTGGAACTAAATGATATTTTTAGATACTAAAATTTTAACTTATATCTCTTTTTGACTCTGGCCAAAGTGCTAATGGGATATGACCATGTTTACCTCTTATTTGAGGCTAAGACCGAGGTAGAACGAGTTGAACATCATGCCATATATGTGGTGACAGAATTTGAACTCTGCACTGCAAAGACTAGCACATTCTTTAAATGAGGCTCGGGTCGATCCACCTCAACCTCTGAGCCTACGAAAAAACTGCTGAACTTACAAAAACTATTGTGAGAAAGAGAGATGACTGTTGATTGCTCTCGAGAACGGACGTGTGAAACGTCGTGTCGACCGAATACCGGGTCAGAGGACCTCGGTTTTAATGCAGAATGTCGACGGCCAGTTATATTTATCATGGTTAAATTCAAATGTAAATACCCCATATGTAAATACCTCATCCATATATTCAAGAACATTAAAGTTTAAGATTTATTTAAAAATCTGCCTGGTTTTCCTTCTAGACACCGACCAGTACAAGTACATTTATTCGACAAAGTGAATGTACATTAAATTTCTACAGATTGGGAGCTAAGCCGGAATTTACATGCAAAGTGTGGATTTAACTTGTGTGAAAATTTTTCTGATGTCCTAAAATGATGTTCTGGAAAAGAAAAGTTGCTTTCGCCGAAGTTCTGTGATAAGTGGAAATTTTCTCATGCGGTAAGAAAAGTTTCAAGCTTTAAGTGGTTTCCTAGAGTCAAGTGTTTTCGGCGGTTCGTAATGTCGACGGAGTATTTCATCTAATTGAGGGTGCCCTGTGATGAATCAACGGAGTGTTCTGCATCTTCTCGTAGAGTTTCGTTTATTTCTGCTGATAAAAAGTGTGTTTCGTGTCTCGGTGACCCGTTGACCTACTTATTCATCGCAAGATTTTCAGCTTCTTGTTTTCTTGTATTAAATGGGAAAGTGCTTTTTTTTTGTTTCCCGAAAGTGCTTGAATTCTATTGATAAAAGGCGTACAGTGAGTTTTATTTGGAATACGCCAGAAGAAAAAGAATATTTTTTTAGTGAGTTTTTTTTTTTTTTTTTTTTTGGAAAGTAATTTATGCAACGTGTCTGCGGTGATTTTTTTTTTTTTTTGCAGACTGAAGAGGAAATGTAGGAAGGTTTTTTTTGCTTCCTAAGAAAGATACATGTTTTTTTGCTTCTTTGAAAGAAAAAAGTATTAACGATATAATTTTTTTATCTTGTTATTTTTTATGTGAAATGAAAAGAAAATATATATTCTGTTGAGAATATTTAGAGGGAAATAACTTATTATAAAATTGGTATTCAATAATTATTTTTTTTGTATTATTAAGTAGTGAAGAAAATATATATATATATATATATATTTATGTTTTTTGTGGAAATATCTGATACGAAGTAAGTGTGTTTTATAAAACTGTTACATATTATTATACATGTAGATAGATATGATTTATCGGGTGCTTATATATTATTGATTTATATTCAGATATTTTATTTATGTGTTAATTGGTCAGATATAATTATGGCACACTTAATAAGGTCCAAATAGATCGATCTGGTTACTGCGGTAATCGAGTTAGGTTTAAATCCTCAAGATGGTGCTAATAAAAGTCAACTGACTGAATTAATTGTAAAATCCTAAGGGTATAATGAGGATCTAGTAAAAAATTTGCTAGCGGGGATTGTAAGAGAGCGGGAAGAGAAAGAAAAATTTTTGCAACAAAAAGAAATCGAAAATCGCGATTTTGAGTTAAGAAAATTACAATTGGAAAAGACACAAAATACCCAATTGCATAATTCGGTATCTACAATCGCCGGAAAGGGTTCCGATGTGTTAAAATTGCTAAATAGATATAATAATGAGGAAGAAATTAGCATTTACTTAACCCTTTTCGAACGTCAGGCGAAGAGTCTGAGGATAGAAAAAAAATGAATGGGTTACATATCTGTTGGCACTGTTACCGCTCGACATGTTAGTCTAATAAACCGTGAAAGTGAAGAACTGTCCAGTGATTACGACTGTGTAAAGAAAATACTTTTAAGACGTTTCAAACTTACACCAGAGCAATTCAGGCAAAAATTCTTTTTACATAGAAAACAAAATTCAGCGTCTTGGAAAGATTTCTCATTTGAATCGCAAATTTTCTGAATGAATGGTTATCGGGATTACACATATCAACGTTCGAAGAGTTAAAAAATATTTTAATCATTGACCAGATTAGGCGAAAATTGTCCCTAGAAATGAACACTTTTGTGACGAATTGCCAAAAATTACGAGTGTTGAAGAATTGACTATTAAATTGGATGATTTTGAAACCGCCAGAATGAACTTACGGAAAACTGAAATTAAGCCCCCAAACACGGAATTTAGAAAACGCCAAGGTAGTGAAAATAATAGAACGCTCCATCGAAATGACCTTAGTCGCGTACCATATGAAAAAAAATATACACCTACTCCCCATGGAATTTAAATACAAAAATCCGTTGTTTCAATCGCAATGACTTTTCCCACCGTTGGAGGGATTGCCCCCCGAAATAAAAAAGAAAGTCCGGTCTGCTGGAAGAGTAAAATTCCTGGCCACACGTCTGACCAGTATACAAATAATTCTCCTAAAAATGCAAACGCTGCCGTAAGCAATAACTATAATCCGGTTGATAAAATAATAATAAAAAAGAAAAGTGCCCAGCTAAACTGATGGCATTGAGCTCACAGGCTATTCACACTAATTGTATATTATACACTTATTTTAAAGAATAATGGCCCTCAAAAAACTAAGTGAAGGGGAATTAGCCCCCGTTTCCCCCTTTATACTTAACCAGTGAACCTCCAAATCTAATCAGGGAAGCCCCTTATCATAATAAACCGGTATACCAAATTTGGAGCAAATCGAATAATCCTGCAAAAAGAACATATATCTAAATTAAGGGGGTGCACTAGCCCCCCTTTATCTTTAACCAATGAATCGCCAAAACGAATCAGGGAAGCTCCTTAATATAATAAACCGGTATACCAAATTTGGAGCAAAGCGAATAATTCTGCATGAAAAACCCGTTTATATAAATTAAGGGGGGTGGCCTAGCCCCCCTTCCCCTTTATCTTTTACCAATAAACCCCCAAAACTAATCAAGGAAGTTCCTTAACATAATAAACCGGTATACCAACTTCGGAGCAAATCGAATCATTCTGCATGAAAAACCCAATTATCTGAATTAAGGAGGTGGACTAGCCCCCCTTTTCCCCCTTTATTCTTAACCAATGAACCCCCAAATATAATCAGGGAAGTTCCTTAACATAATAAACCGGTATACCAAATTCGGAGCAATTCGAATCATTCTGCATGAAATACCCATTTATCTGGATTAAAAGGGGTGCACTAGCCCCCTTTCCCCCCTTTATTCTTAACTAATGAACCTCCAAAACTAATGAGGGAAGTTCCTTAACATAATAAACCGGTAAACCAAATTCGGAGCAAATGGAATGATTCTGCATGAAAAACCCATTTTTCTGAATTAAGGGGGGGGGACTAACCCCGTTTTTCCCCCTTTATCCTTAACCAATGAACTCCCAAAACTAATCAGGGATGTTCCTTAACATAATAAACCGGTATACAAAATTCGGAGCAAATTAAATGATTCTGCATGAAAAACCGATTTTTCTGAATTAAGGGGGGGACTAACCCCGTTTTCCCCCTTTATCCTTAAAAAATGAACCCCCAAAACTAATCAGGGATGTTCCTTAACATAATAAACCTGTATACCAAATTCGGAGCAAATCGAATGATTCTGCATGAAAAACCCATTTTTCTGAATTAAGGGGGAGGGGGACAAACCCCGTTTTTCCCCCCTTTATCCTTAACCAATGAACCCCCAAAACTAATCAGGGATGTTCCTTAACATAATAAACCGGTATACCTAATGCGGAGCAAATCGAATGATTCTGCAAGAAAAACCCATTTTTCTGAATTAAGGGGGGGGACTAACCCCCCTTTTCCCCCCTTTATCCTTCGCCAATGAACCCTCAAAACTAATCAGGGATGTTGCTTAACATAATAAACAGGTATACCAAATTCGGAGCAAATCGAATGATTCTGCATGAAAAACCCATTTTTCTGAATTAAGGGGGGGGGGGGGGTGGACTAACCCCGTTTTTCCCCCTTTATCCTTAACCAATGAACCCCCAAAACAAATCAGGGATGTTCCTTAACATAATAAACCGGTATACCAAATTCGGAGCAAATCGAATGATTCTGCATGAAAAACCCATTTTTTCTGAATTAAGGGTGGGTGGACTAACCCCGTTTTCCCCCCTTTATCCTTAACCAATGAACTCCCAAAACTAATCAGGGATGTTCCTTAACATAATAAACCGGTATACCAAATTCGGAGCAAATTAAATGAATCTGCATGAAAAACCCATTTTTCTGAATTAGGGGGGGGGACTAACCCCCCTATTCCCCCTTTATCCTTAACCAATGAATCCCCAAAACTAATCAGGGATGTTCCTTAACATAATAAACCGGTATACCAAATTCGGAGCAAATC
The DNA here is from genome assembly GCA_963932465.1 of Maratus speciosus. NCBI lineage: Eukaryota > Metazoa > Arthropoda > Arachnida > Araneae > Salticidae > Maratus > Maratus speciosus. The sequence goes on along the minus strand of OZ010787.1, from coordinate 31,293,974 downwards.
GAATGATTATGCATGAAAACCCCATTTTTCTGAATTAAGGGGGGGGGGGGGGTGGACTAACCCCGTTTTTCCCCCTTTATCCTTAACCAATGAACCCCCAAAACTAATCAGGGATGTTCCTTAACATAATAAACCGGTATACCTAATTCGGAGCAAATCGAATGATTTTGCATGAAAAACCCATTTTTCTGAATTAAGGGGGGGGGGGGAATAACCCCGTTTTTCCCCCTTTATCCTTAACCAATGAACTCCCAAAACTAATCAGGGAAGCGCCTTATCACAATGAACCTAGGAAAAAATTTTGAAGCAAATCGGATGTTTCTATCAAGAATTATCGCGTTACGTACATACGTACGTACGTTCATACATACATACATACATACATACATACATACATACATACATACAGAACGGGCGGGCACATTAGCTCTCAGGCTTTGATAGCCTGTGAGCTAAAAAGCGTGGGGATTTTAGGGGGAAATATGGATGCCTTAATCGATACAGGAAGTGATGTCATACAGCCCTGGGATGCCCTAAATTGCATGAAAGTGACTTGGTTTTATCAGGTATTGGTGGTAGCCAAATTACACCCACAGGATTTACGACGTAAAAATTGAAATAGATGGTTACACAGTGAATGCAGATTTATACGTCGTAAAAAATTTGAGCCATTCTATAATTTTAGGAAATAATTTTTGAAACATGTAAATTTCAATATGTCAGAAAAAGGATTGCAAATTACAGGGAAACGGAAATTGAAGGAACTTAGGGTGAATTACGTCACTGCTTTCCCACAAGAAACTGTCATGACAAAAAAAAACAAAAAAAACAGACGCGTCATCTATGTCACACCCAGATTTCGTGCGATGTTGCGGTCAGAAAAGCAAAACAATCCCACGATAGGAAAAATGATTTCGACAGCTGAATTGGTGAGAAAGGAACAAACAGTCAAAATGAAACAGCTTGTAACTTTAGTGAAAAAATAAACATGCAATTAAACTCTGATAAAAGTTGTTTGTTAGAAAGTGAACAGTGTTCCATCCCACAGTTAGACTCAGCGGAAACCACAGATATTTATTTAGCTGAGACAGCTAATTCTATTAATTTTCAGGAAGTTGAGCTAAATCATATTACAAACAATACTATTAAGAAAGAATTAACGGAATTGATCACTAATTATAAGCCAAGCAAGGTTAAGGACACAGAGTTAGAAGTAAATATAATATTAACTGATGATATTCCGATTGCGCAACAACCGCGTAGATTAGCATATACAGAACATGAATTTGTGGATAAACAAATACAAGAATGGTTGGAAATGTGAATTATAACTGAGAGTAACTCTAATTATGCATCGCCTATAGTATTAGCGAAAAAGAAAGATAATTCCCGGAGATTGTGTGTAGACTGTAGACCCTTAAATAAAAAAAAATAAATAATTAGAGTTAATTTTCCTTTACCAAGAATAGAAGACGTGTTATTCCGCCGGCCACATTGAGGAAGCGAAGGTTTTTACTACATTGGATTTAAAAAATGGTTTTTTTATATAGACGTAGCAGAGGAGAGTAGGAAATATACAGCATTTGTCACGCAGAACTCCCAGTACGAATATTTAAAGCTTCCATTCGGATTATCGATTGGCCCCCAGAATTTTCAGATATAAATTCAAGCTGTTTTTAAACAGTTAATTAAAGAAAAAGTAATATTAATTTACTAGACGATGTCATAGTACTTGCAGAGACGGAAGAAGAAGCGCCAGGCCCTCGGAAGCCAAAACTTTGGCAGTAAAGAATTTTCCTGAACCCCGCACCCTTAAACAATTACACAGTCTTTTGGGTCTAACTTCTTATTTCAGAAAATACATCCCACATTATGCAACCATAGCGAGACCTTCAAGTGATTTATTAAAAGCGGGAAATACATTTAAATTTGGAATCCTCGAAAAACAAGCTTTTGAGACTCTTAAAGAAAAATTAGTTAACCCCCCAACCCCCCACCCACCCACCCACCCACCCAGTATTGCATACATTCCGAAGAGGCGCTAGTCTAGAATTGCACACCGATGCAAGTGCCATAGGTTTTGGTAGTGTCCTGCTACAAGAAGATGAATAAAAAAACTTACATCCTATTCATTACATGAGCTGTAAAACCACACCTACTCAAGCAAAATATTCGAGTTACGAATTGGAAACACTCGCGGTAATAGAATCGGTTAAAAAATTCCGAAACTACTTATTAGGCACGAAATTTAAAATTGTGACAGATTGTTCCGCGTTTCAAAAGACAATGGACAAAAAAGACATTACGCCAAAAGTAGCCAGATGGGCCCTATTCTTACAGGAATTTGATTACGAAATTGCCCACCGAACATGATCTCAAATGAAACATGTAGACGCATTACAGTACTAATAGTAAACCGATCGCATGATGAATTAACATTAAAAATAAAGAATGCACAACAAGAGGACGAACACATACAAGCGATAAAAAAGTTAATTGAAAAAAAGGGAAAGCTCAGAATATTTTATAAGAAACGGCATCGTATACAAATATGAAAATGATAGAGAACTTCTGATGATTCCTACCAATATGTAAATGGAAATAATACGCGATGTTCATAACAAAGGTCATTACGCAGGGGCTAAAACTGAAATTATTTTAAAAGAAAATTATTTTATACCCCAATTATGAAAGCAAATTGAAAGTGTCATTGCCAACTGCATAGAGTGTATACATTGTAATAAAAAGCAAGGAAAAGCAAAAGGTCTGTTAAACCCGATCCCCAAATAAAATATGCCCCTCGAGACCTATCACATAGATCACAGTGGTTCCATGCTTTCTACGAATAAAAATTACAATCATATTTTTACTGTTGTGGATGCATTTACTAAATTCGTTTGGCTATACCCCGTTAAAACTACAGCCGCTAAAGAAGTCATTGATAAGTTAACCCGAAAACATGATATTTTCGGAAATCCATCGGGAATTACTACCGACAAAGGACCAGCATTTACTTCTGCTGATTTTGAGAAATATTGTAAGGAAGAGAACAGAGAGAGTTGTTATGGCATATTCCCATAACAACAGGGATACCTAGAGGAAACGGTCAAATAGGGCGAATGCACAGAATTCTTATCCCAATTCTAGCAAAACTTAGCGTAGAAGACCCCACTAAATGGTACAAATTTGTCGCGCTCGTACAACGCATCATGAATAGTACCGTATCGAGAAGTACAAAATTTACGCCTTTTGAATTACTGACAGGAACGAAACTGCGGCAGAAAACTGACCTGCAAATCAAAACACTGTTAGATGATGAGGAATTAAATTCGTTCATATCGGAAATAAATTTCAATAGAGAAATAGCTAAGCAAAACATATTAAAAATACAACAGGAAAACATGAAAACGTATAACAAAAAGCGAAAAAAGGCCAACTCATATAAACTCGGTGATTTGGTGGCAATTCAAAAAACGCATTTTGGGGCAGGTACCAAACTAAAGCCTAAGTTTCTTGGTTCCTATGAGATTACTGCAGTAAAAAGAAACGATCGCTACAACGTGAGCAAAGTTCGACAACATGAGGGTCCAAATGCGACCTCAACGGCTGCAGATCACAAGAAGCCTTGGACTTCTACTGTCTAAGACGAAATATTTGAGCTTTAAGTGATTTTTGTGGGTTTTTTTATTTATTTTTTAAACTGTGTGTTATTGATATCTTTTTTTATTACTATTATGAAAAAACTGTGAAAAGAACTATTTCCAAGTGCCGAGCAGAAAAACTTTATTATTTTTCTAACTCTAAAAATATTGGTCAAGGACTGAAAACTTTTAAACATCAGTATTTAGTGACTGATTTTACTATTATTTTGTTTTATATATCGGTTGTGAATTTTTTTGTGTGTATAATATACGTTCAGGAAAAAGTAGTACAATACCAGTCAGGTATGTAAGGTAGATGGGTGACTGGGAGGACCCAGCCCTGTCAGGTAGGCCGAATTGTGGTGTCAGAATTTGAACTCTGCACTGCAAAGACTAGCACATTCTTTAAATGAGGCTCGGGACGATCCACCCCAACCTCTGAGCCTACGAAAAAACTGTTGAACTTACCAAAACTATTGTGAGAAAGAGAGATGACTGTTGATTGCTCTCGAGAACGGACGTGTGAAACGTCGTGTCGACCGAATACCGGGTCAGAGGACATCGGATTTAAAGCAGAATGTCGCCAGCCAGTTATATTTATCATGGTTAAATTTAAATGTAAATACCCCATATGTAAATACCTCATCCATATATTCAAGAACATTAAAGATTAAGATTTAGTTTAAAATCTGCCTGGTATTCTTTCTAGACACCGACCAGTAGAAGTACATTTATTCGACAAAGTGAATGTACATTAAATTTCTACATATATAAGAGATTTAAAGATAGAAATTTTTAATATTTTGATATCTTTTGTTTAAAAAAATTTAATATACACTAAAACTACTCATTTTCTCATTTTTTCCTCCGTTTGTATTTAGATATTACTTTTTTTTTTTTCGCTCAAACTATTACTATTGAAAAAAATCTTATCCTTATATCTGTTCAGAATATGATTAACGACCTGAATAATAAAAAAAAAATCGGTGAAGATTTGAAACAATAAAATTCAGCCGGACCCGGTTAAGACGCTCACTGTTAATACGCATTAATAGCCCGATTTTTTACGGTCCCTTGAACATCACTCAAACGGCTAATGCAAAAATATCAAGTTTAATAAGAGAACGGTTATTACGTGATCCCGTTTAAGAAGCGATGGATTTTTGGTCCTCTGAGGCAAAAAAATCACGCTTAACCCTTTAGTGCGCAGCTTACCATATATGCAAACAAGAGTGTTTTGAATTTAATAGATTATTTTTATTCGTATATACCTATTTTACACCAGAAAATTAAAATAGTAATATTCGATTTAATTCATAACAGACATTCCGTATTTAAATAAAGCGAAGTTAACCATTGAAACTTTCTAGTGTGGAGTCAGATTCTCTGAACTACGTAATATCTAGAACGTATTCTATCATGGGAATTACAGGGTTAAAGGTTAAGTTTTATAAAATAAGTAATTATATAAAAAAGTTATTTGGAGACATGCTTATTAAAATATTTACTAATTTGCACTATTTTAGCTTAAAACAGCCACACGACAGTAGTTTTTACTTATATTGCAGATTTGCAACAGAAGGAAAGGTTGACGTATTAAAAAAAATAATAATAATAACTCTGGGTTTTTTTCATTATTTTCCCTGTGTAATAAACCATTCAGAGAATCATATATAATTTTTTTGAAATAAAATATAAAATCGCGCATTTATGGGTTAAGATCCCCTTGATATCAAGATGCGAATTCCTTCCCTGTTCTCCAATTTTGACAATTTTTTTAATTCTGGTAAAAAAGGCTTTTTCCGAATAGAAATATTTACTTTATTCCATAACAGATTAATTAAGACGAACATTACTTATAAAAAATAGCGGTAGCTATTTAAAATAAAAAAACCGTTAAACTAATAATACAGCATTTGCAATTCTTCTTTGATTCCGCATCCTAACATTTTTTGTCTGTCCCTTCATGTACAGTAGTGCTCAAAAGTATTTTGACAACCTATTATTCTCTCTTATTTTATTTCATATAAAAATGTAAAAGAAAATATATTCCCTATAATTGAGAGCAGCCTTTTATTCTTCTACTCTAGCCCGACTCTTTTGCGAAAGTCAGAATGAAAAAAAAAAAAAAAAAATCAAAAATTGAAACCGGACAAATTTAAAAGGGAAATTACACAAATTAAAGACACCAAAAAGCGGGAAGGGAGGGCTCGGGGCGATGAAGCTACCGAAAGACTCCTGCTGCTTCTAGCTTATTATTACTCTCGGCGGCGGTTGGGGGCGGGCGGGGGGGTCAACCGCCGCGGCGAGCGGCCCATCTTCGTCCGCAGCCTTTTATTCTTCTACTCTAGCCCGACTCTTTTGCGAAAGCCAGAATGAAAATATATTCCCTATAGTAGATTAGAAACGTGTTTTACTGGTATTCTGCCATTTAAACAATAGAGGTTTAGGCGTCGTTTGACTGATGAAACGTGTATGTCTATGCCGTAATTTTCTTTCAAATCATTTTTTATTATTACAGCGGACTTACGACAATCATTTGTAGATATCATTTTTATAATACAATCAACATTGTAGTTGTTTTTTTCGGATGGCCACATTGAGGCTTACTTTCGATGTACTTCTGTTTATTAAAAACTTTATTCTATGTAATAACAAGTGTCCGAGGCACGTTAAAAGAACGAGCTAATTCTACTTGCAGTCTACCTTTCTTAAGTGCATTTATAGCGACTTTTCTAGAATCACTTCAATATTTTTTTACATTTCGGCATTCCTGATCCTTAAAATTGATCACAATAAGTCAATATAAACACTAATCGAAGCTATGGCGCCACTGACACCTTCAACAATTAAATGCAAACTAACTGTCAAAATACTTTTGATCTAAGGAGGAGTCATATTTCTTAGGTGGCACCGAATGTAAACAAACAAGTTGAAACTTAACACATTTGAATAACTGCAGTAATAGTGTTCTCAGTTATAGGGACTAAATTTTCTTTTACATTTTTATATTAAATAAAATAAGAGAGAATATAAGATTGCCAAAATACTTTTGAGCGCTACTGTATATGTTTACTGTAGTAGAGAGATAGATGAACAATGGATTTAGGAATAAAAAAGTAAGAGACATATAGTGTACTGTCTACCAGTTGCGAGGTAAGTAACTGAGGAGGTTGTCACAAGATGGTGGCTGGCGGCTGCTTTTTTAAAAACGAATCTTCAGTTTCTGATTACCGACAGGTCAAAAATACCACCAGTAAAATTGAATCGAAAATTTCATCTTAAATAAGCATCTTAATCATGGAATTTTTTTCAAAAATGTCGTAAAAATATCTATTTGTTTTTACTGCTGTCAGTATGCCTTGTAAAACTGTCAGTTTGTTTCCCTGGTTGTCACAATATGGCAGAAACGCAGGGCCTAACTACCACCAAAGTAAACTCCTACCAGTAAAAATAAAAATCTGTTTCTACCATTATTTTTGACGGAAATTTTGTAATATTAAGGCGTTTAAATAAGTTGAAAAGTTTCTATGTAAATCTACTGGCAGAAGTTCCCACCGTAGCTAAACAACTCCGGCGATAGCGGTTACAGTTGAGCTTCATTATTTTAAAGATATGTTAGTTCCTCTTTATTAGTAGTTTCATGAGATGAACTCGGGATTCTCAGATGCGCCAGAAAAGGGCATAACCGAATAAGCATTGGAAACTTGCCTTTCAATCAAATTTACTGATTTTTTTCCCAGATGTGGCTACATATCTGACAATATATTTTCCGCATTATCACCCTATAAGTATTGATATTTAATGAGATAAAAATGATTTTTCGATTTTTTAAAAAACGGATTTTCTCAAAATTTGCTGCACAAAATTTCATGCCATTAACATAGGATATATAGATTCCAAAGATGCATAACTGGTAATTTTTGTAAAATTTTCTGTTTATAAAAACTGTGTGAAATAGTGAAATAAAAATTAAAAAATAAATAAAAATCATATCTTATGGTTATCCGAAAACTACCATTTTCTTGTAAAAAATTCCCCATATTGCCCGTATATTCTGTATAAATGCCGAATGTTTGCGTTTGATACTACATATAAATATTTACAAAAATGAGTAGTAAAATTATTGAAATTCATTTTAAGGCGTTATATAGGGCGGAGCTACTCAACCTCGACATCCAAAGAATTTTTGGAACAAAGTCAGCAGACAATATGTCAACTGATGTATTTTAGATTCCATTAAGCATATAAGCCATGTTTTTCAACTTCATATACATTTTGATATCGACAGCGTTGAGAATGTTGCTCATGTGTTCATAAAAATTTAAATTACAGCAATTCTGTAATTTTTTATTCCAAAAATTCTTCGTGTATCGAAGTTGAGTATCTCCGCCCCAAATAATGCCTTCAAATGAATTTCAATAATTTTAATATACACTTTTGTAAATATTTATATGTAGTACCCAACGCAAACTTTCAACATTTATACAGAATATACGGGCACAATTGGGGAATTTTTTACAAGAAAATGGTAATTTTCGGATAACCATAAGATATGATTTTTATTTTTTTAAATTTTTATTTCGCTGTTTCACACAGTTTTTATAAACAGAAAATTACTAGTTATGCATCTTTGGTATCTATATATCCTCAGGTAATGGCATGAAACTCCGTGTAGCAGTTTTTGAGAAAATCCGTTTTTTAAAAAATCTAAAAAACATTTTTATCTCATTAAATATCAATATTTATAGGGTGATAATGGGAAAATATATTGTCAGATGTGTAGCCACATCTGGGAAAAAAATCAGCAAATTTGATTGAAAGGCATGTTTCCAATGCTTATCCGGCTATGTTCTTTATTGTCACTTGAGAGGATTATGTCTGCATAGCTGCCAACCTCAAACTAATCTTCCGTAATACTTGTGTTAATTTGACCCTGGCTTAATATGTTTCAAACCAGATTTTTTTTTTTTTTTTTTTTTTTTTTTTTTTTTTTTTTTTTTTTTTTTTTTTTAATGAAATGAAAATTAGTATGTTCCATGTAGAAACCTGGAATTAAATAAATAACCATTCATGAAATAAATTTTCTGGTTCGAAATGTGGTTAACCTGGGTTAAATTAATCCTGGCATTACGGAAGATTAGTGTAAAGTTGCCAGCAATGTATCTGTTGTATTAGTAAGTTTTAAATTTTGTTTCATAATGCATGTATTAGACAAAATAATTAAACTCATGAAGATTAAACTAATACGACTGCGGATGAATATTTTGTTGTATGCAGAGCTACCACAAGTGATTATTTTTGTACTCTATTCGCTCCACTATTAAAAAAAAACAAAAAAAAAACAGATTTTATAGTATACTTCTGTTCTAAATTTTCTCGAACTGTTTTAAAACGATAATTTTTGTTTCGAGAAAGTGCTGTGTGGTAGAATTAAATAATAGTCGCATGTGGCAGCCCTGTTTATGTATTTTATGTTTTGTTTAGTTTGTGCTATTTCTAACAAAAAATTTTATGCAAAGGTTAATAATGATAGTTTTTCTTTTTATATTAAAAATGAATAACAGATTATAATGGTATTGATTATCACAAGTAACAAATATGCTTTTAATAAGTAGATTGTACTTGAAAGTTTTAATACTTTTTCTTTGTGTTGTAAATTTATATTTGTTATTATTCCAGACTGTCCTATATAAACAAAAAACAGTTAAAGATTAATACATTTAAATTTTAATCTAAATATGCATAAAAGACTCAATTTTCGACCGTAAACGTATAAATGAAAGCTCTATAGTTCATTTAAAGCTTTAGTCGTTAAGATATCTACATAGCTGCCAACCTTCCTCTAATCTTCCGTAATGTCTGGATTAATTTATCGAACCAGAAAACTTATTTCATGAATGCCTGTTTATTTAATTCCAGGTTTCTACGTGGAACTTATTTATTTTCATTTCTTAAAAAAAAATTCTGGTTTGAAATGTATTAAACCAGGGTTAAATTAACGCAAGTATTAAGGAAGATTAGTTTGGAGTTGGCAGCTATGTATGTAAGTAAATCGAGTTCCTGTCATAGTATATAAATAACGGTTAATGCGCCATCCCGCTTAATACTCGACTTTTTCCAACTTCCTTGAAACTCGACATTACCGACTTCGGCTGTACTAGTAACGTTTTAAATTAGGTAGTTAACCCTTTGAGGGCAAGCAGTAATGTCTATGTAATGTTGAGTTCTCACCGGAGTAATCGAAAAATTTAATTTTGGAATAAGGAAAAGCAAATTTTCAACATTTCTCCCCCCCCCCCCCTAAAGTTAAAAATATAAAATTCAGTTAAAATATTCTGGTGCGAATCTTTTTTAAATTAGGTGGGATATAATACATCCCACCGCCCCTCAAGGGGTAACACTTGAACGACCATAGCGGTCATTTCGACTGCTACCAAATAAAATTATTTCGGTTCGAAGTAGAAATTCTTTTATAAAATAAGCTATATATGTTAAAATGTGAAATAAATTAAATAAGTTAAATAGTTTTAAATAAAACTTGTTTTGTGAAATATTTTTATTGCACTTGAGTAAAACTTCCAGCAGTTCTAGAGTTTAAAATTGAAGTTTTTTAGAATTTTGAGATAAAATAATTTTAATTTTTTATTTTCTTACACTAAATTAATTGCATTTAACATTTATATAATAATATCTAAAAATATAGATATTTTAAAAGTTCATAATAAAAATATTTTGCTTTGGATGCCCAGCCCCCTTAAATCTGAAATGAACTCCTTCCAACCAGAAGTTATATTTAAAAAAGAGACAAAAAATATAAAGTTTTGATTTTTTTTTTAAATTTTCTAATATATGTTTAAATTAGAAAAAAAATATTAAATAATGTCTAACGCTTTAACGTATCCGTTATTGGGGGAAAAATTAACAATTTGCTTAAGAAGTAGGAATTTCAAATTAGTTTTTTGAAAAACTTGCTTTTTAGTACCTATGATAACTCAAAATACAGTAGAACCTCTTTTATCCGAAACTCTTTAAACCGAAACTTTCGGTTAACAGAAATCCATTTTTAAAACCTTTTTTTTTTCCTTTTTTTTTTCTTTTAAATATCACATTCATTGTGTGCAAAATCCCGCAAAAAATAATGCAGATAAAGCATTATTTTTTTTTTTTACTATCATATTCCTTGTGTGCGAGCTGCAAGCAGACCTTTCCGAACAAAGAGTACAGATGAATATTTTCGATCCCCTTTCTTAGAATTTCTTAGAATTTAACTTGAGCTCCCGTAAGCTGCGTAGTGGAACGAAGAAAACGAACATATATGCAATTCTAATGTTTTTAAAAAGGTATGGCACAGCTGGAGCAATAGAAAGACTGTGATACTGGTGAACTAATAATATTTAAAAAGTCCGTGATAGAGCTTCAAAGCAAAGATTATCGGAACTGTGACAAACAAAACATTTTTTTCAAAACCTTGTGATATACTATGTAACAGGTACTTAATTTCAAAATTAAAATTCAGGTAATTTATTCTTGCTTCTATTTTGCTATTGCTTTACTTTTAAACACTTGTTAACATAATAAGAAATATTGTATATATTTCTCCTTAATTTTAAGATTGAAGCATTCTCGATTATCCGAAAATTTCGATTTTCCGAAAGACGGTCGGTCCCAATTACTTCGGATAATCGAGGTTCTACTGTATTTTACATGTAATTTAAAATATGTTTCAGTTATATATATATATATATCAGGTCAATGAAAGCGAAGACAAGGTCCATGATCAAATCAATGTTTTAAAGACGTTTAAACAGAAATGTTTTTTGTAACGGAAATTCTTCGTTTCTGAACAGAAATCAGTATAGCTTTTTCCGCTTTTGAAATATTTTCAAATGTTATAATTCATTTCACAGGTAAATCTCTGAATACCATTATAGTAAAACAGTTTTAAATTACTTAAAGTAGAACTGATTGTGCAAATATTAGTATAAACTTAAAAACTCAACTATTTTCTGTTGTTTCAAATTACCAAAAATAAGTGAAAGTTTTATTTTTCTACAACAGAAAATTACCGAGTTACGATATTTCGAATTTTATGAAATATCGGAGCATGCGCATTTCCCTGCTTTTCGAACGCAAAAGTTTAGAAAATTCATACAATTCAATGCATTATAACTGGGCAGTTTTATTCTTTGAAGAATAAAGATTTTTATTAATTTATTGGTCAAAGCATTGAAAATGTTTTCTATTTTTCTTATGGAATAAAGGAACCACAAAAACTTATCAAAAGCATAACATTTTGAGAATTATAGGCAGGGCTATTCTATTCACATAATCTTAAATCCTGTCTTATTTTGAACAATTTTCAATTTATATTGCTTACATATCTCCAACAGGTAAAAAATTAAAACCAGTGTGAATCATTTTAGGGCAATTTTATAAGACGTACACTGTTAAAACTATAATCTAATTCAATTTATGTTTTTACGAGCGCTGTAACTGTCCTTTAGATTATCATTCTTTTGCTAACAATGTCAATATAATACAATGATTACATACTTGCCAAGCTCCCGCTTTTTAAAAATCAACAAAACATACAATAAACCAGAAATTTTATTTAAAAATTTCAATCAGTTATGTTTCAAATGACTTCCACATAGAAGCAAGTAATATTAATTTAATAAATTTTCTGGTTGAAAGCCTGCCTTTTCATATATAAAATAAAAAAAAAAGCGAGAGGTTGGCAAGTATGTGATTATAACGAAAATCCCTATCACGTACTTTCTTAATGTTGAATTTTAGTAATACTATTCCTCTTATGTTAAGGAATGCTTTATCATAGCTGCCAAATTGTAAGGATTTTTCCTATCACTAAAATTAAATAGAAAATATTTCCTAATTCAATTAATAATTTTCGCTGATTTGCAGTGAATATTTATAATTAAATAAGGTAGAAATATCTGTTATATTTTAGTGATAGCAAAAATCCGTACAAGTTGGCAGCTATGGCTTTATATAATATTTTAAATGTTTCTTAACTTTCATAATATGTTTTTTTTTTTTTTTTTTTTTTTTTTTTTTTGGCAGAATTACCATGTCTATGGCTTATTGCAGACCACTATTATCTTAGAGGTAATGTCGTTCTTTTAAATCGTCTAAATGTTCCAATTACATAAAATAACATATTCTCTATTAAAATACTGGCATCCAGAAAGCCAGAGACTTACATCTCTGCACAGGGAAAACCAAAAAAAAAAAAAAAAAAAAAAAAAAAAATGCATGTCTTTTCATGTCCGCAATTAGAATGTTTGTTTTTTTTCTCCGTAAAATGGGAAAGAACGCTTTTTACCTTTTTTGTTTCCATTAAAATAATTAGTAAGGTCTTCATTAGAAAAAAAGGCTTAAAAAGATTTTTTTTTTTTTATTTAAGCTGTCCATTTTAATTTATCTTGAATAACAAAACAGTCTATCCAGATAACTGTAGGCATACATTTCAATTTAAAGGTTGTAACTAATAATATTTAAAATCACATTTTTAACTTGTTTTATAAAATCATAAAACCTAGTATTTTAACGAGTTCGGCCAAAAATACTAATATATTTATTTATTATTATTATATTTTAAGACCACATTTTGTACACTGAAATTGTAACCTCTCTTATTGTACCTTTTCATCCAAAAATATTACTTCCATTGTCCCGAACAGAGAATATTATTGAGCTTACTTATTGGTAAAAATATTACAATAGATATGCTACAGCCATTTTGAATTTGTTCTGCAGACATGCGGCCAGTAATATGAAACATCTGAATTCCAGGTTAGTGTGTTTGTAACTTCTGTTACATAATTTTTTAATTTAAATAGTGTCATTTTAATTCGAGTTTTAGTTTTATTATATGAAATTAAGCCAATTCAATTTAAATAAATTCAATATTTATATATTTTCAATAAAGAACAGAAAATATTTTTTTTTTCTTTTTTAAATGTAGTATCTGTTACCTGTAACTTCTGTTACTACATATTTGTAACACATGCAGATAAATTAACGGAAATCTAGATTAAAATTCATACATACAATAAAAATCCATCAAAGTACTTCAGTGTTGGCATTGTTTTTAGATTAGCATAAATACAATTCTACTGTCTAATTTTTCTTTGTTCAATATAATTTCTTTTACAAAAATGTAACCTCTGTTACAATATATAATTCCTGTTACTCGCAATTTTTCTCTATATTCTTCTTGTTACATATGAGTAGGTCTTAAAAAAAAATTCTTAAAACATCAAGAGGCTTTTGTTCGTTGTACCTTTGAGACAGTTGTGCCTTTCAGGGGCACACACTTCTCTTCCTAAAATGCTAAAATGATTGACTGACACCGGGATTTACAAACAAATTTATATGAAAGTAAGTAAAAGCTGTTCTTCGCGTACATTATAAAAAACAAAATTTCATTACAAAATTCCGGTGGAAATGTGGCATATGCGAATTAAAATTAAGTGGTATATATAATATACCACTTCAAGGGGTTAATGTATTAAAACAGCGGTATAAAAAAATAGGCGCCTGCGGGCAGTCTCTCATCACTTAACCCCTTTAGAACGAGCGTTTTTTACAGAATTTTTAATTTTTAATCACTTTTTTTTAAACAGAAATCTTTGCCTAATTGAATCGGGAAAATGCTCGGATTACATAAGGCAAAATTTACAAAAAAAGTTTACTGGTGAGGATAATCACCGATTCTCAGCGCCATACGCGGCACGAATATCGGTCGCTCGTCCCCAAGGGTTTAAATATATTTTTTTTATTTTTCGTCTAATATTTTGTCTTTTTTTTTTTTTTTTTTTTTTTTTTTTTTTTTTTTTTTTTTTTTTTAACGCTACTAAAATTTAAGGGAATAAAACTAATACAATTTAGTGGTGAGAGACATTTCTCAGGCGATTAGATTTTTACACCCTTGTACTAAAACTATTTGATCATTCAACCCCTTTAGGGCGGTGGGATATATTTTATCCCACCTACGATTAATGAAGATTTGCACCAGGAAGAAAATATTAAATTTTACTTTTCTAACTTTAGTTGAAAAAAAAGGTCGTAAAATTCTTTCTTATTTTGCAATAAAACTTTTGAAAGATTCCGGTGTGAATTCAACATTACAAAAACAAAATTGCTTGCCCCTGAAAGGGTTAAAAGTATATTCAGTACTGCGCACTGAAAATTTTGTCTGTAATGTTGAATGCAAGTAAAAGAGGTTACATATTGTCATATAAATTAATCACTATTATTGTTTTCTTTGGAACATAAAATTACGTATTGAAGTCTAGTACACTAAAGATGATATAATACACTAGAAATAATATTTTGATAAGAATATAAATGTTGTAAATTGAGTGGATGTTGTCCAGTAACAGAGGTTGCAATATGTACTTTTAAGGAATTATCAGGTGGCTGTATTTTTATCCTATGAACTTTCTATGCTGGAACTGACTATATATAGTTTGTACATACATAAACACAGAAGAAATATATTTAGTGAAAACTGCATACTTAATATATATATATTATTTCGATAAAATTCGACTTTAGGTTTACGTTAGGAAAACGTTGGATTTTTAATTGAATTATTGTGATTGAAAAAATATTTTAATTATTTTTATAATAAATATTTTTCATATGATAATGGTATGAATAAAAATCATTCTTTTTATAATCTCTTTATAATAATGATTTTTTTCTAATATTTTTTAAATCATTGTATAAAAAGGTCAGTATAAAACAATGATTATTATAAAACCCCTATCACGTATTTTCTTCATCTTGAAGTTTAGTGATAATATTCCACTTATCTTAACACATTGCCGACGAACAAATTTGATCAAATCTGGATTTTAAAAGAGTAGAAGCTCCCCCATGTTCTAAAAGTCTTTTGTAAATTGGTGTTCGAGATAGGTTTCCCAAGTTTATGAATCGGTAAATATACGAATGTACGAATTTAATATAAAATGTCTTATAATCTAAAAAAAATATGAACAACATGATATAAATGCATTTTCTGTAAAGCTGTAGAAGCCACGCCCTCAGTCAATGATGTTTCTTTGAATGAAACGAGAATTCTCGTTTCCCGTCGTGAATGTATTATGCCGCTGCCATTAAAATACTCAAGGCCACAGGACACGAGTATGATGTCATTACTAATCGACTGACTTATCACTAGTTTTGGAATTCACACTGGAAATTTTTGAATAGCAATTTTATTTTATCTGTGGAATATATATCATATTATAAAACAATAATAACAATTTAAACTTACTGGTGATAATTCGGAATCGCTACATATAAATTCAGCTAGAAGCGGAATTCCACAGTGTTGACGCATCTGGCTGACTTTTTATTGGGGGATTCCAAATTCTCATCAGTAATTTTAAATATTTACTATTGTCTTTTAAGATGATAGCTATTCCACAAATAAAATAAAAACAAAATTCTATTCAAAATTTTCCTTTGTGAATTACAAAACTAATGAGAAGTCGGTCGATTAGTGATGACGTCTCACCTGTGTCCTCTGGCCTTGAGTATTTCGATGGCAGCGGTTAAGCAGTACGTTATATTATATATTAGAAAAGTTCCTGAAATTTATAATATATATATATATTGTTTTATTTATCAAACACATATACCATTGTTGTTATTTATTTATAAGAAAACCTTTAAATATAATAATATCCATAAAATTAGACTTTGGGATGAGGATAGAAATTAGAAAGATTTAAAAGGAAATTATTGAGATCTGTGGATTTATTTTTTCCGTGGTCATCGCTGGTGTATGAAGCTCCAGTGAATCGTGACCAGCCTCTTGTGCCGCACATCAGAGTAGAGCAGAGGTACCGAACTGTGACCCTCCGGATACGTCTAATTTTTTAACCCTCTCAGGACAAGCAATTGCGTTTCTGTAATGTTGAACTGACACCGGAAAAATCTAAAAAAAATTTCAAAATAAAGAAAAGCAATTTTTTAGAATTTTTCCACCAAGTTTTGAACGGTAAATTTTAATTGAAATTTTCTGCTGCAAATCTTGTTTAACCGTTAAATGCGCGATTTTTTATTTTGTTTCGAAAAAATTATATATGATTCTCTGAAATGTTTATTAGAGAGGAAATGTAATAAAAAAAATTCAGAGGTACATTTTTCATATAATAAGTCAATCGTTTCTTCTGTTGCACATCTGCAATACAAGTAAAATCTACTGTCGTGTGGCTGTTTTACTCTAAAATAATGCAAATTAATAAATATTTTAATATGTATGTCTTCAAATACATTATTTTTAAAAATTATTACGTTTATGAGACTTAACCTTTAACCCTTTAATTTCCATGGTAGAATACGTTCTAGAAATTACGTAGCTCAGAGAATCTGACTTTACACCAAAAAGTTTAAATGGTTAATTTTGCTTTATTTAAAAATGTGTGTTATTAAAGCATATATCGCTATTTCAATTTTCTAGTGTGAATTAGGTATAGCTAAATAACAAAAAAAATCTATAAAATCCAAAAACACCGCTGTTTGCGTATATGTAAAAGCTGCGCACTAAAGGGTTAAAATTAGGTGGTATATAATATAACGACTTCTTCAATCGCTGAGGCTCGATTAATTAGATAAGGCTGTGATTTCTATAAAATTTTAGTGGTATCCGTCAGGCCGCATTTTGACACCGCTAGAGTAGTATGTGCTGCTACGACCATTCAAGAGACGTCTGGTATATTTCAAAAAGCCACGATTTCGTGCAACACCGATATCACAATTATGTTGGAACAAAGGAGTTACGAATAAAGAGGAGGAGACATATAGTGTACTGTCTACGAGTTGCGAGTGAAGTAACTGAGGAGGTTATCACAAGATGGTGGCTGCTTTTTTAAAATCGGATATTCAGTTTATGATTACCGCCAGGGCAAACGTCCACCACTAAAATTGAATAGAGAATTTAGCCTTATTTAAGCATCTTATTCACGAATTTTTTTTCTAAAAAATGTCGTAAAAATTTCTATTTGTTTTTACTGGTGTCGGTTGTCTTGTAAAACTGTCAGTTTGTTTCCCTCGTTGTCACAATATGGCGGAAACGCAGGGCCTAACTACCGCCAAAGTAAACTCCTACCAGTAAAAATGAAAATCTGTTTTTATCGTTATTTATGACTGAAATTTTGTAATTAACAGGCATTTATATACGTTGAAAATTTCTATATAAATCTACTGGTGGAAGTGTTACAGTTGAAGCTTCACTATTTTAAGGATATGTCAGTTTCTCTTTATTAATAGTTCCATGGTTGGAACTGATGTCTAAAACTTCAACTATGTGTTATCACATGGCTTTCTATCACTTTGAGGAATAAAAAATGTTCTCCACTTCACTCATTATTACATTTCTCTTCTCCGCACACTAGTAAATGAGCATGGCATTTTCGACCTTAACGATTCCGATTCGTATTTGTGTTACTTACCTCAATGGAGTTATGAATAACGAGGAGGATACATATTGTGTATTGTCTATCAGTTCCGAGTGAAGTAACTGAGGAGATTGTCACAATATGGCGGCTGATTTCTTTTACATCGGATAGAAAGTTTCTGATTACCGCGTAACCAAACTTCCAGCAGCAAATTTTAAATAGAAAGTTTTGCCTTATTATAGTTGTATTTTCCTCAAAAATTTCTCTCAAAAATCGTTGAAATTTGTATCCGTTTTTACTGGTGACAGTTTGACCAGGTATTATAATTATTTTTACTGACAACGACAGGAGGTTGTCTCGGTTGTCACAATATGGCAGAAACGCGGAACCTGACTACTACCGAATTAAATTCTTACCAGAAAAAAATAATATCTGTTTTTGTGATCATTTATGACTGAAATTTTGCGTTAAAAAGTTGTTTAAATAAAGAGAAAATTTCTACTTAAATTTACTGGTGGAAGTCTGACCTGGCGGTAACCCTTAGCTGCCAACTTTTACGCTTTTTTCTTACCATTAAAATTTAAAAGATATTTTTGACCTATTAAATCACAGATTTCGCCGATTAAATATAGAAAATTTTACTATTAAGTTTTAGTGGTAAGAAAAAAGCGTAAAAGTTGTCAGCTATGGTAATCAACACCTGTAAACGTGGTTACAGTTGAAGCTTCACTATTCTAAGGCTTCCTCTTTATTACTAGTTCCATACCGAGCAGCCTGTGCTAGTACCCCTCCGAGCAGCCTGTGCTAGTACACGCGGAAGGGAAACGTCTTGTATATTTTGTAAATATCGTACATCATGAATTTCCGTTGTCAATATATTTTCTTAAAGCATGTATTTTTTTGTTTTCTTTTTATGCAAAAATATATGTATAAAACATAATGTTTTCATTGTTGAAAGATATACACTTTTGCTAACCATTTCATTTTAATATTAGTCTGTGAAATTTTGAATCTTTTGAATAAAAATATTCCATTTTTTAAAAAATGCAACAGACAGAAAAATGTTTTATCTCTTTAAAAATCAATTTTAACATCTGTTCAAATAAAAAACTATTACAAAATAAAATTTGGAATGAAACAGATGCTGCAGATTTTCCAGTTTTCAAACTACATTACTTTTACATTTCCACAATTCTTAGAGACGTATGCATGAATAATACATGATTAAATTCATTTTTGATTTTGCCATAGTTTAAGTTTTGAGGGTAAAATATTTTTTCTTTAGTATGTAAAGCGATAATTTTTCGATAAGTTTAGGAAGTTATGGTTGGGAAATAAAAAAATAATGATATTACAAAACAAATATTTCAGCTGACATTTTAAATTCTTACATGAATTAAAGTTTCATTTTTCATTGTTTATTTCTTTATCGATTAAAGCAAAAAAAAAGCGCGTACAATTTTAGTAATGTAAACTTTTGGATACGTATAGAAAATATAAATTATTAATACAGATTTGCAGTATGCTACTAAAAATTCTTTGAAGGGTAATAAAATTACTTCAATATTTTCCTTTCATATTGTATATGGAAAAGAATGAATTGAAAAGAACTTCAGAAATATGAGAAGTAAAGATAGAATTTGCAGTATAACCTATTAGTATATCAATATTTATTTTTGAGGATTTTTCCTCTTCACATCAAAGTTCTAAAAATAAAAGGAGGTTGGTGGATAACTCATTTTTTGATCGTCATTGGTAAAATTTAATCATTTTCTCATTTTAAGGTATTTGGACTGTTTTAACGCAATCGTGACGGGGAATGAAAATTCTTGTTTTTATTTTTTTTTTAACATAATTGACTAAGGATGTGGCTTCTACCGTACAGAAAATGCATTTAATATTGTCAATGTTCTTTTAGATTGTTGGACATTTTACATTAAATCCGCACATTAAAAAAATACTCATGCATTAGCTTGAGAAACATATCTAGGGAACCAATTTATAAAAGTCATTCAGTAGAGTGAGAACCTGCTGCTGTTTTAACCCTCAAATGAGCGATTTTTTATTTTGTTTCGAGAAATTTATATATGATTCTCTGAAAGGTGTATGACAAAGAAAAAATAATGAAAAAAATCAGAGATACATTTTTCATATAATACGTCAATCTTTTCTTCTGTTTCACATCTGCAATATAAGTAAAAATTACTGCTGTGTGGCTGTTTAACGCTAAAATATTGCAAATTAGTATATATTTTAATAAGTATATCTCCTAATACCTTATTTTGTATAATTATTTATTTTATAAAAATTAACCTTTAACCCTTTAATTCCCATGATAGAATACGTTCTAGAAATTATGTAGTTCTGAGAACCTGACTTTACACTAGAATGTTTCAATGGTTAATTTCGCTTTATTTAAATACGGAATGTTTGTTATTACTTAAAGCAAATATTGCTATTTCAATTTTTTGGTGTGAATTAGGTATATATGAATTAAAAAAAAAATAAATTCAAAACAGTTTTGATTTCATATATGCAAAGATGCGCACTAAAGGGTTAAAACCTTAACGGTTTGTCAAGTACACAGTACGCGCAGTGTTGACAGTGGGCTACTTTTTTAAATTCAGATTTCTTGATTGGCACCACATTTTTGAAATAGTAAAATACGCCTTATTTAATGACACATTAATTAGGGCGAAAACTAGGGGCATTTTATCATTTCTAAAAAAAGGTGCCAATCAAGAATCTTCAATTTAAAAAAAGGAGCCCACTGAGTACGCGCAAGAATAGTTTGCTTGTTTCGGTTCTAAAGCTTCCCGACACCACTAACTTTAAACTGCAATATTCGCTTTATTTAATGGCAGATATATTTCGATTATATAAGGCAAATATTTTAGTGCGGTGAAAGTGGTGTATGGTCCCCATTTTTAGATTATTGTGTAAAAGAAATTAACTCCTTAAAGTCTTAAAAATCAGATTTCACAAAACATAAGATAGCGAATATTTTACCAATATTACTGTTTATTTCTCCATTCGTAATCGCACATAATTCTGCCATTATATAAGGCAAAGAAAATTACTTTAAAATACTGGTGTCTAGAGCATTTTGAGCCCCGATTTACGGGGTACACTTTGCTACACTACATTTGTATATCAGTTATAAAGCTATTGTTAGGAAACTCTGAATTCCCACTAGAAAAACACAGAGCTCACTTTGTTGATAATTTTCTTAATGAAGAGGATACTGAACGTATGAATTAGCCCTCGAGGTCTCCGGATATCAACCCTATTGAACATGTTTGGTATAATCTAGGAAGAGCCATTGTACAGCGTAACTACCCTCCCAGGACCCGCTAAGAGCTAAAAGCCACGCTTTTGGAAGAATGGCTTTGTTGCCACAAACATTTATTGACAACCACCCTCATAAACAATCTGAGAGCTCACTGTGAGGCTTGTATAGCAGAACACACTGGTCACACTACATATTAGACAGGCTTTTCCCGAGATAAATGCGTTATCTCTGATTCATGATTTAACACTTTTTGATATATCCTGTTTCTTCATTCACAATTAAAATATTTTCCATATTCTTGTGTTGCTATATTCTTCCTCCCATTGTAATATACCCCTGTGCCAAATTTCTTGGCAACACAGTTAATAGTACATCAGTTTTCACAGATTTTGTATTTGTGACCTTAATTTTGGACATGGGTGTATTTGTTGCATAGAGCTGCATCACATTTTTTTTTATTTTTTTTTTTTTTTTTAAATCTGTTTTTAACAATAAAGATTCAGTTATCTATGGCTTCATTTACTATTCTCTTTACACATGTTTCTATTTGTAATGTAAAATAATTATATTAAAAAGTTCCGTGCTAAATAAACAATCATAAAGCTTAATATAATAATTCCAGAAATATTGCTCGAAAATAACACATTCGTAAATAATTTACAAAATAGTATATTATTATAAATAATCTCAAAATAAAGTTATTTTTCAAAATTCTTTTTTCAACCTCTTCATATATTTTATTCCACCTATTTTGAATCAAGATTTGCACCAGAAACTTTTAACTAAATTTTACTTTTATAAATTTGGTGGAAAAAAGTTTAAAAATTTCATTTCCTTATTTTGACATAAACATTTTCGAAAATTCCGGTATGAATTCAACATTCAGAAACACAATTCCTTGCCCTGAAATGGTTAACTCGTAATTACGTGTACCAAAGTTATATAAAACGAAAAACATACTTATTGGTCTACTAAAACGATTAATCATTTTAGTTTTTTACCTCTTTGAAATACCTAAGCAATATAAATATCAAACATGTTCAAAATAAAGCATGTTTTAGGACAATCTTTCTATAAGTTATATTTAGGAAACTTTTGTTCATGTTCAGGCGATCAAGACAGGTAGTTTAACCCTTTGCACTCCGGTTTCGCCGCTGCAGCGACCTCATCTTTCATTGCAAATTTTGTTTTGGCACATATAATAAAGGAAAATAAAATTCGCCTTATTTAATCAGAGCATTTTTGAAATTGTGTACATGAAGGAAACTTATTTTTAAAAAGTGGTGTCGACAGGATAAAATTTGTGTAAGAGATGTCAAAGTCCAAAGGATTAATATAAAGAAAATTGGGAACGACGAAATAAGGAAGAGGGAACCAAAAAAAAATCTGCAAATTATGTTATTTTACTTTATTTTGTTAAAAGAACAACTAAATACAATTTTACATATAACAATAATTTTATATATAAAATAATATATACATACTTGCCAACCTTCCGCTTTTTTAAATCAACAAAACATACATTAAACAAGAAATTTAATTATTTAATGAAATCACGTACGTTTCAGTAAACTACTGCACAGAAGCAAGAAGCATTTAATTTAATAAATTTTCTGGTTGAAAGTAAGTTTTTTCGTTTAAAAAAAAGCGGGAGGTTGGCAAGTATGTATATAACAAACTTATTTTTTGTTATTGAAAGAAATTTTATTTATAAATACATGCTACGTAATTCTTGAAAAGAAAACATCAATGCGAAAACCAACATAAATGAATAAATAATACGTTCTATTTTATGTGAATAAGAAATTTATTCTATTTTCTTAAATAAAACATAATAATAATGTTAAGGAAAAAGAGTTCGGCATTTAATGAGTTATCCTATGTTTATTATTTATGGATTTTAGAAGGAACATTGTATTCAGTAAAATCATCTAGCTTATTTAAGGAATTCTTGAATGAACAGAATTCAGTAAGATGCTGACTGTTTCTTGGAATTTATGTACTTGAATGAGAAAAAGAAGACATTTATGGGCAGTAAAACATTAAATCTACTTTAATATAGTTTCTTATTCACGTGGAAAAAAGTACAGAAAACATAATATAAGTTATTCTATTCTTATGATTTTATGTACTTCTGTCTTATTTAATTTTTCCATAATAAAATCGGAATATGTGTACAACAATAATCTTTAGTTTTTCTCCCACGAGCATACTTACAAAAACATAAATCTAAGAGGCAACATTACGGATATAAACGTAAATGACAAGATTTTCCCATTTTCTGTAAAGGATTCAATTATTTAATATTTTAGTAGACTTTTTACTGAAATGTCCAAATAACGATAAAGAGGCTTAGTAGTCTTTTTTACTGAAATGTCCAAATAACTACAAAGAGGCATAACCTACTATTCATCTGTTTTATTTAATTTTTCAACAATAAAATCGGAATATGTGTACAACAATAATCATTAGTTTTTCTCCCACTATAACAAAGCTTTCTTAAACAGGTGGTTCCTTTTTTGATGAAATCCGAGACACATCAGATGGTTTTAAATTAGATGTGAATTATTTGAATAAAATGACAGGAAGCCATTGAATCAAGAGTGATCAGTGTTAGAATATTTGAAGAATTTTATTATGTACCAGGATCCTTTCTAATACAGCCGAGATTATTCGGGCAACGCCGATGCTGGAGAGGAGAGCATAGTTTTACATTTTTTATGTTGTCACTGTAACAGTGAAGAGAGAAATGATCAAAATTACATTTTCTCCAAATGATCTAGTATTGGCAAGAGTACATAAACATTTTCGCCAATTACGTATGCTCTATGGCGAGAATACAATGAGTGGAGACATGTGACGAGAGTTCGCTAATTGTAACACAATGAGAGGCGTCAAAAGAGAAGTATGAATTATTTGCAGCCAAATGATACGCATAGAATTTATGGTGCGAAAACCACAAGACAAAATTCTACAGGTGGTTGCCAAAAGTCACATGGGACCGAAACGCCAGAAAGCGAACGTTAATAAAATAAAACAAATTAAAGACAGACTGCCAATAACGAGAGGACTAATATATTGCATCTGGAGTAACGGTTGCTAAAATGTAGAAGTACAGAGTCTGACTATATTCTGCATAGCATCAAAAATAAGGCATTAGCATGAATTCTAAAAGGCGTTGCTGGGCGGAAAAGGATATTATTTCTTTTCTTTTAAATGAAGAGCGCTGAGGTTAAAAGATTAAAGAAAATGAGAAATGACTGCTTAATTTTATGCAGGGAAAAGAGCGTTACAAAATAAACTGAATACAAATGCAGACATATAATTAAATATAAGAATTTAAAAAGGCATAATTTTAAAGGGGGGAAAAGGGAAAACTATTAACATTAATATGTGAAGGTACACGCCTTCACACACACGGAAAAAAAGATTTAGTTAATATAGCCCCAGCTAAAATGTTTGGTTGGACTGACCAAATGTTTGTTCGAATGATCAAATGATTTTGTTCGTTCAATAAAATTTTATTGAACTAACGAAAGAATTTTGTCAGTCCAACAAAAAATATTTGGTGGGGGCAAAATTTGGTTGGCACAAATATTTTTTGTTGTTGTTTTAACAAAATCGTTCTTTCCGTGCACACGAACATACTTAAAAAAACACAAATATAAGAGGCAGCATTACGTTTATAAATGTAAATAAGGCAAGATTTTCCTATATTCTTTAAAGGATTAACAAATTTAATCTTTTAGTAGACTTTTTTACTGAAATGTCCAGATAACGATAAAGAGGCATAACCTACTATTCATTACATATTCCCTAGATGAAATTTATAGAGCTTTGTTAACACCCGGAGTATTTACTCAAGCTGTATAAAAGTATTCCATACCACTATTTTTATTTAAAACCAGGCCAACTTTTGCGACAGAGCAATTCTTCGCGCGTTTGGAAAAATTCAGATCGTATGATATGTTTAAGAATCAGTAAAACTAGTAAATCTGCAGATCAGGAGCCTCAACGTCAGCTCTACAATTCATTGTGTTTAGCACGCTTTGAGTAATATTAATCTTTCTACAAAAAACGAAATTTAAAGTTTTGAAATTACATAAACATTTATAAAACGAAAAAATATTTCGAAGGTTTCTGACATTAGAAGCGTTAAATTAAACCCCTTGTTATGTAATGGTATTCTGAAAATCTCATGAGCTACTTATTCTGGTAATTTTTAGATAATAAAGTAGATTTCTTCAGGGGGGCAGAGCCCCCCTGAACCCCTTCGTAGTGTAATTTAATTTACATTTGTAATTATCAATTAATTTTGTTAATGTCCTTTAGTAAATTCTACCAATAGACGGAAACGTACATGAATTCTTTTCTACAGCCCTGTATAATACGTGAAGATTTTTACGCGTCGTCTATAACATTTAAATTTAATGCAGACAAAAAACCCTCTTAAAACTGCTCATATCAGATTTCCGGGGATTAGTATGCATAGTGTGCACCATATATCCAGTTTCTGCGGAGTCCTGTATATGGTTCTATTTAAATTCTGCAAACATTTGCTAGTATACTAAATGTAATTGGGCTGGGAAATACATAACTCAAAAAAAAAAACAAAAAACACTGAAGCAATTTGCGCTCATTTTCATTTATACTTACGAATTCATTTGTGTATCCCTGTACATGGTCTATACAATATTTAAGCACTACTTATTAAGCACAAATTTACTTAACGTTAAAACGCACACCATAATCGAAAATGCTGTTCAGCAATCATCCCTAATAGACCAGAACTGTATCCGAAATTTTTTATGTGACCCTATAAATGAACGATAAATACGATATAAATCATATTCAAGCTTCTTGTAGTCAACCACAGTCATGTAATTTAATTTCATAATGTTTGAATTAGTGCAACACAATTAACACACTGACGACAGGCAATTTAATTAATTCTGGGTTTAAAAACAGTAGAAGCCCCTCCCTCTTCTGAAAGTGTCTCGGAAATTGGTTTCTGAGATATGTTTTTCATGTTTATGCAGCAGTAAATATCTTTCAATGTACGGATGTAATATATAATGTCATACAATCTATAAAAAATATGGACAACACAATATAAATGTCTTTTCTGTAAGGTAGAAGTCACTCCCTTAGCCAATGATGTATTCTGAATAAAAACGAGATTTCTCGTTTCCCGTCGCTAATGTGTTAAAATAAGCTGTGAAGAGTATTTTTTCCCCCGTAGACCACATTTTAATCGACCACTTTTGTGTGACGCTGAAAAAAACATATGCTTTGCACCCCATATACTACAAAAATGTTTCAAAAATACATATCAATTTTATTATTTTGTAACAGAGTAACATCATTAAAAAACGCCACAAAAGGATTTTCTTCAAAGATTGTAATATTATGAATACTTTTGAGTTCCCTGTACGCATGCTGTAAGTGCTACACATAACATATTTTATAGTAACCAGGTTCTAGTGCACCTTAATAAAGTATATAAATTTCATTACGTTTAAAATTGTGTAACATTATTAAAATACACCGCAGACGATTTTTCCCAAAGATTATAATGTAACGGAATAGTTTTGAGTGCCCCTGTAATTAAGCTATGAATGCTACACTCTTCATTTTTAATACCAAACATACTTTGGCAAACCTCAATAACGTATATCAATTACATGTAATCCCGACTATATTTACGCGAGTTAGAGCACGTAGAGAAACACGGCAGGCGACAGATACAAAAACTGAAGTCATAAATACTTTTCATCCATGTTGGAAAGTGTTAAAAAGGATTTACATGCCTTTAACTGTACTTTTTTTCACTTATAGCATGGTTAAACATTAGTTTAAACATCCTAATCCATGCGATAGCAATAACATATTAAAAGACCCCCAAAATAGGCATATCTGGAGATCTATAAATCTAGTGGAAAATAATTCATTATCGTGTCCACTGTTAATTGCATAAATTGCATCGATTTGGCGCGATAAAATATTTTTTGTGATAGCCTTTTAATAGTACCTGCAACAAAAATAACGTAATTTACTAACTTCATTCATATTTGACGCAATGATAGGCTACGAATAACAGTCGCTAGGCAACGAAGAAAAGGAAAAAAAAAGAAATATGTATCATGTAAAACAAGAAAATTAATTTAAAATTTCTTTATATTATTGGAATACATGTATAAATGTCCTCAAAACATTATACACGTAAATAAAAAAATCTGATAGATATATTGATAAAACTTCAATATAATAGGAATAATTTAAAACTCTTATTTGGAATTTTAGTATCCATAATTTGACATTTAAATCCATTAATCAAACGTGCCATTTTTTTTCAACTAATCGAAATTTGAAAATCGTCTGACTTGCCGTAGAAAAGCATTATAAAGAAAAATAAAATCTTCCATATTTTCCGAACGAATGAACCAAATTTAACCAAAAAATATACAGCTACGTGCGGGTATCTCACGAATATGCCCAATTAATTTCAAGCTGATCGGCTGCTTTTTGCGGCAGTTATCGCGGAACAGACAGACAGACAGACAGACAAACGGAAATCAAAACTTTTCGTGTCTCCACAGTAAGCCTTCACTGACGTTTCGGCAATTAAGTTAAATAAAATGTGAAATATCTACTCGGAATCTTCACGAATCATCCTTAAAGCTCAATAATTTAAAGCACACATTTCACCTGGTATTTCACATTGAAAATTTTGTCAGAAGAGCAATTTGGTGCCGAAAAGTAAAATTTAGTATGCCTGCGGTGCGCGGTTCACTTGTTAGAAACTATTGACATAAACTCTAAATTTTAAGCCAATAATAATCCCTATTTTCCAAGAAGAGAAGGCTCGCGCCAGAGTTGCCAGTTTGACCTCTATTTTTATGTCAAAATTTCAAATTTATACCGGAAAATTTGAAAGACGAAACTCTATATTATGTAGTCGCAAAATTTCTGCAATTAACACCTTCAGGGGAAAGGAATTATGTTTCTGTAATGTCGAATCCACACCGGAATATTTGAAAAAATTATTGCAAAAAAAGGAAAAGCAGTTTTACTACTTTTTACCGCCAAAGTTAGAAAAGTCAAATGTAATAAATTTTTTCTAGTGCGAAACGTCATTAATCATAGGTGGGATATAATACAACCCACAACCCCTCAAGAGGTTAAATAAAGCCAAAAGTGCTATTTTTAAATTTTGGCACAAATTCAGATTTTCTGAATAAAAATGGCGGCCAAAATGGCAACCCTGGCACCCACCTGAGGGCTCCCACTCGCTCGCTGCCATCAAAATATTCAAGTCCAGGGGACACAAAAGTGACGTCATCACTAATCGATCGACTTCTCACTAGTGTTGGAATTCACACCGGGAAAATTTGAATAGCAATTTTATTTTATTTTATTTGTGGAATATCTATCATCTGATGAATCAATAATATATATTTAAATTTACTGGTTAGAATTCGGAAACCCTAAATAAAAATTCAGCCAGATGCGGAATGACACAGTGTTGCCGCATCTGGCTGATTTTTTATCGGGGAACAAAATACATAATGCGAAGATTACCTTTGATAATTTTCAGTAGTAAAGGAATTTAAGGAAAAGGGTTTGGAGATTCCTAATTTACACTAATCAATTATTAATATGCGTACAATCCTTAGAAATTTCATGGAGTATAACATAAGGTTCGTACTCATCAGGGATTCAGAGGATGTTAAGCGTTTGGATACCAGAAGTTTAGTAAATTAATGGTCAGTATATCTAAAGCTAGAATTTCTTTCATTACATAAGACAAATATTACTTTACGAAAATTCTGGTAAACAAGCCTTGAACCGTACAAATGATTCCATACGATTAATATAACACTACTACTTCATACCAGAAATTTTCTTTTTCCGATTTAAGTCTCATAAATTTTATTTACCTTATTTCAGCGCAGAAATTCTAAACTTTTTTCTGATTTCAAATAACTAATTAATTAAGGCTGAAACTAATATTAAAAAACTGTATTAGAACTAAACTGTTTTATATACAGGTTGTATCTGAAATGCTTCAACAATCTTAGGGGTATGATAGTACTCATCAAGACAAACAAAAAGTGCGATGTAGGGTAACATAAAGTCGCAAACCACTTATTGAGTCACAAATAGGTGTTTCATCCTAACTGAAGTCAGCTTTCCAGTAATAATTTTGCGAAAAATTAAAATAGTGCAATAAAAATGTAACGATATGTGCCTTATTTTGTATGAAATGTCATAACATCACAAAAGGTTCTGGAAAAACAGGGTACACACACAATCGATGATACCGTATGAACTGATAATCACAGTCCAAAATGGGAAGCGTGCAATGCATTCTGCTGGCGAGTATAATGGAAACTTCTACCTCTTTTTTGTGTGATGTTATCACATTTCATACAAAATAAGGTACATATCGTTACATTTTTATTGCAATATTTTAATTTTTCGCAAAATTATTACCGGCAAGCCGACTTCAGTTAGGGTTAAACACCCTGTATTTGTGACTCAATAAGTGTTTTGCGATCCCATGTTCCATTGCATTTTTTGTTCATCTTGATAAGTACTATAATCCCCCTAAGTTTGTTGAAGCCTTTCAGATACACGCTGTATATGTATATACTATACAGGGTGATTCTAAATTAATAGTACAAACTTTAAGTGTTGGTACAGGACACTGTAACAAACATTTATTGTATAGGAATGTATGGGCGCAAGTGACGAATTGAGGTACAGACACCAGGGTGCTAATTTGGCCCTTTTTCTGATTTCAAAATTTCTCATTCATATCAGAAAATTCATATACTATTCGCTTCTTTATTTAAAACAGACATTTCATATTTACATAAAGCAAAAAATATTCTTTGAAAATTTCCGTTATGAAATCGAAATTTTTGAATTGAAAAAACCCGAAAATCTGTCAAACACATGAAATACATGAAAATAAATAGAAATGGAGTTTTTTTTAAATTCAAAAATTTCGATTTCATACCGGAAATTTTCAAATATGATTTATTTCTTTAAATTATCATGAAATGTCTGTCTTAAATAAAGAAATGAATGGTATAGGAATTTTCTGGTATGAATAAGAAATTTTAAAATAAAAATGGGTCAAATTGGCCCCCTGGTGTTTGTACCTCAACCTTTCACTTGCGCTCATACATTCCCGTACAATAAATGATTGTTACAATGTGCTGTATCAACCCTTAATGTTTGTACAATAAATTTAGAATCACCCTGTTTATATGTACACTATTTGTACCAGTGTCAAATTAAACCTATTAAAATTGTATTGCAAAGATTGTTTTTGAAAATGTTATACGAGCGCAACTAGAAAAAGTTGCAAAAAAACATTGATTGTACACACTTTTTGCATAAGATGTGAATATTTTTGAACATATCAAAAGTATATACATTTTGTGAAAATTATCTGCATTTTTATGCATACAAACAAGTGCATTTTCTATGTTTCCAAAAATTAAGCCTATTTCTTGCAAAAAATTAGTGCATGATATATGTTTGCAAAAATTGTGCATTTTTATTGACAAATGTGTCTGTATATTCCAATATTTTGTATGTGTCTGTATATTCCAGTCTCACTGGATGTAAAAAATTAACTACCATGGGGAAAAAATTAACATATAACCTATATAAAAATAAGAACTAAAAATTAATCTCCATGGTGAATATAGGGTACTACACGCCCCCCCCCCCCGCCCCACCAAATGAAAAAATCATAGCTGTACTTTTTCTTAAAATTAATTATTTTAACCCTTTCGAAGGCGGTGTCCTTAAAAAAGGACATCTAATTTTAATTCCAAAACTGACAAATGACGCCAAGAATATTTAATTAAAATTTTTCTTTTATAATGTGCGTGAAAATAAGCAAGTTCATATTTTCTAATGAATTGTTTATAAATTCTTGTGTCAGCCCATTATTTCAGCAGTTTATAAACAGAATTATTCCGCGCCGGAAGGGGTTAATTTACTCGAAAATAATAAATATTTTGTGTCTTTCAAAATCGGAGAAAAAAATTTAGTTTATAAAATTTCAAAAGCTTTGGGGGTGAGCGGGGGGAGATCTTCCTTTTGGACTACAGCAGCCTATATTCAACACTGCCCTTGAACCATCCGTTTCAAATACATTTTAACACATAATCCTAAGAAAACAGAACTAAAAATTTATTTCCCCATAGCACTTTTGGAAAAAGCCCCTATACAACGGAAACTTCTTATATGTACCGTCTCTTAGTGTTTAATTATTTTAAGTTACTCGAAAAGAATAAATTTACTGTGTTTTTCAAAATAGGTCAAAAAGAAAATTTAGTCAATTAAATTTCAAAATTCAAGGATCGCTTTTTCATTTAAGAAATAAATTCATAACAATCAAATGGAAATTATGTATAATTGATTCCACTCCACCGTCTCTATAAACACTAAAGTGTTAAAGTCATAACCATCGTCTCAAATCGATAAAATATCCCCAAATTCCAACTCAAGATTTTTAATTTCTCTGCTACAAATTAATCAGACAATATTTCAACCATTTAGTAAGCTAAGAAAATTTCTCTAATAAATTAT
The DNA here is from genome assembly GCA_963932465.1 of Maratus speciosus. Taxonomy (NCBI): domain Eukaryota; kingdom Metazoa; phylum Arthropoda; class Arachnida; order Araneae; family Salticidae; genus Maratus; species Maratus speciosus. The sequence goes on along the minus strand of OZ010787.1, from coordinate 31,261,992 downwards.
ATTAACCAAGCCATATTTTAATTATCCATTAAGCATAGAAAACTCTAATGATACGTTAACCTTATTAATTAAAACTCGAATTAAATTATAACAGCCCCTATAAATTTACCATCTACTTTATAACAATACCAACACACACTAAAATCCACTTCACCATCCTTCACTATTATCCCAGTGGTGGCCAACCGCGGCACGCCGCATACCACTGTTTTTTTTAAAGATATAGTCGACTTCTTCAATCGGAGATTAAATGATTAGATATAGCAATAAATACTATAAAACTTTAGTGGTAACAGGCGTGCCACGGTTAGCCACCAATGCATTACCCGCATTTCAAATCATATCCAAGCATGGGCCCTGTTACAAAAAGTGTAACGCGCTGGAATCCCAAACCCGAAGTAAGGAGTTCTATCCCACCTTGTAGGGAAAAAGGACATAGTTCAGTGTCCCCAGATTGTTGATTGTCACCGATTTTTAAAATAGAAATATTCGACCTATTTAAAAATAGATTACAAATTATGAAAAATGAGGGAGTTATACTATTTTAAAAAAGTGGTGACAGTCAAATTTTCTGAATTAAAAAAGTGCCCAATCTGGCAACACTGACATAGTTCTTTAATTTCAACAAATACAGATTCTCGTAAAATGCTCCACAGATGGCACCACTGGCTCTATTTTTACACTTTTTGAAAAGAATTCAATTAGCATAGCTGCCAATATGTACGGAACTTTGCTACCACTAAAATATAACAGAATTTTCTGTCTTGTTTAATTATCAAAATTCAGTGCAATTCAGCGATTGAATTAGGAAACATTTTCTATTAAATTTTATTCGTAGCAAAAATCCATACAAGTTGGCAGCTAGGAATTAGGGATTTATTCTCTTTGTCTCTTTGTGTATAACACAGTTTATGCACTTTTTATTCAAAATTCAATTCGCACTTTTTATGCATAATCAGAGGTGCGAGTTACGCCTAGATTTTTTGAACTTGTTTTGTACATTTTTATGAAGACTTTTTCTATATAGGAGTGGAATAAAAAATATTTCTATGTGACGTATATTTTCAGTGGAATTATATAGTGTAGAGTCTACCAGTTACGAGTGAAGTAACTGAGGACGTTGTAACAAGATGGCGGCCAACTTTTTACGTCGGATCAACAGTTTCAGGTGACCGCCGAAGCAAACTTCCACCAATAAATTTTGAATAGAAAACTTCGCCTTAGTTTAGCGGATTATGCATGCAACATTTTCCCCAAAAATATGGTACAGATTTCTATTCGATTTTACTGATTACAGTTGGTCTGGCTATTATAATCTCTTTCACCGATAGTGACAAGAGGTTGTACAGGTTGTTACAATATTGGAAAACGCAGGGCCTGCCGCCGAACGGACCACCAAAATAAACATCCACCAGAAAATATAGTTATATGTTTTTGGCCATAATTAACCCTAGAACTACCGGAAATTTTACTCAAGTTTTATAAAAACATTCTACACCAGAATTTTTACTTAAAACTATTTAATTTGTTTATTTAACTTATTATTGTCTGATTTATACATTTAGTTTGTTTTGAAGAAATTTCTGGTTTGAATAAATATTTTGAATGTACATGTCGGGTCCAATGGACCCGTCTGGTAGACGGAAGGTTAAGACTGAAATTATGCATTAATAAGGTGCTTAGGTAAGACGACATTTTCTATGCAAATGTACTAGTGGAAAGTTTCCACAGCTGTAATGAGACCACTGCGAAATCGGCTACAGTTGAAGCTTCACATTTTGAGGATACGTCAATTCCTCTTTAATAATAGTACCGTGGTACTTTCCGACTGGAAATGAAAAGATTAAAGTTGGAAAGAAAAGTAAGGTATCGATATTTGGAAAACAAAATCCTGCTTAGTGTGCTATTAAAGTTGTTATGATTATTTAAAAAAGAAAGCTTTGTACTAATTGATTGAAAATTACCGCAGCTAGAGTCAGTATTGCCAGATTAGGGGCTTTTTTAATTCAGAATATTTGGCTGACACCACTTTTTTAAAATAGTATAATTCGCCTTATTTTTCAGAATTTTTAATCTATTTTGAAATAGGTCTAATATTTCTATTTCAAAAAAAGGGGTGACGATCAACAATCTGGGAACACTGGCTAGAGTGTGCACTAGGGTGAGCCGAAAAAAACTTTTTTTCGATTTTCGATGCTGGATAGTGCGTAAAAGTTCACACAAAAAAATTGAGATTTTTAGCACAATTCCTTCATTTGCCGCAAATGGCTTGAAATTTTGCTCAAATGTTGATTTTTGAATTTTTTTAGCAAAAATTTAAAATATATTAAATTTAAGTTATTTTAGCTGAATTTACTTGAAATATCATGCTTAGTGTACGAAATGCTTAAATAAGCTTTGATTATGTATTATTTAATAATTATGTGCATTTTGAATTATGTGACTTTTATAGCTTTTTCGCGTATAAGTGAGCAAAATTTTCAGGAATTGTGACAACAGGGAATAAGGATCTCTTCATCGATAAAGACTTGGTCAGGAAACTTGGAAAGAAGATACAGGAGGAGGAAGATCTTTGAGGACGAAAAATAACAAGCATCTTTTTTGATAGTAAGTAAAGTAATACGGTCTTCATAGAAAAAAATGGGACTAGCAGCACCATCGACGGAAAGACGAAACAAATATCACCATGTTGTCTGAACGTGGTTGGAATATTTGGGCCACTTGACACCTCCCTCATGTCACTGCATAGAAATAGCAAAATCATTATATAATTTTCTAAGCCAAAATAAAGAAGTGCTTTGGAAAAATTCAAGAAGAGAACTGCAACATTTGATATGTATTCTTCATACGAACGATCTTCCACTCTGACAGCGAAATCAACTGTCTAAACTAGACGGTAGAACCACTTCACCTTAGACCTTTACCAATTGAAATAAGCTAGATTAATAGAGAACTTAAATCTTCAGCCTTTTACATTTCTGATGTCCATGAAACAGGAACTGGATCGTAGAAATGGACACGTACATTTTCGCGCGCCATTATTGAAATGTGCTACGTATTTCTCTCGACGGTGCCTCTTGTTGCCTTTTTCTTTGAAGATCGTGTTATTATTTCTACCATGAAAAATATGGTTGTAATTTTTCATCCTCCCAGATATTCCTTCTCCTGTATCTTCTTTTCACGTTTCTTTTTCTGTCTCCTGGCCAAGTCTTTATCGATGACGAGATTCTTATTATTGGTTTTCACAATTCCTGCTTTCTGAAGCACAAATGAAGCCCTTAACGCAATTTACCTATATGATATACCCTTTGAAAATATAACGAACGCCGTGTGAGAAAGGGATATGCGTTTGAGAGTGTCTTCTTTTGAAGGCCCTGGTTAAAATTCTGATTGAGAAGAACTGCCTGCTTGAAAGTTCCCACTTTTTTAATCTTCTGATAATCTCTGTATTTTAGATCAGAAAAATAATTAACATCCCATCTCGCAGTTATTCCCATCTCCTATTTCCTCCCTCATCTTCATGATGACTGATTACGTTTTCATTGGTTTCTACTCCACATTCTCCTCTCCTTCCAGAATTGCTGTCAAGACAAGCTGTAGTCCGGTATTCAAATATGTGACTGTGAACGCTTCGAAAAAACGAAGGAAGAGCGAGGAACATAAAGACAAAAGAGAGAAACCGACGAGCGAACCAATCAATACTTACAATTTTTGATCAGTTATTCGCGAAAAGGCTATAAAAATCGTCTAATTCAAAATACACATAACAAATAAATAATAGATAATCAGAACTTATTTAAACATTTCGTACACTAAACATGACATTTCAAGTAAATTCAGCAAAAATAATTTAAATTTAACATTTTTTAAATTTTTGCTAAAAAATCTCAAAAATCAGCTTTTGAGCGAAACTTCAAGCCATTTCCTACAAATGAAGAAATTGTCCGAAAAATCTCAATTTTTTGTCTAAACTTAGTGCCACCATTTGCAACTTTTCCGCACTACCCATCATCGAAAATTGAAAAAAAAAAATGTTTTTTTTCGGAACACCCTAGTGTGCACAGATTTCAAAAAAACCCTACAGAGAATGACTCGCTTAAAATTTTGTTACTATACATCACGCCGTGGCGCGCTCAACGTCTTTAACTCCAAAATTGTCCTGTCTTTTGTATATCGATTCCTATCTATTGAATCTATGTATGTGATTTTCCTGTGTATAAGGAGTACTTTAAGAAAAAATACAATTTCGTAATTTTGAACCCATCCAAATTATGCCACTCTTGAACACTTTCCGGTACAGAAAATTTCTGTTCGTAAAATTTTGAAATGATTGACTGATAGCAGAATTTACCAACGAACTTCTTGGAAATTAAAAACCTATAGTTTTAAACTTACATAACAAAAGCAAAATTTTATTAAAATACTCTTGGTACCGTTTGAAAATCTGGAATTAAAATTTGGTGGTCCCGCAGTGGGACCACTGTGCCGGAAAGGGTTAATTTATGTGATCTTGAAGCGGAGAGCCGTAGGCGATAAGTTACCACAGTTTTAGCATAGAAAATGCCCCTTATTTAATGAGAAATGCTGCGAGAATAAATAACGCGAAAATTAGCTTTTTGAATTTGTAATGGCAATAACTCTTCGAATAGTAAAAATAACAACTGAAAATTAATAATCCGGAAAACACCTCATTCTTGATCCCCATATATATCATAATAATTAATTTTTCTAAATGTCACTTTAATCTTTGTAATAGGAATAAGTGAGTATCGAGAAATTAATGTGTATATTGACGTTCAAAAATAATATCTACTGAATCAATTAAGAAAATAAAAGGCAATTATAGATTTAATGTCGTGGCTCTTTTTTATCACTGTAATTTAATTCATAAAATTGATAAAATATAAATTTTATTCCATCCAATGAATCAAAAAATAAGTTTCAGTTACATTCATGGCATTAATTGGATAGGGATTTCCAATAACATTTCTGGCTTCCAAACTTAGTATAAGAATTTGAGAAAAAATAATTTTGTTTTTTTACTTCTTTTATCTGAGTTATTATTTTAAATGAAATTAGATTTATCCACAATAAACATATATAAATGAACTCACCTCCACAAAAATGATGCATCTCATTTGTTTAATTAAAATAACAACTGAAAATTAATATTCAGGAAAAAAAAAAACCAGTTGAGTTTTACTTACTTTTCATTGATTTAAAAGTAATTGGTTTTATTTACAATGAATATGAAAAATAATTCATTTCCGTGAATATGGTGTATCTCATTTGTTTAATAAAAGTAAGAAATAGAAAGTAATATTCAGGAAATAAAAACCAAGTTATTTTCATTTACTTTTTATTGTTTTAAAAGTGACCGGATTTATTCATAATGAATATAAAATTAGGTGGGTCCGGTTCTAAAAATTCTCAAAAAAATGGATTTTCTTTTTATTACACAAGGGTACAACATTATATACATTATGGCATGCATTTATCATAAAAAAATTAAACAAAAAAGTTTTGAGAAAAAAAGGAATTTTACGCGTTATATTAGAAATTTTCAAAATGCCCCTGCACTTTGCATATCAATAGGTTTAAAATTCTTTTGTTTACTCAATTTTTTTTTTGTGATAAATGCATGACGTAATGCATATAATGTACCCTTGAATAAACGTTAAAGTGAAATTACGAAAAATAAAAAATTGATTTTTAAGATCCCTCGTCCGCGACTTTAACTTCATTTATCTCAGAATGAATTTTTTCACGATTTGTCAAATTTAAGGATATATCTAAATTACCTTGAGAAATATATGAATGAAATTTTCAAAAGAGCTTTTATGCTATATTTCCAACAAATTATCTTCAGGATTTTTAATTCTGAGTGATAATTCTGAAAACATGCTAATTAATGTAAAACTCACTCATAATAAAACTGCATTTTCTTACTTAATTTGAAAAAAAAATCATAATCAATATTTTAAGAAATCCTGAAGGCAAATTAAAATGACATATTTTCTGTACACAAAAGTGTAAAAATTTGGTAAATCGAGTAAGTACTGCCAGAGTTACATAAAAAATTATATATGCTTAAAATTTTAAAATTCAAATTAAAAAAATATTTAAAATGTTTCAGATTTTTTTTTACCTTCAATATTCTTATTACATTAAAAAATATTTCAGAAAAAAAATTCATAACAAAATCTCTATAAATAAAAAAATAGAATTTTGAAACCCGGATCCCCTTAAGCTTAGTGTCTCAGGTGCGTTTCAAATATTTTTTATTGTTTTAAAAGTAATTGTATTCATTCACAGTAATTGTACAAAAAAATCACATTTGCAAAGTTTATATATTTTATTCAGTTCATAAAAATAATAATTGAAAAATTATACTAAAAAAAAAAAACCTCTTTCCAGATCCGGATCATTATGGTATTAATTTGAGATTTTTCTAAATAAATTGTAATTTTCTAATGGGAAATATAGAAGCTATTCAGATATCGTCAAAAACAAAATTGATGCTGAAAACATTCCGCTATTCTATACTTTTTTTTAATTGAGTTGTTCAAAATAATTTTCATTTAATTGCTGCAAGTTTGATGAATATTATTGATATAATTTTTTTATTCAGTCATATATCAAAAGATATATTTCAGATGTTTTTATTTTATTGCATTATTTAGTTCGAGAATTCCAATTCAGGTTCTGTCTCTAGAAGTAACGTAACTATTTTGAGTGAAAGGTTATAAATTTCAGCATTAAAAAAAATAATAATTCTGCTGCCTTTACGATAATTGGATTTATTTGCATTAAATATAAAAATTGGAATCCATTTAGGAAAAAAGGACAATCATAAATGATTTTCCGAAAGAATAAATGCTGTGTTTGTTACATAATCTCATTTGTTTCAAGAAAATAACAATTGAAAATTAATATTCAGCGAATAGATTCATTCATGATTCCTAACTGTATCATAATGATTAGAGATAAGCTGTTTTAATCTTTCTAATGGAGATAAGAAAATTTATCAGGAAATTGTGGGATAAATATACTCTTAAAAATATCTAGAAAATTGTTACAACAGAAAAAAAATAATTATAAATAGTAAAGTTATTTTTTAGTGATTTTTTTTCTGAATGCTGCGATTTTGATCACTAATCCCTTTATTACGGATTGGGACATATCGTCGGTACCATGTCAAACTATCCAATATGAAAACAGTGTTGCCAGTGCGTTACTTTTATAAAATTCAGATTTCTTGATTGGCAACACTTTTCTGAGTTGGTAAATTTCCCCTTGTTTTCGCATTAATTAATATGTCATTAAATATGGCGAATTTTACTGTTTAAAAAAAGGAACCCGTTGGCAACACTGTATTCATATTGGGTAGTTTGACATGGTACCGACGATCTCTGCAACGTTTTCACTTACTTCTAAGACGTTAAATATGGGTCAGAAACATGTTTAAAAACCTCAGAATTAAAAGGTCAAACACCACATTTCGCTACCATTTTTATGAAGGAAATCAGACCCGCCTTAAATATTTTTTTCTTACACTGATCTCTTATAGGGCAACTTTATTTTACAAATTTTAATCATAGAATACCCTTTCTTTTTTTTACAGCTCATCAAAAACTGTGTTAACTCTGTTTTTGGCAGTTTTCACAAACTGATATCTCAAAAAGGACAGAGTCGAAAATTTTAAAACCTGGGATAACAAACATTATTGTAATATAAAGTTACCATGTAAATTGTATGAGTGATACATAACTGGCTTTTAACCCTAGAACTACCGGAAATTTTACTCAAGTTTTATAAAAACATTCTACACCAGAATTTTTACTTAAAACTATTTAATTTGTTTATTTAACTTATTATTGTCTGATTTATACATTTAGTTTGTTTTGAAGAAATTTCTGGTTTGAATAAATATTTTGAATGTACATGTCGGGTCCAATGGACCCGTCTGGTAGACGGAAGGTTAAATAACAGTTCCATAAAAATGCACAAAGTCTCTGTTCATTTCCCGTCGGGCCAGAGAAAGTACCGTATATACTCGTGTATAAGTCGACCCCTAATTTCGTGAGAAAAATATGTTCCGTACTAATATTTTCTCGTAGCCATCTTTGCCTCATTTAATATCAGCAAGTTATGCATTTAGATAAGATGAAGATAATTTTTTTTTTTTTTTTTTTGTTTTTTAATAAAGGTATTCAGTCTGTTATTCCTCTCGAATTTGGGGTCGACTTATAAACGAGTATATATGGTAAGTTCTATCTTCTCTTTATCTGATGCTTTCTGTTTCTTGAAAAGTGATCCGAGTTCCTTTTATCTTAAAATACTAATGCTGGTATTCACCATTTACCTCAACCTAGAAAACTTCGGTCGACCGCTCAAATGAAATTCACGATAACATTTAATTGAGCATTATCAAGGAAACGTCCAATCAGGATAAAGGTGAATATCATTTGAGCGTTCGACCGAGGTTTTCGGTTTAACCCGGGGTCTAAGTAGTTGGTGAATACGACCGTTACACCTGCATGAAAAAAAAATTTAGCCCTTATGTTTTGTTGAAATTCAAAGAAAAACAACACAGAAAGTATTACAAATAGTTGCATAATTTTATCTTGTTAAAATATATAAGAAATATGTCAATTTCTTTTTACTAATTTTAACTTCTTCACAGTATTTTAAACTTAAAATTAAGTGAAATTAAACCATAATGAAATTAATAATAATACACTTTACAAAGACATAAACATTTTATTTAAAAATATTTAAAGTTAGATTAAAAATTTTAGTAAAATTAACTATGTTTATTTACATGTAGATTATTTATATTAATAAATTAGTGCGTTTTCTGCCAGTAACATCTGGTACTCATGGTATTTTTGCATGTAAATTTCACCAGAATTTAGAATTGATAATAGAAGTGGCAAAAGTAAACATCACTTCCTGGACTTTGTTGACTCACTTGTGTGTAGCATTAAGAGTGACATGTTCGTTACCTAAGTTCTTTGACATGGTTCGTACAGGTACCGTTATTTTCAAGGCCAAATATCAGTATTTCTTAATAGAAAAATAAATATAATTTAAACGCGCGAAATTTTGCCTTATTTAAGGAAATATTTTCTATAAGGAAATAATGTACCAAAGAATTTCTTAGTCTGGAAATTCAAGGGCCCGTACGAACGTTGTTTGAATGTCTCGAACCAGAAGCACTTCTTGAAGTCTTAAATTGCCAGATGAAATAAGTTTGAAACAGTAATAGGAAACAAAACTGATCTTATTGCAGATATTTTACCTCGTGATGAGTTTCTGAAATTAAAATAAACTGATTTAATTAAAATCACATAATTTTACATGAAAAGTCTAAGCTCAACACTTTTCAAAACGTAAAGACAATTTTACAGATTTTGAATGTATAATTACCACAGAGTTCTCAAAGAATTATACTTTCACAGTTTGTTTTTATTTTCAGAAAAATATTCAAACCTTTTGTAAAAGTATTTGTATTATTAGTGATCATCTTATACCTGATACAACCACTGAGGTTGTAAATGAGAAAAGAATATTACATCTGGAATATAGAAATGTACTTACTGTAGTGTGATATAAGCAGTGAGAACAAGAAAAAAAAAGAATTTCATCAATATTTGCTAACACCAATACCATAGCTGCCAACTTTTACGCTTTTTTCTTACCACTAAAATTCAATAGCAAAATCTTCCATATTTAATAGGTGAACTCTGTAATTCAATAAGTGGAAAATTTCTTTTTAATTTTGGTGGTAAAAACAAAGCGTAAAAGTTCGCAGCTATGCAAATACTATTTTGATATAGCAGCAGAATGTAATTTTTTTTTTAATCGCATGGAAATCTTGGATTAAAATGAAAATTAAATGTATATCTTAAATATCATTCATGTAGTTGGACATTTCATAAAAGAAAATAATGGCCATTACTTATTAACACGCGAGAATAGACCAGAGAGAAAAGTCTTCAGATAGCAAAGTTACAAATTCGTCCGGAGGCTATATGCCAAGTAGGTGTTAACCTACCACTGAAAAAGAGACACTTAAGGGCTTCATTGAAACTCCCTGATAGCGAAATCACATGTTAACATATGGGAAAACTTAAAAGCGCGATTTTTCATTACCTCAAGTAACTATTAACCCTCTCGCTGCGTAAGTAATTCTCCGCGGTGAGCGTCTTTTACAGAATTTTTAATCGTTCATCACCGGTTCTTTAAAGCAGAAATTTTTGGCGATCGTAATCGGGAAACATGTCCTGATTAAATCAGACAAAGTTTTCGCTAAAAAGTAACTGGTGGGAACAACCAAATAGTATTAATTTGACGGGAAAATGCATGCCCGAGCATAGCTCGGGCTGCGAAGCGAGAGGGTTAAAGTGCGGTTTTCATCATTCCCCAATAGCGAAATCCCATGTCAGCCTATGGAAAGAATTTGAAGCGCGATGACACATTACCTAACATAATTATTAAAATACAGTTTTCGCAGTCAGAAAGTAGACGTCAGATGCAGATGATGTGCGTGTTTAAAAATTACCTCCGTAAATTTTAAGTACATAAAGAATTACTATAAACTTTGACATTTCTATTTGATTAAATTTTATTCTCTTCTTAAAAATACTTAAAATTTACGGAGATAATTTTTAAAAATCATCATCGGCATCTCACGTCTACTTTCTGATGGTAAAAATGGTATTTTAATAATTATTTTAGGTAATGAGTCACCGCGCTTCAAATTTTTCCCATAGGTTAACATGGGATTTCGTGATCGGGGAGTTTCCCTGCAGAGGCCCATAAGGGGAAGAAATCAGCAAGATTATGATTATCATCAGCGTACCACGGCCCCATGAATACTGGGCTTGAGCGTTGACACAAAAATGTTCGCAGTGGTAGCCGGAATGCTTTAAACCTTTATTGCTCAGCTTTGCTTATATGTAAAATACAGTGTATTGAATTTAGTAGATATTTTCATTCGTCTATACCTAATTCACACCAGAAAATTAAAATAGCAATATTTACTTTAACTAATATCAGACATTCCGTATTTAAATAAAGTGAATTAACCATTGAAACTTTCTGGTGTAATGCAGATTTTCTGAACTACGTAATTTCTAGAACATATTCTATCATGGGAAATAAAGGGATAAATGTTTAATTTTATAAAATAAATAATTATATAAAATACGATATTTGGAGACTTACTTAATAAAATATTTACTAAATTGCTACATTTTAGCGTAAAGCAGGTACACGACAGTAATTTGTACCAGTATTGCAGATCTACAGCAGAAGAAAAGATTGACGTATTATATGAAAAATGTATCTGGCTAATTCCATTAAATCTTGTCATGTGTGACACACAGCTGAAAATTGCTATGCTTGTCGGCCACCGTTATTTTTGAAAAGTTTGCTTCGCATTATTCAATTGATGAGATATCTCCGACAAAATAAGTCACATTTTTCCGTTCTAAAATACTGGTAGCCAAAACATCGTAGTATGTGACAGACATGACAAGTTTTCATGGAATTAGCCATCTCTGATTTTTTCATTATTTTTCCTGTGTAATAAACCTTTCAGAGAATCATATATATGTAACGAAACAAATTAATGAGTTAAGTCGAACAATCACGTCGTGCTTTTTACGACATATTACTGGATTAGTACCATATTTTAATCAGCCATTGGTGAGGTTGTATAGCAGTCGTACCACTTAGTGCAAGCATCGCTTTTGGAGGTGTCAACACTGTGGAAATTTAGCAGCTGTGGACCGATGATGAGATTGGTAAAGTCCAATCAAACACTCATTTATTCTTGATGAAGACAAGGCAGATTAGGCTGCATGAGTGATGAAAAAAGCTTATGAAGAAATCTAGGGTTTTCCCAAATAAAACACATAAACGTAGTCATCGGAAACTGTTTATTCCATCAGAACATACCAACACAATCAATTCCCACAGGATGAGAAATCAGAGCCATCCCGCTTGAGCACGAACTAGTCATTCATGCGAAAAAGATGTTAAATAACAATTTAATATTCTACGTGTCTTAGGACACCAGGTAACAGATTAAGTAAACCTTCAAACAGCACAAAAAATCTACTTCTGAGCTCATGCTCGTGCTATTTATTAGAATGATTTATTAGAATGATAGGAAATCCGATTGAAATCCAAACTTCAGGCTAACCAAACAAATGCATGAACGAGACTCGAAATAAAACTGCGATCCGTCACTCAACAAATAGGTAGCGATGGAGAAACGTCACAGAAAAGAATTCCGGCGCTGCTAATGGAAGGATTCGTTGTGAATAAACTGACGATCGCCCAGCTGGCGGGAAAATGAGATGAACTAAAATAAAAATGGCTTTTATAAACTTTCGAAAAATAAAGTAACTGCGTTCAGAATTTTACAGTTTGGTAGACGATAAAAATTAATGAAGGGATTAAAAGTTTAGATTAAATTTTTGAATAAAACTATTATTGAGATACGCGTTTTAAACTTATAGGAATTTAACTAGAAATAAGTAATAGAGAGTATTAAAAAAAGGAAATAATGAATATGCCGGCAATTTAGGATAATTTAAATGAATAGTAAAAGTAAAAAAAAAAAAAATATAACAATATTGCCCCTCCTCTAAAAACCGGTGAACTAGTGGATCCTTGACCACACGTTCATTGGGGAAAAGCATAAACTCGGGTTACAAAAGTGTTACCCGGTAGTCTAAAATTTTCTCCAATTCTGTCAAAAACCAAATCAATAAGTTACTTCTTAAACGCGAAACTGTGGGAATTGTTTTTTAAAAATTACAAAGATAATATAAATCGTTTTCTAACATGAAGTAAATTATATTCTAAATAATCTCCTCTCATTTTACTAACAACTTATTACTTACATTATTAACATACATTGACAATATTAGGAATTGTCTAGAAGTTTTCTTAGGAACTTACATTCCTCCACATCACGATGAAACATTAGATTAATCTCCATAACTTAAACTCCATAACTTAGAATTTTTCCGTACAATTCATAAGTTATATAAATAAAAGGAAAAACATGTGTATAATAAATTTTAAATTTAAAAAATATGTACAAAAATTTCAAGTGAGTATCAATCTCCTACAGTTTTTTAACTGGGATGATATCTTGTCCTGATACTATGCTATAGTCCATTGAAATTCAATTATTGCTCATTTTCGTCAGAAGAAAAACTGTCAAAAGTGCTAGTGCTATATGCACTCTAAAGTATTGCATTGTTATGATAATAGCGGTTCCATATTATTACCACTTTTCCATAAATTCTCTAGTAAGTATTCTAATTTCATTATGTTCAGATCTTATCACAATATTAAAAAAAATAAATTTAATTTATGAGTACTGTCAGATATCTCATATATTGACTTCATTAATTCATAACACTTATAAGTATTCCTAATACTTAAATATTTCTTTCTTACCTCTCTTTTATCTCAATATTTAATAATAAGATTATCTATACTTTCTATCATATAAGAACTAGCAATAGAAAAATTTATTCAATAATAACAATAAATAAAATTTCTCATCAATAATTTCAAAGTTATATTTTAGTTCATCACTTCAGTAAATAATAATATGAGATTATTGCACTCAATGACATTGGCTGGGTAAAAAGTTACATAGCATAAAAAGTAATCTCCTATCAATACTAGATTCAATAAGAAATGAAATTATACCAAGTCAAAATAAAAATAAAAATAATAAATTCTTAAATTCTCCAGCAATATCACTGAAACAAAATCTTAACAGATGTCTTTCGATATGTGTCGAAATATTTCGTTCATTTTTCACATGGTTACGCAATCAGTAAAAAATAAATAAATAAGCAAGAGAAAAGCAAGTTGGGTTTGAAATCCAGGACACTTGCATAATCAACAATTATTCGCATAAATTCTATAATGTTTTAGTATTTATAATTATAGTTCAATATTTGATATATATATATATATATATATATATTTAGTTACGTTATTTTAATCCAGTTAACATTTATTACATATAAATTTAAATTTTATTTAATATTCTAATCTAATTCAATTCAATATAAGAAATTTTTGACTCAAATAAACCCATTTACGCCCGCGTAAAACACTAATTCAAGTAAAACTTCAGCAGTAATGTTCTCGTGAATCCTTCGAGAACACACTGTTATATAGAAAAGCACTGATTCAATGATATCTTGATAATTATAATTTATTTAGTTACTTTTTATTAATTTTATGACTATTCTAAATTTAATATTAAGCCAGGGCTTTAACATTAGTTTGCTGTGAATTCTCATGGGATAATTTTAATCGATCTGGTGAAAAGTAGGGACGCAATTTAGATACATGTACAATTTCCGTATTTCTATTTCGACTTTGCCTATCAATTCGAACATTTACAGGAGATAATTTGTTAAGAATTTGATAAGGACCAGTAAAAACATGTGAGAGCTTTTTAGTATTGGGGTAATTGAACTCTTCATAAATTGCAAGATCTCCTACATCAAACTTTGGCTCTACATAATTTCGGTCATAATATTTTTTCTTTTCAATTGACATTCATTAGTACGCGCTTTATCAATTTTAAGGGCCTCGTTCACAGGAGGGTAGTAATCTTGTTTTAGGGGGCAATCATAAGGTAATTGACCAAAAAGTGAATCAGCAGGACGGAATTTGTTTATGGAATGGGGCATATTATTGTATTCACTAACTACGCCTGTCAAAAGTTTTGTCCAAGGGATTTTAGAGGTAGTAGAATTAACTTTACACTTTAATCAAGTAATTATTGACTAATTCACGCTTTCGCACTTCCCATTTGATTGTGGGTGATGTGCTGACGTTAAAAGTTGCTTAATATTGTGATTTCAAAGATTTTTTTAAAAATCTAGATGAAGTGAAAGCTGCATTCCTATCACTCAACACTTTCTGGGGAACCTGTACATTGAAATTTTTGTTGAAACCGGAAAATTGTTTAGGACATCGAATATTGAAAACTTGTTATATGCAATTAGTAAAGGTTTCAGAAGTAACAATTTTTGATGGAAAAGCCGAGACATATCTAGTTGCGTGGTCTATTTTGATGTGTAGGTATTTTTGGGTGGAGTTATAGTAATTGAATCCTCCCACGGTATCAATAGAAAGACATTCAAAGGTTGATCTGTGGTTGGCATAATTGTAGTAAGCCAAATTTTCTTTGGCCGGGTTTGTATTTTTCTGGCAAATGTCACAATGTTTGACAAAATTAGTTATATCCTGAGTCATGTCAGGCCAATAATAATTAGGGGAAATTAAATTTAACATTTTTTGGATACCAGGATGACCAAAGTTTTCATGAGCAACATTTAATATTTTTCTCCTTAAAGACATGGGGACTACTATTTTTCGAAATTCTTTCTTTCTAACTATTATACTACCATTTTCATTTTGATAGTTTTTGTAACATACACTATCTTTCTCCTGCATCTCTATAAGTTTTTTTACGTCTAGAAGAAATGTTAAGGGTTGAAAAAAATGTGAAACAGGGTTTCTTGACAACAGCTCAGCTCGACTCACCTTCGACATTTGTGGATCCCTTTTCGTACACAATATTGTAATCGGAACAGATGTCATAAGTTTCCCCCGGCCGCCATCTTGGAATTCTTCTTGGCGTGAAAACCCTTTTTCCGCCAAGTAGTAAATGTCGCCAAGCACCGGTTTATACGCATGTTTTGGGTTAACGAAAATAAAATGTAATAATAAACAAAATTCGCTAAACTGGAAATCAGTAATCCTTGTATGAGCGCTTCGCGCACATTTACCGAAAAAAACCTCCGAATTCAGCATTTCTCGCGGGATAGCATTCTCAAAATTCAGCAGTTCTCGTTTTGTAGCAATCTCAAAACATAAAAAAACTCTTAAAGCAGCAAAATATACATAAAAAACGAAACTCCCTAAAGTGGCAATCAGCAATATTTGTATGAACGCTTAGCGCACATTTACCGAAAAAAAACATCGCCGAATTCAGCATTTTTCGCGGTATAGCATTCTCAAAATTCAGCAGTTCTCGTTTTGTAGCAATCTCAAAATGTAAAAAACTCTTAAAGAAACAAAATATACATAAAATTATCGACGTACCTTAACAGACATCTGCTTTCTTGAAGCCTCCAGCACAAAATATCTCTTATAACACTGCCGTCATTTTCCAAAATAGGCTTAATACGCATTGACACGCTATAAACAAACCTCCCTTTCTTGTCAAAATTTC
This sequence comes from Maratus speciosus, assembly GCA_963932465.1. Lineage (NCBI taxonomy): Eukaryota > Metazoa > Arthropoda > Arachnida > Araneae > Salticidae > Maratus > Maratus speciosus. The sequence continues at coordinate 31,245,698 of OZ010787.1, read as the reverse complement.
CTCATATTTCTTAATTACTTCAGCAAGAGCGTTTAAACGGACTACAGAAACTATAGTCAATGAAATACATCCAATAAATTTAACATAAAAATAAAAAGACAATGATAGAACACGATACACGATATCAAAATTCATGCACAAAATTCTAAGCTTCTCAGGGGTTGTCAGAACACGACACGTCACACGGGGTTTCCATATTGAGTTTGTCATATCCGTAAACACCGCCAACACGCCAAAAAAAAAATCGCCAAACAATTCAAAACAACGGCTGGGGGAAGATACGGCATCTATGCATTGTAATCAAACATTCTTAACTTCAAAGACCATCTAAAAAGTCTACCTCTCAAATGCTTAGTATTCTTCAACTCTTTCAGGGGCAAGGTAATTGTATTTGTAAACTGTTGAAATAACTGAGTAACACCAGTATTTAGAAGAAAATTTATTTGTAAACAAGTAATGGTATATTTTCGCTTATTTAATAAAAATGAAGTTTTCATTCTAAAATCTGGTGCCAATGTGGCAATTAGGGATTAAAATTATGTGATGCCCTGACGGCATTACCGCCCCTCAAGGGTTTAACCAAACAAGAGATGCATGATCAGTGTGAATGGTGAATTTTACACCATGGAAGTAATGATAAAATTTATCTAAGGTGTCAGTTATGGCAAAACATTCTAATTCAGTTATAAAGTAATTATGTTCATAACGTCTCAATCCTCTAGAATAATAAGCAATTGGATGTAAAAACTCATTATTATCTGGTTGTTTAACAACTGCACCTACTACCGTCTGTGAGGCATCAACAAACATATGAAGTGGTAATGCAGGGTGATAAATTTTTAAGACAGGTTTAACAATTAAGTCATCCTTTAATTTCTGAAAAGAATCTTGGCAATTTGAATTCCATTCCCACAAAGTATTTTTCCTAAGTTATCTATTGAGGGGGTGTCTGATTTTGGCATAATTATCTATAAATTTATGGTAAACATTAATTGATCCCAAAAATCTTTTTAGTCCTTTTACATTAGGAGGTTTTAAATTTTTTATGACATCAATATTAGCATTAGCAGGAGTTACAGCACCATTTCTGATTTCATATCCTAAGAAATTAATTTTATTTTTAACAAAATTACATTTAGATAATTTAAGTTTAATATTTTCAAGCCTACATAATTCAAATATTTGTTTTAGATGTTTCAGGTGTTCTTCCAAGGAGGAGGAAAAAACAATTATGTCATCAAAATAATAACAAGCAAAATTAATTATATGTTTAGTGATAATTCTTCCAAGAGTTCTATTGAAAATTCGGTGATCAACTTTGACACCGAATGGAAGAACATTCCACTCAATAAGTCCAAAATTTGTTGCAAAAGCCAATTTTCAGTTTCTGCTGGGTGAATGGGGATGTGCCAGTAGCCAGAGGCTAAGTCCAAAGTGGAAAAATAATGAGCACGATTTAATTTATCAAGAATTAAATCTATATGTGGTAAAGGTTCAGCATCATTTTTCATTATTGCATTTAATTTACGGTAATCTACACACATTCTAGTTTTTTTACCCTCGTCGCGTTTCATAACTAAAGTAACAGGGACAAAATAAGGACTATAACTCTCTTTAATTAAACCAGCAGCTAATAAAGATTGAACTTGATCTGAAATTTCTTTCTCATCCACTGCAGAAGTGCGATAAGGCCTTATAGATATGGGTAGGTCAGAATTAAGAAAAACGCGCTGCTGCACAATATTAATTTTTCCAACATTATATTTATTTTTGGGAAAAAAATGTCTAAATAATCCCTTATATTAATATATATCACTTAAATTAAAAATCCCTTATTTTATAGAAAGCGTAAAAGTTGGCAGCTATGATTTAAGGGTTAAAGTCTATAATCATCTCACTGACTTTACCGCTACAAAAGTTCTCAACCTAGGATCCACACTTGTTTTGCATTGTTATTTCGATTAATATTTATCCATTTTTCTTTTTAACTTTTCTGGTGTAGATTTTTCCTTTTACAGCGTGGAAAAAGAACATCAGTCGTAAAAGGGCACTATTTTCAGCTTGGAAAGTTTCTTCGCTTTATCTGACCCGGCTTAATTTATAATAGCTTTGTGCAAATAGAATAAAAAATAGTCGTTTGTTGCAGCCCTGCGAATATTCACTGAACACAGTTACAACCTAGAGGCGAATCATGTATAAAGAGCTAGTGTTCGATAAGGGTTAATACCATAGATGCCAGCATCTCATAATTATTCCGGAGTCTGATCCAAGACGAACATGTTTTCAACCGGAAATTATTTTAACCCTTTCAGGGGCGCTTTTGCAATCTGCAAACGGTTAATTTTAGTGCCAAAACTAACAAGTGAAATCAGTAATTTTTTAGTACACTTTCGATCTCATAATATACGTCAAGAATAGCTTTGGATTATTTTTCAAATAAATTTGTTCGGAAATTTCGCTGTTAATTAATTATTTGAAAGTTTTTGGAAAAAAATGAGATGTAAAATGTACCCTATTGAAAGAGGACACATTTCCTTACATATTTTTTCCGATTAAAGACATGTTTGTCTTGGATCAGACTCCAGAATAATTAACAGACTTTGGCATCTATGCTTAATACACTAGTAGCACAGAAGAGCCAAAGCATAAGCCAAAATAACTAATCTAATTCTTTTTAACTAAAGCTTGGAACAATGTTTTTAAACTAATATTTACAAAATTTACGTCAAAATAAATTTCGAAATGTGCAAATTAGTTAAAAATGTGAAAGTAAACTAAATAAATTTTTGTTTTTTTAATTTTTTGTTCGGAATATAATTAAAAGTATATTCAAATCAATTGTCTTTAACAAATGACATATTTCAATGAAGAATAATCTACAGTATTGGATATATAAATTTCTTCGAATAACTGCTTCAGATGTTTTCTTAAAGATTCTTTCTAAATATTGCGGATACTTGTGTAGGTGGCTAGGCTAAGAATAAAATTTTTCCGCCGAAATTGTAACTTTTATTTAAATATGTTATAACGAATATCAATTATATAAGAAAATTTAAACATACAAAATCAAAATTAGGACTTTTTATTACTAAAAAGGTACCAAATAAATAAATATATATATTTAAAAACATAAAAAATATCGTAGATGTTAAAAGCTTGACACCCGAGTGCTTTCGACTGATTCTACAGTCATCATTAAGGGAGAATAATCTTTAAGTCGTACATGTTTTTGAATGATGATTGATTTAATAGTTGGGAATTAGTCTATTTATCAGGAGGAGTATGTACAAAGGTTACATTCGAAAATCACTTTCAGTATGTTATGCCTGATCTGTAGTATAACACTACATGTAATTCTTCAAAAGCAAAAATTTCTGATGATTCCCATATTATTGAGGTGTAGTAATGCGAAGTGTAGACTATGATTTTTGGTTTGCGAAATATATGTTGATATCTTGCTTCTGATTAAACTTTGATAAAGCTGTTGAGTTTTTGATATTCTTTGTATTTGTAATATGCTCTTTCAGTCTGTCCTTAAATTTCCTTGTTGTAATTTCTATGCAAGTAATTTTTTTCTGTTTTACATTATCTTAAGTATTATATATAAACCCGAAATTTCATTATCAAGAAATGGGTCTATTTTTCTGCGTAGAAGTTCTTTTGATTTAGCTGTTGCTTTAGTGATTAAATTAACCCTCCGTCTACCAGACGGGTCCATTGGACCCGACAGGTACATACAAAATATTCATTCAAACCAGAAATTTCTTTAAAATAAACTAAGTATATAAACCAGACAAAAATAAGGTAAATAAATAAGTTAAATAGTTTTAAATAAAAATTCTGGTGTAGAACGCTTTATTAAAACTTGAATAAAATTCCCGGTAGATCTAGGGTTAATTTTATACTTCTTTAACCATTTCGAGGGCGATATCCTTAAAAAATACACCTAATTTTTATTTTACTGGTACCCGGAATATTTAATTTAAATTATTCTTTTATAATATACTTGAAAATAAGCAAGTATGTATTTTCTAATAAATTCGTTTATAAATTCTGGTGCCTGTCCATCATTTCAACAGTTTATAAGCAGAATTACTCCATAATTCTATAACAGGGTTCTCACGGTATTAAGCCATGCCCCAGTTATATAGACACCAGTATTATTATAAAGATCATTTTCTTCATGATTGTTTAGATAGAAGATAATTTTATGCAATTACTGGTGGTAGAGTCCTTACAAAATAGGGCGTGGCTTAATAGCGTGCGAACTGTGTATAATCTATATATTTTATTCAATCAATTATATAAGAAAAAATATCTAATAAAATGGAATTTTTTACCACGCAACATGAAATTTTTGGATTTATATATGTACCCCAGTTGCTAACTTTTACGCTTCAGTGTACCACTAAACTTTTATAGTAAATATTGTCTTATTTAATCATCGAAATATCACGATTAAACAAGCCGAATATCTGTATTGAATTTTAGTGGTAGCAAATGTGCGTAAAAATTGTCAGTGATGCATATGCCATGTAAAAACATCAATGAATATTGGCGCGGAAATTTGGTACTCTTCAAAAGTTCCTTTGATGTAAACATATTTCTACTCTTATTTTTATAAGGTTTTCTCCTTCCCCCCCACCCCCCTAATTTTCTAATTAAAGCATATCTCCATAATCTATAATCTATATAATCTATATATATCTTATTCCATTATATGAGAAAACAATATCTAATAAAATGGAATTTTTTTTCCCACGCCATTTGAAATTTCTGGGTTTAGATATATGACATTTAAAAAATTTGTTTCATCTAAAAAGTTTTAACCCTTTAGTGCGCAGCTTTGCATATATGCAAAGAACACTGTTTTGAATTTAATAGATTTATTTTATTCGCATATACCTATTTCACACCAGAAAATTGAAATAGCAATGTTTGCTTAAATTAAAAAACAAACAATTCGTATTTAAATAAAGCAAAATTAACCATTGAAACTTTCTGGTATGAAGTCAAATTCTCTGAACTACGTAATTTCTAGAACTTTATCTATTATGAGAATTAAGGGGTAAAAGTTTAAGTTTTATAAATAAATATTTATACAAAATAAGGTATTTGGAGACATACTAATTAAAGTATTTTCTAATTTGCATTATTTTAGCGTAAAAAAGCCACACGACATTAGTTTTTACTTATATTGCAGATGTGCAACAGAAGAAAAGATTGACGTATTATATGAAAAATATATCTCTGAATTTTTTCATTATTTTTCCTGTGCTATAAACCTTTCGGAGAATCTTATATAATTTTTTCGAAACAAAATAAAAAATAGCGCATTTAAGGGTTAAGTTTTATAAAATATATAATTATATAAAATAAGGTATTTGGAGACATACTTATTAAAATGTGTACTAACATGTATTATTTTACGTAAAAAAACCTCACGACGGTAGTTTTTACTTATATTGCAGATGTGCAACATTAGAAAAGATTCACGTATTATATGAAAAATGTATCTGTGATTTTTTTTTTCATTATTTTTCCTCTGTAATAAATCTTTCAGAGAATCATATATAATTTTTTTAAACAAAATAAAAAATCGCGCATTAAAAGGTTAATCAATGTAAAACATCAATCAATTTTGGCGCGGAAAATCGGTATTCTTCAAAAGTTCCTTCGGTGTAAACATACTTCTGCTCTTATCTTTAAAAGGTTTTTATCCTTCTGAAACATTTCTCAAACTTCACTAAGTCTGAAAAGACTCTTGAAATCTGTCATTGTTGAAACATCCTCTGTTTTAATAAATGATAAAATAGAATCTCTGTTTCCTTGTCAGCTAACCTAACGGCTCTAACTGTTAAATTTACCCGATAAACATAAGTAACTTTACTTGCACAATAATAAAATATATAATGTAATTTTGTAGTTTAATTTTAAGTACTTAAATTCCAAAGCATGTTACGTGCAAGTGAAAAACGTTTTTGTTATTAGCATACAATAAAAAATCGTCATATATTGGATTACATTAACCCTAGATCTACCGGGAATTTTATTCAAGTTTTAATAAAACGTTCTACACCAGAATTTTTATTTAAAACTATTTAACTTATTTATTTACCTTATTTTTGTCTGGTTTATATACTTAGTTTATTTTAAAGAAATTTCTGGTTTGAATGAATATTTTGTATGTACCTGTCGGGTCCAATGGACCCGTCTGGTAGACGGAGGGTTAAAAAGTTTTAATGACAAAAACCCCTAAAAAATTGTCAGGTATTTCTTTAAGAAAATATAAACGGAGAATTTCCTTGGCAATTAGCTTAGTTATGTTATATTGAATAAAAAAATAAAAATAGTAATTTAATATAGATTTTTATTTGGGTGTTTATATTTTAAAACGGAAAACATATTTCCACAATAAGAAATTTAAAAGGAATGCGATGGCACAGTGCATTATAAAGTAAGACAGAATTTGATGGCTGCCGATAGCTTTGCAATGAGTGCGGTAAATTAAAGGCGGCAGATGTTTAAAAGTACATCTGGTAATTTTTATATAACCACTCGTTTAATGAACGTATTGACAATTTTTTAGCAAATCTTCGAATTAAAAATCTGACTCAGATAAAATTGCATAGGCAGATGCAATTTCTACCGGTGCAGATTTTTTTTAATAAAATGGTTGTGAATAATCTTCTTTTTATTATTTTCTTTTCTTAGAGGAGTAGATTAAGTTTTCTGGGAACATTAAAATAATACGTAAAAGAGAAATAGATTAGTTTAACCATAGCTGCCAACTCTTCCGCTTTTTCAGACCACAAAAATTTAATAGAAAATTTTGCCTTATTTAATAGGCAGATAACGGCGATTTAAAAAGATAAAATTTACTATAAAATTTTTGTGGTCTGAAAAAGCGTAAGATGTTGGCAGCTATGGTTTAACACTTAGCTAGACAAAAGACATAGAACTGCGCATATTTCTCTAGATAGTTAATATTAAATTTTAACTATATAAGAATAATATCAAATACCCTAAATACCAATATATGCGATATCAAAAGATATCACAGACGATGCCTTGGATACCACTTTGGGGACCTTAATAGCCATCTACACTAAATGCATCTGGAGCACGTAAAATCTTTAGTAGATGTGAAGTACTCAGTGTGTGAAATTGCAGTCTCCGTGGTATTCAGGGATGGAAAGCGCTGCGCCACAAATTGCAAATTTTCAGCTATTCATCAGCTATTTGTGGCGCAGCGCTTGCAGCCCTCGTGGTAATCAACCAAGCAAAGTTTTCGCTATGCCGTCTGGCCAAGGATCTCACAGATCGCCTTCGACAAGCACTTCGGTATCTGCTGTGACCTATGATCGGCATTAAGTATTCATTAACAGCAAAAATATTTTTTTTTAATTCTCTGAGTATATCTAATAAAAAAAAAATAACCTTTTGATTACGAGGTGAGGACAGGGTGCTTTCAAGTGGATATTTTTTATTCTATCCGTATCATATTCTGAAAAAAATTGCCTGCCATAGACTTATACTAAGATATTTTAAAGAGATATCTACCACAATGACTTTTTTTGTAAATTATGGTGTGACTGAATACGAAAAGATAAATAAATAAATAAATAAATATCGCCAGTTCTGTCCTTCATCAGAAGGTTATATTTGTTATATTACACTGTAAATTATTCCTTTGACTACGGGTAGAGACATATACGTCTCAGTGGACTATTTTATATTCTATTCGTGTAACTAAAAAAAAAAAAAAAAACTCTGATAGATACATAAAATAAGATATTTTCAAAAGAAAACTATCACAAAGAATGCTTTAAATATGTCAAATATTACTATTTGAATTTAGTGTTGACAGCTGGCTGTTACATCACTTCAACCGGTTAAGATCACCGGAACTCCACTCCAATTATAAATTAAATATTGAAAAAGCTCAGCGGCTGAATATGGGAGCCTGGAGCCAAGATTCTCCTGAAAGAGGCTGTATAAACTTGTATTTATCAATAGGAGATAAAAGACAAAAAAAATCATGTGAATATTTCCGTTTCAATCTTTTATCAAACAGCTTCGATAAATACTATCACTGAACATCAATTATAATTATTGAACGTTATTTATAGTTCAAAATTGGTAATAAATATTGACAATTATTAAAACGATTTATAAGTGCTCGTTTTTAGCTCACAGGCTATCAAAGCCTGAGAGCTAATGTGCCCGCCCGTTCTGCATGTATGTACGTACGTATGTATGTACGTACGTAACGCGATAACTCTTGATAGAAAGATCCGATTTGCTTCAAAAATTTTTTCTAGGTTCATTGTGATAAGGCGCTTCCCTGATTAGTTTTGGGAGTTCATTGGTTACGGATCAAGGGGGAAAAACGGGGTTAGTCCAACCCCTTAATTCAGGTAAATGGGTTTTTCATGCAGAATCCTTCAATTTCCTCCGAATTCGGTATACCGGTTTACTATGTTAAGGAACTTCCCTAATTAGTTTTGGGGGTTCATTGGTTAAGGATAAAGGGGGAAAAGGGGGTTAGTCCACCCCCTTAATTCAGATAAATGGGTTTTTCATGCAGAATCATTCGAATTGCTCCGAATTTGGTATACCGGTTTATTATGTTAAGGAACTTCCCTCATTAGTTTTGGGGTTCATTGGTTAAGGATAAAGGGGGAAAAGGGGGGTTAGTCCACCCCTTTTAATTCAGATAAATGGGTTTTTCATGCAGAATGATTCGATTTGCTGCGAATTTGGTATACCGATTTATTATGTTAAGGAACTTCCCTGAATAGTTTTGGGGGTTCATTGGTTAAGGATAAAGGGGGAAAAGGGGGGTTAGTCCGCCCCCTTAATTCGGATAAATGGGTTTTTCATGAAGAATCATTCGATTTGCTCCGAATTGGGTATACCGGTTTATTATGTTAAGGAACTTCCTTTATTAGTTTTGGGAGTTCATTGCTTAAGGATAAAGGGGGAAAACGGGGTTAGTCCACCCCCCTTAATTCAGATAAATGGGTTTTTCATGCAGAATGATTCGATTTGCTCCGATATTGGTATACCGGTTTATTATGTTAAGGAGCTTCCCTGATTCGTTTGGGGGATTCATTGGTTAAGGATAAAGGGGGGCTAGTCCACCCCCTTAATTTAGATAAATGGTTTTTTTTCAGGGTTATTCGATTTCCTCGAAATTTGGTATCCCGGTTTATTATGATAAGGAGCTTCCCTGGTTAAGTATAAAGGGGGAAACGGGGGCTAATTCCCCTTCACTTATTTTTTTGAGGGACATTATTCTTTAAAATAAGAGTATAATATGCAATTAGTGCGAATAGCCTGTGAGCTCAATGCCATCTGTTTAGCTGGGCACTTTTCTTTTTTATAATATTGATAATACCAATACATATCCTTTGCAATCAGTTTCACTTCCCTGAGAAAAATTCTTCCTTGAAATAAAACAGAATTATTAATTATACAGCAATATTAATAAGAATAGTTATAAAATTCAATCAATAATTCAGGAGGCTATTCTGCACTAACATTTTATTTTAGTAAAAGATGGGCCATTTAAGTAAAAACTTGTTCAAATAATCGTAGTCTACACAATACATATATGAATAGTATTTAAATTAGCTGTGTTAAATAGAAATAAAATAATAAATTTCTATCTCATAACGTCTAAATTTAAGGGTATATTAAAGTACTCTAATTAAGGACGAAAATAAAATATATTTACTGTTACACTAATAAATACGTACAAAGTGTATGAATATAAGTGAGAGTAGAACATGAATCTAAATACCAAATTTTCATGTTTGAAGCGGAGAAAATTTAAAACCTATAATCCGAAGATATTTTCTTTATTTTTGATAGCCTGATTGCATAAGAAAAGAGTTAATAATTAAGACAACCATTTTCGCTTGAAGTTCCAGTCAGAAAATTAATTTTTATTCAGTAATTTATGTTGTTTTATAAGACATAAATTAAAACGTTTCTTAGTGTGAGGAAATATTGCGATCTCAATTTTATCTCAATTTTAAAAATATATACCGCCATTAATGCACACATTACCTAGCTAGTCAGCAGATTAACGTATCTTTAAAAACCATCTGTCTGAATGATATAGCCATAGTTGCCAACCTTCCACTAATCTTCCATAATGTCTGGATTAATTTAACCCAGCTTAACCACATTCCGAACCAGAAAACTTATTTCATGAATGCTTGTATATTTAATTCCAGGTTTCTACGTGGAACTTATTTATTTTCATTTCTTAAAACAAAATTCTGGTTTGAAACGTATTAAACCAGGGTCAAATTAAAGCAAGTATTACGGAAGATTAGTTTGAGTTGGCAGCTATGTATAGTTTTGACAATAGCGTTATGAATATAGAAGAGGAGACATATAGTGCACAATTGCGAGTGAAGTAACTGAAGAAGTTGTCACAAGATGGCGGCTGATTTTTTTAAATTCAGATATACAGTTTTTGAATACCACAGGGGAATATTTCTCACCAGTAAAATTGAGTAGAAAATTTTGTCTTAATAATGCGTCTTATTCATGAAAATATTTTCTCTCAAATATGGTAAAATCTTCTATTTATTTTTACTGGTGTCAGTTTGCCTGTTAAAACAGTTCGTTTGTCTCACGAGTTGTCTTAATATGGCGGGAACGCAGGGTCTGACTACCACAAAAGTAAACTTCCACTAGTAAAATTGAAAATCTGCTTCTGCCATTATTTATAACTGAAATTTTTCATTAAATGTCATTAAATGTATATATATTATCACTTTGTTCTATCTTTGCAATAAGAAAGTACTGGATACGTGAAAAACTCGACTTTCTGATTTCGATGGATTTATACGTTTCAAAAGGTTCTGAACACGATTTGACGGTCTATAGAAAATTTCTGTATATCACTCTGCCTGTGAGTCTGCTTGTCTGTATGTATAAAAAAAATTGTGGGCGCTCTGCCTCAAGAACTAATGCACGGAATTTCACAAAACTTAAAATTAAGTTAGAGAGTGGTATAAACTGATGCAGATTTGTTTTTGGGGTATATCGTCCAACAGGTGGCTCTGCTATACTGTAAATTTCACGATTTCCGCACTAGCTCTATGTCAATTACTAATGCACAGATTTTCATCAAACTTCAGATTCAGTTAGTACTTGATATAAATTGGTACTGGTTACGTTTTGGTGTAAATCGACCGACAGGTGAAGCTGCTATGCTGCATTTTTCATGATTTCTGCAATAGCTCTATTTCGATAACTAATGCACAAATGTTCATCAAATTTTCATCAGATTTAGGTATACCGAGATAAATACTGATGCTGATTATAGTTTGCTGTAAATCTTCCAACAGGTGGCGCTGCTTTGCTGGATTTTTCAGAATTTTCACAATAGCTCTATCTCAAAAACTAATGCACGGGTTTTCATAAAACTTTAGATTCAGTTAAACGTTGACATAAGAAGTTCCAGATTAGATTTTCGTATAAATCACAGTTGGCGCTTTTATGCTACATTTTGCATAATTTACACGATTTTAGTGATAGTCATAATGCAAGAACTAATACACGGAATTTCATATCTTTAGAATCATCATGATGGGCAAAGATTGCAATTTAATATTAGCAATGTGCTAGCATCGAATTTTGAAGTATTACCATTTATGAGATAGAAGAATGTTTTGCGATTGGCGCATCCAACTAGTTATCTTTATCGTTATATTCTTAGTTCAGGATTATGTTTTAGCTAAAAGATTAAATGTATTAGCTTATTATTCAGGCAACTTGAAAAATCCACCCATTCTACTTTTATATCTGTTTTAATGTCTTTTGCATTTTAGTTTTAAAAGTAAGTTCGTGGAAGGAAAAATAAAAGTTATTCATTTACTGATTTTCTAAATTAATTTTGAAATAAGATAAAAAAAAATTACATAAAAACATAAAGATATGTAGAATAACATATACATTTTGTTTCTCTGCATTTTATTCCATAAGAATTTATAGCAATTCAGATTTAACGTTGTACTGCTCACGAGTTTCATATTTTCCTCATACTAGAAAATAAATTCCCATAAACATTGTGTATATGATAGAAGTCTGTTCTATTAAGTATTTCTTAAATAAATTAGGGGATTTTATTGAATACATTGTTTCTTCTAAAATACGTAATGAAATAAGTAAAATTCATAAAACGTCGAAAACATTATTTTCTGCATACACACACACTTATATATATTGAAAGAAAATAAAAATCAAAATGTCTTTCTGACATAAAACATAATGTATTTTTATTTAGGAAGACAAATTTTACATAACTACATATCATATTTTATTAAACTGTCGGATGAAAATTTAAATAAATTAAGAAATTTAAGTAATTGTATTTAAACATTATACATAAAAAAATGGAGATAAAACTGTTTAAGGTTGTATGTAATATTTAACCATTTTTTATATATTCATAGGTGCCGACTTAAAAGAGGCGACGAGTACAAATCAAGCAAATTTGAATCACTGCTAATTTTAAAATTTAATTTTTAGTCTCATTAATTTAAGCGATTAAATAGGATGAAAAGAAATTAAATTGTTGAAGTATGACTGATAGGGTGGGCCGAAAAAAACTTTTTTTCTTTTTTTGATTCGCTATACCGCGGAAAACTTGTGTCTAGGGTAGCTTAGTAAAATGCAATAACAAAATAAATATTTTTTTACGTTTGGCGGTAGCGCAACGCACTTGAATATTTAAAACTTATTGAAAAAGCAGTAGTTATCTTTCGATTTTTTAAAGCTATAAACGAAAAAGTTAAAAAACTGCTATGGTGAAAAGGCTTTAAAAGAAAGATAAAAAAGCCATTATAATTTAAAAAAAGAAACAAAATTACTTCATTTAGGATAGCGCAAAGCAATTAAAATATTCTTAAATTGACGCATTCGAGCTGTATTATGAGTCCTTCTACTCTGGTAGCAGTCCAGCCCGACGAGCCCTGCTGCGAATTGGAGCCCGTCAATACTACTTGTACTGACGCTTCACAATGCACTGTGCGATACGCATGCGTGCGCTTTATGACACAACGGTTCCTGTGAATTGATCACTAGAATTTAGCCGGAAGTAATTAGCAGTGTGTTCTTTTTGTGCGTTTCAATCGCGTTTCTTAAAGACTGATTTAATTAATGACTGCTTAATAAGTGATTCTATCGCTGTGTTATGGCTGTTTCCAAAGAAATTACTCGCAGTGACTTTAACAGCCCGTTATTTGGCCACCTAAAAGAGTTACCGGTGAATAAACTTCCAACTTATGAAGACGTTCTCAAGTGTTGCTTCCATGAAAATTACAACTTAGCCTTGAAATCAAACAACAGGTAAGTTAATTTTTCTCACGTTTTTATTTTTGTGACGCCAAAAGTTAAATCTGTGTTTGATAAAGCTTCAATACTGACAGTAACGCCTTAAAGAATTGTTCAGTTAATAAATGCATATCATGACAGTTATCGTAATCTTATGGAGTCCTTTAAGCGTGATAAGGGAAAGTAAAAGTTGAAAAAGAGAGTTGAAGATTAAAAAAATATATATTTGTTACTGTTTGATATCTCTGCGTGTAAGTGAAAATGACATTAGACTGCAATTGTAAAATGGTCCCTGAGGTTTGTGAGTGTCCTGTCTCTATTATTTGTATTTATGAAAAAGCAAAAAATATACCCATCATTGAACTAAAATTCTTGTACTTTCAAAGAATGCATGGTATTGGTAAAATTGGAAGTGTGGACGTAAAGGAAACAAAAAAATGTGATTGGATGTGATGGCACTGTTACTAATACGGTGTGTAAAACCGGTGTTATTCACATTGAAGAAGAATTTAAAAGACCACTACAGTGGGGAGAGGCGGTGTGTATGCCTCTTACATTTCAATGAGTTGCCATTCCAGCATTTGTTTCAAACTTTAGATGGTGAAACGACTGGGCCAAAATCATTAGTCCGATGGCACGCAGCTCAGGAAATGTGAGAAACTCCCAGTGGTAAAGGGCATAGCCGGATAAGCATTGGAAACATGCCTTTTAATCAAATTTCCTCATTTTTTTCCTAGACGTAGCGACGTTTCTGACAATATATTTCTCCTATTATCACCCTATAAATATTGATATTTAATGAGAAAAAAATGGTCTTTCGATTTTTTAAAAAACAGATTTTTTCAAAAACTACTGCATGAAATTTCATGCTATTAATTGAGGATATATAGATAATAAAGATGCATAACTGGTAATTTTTTTATAATTACCTGTTCATAAAAACTGTGTGAAATAGCGAAATAAAAATTTAAAAATATAAAAATCATATCTTATGGTTATCCGAAAATTACCATTTTCTTGTAAAAAATTCTCCATGTGTGCCCGTATATTCTATGTAAATGCCGAAAGTTTGCGTTGGGTACTACATATAAATATTTACAAAAATGTATATCAAAATTATAGAAATTCATTTTAAGGCGTTATTTGGGGCGGAGATACTTCACTTCAACGTCCGGAGAATTTTTGGAACAAAGTCAGCAGACAATATGCCAACTGGTGTATTTTAGATTCTATTAGCATATAAGCCATGTTTTCAACACCATGTTCATTTTGATATCGACAGTGTTGAGAATGTTGCTCATGTGTTCATTAAAATTTAAAATACAGCAATTCTGTAACTGTTTATTCCAAAAATTCTTTGGGTGTGGATGTTGAGTAGCTTCGCCCAAAATAACGCCTTAAAATGAATTTCAATAATTTTGATATACATTCTTTTAAATATTTATATGTAGTACCCAACGCAAACTTTCGGCATTTATATAGAATATACGGGTACACATGGGGAATTTTTTACAAGAAAATGGTAATTTTCGGATAACCATAAGATATGATTTTAATATTTTTAAAATTTTATTTCGCTATTTCACACAGTTTTTATATACAGAAAATTATACAAAAATTACCAATTATGCATCTTCTGTATCTATATATCCTCAATTAATAGCATGAAATTCCGTGCAGCAGTTTTTGAGAAAATCAGTTTTTGAAAAATCGAAAAACCATTTTTATCTCATTAAATATCAATATTTATAGGGTGATAATAGGGGAAATATATTGTCAGATATGTAGCTACGTCTAGGAAAAAAATCAGGAAATTTGATTAAAAGGCATGTTTCCAATGCTTATCCGGCTATGCCCTTTAACAGTGTTGAGTGTGAATTTCCAGAACTGACCGACAAAATTTAAACAAAGATCAGCAGTACCTCCTGGACATTATTTGTACTATAAAAGCAGGCAGAGCTGTCCTGAAGATTTATCTGTTCTGAACCTAGCACACTTTCCATTCAAGGTGAGTAACGACGGAGAACAGAATTCTAGAGTTGTATTTAAGTATTGAAAATCCAACAGACGAACACAAGATTATAGTTTCTTTTCTCCTGAAGTCTTATGTACCTGTATGGTTAAGTATTAAAAAAAAGTAAATACTTCACAAATGGGCCGGAACACGTATTGAAAGTTATAAAATCGTCAAAAGTCCTCTCTGAAAACTTGCTGATGATCATTGACTTAATAATTGAGAGAATCGCATTTTTTGCCAATCCAGAAAATTTGCTTTTGAGTATGATAGTAGGTAAAAGGGATCATATACGAGAGTTATGTTTCAGAAGAATTATAAAGGTTAGAAACTTAGCTTCTAAAAGAAAGTCAATCAGGTGGTTTCAAACATCCAAAATCATTTTTCTAGATACAGGCTACATCGAAATGATTCACTGGAACTCTACTACACTATCACCACCACATTTTTCTGAGAAGAGCCACCAACGAAAAGATATGGTCGAATGTCAAATCAGGTGAAACAGCGGCCCAGTGGAACTTTGCCCAATTCCCATGTCACACCCAAGCAGTAGAACTATGCGTGAAGCTGGTAACTGAGGCGTCACAAAAATTCGTCGGGTCCAGTTTCAGAGATGGTTTTATAAGAACGACTCTTCTTTTGAGATTTTCAATGCCTATTTTTTTTTTCGAGAAAAATCTTATTTCAATTCCCATGTCAATCCCAAACAGTAGAGCGGTGCGTGAAGCTGGTAACCGAGGCATCACAAAAATTCTTCGGGTCCAGAGATGGTTTTATAAGAACGACACTTTTCTCGGGATCTTCAGTGCCTAGTTTTTCAAGCAAATCTTAATTCAAACTTCAAAAAGATAGTAAAGACAAGTAAAGGAGTATATTTTATTACAAAGTGAAATTACAAGCAGGTACAATCAGATAAAGGTAATCAGATCAGGTAATAGTATCAGAAAAGTAGTTTTTATTTCAATGAAAATTTGCCATTAAAAAAAAAACAATGCCTTTTTTTTAAACATAATCCACTGCCAATGTGTTGCGAAATGTATTTATTTTTTCATTTATTTATCATTCCTATACTCTTTGCTACTAAAATATGTCTATAGCTGCTTGTTATATAAGTTATTTGATTTATTTCCATTTATTTTAAAAATTATCAAAATCGTGTTTTTTCTCAAATTTTAAGGCCGATGCGCAACCGCCAAACGTAAAAATTTATTTATTTTGTTATTGCATTTTACTAAGCTACCCTAGACACAAGTTTTCCGCGTTATAGCGAATCAAAAAAAGAAAAAAAGTTTTTTTCGGCCCACCCTAATGACTGATTACATATCTTGCCCATGTGCAGTAGGAGCCTATCTATACATTTGCTTTTGCATTGATGTATTTTGATATTTAAATTATTTAACTATATTTACAATTTTACTTCATTATCTTCATATCTTTTTTATCATAATAAGTGTATCAGCATTTGTCCTAATATTTCTGCTGCGGCGGGGATGGCCTCCAGTTATGGGCAGTGGGGCCACCTTAGTTGGGCTTAAATTTGTCCTGTGATTGTCTTTTTAATTCTACCATCGCTCCGTGTATTTCATATTTTCTGTCAAAGAAAAAAAAAAAAAAGAAAAAAACTTATCTATTGGTAAATAATTATATCTCTAAATTATTATACTACTTTATCAAAAAAAAAAAAAAAATCATGGGTCCACGTGGTGTATGGAAGGGTGTTTTTGAGATTGTTTAATTTTTAAGAACTTAAATGCCACTAGAAATATTGTAAATACGAATAAATATTTTTGTTTAAAAGGGGGAAAAAAAGGGAAAAAATATATCTTATCAAATGTAAAGACGAATGTAAATACTTAAAAATTTTTCAAATAGTACGCAAATTCCAAAACATAAAAATCATAATTGAAATACATTTCTAGGCTCGCCCTAAAATAATAGGGCAGCCAATTGTGATTGGTAAAGAATCGCCATCTTAAATAATAATAAATTTTCACAGGCGGTCCGGGGACACGGTACTTGCCTTCTTTCCCGGAGACTGGGGTTCTGGGCTTGTTTCCGCAGGTAGTAAAACTTTTCCCTGCCCTGGGCTTGGGGGTTACACCTAACCATAAGCCAAAAGCGGTGCTTACTTGGGTGGGTGCTTACTTACTTACTTACTTACACCTGTCATGAATTTTTGAATGAAATTTCTTACAATAATAAAAGTTACATTTGTTATAAATTATTTTATATAAAAGTGCATTTAGTTGTTCTTTTAACAAAAAAATCTAATTAACAGATTTGATTAACTCTTTAGTGCGCAGTTTTACATGTATGCAAACAACAGTTTTTTGAACTTAAGAGATTTTTTTTTATTTGTATATACCTAATTTACACCAGAAAATTAAAATAATAATATTTGCTTTAGTTAATAACAGACATTCCGTATTTAAATAAAGAGAAATTAACCATTGAAATTTTCTGGTGTAAAGTCAGATTCTCTGGAATCAGTAATTTCTAGAACGTTTTCTATCATGGCATTTAACCCTAGAACTACCGGAAATTTTACTCAAGTTTTATAAAAACATTCTACACCAGAATTTTTACTTAAAACTATTTAATTTGTTTATTTAACTTATTATTGTCTGATTTATACATTTAGTTTGTTTTGAAGAAATTTCTGGTTTGAATAGATATTTTGAATATACATGTCGGGTCCATTGGACCCTTCTGGTAGACAGAGGGTTAAAGGGTTAACGTTTATGTTTTATAAAATAAATAATTATATAAAATAACATAATTGGAGACATACTTATTAAAATGTTTACTAATTTGCAATATTTTAGCGCAGAACAGTCACACGAAAGTAGTTTTTACTTGTATTTCAGATGTGCAACAAAAGAAAAGATTGACGTATTATATGAAAAAGGTACGTCTGATTTTTTTTTCATTATTTTTCCTGTGTAATAAACCTTATAGATAATCATATATATTTTTTTCGAAACAAAATAGAAAATCGCGCATTTAAGGGTTAATGTTATTTACACCCCTTCCTTAGTTCGTCGGGTACACTTATATTTTACCTTAGCTGCCAACTTTTACACTTTTCTCCTACCACTATTTCTAATAAGAAAAATTTCCTTTATTTAGTCCTATATATTCGATGATTAAATAAGTCAAATTTCTCTGTAAGAAATAGTGGTGGGTAAAAAGCGTAAAACTTGGGAGCTATGTTTTGCATTGATTGTTTTTTTAGAAACAGAAGATGAACAGATTTCTACGGTACAGAGCTTTGTCACAAACTTGGTTTTCAAAATCCTCTAAGTGTTTGGGGCGTAATATTCCGTTCACTAAGCTCCAGGTTTCACAGCAATACAAGCAATATTTAAGATAATATAATTCTATAGATTTAATGAATTTTAAATACATTGAAGAATGATTAATACTCTCAAGGATTACATTCATATTTGTAATTGGGTTTTTTTTTTTTCATAATGTTGAAAGAATTATATTTTCTTAGCATTTAAAACAAAATGCAAAGAAAACAGCATTACAATTTTACCCTTTTGCAATAAAGATTTATTCACCTTAATTTAATTTTTAAAAATCAGTTAAAGAATATTTTTTTTAATTTACTGGTATTAAAACTCATAGGACCGTACAATCGCTAAAAGAAACCCGCCTACGACAGCCTTTATTTTTGCATCAGCGCGTAGACCTAGTATTCAAAGGACGGTGGCTATACCAGGACTCGCATCATTCCTAGTTTTTCCACATTCCCTACTGCTATTTCAAATCAAAAATCCTATTGGTAGATTCCTTTAACCCTTAAATGAGAGATTTTTTATTTTGTTTCGAAAAAAAAAAAATATATGATTCTTTGAATGGTTTATTACACAGGAAATATAATGAAAAGAATCAGAGACACATTTTTCATATAATACGTCGATATTTTCTTCCGTTGCGCATCTGCAATAAAACTAAAAACTACTGACGTTTGGCTGTTTTTTGCTAAAATATTGCAAATTAGTAAATATTTTAATAAGTATGTCTCCAAATACCTTATTTTATATAATTATTTATTTTATAAATCTTAACCCTTAACCCTTTAATTACCATGATAGAATATGTTCTAGAAATTACGTCGTCCAGAGAATCTGACTTTACACCAGAAGTTTCAATGGTTAATTTCGCTTTATTATATACAGAAATTCTGTTACTATTTAAAGCAAATATTGCTATTTTAATTTTAAGGTGTGAATTAAATATATAAGAATAAAAATATATATTAAATTCAAAACACTGTTGTTTGCATTTATGCAAAGCTGCGCACTAAAGTGTTAACCCTTTCAAGGGTGGTGGTATGTTTATGAAACCACTTAATTTTATTTCCCAAATGCTAAAATGGCACCAAAATTTTGGTATAGACTTTCTTCGTTAATTATGTATATGAAATATATGTTCGTGAATTCCGGTGTCAGCTTTTCATTTCAGCAGTTTAGAAATGGAAGTGCTTTGCCGCAGAAAGGGTTAGCAATTGCAATACAAATCATCAGTAAAGATATCATTTTAAAAAGGCAGTAGCAAAGAAGGAAAATTTTAGAAATACTTCAAGGTCTGGCTATACTAAAAAAATATCCGCATTGAAATGTTCTTTCAAAGATAAAACATGAATTTAACATTAAGAACAGGGGTATAAAAATCTAGGTGCCAGCGGGATCCACTAAATTTTATTCTCTTACCACTAAATTTTATTCAGTATTTTTCGTTTAATATTGCGTCTACATTTTTTGTAAGTATGTTAATAAAATTTAAGCGAAGAAAACTAATAAAATTTAGTGACGACAGACATCCCGCTGGCGCCTTTATTTTTACACCCCTGATTAACACGCTCACGCCGGCGCCGATATTCGTGTTTTTCTCTGTGAGGCGGCGTTCGAATTCACGTGTTGCTTCATCTGGCGGCACGGCACTTTCGTTTATTTAAACACCGTATGTAATGACACGCTTCCCTCATATTTATTAAATTGAACTCGAATATAATAATTAGAATTCATTGTGAATGTCTGAAAGATGGTAAGGAGTAAGCAAATTATTTAGAGACATAATTTTAGGTGGTTGTCTCATAGTTCGTACGCCTCCTTGAATTTTGGAGACCAGAAATTTTTTTCAGCCCCAGTATTATCTTATAGAAAATCTCTTCTTAAAAGAAGGCGAAATTTTACGCGTTTAACACAGATTTCTTTGTCTATAAAAAATACTGGTAATTATCCTGGAGAAATAACGGCATCCGTACGAACCATGTATCTGTGCTGGTAGCTTGCGGTCTATTATCAAAATTAGTTTTAAAAACGGGCTAATAAACATAATTAATATATTTTAATTCAGAGAATAAATTATTTATCACCTTTTGATCATTATTCAACACTCTAAAAAATGGCAATTCGATGGCAAATGCCGTGAAAAAAGAATTCACGTTTTTTTCATTCGTATAAAGAGTCTGCAAGAAAAAAGACAAAGATGCAAAGAGTAATACAAATGTTTATCTAAAAGAAAAGGCAGGCAGTATACTTAGAAGAAAACTTTAAAAGTAACTGCGTATTGAAACCTTTGTAAGGGACACCCAGCACTCTGTTTGGAATGCTTTAAAAATTGCATTGAAATAAATACACAAATAGTATATTAACACATTGCCGACGGCCCAATTTTTATCAAACCTGAATTTTAAAAGTGTAGAAGCTTCTCCCTGTTAAGAAAGGATTTTGTAAATTGGTGTTCTAGCTTGGTTTCCCAAGATTATGCATCGGTAAATATCTTTCAATGTACGAATTCAATATAAAATGTCTTACAATCTAAAGAAATATGGACAACATGATATAAATGTATTTTATGTTAGTTATAAACCACGCCTTCAACGGAAAAGTTGAGTGTGACTCACCGGTGATACACGCCGCCTGATGCGACAGTCAGCCGTGACCCACCGGTCATGCACGCCGCATCACCGGCAAAAGTGTAGAAGCTCCTCCTTGTTAGTAAAGGCTTTTGTAAATTGGTGTTATAGATTGGTTTCCCAAGTTTATGCATCTGTAAATATCTTTCAATGTACGAATTTAATATAAAATGTCTTACAATCTAAAGAAATATGGTCAACATGATATAAATGTATTTTTTGTAAGTTTGAAACCACGCGTTCAATGGAATAGTTGAGTGTGACCCACCGGTGATGGACGCCGCCTGATGCGACAGTCAGCCGTGACCCACCGGTGATGCACGCCGCCTGATGGCACAGTTGAGCGTGACCTACCGGTGATGCACGCCGGCGTGAATGTGTTATGAACTAATCGATTTTAATTTGCATAAGTCATCAATTACATGATCTAATGACATAGTTGCCATCTCTTATGATTTTTTTCTACCACAAAAGTGTTATAGTAAATTTTACCTTTTTAAATCACCGTAATCTGCTGATTAAAAAAGGCAAAAATTTCTATTAAATTATTGTGGTGCAAAAAAGCGGAAGAGTAGGTGGCTATGCCTAATGACTTTTCCGTTTTGTGAAAGTAAAACGTACCACAGAAACCAAAAATAGCATCAAAATTAGTGTAGTATTGAAAATTGTTGTGTCTTTGCAAATCCTATAAGTAAGCGACCCCCTAAGCCAAATTTAACGATAGCGTTAATTTGTAGATTTTTAAATCCATTTGCGATATTAACCCTTAAATGCACGATTTTTTTATTTTGTTTCTAAAGAAATATATATGCCTCTCTGAAAGGTTTATAGCACAGAAAAAATGATAAAATAAATCAGAGATACTTTTTTTATATAATACGTCAACCTTTTTCTGTCTTGCACATTTACAATACAAGTAAAAACTAATGTCGTGTGGCTTTTTTCGCTAAAATATTGCAAATTAGTAAATATTTTAATAAGTATGTCTCCAAATACCTTATTTTGTATAATTATTAATATTATAAAATTTAACCTTTATCGCTTTAATTCCCATGATAGAATACGTTCTAGAAATTGCGTAGTTCAGGGAATCTGACTTTACACCAGATAGTTTCAATGGTTAATTTCGGTTTATTTAAATACGGAATATCTGTTATTAATTAAAGCGAATATTTCTATTCTAATTTCCTGGTGTGAAATAGGTTTATATGAATAAAAAAATCTATTAAATTCAAAACAGTGTTTGTTGTTTGCATATATGCAAAGCTGCGCACTAAATGGTTAAGGCATATATGTGTCCATTTCAGAATTTTATTTTTATTTAGAAATCCCAAAACCATTCCGTAAAACACCAGAAGTAGAATTTTATGTAATCACGAAAGTCTGTCTTTATAGATAAAGCAAAAATTATTATTCAGAATTTCTGGCATCAATCAGAATTTCTGAATAAGATTTTTTCTTTAATTCACGATTTGAATGCTAATGGATAAATAATCATAGGTGCCAAGTTGCCACTAATCCTCCGTAATATGCGGGTTAATTTAACCCTGGTTTAATACATTTCGTACCTGAATTTTTTTTCAGAGATGAAATTAAATAAGTTCCACGTAGAAAACTGGAATTAAATAAATAAAGATTCATTAAATAATTTTTCTGGTTCGAAACGTTGTCAAACTGGGTTAAATTAATCCACGCATTACGGAAGGTTAGCGCGAGCTTGGCACCTCTGAATAATTTCTCAGTTCTAGTCATATATATATATATATTTACGATAACTTGTGGAAGAATTAATATGGGTTTTTTTTCTTTTTTGTTTCACGATTGTGAAGTATAAAAGTAGATTTTATCAATTAAAACACAACCCTGATGATAATACACATTTTATTAATTCGTATAAAAATAATCTAGCAATCTTAATGAGTTTATACTATATAAACATTTAAATACATACTGTATAACTTGCATTTGATCGGTATACATTATTAATTGTATATTTCTGCAAGTTCGTTTTAGTTCGTTATATGCTGCATTTGCCATCTCAGCGTAGAATGACATCCGATGATTTATCTATAGAATTGACCAATGTCTATTGTTTACTATTACTTCACATGAAATGCCCAAGTTACAATTCAGAAGATTCATATATATATGAATTAACTGAACTATATCAGTGAAGCGAAAATCGAATGATCAATAATTGACTACTTAATAAATTATGAAATCTATCTTATGAAAAATCATTCATGTTAAGTAATGTATCTTGTCAGCTATAGTATGGGAACATCTATATGTAAATATTATACAGGGTTGTTAAAGAAATAGTCCCACTTCACAGGCACCCGAGGCTAAAACCGATTGACGGAATACAATCATATTTTATATTAACATTTATAAGGCATTAAGGGACGAAAAAAACAGATATTGAAATAACCAAGGACCAAAGGCCAGATACAGCATTAATGATAAATATGTTTGCATGGGTTGTTTCTTTCAAAGATTAAACACGAGTTTAACATGAAGAACTCAACGATTTAAATATGAACTAGCAAAAGTCATGCTTTGTTTGGATTCGCGAAGCATTATTTAATAAGATAGATATCTGAAAGTAACAGCATTTTTTTATATTACTCTTGAGTCTTTATTAAGAAAAAAACGTTATTTTATGTTTTGGCGCATTTTAATTTTAGAAATGTAAATTCAGCCAAAGAACTAAGAATTTCCTCGGAATTTTTTATTTATGATGTAAGACTGGTATAAATAAAAATATTTTCGAAGCAAAATTTAAAAAAATATTTATATTACGAATTTAACAATTAATTTTGTTTGTTTGTAATTCTCTTATAAAAAAAAAAATCATAATATAATTCTTTTTAAATGCCTAAGTATCATCTGCGTAAATGATTTCACATAAGTATAAGTTGTGTATTTGAATTATTAACACTGAAAAATACTTTTATAATTGAATGTAAATAACAGAATTTTCACAGATTTTAATTCATTAAAAATATGCTATAATTTTCATAAAAAAGGTATTTTAAAAATTTCATAAAAGAAATCATAACTCCATGATTTATTTTTTCTTCTGAAGGTATACATGTTTCATTTTTTGTTTGCATAAATGAGTCCGTAATGGGAAAACATGTAAAATAAATTAATTAAAATAATAAATTTTTGAACGTTATTCTGTAAAAAAAAAATATATATATATAATAATAATATTTTGCAAATCCACAGATCATAATTTATTTTTATGTTTTATTTCAAGTCAAAATACTGAATAGTTCTTTTGTAAAGTGTACGACAAAATGTAATTTGTGTAGCCTAGTAGAGGATAAGCTTCGCTTATCCTAATAGTTCATCATATATGACCTGAAGTCTTTGCCGTTTTGTGAAAGTAAAAGGTACCACAGAATCCAAATATGGCATAAAAATTAGTGTAGAATCGAAAATTGTTAAGTTTGTGCATTTTCTATATGTACACGACCCCCAAAGCCAAATTTAACTATAACGTTATTTGGTAGAAATTATTTATCCACTTGTGATATTAATACATATGTGACCATTTAAGAAATTTTATTTTAATTTAGAAATATTAAATCCACACCGGAAATTCCGGAAGTAGAACGTTATGCAATCACAAAACGTCATTCATTACATAAAACAAAAATTATTATTCAGAATTTCTGGCATGAATTTGCAATTTCTCAATAAGAAACAAATTCCTGATTTTCACTATTCTAATGGAAATGGGTAAATAATTGTTTAATTCTAGTCATTTTTTTTTGCTATAGTCTAAACGAAGAATTCATATGGGGTGTTTTCGTTTTTGTTTGGCTATTGTAAAATTAAAAAAAAGTAGTTCTTATCTATTAAAACCCAAGTCTGATTTTACTGCACAATTTATAAGTCGCATAAAAATAAAGCTAATATAGTAATACTAATGAGCTTATACTCTACAGTTTGGTTCAAAAGGTCATATCAAACGGCACGTGTGGATGTGTCAGGTCATGAGGAGCAATAATTACCTAGGAATTGGGGGTCGGAAACGCAATCGTGAAGGTACAATTGCATCGTGACCGTGGCGCAAAGATAAGATAACAAACGATGTAAAAAGAGCTTTATTTTACAAAAAACTTAATCGAAGTACAAAATACAAATGGAAAATGTTACAACTCATAACAAGTACTCAAAATGTGCCCCATTAGCCCTGATGCATGCTTCACATCGGCGCCGCATGGAATAGCAAGCACGTTCCAATCGGCCCTGTACCGTAGCCACTACGATCCCCAGATCTAAATTTCCTGATTTTCTACCTCTTGAGATAATTTAAGTCTCTGGTGTACGAGACACCCGTTCCATCGGACGGATCGCTGAAGCGGAGGCACGTGTCCAGCAGACCCCTGGCCAATCGGAACGTGTTCGCGATTCCATTTGACGCCGATGCAAAGCATTCATAACGTCTAATGGGTAACAATTTTACCACTTGTTATGAGTTGTAACATTTTTCATTTGTATTTTGTACTTCGATTACATTTGTTGTAAAATAAAGGTATTTTACACCATTTGTTATATTTTCTTTGCCTCACAGTCACGTTGCAATTGCACTGTCACAATCGCGTTTCCGACCCACAGTTCCTTACGCAATTCTTACTCCTCATGACCTGGCACACCCAGACGTGTCGCTTGGAAATGACCTTGTGGACCACCCTGTATATATTTCGTCGGTACGATCATATATACTGAATTAGCACAGATGAAACCAAATTAACCTCATTAAAAATTTACAAAAATATTAACTGATGTTTTTAATTGGATGTAAGCAGTTATTTTAAACACGTTTATTGAAAAAAGTATGCAATTTATTGATCTAAATCGAAGGTAGAAACTTTAAAAAAAAGTACATTACTTGCTTTATATATCCATTAATGGTAGGTTTCAAAATTTATTTATATTTGTAGAATATAGAAAACGATTATCCAAAGCATAGTTCCTTAATATAGCTTAGCATAACTGCCACCATTTTACGAATTTTTGTACCACAAAAAATTTATAGTAAATTTTACTTTTTAAATAGCCGTAATCTGACAATTAAATAAGGCAAAAACTTCTTTAAAATTTTTGTGGTACAAAAAAAAAAAAAAAAAAAACGGAAGAGTTGGCAGCTATGGCATAGCTTTCCAAAAGTATAGTTTGGCAACTACAGTGCGTCTCATAAATATAAAGACACAGATGTTTTTAAAATTACATTTTTTTAATTCAGTTAAAAGAAATTAAATTTTATACCTCTTATTAAGAACACTGAAATGAATCTCTTATAGGGGTTTTAATTTAAATAAAATAATTTCGTCTCGAATAATAAAAAAAAAAATAAAAAATTACGCTGTCTCATAAATATAAAGATAATCTCTAAAAAGCTTTATATGGAATTGTTTTTTCGAATGCGCGCGTACAGAATCAATGCGCACGCGCAGAAATACACTTTAACTTACCCACACGAGCAAAGTTGTTTGACTTGTTTCAATTGCAAAGATGCCGTGGAACATTGAAATTTCTAAACATGGAATTTGTAAAATACGCGAATTTAAAGCTAATGGCTTTAACAGCTTGTCAAATATGTAAGAAAACATGGGAGAATCAGAGCTGCACTTTATAAAATTTTATCAAAAACATACAATTTATATTCGAGAAAACGATCTGGCTGATCGAGAAAAACTAGTGAAAGACTCGATCGCAAGATCATGCGACTTGTTTCGTCGTAAAAAATGTCACTCCGATACGTTTCTCAACAAGTTTATGGTATGGTCCCAAGGGATACAGTACATCGTCGTATAAAAGACAGAAAAAACTTTGTAGGCCGACATATGTGCAGATTTTCTTTACTGAAAAAAGAACACAAAGAACGGAGGTTAATCTGGGCTAAAAATCATATGCACAGGAAGGACGAATGGATGCAAGACATTTTTTCAGATGAAAAGAAATTTAACTTGGATGGCTCAGATGTTTGGAATTCCTACTCCCACGATTTAAGACGTTAATCTCGAATCCTCTTCAGTAGGCTGAAGGGGGGAGGTTCTGTTATGGTGCCTTCTCTTTTAATGGAACTACGGATATTGCTTTTCTGGAAGGTAAACAGACATCTAAAGAGTATATCGAACTGCTTGATAGTCAGTTGTTGCCAACTGCTAAAACTTCTGGCGGTCGGAATTATTTGTACCATCAGGATAATGCATCGAATCACACATTAAGACTCACAAAAAAATGGTTTACCGATAGCAATGTTCATCTCACGGTGTGGCCCGCACGTAACCCTGATTTAAATCCAAATAGAAACTTTGTGGCGCTGTCGTTCGCAGTGTATATGCATCTGGAAGACAATTTTCAAACGTCCTTGTGTTGAAAAAAGAAATCAAATGTAGTTGGTTTGATATAAAGCCAAAATAGTTATACAACTTAATAAAAAGCATGCCAGCTAGAATATTTTCTGACATTAATAAGAATGGATTATTTATTGGACGGTAATTCAAAAGAATGTAAAATGTCTTTATATTTATGAGACACCAAATTTATTTTCATTTATCAATTTTCGATTTGAAATTATTTATTTCTAATTTTATTTACTGTAAAATGTTTTTTTGGCACATACTTTTCGTTATATGCATAAATATAATTTTGAATACTAAATTATTAAAATATTATTTCGAAAGTATCAGTGTCTTTATATTTATGAGACGCACTGTGCAGTGGTTCAGTTATTATTTTTGCTTATTTTAATAATAGAAAGGCGGCGAACGGTCATTTTGACCACAAACAAATGAATATATTTCGGTTCGAACGAAAAATTTCTTTATAAAACTAATTTGAAACATGCAAAGAGAAAGAAACTAGTTAAATAAATAACTTAATAATTTAAAATAAAAATTCTGGTGTGAAATACTTTTATAAAATTTGAGTAAAATTTCTCGTTTTTCTAGAGTTGAAATTATTGCATAGCTTCATTTGATTGTCTTATTGCTTATATTGCCACTTAATAATTTAGATAAAAAAATAGACCAAATTTGATAAAACTGAGTGGAAAGATTTGAAACTCATCTTAAAAATATATTGTAGTTAAATGCCTTCAAAAAGAAAATTTAAAACTAACATTTTTCGTAATGTAAAAAATGCTTTTGCTTTAATATTCTTCGAAAAGAATAGAAAGATAGAAGTTTATAATTGTAATAACAGACGTTTGAACAATTTCCATGATTGCTCTTACTGAAATGTAGTTGGAAATTATTATTTCTCTATGCCTTCATAACGTTCACTAGTACTTGAAGTAAAAGAAATGGAAATTTCTTGAACTAAAACGCAATCTCGTGACTGGAAAAGCTTATTTCTTCATTTGGGCGAAAAATGGAGAAATTTTCTTTTCAAAAGAGGCAGATTGAATTACTTTTTCTCAAAAGGCAAATAAACGGATATTTATTTTATTTTCAAGTATAAATAAAAAAGACTAAAAGAACTAAGTGAAAGAACTATTGAAAACTAAATTAAAATTCCCCATGCAACTTTTTAAGTGCAGCGGGTAATATAAGTGGTTTCTATAGGTGATACAAAATAACTGAAGTTTTTGTCTTGAAAATACTGAGTTATTTATTCAGGCTATATACATTGCTATGAGTGCTTTTATGCTGCTAAATTTGAAAGTTTCGTTATGAT
Organism: Maratus speciosus; assembly: GCA_963932465.1. Lineage (NCBI taxonomy): Eukaryota > Metazoa > Arthropoda > Arachnida > Araneae > Salticidae > Maratus > Maratus speciosus. Next base: position 31,216,698 of record OZ010787.1, on the reverse strand, counting down.
TTTTTCTGATTCATTGCATGAATGTGCATGTGCATTCAGAAATAGAAAATTAATTAATTTCGTTCATATTTAAAAATGAATTTGATTTGACAATTAAGCTACACCAATTACGATTATTTGGAATATCTTCTATCTAATAATCCAATTTTTAAATACTGAAGTATAAAAGAAAATAATAATACGGCAGAATGTACTGTTATTTTACCATTTCAGCTAAAAATAAAAACCATTATTTCATAAAAATGTTCAAATTTGAATTTATGCTTCAAATAGCGAAGCATTTAGAACGCTGCGTAAGTCATTGTCGGTAATAACCAGAATAGCACGACGTACGCTGCGTACGTCACAGAGCGCAAGAGGTTAAGTAATCCATCATATAGTTGAAAATTTCAAAATTAAAAACAAACTGCCGTTTTCAGGGATGAAAGCTCCGCGCCACAATAGGCACATTGTCACCACCACTAAATTTTAATTGTATTCATCGCTGTATTAAATTTCAGATATTCTGTTATTATATAGGGAGATGATTACTATGAAAATTTAGGGTAACTGTTGCTCTGCGCTTTCATTTCTGCTTTTTTTAAAAAAAAATTCTGCATTATTTGTTTTTATCAGGTCGTGCAGTATGAAACTTGTGACTATAAAAGGTCCAGATAACCAACGGGGCAATCGTCCACCAGTAAATTTTAATAGACATTTTCATCTTATATAAACGCCTTATTTATGAAAATTACTGTCATGAATAAGACAAAAATTTCTGTTATTTTTTATTGGTGACCGCGTTGGTAATTAGGCCCTTTTGTAGTCTCAACTTTCTTACTTGATGACCTGATAAAATATTGTCGTTAAATGATGGGACGTTAAGGAGAATATCTTTATATTTCTAAAATACTTTATATTTGAGGGACATTTATAATAAAAAAATTGTTTTTTAGGTGCGTTCGTAATTATTTAAATACGTAGCAGCTATAGTTGTCGTCTGGTCTGGCTGTCCGTCTGTTCGCATGTAACAGCGCTCAAAATTTGCAGCCGAATGGTTTGAAATTTTATACATAGAATCGTTGCAGAATTTTGTCGAGTCCTTTCAAATTTTATGAAAATCAAATCAAACTTAAAAAGATATTGATAAAAGTATTCTTCATTCTATTAAATTCTATCATACGCATAGCTGAAAACTTGTACGGATTTTTGCTACCACTAAAATTTAATAGAAAATTTTGCCTAATTCAATCGCCGAATTGCAGTGAAATTTGATAATTAAGTAGGGCAGAAATTTCTGTTAAATTTTAGTGGTAGCAAAAATCCGTACAAGTTGGTAGCTATGCATACGTAATTAATTCACTGATATTCCATGATAAGTAAATCATTCTAGGCTGCCATGGTGATTACGTCAGATTTAAGATGAAGTTATATTATTTCTGTATTACTGAATTTATCATATGTAATCGTATAAATTTTGTGTTAATGCATTTTTCCACAAGAGTGCAACAGCTATTAGACTAAGAACTTAATATTTATAAAAATAGTTATAGTAAGAACGCACCTCATTTGCCACGTTTGACGTTCAATTTCCGAACTTTTTTTCATTGTAGGTAATTGCATTATAGATGGTTATTAATAGTTACTGTTTTAATGACATCATGGACTTACATTTTGTAGACAGCAAATTATGTTGTTGTTCTATTTTTAATTAATACGATAAAAAATTGAATGTTTCAATTTCACATTATTTTGAAAGAAATAATTAATATAATGATTTTCTATTTATAAGAAAATTATTTGTGATATATGATACCTTGAATAAACTTAAAATGCAAATCTGGTTAAAATATTTAAACATAATTCTTTCGTTACAGACGTATTTCTATTAAAAAATATAATTAATGATAAACATAATACGTTTTAAGCCTGTATCCTATTTTTAACACTTTCCAACATAGTTGAAAAATGGTTATGAATTGGGTTTGTCTCGCCGTCTGTCTGGCTGGCTGTCTGTCTGACCGTCTGTACATGGACTAACTCAGGGAAATTTTCTCGGATATGTCATGTAATTAATATACGTTATCGGGGTTCACGATGGCATGTTCGGTATTCAAATTGAAGTGTGTATCATTCATAGTTCATTTACAGGACCTCTCAAAAATATTCCTAGGCAAAATCAGTTGCGGTGTATCTTAATAGTGTTACAATGTTTCAACATTATTGAAACATTACACATGTACCAGGGTTCGTACGGGTCCTAGAATTTCCAGACTAAGAAATTATTCGTTACCTGTATTTTCTTATGGATAAATGTCGCCTTAAATAAGGCGAAATTTCGTCTGTTTAATCTAGATTTATTTTTCTATAAACAAATATTGATATTTGGCATTGAAAATAACGAACCTTGAATATATTATCGAGGTTCACTAGAAGAGGGTTACTATAGAATATGTTATATACAGCACTTACAGTACGAGTATTGGGGAACTCAAAATTATTTCGTTATATCATGATATACGAAGTAAACCGTTGCCACCGAAACACTCAAGGCCTGAGGACACGAGTTGTGACGTCATCACTAATCGACCGACTTCTCACTAGTGTTGGAATTCCCACCGGAAAATTTTGAATAGCAAATTTCTTTTAAAAAGCAGAAAAACCAACGTTTAAAATGCACAAATAATGCATTTTAAACGTTGGTTTTTCTGCTTTTTAATATTGTTGCACAAAGGCTTTATTTGCTATTTTTACAAATTTCTTTTATTTTATTTGTGGAATAGCTATCATCTTATAAAACAATAATAACTATTTAAACTTACTGGTGAAAATTTAGAGTCTCCCAATAAAAAATCAACCAGATGCGGCAACACTGAGGCATTCCGCATCTGGCTGAATTTTTATTTAGGTATTCCGAATTCTCACCTGTAAGTTTAAACAGTTATTATTTTTTTATAAGATGATAGCTATTTCATAAATAAAATAAAATAAAATTACTATTCAAAAATTTCCGCTGGGAATTCCAACACTAGTGAGAAGTCGGTCGATTAGTGATGACGTCACAACTCGTGTCCTCAGGCCTTGAGTGTTTCGGTGGCAACGAGTAAACTCATTTGCGGCGTATTTTAATGATACTCTGTTACAAATATAATGAAATTCATATGGATTACTAAGGTGCATTAACCCTTAAATGCGCGATTTTTTATTTTGTTTCGAAAAATTATATATGATTCTCTGAAAGATATATTACACAGGAAAAATAATGAAAAGAATCAGAGATACATTTTTCATATAATACGTCAATCCTTTCTTCTGTTGCACATCTGCAATGTAAGGAAAAACTACTGTCGTGTGGCTTTTTTACAGTGAAATATTGCAAATTAGTAAATATTTTAATAAGTATATCTCCAAATACCTCATTTTATATAATTATTTATTTTGTAAAACTTAACCTTTAACCCTTTAATTCTCATGATAGAATACGTCCTAGAAATTAGGTAGACCAGAGCATCTGACTTTACACCAGAAAGTTTCAATGGTTAATTTCGCTTTATTTAACCCTAGAACTACCGGAAATTTTACTCAAGTTTTATAAAAACATTCTACACCAGAATTTTTACGTAAAACTATTTAATTTGTTTATTTAACTTATTATTGTCTGATTTATACATTTAGTTTGTTTTGAAGAAATTTCTGGTTTGAATAAATATTTTGAATGTACATGTTGGGTCCAATGGACCCGTCTGGTAGACGGAAGGTTAAATACGAAATGCCTGTTATTAATTAAGGCAAATATTGCTATTTTAATTTTGTGGTGTGAATTACGTATATACGAATAAAAAAATCTATTAACCCCTTAAGTTCCACAGATGTATATATCCGTCGCGCATAGTCGATGCGTTAAGTGCCACTGACGTATATATACGCATAGCTGCCAACTCTTACGCTTATTTGCTACCACTAAAATTCAATAGAGATTTTTGCCTTCTTTAATCGCGAGATTTCGACGATTAAATAATACAATATTTATTAAAAAATTTTAGTGGTAAGAAAAAAGCGTAAAAGTTGGCAGCTATGTATATGCCAGTCCAAAATATTGTCGTTTATACTGCGCTGTACCAGTAAAACCACGCCCACGGCTTTGGAATTAAAAAAAAAAAAGAAAAAGAAAAAATACTTTGAAGGTGTTTTTGAAAGACTGACCTATTTCAGAGGAGAAGGGGTAGAAGGAACTACCTTCATAAAGGCTATCGCACTGAGCTAGTGACGTGAAAATACAAGCGAATTGTTTTCCATATTTGACAAGGCTTAGCCCTTTTTGTACACCACTATTATTTTAGACAAAATATTGTTTGGTTTGCCGTTCACTTTTCTTTTGTTCGAGATATATACAATAGTTTCCTATCGGTAGCTTAAGGGCCAGCTTTCAGTTACAAGCGAATCCACAAATTTTAAAAATTGAGTGGAACATAGTCTATCTCTCAATGAACATTTAGAGAGTTCGCAAACCCTTCAGCCACGCCCCATTTTGTAAGGCCACTGAGTTCACAAGCGTCTAGCGATCACACTTTTTCATTTTGATCCTGTGATTCTGCGGGATCAGCGTGCTCCGCGCATATCGTTCCGCGCATGACGTAGCGAAGTTTGTGTAAAATAACATTCCAAGCAAAATTTGTTAAGGAACTGTATGGTGTAGTGGTATGACGTTCAACTTCAGATTAGATGGTATGGGTTCGATACCTTACGGAGCTGAATGAAAATTAATGTCAAGATTGCTTTAAATAATTAACTTTTATGAAGATAAAAATTGAAAATTTATATTTTTCAATATTTGTACCACTATTAACAATTTTTTTTATTGTGAATTTTCCAAATATTTGATATGGTGATCGTAATTTTAACAGATTTAATGCCTTTAGTATCGCCATCTATCGCTCGTGTAAAGATAAGCAAATCATAAAGAATGTTTTAAATTTAATAATAATTAAATATTTTTTCATAATTTTAAATTTAATAATTTTTATTTTTATCATCATTTTAAAAGAACATTTAATTTTGAATAAATAATAATGGTTAATATTTTTTTTCATAATTTTAAATTTTATAATGATTTAGTATTTTTTTTTTAATCATTTAAAGGCACTTTAAATTCTGAATATAATAAATTTTTATATGTTTCTAGTAATTTTATGTTTAATAATTTAAATTTAATATTTTTTCATAATGTTTAAATTGTATTTTTCAAAATTTTGAATTTAATAATTTCAGTTTTTTAAATTTAAATTTAATATTTTTTTTCACAGTGTTTAATTTTTTTTTTTTTTTCAAAATTTTGAATTTAATAATTTCTGTTTTTTAAATTACAATTTAATAACTTTTTCGTCCTTTTAAAATAATTTTAGAATTTAATTAATTTGAATCAAAATAAAATACTAATAACTTAAAAACTAACTAGAAAACTACGATCACCATGTTAAATATTTGGAAAATTCAATATAAAAAAAATTGTTAATAGTGGTATAAATATTGAAAAATATAAATTTTCAATTTTTCTCTTCAAAAAAATTTAGTTTTTTAATGCAATCTTGACATTCCTTTCCATTCAGCTCCGTAAGGAATCGAACCCATGTCATCTAATCTGAAGTTGAACGCCATACCACTACACCAGAAGGTTCCTTAAAGAATTTCGCTTAGAATATTATTTTACACAAACATCGCTACGTCATGCGCGGAACGATATGCGCGGAGCACACTGATCCTGCAGGATCACAGGATCAAAATGAAAAAGTGTGATCGCTAGACGCTTGTACTGAGTTCTAACCGTGGCACTGGGGAGTGAATCTCGTAAGTTTTTCTCGGCACGTAAGGGGTTAAATTCAAAACACTGATGTTTGCATATGTGCAAAGCTGTGGACTAATGGGTTAATACATGCTTTCTATAGAACACGGGGTGCAAAGCATTTATCATCATTTTCAGGTTCACACAAAAGAGTTCAGTTTTAAAATGGTCTACGGGGAAAACTGTTCGCACTATTTCAAACATGATGAAATTATATACATTACTGAAGTTTACTACACGATGCATACAGTAGAATACGATTTCCATTGCATTTATCGTTCCTTTATAGGGTCACATAAAAAATTTCGGATACAATTCCGTATACCTATTGTTGTCTTTTAGGGATTATTGCTGAAACAGCGGTGGAAAATTGGCGCAGAGGTGGAGCCTGTTGACACCACTAAATTGTAGTAGTATTTTGCGGCTTATCTAATGACGGAATATCCGAGTTTTTATTAACCTTCCGTCTACCAGACGGGTCCATTGGACCCGACATGTACATTCAAAATATTTATTCAAACCAGAAATTTCTTCAAAACAAACTAAATGTATAAATCAGACAATAATAAGTTAAATAAACAAATTAAATAGTTTTAAGTAAAAATTCTGGTGTAGAATGTTTTTATAAAACTTGAGTAAAATTTCCGGTAGTTCTAGGGTTAAGGTGAAGAATGCAATAAAAAGTTAGTGGTGTCAATAAGCTCCTCCTCTGCGCCAATTTTCCACCACTGCTGAAAGTGCATTTACTGTTACTGTATGCGTTTTTAAGTTGAACTAAATTTTTGCATACTACGTGGAATGCATAAATTCCATAGACCATATACAGGGCTGCGTAAAAGAATTCGTTAGCAAGAACACGCTAATTACTCTACGCTAATTACGCTATGAATAAATTCAGTTGAGAATGTGATCATTTAACCCTCCGTCTACCAGACGGGTCCATTGGACCCGACAGGTACATACAAAATATTCATTCAAACCAGAAATTTCTTTAAAATAAACTAAGTATATAAACCAGACAAAAATAAGGTAAATAAATAAGTTAAATAGTTTTAAATAAAAATTCTGGTGTAGAACGTTTTATTAAAACTTGAATAAAATTCCCGGTAGATCTAGGGTTAAGTGTAAGTTGTGCTTGTTTGTTAATGTACTGTAATTATATAATAATTATTATACTCATGCATCCTACCTAATATTTTGTGTAATGTGAAAGTTATTAATTAGTTAAAAACACAATATATCCGAATAATATTCATACACGAAAGCATGACCAGCGGAGTAATAATAAGCTCCAAGTAGCATGAGTCCATGCATAAATTCCATAGACCATATACAGGGCTGCGTAAAAGAATTCGTTAGTAAGAACACGTTAATTACTGAAAAAATAAATAGAATAAAAGAATTCGTTAGTGACTGAAAATGAGTGTAAATTTAATAATGGAATTTTTTTTTTAAATCTGAGTTATGCATTTTCAAGCTCGAGTACATTTAGTATGCTAAGAGGTGTTTGTAGCATATAAATAGAATCATAGACAGGGATAAAACTGGATGTATGGCCGCCTGTCAATAGTAATCTCTGGTAGATCTCTCCAGTAATCTCCAAGTAATCTCTCTCCAGAATTCATGAAAATGATTTACCTATGCAAATAGAATAAATTCAGTTGAGAATGTGATCATGTAAGTGTAAGTTGTGCTTGTTTGTTAATGTACTGTAATTATATAATAATTATTATACTCATGCATCCTACCTAATCTTTTGTGTAATGTGAAAGTTATTAATTAGTTAAAAACACAATATATCCGAATAATATTCATACACGAATGCATGACAGGCGGAGTAATAGTAAGCTCCAAGTAGCATGAGTTGTTCGGTAGCTTCAGGTTTAAGCAATGTGTGTGCATAATGTTTTAAGCATGTTTCTGCTTGAATTAAATTTTAGCAAGTATACCGCGTTTATAAAAATCTGTATGTAATATACAGGACTGTACAAAATAATTCTAACTTTTCCGTCTTTTTTTTTTCAGAAATTCCTGAAGGGGTATTTCAGCTCTTGTATTTGTTTTGTTATTAACCTAAATTTTGAACATACTATGTATAATCAGTACATTTATACAGATCATATACAGAGCTTCTGCACAAAAGAACTGGAGTACTTTTCCTGCTATTGGCTTTAATTCTTCAAATCTGGTATTCAAATGTGTTATACATTTCTAAAATGTTTACTTAGGTATATTCTTTATCTTCTTAAAGGGCGAATATTTAGAAAAAAAATATTCTAGAAGTTTTCATAATCTATGCTTGACCCACGATTTTTCTTTCTTGTTTAAGAGGGCACAGGATCTTTAAAATTTCAAAAAAATCAGTTTTCGGTTTTTGTTTTATTCTGAATTTTTGTTAATTTCTCAACAATATGCAATAAACTTCATTCAAAATTCTGCATTATTTCTTGAGTTATAATTATTTATAGACGGTGAGTACAACTGAAGGTAGACATTGAAACTTTAAAATGCATTTTCTCAGATTAGTAAATTTGAAGATTGCTCGCACTGTTACTTTAAAGCTATATAGGGGAGAGTGGGGATGAAAGAGACACTTTGTCTTTATGAGCTTATAAAATAATGGTATTAAAAGATATCACTTTCAAATTTGCGCCTAATTCTCGTCTGAAACCTTTGCTTTTATATTACTAAAACCTCTTATCCTCAAGTACAGTAGTTTAAACGATATACGCATTTTTATAAATTAGGAGATATGTCCCTTTTAACCCCATTGTAAGCAATGAAAGGGACACTGTGCAGGGTTGAAAGGGACACACAAAAATAAAACATTTTTATGAATTTTTTTTCCTTTTATTTGTGATTACATTATTTAAAAATAAAAGATAGTTATACAGGAATAAAAATAAAATATATTGCAACATATGATAAAATAAAAACAAGAATAATAACATGGTTAGGCCTACTTGACATAAAATAATTTTAAATCACTCTAAAATTTTAAGAAAGATTTGGCTCTGGCTGTCTCACCACCACTTACGGGATTAGGTAACTTCACCACAATATCATTAATATTCACGCCATTCACGTCAATAGTATCAGCAAATACAAAATGGTTTTATTCTGTTTTTTACTGAAAAAATTTACTTTAAATTCATTACGAGGACTTTTCTGGAGTTTGTGGGTACAGTGCGACAGGAATATCACCATAATTATTCCATTACTTTTCGCAAATTTTATTGTTTTCATATTTATATTGTTTTCATAATTATCAAATAAGAGAAGCGCAGGATCAGTTTTGGAACAACTAGAATATTTGGCTAATGCACAATTTCTTTAAAAATCTTTTGCGGTCATTGACCAACATTGATGAGCAAGTCCAAGTTTTTGGGATGGAGCTCCTCCGAGCATGAACTTCTTAAAATTCTTCCTTGGGAAAACGAATACTGTTGAAAAGAGCTACCTGATGCAGAAACAAAATACAAAAGTGTGACAATTGTACCACGTTCAGCTGATGTTACATGAGAAAATTGTTTTTAACTAGGATTTGCTACTATATTAGGTGACTTGTGCTCTGTCATTAAGCCTGTTTCATCACAGTTATATATTATATTCTGTGTAAATTTATAGCAATCCATAACTAACTGAAGGTTTAAAAAAAAATATCAACATTATCTTTTTTGAAACTTGTACTTCTTGTTAAACTAAGGGCTTTAGATTTCTTAAGAGAAAGTATGAATCTCGTTGCATAAAATATTGGAACCATTCAATTCCAGCTTGCTTCTTTGTTCGCTAAGGTAGGGTCATATTTGGAGGGTTCAAAGTAATTGAATACTCATAATATGCGCAGTTGTAAAACAATAGTTAATATTAGATGCTTGAAGCAAATGTGAAGCTAAATCCTTTTATTGAGCTTCACTAAAGGAAGCTTGATAGAAACAATCTGAGGTGTTTAAAGTGAGATGTCCCTTTCAAACCCTCAGTTTCTGTCCCTTTCAACCCCATACACTCCTAGCGAAATTAAAAATGTATTCATGTATGAGGGAAATTTAGCTAAGAAAATATACTGATATTCACATAAAGTGCACACATTACAGTGCTAAATAATATAAATATCATATTGCTAAACACAATATTACTTTTTTAGAGAAAAAAAAAAAAGAAACGCAACATCAAAATTTACTTTTTTATATCAAAAACAGGTTTTGCTTCCATCATCTACAACGCTACAATTGCTGATGTTAGTTGTAAGCATTATTAAGACAGAACAAATATCGTCATCGATTGAGCCAAAGTTGAAACTTTGTACATTTTATTTTCTTCCTGAAATTTTAATTGCCCCTTTCATCCCCAGTCTCCCTACGATACAGCTTTAAAAAAATTAAGCAAATATGCGTTTCTTTATAGTCTTCATGCTAAAACCAAAAAAAAATCAGATATTTTGATTATTTATTTTTTTGCACTTGAAAAACCTGAAAAAATGTTGATTTTTTTTTTTTTTTTTTTTTTTTTTTTTTTGTCAAAAATTAAATTTTAAACTAAACTTTTTTTATATATTTTTTTGTTTTAATTTAGCAGTAGGTGTGTTATGATTATATTTTGTAGAAAAATTATTTTCTATATGCCTAATTCAGAGTTTTATCATGCGCGCAGCACTTAATGATTTTAATTCATGCATTAGTGTGATGAATTTTTACATTTAAAATTTAAATATTAATTTTGTATATACAAATTTATTTTTCTGGATAATATAGTTAAGAATATATACTTTAGGCAGAAAGGGGGGGGGGGGACATTAATTGTATAAGAGACATTCTAACAAAATTTTATCTTGCAGGAATAAAAATCTGGTGAAATTAAACTTAATAATATAATATTTTAAACTTATAGACAAATGCAGTGATGGAACAGTGCAGCAGCAGAGAATCAATTGGCACCACAAAATTTTATTAGATTTCTTCATTTAACTTCAGGACATAATTTCTGAGATTTTTGAATGTGAAGAATACTATAAAAATTTAGTGGTGACAATCGCTCAATTGCTGCGCCACTGTTCCATCACCGCCGGATTTTCTTTCTTGTTTAAGAGGGCACAGGATCTTTAAAATTTCAAAAAAATCAGTTTTCGGTTTTTGTTTTATTCTGAATTTTTTTTAATCTCTCAACAATATGCAATAAACTTCATTCAAAATTCTGCATTATTTCTTGAGTTATAATTATTTATAGATGGTGAGTACAATTGAAGGTAGACATAGAAACTTTAAAATGCGTTTTCTCAGATTAGTAAATTTGTATATTGCTCGCACTGTTACTTTAAAACTATATAAGATACAGCTTAAAAAAAATAAACAAATATGCGTTTCATTATAGTCTTCATGCTAAAACCAAAAAAAAATTAGATACTTTGATTTTTTTTTTTTTTTTTTTTTTTTTTTTTTTTTTGGCACTTGAAAAACCTGAAAAAATGTTGATTTTTTTTTTTTTTTTTTTTTTTTTTTTTTTTTTTTTTTTTTGTGGCAAAATTAAATTTTAAACTAAACTTATTTTATATATTTTGGTTTTAATTTAGCAGTAGGTGTGTTATGATTATATTTTGTTAAAAAAATTATTTTCTATATGCCTAATTCAGAGTTTTATCATGCGCGCAGGACTTAATAATTTTAATTCATGCATTAGTGTGAGAAGATTTTTTACATTTAAAATTTAAATATTAATTTTGTATATACAACATTTATTTTTCTGGATAATATAGTTAAGAATATATACTTTAGGCAGAAAGGGGGGGGGGGGGGCATTAATTGTATAAGAGGCATTCCAAAAAATTTTAACATTCGGGAATAAAAATCTGGTGAAATTAAACTTAATAATATAACATTTTAAACTTATAGACAAATGCAGTGATGGAACAGTGCAGCAGCAGAGAATCAATTGACACCACAAAATTTTATTAGATTTCTTCATTTAACTTCAGGACAGAATTTCTGAGATTTTTGAAGGTGAAGAATACTATAAAAATTTAGTGGTGACAATCGCTCAATTGCTGCGCCACTGTTCCATCACCGCAAATGCCTTAATGATTCAAAATAAAGAAAAAAATGGTCAGCAGTGACAATTTTTTTATTTAACTGAGGTTTAAGTTAAACTTGCGAGTTTAATTTTCCTTACCGTCCCCTTGGCATTTTACCTCTCTAACTTTTTATTTTCTTCGAATTTTTTACTTATAATGGATTTGCATAGTACCCACAGAACATTCAAATAAGAAATAATAACAATGTGGTATTTTTAGTAAAAAATTTTGGTATAACATTGACTTAATGGGATGTTAAGAAAGGGACGATAATGAAAAAAAGGGGACGGTAAGCAAAAAAAGGACAGTCAGGAAAATTACCACCTATTTTTAGGCAAATCATGCTAAGAGTAAGTGATAGCCAGAATGTTCATTGATTTTTAGAAACAGTTATTTATATTGGATTAAAAAAAAATAATAATAATTTACCTCGAAAAGTGCAGGAATAAACGTTGGGGACGGTAAGATTACCAATAAAGCCACGATACTTGAAACTGATATTTAAATTCTGCAGTAAATTTCCTGTCAAAGAATTTTAGACATTCTTTCTCTAGCATACTTCTACATGAGAAAAAACGTGAAAAAAATTCTGTGGCTGTATCTGAAATGATTTTCGGTATAATTTTTAACCCCTTGAGGGGCACCGGTATATATTATATATCACCTACGATTAATGAAGTTTTACACCAGAAAAATTTTATTAAATTTTGCTTTTTTAACTTTGGTGGAAAAAAAAAAAAGCCCGTAAAATTGCTTTTACTCATTTTGAAATAGAATTTTTCAAAGTTTCCGGTAGGAATTCAGCATTTCACAAACGTAATTGCTTGCCCCTCAAGGGGTTAAAGAGGAACGGTAAGGAATCTAAAACCTAGGGACATAGTTAAAAAAATAATAACAGCCGTAAAAATGTGTGCAGATTAATTTTTTGCTACATATTTATATAAAACTATAGTCCCAGCTTCGGAAAAAAAAATACGTCGAATTACTTTTATTGAAACAATTTTATACAGACAGCTCGAAACTTAAAAATCAGCATCAGAGACACGGGACGGTTTAGGAGTTTCCTGGATATTTGGATCTCCAACATCGTTCAAAACCTATTTATCTCGTTAATATTGTTATGCAATCATGCAATGGGATGTTCCCCAGTATATGAAATAAAAAAACCCCACAAGAATATGTACTAAAATAAAAATCATTATTCAGGAACTTAAAAGTCAAAAGGTTGTGAGAATGCCCCGTATATATAGAGAGAGATAAAGTAAATGTGTATTTAATTATTAAATCTGTGTATATCTTTCTTATGATAGTAAAAGAAGAATATATTTCCGTATTTTAATGTATTATATCAATTACTAGGATGAGAAAAAAAAAACTGTATGTTTTATAATATAAGTAAAGGTCATTGCTATTAACTGAACGTAAGTCATTTCTCCGAATATGATAATGGATATAATGGAGTAATCTAATAAAATGTAAGCAATCTAAAATCCGGCTACATTGTTAAAAAAATAATAACAACCGTAGAAATGCATGCAGGTTAATATTTTGCTACATACTTATATATATATATATATAAACAATAGTCCGAGTTTGAAAAAAATTACATTGAATTACTTTCATTGACATTATTTTATTGAAACAATTTTATACAGACAACTTCAAACTTAAACATCTGTTAGATGTAAATTTCCAACTGGGCGAAAAATGTCCGGACCAGGATTCGAAAACGGGACCTCCTGGCTGAAGCCGCCAGTGCTCTGCCATCTGAGCTATCCCGGACAATTCTGGTCGAACTTTTTCACCCAGCTAACCTTGATGATTATAGCATCTGGTCTGAAACCTGGTTCAGCTCAACAGAATAAATCTCAGGTAATGGAACTCCAGAAATCGCTGGATACGAAATTGCACTAGATTAATATTAACACAATTATTCTAATTGGTAAACAAATCATATTATAAGTAAATTTCCAACTGGGTGAAAAATGTCCGGACCAGGATTCGAACCCGGGACCTCCTGGCTGAAGCCGCCAGTGCTCTGCCATCTGAGCTGTAGATCATGAGCTGTCTATTGAAATATTTGTAAAGAGAAATAAAATCAGTTTAAAAAAAGCAAAATGACTTTATGCTACATGCTTTAGTTGTCATAAAAAAATATTTTTTAAAATACGATACTTCAACAAACTTGTTTAGGCGTAATCGCGTGTCAGAGGAGAAAAAAAATTGTTTTAAACAGAATTTTGTCTGAGCAGGTATAACTGTACAAAAGGGAAATGGAATTTTAAAATTTAAGACAGTATTCCGATTGAGATAGGTTCCGTTTCCATACGGTTTCCTGCATTATAATGTCCGGATTTTGTAGCCACTATCCCGCTTTTTTTTTTGTCTCATTGTCCTACTTTTTGTGACATTCGACCTGACAACACTAATTGCTACATAGTTTGGCTTCATCTCACTCTATTTATTTTGTTGAAATTTGTCTACATACCTTCCTAAAGTTTTTCGATCCATGCTATGTTCTTTTGCAACCGCATGAGTACTTAAATTAACAGTTTTTAACCCTTTCAGAGGCAAATTACTTTCAGTACTAAATGTTGAAATAAATGACTGGCACCGGAATATATGAACAAATTTATTTCGAAATAAGAAAAATGCTATATTTCACATATTTATTAAATTCAAAAGATTTTAGTGAAATTCTGGTGCCATTGTGGAGTTTGGGAATTAAAATAAAGTGGTTTCATAAACATTCCACTGCCCCTGAAACGGTTAAGATTGCTGCTTTCGTACTTTCTAGTCTTTTCCAATATTTCTATTTACCTATTGTAAGTAATATTTAAATGGAAAAAAGTTCTATCAATTTTCGCACATATTTCATAATTTTTTTTTCGTGCATTGCAAATAGCACTTTTTTACATCTTTCTTTAATCAGTTTTAAACGTTTTCTTTTCCATCACCCCAATTTACTGTATCGATTTCCAAAACTCCTTAACCCCTTCGGGGCGAGCGTCTTTCCCAGAATTTTTAATCTTTTATCACCGTGTTTTTCAAAACAGAAATTCTTGCCTAATCGAATCAGGAAAGTACTTGGATTAAATAAGGCTAAATTTACAATACAAATTTACCGGCGAGAATAATAACGGATTCTGAGCACCTTACGCGGCACGTATACCGGTCGCTCGTCCCCAAGGGGTTAACTAAGACATTGCCGACGGACAATTTTTATCAAATCTGAATTTTAAAACAGTAGAAGCTCCTCCCTGTTCTGAAAGTCTTTAGTAAATTGGTGTTCTAGATAGGTTTCCCAATTTTAGGCGTCGGTAAGTATCTTTCAATGAACGAATTTAACATAAAATGTCTTACAATCTAAAAAAAATATGGATAACATGATATAAATGCATTTTCTGTAAGGTAGAAGCCACGCTCTTAGTCAATAATGCATAGCTGCCACCTTTTACGCTTTTTTGCTACCACTAAAATTTAATAGAGATTTTTGCCTTCTATAATCCTGAGATTTCGAAGATTGAATAAGGCAATATTTACTATAAAATTTTTGTGGTAAGAGAAAAGCGTAAAAGTTGGCAGCTATGATAATGCATTTTGAATGAAAACGAGAATTCTCGTTTCCCACCGTGAATGTGTTGAAGGAGCCTTGAGCATCTAACCAACCATCCCTCACATTGACTGGGTCAATCCTCCACACATAGCCTTTTTTTTAAAGAATAGCACATTGTTATCTAAAGCCTAACATACTGTATAATCTTTATACCTGGAATGTCGATATTTCTGCATTAATTAAAACCTACTTAAATTTCTGTGATATATTTTTATCTGAAAAAATCTTACAAAATATTTCTAGAAAACGCAACTTTTAGGTTGAAAACACCTCACAATTGATTTTTTCCGCACTTATTTCTATTTTCTCTTTGACACAGAGATTGTTGTTTGAACATTCCGGTAGCGTTGGTTGACACCTATTGCTAAAACTCTGAAATTCTTTTAAATATGAAAACTGATGGGTGGGTTAATCCTCCCGCATGGTCATCCCTCTCTAGTCTCGCCTATATTCTTTAATCTCAAAATTAAAAGTGCATTTTTTAGTTATAGAAGATGGACGCTTGAATACACTTACCATTTTCTTAGTTTATTTCATAATATCGCAAGAAAAGAATAACGAATTACATAGAAAATATATTTCAAATATTGCAACAAAAGATTATGGTATATTTTTTTTCTTACGTACTCTAGGAATAATTAACGGTCTCATTTTTCAAAATTTCAAAACCATTAATGAGAGTAAATTATAATTGTGTAATATATGATGCTATAAATCCGGTGTGTCAAAGTATGGCCCGCCGGAAACCATAATTTTTTTAAAAGAAATTGTCAACTTCTTGAATCGCAGAGATTCGACGATTAGATAAGTCACTGATTTCTATAAACTTTTAGTGTTATCCGCAGGCCACAGTTTGACACCCATGCTATAAATGCTTGCAACTTGCAATAATGAGCACAACGCTCGTGAATATCAGAAGGCGAAAGGGCATAGCCAGATAAGCACTGGAAACATGCCTTACAATCAAATTTCCTGATTTTTTCCCCAGATGTGGCTACATATCGGACAAGATATTTCCCTTATTATCACCCTATAAATATTGATATTTAATGAGATAAAAATGTTTTTTCGATTTTTAAAAAAAACGGATTTTCTCAAAAAGAGCTGCAGGGGGTTTTCATGCCATTAACTGAGGATATATAGATACCAATGATGCATAACTGATAATTTTAGTATCATTTTCTGTTTATAAAAAAACTGTGTGAAATACCGAAATAAAATTTAAAAAAAATAAAAATCATATCTTATTGTTATCCGAAAATTACCATTTTCTTGTAAAAAATCCCCCAAATGTGCCCGTATATTCTGTATAAATGTCGAAAGTTTGCGTTGGGTACTACATATATATATTTACAAAAATGTATGTTAACATTATTGAAATTCATTTTAAGGCGTTATTTGAGGCGAAGCTATTTAACCCTAGATCTACCGGGAATTTTATTCAAGTTTTAATAAAACGTTCTACACCAGAATTTTTATTTAAAACTATTTAACTTATTTATTTACCTTATTTTTGTCTGGTTTATATACTTAGTTTATTTTAAAGAAATTTCTGGTTTGAATGAATATTTTGTATGTACCTGTCGGGTCCAATGGACCCGTCTGGTAGACGGAGGGTTAACTTCGACACCCGAAGAATTTTTGGAATACACAGTTACAGAATTGCTGTATTTTAAATTTTAATGAGCATATGAGCAACATTCTCAGCACTGTGGATATCAAAATGAACATGAAGTTTAAAAACATGGCTTATATGCTTAATCGAATCTAAAATACATCATTTGGCATATTGTCAGATGACTTTGTTCCAAAAATTCTTCGGGTGTCGAAGTTGAGTGGCTCCGCGCCAAGTAACGCCTTAAACTGTATTTCAATAATTTTAATATACATGTTTTAAATATTTATATGTAGTACCCAACGCAAACTTTCGGCACTTATATAGAATATACGGCACATATGGGGAATTTTTTACAAGAAAATGGTAATTTTCGAATAACCATAAGACATAATTTTTATTTCGCTATTTCACACATTTTTTTATAAATAGAAAATTATACAAAATTAACCAGTTAATCATCTTTGGTATCTATATATCCTCAATTAATGGCATGAAATTCCGTGTAGCAGTTTTTTAGAAAATCTGTATTTTAAGAAATCGATAAAACATTTTTATCTTATTAAATATCAATATTTATAGGGTGATAGTAAGAGGAATATATTGTCAGATATGTAGCCACATCGGGGAAAAAATTCAGGAAATTTGATTGAAAGGCATGTTTCCAATGCTTATCCGGCTATGCCCTTTGTGTGTTTATTCTTTAAATACCCGACCACTAACAAGTAAAGGTACTACAGCCCATAGCGGCGAATTTCGATTTTTATAGCCCATTCGATTCATCTCATCGATCTAAATAATTTGCCATCTCGCATATCAGCTATTGAGTTTTAATAATGGCAGGGGGCCGGGTCAAAGTTTAAAAATTTGCATAATGCAGGGCTGCCAAAGGCGACTATTTTTGTATTTTATTGGCACCGCTATATTAAGAGGAATGTTTTGCTGTACATTTTTCTGGAATATGTTTCCACAGTGTATCTAAAAAAATTCTGTTTTATAAAAGCGGTGCGAGATATAATTAAAAAATATTGCCTGTGGCAGCCCAGTAATGCGAGCTACCGTAAATAAAACAGTAGCAGAAAGTTCCTTCGCATGCAACCGTACGTAAACGTTCTGCAAGTTACGAAGTGACTGAAAAACTAACAAAAGAACAGAAAATGTGTGGTTACAAAGATTTTTCCTCATAATTCGGGAAAAGGTATTGACAGGATGAACAAAACTAGACGAGGACAACATAACTTGCGAAAAACTGCCTGTCAAGTAGTATACGAATATTTTATCTGCAATTACAAATCCTTATAATAGGTGCAATAATGTAACATTATAGTAGTTATTGGTAATGTATGGCTCTGTAAAAACAATTAGTAAACTTAAATCTCACATAAGGTAAAGTACCCAGTAGTTGACACCTTAAGGAATTTTTCGGCGTTCGTCGCCTTTGGTTCGTGCAGTTTTCAATTAAGGAAAACAGTTTGATCATTACTAGGGGGTTTAAACATTTTTCCACAAAATCATAACGTTTAATATCCCGAAAAGAGTACATTTTGTAAAAATTACTAGAGGATGTGAAAACATGATTTTTATCCTGAAGTTGACACCATCATGAACGTGAGAGTTTAGTAGTTGACACCTTCGTGAACTAGTAATTGACCCTGACTGCGGCGCGGCCTAAATTAATAATAATAAATACTCTTTATTATTATATTACTATATTAATTGCCCCATATGAAGACATAATGATAAGAACCGTTAATTAGCAAAATTTTTTAAAGAAATCAGAAATTTTAATGAAACATCAGAAGTTTAATCAGAAGTTTTAATGAAAATAAAAAAAGTCCCATAGATCCAGGGTTCGCACATTTTTACCACTAAATTTTAACAGTATTTTGAAAGTATTTTACTGCAAGAAAATATTGCAAAATCTGTGAATAAAAGCGGGGATTGCGCCTTCTGTGTTTTAAAATTTAAATGTAAATTTTCTTATCATTAATAGTGGTGTCAGAGTCCTTGGAAATTCCAAGGAGTGTGCGAACCTTGCATAGATCTGAAATTATAACATAAAACCACTTACTTAATTAATCTCAAATAACAAAAATGAAAGATCGAGTGCAAAATCAAGCACTAACGGCCGATATTTTACCTTTTCATTGGGGTTTTTCCCTCAACTTTGTATTTCAGAGTTATACTAGGCACGTTAAATTTTTTAGCCGCTGTTTTGTACCCAGCTTTGTTGACTTTAACGTATTCTACGGCAGCTCCCATGCTCTCTTCCGTGTAATTCCTAAAATTTCCCTTCGTAGGCGGCATCTAAAAAAATAAATAATTAATTTTAGTAGTTGACACTCCCTAATTTCAATTCATCTATTGGTTTAAATGAATTTTTAGTTTTTCAAAGGTCAGTCATGAATTTATCTGGTAGATTCCTGCTTATTTTCATTGCACTGAATTATATTAACAAAACCCCAACATGAGCGAGTAGTTGACACTGGGTGTCAACTATTGAAAATCTATTTCTTTTCATATTCAATAGTTGACACTCACACTCACTCCCACTACTTTGCACAAAATGCATCAATTTTATTCCAATACAATTCTTGGACATCGAAACAATCAATATCAATCAAAACATAACCAGAAATTAAGATAAATTACGGGTTTTAATACTTACTGTAACTTAAGATCCTTATCACTTTTCATAAGATAAATTCGAAAAATTCAACTTTGCACACATGCTTCTTTGTTGTCTTCCGCCATATTGGAATTGGGCTCGACTGTTTATAGGTTTAGTTCTCAGTTTTGCCGCAAGGTGATAGATTTTTTAAATTCTGTGTCTCTCATGTTCCTACCTGTGACGTTTTCTTGTTACACTACTGTTTCTGCAAAAGTGTCAACTATTGGTCCAGTGTATACTACTGGGTACTTTACCTTATATCTTTGAGGGTACCTGTTTTTCAATGAACGAAATTTTGAAATTTAACCCGGCCCCCTGTCATTATTAAAACTCAATAGCCAATATGCGAGATGTAAAATTACTAACAAGTAAAGGTATTATAGTCTGTGGCGGCGAATTTCAATTTTATAGATCATTCGATTCGTCTCATCGAGCTTAGTAATTTTATACCTCGGATATTGAGTTTTAATAATGACAGTAGGCCGGTCAAATTTCAAAATTTCGTTCACTGAAAAACAGAGGCCCTCAAAGAAATAAGTGAGATTTAAACTTACTAATTGTTTTTAAAGTACCAATGAAAATTATAATGTTATATTATTGCTGTTATTATAAGAATTTTTAATTGCAGATAAAATATTTGTATGCTGCTTGACAGGCATGTTTTCCAAGTTCCAGTATGGGAATTTGTTTGAGCAAAATAAATAAATAAATAAATAAAAATAATAGGAAGTTGTTTTTTAACGAATTACAGATTTAGCATACATTTACGATAGTTAAACAAATTTTGATATAACCAAACATGTTCTGCAGGACATTCATCATTTTCAGATTCCATATGGAATCGTAAGGTAGCATTTTCTACAACTGACAGCAGTATGTTCTGGACAGTGCTAGAAACATGACGTGAAATGCTGTCTTTAGAATAAGGTTTAGTTAATAAATAAAATGTCTAAACTGTCGTCATGCTAAATGTGTAATTTATTAATAACCGCCCTCTGGAGGCGAAATTTTGAACTATATATATATATATATATATATATATATATTAGCTTAAACAAATTGTAATCCCTTTAATATGTCTGTCACAAAATTTCACAACTTTATGGACAATAGTTTTGTCTGTAGAAAAACTTTAAAGTAGGGTCTTTTAATTATGACCACCCTGTATTTCTTTGTTTTTTATTTTACCTTCGTGTGAACTGCTTAACAGATTGAAAATTTTAGTGACCTTCGAAACAATTTCACATAGCAATCCGACTACTTCTAACGGCTACATCTAGCGGATCCCATAGATGCCTACATCTCTTAATTATTCCGCAGTCTGATCAAGACAAGCATGCTTTAAACAGAAAATTTTATACAAGGAAATTTGTCTTCTTACTACATGGTATTTTTTAGGTAATTTTCAAATTTTTGGTTAAATAAAATTTCCGGTTGAAAACATTTTTGTCTTGGATCAGACTCCGGAACAATTAAAAAAATGTTAGCAACTACGGGAACCCAATCTTTCTGCGTAAATTAATTTATTGTTTTTAACTGGTGGATAAAAAATTTGTGATAAACCTTTTAAATATATGTAAATTTATCTTTTATATTTCCGGTATTGATTTTTAAATTTCGCACGTTCTTTTTCAAAAGCATTGAATTTAATAAACAATAGCAGCCATTTTAAAATATAATGTTTGGTGTAACCATGGAACTATTAATAAAGAGCAAATGACATATCTTTAACCCCTTCAAGGGCTATGTGGTACATTTTTTGACCAGCTAATTTTAAATCCTAAATGGGACATTGACACCATAATTTTGGTTTTGAAAATTTTCGTATTATTAAATACATGAGGAAAAGCCTTTACTTATTTTCAAATAAATTTGTTTGTAAATTCCGGTGTCTATCATTCATTTCAGTATTTTACTAATAGAAGTGCCTTGTCCCTGAAAGGGTTAAAATAGTGACGCTTCAACTGCAACCTCTTTCGCTGGAGTTGATTACCGCGGAGGAAAACTTCCACCAGTAAATTTAAATAGAAAATTTTTCATTATTTAAACGCCATATTAATGCAGAATTTCAGTCGTAAATAATGGCAGAAACAGATATTCCTTTTTACTAGTGGGAGTTTACTTTTGCGGTAGTCAGGCTCTGCGTTTCCGCCATTGTGTGACAACCTAGACAACTTCTTGTCTGTGGAAAAGATTATAATACCTGGGCAAACTAACACCAGTAAAAATAAATAGGAAATTTTACCATATTTGTGAGAAAATATTTCTAGGACAGAGGCTGAAGAGAATATAAGATGAAATAAGAAGAAATTTTCTATTTAAATTTACTGGTGGGAAGTTTGTCTCGTTGGTAATCATAAATTGTTTATCCAATTTAAAAAACAGCTTCCATCTTGTGACAACGAGTTACTTCACTCATAACTGGTAGACAGTACACTATATGTCTCCTCCTCTATATTCATAACTCCATTAGTGTAACAATGTTCGAAACATTTCATATTTTATATTATAACGAATATTTTCAATATTGATATGAATGAGGGTTTGAAAATTTTAACAAATATTTCTTATTACAAACTGCCAACTCTTCTTTTTTTTCGTACCACAGAAATTTAATAGAAAATTCCTTTATTAATCGGCAGATTACGGCGATTTATAATGGTAAAATTTACTGTAAAATTTTTGTATTACGAAAAAGCGTAATATGTTGGCAGCTATGCCTATTAGAAACCTGGAGAAAGTTGCTTATATTGCTTTTTACTGATGCATGTCAGTTAATAATACCACGAAGAATATTTACCACTTAGTGTTTTATCAAAGTCAGAAATGTTTGGTTATGCACATTTTTACGCTTAAAATTATGTTCCGGATGCATGGGAAGATGAATTTGTTAAAAATGGCACATTAGATATTAGCGCAAAATTAACTAATGGGGAAGTTAAAATAATCCAAACTTTCCATTCTCCAGTATTATACAAATTTTTTATGTGTATGTTGCAGCAGGTTACAGTTTTCACTTAGAGATGAACGTTCAGCTGAAAAATACATTACGCAGGTCCGCCAACTGAATATCAATAAATTTTAACAGAAAATTTTATGGTAGGTTTGCGCTAGAATTAACTTTCAAAGGTGATTCCGGGGAGGTTTGTAAGAAAAATCTAAAAAGAAAATTTTTCTAAAATAATATTGGTATTCAGTTGGAGGACCATTTGAGAGTCCTGATTAAGTAAAGTATTGACTGTATATGTTTAGCCTTTCTGTTAAAATTTACATAAAGCTTTCATAAATTTGTTTGATACAATTTTTCCCCGCATATCTCATCGTCCATTCGTTCTAAAGTCTAGTGTAAATATGCATTGTAGCATCATTCCCTTCACCAAATTTTGCCACGGTTATATCTAAACAGGACAGTTGTGCAGAAATTTACAGTTACCTATAATATACCTATAAAATACCTATAAGGCTTTGTAGAGAAATAATTCACACATGATTCAATTTTCAGGAAGAACATTTTATATTAAAAATTGTAAATCAATATAAAATATTTTAGAGCTGAAATAAGTTATAAGAAATTAAATATGAAAAAAGTTAAATCGATTATTCTTAAAATTATGAATTTTCCTGATTTACATTTCCAATTTGCATCAAATCAAAAACCGTTAAACCTTCCACCGTATTAGATGTTGCTCAAATTACCGCTTATTGGATTATTTAAATTTTTTTTACTTAAACATTCTCATTCATAAGCATGGTTTTATTTTTTGTTTTATGTTTGTCCTTATTGAATTTTTTAATGTAGCTTAATTAGAAATATTATTTCATTGAAACTATTTTCATTAGCTCAATAAAATAAGACTATTTTATACCTTCATGAAATTTAAAAGAAATCGTGAAATGAATAAAATTCAATTTTTATTTTGGCAAAAAATATTTACTATGCAAGATTATAATTCTTGCAAATAGCACAAATCTCAATCATAGTTGAATGGATCTAATTTTAATTCAAGTGTTTTGAAATTTGATTATCAAACAGTTAAATTTGGCGAATCAGAAACACTTGATGGAGTATTCTTTTACATACTTAGAAAATTTCATTAGTTTTCTAACTGCTAAAAATGTTTTTAATCATACCTTTTTCATGAAAGTTTATAGTTTCAAATAATAAATTGTTTTATAAAGAAAGGGAAAAAACCATTCGGAAGTAAGGTGAAATCAGATCAAGTGTTTGTTTTTTCATAAACAATAATCGTGATTTTTATAAGTTTTTAAGAAATTAATTAAACTGAAGTAGTAATTAAAATTTTCTTTTCCAATCGGAATAAGATTGTAAAAAATACTTCAAACAGCTTTGCATTTTAATGACGAAAATTAATAAAAGAAAAAATTGTAAACTGCTATGTAATATTTTAGAGTTTGGAATGAACAAAGTGATATCGATTATTCTTATAATTATGAATGCCCCAATTTGCATTTTAAATTTATATCAAAAGTTGTTCAAATTAACATTTATTGGATTATTTAACCCTTAAATGCATGATTTTTTTTTATTTTGTTTCGAAAAATATATATATGATTCTCAGAAATTTTTATTACACAGGAAAAATAATGAAAAAAATCAGAGATACATTTTTCGTATAATACGTCAAACTTTTTTTTATGTTGCACATCTGCAATACAAGTAAAAACTAATACATTGCAAATTAGTAAATATTTTAATACCTCATTTTATATAATTCTTTATTTTGTAAAACGAATTACGGTTTAATAACCCTGAAATGCATAAATTATTTTTTTATATAATTATGTTTTTACCCTTATAATAGAGATTAGACACCAGAAATTTTAAGACAGATTTTTAACTTTGTACTTTTATAATTTTTAAAGGATTAATATTTCTATATAAATATACTGGTTGCTAAGAGATAAATAAAAATTGATGCAGATATGCATCACTATGCATTTAAGGGTTGAAACATTTTTTCGGAAAAATTTTCAGTAATAAACATCTCTCATTCATAAACATTTCTCGAATGGGAATGAACTTGAAGAAGAATGTATTTCAATGTTTCCTCTCATGAATGAGGTGAAGCTCAAAAATCTATGCCTACCATGATAACGGTTTCAAAATATTGAAAATTTTAACCATTCCCAGTCCAGAAGTGGCTCTCACTGACCACTAGTATTACCATGTGTCCAGCGTAACTCAATGCTCTGGACAGCACTAATTTTTTACAGTTTATTTCACAATATTTAATCACAGATAATCCTGCCATTATATAAGGTGAAGAAAATCACTTTAACCCTTAAATGCGCAATTATATATTTTGTTTCAAAAAAATTATATTTCATTCTCTGAAAGGTTTATTACACAGGAAAAATAATGAAAAAAATCAGAGATACATTTTTCATATAATTCGTCAATCTTTTCTTCTGTTGCACATCTGCAATACGAATAAAACTATTGTCGTGTGGCTGTTTTACGCTAAAATAATGCAAATTAGTAAATACATTAATAAGTATGTCTCCAAATACCTTATTTTTTATAATTATTTATTTTATAAAATTTAACCTTTAACCCTTTAACTCCACGTTCTAGAAATTACGTAGTTCGGAGAATCTGATTTTGCACCAGAAAGTTTAAATGGTTAATTTCATTTTATTTAAAAACGGAATGTCTGTTATTAATTAAAGCAAATATTGCTATTTTAATTTTCTGGTATAAATTATGTATATACGAATAAAAAATTCTAATAAATCCTGTTTGCATATATGTAAAGCTGCGCACTAAAGGGTTAAAATATTGTCTCCAGAGCATTGAGGCCCCGATTTCCTCAGGGCACCTGTCAACGCTAGTATCCGCATTCGTACATTTTTTGAACACCAATAATTTTTTTGAACGAAATTCGTGGTAGGTCTTTGCAACAATTGCAAGCAAAACGTTCTTCGCTGTAATTTTTTTACGAAAAAAAAATTCCTTTGAAAAAAGTGCTGTTCAAAAAACGGACCGAGTGGGTCCTTGACAACGCTAGTGGCGAGTGAGAGTTATCTCTCGAGTTGAAAGGGTTAAATGCAACATCCACTTTTTCGCTTTTCACAACTCATAGGTAGTGACTTTACGGTAGGATTTCTAGTTTGGCTTCCAATTTTAAACAGAAAATCCCAAGTCACACCAGAATTTCAAAATAGAGTTTTTTTACTTTTTACAATGACATACAGTTCGTTACTACATGAAGTAGAAATTCTTCTTTCGAAATTTCCAGTGTGAATTTGAAAATTCGAAATAAAAATGGATGACAAACTGGCAATCCCGTTTCACTGCGGCTAAATAGGCAATCAACCGTACATACAGCTGCCAACATCTTACGCTTTTTTTGCGCCACAAAATTTAATAGTAAATTTTACCTTCTTTAATCGCCGTAGTCTGCCGATTAAATAAGGTAAAAATTTCTATTATTTTTTCTGCTAGAAAAAAGCGTAAGTGTTGGCAGAGGGGGGGGGGGGGGGTGGAGGAATCCCCACCGTAGCTCCAAGCTGCAAGCCTTATGGAGTGTTTTCCTATGGACGGCCGAAACCGCTGCCACCGGAATACTCAAGGCCCGAGGACACGAGTTGTGACGTCATCACTAATGGACCGACTTTTAATTAGTGTTGGAATTCACACCGGAAAATTTTGAATAGCAATTTTCTTTCATTTTATTTGTGGAATAACTGTCATCTTATAAAACAATAATAACTATTTAAACTTACTGGTGTGAATTTGGAATCCCCCAATAAAAAATCAGGCAGATGCGGCAACGCTGCCGTATTCCGCATCTGGCTGTTTTTTTTTAGGGATTCTGAATTCTCACCAGTAAATTTAAATAGATATTATTGTTTTATAAGATGATAAATATTCCACAAATAAAACGAAAGAAAATTGCTATTCAAAATTTCCCGGTGTTAATTCCAACTGTAGTGAGAAGTCGGTCGATTAGTGATGACGTCACAACTCGTGTCCTCTGGCCTTGAGTATTTAGATGGCAGTGCCGAAACCTATTTGTTAGTCCATCCTTTTGGCCGTAGTTAAAAAGAAATGTTCAATGTTTATATTTATGCTATAGTAAATTTTAAAAAAAAACTGTAAGATTCTCAATATAGCTGCCTGGTTCAAAACATGCCGAAATATGATAAATACAAAATATTAATAACAAAAACACTACTTTCATTACTATAATACCAATAACAAAAAAATTAATAATAATAATATTTAATGATTACATATGAAAACTATTTACAATTGAAACAAAGAAAATAACAAAAAAAAAATCATAAATCATCGTCTGAAGAAATGTCCGAGAGGTATGGATAATTATGCCTAAAAATGACTTCATTTTTCTCTATAAATCTCATTAGGGCTGATATTATGTTCATGAGAACAGGACCTTTCAATAATATAATTAATCCAATCCGGAATCGCCATAGCTCTATGTTTTTTAACGTGATAATATGTTGTTAGAGGACAATCCAATACGTAGTGAAGTGAGGTGGAGGGGAGTCACGTTTACCTATATCGTAAAGATATTTCTGGAAAGGGCCGTGATTTCTGAAAAAAAAGAAAAAGATAACGATTATTTACCGTAAATTGAATGGGAACGCTTGGTAATAAGTTATGTGTGTAGCAGCGGCCTGTGCATTCATTGTCCTATCTTTGCTGTCATTTATATTTTAAATGAGAAGCCGGATGTGGAAGGAAGTATGATGTGATACTAGTGTCCTCTACTGCCTTTTTCCTGTTGGCCGGGATGACAGGGATGGCCGCTCCGGGAACCCACTTTCGCTATAGAGTATAAGTGCAATCCCAGGGTGGGGGTAGACACGAATCCACTGCATATGGTAAGATACATGATACAAATGCTTTCAAATCTTTTTTATTTGCTCTAATTAACCACTGTGATTAATTTGGACAAAAATAACATTTAAAAATTACTGGCGGTATTTTGCTTGTTTTACCACAGTTAATACGGCGCCTATATCACAACTATGTATTTAGTTAAAGTAATTATGACATTAATATCGGTATCTCTAGCACAAAAGAATTACGAATTAAATTAGATGCCAAGAAGTGAATTGAGGAAAACCAATGAGGTCAAACAGGAAAAAAAAAACAAATGTTTTATTTGGATAACAAAATTGTTAGTTAAAAGTCTTTACAGATGGTGACAAATCGCATGCATTTCAGAACTTTCAAAAGTTTGATAATAACTACAGCCACTTCTTTATATTACTTATTTGTCTACGCTTAATTTTTATAAAAGTGTTCTTTTTGTTTAACTATTATAAGTCATTCAAAATATTTGAAATAGATTTAATCCTTGTCTTGTTATTGTTACGTATGATTACTTCATATATCCGATCGACAATAAATAATGAAAAAAAAATTCACCCAACTTATCATTTTACATATATTTCTAGTTTTTTATGAGGGAAAAATCTGAAAATATTTTTATAGGCTTTGTCGAACGGATATTGGCATCATTCCGAATAAAATGCTATTCTTCTATTTTATCTGTCAGATAAATGTAATGTATATTAAGAACAGGAAAAAAACCTAAAATATTCAAGTAGTCTTTTATGAGGTGTCATATACAGATCAGACTTTTAACGCTGAATAATTATATTTTGAATTAAAATTTTAAAATCAATTATAAAATGCTTTCAATAGTATTTTCGAATTTATTGAATTTTTTAACTGGTCATTTTGAAATTCTCATAAAAAATGTATCATCTTTCGTCATCAGTTTCCCACTAGTTCGTTTTTTGAAACGAATATTTTTTAACACTAGAACCGCCGGAAATTTTACTCAAGTGTTATAAAAATGTTTTACACCAGAATTTTTATTAAAAAATATTTAACTTATTTATTTAACTCATTTCTCTCTAGTGCATACTTAACTTATTTAAGAAACAAATTTCTGGTTCGAATCAAAGTATCTTTATTTGGTACAGGTCAAAATGACCGCTATGGCGGTTCTAGTGTTACAGAGGATTCCATGTTAGAGTTTGCTGCACAGCGAGTTTCGGGCATACGGTGATTTTTTTTTCGTTTTTATAGACGCGCAGCGCTCATGCATGCGTTAGTGGCCGCAGCTTTAATCCCTTAAAGCTCGAATTATATTACGGTTGAAAAATTCAAATTGCTTATTGGCACCACTTTTGTGAAAAAGAAATATTCACCTTATTTAATGGCAGGAAAAACGATACTAAAATATAGCCAATTTCACTATTTTATAAAACTGGTGGGAATCAAACAATTTGAGTAAAAGACACAGCCCGAGAATATGACGAGAGCGAGAATTAAGGGGTTAAGGGTGTTCTCAAATCCAAACGGGCAAATTTCTGACATAAGATTTAATTTATTTTTGTTCGGAAATGCATTAACACTAGAACGGCGGGAATTTTCACTCAAGTTTTAAAAAAAAATATTTCACATAAGAATTTTTACTTAAAACTATTTAACTTATTTATTTAAGTTATTTTCGTGCAGCGTATATTAATCTTATATTACAAAGAAATTTCTGGTTCGAATCAACATGTATTCATTCAGAAAGGGTCAAAATGACCCCTCGCCACCGTTCTAGTGTTAAACTAGCTGGTGTTGTTGTTCAGAAACTATGTAATTAAGCTGTTTTTTTCATTTTTTTGCGAATGCAATAGATCCTTCAGAAAATAATGTCAAAGTGGGCGTTTTGAGCCGAATTTCCGCGCGAAGGAAGAAAGAGGCTCAAGAGCGGGCGAGAAACGTGTTTTTCACGTTATCAAAATTCCTTATAATTCAATAGGTAATTGATTTATCAAAAAAATGGAAAAAAATAGTTCAATTCCAAATCGCTTCCATGGACAGGCTTTCCAATTATACACCTTTCCGTTAAAAAATGAATTTGAATATGTGTCAAAACGTTTTGCGCTTGTTGAACGGAGCAGTTACCTTAACAAATTTTATGCATTTTAGAGATTTATGTGCAGCGAGTTTCGTGCACCTAGTGCAGTGCTTCCACTGGTCCGCTTTTTGAAAACCAGGAATTTTTCAAAAAATCATGGTAGGTTTTTTGCAACAATTGCAAGAAAAACGCTCTTTTGGTATGTTTCTATGAAATTTGTAAAGGCAAATTTTCCTTGAATAATATTGGTTTTCAAAAAACGGGCCGAGTGGGAGCCCTGTGTTTGGTTTTCATGTGCACGGAGAGCTTCATGGAGAGTTTTCATGGACTGATGCGTTAGTGACCGCGGCTTTAACCCTTTAGTGCGCAGCTTTGCATGTATGCCAACAACACTATTTTGAATTTAATAAATTTCTTTTATTCGCATATACCTAATTCACACCAGAAAATTAAATTAGCAATATTTGCTTTAATTAAAAATCAGACATTCCTTATTTAAATAAAGCGAAATTAAGCATTGAAAGTTTCTTGTGTAAAGACAGATTCTCTAAAATACGTAATTTCTAGAACGCATTCTATCATGGGAATTAAAACGTTAAATATTAATTTTTATAAAATAAATAATTATATAAAAAAGGTATTTGGAGAGATACTTAATAAAGTATTTACTAATTTGCGTTATTTTAGTGTAAAACAGCCAGATTACAGTTGTTTTTTCTTATATTGCAGATGTGCAACAGAAGATAAGATTGACGTATTATATGAAGAAATTATCTGTGTGTTTTTTCATTATTTTTCCTGTGTAATAAAACTTTCAGAGAATCATACATAATTTTTCCGAAAATAAATAAAAAACCGCGCAATTAAGGGCTAACGTGTTTTGTGCATTTTAGAGATTACTGCTCAGCGAGTTTTCGTGCATCCAGTTTTTTTTTTTTTTTCGTTTTCATGGAGCACAGATCTCATACATGCGTTAGAGACCCGGTTTTAACGAGTTTTCTCCATTTTAGAGATTGCTGCAGAGCGAGTTTTGTGGATCCAGTATATATTTTTTTTCTTTTAGCGGGCGCGGAGCGCTCATACACCCATTAAGGACCTCGGTTTTAATGAGTTTCTTGCATTTTAGAGATTGCCACACTGCTAATTTGGTGCATGCAGTGATATTTTTCCTTAGTTTTACTGGGCCGGGCCGGAAGTGTTCATAGGTTTATTAGTGTTCTCGTCTTCGACGGAGTTTCGTACACTTTTGAGATTTCTACACTATAAGAAACCGGGAATAACCTCGTTATTAAACAATAATTACATTTTACACGATTCATTATTTTTTGTTTATAGAAATCGAAATATTTTATAAATGTTAGTAATAATTTATAGAAATAAAATGTATTTGTAAAGTGCATAAATTTAAAAGTTATAAATTTGTACAAAAATACTCGGTAAAAATTTAAAAATTCCTTTTTTGTAATATTTATAAAGCATAAGTAGTTCTTTTACACAAATTTTATGTAAGGGTGTTGTTGGGTTACGTAAAAAATTATTTCTGATGTATCAAGGAACTTCAAAAGATTAATATGATGTGATGATGTTATCTAAAAGTTATTTCCAAATCAGAGTTTGAATCATTGAATTTTTACTTCGAGAAAAACGTTAGAACTCTTTTGATTCGGTTAGTCGTAGAGCATAAATATTTGATATGTTCTTTGTAATTTATTGACACAAACAATATCTATAAAATAGATAAATAAAACACTCTGAAAATGAAAATAAATTTGCAAAAACATACCTTACCCGTGGCCCTAATTCTTGGCGCACCAGTTTAAAAGTGAAGTTTTTGAAAGAATGAAAACGCAAACTTAAATTTGTCTAAATAAACAATCAAATTCTTCAAATGTCAGTCGTCTAAAATGAATTAAATTGAATAAAAAATATAAAAAGTCGCAGACTTAGATTTGGGTATGTAAAACATTTTCCCTCTTAAAAATAGAAAGGCCTATTGTTTTGCGCATGTGCATTTAAAGAAGGTTTTCAACAATGGCGATTGGCTGTTTTTTTTTCAACTATGCAAATTATCGCATCCGGAATTGATGGCATGTGTTCTTTAAAAGAAGAGCGTTTTCAAATCAATTAATAAAAAGAAAATGGGTGGTAAAAGATTATCGGTAGACTTGCGTAAAAGATAATCGGAAAACGGAATAGTGGATGTCTAATGATACAAATAGGCAGGGATCTGATGAATCCTGAATCAACAGTGCGATATGTCTTGAAAACTTTAGTTGCCACTGGAGATATACAGCCAAGAAACAGTACCTATCGCCCATCCACAACAACGGCTTGAGAAGATTGAATTCTGCGTCGAGTGGTAATGACCAGCAGACCAGGAACGATAACAGAAACCGCATCCCTATGGCAAGATAGCATAGAGCGACCAGTGTTCGTAAATTGGCTATAAAAAGATTGCATAAAATGGACTTCAAATCTTACAAAAGCAAATGTAAGCCGATGTTAACTCCTGCTCAAAAAAAGGAAACATTTTCTATAGGCTGTGTACCAATTAAAACGGACATATCAGCAATGGCAAAGTGTTATAAGGTCGGATCAATCCCCTTTTCCAATTTTGTATGGACATATCGGCCGTTGGGTCGTACGGCAAAGAAATAAAGCTTTAAATCCAAAATACGTCAAACAAGAGTGCATGTTTCCGTCATATGTTTAAATTTGGGAAGGTTTTGGTTATTGTGGCGTTGACCAAATGGTGTCATTTGACGGGACTATCTATACACAACGTTATCGGGAAATTTTGCGGAATCAGTTGTTGACTTTAATTCAAAAACTTGGCTTTCAACCAGGTTTGTCTTCTTCAACAAGACTTAAACAAACCGCATTCAGCTAGGTCAACTAAAGCCTGTCTTCGACAAAATGGTACCCTGTGCTAGATTGGGTTCCGAATCACTCGGGCATCAATTCTATCGAGGATTTGTGGCGATACTTAAAGAAAGAAGTTCGAAAAAGGACACAACAAACAGCTACTGTGACAATATGCAGTTGAAAAGAATTCTTCTTGAAAAATGGCAAAAAAATTTAATTTCTGAGTGGCAACGTTTGTTTCAACTATGCCGAGATAGTGAGAGATGTTAAGCTGCCAAAGGAAGACCAACGAAGTGTGGGTAAGACTTACTAATTTCGTCTCATTTGAACATGCGCAAAACATTAGTGACATAAAAAACTTGGGAGGAAATGGATTTCGTTGGCCACAAAGTTTGTGTCATTTATTATCTTTTGTTAAATAGCACTGCGGAATAGTGAAATGTATCATTTTTCATTAAAAAAAATACATAAAATATTTTGAATTACTTTTTACTTTTATTGTCAAAAAATCATCCATAAACTAATGCGCGAAAAATTAGGGCCAAGGGTAAGGAACTTGGAATACTGCTTAACCCTTTAGTGCGCAGCTTTGCATATACGCAAAGAACAGTGTTTTTAATTTAATAGATTTTTTTATTCGTAAATATCTAATTCAAACCAGAAACTTAAAATAGAAATATGTGCTTTAATTAATAACAGGCATTCCGTTTTTAAATAAAGCGAAATTAACCATTGAAATTTCTGGTACAAAGTCAGATTAGATGAGCAACGTAATTTCTAGAACGTATTCTATCATGGAAATTAAAGGGTTAAATGTTAAGTTTTATAAAATAAATAATAATATAAAATAAGGTATTTGGAGACATATTTATTAAAATATTTACTAATTTGAATTATTTTAGCGTAATACAGTTACACTACATTAGATTTTACTTGTACTGCAGACGTGCAACAGAAGAAAATATTGACATATTATATGAAAAATCTATCTCTGATTTTTTTCGTTATTTTTTCTGTGTAATAAACCTTTCAGAGAATCATATATAATTTTTTCGAAACAAAATAAAAAAAAATCGCGCATTTAAGTGTTAAATTCATTTTTACGACTATTTTTAAAAGATAAAAAAGTATCCCTGATGTACCAGGGCATTTTATAAGGTCACGATAACTCAATGATGTTACCTTACTTCAAGAAAAGCTTTGAAATCCTGTAATTACTGAATCGTCTGCCATGGCGAACGCAATCTGTATGGCTACCATTGGCGACTATTTTTATATTCTATTCGTATCATATTTCTAATAAAGTAAGTTTTGTAGTATATTTCTCTTGCAACTTTTGTCGAAGTGTGTGTGAAAGATTTTTGTTTTTAAAAAGTGGTGCGAGATATAATTAACCCCTTAACGGTCGCTTAATATTTGGAAAACCATCAAGAAAGTACATTTTTTATTGCAGAGATTGAAAAAATATAAGGTTTCTATGTAAAATATGCAATTAGTTTTTGTTTTTAAGGCGGGAAAAAATATGTTATAGAACAAATTCACATTTGTGGAAAAGCTATCATGTGAGAATTAGTGTGTGTTTTAATGTTTGTTTTACACCAAACAAATTAATGCGAATAAGACTTTTATTTTTCACATCTTAGATCTTTATTTATCATCTTCCAACAAACTTTTACAAATAATATTTGAAATAATACAATACACATTAAATTTTGATTATTTACCTTCCTAGCCTGAATGGGTCTAATCGACCAATTTCTATAATTCATTTCATTCGCTTCGAACCAGAAATGTTTTCGTAAATTAAGATAAATAAAAGGCACCGAAAACTGACATAAATACATCAAATAGTTTTTAAAGAACAATCTCGGGTGTTGTGTTTTTATTAGGGTTTTTTCCAGCAATAAATCTCCAGCCCGGAAATATGACGAACACGAGAAATAACGACGACATCTCAGCCAGTGATACTGACGGGGTCGAGAATTAAGAGGTGAAGAAATAGTTGCCAGTGACAGCCCTGCATCTGTTAACCCTTACCCGGCAAAGCATTCCTGTGTCTGAAATGTTGAAAATATTGACTGCCACCAGAATCTACAAACAAATTGATTTGAAAATGAAAAAAAAAAAGGGGGGTTTGTCACGTGTATTATAAAAGCAAAATCTTTTACGAAAAATTCTGGTGTGAATCTATCAATTTTTAATAAAAATGAAGTGGGAAACACACTCCCACTACCCGTATAAGGGTTAAGGAGGAAAATGTTTTTTTTTTAGTTTGCCGGATTTTTGCTTGGCACGCGCGTGGCTTATGTAAACGAAATCGTTAAACTGTCGAAACAACTTTCTAGGATTGATCAATATATAATCTGATGCAGTAGTGCACTTAAAATAATGATTTTATTTCAAATTCTTTGTTAAATTAGAATTTCAAATATCGAATGTCTACTCTGATGTAGCAGGACATTTTAAAACAATTAAGTGACGCAGGTAACACATTAACCATGAAATTTATGTTGTATAAAAGGTATTGTTGGTTTATTTCCATTATTTTGTAAAAGTACGCTTTCCTGTGTATTGTAATACATTGCGTTTTATTAATATTGTATTTTCCATGATTCGAAGATGGCGGCGAATTAGAAAACAATACTTTTGCTTCGACTCGGAAAGTTCGCGATTAAGAAAGGCGTCAAATACCCAGGCGTCGTCAAAACTCGCCTGTTCCGAAACATTTTAGTGCGTGGTTACAGTGTCTAGAAGTATTTAGTGCGGAAATGAACAAGCGTAACCTCATCCCAAAAATTACATTTCCACCAGAGTGTGCTATGATCGAGTTTACTGCTACGAATGAATTAAAATCCGGTGTGTTTTTAGATATTAATAATGCATCTTAACACTAGAACGCCCGGCAATTTTACTCAAGTTTCATAAAAATATTGGACACCAGAACTTTTATTGAAAATTATTTGACTGATTTATTCAACGTAAATCTGTGTTTTTAAAATGTAACCTATTTTATGAAAGAATTTCTGGTTCTAAATGAATTTAAGCATATGGTCAGTGTCTGATCGACTCCTTCCGGGCCTTCTAGTGTTAAACAGCAGGAAGCTTATTTTTAAAAGATAAATTTGCGAAAACCAGAATTAAAAAGATTTATGCTGTAAAACGGCGATACATTAGGATTGAATCAAAATTCTGGGATATATTTAAAATTCATTTTCCACCACATAGAAGCTGTAACTAATTCTTAGTGTTTATTCTTTGGAGTAATATTGTTACGGGTTTTTGTGTTGAGCAGTTAAATTCCCATTTAAATGAAACCTGTATATAAAAAGCATAAAAGTAACTTCTTGCTGAACTATTATAATTATTGAAAAGATAAAAAATATCCGTAGATAAAGCAATGCCCCTAGTAATGAACTTTAAACTCAGAATAAAATAATAAAGCAATACAGGGTTCTCAATTTATCTACTCAGGTCAACCCCAACAATATTCATAGAATCGGTTTGTGTATGAACAAAAAGGACAACTTAATAACAGACAAATTTATTTAATTATAGGAAATTTAATCATACCACTAGAAATATTCTCTAATCAGAAGTAAAATTACAGGAAATAAATTTAAATAATCAGACATAGTAGATCATTTTAAGGTTTTTGAATGAGTTAAAAAAATAGTGCCAGGTGCTGAAATATGTAAACAAATTGCTCAGTCATACACAAAATCCAATTCCATGGGCTGTAATCGTGAAGAGGCTAATTATTTTGGTTGTTAATTTTCTTAAATATTTTACACTTTTTCATATAGTAATAATTTCCAAAATTTACATGTAAATTCCTCATCATTCTTTTTTTTATAATAACTTGTTATTCTTATAATCAGTGTTGCCAGATGGCCTACTTTTTTAAATTCAGATTTCTTGATTGACACCTCTTTTTCAAATGGTAAAATGCGCCTTCTTCAATGACATATTCATTAATGCAAACACAAAGGGAATTTTACAGTTTCAAAAAAGTGGTGCTAATCAAGCAGTCCGAATTTTTAAAAAAGTAGCCCACTGGTAACACTGCTTTTAATCAGAAAGTCTTAATATTTCTATATGCTTCATTTTTACTATAAAAAAAAAACTAGAGAAGCAATATCCGTCTTCTATAAACAATTCAATTTACTTGTGAACAATTTTAAACTTTAATTTTAAATTAATGTATCATGATTATAAATGGATTAGCTTAACTGTAACAAAACAATGTACTTGTTTTTACCTTAAATAGGACCTGTATACTTAATTATTATCCTTTTTTATTTTTATTTATAAACATTTTAGTTCTTAATTTCAAGGTCATTTACTAGATTCAATAAAGAAGAGAATCTTTGAAAATTACAACACATTTTTATTTAAATAACAATCATAGAATAAGAATCTCAATCACAAAACAAGATTGCATTATTTGCCTTACGATTATAACATTTTTGTTTGTAAATATCTCAAGATTTTTAAGTGTATTTAGGTGCTTATAAATTACAAAATATTAGTTGAAAACAACGATAAATAATGAAATATATACCTATTGAAATACCAATGTAACAAAGATATGAAATTGACTTACAGTAAATCTTTCTTGCTTCCTTTTTTGTATTACAGTCTATTTATACATTCTGTTGCTGGCAGTGTTGTCTAAAGAGGATTTCTTATGATGTTTTACATTTTGCCGGTGGTACGCATTTTAGAGAGGCATAGGTGGCTTTCTTTCACAATGGAGCATAGTGATTCAATTCATGTCATATGAAATGGTATCCGCTTCCTTGAGGAGATACCACGGCTACGTTTGGTATTCAAGGATTAGGTCTTAGATCGTCTCGTCCCGGGGGAAGAGGTAAAAGGATACGGTCGGTACTAGAATCCCTCATATGATTCCTTTACAAAGTCATCTAAAACTTCCCAGCTTTCTGGTCCGCCTCGTATATATATATATATAATTTTATATGTATATATATATCCATATATACTGGATGCTAGGATGTTAGATCCTACTTCCCACCTATGATCCACCACTTGATGAGGATCATATACCGTTCAAGGCAGCGACTACAGGAAGAAGTTAGCTAAGTATCAGTTAAAATGTGAAGTAGCCCAGACTAGGGCCAACATTTCTCTCTCAGTAGTTGAAAATCTGGTCTCTGCGTCTTTCACGCAAAGGCGACAGGATGTAAACAGTTGTTATCATCAAATTGCGACATTGCTGCCCCGATAGATGAACCACTAGCGTCCGTATGTAAATGAAACTCTTTATTAAAATAAAGGCGTATTAAACAAGTTTTAGAGATCAAAGCCTTTTTTAAATCTTCAAATTCTGCCTCCACTTCCTGATTCCAAACGAAACAACCATTAGTAAAATTTAAATTTTGGCTCTTTTTGAAAAATCTGGAATGAATCTCCTATAAAATGATATTGTGCCAATAAAGGATCTAACAGCCTTAGGAGTGTTTGGTGGTTGGAAATCTTTAATTATTTCAATATTTTTATTGATTGGTTCAACTTTATCTTTTTCATCTCACACCGAGATATTGAATTGTATCCGATTATAAAAAACATTTACTAGGTTTTAACTTTAAATTATGTTAGCGGAGTCTACTGAACACTAGATTTAATTTTTCAAGGTGGGATTCTGCATCTTTCGAAGCAATCACAATATCGTCTATACAGGGTGCATAGGAAAGTCCCTTTAACCTGAAAATACTTGCGAACGGAGAGAGCTACAGCTATGTAAGTGAGGTAACGGTATAGTAAAGCGACTATTCCCAACATAATGAAATCGACAGCAGCGCCCCTGGTGGCCAAACTTGGAAGATAGCCATTGCAAATCGAAAACGAAAAGAGGTAGAGCAAAATTTCCAATTAGAAAGTTTTAGAGCATCAATTAATTAGTACGAAACGACATTTGGTTTACACGGATAAGATAAATTGTCGCCGCTATCCCCCAAAATGTCCTAAATCGATACGAGACGATTCTACACTGCATATTCACATTTCAGAATTTAGCAGTGCGCAATCGCAGATTGTGACATTGTATGGTACTGTAACGTCTGTAATATTTGAATTTCCAATGCATTTAAAATTTTAGTTTAACCCGTTAAAGAAGAGCATCTTTTACACTTCTTTTAATTATTCGACACAAGTTTTTTTTCCACATTGTAATTTTGTTACATTAAATCGCTCAAAGTTTGAGATTAGATAATGTGAAAATTTCCAAACTAAAATATTGGTAATCAAATTTAAATGTTTTGTTCATCTAACATGGCAAGTTTTCTTGCTAACAGGCTTTAATGTGTTAAAAGGTTTTGGCACTCGCTTAATACAAATAACCTAACTCATAGCATAAGCTTATTGGTGGCAAACGATAATTTTAATCCGAATTCGCAAGCGCTTTTATTATAAAACTTTTATTTTCTGTGTTGTGACAATCTTAATCGTTGCCTATCGACGGGTTGAAAATGCGTGTCCTTTTTTGAGAGTGACAAAGTGACTGGAATTCTCAATGATCCTAAATGAATAGGTCCTACAAAAGGTACATTTCAAAGGTTCGTGCGGGTCCTGAAATTGCCAAACCAGAAAATTCTTCAATACCAATATTTTGTTATAGGTAATCTCTCATGAAATAAGGCTAAATTTCGCGCGTTTTAACTTAATTTATTTTTTATAAGAATAAGAAAATGCTGATACATTGACTTGAAAATAATGGTACCCGTACGAACCCTGATTTCTTAGTGTATTAAAAATAATCTTTTCTTGTAGTTTGAAGTTAGAATTTTGGAAGTGTATGAGAACGGCGAACTTCACTGATTTGGAATATTGCGAGATGGTATTTATTTACGGCGAATGCCAACGAAATGCGACGCATGCTGCACGGGAGTATGCCGTTCGTTTTCCAGCTGGGCCACATCCAAGTGCAGTTACCATCGCAAATGTAGTCTAACGTCTCAGAGAGGCAGGAAGCACTAGGAGTCGTCCGCGATCTGGCAGACCAGTGAGTGCCGGTATGCGTATTACGCCAGAGAGTATTTTGGCATATGCACTAATCCATCCACACAGCAGTACAAGAGATATCAGTATGGCTTGTGGCTTAACACGGGGCCGAGTATGGCAAATACTGCGTGATAAACATGCACATCTCTATCGTATCACTCTGCAGAAAGCACTGTCGCCACGGGATAATCAGCGTCGATTTGATTGGTGCAACTGGGCGTTGATTAATGTTGAAGGTAACTCGGATTTTTTGTACAACATTCTTTGGTCGGTTGAGGCACAGTTTCAACGTACTGGAGTACCACACCGACACCATGCCCACTACTGGGCGCTGGAAAATCCCTCGTGGGAACTATCAACCTGAAACCTAGTGCGCTGGTCCATTAACGTATGATGCGGTATTTGGAAGGATCGCTTACTGGGACCTGTGTTCTACGAAGGTACATTAAACGGACAGAGGTACCTCCAACTATTACAGAATATCATGCCTGACTTTGTAGATGATATCCCCTATTCCGCATTACGGGACATGTTGTCCCAACATGACGGTGCCCCTGCACACCAGCCAGCTGCAGTTTTCTCAAAGATTGTTTTGGACAACAAATTATCCGGTATGGTGGTAGTGTTGAATGGCCTCCACGATCGCCGGACCTCACTCCATTGGATTTCTTCCTTTGGGGTTACATAAAAGGTCAGGTTTCTGCAACTCCACCTACAAGTCTGCTGGACATACGTCGTCGTATTGAAGATGCTTGCAATAGTGTGATACCTTCCATGCTGAGAAATGTGCATGCAGAATTACTCTCACGAATACAAGCGTGTATCGTGAGCAATGGCGAACTTTTCGGAAATACTGAACATTAACATTTTATCACTGTGAGACTGTTTGTCTTTCTTGCTTTTTTGTGTGATGTTATCAAAATGTACTGACGTAAGTACGTATTTATACAGTAAATTGTGCCTATTTCTTCATACTTCTGGCTATTCCTTTCAAACGTATACACAAAATGGAGTACATCGTTTTGTGACATTTCTGGGTATACCGGCCACAATTTATCGTATTCGTGTAAACCAAATGTCATTTCGTACTAATTAATTTATGCTCTAAAACTTTCTAATTGGAAATTTTGCGCTATCTCCTTTCGTTTTCGATTTGCAATGGCTATCTTCCAAATTTCGTCACCAGGGGCGCTGCTGTCAATTGCATTATGTCTGGCATAGTCGCATTACTATACCGTTACCTCACTTACATAGCTGTAGCTCTCTCCGTTCGCAAGTATTTTCCGGTTAAAGGGACTTTCATATGCACCCTGTATATACATATACAAGGATACCTAAATTTCTTAAAACACCAAAAATAGCATTCATTAATCTTTGATAAGAATTGCCAGATGTGGCTAATCCGAAGCAGTTTCTCGCCCACCCAAACAGACCTTAAGGGTGATTATTGCTGTTTTGTGTCTATCCTCAGGACGCTCAACTTGTTGAAAAAACCACTCGTTAAATCGAGGGTTGAAAAAAATTTGACCCAGAAAGTGCATCTACCGAATCTGTTATATTCGGGATGGGATAAGCATCCTTAACTAAATTTTTATTTAAGGCTCTAAAATCGACAGCCAAACTGTATGAACCATCAGCTTTCTTGACTAAAAGTGCAGGGGAGGCAAATTCAGATATAGAGGGGGTTATAGTTTCAGCTTTTAAAAGGATATCAAGTTGACTCTCTAATTCTTCTGTTAACTTATGGGGGACTCTATACGCTTTACATTTTCGGGTTTATCTGAAGTTCATTTAATTACATGGGGGATAGTGTCACAGCCTGGTAAGTCTAAAACCGAAGCTGCAAACACATCTTTATTCTTATCTAAATATCCTTGTATCTTAATTTTGAGGGGGGAGTTCTAAATGATCAATATTGATATCTATGCTCCAAATCAGGTCAGCATGGTCAAAATCATCTACTGGGGCGGATGTATTTACATTAAACGCAAAATTCATTGATCATAGTCAGAATCAGAATCATCGATACACTTTCGAACTTTGGCAAAGCCTCATTCCCTTTTTAAAAGTTACACTATCCTCCGAAAAATTTGCAAAAATATGTATAGCCCAACTTCCTGAGAACAGACACTTCTAGACAATAACAAACTATTACAAAATTTTTGTAG
The DNA here is from genome assembly GCA_963932465.1 of Maratus speciosus. Lineage (NCBI taxonomy): Eukaryota > Metazoa > Arthropoda > Arachnida > Araneae > Salticidae > Maratus > Maratus speciosus. Next base: position 31,174,944 of record OZ010787.1, on the reverse strand, counting down.
CAGAGGTTCCATAATCACATATCTTTACTTTCAATAAAATTATCTCTTGAACATTTAAGTTTTGCTAGAACTTTAGAATGGGGATGTATAGTTACTACATTGGTGAGTACAGCAAATGTTATCTGATAATTTTTTTGAATTTTTGTCCTCATTACATGTTTCATTACTCGTTTCGCTCAAATGTGCAACTTCGATCTCAGTTATATTAACCTGCAGTGGTGGAAAATTGGCGCAGAGGTGGAGCCTATTGACACCACTAATTGTTTATTGTATTCTTCAGCTTAATAAAAACTTGGAAATTCTGTAATTAGATAAGCCGAAAAATACTACTAAAATTTAGTGGTGTCAATAGGCTCCACCTCTGCTCCAATTTTCCACCACTGAACCTGGCAAACAGGATAAACACTCTCCATTTCCTTATTTATACTTTTTCCCTCCTCCTCCTTTTTTATGTTTGAGCTTACATTAGTATTTACATTATGAATATTTACATTAACACTTATCTCATTTTCATTCGAATTGTTACTAACTATATTACTATTTACATCATTACTATTACTAATACTACTTACACCCTCTACACACAGTTTATCATTATTTACATTTTCCCCCACATTTAAAACTGATTTATAATTAGAGAATTTTTTTAATTTTGAATTAATCTTCGACAGATAGTGAACAACAGAGCAGTCATCTTTATTTAAATTGCTTTGACAATTATCAATAATTATAGTTTTACACATTTCATTAATATCTTTCTCTCTAATTTGTACTTTCCTATCTTCCTTACCTTCTCTTAATTCCAATTCACCTTTATGATTATGTTCCATGTTGTCCAGAGTCTTTTCCGAAACTTTATGTTTAAAAAAATTTCTCCTTCGGGAAATCTGTTTGACAACCCACAGTTTCGGTTTTGTAAAAATTGACATTATTTACTTTACTATATTTGCATTTGCTATCAACCAGCGGGGGAGGGAGGGAGTTCTGCACAATATTTTTACAGAAAGTCTGCTCTTTCATGTTTAAGACAATAGATTTATGCTGACAATTAATAATAGCACTATATTTACTTAAAAAGGGCATACCCAAAATAGCAACAAATTCATTTGCTAATTTTCCCAGTTCCACGTAGAATTTCGGCTGACAGCTCGCACCATTGAATTTAAAATTTAAATCATTTTTTTCTGTAGGAAATTCAGGATATTTCTATCAAATGTCTGCTGAATTTTATGTCAGCTAATGGTCTTTTTAGGGACTAAGTGAGGACGTTTCCTCTTTCATTTTTGAGGGATAGCACAATAGACCCCTGGTCGCGGTGCTTTGGCTCAGCCCCCCCCCCCCCCCCAGTAATACAATACAGTAATTTTTTCTGTAAGGGGAAACTTTTCACCTGTTACCGTTAAAATTGGAGTATTGCATGGAGTAGTATTTACACTAGGAATAAGATTAAGCCCTGCCTGGATATCAAATTTATTCCCGAAACAGTGTCGCACAATACATTTAAAAAAGTATCATTGTTTATAAAAGTATTGATTGTAAGGAAATTATACACAGACGGGGAAAAACATTATACACTGAGGGGGGAATGACGTTAGGCCTATCATGAATCAGTCCGACTGATTCTGACTCAGCCCCTACTCGTTTAAACCTTTATTTTCCTGATTTTCATTATTTTGGTCCGTTTCCTGCTGTGGGTCATTGTTGTCGCCACCTCTACCTCTTGCATAGTGCCGTCTACCTCTATAATTGTTTCCCCTTTGTGAATTATCAAACCCTCTACCTCTTTGAGGCTGTTGGTACCCACGAATACCAATACGACCCTGGTAACTCCTACTGTTACCCCTCTAAAACTGGTTTCAGAGGTTTGGGGGGCAATCCCGAACAAAATGATTAAGACCCCACAAGCATAGCAAGAAAAATTTGAAAAATGTGTTTTCTCTTGGCTCCATATCCTTCTGTCACTGTGTCTTTTCTCCACCTGACTATCAATTTTAGCATTTAACAACTGTAATTGCTATTTTAATTCCTAAATTTCCTGATTCTGATTATTTACATTGGGTATTTTAAAGTGTGTAGCAGCGCAAGCCATATTGATAGGTTGCGGTTGGGTAGTTTGCGGCAAATCCTGGTAGTAGAAGGGGTTAACACTCTTGCAAGCTCTTTCTCTAACCGAGCATAAGCGAGTATTTCAGTGGGAGTATTTGAATCTTTTGAAATGAACCCCTTTCTGATTTCTGGGGCTAAATTTCCCAGTAACATAGAGGGCAGCATTGCATCTCTACTCTGTTGTGCAACTGTTGATGACACCCCATCAGTAACAAGAGCCCTGAGGGAAAGATCAGAAGCTCTGTCAAGAAATTCCTGAACAGACATAGCAGGTGTCTGTTTAAAATTTAGAAATTTAGCTAGAGCTACGTCTGGGGTTTCCTGGTAGATGTACCGCTCTTTAATGATTTTAACTAATTCTGCACTATCCTTACCCTTATGCAGTTTCAACAGCTTAGCAGCTGTTCCAGAAACTCTGCTTAATAAAGCAAATTCTCTCTCGCCCTCATCCCAGACGAAAAAGTCCGCTAATTCCACCCAATTTTCTAGAAAGTCTGAACATGAAACTGTCGATTCACCATTAAAAGGAGCTATGTTTGAAATGTTGTCTACCAGGGCATTTTTTTTTCTGCACAAGTGCCAGTTCTTTAGTTGCTTCTTCTGCCATAATTAAATCCGTACATACAATACTAATGTTAGAGAGAGAGAGAAAAAAAATCTATATTGTAAACTACACGTCCCTATGAAGATTTAAGAATTATACCCGGTATACAAGGGCACATTACAATTAAAAACACTTACAAATTAAAGAAATTATTTAAAATAGGACAAAAATAGTAGTATGAGGAAAAATCTCGTTGGGGGGGGGGGGGGTGCATATACCTAAAAACCTCACACTTTGTAGCATATACTTATAAATACTAACTATTATAATACAAAACATTTCAAAAACATATACATATGTATACCGACTGTCCAGCCTGCCCTTATTATTTTGGGTATTTGAGTGACTGAATTACCACTTGCAGTGTAAACAGTGTGTATCCTAACAAATACCATTTACCAATAAAAATTAACTACTTCCAACTCTAAATCTAACTGAAAAAGAAAATAGTAAAATTTTCGAATTTTGAAAGGGAGAACACTGAGAACTTGTACAATGCAGAGTTCCAAATTCAGTCAATCAGTTATTTCCCAACCAACTATTCTAATATATAAAATCAGTTGCATACATAAAATAAACACAATAACCATGCCTTTAACGACATGGCACCATTCTTGTTACGGGTTTTTGTGTGGAGCAGTTAAATTCTCATTTAAATGAAACCCGTGTATAAAAAGCATAAAAATAACTTCTTGCTGAACTATTATAATTATTGAAAAGATAAAAAATTATCAAAAGATAAACCAATGCACATAGTAATGAACTTAAAACTCATAATAAAGTAATAAAGCAATACAGGGTTCTCGATTTATCTGCTCACGTCAATCCCAACAATATTCATAGAATCGGTTTGTGTATGGCCAAAAAGGACAACTTAATAACAGATAAATTTATTTAATTATGGGAAATTTAAACATACCACTAGAAATATTCTCTAATCAGAAGTAAAATTACTGGAAAGAAATTTAAATAAACAGAGATAGTAGATCATTTTAAGGTTTTTGAGTGAGTTAAAAAAATAGTGCCTGGTGCTGAAATATGTAAACAAATTGCTCAGTCATACACAAAATCCAATTCTATGGGCTGTAATCGTGAAGTGGCTAATTATTTTGGTTGTTCATTTTCTTAACTATTTTACACTTTTTCATATAGTAATATTTCCAAAATTTCATGTATATTCCTCAACATTCTTTTTTTTAGGGTTTCGTTCATCTGACGAAACCCTATTCGTCTCACTCCTTTGTCTGTCTGTCTGTCTGTCTGTTTGTCTGTCTGTCTGTCTGTCCGTCTGTCCGTCACAGAGCCCGTTCTCAGAAACTATACATGTTAGAGATTTGAAATTTTGGGTACTTATAGCTGAACACCTCGCATCAAACAACAAATCATAAAATTTTGAAAAAGTTGGTAATTAACTGAATTACGGGCTAATAAACTTCTAAAATTAACCAATCCACCTTTTTAACGCAGATTCAAATGAACTTTCTCCAACGGCGCGAAAGCAGGTGTGCTCAACTTCAGACATGACGGCGACCTTGCGGTTTTCCGTAGTGGAATGTTTTAATACGGGGAGCTAGAATTATTTTTAAAATCTTAGCGTTTGTTACCGCAGACCGCCACCATCTGGGCCCATGTATCTACGGAAAGATTGCGTAAAGGAGTTTCGTTCAGATATGCTTTTGTTAAGAATACAGTGCATTCCCTGGTGGTGGAATGTGGAACTAACAAAGCGCGATTTTGTTAAAATTAGGAAATCTAACAAGTCGATCTGTTTGAAACTTTAAGATATTTTATAACACATAAGATAAAGTGTAAAAAAGAATGGCACGTGAAATTCCGGGGAAGGGGGGGGGGGAGGCACCAGATTTCTGTTTAAAAAGTTAGTGTTTCTGACCGTTTTAGGTGCTTTTTTGAGGGAGTCCTGAGATATATGTTACTTATTTAATATAAAATTGTCTAAAGTTTAGTTACCACTATTTTCGAATAGTAATTTCAGCAAATATCTTAATTTCTTATTAAGACCGCCACCACCTCGAGTAACATATCTACTTATAGGTTGTTTAACGGAGTTTCCTTCCGATACAGTTTTGTTAAGAATAGAGTGCGCTCCCTGGTGGTGGAATGTGGAACTGACATAACGCGATTTTGTTAAAATTAGGAAATATAACAAGGCGATCTGTTTGAAACTTAAAGATAGTTTATAACACATAAGAAAAAATTTATAAAAATGGCGCGTGAAATTTCGGGTAGGGGGGGAGGGGCGCTAATTTGACTAATTGATTTATTTCTATTATATACTTATTTTACAAGGCAGTTACGTGATGTTTCATTGCAGTATACTTCTGAACGGTGTCCGATTTTTAAAAATACAGCATAAATGTTACTTATGCCAAATAAAAATGTCAGAAGTATTGATACCACTATATTCGAATAATAATTTCAGAAAATATAATAAATTCTTGGTTAAGACCGCCACCCCCTCGACTAGCATATCTCCTGATAGGTTGTTTAACGGAGTTACGTTCAGATACAGTTTTGTTAAGAATAGAGTGCGCTCCCTCGTGGTGGAATGTGGAACTAACAGACCGCGATTTCATTTAAAGTAGGAAATCTAACAAGGTAATCTGTTTGAAACTTTAACATAGTTTATAACATATAAGAAAAAGTTTATAAATAATGGCGCGTGAAATTTCGGGCAGGTGGAGAGAGGGGGAGGGGCAAAATATTTATTTTTTGTTTCATACCATTTCAGGGGCATTTTTTTTTACGGAGTCCTCAGATACATTATACTTATTAAATATAAATATGTCAAAAGTTAAATTACCACTATTTCCGAATGGTAATTTCAACAATTATCTTAAATTCTTGCTGAAGACTGCCACCCCCTCGAGTAACATATCTACTGATAGGTTGTGTAAAGAGTTTCGTTCAGATACGCTTTTGTTAAGAATAGAGTGCGCTCCCTGGTGGTAGAATGTGGAACTAACAGACCGCGATTTCATTTAAAGTAGGAAATCTAACAATTCGATCTGTTTTGTTATAAAGTATTTAAAGTTTAAATTATAATGAAGTATAAAGAAGAATGGCGTGTCGCATTTCGAGGGGGGAGGGGGAGGGAGGGGCGCGAACAAAATTTAGAAATATAGCTGGACGATCTGTTTCAAACTTTAGTATAGCTTATAAAAAGTAACAAAAATTTTAAACATCAGGCCGCGTCAAAAATCATGGTGACCATTACCCCACTTCACCCCCCCCCCAAAGGGTGCACTTTTCTAAATTTGGCAGATACCCGTCATGTGATATATCGTAGCATTTCGAGGGGGGGGGGTGGCACGAACAAAATTAGGAAATATAACAAGGTGAATCTGTTTGAAGCTTTACGATAGTTTAGGAAGGGTTTGCCAAAATTTAGAAGATGTTCCATGGCGATAAATGTACTGGACGTTTTGAAAGGAATATTAAACGAAACCCTTTGTGCGATCTATGATCACACTTACCCACTTGTTATATAATACGAGTAACTTGTGTTTCTTTTAATTAGAAAGTCTTAATATATTTTAAATTCAATTTACTTGTGAACAATTTTAGACTTTAATTTTAAATTAATATATCATGATTATAAATGGATAAGCTTAACTGTAACATAACAATGTACTTGTTTTTACCTTAAATAGGACATGTATAAATAATTATCCTTTTTTTATTTTTATATATAAACGTTATAGTTCTTAATTTCAAGGTCATTTACTAGATTCCCGTGCCCCTTAGGCCTCTCCAATAGCTTATGTTTTACATTTTTTCTGCACTACTGGACCATTATTAAGAACGTGTCAACACACCCTAATGCCAACTCTGTCTCTCCGAACAATCTTGTCTACCCGCGTTTTTCGCAGGAAGCCAGAAAAGGAGAGGCGAAAACTACCCTCATTGGTTAATTTCTTCCCTGACGAAACCATTTTCTGTTACTATTCATCCTCTAGCATCGGGGACCCAACGTGTTATGGCAATTCTCTGAAATTTCACAATTCCTCTCTTCGATCTCCCACAGAAGCAAGTAGCACCTTTTCCTAAAACTATCTTCTGTTGTAAACAGAGTCATAAAATCACTTCGGAAAGGGGCTATTGCTATACTATGGGAAGAGACACTTTCCCACACAATACCCATGTATATAATATGTATACGTGTGTGGCCTCAATAACTGCCGGAAGGCAAAATTCTAAAATGGAGGGCCAAAATCACAGTCAGGTGAAATCCGAGCACCTCATTGGTCATTGAGTCGCGTCCTTTTCAGAGAGCAATCGCTAGCGCTAGGGGAAACGTAAAATACTCCCTTTTCCGAGAAAAAAATCATGTATTGAAGCGGATTCTTTCTGTTTCATTTAAAATTAGCCATCGAAATTAACTCAAGATATTTTGATGACTTTTTATAAAATGTGAATGAAAGATTTCGATTTTAAGTTGTAAAAAATTTTAAATAATATGGCAAGTACTTTTTTAGTTAATGAAAATTAAAAATAAAACTTGCATTTTTTTCCCCTTATGTTACTTTTAAAATCCAAAATAAAACAAATATTCGCACTTTTCTATAGAAAAATTTAATAACTAACTTAGAATACTAAAACCTTTCAAAAATGTTTGCCTAATGGAAAATAATTAAAAAAAAAATAATGTCAGTTTTTAAACCGATTTTAATCATTAAGAATAAACAGAACAAAAAATATTACATGAACAATTTTGTAATAGTATGTACAATAAGTTATTTTGTTTCCTGGTTCATGTATTTAAATCTGGAATTTTTAAATCTATTTTTCACTCACTTCCTGGTAAGCTAAGGTTATAAAATTTATGAAAGCAGGTGTGTTTTCGATGACATATAACATTTCAATATTTTGATAATTTAATTATAAATTAGTAATATGTTTCCCTAAGGAGGGTGCAGGTGATAAATTGCTAAATATTGTTTATGGTTATAATTGTGTAAGAGTTACAAGAAGAATGGAATTAATTATTTGCCAAATCATGCACGCTAAAATATGCCAGCAACAATGAAATATTTTAAATACTATTAAAATGTAAAAAAATAAAATATAAATAAAACATAAAGAATGTAATATATATTTTTAAATGCACTTTTTTCATTGATTAATTTATTTATGATTTTATGTTTCAAAAAATAATTTAGAAATCTTGAAAGAATCTTGAAAGGTTGTTTAAACTATGCTTTTTTTCCTTTTGCATATATCTGCATAAAAAAAGAGAGAGAGAGAGAGAGAAAGAGAGAGAGAGAAAATAGTGATTTTTAAAATAAATGCACAAGTTCATGCTTTTCTAATCGTAAATTAAACGAAGGAAATTTCCACAATTGGGGTCCACGGCAATTAACACATTGTAGCGGACTTGAATAGCAGTCATGAAACTAGGCTTGATTTTTAAGATAAAATAAAAGAATGTTTACCTTTTATGTCCCAAATTATGAATTTATGAAAATTTCATCTTCTAAAGCATGTTTTGTGAATATTTGAACACTACATTAGAAGATTTACACAATCATTTAATAAATTTTAGAAAGATTTTGCCAAAATTAATTAATTAAATTGAATTCATAGGGATTTTGTGCAATATTTGTAACTCCACTTAAATCTTTTATTTAAAATCTTTTTTTTTAGTATTTTGTAGAATTACAAAATATACAAATATAATTTTTTACAATAGAAATATTTCCGAACAGAAACTTTCATCCCCCCCCCCCCCTACACACACACACCCAATCTGTCAAGAAAGCTGAAAAAGATGCAAAGGCAAAAGAAATTAGTTTTTTTTTTCTTTTGTGCAACCAATAATGTTTTTTGGAACAAGATAAAGTAAAATATCTATAATTCATTCTAAACAGTATAACTACTAATCGATGTATTAAATTAGTTTTATAACAAGTTATTTCAATGGCACTTTAATGTACCGTCGGGCATAAAGGGTTAAAAACAGAAAAACTTTTTTACTTTCATATTTGTTTTATGAGCAGAAAACCTGGGGCGACTTAAAAAAAAGTTTTTGGATTTATTTTTAAGGGTTTTTTTTTTTTTCATTTATTGCTACATAATTAATTTTATAATTTAGATATATTCTAAATTAAAGAGAGAATTCTCCCCTCATCGTTCTTTATGGAAACTTCTAGGATAGATGTGTCAGTAAGTAATATATGCATTTATTTCTGTTATTTCAATTAAATTTTGATTCATAATGGAAAATGTTACTATGAGATTGATTAAATATTCCTAAATAAATCTAAAAGATGGATGCTATGCAAATAAAATACTATAAAAACTAGAATATAATAATTATAGATGCTAATTGAGAAAAGTCGGCCTTTAGCTAAATGTTTTAAATTAAATTTTAGCTTAGCAAAAATTCGGTAGCATCAACATCTACTCCATGAAAAGGTGCGCTCCCATAAATATATTTTTCCAACTACAGCACTGCCTATATTAAAGAAGACATTAAATTCTTTATTTTTAAAATTATTTGTGTAATTTTTTTTTAATATATAAAGTTACATAAAGTTTTTTTATTTAAAGTTTCCGATTTAAAGTCTCGGAAAGGATCTTTTTTTGATAGTTGTTGACTTTTTCTAGAATATTATTATTATTATTATTATTATTATTTGTGATTTTATGGATTTAAATGGCGGGTGAAGGGGGGGGGGGTTAGAGGAGAAAATTTATTGAGATTTTTACCATACGGAATTTATAGACAATTCTTAAATGGTTTTACAAGTATTTTTCAATGAAAACTAATTTTTTTTTATTAAAGAATATTTGTCATGTCATATCATTTAAAAATTGTTACAAGTTATAATCTAAATTATTCACTCTCGTTGTATAAAATGGTATCAAAATATCTTAATTGAGTTAATTTCGGTTGTTTATTATAAATAAAAGCGAACAAAATAATAAGGTAAATAATGCAATAAATAAGGTAACAATCGCTTCAAAATTACTTTTCCCCTCACTTCTTCCGAAATTCAAATGGAGAAACAAGTTGGTGATCCTCACCCTTGTCTCTCTTAAAACCCTGCGACCACACAACCAATGGGGTGGCTGTATTTCACCTGTCTGTGATTTTGGCCCTCCATTTTAGAATTTCGCTGCCGGAAGTTATGTATTTGTAGTACTCGATCATAGTTTGCAATTTACCCAAATACCTGCTTGTAAAAGAAAGAAAACAATGGATTTTTGAATCCGTGAGAAAATATCCTAAAGTTTTACTTACAGAAACAAAATAAAGGTATGGTTTTGAATAATAACATTTACATGTTGTAAAATAATTTAACTACGAGAAACTAATAAAAAGGGGGTGGTAACATGCTATGTACAAATACTTTATTTTAAGGAAAAACTGCTGAAAAATAAGTAAAGTATGTCTAACAATAAAGTTGATTGCATTGCCGCCTAAAAAATGTAATTTTTTAGATACATTCTAAAGCAATACCAGTGTACCCGATTTCGACGCTATATACTTCTAGACACTATAGAATGCCAACCTGAATATAGGAATATGAGTTCTTAACGTCTGATCTCAGATTTTAATTTGTATTTCCGAAATCGAGAAAGTAAAATTTTCCCATCTTTAACTTCCCGCACTAAACATATAAAAGCAGTTAACTATATTCATTCAGTTCCACTGCGTTTCGCCTTTTTGATTTTTTAAAATAAATGTATCGTTTTATGATTGAATTGTGTTAAGGTTTCTGTTTAACCCATTAACAACCGAAACTATAGATCGGGATCTTCAACATATTTTCTGAAAAAAATTTGCCACTACAAATTTTGAAAGATAAACTTCGCTTTATTTAATGGTCAGAGTTTCTGATTTTAAACAAGGCAATTTTTTTAATTCGAAAATAGTGGCATTCGATAGTTAATTTAAGAAATGCGCATTTATTTTTAACTTTGCGTAAACGCAACACTAGCAGGTAATGGATTAAGTTGAGTGGTCTAAGGGGCCGTGACATGCAGGATAAAATCATTTAATCCCAACCCTTGAGAGGCGGTGGATATATTATATCCCACCTAAATTTAATTAAGATTTGCACCAGAAACTTTTTATTAAGTTTTATTTTTATAACTTTGGGAGGAAAAGGATTCAAAAATAGCTTTTTCTTGTTTTTAAATAAAATTTTTCAAAATTTCTGGTAGGAATTCAGCATTGTACAAACGCAATAGCTTGCCCCTCAAAGGGTTAATTGTTTTATTTTTTTGACACCATAAACGAAAAACAGGGACCAAACATCACTTTTTAAATACTAAAATATTTGCCATAAATAATCGAAAAAAGTCTGATAATTAATGAACCGAATAATACAGGCAAAAATTAGTGGTATTGAAAAGCTTTTAGTTACGAAACAAGCTAATATTTCTTGCCCGAACTGAGTCGGGCAAAATAGTTAAGTGATTAACCCCTTGAAAGTCACCAGTATATAATATATAACAATTTATTTTAATCTCAAAATGACACAATGGTACCAGAATATTGGAATGAAATTTTATATTTATAATGTACATGAAAAAGAGCTTTTATTTATTTTGAAATAAATTTCTTCGTAAATCTTGGTGCCAGTCAATCATTTCAGTATTTTAGTCACAGAAATACTTTGTCCCTGAAAGGGTTAAAACGCCCACCGTTGTGAATGTTTACTGTAATTGTGATCATGTATTTCCATTGTTTTGCATTTGTCACAAGTTGTTCTAATATTAATATAATTTAAATCCGTTATCTTGACTTTCATGCATAGTATCCTGAATACAATTATGAATCACCCTTTCCCATTGCAATTGATTTCTTTTTATATTAAGTATGATACATGATTAAGTATGATTATACATGTATGAAAATTTGCTGTGAATAATAAAACTAATTAAAAAAAAATATCGTAAATAAAGTTCTTCTATTTTGAAAAAGCAGATAAAAAACAACTAATACTTATGAAAATATCAATAGAAGTAAATATTTTTTTCTTCTGTATATTTAAAATCTTATACCCGGTAAATATTTTTTTATTACAGATCTTATAAAGTGACTATAATTTTTTACTCTTTTCTGGTGTATGTGATATAGTATGTATGAAACATGTCGGATAATCTTTGAAGGTTTCGAATAGTTTGAAAAAACAAAACTTCTTCAAAAACCTGTATTTTTTTTCCTTCCTGTGAGATTTCCTTTCTTTTCCAACATAATACAAGATTCTCCGACCAGATGTATTAATAAGGGAAAAAATATCTATAACACAATATAGACGTAGGAAGAAAAACAGAAAAGCTATTTCTGGTCTTTAGAATTGCTTCCGTCCCTAGCGGCGTTATTGCATTAGATGTTCCTTTAAAGAGTTGTGTAGCAGTTTTCATTATATTCTTAGCAGTTTTTATGCATTGAATGAATCTGGAAAAGATTTGTTTCAAATAATAAATGAAAATCAACATGGAAATAAAACTGATTTAATAATGAAACTTATTTTCAGAAATGTAAAATCCTTTTGTTCCCTTTTATATGAACAGTGCTAAGGCTTCTTTTATTCGGGAATAAATGCATAATTCAGAAAATGCTTCTCTCTTTCCACTCCGTTGCCAGGCGCCCTTAAAAATATGATTCCTTTTGGTAAAGAATTTGATGCTTTCGTTTGATCTTTCAAATAAGTAAGTTTCCGGTAGCGAGACTTGTTATATTATTCCTTGGCTAGCCTTTTGAAATGGGAATCATTTATCTTGTCGTCTTCAAAAGAAGATTCGGAATATCTTAAAACGAAAATTTTAGTTCTGACAAGTGGGAAAATGTGAATTTCATTACTAAAAGTAGTTTTATCAATTGTAGAATTTTTTGTTATTAAAAAATTGTCATAAAAGTAAGGGGTTTATAATATGTAAACATCGAAATCCAGGCATTACCGAACTTTTCTAAATTCCGTTATAGTAAGTAATCCATTGAATAACATAAAATTTATAAATGAATATAGTTGCTTTAATAGTAATTTTATATTTGTATTATAGAGGACAAAGGTGTCTGTGCGTAACGCTAGCATTATTTTGACGAGGGAACAGCAGACGATTAAGTTTAATTTTTATTAAATTTCTTGCAATTTTTTAAACTTTTAATTGCCGCACGTTTTCAATTTTTACACCGTCGAAGAGCGGAAATATGTACTTTCAAATGCAACTTGTTTGAAAACTATATCGCATATTTAGTTGAAAACTGCATCGCAATTTACTCAATATTTATTATTTTGAATATAATTTTAAAGCATGATTTTTTTTCAAATCAATCTATCTCTCTCACATGTAGATGATTACGAAAGATAAATACGTTTGCACTTAAATTAATATTAAATGCTCATCATTTATTTCCAGCTTATATTCCATAACGAAATTAAAACATTCATAAATCATCAACTAAAACAATAAAATATAGATATAACGCAAATTTAAACCATTAACAAAATTTCGCACTTAATCCACTGAAATGAACAGAAAAAAAAAGATTGATTATAAATAGCGATCTTTGAAAATTTCTTCAGATATTAACTCCCGGCGTGAAGCCAGTATTAAAAAATTGCTTTTATTATGTTTTAAAACTTTATTTGAAAGCATTATTGCTACTTTTTCGAAAAATATTACTTATAGTTTTGTTAAAGAACATTTAAAAAATATATTAAATTTAAAAAATATATTACCCTCATAGCATGCATAGTCACAGTGACGTCATTGTGACGTCACTGTAAGTCACTGTGGTCACGTCACAACTGTGACCAAAATGCCACCACTCAGCGATGTCACACTGTGACTGATATGTGAACTTCTTAGAAAACTTTTAAAAATTATAAAAATTCTTCAAAACATGTTACTTACTGTAAAAGATAATTTTCTGTCAATTAAAAAAAAATGTGACGTCACTGTTATGTCATTACATGTAACGTACGTCTCATTATATGACAAAAAAACCCTACCATATACTCACAGTGTAACTCGCAGTGTAAACTCGCAATAAAACAAAACATATGTTAAGATTAAAAGTTTCCACATCAAACAATAAAAATAATTCAGTGTTTGTTTCCGACTAATATTTCACAACAAAATTAAAAACTTCACCAAAAAATGTACATAAATAAAACACACAAATTTAATAGACATGTAATCAAACTACTCGCTTAGACTACTAAAACTTTTTGAATTAAAAAAAACTGTTGTAGGTAGTAAAATATTTTACGATATTTACGACTATTAACTCTTGGAATGTTGCTAATATGAAAGTACAGCTATTGAATTTTAAAACTTTATTTGAATACATAATTGATATTTTTCATATAAAAATGTTTTTTGGTGTTATTACTGGTCAATCTATAAAAATGTATTAACTGGAGAGATTTCAATAATAAGAAAATGTTTTCTTCCTGTATCCGGGAAAATGGTTTTTATTTATAAATTATTGTATGTATAAATTGTGTGTGGGTATGGGAAGGGACCGAGTTTTGTAATAAAGCAATGCTTTATTATAAGAAATAAAAACACTTGCATATTTTCAGTAATAATTTTTTCTGCTAGTGTTTAATTATTTTAAGTTATTCTTAAAAAATAAATTTGGCTACTTGTTTCACATTTTTTAAATAAATTTAACTTTTTCCGAATATAAAATAAAATACAATAAAACCACTTTAAAGCGACCACGTTCCGTTCAAATAAAAATTGGTCGCTCCGGGAGGTGGTCTCTTAATAGAGGTCACGTTTAAATCTAGATTTTAATTGTTAAAAAAAGGTAACAATTAATGTTACTAAAATTTATTTTTTACATTTTGAAAAAATATGAAAATTTAGGTTTCAAAACAAAAGTTAATTACACAAGTTAATTACTGCAGAGTATAAAAAATGAATATATTGACGTTTTTTGTGATTTTACGGTTTTATCTTTTATAGATTTTATTTCCAAGTCCTTTCGAAGTTCAGTAAATAAATGAATTTGTTTTTCTTTTTTTGACGGGAGAAAATAATGACGATTTCATTAATTTATCTATTTTTTTTTAGAGTTTCTTGACAGAATAGTGCACGGCAGTTTATTGACCGCCATTCTTAATTTGTCATCAGAGTTAAATTCATTGCCTAAAGAGGCACAAATGTGTTTAAATACTTAAAAGTTATCGGAATAAAATATTAAAAAAAAAATTCTAAACTAACTTTAGAAGTTTGATGAATAATGCGCTCTCAGGAATTAATTTTCTAATAAAACTTTCTTCAAGCGACCAGGAAAAAGCGGAATTTATTTCATTTTCTTCAAAGAAAGTGGTCGCTCATGGAGGGAGTTCAACTTAAATGGTCTCTGAATGGAGGTAAAAATAGTATTGAGCCTATGGGAATAAATTTCGTTCTATGACAAAATGGTCGTTGAGGGAGGTGGTCGCTTAATGGAGGTAGTTGCACTGGGAGGTTTCACTGTATACAAAATATATGTAAAACTCATGGCTTAATTAATTATTCATATTTTTTTTTTGTTTTGCAAAACTTAAATAGCTTTACAAAACTTAAAACTTGAACTATTTTGAAACACATAAAAAAAAGTTAAATGCATCAAAAAATTCTTCAAACAAGAAATTTTAATTGGAAGTAAGTTTATAAAAATATTATATCATATAAATGTATAAAAACGGAAAAGCCATCTGTTCTTGCTTTGATAAACAAAACAGTGCTAACCGCAGACGATAAAACTATTAAAAACAACATATTGCGTTTAACCTTTGGAACAGGCAGATGGAGTTTTTTGCTGGACAATAGGTAGCGTTATGAACATGTAGTCTGTCAGATAAAAACATTTAACCTAAAAAATTCATAGGAATAATCATCCCAAGGTCATACTTTAGACGAAAATATGAGTTCGAGATATTTACACTAGCTTTGGTGTGGTTTAAATGATTCCCATCATCGCTAGTGTATGTATTATTGACATATTTTCTACTGCCAAAATTTGTTCTTCCTAAAACATGGATTACATCGGAATTTAAAGAATGACGTTAAGGGTAAAAAAAGGTATGAAA
This sequence comes from Maratus speciosus, assembly GCA_963932465.1. Lineage (NCBI taxonomy): Eukaryota > Metazoa > Arthropoda > Arachnida > Araneae > Salticidae > Maratus > Maratus speciosus. The sequence goes on along the minus strand of OZ010787.1, from coordinate 31,159,170 downwards.
AAATATTTTATTCCAGAGTTTGCTTTTCTTTAAATTATAACGCTTTTAGTATTTTCTTATAAACATTTCATTAACCTAATACAGTTTAGTAGATTTATTATTTAATTTATTGACTTTATTGTCTCAACAATTTTAATCAGATAATTAATATCAATTATATAAATTTATTTTAATCAGATTTGTTTTCTTTTAAAATATTATAGGTTAAAATCACATGTTTTCTCAAACTTTAAAATGACATATAAAAATATTATAATCAAAGTTTAACATAATTAGCAAATATTTAAATGTATTTAACGTACTAAATAAAAACGCCTTTTTATAGAATAAAATTTTTTGATTGTCTCAAACAATTTGCGTTGCACATTTTTATTTAAAAATTAATATATGTTCGGAAGAAAAGAAGATTGTTTATTCTATTTAGAAGAAATAGGAAACTTTACATAATGGAGAAGTACTATTTAAAGGATATCATACATATGTAGTATTAAGAGTGAAAAATCAGTGTCAATGAGTATTATTCGATGTGAAAAAAGTTATAAAAATTATAAAGAGATATCCTTAGCTGGTAAGAACTTTTCAGTTAGACATTATGAACGAAAAGCTTTGAAAGTAAACCGGTGTTTTAATTTGTTGACAAATATAGAAATTATGCAACCCAGTGAGAATTTAAATTTGGTCATATTGAAAGATTTTAATTTTTAAAACACATATCCATGTACTTGAATGAATGAAACTAAAATGTAAAATATATTTCATTTTTTTTTTCTAGACACTTTTAATATTTTACTTTTTGAATGATTTTATACGCATAAACTTCAAAATATCTATACTATACACTCTATTAGAAAACAGACTGATTAAAGGGGGCTTGTTATTTATGATTATCATCTAATCCTGTAAATAAAATAATAATAGTATAATGAACCAATGTGTGCTTCTATTTTTTGCTTATGGTTTGAATTTTTATACTTTATTCACATAAAAATGACTAACTATTTTACATTATTTTCATTACTTTTTATTTTACTGTGTCATATAAAAGTAAATATGATTACCTGCATTTGTAACAGACTGTATATATAACATTTTCACCACACGTTATTCTAAAACCTTTATAACAAATTAAAAACGTCATCAAACATTGTTCATAAATAAAACACAAATTTAATAAACATGTAATCGAACTGCTCGCTTAAACTACTAAAACTATTAGAATATTAATAATAATTAAAAAAAAACTGCTGTAGGTAGTAAAATCTTTGGCGATTTCTTCGACTATTAACTCTTGGATTGTTGCTTATATGAAAGTATCGCTATTGAATTTCAAAACTTTATTTGAATAAATAATTGATATTTTTCATATAAAAATGCTTTTGGTGTTATTAGTCAAATGCATTAAAAAGAGGTGCTAGTTCATAAAAACAGAGCATGATGACAGAGCTTCATGAGTAAATGTAATATAGTAATGTGTTTCGTAATGCTATAAGAAAAAGTATATAATTTGTTAATATGATAAATAAAGTGACATTAATTTTTAAGGATTTTATGAATTACAAATTGAAAAATACAATTAAATAACGACATGATTTAACAATATCTTGTATTTTCTGAAGAAATAAAGTTCTATAATTTTTGCAAGGTCTTGGACACACTGATTTAGGAATACTGTTGTATGAGGTAGTTTTTTAGAAGAAATTTCTGATTGCAACTAAAGGTGAATTTCACTTTTAAAAAAAAAGGATGTATTTCGCCCATTTTAAAAAGAGCAGGGTACTGCAACTTTAAACAAGTTGGAAATTGCTCGTCAAACGTGGCAAATGAGGTGCGTTCGTACTATAACAAGTTTTATAATTATTTTTTGCACCCCATATTGTACTGAATGTATAATTTTTTGCACTTCATAAAGTCCATAGTCTTTAACATCATTAAAATGCACTCCCAATAATTTTTTCCCATTCCCCGAACACTTTTGACTGTCCCTGTAATTAAACTATACATCCGATTTTCCTAAAATTTGAAATGGCTCGACAAAATTTTGTAACAATTATATATTTAAAATTTCAGACCATTTGGAAGGCTGTAACATCATTAAAATGCACTTGCAATAATTTTTCCCATTGGCCGTAATGTAAAGAAAAAATTTTTGACTGTCCCTGTAATTAAACTATACATCTGATTTTCCTAAAATTTGAAATGGCTCGACAAAATTTTGCAACAATTATATCTTAAAAATTTCAGACCATTCGGAAGGCTGTAACATCATTAAAATGCACTTGCAATAATTTTTCCCATTGGCCGTAATGTAAAGAAAAACTTTTGACTGTCCCTGTAATTAAACTATACATCCGATTTTCATAAAATTTGAAATGGCTCGACAAAATTTTGCAAAAATCTTATATTTCAAATTTCAGACCATTCGGTTGGGTAGTTTTTGCTCTGTTATATGCGGACAGACGGACGGACTTAACGACGACTATAGGTGCTACGTATTTATATAATTACGAACGCACCTAAAAATGGCCTAGATTGAACAGTAAGTAATTGCATAATTAATAAAAACAGCAAATAAATACAATTTAAGGTTGTATTCCGATCCAAACTGCTTATTTTCTAATTCATTTTAAAATTCATTTTTGCTCTCAAAAGTATCAAACTGGGAAATTCTCTTATTTAGAAACTACATAATGTGCCGTGCTTCTCAATTTTTTTATAAATGCAGAAAATACTGTATTAAACGCTGTCAAAGTTAGCGTTTTGAACCGAATTTTCCGAAGCGTGCAATCTGCGAATGAAAAAAAGGGTCATACTGAGAAAATAATTGTTTAAAAATCAAATTCTAATTAATTGAGCTGAAAATGAAATCACACGGCACGTTAAACATGTCTTCAAAAATCACTCCTAGCAAGTTTCATGTTTTTACTTTTAAAAATGAGTCTGAAAATGTCTCAGAAAATTTCGAGCTGTTGAGGGTGGAAAAACATTTTTTCGAATATACCCTTAATTAGTGGCGCAAACAACAAAACAAGCAAATATGGTTTCCAGCTCATCTTGCATTTGTACAAAGGAATATTACTATTAATCTCCGACGCTTTGGACGGAAGCAAAGATGACATTTTATGGAATGACGGAGATTCTTCATACACCGATTCATATTACAATAGTGGTACTGCTACCTTCAGTGAAAGTGATTTATTATGAGAATTTTTTGTCAAAATTTTCACAAAGATTACTTGTAAATTTTACGTCTATGAAAATATTACTATAAAAAGAAAAATGGTATTTAATAAACAGCATATAGTTTGGAAACATATGATAAGTTACTAATTTTATTATAATGTGTTTTTTTATACCAGTAATGTTTTAGCATTAGAGTGTACAATATTGTGTAGTAGATTTCCCCGCATAATAGTCGCACTTAGACTTTCACAATGAAAAATTGGCAAAAAAAGTGCGACTATTACGCGAGTAAATACTGTAGTTGTTAGCTCCAATTTGCTGTAAATTTATTATTGCAACAGCAGAATGAGAAAATATTACCTAATTATTCTTTTACTCTCAAAAGTTTTTAATACTTGCTGTGATGTTTATAGAAAAGAAAGAATAACTTGATTGATTAAAGATGAATTTCGTAAAAGCATCGCGAAAAAATGCAAATTTCGTCAAAAGATCATGAAAAAAAGCGAATTTAATCTAAGATTAGCAAATTTTGTCAAAATATTGTAGAAAAAACGCGAATTTCGTCAATGGACCGCATAAAAGGCGAAATTTTTAAAATAAATCGCGCAAATAAGGTGAATTTTGTCAAACGATCGCGAAAAAAATTCTAAATTTCTTCAAAAGGTCGTGGAAAAAAACGTGAATTTCATCTAAGAATCGCAATTTTGTCAAGAGATTGAAAAAAAAACGTGAATTTCGTCAAAGGATCGCGAAAAAATGCAAATTTTGTCAAAATATCGTAGAAAAAACGAATTTCATCTAAGAATAGCAAATTTTGTCAAAAGATTGTAGAAAAAACGCGAATTTCATCAATGGACTGCATAAAAGGCGAAATTTTGTAAATAAATCGCGCAAATAAGGCAAATTTTGTCAAATGATCGCGAAAAAAATCTAAATATCTTCAAAAGGTGGTGGAAAAAAACGTAAATTTCATCTAAGAATCGCAATTCCGTCAAGAGATTGAAGAAAAACGTGAGTTTCGTCAAAGGATCGCGAAAAAATGCAAATTTCGTCAAAAGATCGAGGAAAAAAAGCGAATTTCATCTATCAAATTTTGTCAAAAGATTGTACAAAAAATGCGAATTTCATCAATGGACCACATAAAAGGCGAAATTTTGTAAATAAATCGCGCAAAAAACGTGAATTTTGTCAAACGATCTCAAAAAAATCTAAATTTCTTGAAATGGTCGTAGAAAAAAACGTGAATTTCATCTAAGAATCGCAATTTCGTCAAGAGATTGAAGAAAAACGTGAATATGGTGAATTTCAAAGCATAGTGAAAAAAAGCGAATTTCGTCAAATGATAGTGAAAAAACATAAAATTTTGTCAATAAATCGTACAAATAAGGTGAATTTCGCCGAAGGATTTCGAAAAAAAAAAAAACGTAAATTTCAATAAAGTATCGTGAAAAAAACATTCTGAAATTTTTCTGTGAACTTCAGAATCTTTTTTTTTACTCATAATCATTCCTGCTTTCATTGCCATGGTGCATTGATTGAACTCGAATAGCGATTTCATTTTTCAATAAATATATTGCATCTTAACGCTGTCACAACATTGTCATTGTAGTCACATATTCGTCACAAAGTTAATGACAAAATCGTCACAAATTACACAATTTTCACAAAATTGTCACAATGTGACTTCACAACATTGTCACTGTCGTCACAGAATCATCACAGTGTTAATGACAATTTCGTCACAAATGACACATATTTCACAAATTGGTCTCACCGTGAATTCACAAATTGGTCACAATGTGACGTCACAAATGAGCTCTAAAACGGCCATAACCACCTCACATTCTAGTCACTGTGACTTCACATCGACGTCACGTGACGTCACATCGACGGTCACAAAGTCACAGTGTGACTTCACAACGACGTCGCCGTAACGTCACCATGCCTTACGGGTAGAGTTATCAGTAAAATAAAACAGTAGAACCGTGTGACGCTTCCTCTCGGAAATATTTGAGATTATTTGCTGATACGATTTTTTTTTAATTTCTGATTAACCGCAATTCTTTTTATCAAACAACTTCCTTTAACGATATATAAATATACTCTGCCAAATGCCGCTTGAGAAATCATTCGAAAAATACCTCATTCCTCGCTCTGAGCTAACTATTTGAAGAGAAAAAAATGTTTAAACGTCATAAATAATATATATAATAATTTTGACCTATATTCTGTCACCCGGGAAGCCCGGGTTTAACTCCTTGTATTTTTAAAAGAGCTACACATTATTTTTCATTTTATATTACTTCAAAAATAAACTTTTACCGACATAACCTTAAATGCGCGATTTTTTATTTTCTTTCAAAAAAATCATGGAACTACTAATAAAGAGGAACCGACATATACTTAAAATAGTGAAGCTTCAACTGTAACCGCTATTGCAGGGGTTGGTTACAGCCGGTGGAAACTTCCACCAGTAGATTTATATAGAAACATTCTCCTTATTTAAGCGCCTTATTATTGCAAAATTTCAGCCATAAATAATGGTAGAAACAGATTTTCATTTTTACTGGTAGAAATTTACTTTGGCGGTAGTCAGGCCCTGTGTTTCCGCTATATTGTTACAACCAGAGAAACAAACGGTCAGCATTACAAGACAAACTGACACCAGTAAAAACAAATAGAAATGTTTACGACATTTGTAAGAAACAATTCCCATGAATAAGACGCTTAAATAAGACGAAAATTTTTATTCAATTTTCCTGGTGGGATGTTTGCCCTTGCGGTAATCAGAAGCTAAAGATCCAATTTAAAAAAAAAAATAGCCGCCATCTTGTGACAACCTCCTCAGTTACTTCACTCGCAACTGGTAAACTGCACACTATATGTCTCCTCCTCTTTATTCATAACTCCATTGAAAAAATTATGTATGATTCTCTGAAAGCTTTGTTACAGAGGAAAAATAATTAAATAAAAAAGAAAAGTGCCCAGCTAAACTGATGGCATTGAGCTCACAGACTATTCACACTAATTGTATATTATACTCTTATTTTAAAGAATAATGCCACTCAAAAAAATAAGTGACGGGGAATTAGCCCCCGTTTCTCCCTTTATACTTAGCCAGTGAACATCCAAATCTAGTCAGGGAAGCTCCTTATCATAATAAACCGGTATACCAAATTTGGAGCAAATCGAATAATCTTGCAAAAAAAAAAAAATATTTATCTAAATTAAGGGGGTGGACTAGACCCCTTTATCCTTAACCAATGAATCGCCAAAACGAATCAGGCAAGCTCCTTAACATAATAAACCGGTATACTACTTCGAAGCAAATAGAATCATTCTGCATGAAAAACCCATTTATCTAAATTAAGAGGTGCGGGCTAACCTCCCTTTTCCCCCTTTACCCTTAACCAATGAACCCCCAAAACTAATCAGGGAAGTTCCTTAACATAATAAACCGGTATACCAAATTCGGAGCAAATCGAATCATTCTGCATGAAAAACACATTTATCTGAATTAAGGGGGGTGGACTAACCCTGTTTTCACCCCTTTATCCTTAACCAATGAACCCCCAAAACTAATCAGGGAAGTTCCTTAACATAATAAACCGGTATACCAAATTCGGAGTAAATCGAATCATTCTGCATGAAAAACCCATTTATCTGAATTAAGGGGGGGGTGGACTAACCCCGTTTCCCCCCTTTTTCCTTAACCAATGAACTCCCAAAACTAATCAGGGAAGTTCCTTAACATAATAAACCGGTATACCAAATTCGGAGCAAATCGAATGATTCTGCATGAAAAACCCGTTTATCTGAATTAAGGGGGTGGACTAACCCCCTTTTCCCCCTTTATCTTTAACCAATGAACCCCCAAAACTAATCAGGGATGTTCCTTAACATAATAAACCGGTATACCAAATTCGGAGCAAATTGAATGATTCTGCATGAAAAACCCATTTATCTGAATTAAGGGGGTGGACTAACCCCCCTTTTCCCCCTTTATCCTTAACCAATGAACCCCAAAAACTAATCAGGGATGTTCCTTAACATAATAAACCGGTATACCAAATTCGGAGCAAATTGAATGATTCTGCATGAAAAACCCATTTATCTGAACTAAGGGGGTGAACTAACCCCCCTTTCCCACTTTATCATTAACCAATGAACCCCCAAAACTAATCAGGGAAGTTCCTTAACATAATAAACCGGTATACCCAATTCGGAGCAAATTGAATGATTCTGCATGAAAAACCCATTTATCTGAATTAAGGGGGTGGACTAACCCCCCTTTTCCCCCTTTATCCTTAACCAATGAACCCCCAAAACTAATCAGGGATGTTCCTTAACATAATAAACCGGTATACCAAATTCGGAGCAAATCGAATGATTCTGCATGAAAAACACATTTTTCTGAATTAAGGGGGGTGGACTAACCCCGTTTTCCCCCTTTATCCTTAACCAATGAACTCCCAAAACTAATCAGGGATGTTCCTTAACATAATAAACCGGTATACAAAATTCGGAGCAAATTGAATGATTCTGCATGAAAAACCCATTTATCTGAACTAAGGGGGTGAACTAACCCCCCTTTCCCCCTTTATCATTAACCAATGAACCCCCAAAACTAATCAGGGAAGTTCCTTAACATAATAAACCGGCATACCAAATTCGGAGCAAATTGAATGATTCTGCATGAAAAACCCATTTATCTGAATTAAGGGGGTGGACTAACCCCCGTTTTCCCCCTTTATCCTTAACCAATGAACCCCCAAAACTAATCAGGGATGTTCCTTAACATAATAAACCGGTATACCAAATTTGGAGCAAATCGAATAATCTTGCAAAAAAAAAAAAAAAAAAACATTTATCTAAATTAAGGGGGTGGACTAGACCCCTTTATCCTTAACCAATGAATCGCCAAAACGAATCAGGCAAGCTCCTTAACATAATAAACCGGTATACTACTTCGGAGCAAATCGAATCATTCTGCATGAAAAACCCATTTATCTAAATTAAGAGGTGCGGGCTAACCTCCCTTTTCCCCCTTTACCCTTAACCAATGAACCCCCAAAACTAATCAGGGAAGTTCCTTAACATAATAAACCGGTATACCAAATTCGGAGCAAATCGAATCATTCTGCATGAAAAACACATTTATCTGAATTAAGGGGGGTGGACTAACCCTGTTTTCACCCCTTTATCCTTAACCAATGAACCCCCAAAACTAATCAGGGAAGTTCCTTAACATAATAAACCGGTATACCAAATTCGGAGTAAATCGAATCATTCTGCGTGAAAAATCCATTTATCTGAATTAAGGGGGGGTGGACTAACCCCGTTTTCCCCCTTTTTCCTTAACCAATGAACTCCCAAAACTAATCAGGGAAGTTCCTTAACATAATAAACTGGTATACCAAATTCGGAGCAAATCGAATGATTCTGCATGAAAAACCCGTTTATCTGAATTAAAGGGGTGGACTAACCCCCCTTTTCCCCCTTTATCTTTAACCAATGAACCCCCAAAACTAATCAGGGATGTTCCTTAACATAATAAACCGGTATACCAAATTCGGAGCAAATTGAATGATTCTGCATGAAAAACCCATTTATCTGAATTAAGGGGGTGGACTAACCCCCCTTTTCCCCCTTTATCATTAACCAATGAACCCCCAAACCTAATCAGGGATGTTCCTTAACATAATAAACCGGTATACCAAATTCGGAGCAAATCGAATGATTCTGCATGAAAAACACATTTTTCTGAATTAAGGGGGGTGGACTAACCCCGTTTTCCCCCTTTATCCTTAAACAATGAACTCCCAAAACTAATCAGGGATGTTCCTTAACATAATAAACCGGTATACCAAATTCGGAGCAAATCGAATGATTCTGCATGAAAAACACATTTTTCTGAATTAAGGGGGGTGGACTAACTCCGTTTTCCCCCCTTTATCCTTAACCAATGAACTCCCAAAACTAATCAGGGAAGCGCCTTATCACAATGAACCTAGGAACAAATTTTGAAGCAAATCGGATGTTTCTATCAAGAGTTATCGCGTTACGTACATACATACGTACGTACGTACATACATACGTACGTACGTACATACATACATACATACATACAGAACGGGCGGGCACATTAGCTCTCAGGCTTTGATAGCCTGTGAGCTAAAAAATCAGAGATACATTTTTCATATAATACGCCAATCTTTTCTTCTGTTGCACGTCTGCAATACAATTAAAAACTACTGTCGTGTGGCTGTTTTACGCTAAAATATTGAAAATTAGTAAATATTTTAATAAGTATGTCTCCAAATACCTTATTTTTTAAAACTTAACCTTTAAACCTTTAATTTCTATGATAGAATACGTTCTAGAAATTACGTAGTTCAGAGAATCTGGCTTCACACCAGAAAGTTCCAATGGTTAATTTCGCTTTATTTAAATACGAAATGTCTGTAATTAATTAAAGCAAATATTGCAATTTTAATTTTCTGGTATGAATTAGGTATATACGAATAATAATATCTATTAAATTCAAAACGCTGTTGTTTGCATATATGCAAAGGTGCGCACTAAATTTTAAAATTAATGGGAATGCCTCATTTTTAGTAAGGATTGTACACTTATAACTGCTCTTATTACTTACAGTGTTGTTGTTTACAGTGGTTAATTGCGTAAATATTTTTTAAAAATGTCTTAATATTCAATGATATTAAAATCAATTTCACAATAAATCATATTTTCCAAGAACAATATCTCTCAGTATCATATTCTTTAAACACCTTATTATTACTATAATTTAAAAGATGATAAAAATTAGAAACTAAGTAAAAATATTCACTTCAATCATTAATACGATCCTATAAATAATCCTATATTATTCTAAACACATAAAGTTTACATTAAAATATGCGCGTTATTTTCCTTTTTCACGACAGTTATGCATTATTTTGCATAAATATTTTACCCTCTAAAAATATTATCTTATTTATATTAACTTTATTCAAATAAAGCTTTTTATATGTAAAATAACTCATCTTACAATGAAAAATTCCAGTTTTGTTTTTCAAAATGTCGCGAATAAATTATCTTATAAATGACTTTATTTAATTAAACTTTTGACAGATTATTTTATTGATGGCTTTCATGAAACGGGTCAAAAGAAAAAAAAAACAATAAATTATAGTACTTACAAATAGCTGGGCGCAAATAAATCTTTAAAAAACATTACTTCTACTAAATCTACTAATTTACTTGGAAAAAATCACATTAAAACAATATTTTAGACCTTCGATGAATTTTTGCATATTCACATAAACTTATTTATTATTTTACTTTTTTACATACTTTATATGCTTATATGCAATATAAAAATTTTATTTTCATGTTTGAGTTCCGAACCATTTATCCTTGACATTTAATTTGTAAATGCATTGCTGCCAACTTTTACGCTTTTTTCTTACCATTAAAATTTAAAAGAAAATTTAAATGAACATTTAATTAGAGAAATCAGCTATTAAATAAGTCAAAATTTTCTTTTAAATTTTAGTGGTAAGAAAATACCGTAAATTTTGGCAGCTATATAAATGTATTTGCGAAATACATGAAGGAGATTAACGCAAAGCGATATAAGTAAGCGTCCCATCTTCAATGGAAGAAGTAACCGCAAGATTAAAAGCGAGGTCACATCAATCAAGGTCATGCGCCACGTAGCGATTGGAGTGTGAACTACAGGTAGATACCTAACTGTTTTCTTACTGTCACCACAAAAATTGTAAAGTTTTTTCACCTTGATTAATAACTGAATTGCTTCTGATAAGGCGAAGAAAACTTCGTGGTGTCAAGTGCATCTGGATATCTCTTTCTCTACGCCGTTATTTTGCAATAGATGTGGTAAACAAAGATCATTTCCATGAGTGACTGAAGATTTAGAAAATACGCGCCACACTAAAAGACCTCATATGTGAATTATGACTCCGTCCACAAGGTGGCGCAGCTGTATTAATTTACGCCTGATTCCAGCATTAAGTTTGTTCGCTTACTTATAACGCTTTGAGATTAACGTAACGAGTTATTTTAATATAACACTTCAAAACAAATTTGAGTGACTTTTATAATGTATATTGTTCAAAAACATTCAGGTTATTAACCAAACCTGTTTTTTTTTTAATCAAACATCTGTTTGCGTATTTTAGCGAGAGTGATTTTGTACAAACGATACAAAACTCTATTGATATGTATATCCCGTTGAAATACCAGCATACTACTCTCAAATCTCCAAAATATTCGAAATTTTTGAGCAGTATGTTTACGAAAGAACAACATTTTCTACGCATTTTAAAACAAACTGCATAAAATAATTCCCATATTTGAGAAGATACGACTAGAAACATATCAGGCGTTCCCTATATAAGCAAATATTAACCCTTAAATGTGCGATTTTTTATTTTGTTTCGAAAAAATTATATATCATACTCTGAAAGGTTTATAACACAGGAAAAATAATGAAAAAAAAATCAGAGATATATTTTTCATATAATACGTCAATCGTTTCTTTTGTTGCACATCTGTAATACAAGTAAAAACTACTGTCGTGTATCTGTTTTAAGCTTAAATAATGTAAATAAGTAAATACTTCAATAAATATGCAGTGGTGGAAAACTGGCTCAGAGGTGGAGCCTATTGACACCACTATCTTTTTATAGTATTCTTCACCTTAATAAAAACTCGGAAATTCTGTCATTAAATAAGCAGCATTTGTTCATATATATTAAATAATGTTTTATCTTTTTTTATAAATTAAGATAAAAAAATAAAAACTCCAACTATATTTTTTTTACTCTTTGGAAAATGACAGTGATTAATTCTATCACATGATTAATTGTATGAGTAAAATAATTTACTTACAATTTCGAAAACTACAGCTATTCGATGGCCAACATTTTGTCATTTTAACAAATAATATTATTCTAAAAAGAACTGTTTTTATTTAAATAATTAACTATGCTAAATAAATTGAATAATCACGAATAAATATAAATATAATAATATATACCGTTAGAATATTAATACTACAATGAAATGACAACACGACGTTTGCGCTTGCGCAGTTATTTGATAGATGTACAATGGGGATAGTTTCATAGATATACACATGTACTTGTGGGGCAGTGGGATATAATATATCCCTCCTAATTTTAATTTAGATTTACACCAGGAAAATTTAATTAAATTTTATTTTTAAAACTTTATGGAAAAAAGTAGAAAAATCCATTTTTATTATTCTGAATTAAATTTTTTCGAAATTTACGGTGTGAATCCAACATTAGAAAAACGTAATTGCTTGCCCCTCAAGGGGTTAATAGATTTTCCATAAAGAAGAAAACAGTTAGATATATTCCTGTAGTTCAACCGCGTCCGCTACGTGGCGTGTGACCTTGATTGATGTGACCTCGCTTTTAATCTTCTTGTTACCTCTCTCACTCAACATTGGGCGCTTACCTTGTATCCTGCTTTGGTTATCAATGAAACAGCCGCGGAGGAAATCATAACAGATACAAGTTTTTCTTAGATTCAAATGTCATTGCACTAACTTTCGTTCAGCGCCATTTACCGCACTTGAGCCACTTGTTTTCGTATTACTTTTTAATTAATATTCGAAGATTTCTCTTTTTAATATTTCTGGTGTCAACTTTTTATTTTACAGTATGCAAAAAGAACACCAAACGTTAGAAGGCGCGTTTTTCAAGTTGCGAAATTCTTTCCATTCATCTGATCGGGTTTATTTTTTAAAGTAGGTGTGGCCAACTGTGGCACGCGCTACACCACTAAAGTTTTACAGTAATCATCGGTTTATTATCAGCCTTATCTAATCATTGAATATCTGCGATTCAAGAAGTCAAATTTTTCTGTAAAATTTTAGTGGTATCCAGCGTGCCACAGTTGGCCACTCCTGATTTAATGGCTTTGACAGCCGCTAACTTTTAACCCTTTCAGGGGCAAGGTACTTCTAGTCGTAAAATATTGAAATAATTTTCTGACACCAGTATTTACAAGATAATTCATTTGTAAAGAAGTAAAAGTATATTTTCACGTATTTGAAATCTTCATTATAAAATTTCTGTGTCAATGTGGCAATTAGGGATTAAAATTGTGTGATGCCGCCACAGCATCACCGGCCTTCAAGGAGTTAATGCTTTTCTGTTTCCACTATTATGTAATAGAAGTTTTTGCCTTATTTAATTGTTAGAAAGAGTTCAATTTAACCCATTAAGGACTAGCGTTACCATATGGTCACAGCATAGTTGTCAACCCTTTTGCTGCTTGAATACCACTACATTAGAACAAAATTTTCCACTTTCTTTAATGACAGAAACTCTGCTGTAAAATAAAATAAATATTGTTTTTAAGGAAAAGTGGTACCAAAGGCAATTTTTGTATTTTAAAAAGAAAAAAACAATTCCGTCTGTAACCCTCTCGCTGCGCAGCCCGAGATATGCTCGGGCATGCATTTTTCCGTCTAATTAATACTATTTGGTTATTCCCACCAGTTATTTTTAGCGAAAACTTTGTCTGGTTTAATCACAGGACATTTTCCCCGATTACGATACTAAAAAATTTCTGCTTTAAAGAACCGGTGATAAAAGATTAAAAATTCTGTAAAAGACGCTCATCGCGAAGAATTACTTACGCAGCGAGCAATATAAACTATGCAATTTTAGTTGTAAGAAAAAACTGTACGCAGTTATGTAATAGTTCTGTTTTTCTTGTATAAAAAAAATATATGTAATATTTCCTTCAAACAAAAATTATATTTCTAACTTTTGAATTGGTGAAAAAATATTTTATTTTTAATTATTAGAATATTATGAAATGAAGCTTTTTTTTTACTTAGGAATGTTTAATTCAGTTTACCTTTTAAGGCGATGAGTAACTCCGTAAGAAGTCCCACAGTCATACCTCATTCATTTTTTATTCACGGTTATTTTACTCTCATACGTAAACACTCTTTTGTAATATAATACTCCGCATTATATAATCGGAGATGTTCTGCGATTAAATAAGGCGATTTTTTAAATTGGTAACAAAAGCGTATATGTTGGCAGCTATGTAATTGTTCCCTAATTGAACTTTTGCGCATCTGTCATTTTGTAATGGAAGGAATCTTTTTCTCTGAAAGACAAAACGCGAATTTTTTCTAACTTACAACCGCCCTAGATCAATTGCTTTCTTATGTAACACCCATAGGTAGTGATATAATATTAAAATATGCTTTTACGTGAACGGCGAAATGTATGTTAAAATCAATATTTTAATTGAACAAATACACACATTGTGCACTGCCTATTTATATAAAATAGATTTAATGGAAAAAAAAGTATTATTACTTTTGAAATAATAAATAATAGTGCAAGTAATTTATATCAGAATATTTAAAAGTTTCCGTATGGAGATGAAGTGCATGAAACACAGAAGCGTACGAAATACAGAATGAATCGAAAGATAAATCTCAGCTTCATTTTCCTCTTTCATAAACAAGTGTACTGAAATAATACTTCTAAGTGTTTGTTCATTTAATATATCCTTACTCCTAAATATCTACCCCTCCCCTTCCTTCCGTTTCTTATGCAACATTTGTTTCGTGAGCTACTTTAATGAAACATCTTGCATATATTACGAAACTGAATACAAACAGATTTTATTACGGAAAGTGGCCAAAAGCACTAAAATCCACAGCTTAATTCTGAACTTTTAGGAACAACTCAGAGATTTGTTTTTAAACTCATTATGTCATTTTTCTATAGAATAAATTTGTTCAAGTAGTTTCATCTTTTTTTTTTTTTTTTTTTTTTTTTTTTTTTTTTTTTTAAGTCCCGCATAATCTTACACTTAAATTAACTCTTTATCAATGAAAAAATTTCTCTTCCACTTGTATGATTAAATATATCATTTATGAAAAGAAAAAATCTTTATTAATAAGGAGATAATGTACTTTATTGTCAAGAAGATAATTTTTGAGTTTAACGTTTAAAGAGTGTTGTTTCCTTTTATGCACATATGTTTTAATATATACAGGGTGCAAAGGTAAGTCCCTTTAACCTACAAATACTTGCGAACGGAGAGAGCTACAGCTATGCAAGTGAGGTAACCGTATAGCAAAGCGACTACGCCAAACATAATGCAAACGACAGCAGCGCCCCTTGGGGCGAAATTTGGAAGATAGCTATTGCAAATCCAAAACGAAAAGATATAGAGAAAAATTTCCAGTTAGAAAGTTTTAGAGCATCAATTAATTAGTACGAAACGACATTTGGTTCACACATATAAGATAAGTCGTCGCCTGTATACCCAAAAATGTCCGAAATCGATGAGCGATGATTCTACTTTGCATATTCACATTCCGAAAATATAGCAGTGCACAATTGCAGATTGTGACGTTGTACTGTGCTGCAATGTGTGTAAAAATTTAATTTCCAATGCATTTAAAATTTTAAATTAACCATTTCAGGGGCTGTAGAATTCTGTTCGTAAACTAATGAAATAATTGACTGACACCAGAATATTCAAACAATTTTTTCATAAAATAAAATCCCGCTAATTTGCACTTTTACAAAAGTAAAATTTTATTAATATTTTTGGTGGCATTTGTCAATTTTGAAATTAAAAATAGGTGACTAGACCGTCTGGCTACCGCCATTGAAAGAGTTAAATCTATGTCGTCGTATTGAAGAGTCTTGCAATAGACGTTCTATGCTGAGAAATGTGCATGCGGAATTACTCTCACGAATACAAACTTGTATCGTAAGCCATGGCGAACTTTTCGAACATACTGAATATTAACTTTTTCTCACTGTGAGACAGTTTGTCTTTTTGTGTGTGTGTGTGTGTGATGTTATCAAAATTTATTGAGATAAGTACGTATTTATACCATAGATTGTGCGTATTTCTTCATATTTCTGTCTATCCCATACAATTTTTTACACAAAATGGAATACATCGATTTCGGACATTTTTGGGTATACAGGCGAAAATTTATCTTATCCTTGCAAACCAAATGTCGTTTCGTACTAATTAATTGATACACTAAACTTTCTACCAGGAAATTTTGCTCTATCTCTTTTCGTTTTCGATTTGCAATGGCTATCTTCAAAATTTCGCCACTAGGGGTGCTGCTGTCGTTTGCATTAAATAGGGTGTAGTCGCTTTACTATACCAATTCCTCACTTGCATAGCTTTAGCTCTCTATATATACATACACTATATATTATAGCCATTAATCATCGGATACTTTCGATTTTAGATATTTTGTCGAATATTTAAAGATATACTTGTCGGATTTAACTGGAACTTCAGGATTATGAGGAATACGTTTGACTTCATATTTATCAACGGTGATTTGATCAGAAGGACGATTAGGGGACCAACAAAAAATCGAATAATAATAATAATATATGGGATCACCCTGTAAAATGATATGAACGAAACGATGTAGCGCTATAGCTTACGAATACGTAGATATTGTGCAATATTTGTATTCATTTGTGTAAAAATAGCAGGTATATTCATGGATATATATCGATTTATTTAAAAAAATCGATAAAATCGATAAGTTCAAAAATTTTTTCCATGTTTTTTTGTTTATATCATGCAGGGTTTTCTGCCAAATTTAACTCCAGATTCTCAAAATTTGACAAAATATAGTAGAAATAATATGGTGCAATTGGAATGTAAATATATTAAACATTTGATGGAATATGAACACTTGTATGAAAAAATTTTCATCTGCGCATGCGCACACGATAATTATATTTTCAGAATTTAGTAGTCAATTCTACAGAGCAACTCATAAAGAAAAGTCACGAGCCGTTAATTTAAATATCAGTTTTAGCCAATCAGATTGCTGAGCTCGGCTGAGCCAGTTTGGGAATTAACGGCTCGTAGAAAAGCTAGTCAAATAACATGAAAATTCAGAATGAAAATCGGCGATAAAGTGAGCTGATTTTTAGCTGCTCTCTGAAAACTGCTGAATGATAAGGGATTTTCCACAAATTGTCATTTTTTATTAACTGTCTTTCAACAAATGAGTTTATATTTAATCCTTTGCACTCCGTTGTCAGCGCTGCGGCGACATCGTAAGGTATGTTAACACTAGATCGCCCGGAAATTTTACTCAAGTTTCATAAAAATATTTTACACCAGAATTTTTATTTAAAATTATTTGACTGATTTATTTAACGTAAATCTGCGTTGTTTAAATTTAACTTATTTTACGAAAGAATTTTTGGTCCCAGTTGAACAGTTGATATGACATTTGATATGACAATGACATTTAATCATATGGTCGGAGTCGGATCGACTCCTTCCGGACGTTCTAGTGTTAAAAACTCCGTTGTCACAATGGAGTTATGAATAAAGAGGAGGAGACATGTAGTGTGCTGTCTACCAGTTGCGAGTGAAGTAACTGAGGAGGTTGTCACAAGATGGCGAAGGCTTTTTTAAAATAGGATCTTCAGTTTCTGATTACCACTAGGTCGAACATCCCACCAGTAAAATTGAATAGAAAACGTCGTCATATTTCTACGTCTTATTCATGGACTTTTTTCTCAAAAACGTCGTAAAAAGTTTTATTTGTTTTTACCGGTGTGAGTATGCCTTGTAAAACTGTCAGTTTGTTTCCCTGGTTGTCACAATATGGCGAAAACGCAGTACCTAACTATTGCGAAAGTAAACTCCTACCAGTAAAAATGAAAATCTGTTTCTATGATTATTTATGACTGAAATTTTGTAATAAGCAGGCGTTTAAATAAGTTGAAAATTTCTATGTAAATCTACTGGCGAAAGTTTCCACCGACAGTAAACAACGCCTGCGATAGCGGTTACAGTTGATGCTCACTATTTTAAGGATATGTCAGTCCCTCTTTATTAATAGTTCCATGGTTGTCACCGCTGCGGCGACATCATCTTTCCTTGCAAAATTTGTTTTGGGCACCAGTAATAAAGGAAAAGAAAATTTGCCTCAATTAATCAGACAATTTTTGAAATTGTGCGCTTGAAGGAAACTTCTTTTAATAAAGTGGTGTCGACCGAATAAAATATTTGTGTAATGACGCGGAGTTGCTGGTAACCCATACTCAAAATGACCTGGAGTGCAAAGGGTTAATGAATGCCAACGAGCATATTTAGATTAACCCATTAACCGCCAAAACTATTACGATAGAAATTTTCAAATTTCTTGTTGAAAGTAGTTTCCCGCCACAAATTCAGTAAGGTAAATTTCGCTTTACTAAAATAGCAAAATTCCTGCCAATAAATAAGACATTTTTTTAAATTCTAAAATAGTGGTGCCAATGTAATTAATTCATTGCATGAGCAATTATTTTGACTGTTGCGTGAACGCAACGTCAGCGGTTAATGGGTTAAATGCTTAGATTTTAACACTTCTTTCTTTCTTAGAATAGGCTCGTTCTGTAGTTTTACCAAGAAGAACGAACGCATCAATAAAAAATGAAAAAAAAAATAATAAAAATTGAAAACGACAATTTATGGAACCCCCCCTTATGATTTAGCTGTTTTTAGAGAACAACTAAAAATCAGATCACACTAACGCAGATGAGATATATGTTTCTTATTTTTCGCGATGTTTGGCTGGCCTCTTTTTATGAATTGCTCCATAGAGTTGAGTAGTAAATCATGAAAAAAAGTATTTTTTATCTTGCGTTTTCCACAGATAAAAAATATTCCACACAACTGACCATATTTCATGAAATGTTTAATATAGTCACATTCCAATTGCATTATATTATTTCTACTACATTTTGTCAAAATTTCTGAAAGTGGCGTTAAATTAGGCGGAAAACCCTGCATGATATAAAAAAAAAAACATGCAAGAATTTTTTGAATTAAAAAAAATATCGATATATCTATATATATAGAGAGAGAAAGCGTGGTGGCCAAAATTGTGGACATTTTTTGAAATTTTCATGTTTTATAACTTTGTGTGCTTATGAGATATATTAATTTTCACTTAGATACAAATGTTTATATATCAAATTCAAGGATTTAATGTAGAATTTAATAAAAAAAACAGAATTAAAATATCTGCAATACAAAATGTTACGTTTACTTTAGTCTAAAATATAAACACATGAATGCTGAATAGTCATGAATGCTGAAGTGTGTTGTAATAAAAGCTTCCTAGCCAATCACAATGACTGACCTGAGAACCAATCATGAAAAGGGAAGAAGGTAAAAACGGATGAATTCCAAGCACTAGTTCTCTCAATCAAAATCAGTGTTACAGATTGGGGACTATTTTGTCCCCAGATTGGTGATTGTCACCGCTTTTTTGAAATAGAAATATTCGGTCTATTTGAAAATAGATTAAAAATTCTGAAAAAAATAAGGCGAATTATACTATATTTAAACAGTGGTAACAATCAAATAATCTGAATTAAAAAAGTCCCCAATCTGGCAACGCTGATGAAAAGCCACTGTGAACTATAATAAAAAACAAGGGTTATCCTACTAAATATTGAGTGTGTAAATGTAACTTTGACATACAATGAAATCTAAGATATATCTTAACCCTCTCGCTGCGTAATTGTTTTACCAAAATAGCTTCAAAAATTGTGTATTTAATAATTTTTATTATTTTGTCACCGGTTTTTCAAAACAAAAATTTTTGTCTAATTTAATCGGGGAAATGCTCCGATTAAAGAAGGCAAAATTTACAATAAAAAAATAACTGGTGGGAATAATCAAGGAGAATTAATTAGACGGAAAAGTGTATCCCCGAGGAAATCTCGCGTTCCGCAGCGAGAAGGTTAATTTTTGTAAGCGTAACTTTTTTGTTATGCAGATACGTTATGTTTTTTTAATTAAATTCTACATTTTTTTTTGAATTTATATATAAATATTTGCATTTAAGTGTAATTTACTATATACTTCAAGCACGCAAATTTATAAAACATGAAAATTTCTAAAAATGTCCACAATTTTGGTCACCACTATATATATATATATGTATATATATATACATACAGGGTGGTTCAAATTAAAGTATCCCTGTTTCAGACGCTCTAGTGAGAGAAGCAGTGGGTTTAACGTCTTCATATTTCGACGGATATACATATCAGACCATGGGAAACTGATTGGTTCAAAAAATATTTCTAGTTCAAACTAAGACCGCTAGGGGAAATGAGGCGCTGCGATCGGCCTAAGGAAAATGTAACGGAAAGGAAAATGTAACGAAACAAATAAGCAAAGAATACAGGTGTCGGTAATTAACTTTAAAAAAAAAATTCCCACCACTAAATTTTTAGTATTCTTTACCAAATAAGAATACTAACAAAATTAATCGGAGCGTCTAAAAAAATTTAAACGAATAATACTAATAAAATTTATTGATGGGAATCGGCTTATTGGAACCTGAATGCTTACATCTTTGCTCGTATTACATTTTCCAAACTGATCGCAGCGCCTCATTTTCCCCTAGTGGCTTTTAATTGAACTAAAACTTTTTTTTGCACCAATCAGTTTCCCATAGTCTGATATGTATATCCTCCAAATATGAAGACGTTACAACCACTGCTTCTCTCGCTAGAGCTTCATAAACAGGGAAACTTTAATTTGGACCACCCTGTATATACAAAGTGTCCTTACAATTTTCTATCTAAAAATTTTCAAAATAAAAGATTGAAAAACTTGTCGATACCAGTAAAATTATTTCCTTTCTTAATATGATGTTTATAGTTTTTGGTGCATTTTTATTTCACTTTAAATCAGTATAGGAATATTTTTAATAATGATTTTCTGAAGTAGCACAGATTCCTTTGAAAGCCGTTTACTTTAATGTCATTCAATTTGCTTTAATTATATTTCTGATTGTAGCAAATTTCTTTTTGGGGAATACAGCACATTGATTGAATTTCAAATGTATTTTTAACAATTTTATAGAAGTTATGCAAGTTGCTTCTTAAAAGTTATATGTTTTCATATACGGCTTTGCATGAAAATGTCTTTTGGTGATTGATTTGTATGATTTTTGCTTTTAAAATTTATTACATATTTGCTTACTAAAAGTTCCTTAAAATACAACTTTCTTGAATACTTTATATTTACAATTTTTATTTTCATTATTCAGTTCTCTTTTTATTTTCTGTCTTGGGGATCCATATTTATGTTCTCCACTTTTCTCAAAACCTATATATATATATAACATCATTTACTTCTTTTTCTTCTGTTTATCTTTTTTGTAATCTAGTATTCAGTCTTTTCTTTTACTATTCTAATTCTTCTGTCATCTTTTATTTGAGTGTATATCGATTTCTTTGTAGAAAGTTCTTTCCTCTCATAATTCCACAATTATTGTTTTCTTGGACATTTGCATCATTATTCTATTTAGAAGATGAACTTGGAAGAATATAATCTTTCATTTGTTCAACAATTCCTATGAAACACTTCTTTTGTTTGCAATTTTGTTTTCTTTTCCAAACTTTTCTTACAACTCTTTTCTTACGTTCATTCATTTCATTAACCCTAGAACTACCGGAAATTTTACTCAAGTTTTATAAAAACATTCTACACCAGAATTTTTACTTAAAACTATTTAATTTGTTTATTTAACTTATTATTGTCTGATTTATACATTTAGTTTGTTTTGAAGAAATTTTCTGGTTTGAATAGATATTTAGAATATACATGTCGGGTCCATTGGACCCTTCTGGTAGACAGAGGGTTAACACTTCTAATTGTGATAGAGGTCTTTCAGTATTAAATATTTTTAAAACTGCAAGCGAAACTATAATTGTTAAGTTTAATAAAAAAACAGCTATTAAAAGACTATAAAGGGTCATCCCCTCGCTGGATAAACCATGTCCATGGAGAGGATTATCATGGAGAAGACAAAAAGTAAGTTTTGAATTTTTAAATATTTTTGTAATCAGGATGCTAAACTAAATCGATGACACTGTAAACGTTTTTCGCTGATTTTTTTTATCATATTTGATGTACAATTTTATATGCTACCTGTAACTCCAAAAAGCACCTCTAGGAGGTGCTGTAATGTTTGGCCCTGTAAGAAAGGCCCCAGTCATAAAGACTCTGCTGCAAATCATCATGTAAAAAATTTGACTGATACCAATCAACTTGCAATAAGGTCTACTGATTAAAGATGTATATAATTTTTTTCTTAGTTGACATTCTACATATAAAAATTTTAACAAACTTGAACATCTTTAATAGTAAAACTTAATTTTGACAGAATATTTGAATTATCTGGTAAATTTTACCTCTAGGGCAAAATTAATTTGTAATCTTTGCAAAAGAAATTGCAATGTTTTAATTGTAAAGCTAAACTTAATGACTACTTTACGGAAGTAAATGTAACTTTTATTAGCATATTTGAATCATTTATAAATTGATTTCTCTTAAAAAATACATTATAAATAATTTTTTTTCGAAAATTAGTTTAGAAAAACATATATTTTGAAATTAACTTTCGAAAAAAATATATACTGTAAACAGGGTTCGCACAGTTTTACCACTAAATTTTAACAGTATTTTGAAAGTATTTCACTGCTGGAAAATATTGCAAAATCTGTGAATAAAGGCGGGAATTGCGACTTCTGTGTTTTAAAAATTAAATGTAAATTTTCTTATCATTAATAGTGGTGTCAGAGTCCTTGGAAATTCCAAGGAGTGTGCGAACCTTGTGTAAACTATCATATGTTTAACAGAAATCAATTTCCAGAAGCTTCAAACAATCAAATCGAAAATTACAGCGTATTCCGTCAAGGTTTTTTTTTTTAAATTATACTGAAACAAATCGCCGCGTTGCAATCTGTGTAGCAATGATTGAAAATTTATTTAAAACAATGAGTTCGAAACATTATTTTGCATAAGGTCATTGTGCCTAAATGTGATAACCCTTAAATGAGACAGTGTAATTGTACTTAAAATCTTACGGCAAGAATCGTACATAAATGCTATATAATGAGACATCCGAAATTCAGGAACAAAAAAGGCGAAGTATTTATCAACATTTAAAACGTTTTCTATTTAAAAAATTCACATTCCAATAGACATCGTTTATTTTAAAGGGCCCCAATATTTCCTAAATGCGTTTTTTTTTTCTGTTAACTTTCAAGATCAAATAAAATTACGGACGACAATGGCTACAATGTATGTTTCATTTACCAGCAAAATTAGTTCGAGAAAACGCGAAAAGTTTTCAGTTTTGAATATTTAGAATTTTCTACGCACTTAGGTAACTTGTTTTCTTCAGTAGCATATTAACGACAAAGATAATGTCCTAAATGCGCATAGCTGCCGACATCTTACACTCTTCTGTACCACAAAAATTTTATAGTAAATATTACCTTTTTAAATCGCTGTAATTTGCCGATTAAATAAGTCAAAAATTTCTATAAATTTTTTTTGGTACGAAAAAGCGGTAGAGTTGGAAGCTATGAAAGCGAAGAGACTTTTAGGATATAAACTAAGGTATATTTATTTGGTATTTTTATAAATTGCATTAAAATTATGCTTAGAGTAGAAATTGTGTGTAAATGTGTGGAGTCAATAAATTAAGAATTTCAAGATAATTCTCCAATAGTGTCTTCTTTTACCGCGTACTTAAACATGTATTTGAAATTATCAAAATAGAAAAATATTCGTCTTTAAAATTTTTAATTTAAAAAATGACGTTTTCCAATTCAGTCAGTGTACCGTAAAAAAATGGTAACCTTCCGCGTTTACTCCGGGATCGTTTTCCCTTTTCATAGGTTTTTATAACAGGAAGTTACAATTTTCTTTTCTGAAATATTCCTACTACCCGTATGTACTATTGACAATTATCTCGCTAGCACGTGCATTCGCCATCAATGTATCTACTCATTTCACAGCAAGTTTACAGATTTTTCAGTAGAACGTTCCACAATAACTTAGAAAATTTTAAGTTATATAAAGATAGCAAGTAAAGCTTTTGTGCAACAATATTAAAAAGCAGAAAACCAACGTTTAAAAATGCACAAATAATACATGAAAAGCAGCAAACAACTGTTTCATATCTACTAACGAGTTTCTTCTTCAGTGCAAAATAGGGCAAGGAGCAGCAAGGCTGAGCAAAGTGGCTGAGACGCGCTGGCTTATATACCCGGAGAAGCCAATGCGCCAAAAACATCCAATGAGGGAGAAGCAGAGGGAACGACTGAGTGTGAAAGTAGCGACATCTACCGGGGAACGAGATAAAAATAAACAAAAAAAGGGAAAATTAAATTTATGCTTTCCAAATACTTTGAAAATCAAGAGTATTAGATAAGTCATTGACTATAGAGTGAGAATTTTTAATGATGTGATAAGCTTCCCAAAAATCAAGATCAAGGTTAGAAGAAATTTTTTGATAATGATGGCTGAGGAAAAATTTAACCTAAGACCAACAAAAGACCAACAATGTTGAGCAATAGAAGAATGTTTCAGCTCCTAATTTTTAACATAAACTTCTTGCTCTTTGAACGAAACCTAAGAGCACGTTTAGTCTGACCAATATAAGAAAGACCACAGTGGAAAGAGATTTGTTAAATACCCCAGTTAGCTAGGCGATCAACGAGGTGTTTGAGATTTGAAAAATTGATTTTATTAACCCCTTAACGGTCGCTTAGTATTTGGAAAAACAATCGAAAATGTGCCTATTTTTTATTACAGATTTGAATAATTATAATGTATAAGAAATATTGTATATTATATATAACATATAAGATATAAGAATAATTATAAGGTATAAGGTATAAGAAAAATATTCATCTTTAAGATTTTTAATTTAAAAAAATGACGTTTTCTAATTCAGTCAGTGTATCGTAAAAAAATGGTAACCTTCCGCGTTTATTCCGGGATCGTTTTCCCTTTTCATAAGTTTTTATAACAGGAAGTTACAATTTTCTTTTCTGAAATATTCCTACTACCCGTATGTACTATTGACAATTATCTAGCTAGCACATGCATTTGCCATCAATGTATCCATTCATTTCACAGCAAGTTTACAGATTTTTCAGTAGAACGTTCCACAATAACTTAGAAAATTTTAAGTTATATAAAGATAGCAAGTAAAGCTTTTGTGCAACAATATTAAAAAGCAGAAAACCAACGTTTAAAAATGCACAAATAGTACATGAAAATCAGCAAACAGCTGTTTCATATCTACTAACGAGATTCTTAAATGGAACAAAAGAAACAAAAAAGAAAAAGAAATAAAAAGAAACAAAAAAAACGCGAAATTAAATTTATGCTTTCCAAATACTTTGAAAATCAAGAGTACTAGATAAGTCATTGACTAAAAAGTTAGAATTTTTAATGATGTGATAAGCTACCCAAAAATCAAGATCAAGGTTAGAAGAAAAATTTTTGATAATGATGGCTGAGGAAAAATTGAACCTAAGACAAACAAAAGACCAACAATGTTGAGCAATAGAAGAATGTTTAAGCTCCTGATTTTTAACATAAACTTCATGCTCTTTGAACGAAACCTAAGAGCATGTTTAGTCTGACCAATATAAGAAAGACCACAGTGGCAAGAGATTTGTTAAATACCCCAGTTAGCTAGGCGATCAACGGGGTGTTTGAGATTTGAAAAATTGATTTTATTAACCCCCCTTAACGGTCGCTTAGTATTTGGAAAAACAATCGAAAATGTACCTATTTTTTATTACAGAAATTGAATAATTATAAGGTTTCTATATAAAATATGCAATTAGTTTTTTTCCCCCTTAAGGTGAAAGAAAAATATTTTATAGAACAAATTCATATTTGTGGAAAAGTCATCATGCGAGAATTCTCTGTTTTAATGTTTGTTTTACACCACACAAATTGATGCGAATAACGCCTTTATTTTTCACATCTTAGATCTTTATTTATTATCATCAAACAAATTTTTACAAATAATATTTGAAATAATATAGCACACATTAAATTTAATTATTATTTTTTTTTAGTGTGATATATTTCGAAACATGCAATACAAAGTCCAACACCACAATCAGCGCCAAACACCAAACCCAGCGCAACTACTCAAGGACTTCACACGGAAATGCCAATTAAATTTTTCTGGTTACAGAAGTTTTTCCCAGCAATAAATCTCTAGCCCGGAAATATGACGGGCACGAGGAATAACGAACAACACCCCAGCCCGTGAAATTGACGGGAGCGAGAATTAAGGCGTTAACAGGAGAAAAAATAACATTAAAATCAGATTTTTTGATTGCAGTGTGGTCTTTCTTATATTGGCCAGACTAAACGTGCTCTTAGCTTTCGTTTAACTCCTTGAGGGGCAAGCAAAAATGTCTCTAAATATTGAATTCTCACCAGACTAATCGAAAATTTTTATTTTTAAATAAGGAAAAGCAATTTTTCAATGATCTTCCTCCAAAGTTAAAAATATAAAATTTAGTAAAAATTTTCTGGTGTGAATCTTGTTTAAATTAGGTGGGATATATTTTATCCCACCGCCCCTCAAGGGGTTAAAAGAGCATGAAGGTTATATTAAAAATCAGGAGCTTAAACGTACTTCTATTGCTCAACATCGTTGGTCTTTTCAACATAGGTTCAATTTTTCCTCAGCCATCATAGGTCCAAAAATGTTCTTCTAATCTTGATCTTGATTTTTGGGAAGCTTACCACATCATTAAAATTCTCACTCTTTAGTTAATGACTTATCTAGTACTCCTGATTTTCCAAATATTTGGAAAGCAATAATTTAATTTTCCCCACCCTTATTTTTGGTTTCTTTTTCTCTTGTTCCGCAGTAGATGTCGCTACTTGCCCACTCAGTCGTTCCCTCTGCTTCTCTCTCATTGGTTGTTTTTCGTGCATTTACTTACCCGGGTATATAAGCCAGCGCGTCTCTGTGATTTTGCTCAGACTTCTTTTCCTAGCCCGCTGTGACTTGCCCTATTTTGCACTCTAGAAGAGTCTCGTTAGTAGATTCGAAACAGCTGATTGCTGTTTTTCATGTATTATTTGCGCATTTTTAAACGTTGGTTTTCTGCTTGTTAATAATTTTAAGTTAGTTTAAAACACGTTTAGCGTTTTTCAAATAAAGACACACAGCGCGACGCAAATGCACCCCCCAGCAAACGCAATTCGATTTGCGAAAGCGTTGCCAAATGAAGTCGCAAGGATTACGGAGGTGTTTTTTTTCTACTGGCACCAGCATAAGAATAGCGCAAGAGAGAGAGATATCTGATATACAATGCTTTTAGTGTAAACTTCTCGCAGTATAAATTTTTATTTTTTAGTAACATCCGGGCAAAATTTTCACATTGCATACAGTTTCGAAAATTGTTAAACATTTTAAATTTCATAAAACGAAACTGTATTTTGTAAAGCAGGGGTGGCGAACCCGTTGCCAGTAGTCAAACTGCCGTCACTATTCATGAAGAGCAATTTATTCAATGACAGAGATTATGGAGCTAACGTTTTAAAAAATGTATACTTAAGAAATGCTGAATATTTTATAACAATGTTTCAAAAGAATAAATGTCTTTGCAATATACGTAGAACATTAACATTTGTTTTCAAGTCTAAAGGTTCAAATCAATAGCGTAGCCAGGATGGCGGTCCAGATGCTCTCTATACCAATAATTTTGTAAAGTTTTCTTCGCCTTATTAGATCTGAGAATTTTCTGCTATTCATTAATACGAATAAAACATTTGAATATCAGTGTTATCCAGATCAATTCTACCCCCATCCTGGCTACGCCACAAGTTAGAATGTCTATCTGCTTTCAAATATGCTAACGATGTAATACTTTTAATCTGCTTATGTAAAACTTCATTGCTACCAGTTTCCACCAAATGCAACGTTAAAATATATATTTAGTTAACACGTTCACGTTCGCACTTTCCAGGTTCTGGTGTGTGCCTTGAGCATAAACGGTACCTACCGGAACAGTGGATTGCTATTGTGTTCTGTTATCGCCAGATGTTCGTTAGAAATGGAACCGCGGGACCGCAAATGTCCGACCAAAGCAATATAAGTAAGCGTACAAACTTGATACTGGAATCGGGCGTAAATTAACAGAGTTGCGCCATCTTGTGGACGCGGTGATAATCCACATACGCGGGCTTTTTGTGTGACGTCATATATGGCAGGATATCTTTAGCCAACATGGAACTGAATTTTGTTAACCACATTCATTGCAAAATAATTTAGTAGCGAGAGGCGCGTCCAGATGCACTTGACACCACAGAGATTTCTTCACCTTGTCATGAGCACTTCACCTATTAATGAAGGTGAAAAAAACTTTACAATTTTAGTGGTGTGAAGTAAGAAAATAGTTAGACATCTTCCTGTAGTTTAACCCCGTCCGCTCAGTGGCGTGCGAACTTGATTGATGTGGCCTCGCCTTTAACCCCTTAATCTACGATTTACTTTTAACAGCTCCACGGTTTGGCAAATCCATAGCTACCACTAAAATTTAATAGAGATTTTCGCCTTATTTAATCATGGAATTTCGACGATTAAATTAAACTATATTTACTGTGAAATTTTAGTGGTAACAAGAATTTACATTTGACTCGATCATCGTACGCGGGCTATTCCCGTCATTCTAGGTTAAGGGGTTAAGCTTGCGGTTACCTCTCCTATTTAAGATAGGACGCTTACTTATATCGCTTTAATGTCCGACATTTTCATGGGACCTTACTGCACTTTCGTACTTCGCGAAAGCTAATACATCTTCTGCTTTTGAAAGTCGTTTTGTAAAAACTGTTTCGCAGAAAATTCAAAATCCTACGAAAAAGCGACAAGTCGTAGGATTAGACTTTGCTGCATGTTTAAAAACTGTAGCATATATTGAAAAACAAAATAGGAGTATGAAAAAGCAAAAGCAGCGTCAAAAAATTAAAAAGAGAGAATAATTAAAGAATAAAAATCAAAAACAGCATTTAAAAAACTAAATTCGTTAAAAACATGATACCATTCACTAAAACAACCTGGAAGTAAAACTTCAACAACCTAAACCTTAATCGTATATAGATTGATATAGACTGGGAGCCGGCAGCACAGACACATGGTTCGTACAGATACCGCTATTTCTCCAGGAAAACTACCAGTATATTTTTATAGAAAAATAAATCTAGGTTAAACGCGCAAAATTTCGCCTTCTTTTAAGAAGAGATTTTTAATAAGATAATACTGGGGCCGAAAATTATTCTGGTCTGCAAAATTCAAGGAGGCGCACGAACCATGAGACAACCACCTCATCGAGTTGGAGGCTTAAATTCCAGAATTAGCCAAAACTCGATTCCCATATTAAAACTCAATCGGTCTGTCAAGTCATATCTTGGTGGAAAACATAAAAAAAAACGATTTTACCGGTTGACTCGTAGGTTTATCGGCCCCACCAGTGGCCGAGAGGTTCTGCTCTCGAAGCTGGTAGACGGGAGGTGCTGGGTTCGATCCCAAACGCGCCCGTCGGCCTAATCGTTCGGAGTTTTCGTGGTTTTCTTCGAACCTTGGATTTCCAAGCGTTAATACGGGTTAGGTTCCCTTAGAAAGACCCCCACGAAGGGCACTCCCCCTGGGCCTATATCCCTCGCGCAGATAATTGGCCCTCAAAAAATCAACCAACCAACCAACCGTAGGTTTATCATTGTGTTTTCCTGCTCCCAGTCCGCCATGTTTTCATACCTTTGGGTGGATTTCTCAAAAACTAAAACACCGATCTTGCTGAAATTTTGCGCACTTCTTCAAAATAGGATTGACTTGCGATTGAATGAAGGATTTTTGTGTTTTCGATTACAACTAATATTTCAGGGCTATACATACTGTAGATTGTACTAAAAATTGTATTATTTTGCATACATCTCTGCCAAAAATTCAAATTTCAATTTTTTTTTTAAATCCTCAACGAGCTATACTTACCTACTACCAGAAAAATTTGTTTTTTTTTTTTAATTTCAGATAAAGCTATCATGAGTTATCCTGATCACCACGAGGGCGCATTTAATTGAGGGGGTCTCCGGAAACCAGTTCCCACCGGCTAAATAAATAAATAAATAAAAAAAAACAAGAAAGAAAGATCATGCAATAGACATAGATTATGAAATACTTTCGAACACTTCCTGAAATCTTTAACAAAACTTCGTTATTTAGGGAAATAAGGTAAATAAGATAACTAAGAATCCATTTTAGAAAACAGATAAAACCTTTTAAAATATGATTTCAGCAGTTACCTTCCGTAGCCAAAAGTGTATTCCAATTCTTTTGAATAGTCCTGTATTTGATACTATATAATGGGAAATTTTAGTTTGGCAAGGAAACGCATTACAGGCTGAAATTTCACTTTCAGCAGTCTATACTTATAGATGGAAACATACTTAAATACTTTTTTTCAATTCTGTAGTTTATATACGATTCATGACATTAAATTGCATAGTTATTGCATAGTTATTGCATAGATATTTAGATAAAATTTAATTCAAACTAAAACACTCTTAAAACTTCTGAAATCATATTTCCAGAAATTATCATTCATAGATGGCTATGAAACCAATTCTGTGCGTGGCCCTGTGTATCATTTTGTCTATATTCTACAAGCATTTCTTGGTACACTATTCCGTTCAGCGTAAAAAATACATAACACATTTAAAAAACACTTTCAAGCAATTTACTCTCATACTCAGTAACTTTTATAAATTCTTTTGTGTAACCCTGTACATCAACTATATTATTTATACACACCATATGGTATGCATAAATATAGTGAAACTTAAAAGCATATATTATAATTACAAATGAATTTCCTGCCATCACCGTTATTATACAGTACTTCGGATAGAGCATACTATCTTAAATCTTTTGCGTGACCCTGTAAATTCTTGCCGGGGTTTGGATGCAACTGATACAGATTGTAAAAAAAAAATTGTTCAATTCTTTACCCGAAATAACGTTGATTTCTTTACTGAAGTAAATTGTAAATTATGATAAAAAAAAACTGTTAAGAAAGGGAACGGCAAGATATTGTTGTTTATTCAGTACGGCATTAACCCTTTGAAGGGCACCGGTATATTATATATATATCACTTAATTTTAATTCCCGTATGCCACATTCCCACCGGAATTTCGTAGTGAAGTTTTGTTTTTTATAATGTACGCGAAGCACAGCTTTTACATACATTCATATAAATTTGTTTGTAAATCCCGGTGTCACCAAATCATTTCAGTATTTTAGGAACAGAAGTGCTGCGCCCCTAAAAGGGCCATTTCACTGCCAGTGGGCTACTTTTTTAAAATTCAGATTTCTTGATTCCCACCACTTTTTGAGACGGTAATATTACTTTTGTTTTTGCCTTAATTAATATGTCATTATATAAGGCACATTTTACCATTTCAAAAAAGTGGTGCCAATCAAGAATCTGAATTTAAAAAAAGTAGCCCATCTGAAAAAACTGCTGCCATGCTTAATTTCGCAGGTGAAGGGCTATATACCAGGCTGTGCGGTGTAACATGTTTGTGTCATAAATCATTTCATAACTTCCGTGATATAATAGTAATGATTTTAAAGTCGTTAAACGACTTACAACATTATCATAAAACGTATAAAATAATATATAAAACTTGCACATTGTATACATACATACAGTGGAAATCTAAAACTCGGGAATTTATTTTAAAGATTTATGATATTGATCAAAATGACTTCAACTGCACAGTCCTGAAAAATCTTCACAACCAGAAAAATTAGCCGAGTATCTTTCCTAACATGTTTAGTTGTACAAATACGGCATATCTTTTGGGGGACATTTCTTGTGATCTGTGCTTGGAATCTGAACGAGTTTATGGAGAGTTTTTGTTTCGTCTCCTTTACTACTACGAACAGAAAACATTTCTTTATAACTGTCGCTGTATTTCTTCGCAACATTTTATAATAAAATCTTTGAACCTAACATATTTACCACCAGCATCATCAACCAGTGGCTGATTACAGAATTGAGAGGACGTACGCAGTGTACGCCCGGGTTCGTGTTGCCAGATTGGGGACTTTTTTTAATTCAGGTTAGTTGATTGTCACCACTTTTTAAAAATAGTATAATTACTTATCTTTCAGACTTTTTAATCTATATATAAATATGCCGAATATTTCTATTTCAAAAAAGCGGTGACATTCAACAATCTGGGGACAAAAAAGTACCCAATCTGGCAACACTTGTCCTGGTCGCTGATTACTGAAATGAGAGGACGTACACAGCGTACGTCCTGAGAGTGAAGAGGTTAAAAAAGAATATTTTGAAATTTTATTAGATGAAGCTCTTTTAATATTAATGGAATATTAAATTCTAAAACCATAAAAAATATTGATGCATCGAACTTTCAATAATTAAAACATTCTCCTCTTTCACATTGAAAAAAAACTTTATAAGGCATATATATACATTTTAAATGATGTAGGTAGATTTTGTGTGTTACGAGAAAATTTTTATTTGTAAATTGTCTAAATAAGTATGTTTATTTATTTTTAAAATGTCCTATTTATATCCTCGACGCATATAATACAAAATTTTGGTCTCTTATTATAACATTTCAAATAACTTTCAATAACATAAATGGATTAATTTGCTATGCTATTAAGCTACTTTTTACGTATCTTTGAATTGGTATGTTTTACACTTTTCTGTACTGATTCACAGTTCAGTAGTGGAAAATTGGCGCAGAGGTGAAGCTTATTTACACCACTAAATTTTAGTAGTATTTTTTCGGCTTACCTAATGACAGAATTTCAGAGTTTTTATTAAGGTGGAGAATACTGTAAAAAATTAGTGGTGTCAAGAGACTCCTCCTCTGCGCCAATTTTCCACCACTGACAATGGAGTTATGAATAAAGAGGAGATAACATATAGTGTACTGTCTACCAATTGCGAGTGAAGTAACTGAGGAGGTTGTCACAAGTGGGCGGCTGCTTTCTTTAAAATCGGATCTTCATTTTCTGATTACCTCCAGGGTAAACATCCCACCAGTAAAATTGAACAGAAAATTTCGTCTCAATTAAGCGTCTTATTCATGGAAAATTTTCTCAAACATGTCGAAAGATTCCTGTTTGTTTTTACTGCTTTCAGTATGCCTTGTAAAACTGTCAGTTTGTTTCCCTGGTTGTCACAATATGGCGGAAACGCAGGGCCTAACTACCTCCAAATAAAGGCCTGCCAGTAAAAAGGAAAATCTCTTTTTACCACTGTTTATGACTGAAATTTTGTGATAATAAGGTGTTTAAATAAGTTGAAAGTTTCTATATAAATCTACTGATGGAAGTTTCCACTGGCGGTAAACAACACCTTCGATAACGGTCACAGTTGAAGCTTCACTGTTTTAGGGATATGTCAGTTCCTCTTTATTAATAGTTCCATGCCACTGACAGTTGATTTGAAAAAATCATTATTTGTAATTTTCAGTAATAAAATATGCAATTTTTATATTATTTATTGTATTTTGGTAAAATAATTAACTTAAGAAATAATTCATGTATATATTATTTGATTATTGTCGTGTAATTTTAGATAGATGAGTGTAGATATAGTCACTCCACACCAATAATAATTTTTTTAGCAAAAGTGTATAATATTATTAAACATAAGGAGTTGCTGACGGTATTATCATTTGAATAGATTATCAAAAGCAAATGATCGATCACGGGGACATTATATTCTAATGCTAGAGATTAATGACATTTGTCATTTTAGTGGATTGATTTGATATGGAAATACAGTTTCCCTTTAATCGTAGCAGAGATATGACATCTGTTTCAGAATAAGAGTTGTTGCATACCCCCTGAAGAGATACTTCAAATTTATATTGCTTTAATCAAATTTAAAGTATTTAAATTTGTCACTTTTATCGACCATTTGACCGGAGAAAATAAATGACAACTATATAGAAGAGAGTGTTTAAAAGTTTTCCCTGAAAAATTTCTGTTCAAAGTATTTCCTAGTAAAATTATGCGCTTTATTAACCCCTTCAAGGTCGGTGGTTCCTTTTTGGACCACCTAATTTTAATTCCTAAATGGAACATTGACAACAGAATTTTGGTTTGAAAGTTTTCTTTTTATTAACCCTCTGTCTACCAGAAGGGTCCAATGGACCCGACATGTACATTCAAAATATTTATTCAAACCAGAAATTTCTTCAAAACAAACTAAATGTATAAATCAGACAATAATAAGTTAAATAAACAAATTAAATAGTTTTAAGTAAAAATTCTGGTGTAGAATGTTTTTATAAAACTTGAGTAAAATTTCCGGTAGTTCTAGGGTTAAGTACATGAAGAAAAGCTCTTACTTCTTTTCAAATGCGTTTGTTTGCAAATTCCGGTATCTTTGATTCATTTCTGAATTTTACTAATATAAGTGCCTTGTCCCTGAAAGGGTTAGATAGCAAAATTTTTGTATTTGAATAAGGCGATTTATTCTGTACTAAAATATTGCTACCTCTGCAGCTCGCGTTCCGCAGTTTGGAAACCGCTGATAATGGAAAGCAAAAATATTTTTTCATTTCTTCACATGAAATATGATACGTTTCTTTATTGCAGTAAATTGTAAATAGCGCTAAAAATTTTTAGGAATAGAAACTATAAGAAATACATGTTTATTAAGCATGACATTACAAAAGGATGTTTTGAAAATAGTATTAGAGAGTACCAAAAGCAAAGGACTGATCGCGAGGACATGATAATCTATCACTTAGAGATCATAGACAGTAGTTAATTTAGTGGATATAATTAATATGTAAATACAGCCTATCTCTTTCAAGCTTATGGTGGTATAGCATCTGATCTGGAATAAGAGGCATTATATTTAACTTCAAAAGACCCTTAAACATTAGGATAATTTAATCTATCATCTAAAGTGTCAAAATTCATCTCTAATATTGATATGTAATTTCAATTATACTGAAAAATTGGAAAGCTAATATATAGATAGTAAATTAATATATGTTATTCTGTTCAAATTACTGGGTGTCTCTTCTTTTATCTTTGTTTGAATTCAGTACTTCCTTAAAAAATATACTGAAATTAATTTCAATACGCATTATGGCGCAATTTGCCCAGAATTAGAATAAATCTGTCATTCTAAGACAGGAACAATGATTACCAATTAAGTAATACAAAGAAATTATTTATTTCCTGATGTACTACAATTGACATACTAGAATATATATATTATATAACTTAAATTTTGATGCTTATTATTAAGAATCGGTAGTTTAATTTATTTAGTCACAATTCCCTTATTTCTTCGCTTTCTCCAACTGCACAATTTACAACAATGATAATTCAGAATTTTAATAATCAAATCTGTCATACCAATACTCTAGTACATCAGGGATCTAGGGGTTTGAAAATCCATTATTAAATCACACACACACAAAAAAATAATTTATTTGAAATGTTTTCTTTCCACTCTCAATAACCATACACTTTTCTCTTTAAAACTGCTCTTATCTCTCGTTCATAATATGTTGTTTTCCATTCCTCTCGTATTTATGAAATCTCTCTCTCCCCTTGAAAATTTCAACCACCACTGTCGCTTCCAATCTCCTCAAATCAGCTATACCCTTCGATCCTAATCGATTTCTTGAATATAATAAAATCATTGGACTCTTGTGTCCGCTGAAATTTTACTAGAACGTTTAATTTGAAAAAAAATTGTTTATTTCAAAATCCTGTATACCTGCATGATATTCAAGACTTGTTATTATTCATCCACTCATGAAACTGGTAATCAAAGGTCTCATCAGATCTCTTCCGAAAGGGACAAGCCTCGGTTTGGGAACAATCGGTCGCGACGCGACGTCTCGAATACTATACTCTTTTGTGTCCCCCTACATTGAATTTTACGTTTTATTACCTTCCAAATTTTTTCTGCATAGTTTACTTGTAAATGGGCTTGAGGTTCTCGCCTCCACCGTGGTATTCAACATTAAATTTCATATTTCCTGCACCGAACATTTTTTCACCAGATCACTTCGATTTTCTAAAAAAATCGTAACTATATTGCAATCTCAGGGCTGCCACTCGGTCACTACAATCTAAATACTCAAGGTCAGAGGACACGAGTTGTGACGTCATCACTAATTGACCGACTTCTCACTAGTGTAGGAATTCACACCGGAAAATTTTGAATAACAATTTTCTTTTATTTGTGGAATAGCTATCACCTTATTAAACAATAATAACTATTTCAAATTACCGGTGATAATTTGGAATCCCTCAATAATAAATTAGCCAGATGCGGCAACCCTTCGGAATTCCGCATCTGACTGAATTTTTATTTAGGGATTCCGAATTCTCACCAGTAATTTGAAATAGTTATTATTGTTTTATAAGATGACAGATATTCCACAAAGAAAACAAAATAAAATTGTTATTCAAAATTTCCCGGTGTGAATTAGAACACTAGTGAGAAGTCGGTCGATTATTGATGACGTCACAACTCGTGTCCTCCGGCCGTGAGTATTTCGATGGCAACGACTCGGTCCGTTTGTGGAACACCAGTTTTATTTAAAGAAAAATATTTCTTATAAATTTTGTAGAAACGTACCGGGAAGAGCGTTTTTATTGTAGTTGTTGCAGGAACCTACCACTGATTTCTTTCAAAAAAATTACTGGTTTCCAAAAAACGGACCAGTGGGCGGCCTGCAATCTATTACCTCTTTTATCTCTCTTTAATCGTAGAATACCCTATCCAGTATATATATCCAAATCTGGCGCCATTAATTATTTGTATAGTTCTTTATACACTATGTAATTGGATCAATATAATTCGTTCTAAGATAAAATTCTGTTTAGTGCTTGGGTTTCAAAGCTGTTCTTTCGAAATTGCGGGATCTATAGTAGTCGTTGTACTATAGGCTAAAATTCGATCTATAACAAAAACTGGAAATTGAGACTATTGCGTAATGTCAATTAGCTTACTATAATCTATTGCGAAATTCCAAGCTACTGATCCTAAGAACTCGTCATATAATTCTTTCTACACAATACGACCAGTTACAAAAACGGAGAATCAACATGTATGACTATGTCATCAGCTAGGATCTTCCCACTATAATAATTTATAATTCTTTGCTTCAGCCTATCGTACCTATACGTATGTAGTTTTTCACCTTAGGTAAGACTAAATTAACAGAACTTCCGAATTAGCAGAAACAGATGATGACTCAAGATTGCAAGTATTCTCATTCCGACCACCAGCTTCTTTGTCCAGAACCGTTAAAGGTAAACGGTTCAAACTTGGAACATGTCTTTTTCAATTGGTTTACTTTAATTTTGATTTAGCAAATTTGAAAAACCTTTTACTTTTGAAAATGTGATTTTTTTTTTTTTTTAAAGTTGCATTTTTTTTAACTTTAAATATTTTTTTTTATTTAAATTAATATTTGTAAAAATTCTGAAAAAAATTAAAACTTATATATTTCTGTTTATTTAAATTAAAACAAATTGAAATTCTACAAATAATATTTCGAATTATAACAATTTTAAATTACCCCACTTTTTTAACAAATTTTAAATTTTAATTAAAAAAAAATATGAGAAGTATTATCACTTAATTTTGTTTACAAATGATAAGGTTAACCATCACAAAAAATTTCAAAATTTTAACTCAATAAATAAAAATTATTTTAAATTGTGTTCCAGACCCCATTAATGCATTTTTGACGGTATTATCGTTTGAAGACATTATAAAAATCAAACGATTAATCAAACGAACATGGTAATCAGTTACTCAGAGATCAATACTCTTTTTAGAGTATGTTATACCCAAACTCAGGTTTTTAAAATTATAAAAACCTATTTTATATTAGAAATTTTATTTAATGAATGAAATTAAGTAGGTTCAAATGGCTACCGCAGATATTTAAGAGGCATTTAACTAAACAAATTATTTCGTTCGAAGTATAAATGTATTTTTTGACTTAAAAAAGGCGGGAGGTTGGCATTTTTGAATTTACGTCGAACAGTGATTCCGTTTTATTTTGATAGAGACATGGCATTTACATAGCTTCGAAGCTTTACGCTTTTTTCCTACCACTATTTTTAACAGAGATTTTTTTCTTATTTAATCATCGAAAACATAAGATTAAATAAGGTAAATTTTTCTCACCAAAAATAGTGGCAGGAAAAATGCGTAACAGTTGGCAGCTATTCATTTAGTTTTGAATTTTAAGTTTTACATTAAATTTTCAATGATGCCTGAAATTACGACAATTTGAGTATATTATAGATTTTCAAGATTCAGAAAGAGAATAGGTGCAATTTAGACAGCAAATGAACATAATTTATTATGTTCAGTGGAAACATACTCCGTTTCTTCACTGACATTAGCATTAAATTGTGATAAAAAATAAACATTTCTGGTGATATAAAACAATGACTTGAGGTTTATGAAATATGAGTTAGTAAGAAAGTATTGGTGAAAATATAGTATGTTAAATAAGGATTTCTAAAATTAAAGGAAACTGTCCCTAAAAAGTATTAAGAAAGTTTCAAGCCGTGAACATTTTAAATACATAAAACCATACCTGCCAACTTTTACGCTTTCTTCCTACCACTAGAATTTTACAGAAAATATTAACTGATTTAATCGTCGAAATGTCATGATAAAATAAGGCAAAAATGTCTATTACATTTTAGTGGTAGCAAAAAAAAGCGTAAAGGTTGGCAGCTATGCATAAAACATATTATTTTCCTTCTTTTCAGAAGAAAAGGAAATAAGGAGTTACTGTATGATCTGGAAAAGTGAAATTTTTAAAGATTTAATTTCATTTGTTTTACTAGACGAAAGATAAATTGAGAATAAATAGCATGTTTATTTGTAAAAGCATTATATTTTCTTATGTCTTACAAAGCTCCCGCTTTTTAACCCTTAAATGCGCGATTTTTTATTTTGTTTCTAAAAAATTACATATGATTCTCTGAAAGGTTTATTACACAGAAAAAATAATGAAAAAAATCAGAGATACATTTTTTATATGATAGGGGAAGGTGTTGTTCCTTTGACCACTTTGCACAATTTCAATTTTCTTAGCTTAACTATTAAAACTAAATTAAATTTCTTTGTTTTATTAAAATCCGTATCACATGGTTTATCACACGTAATTTTTTCAACGTTCTAGTTTTACGTTGTTTCATTTCATTTTTTAAAAATAATAACAATGCGGTCAAAGGTACAACAAATAGTTGTACCTTTGACCATGGGTTGCTGTACCTCTGACCAGGCAATTAGACAACACGGTAATGAAGAAAAAAATAATTTTATTCAGTATCATTGTAAATAATTTTAAGTTTAATGGATAGAGGCAATGTAAAGCATACTAAGAATTGTGTTATTGATAGTATTTTAATAGTTTTGTATTTCACATTTGCTTATTCCATTTTAAATGATGAAAAGTCCACTCCAAATGACAAACAGGTTAACTGTTGAGCAGATTCGCTAGAAACAGTAGTGTTTGGAAGTTTAGTCACAATGTCTTCTGTATCAGTATCATACAGCTTTTTATCTTCTAGTATAAATTTCCTACTTTAAGTTTCGTTTTTTCAAATATTGGATCTGAAACACTGGATATTTAGTATCACATATTTCTGCGACAAAATACGTAATAGTTTTTTTACTTGCAATTTTAACAAGAATAAAATTTCCTTTTTCCATTTTATCTTTCCCAAATTGTTTCTGGTCATCTAACTCATGATATTCAACTGACAGACCAAAATCATTTTCTCCTAAGAAATTTAGGTGTCGCTATCGGATTTTCAACTGTCCTTAGGGAGACATTTATTTTTATGTACTTTTTTAAGAAGAGGATTCTTTGTTTGCTGGCTTTAAATAATCTTACTTATTATCATTTTAGTTTATTATTTTACTTAGTTATTTTGAAATTTTACTATATGCAGGGGTCGCATTCTATAGGGAATTTTTTATTGTTGTTACAACTATTTTAAAAATAATATCTTCCTGGTACCTTTCTATAGCATACTTAAAATAAAATGATCATTTAGATTGCTGATTAAGGGTTCTGGTAGGAACAATAAAATTTTCCCTATACAATGCGATCCCTGTATATGGCAAGTATTCATTATAATTTCGATTGCATTATTACATTCAAATTACTGTTTTAAAATGTAAACAAAGCAATGACCAGAAATCCGCACAATCTCTGGTCCCAAGCTCTACGGATTTGAGGGAGACTAATGTATATATATATATATATATATATATATATATATTATTTATGAACAACTGAAGTTAAAAAAAACTATCGTTAACTAATTTCAAGACAGTTGTAGTAAGTAATTCATAAAAGTTGAAATGTTTAGAAAATCTTTTAAGAGTGTTATACCTTTGACCTGGTCAAAGGAACAACAACTGATCATGGTCAGAAGTACAACAACATGCTAGTGCAAATTGCAAAG
The DNA here is from genome assembly GCA_963932465.1 of Maratus speciosus. NCBI lineage: Eukaryota > Metazoa > Arthropoda > Arachnida > Araneae > Salticidae > Maratus > Maratus speciosus. Next base: position 31,118,527 of record OZ010787.1, on the reverse strand, counting down.
CATGCTGCAGTTTTAGGGTTGGGATAATCATTTTCACAAGCCCCACCATATTTATAAAAGTCTATAGCTGCTATGTCAAATTATCAACAAAGACCTGGCAGAAAAAATATTATTAGGCAAAATATTAACAAATAAATACTTACATTTTTATGATGGAAAAGGAGTAGTATTATTCACAGGAATCCTGTTTGACTTGAATATTTCACAGTAGGTTGCATAAGCCCTCTAGTTAAGGAACTATGCACTAATTACACCAAAATTTACAAAATGCTGCTAGATGGCGCTACAGCCTAGGTGGTCAAAGGAACAATATGGTCAGAGGTACAACACCTTCCCCTACGTCAATCTTTTCTTTTGTTGCACAGCTGCAATACAAGTAAAAAATACTGTCGCGTGGCTGTTTTACGCTAAAATAATGCAAATTAGTAAATAGTAATATAAATAAGGATAAGTATGTCTCCATATCCCTTATTTTATATTATTATTTATTTTATAAAACTTAACCTTTAACCCTTTAATTCCCATGATAGAATACATTCTACTAATTACGTAGGTCAGAGAATCTGACTTTATACCAGAAAGTTTTAATGGTTAATTTCGCTTTATTAATACAAAAAAATGGAATGTTTGTTATTAATTAAAGCAAATATCGCTATTTTAATTTTCTGGTGTGAAATAGGTATATACGAATAATAAAAAAAAACTATTAAATTCAAAACACAGTTGATTGCATATATGCAAAGATGCGCACTAAAGAGTTAATGCTACTAGTTGTTCTTAATAGAAATATTCAGTATTTAAAATCGGATTATTCTACAATTGAGAAAACTTAATATTTCTATTCGGAAATATCAGCACTGAAAAATCGAGAGGCTTGAAACTATGGTTTATGAAACATATCTATGTTATAAAAAAAAATATTTTACAGTTATTTTCTATATACCGTAATATAAATTTTACCCTTAAAATATGCCTTTATTTATAACAGGGATCCCAAATGGTCCGCAAAATGAATCCCAATATTTTCTTAGGGAAATTTTCTCTTTAGATTTTTCTTGCATATTGCGCAGAAATAAGCCTTGGAGGTTAATTTTAGCGTTAATTCTATAGAAACCTATCATGAAATTTTCCGTTAAAAAACATTGGTATTTAGTAGGCGGGCCATTTGGGAGCCCTGTTTTAATGAACTGATATTTTTTTCAGAATATCAATAAATGCAGTCATTATTGGCATTTTGCAATAATAAAATGCTTAAAAGGGTGAACAAGAAAAATTATGTCCTTTTCATGTCCACAATTTGAATTTTTTTTCCTGCGTAAAATGGGAAAGAACTCTTTTAATATTTTTTGTTTCCATTAAAGTAAACAGTAAGGACTTCATTAGTGAAAAAAATGTCTAAAAAATATTTTGTTTAATTTAAATCATCCATTTTTATTCATCTTGTCTAACAAAACAGAGTATCCGGATAACTGTAGGCATAGTTTCAATTTAGTTTTTTTAAGTAATAATATTTAAAATTACATTTTAAACTGGTTTTACGTAATCATAAAACTTACCATTTTAACTAATTATGCTCAAAACACTAAAATATTTATTTTTTTATTGATATATTTTAAGATTAAATTTTGTCCACTGAAATGGTAACCCCTATTACTGTAACGTTTTTTACCAAAGAAATGACTTCCCCAAAGAATTGTCCTCAACAGGGACTCCTACTGCGCTTACTTGTAGGTAAAAAATATTAGAAAAGATATGCTACAGCCATTTTGAATTTGTTCTGCACACATATGGTAAGTAAGCTGAAACATCTGAATTCCACATTAGTGTTTCTTCTGTTTGTAACCTGTGTTAGATAAATTTTAATTTTAAATATTGTCATTTTAATTAAAGTTTCATTTTTATTATTTGAAATTAAGTTAACTTAATGTAAATAAATGTAAGATTTACATATTGTTATAAAATTATAGAAAATACAATTTTTTTTCTTTGTTAAATGTAACATCCTCTACCTGTAACTTCTGTTACTACATGTTTGTAACAAATGTAGATAAAATAACAAAAATCTAGTTTAAAGTTCATATGCATAATAAAAATCCATCAAAGTGCTAAGGTTGTGTCATTGTTTTTAGATTAATGTAAATACACTTCTACCGTCTAATTTGTGTTGTTCAATGTAACTTCTGTTACAAAACTGTAATCTATGTTACTATAAATAATTTCTGTTACGCACACTTTTTTCTATATTTTTCTTTTTGTATATGAATGGCTTTCAAAAAGCGTTTCCAAAATATCAAAAGGCACCTACTCTTTGACTATACTAAAATTTTTTGACCACTTATAAATATATTTACTGCAAATAGTTGAAAATTTTAGCTAGAATGTTGAATACAAGTAACAGAGGTTACATGTTGTTATATAAATTAATCCCTTTTATTGTTTTCGTTTGAATATTAAACTTCATATTGAAGTCTAGTACACTAATCATGATATACTATATTAGAAATGATATTTTGATAGGAATAAAAATGTTGCAAATTGAGTGGATGTTGTCCAGTACAATGTTCATCTTCAACCTTTTCAGGGGCAAGGTACTTCTATTCGTAAAATGCAGAAACGAATAAAAGACACCAGAATTTACAAACAAAATATTATTTCAAAATAAGCAAAAGCTTTTGTTCACGTACACAATAAAAAGAAATTTTTCATTCGAATATTCTTGTGCCTATGTGGCCTTTAGGAATTAAAATTAAGTTAGGGGTTAAGGATTTTCAGGTGACTGTATTTTCATCCTAACTATGAATTTAGCTATGCTGGAAATGATTTTATATATGTTGTATACATATAAACACAGATAAAATTATATTTGGTGAAAACTGAATACTTAAAAAAAAATAATACAAATATTCGGAAAAGGAGATAATTTTTTTTTTTTTTTTACCTAAAATCATATTGTTAATTATATTTTGATTATTATAATTATTTATATTATAATTACTTTTATTATTATAATTACAATTTAATATAACTATTTTCATAAAATACTTAATATAATATTTTTGTTTCCTTTTAATCTAAAAGCATCCCAGTACCGCAAATTTTTAACACATTAATTAAACATGTATAAAAATATTTCTAAACTATACAAAGTTCTTTCACATTTAGAATTGTATACATTACTAACATTTAACACTAGACAGACGGTGAATTTTACTCAAATTTGACAAAAATATTTCACACCAGAATTTTTATTTTAATTTATCAACTTATTTATTTAGCTAGTTTTTTTTCCCCTTGTATCTTTTAAATTAGTTTTATCAAGAAATTCCTTGTTCGAACCGAAAAATATTCATTTGGTAGTGGTCAAAATGACCACTCGCCGTCTTTCTAGTGTTAAACAGTGCAAAATGTCAGCAAAGCATTAATCAAAATGATATGATAATATCTTAGTTAGGTATAAAAAATAATGAGCGTTTTAGTAGATATAATTGACATAAAAATAGAGCATTTCTTTATCGTGGTGATAACGATATGACCATGGAACTATGAATAAAGAGGAAATGACCTCAAAATGGTCAAGTTTCAACTTCAGCCGCTTTTGCGGTGCGCCATATCGTCCGCTAAAATATTCCACAAGCAAATTTGAATAGAAATTTTTTCCTTATTTAAACGTCCTCTAAATGCAGAATTTCAGCAATAATTATGTCATAAAAAGATATTTATTTTTACTGGTGGAAGTTTACTTCGGCGGTAGTCAGGCCCTGCGTGTCCTTCATATTCTGACAACCTAAATAAGGGGGAAGGGTCTGACTACCGCCGAAGTAACATCCACCTGTAAAAAGGAAAATCTTTTTCGACCATTATTTATGACAGAAATTTTGCATTAATACGGCGTTTAAATAAGGAGACAATTTCCGTATAAATTTACTGGTGGAAGTTTCCAACGGCGGTAATCTACCCCAGTAAAATAGATTACTACTTTAACCCTTTCAGGAGCAAGACATTTCTGCTCCAAATATGTTCAAATAATTAATTCACACGGGAATTTATGAACAAATTTATTTGAAAGTAATCAAAAAATTTTCATCATGTATATTATGAGAATGAAATTTTACAAAAAATTACTGGTGCCATTTTGCAGTTTGGACATTAAAAATAAGCGTTTGCAGGCTGCGAACGGCGCTCCTGAAAGGGTTAACACTTTAGTGCGCAGCTTTGCATATATGCAAACCACACAGTTTTGAATTTAATAGATTTTTTTTAAATTTCGTATAAACCTAATTCATACCAGAAAGTTAGAACAGAGATATTTGCTTTAATTATTAACAGACATTCCGCAATTAAATAAACCGAAATTAACCATTGAAACTTTCTGGTGTAGACAGATTCTCTGAACTACGCAATACCTAGAACGTATTTTATCATGGGAATTAAAGGGTTAAAGGTTAAGTTTTATAAAATAAATAATTATACAAAATAAGGTATTTGGAGACATACTTATTAAAATATTTACTAATTTGTATTATTTAACAAATACGTAAAACACCCACACGACAGTAGTTTTTACTTGTATTGTAGATGTGCAACACACGAAAAGATTGACGTATTATATGAAAAATGTATCTCTGACTTTTTTCATTATTTTTCCTGTGTAATAAACCTTTAAGAGAGTCATATATAATTTTTTGAAACAAAAGAAAAAATCGAGTATTTAAGGGTTAAAATATGTCCGTTCCTCTTTATTAATATTTCCATGGTTGTAAGTATCGATATGTTGCAACAATTTTGCCAACTTTGGCGAGGAATGTGTTTTATTCCTTTCATAGGCAAGTAATTGTGTTGCTGTAAATTCGAAATTCACACCAGGATCTTTCAAAAAATTTATTGGGAAATAAGGAAAAGCAATTTTACATTTTTTTTCCACCATATTAAGACAAGTGGAATTTAATAAAATGTTTCTGGTGCAAATCTTTATTAAACGTAAGTGGGATATAATATCACCGCCACTCAAAGGGTTAAGGTGGGTGTTGTGTTTTCACTTAACTGCTGATCATAAAATCAAAATAATTACTGTCTATATCAGCAATGGAGTTAAGAATAAAAAGGAGGAGACATATAGTGTATTGTCTACCAGTTGCGTGTGAAGTAACTGAGGAGGTTGTCACAATATGGCGGCTGCTTTTTTGAAATCGGTTCTCCAGTTTCTGACTACCGATAGGTCAAGCATCCCACCAGTAAAATTGAACAGAAGATTTCGTCTTAAAGAAGCGTGTTATTCATGGATTTTTTTTTCAAAAATGTCATAAAAATTTCTGTTTGTTTTTACCGGTATCAGTATGCCTTATAAAACTGTCGATTTGTATCCATGGTTGTCACAATATGGCGGAAACTCAGGGCCTAACTACCACCAAAGAAAACTCCTACCAGTAAAAATGAAAAATTGTTTCTTCCACTATTTATGACTGAAACTTTGTGAAAATAAGGCGTTTAAATAAGTTTAAAATATCTATATAAACCTACTGGTGGGAGTTTCCACCGTCGATAAAGAACCCCTTTGCTAGCGGTTACAGTTGAAGCTTCACTATTTTAAGGATATGTCAGTTCCTCTTTATTAATAGTTCCATGATATCAGCGGTGGCCAACTGTGGCACGCGCCACACCACTAAAATTTTACAGTAATCATTGCCTTATCTAATCATCGAATCTCTGCGATTCAAGAAGTCGAATTTTTCTGTAAAATTTTAGTGGTATTAGGCGTGCCACTGTTGGCCACCCCTGGTCTATATCATTTGTAATTACTCTGATTTATGTGGAACCATTCCAGCAATGATTCAATTCGTTAAGCTGAACCCAGATATGATATTTCTTCGCGTTTTTGCACACCACTATAATTTTAGAGAAAATGTTGTTTTATTTAATCGGAAAATATCGCGATTTAACAGAACAGCATTTTCTCTAATATTATACTGGTATGCAAAAAAGCGGAGACATCTCATCCCTAGCTGAACCATATAATGTTATTTAACCCGTTAGTTCTCGCTTCCGTCATATTCACGGGCTGTGTCTTTTACTCAAATTGTTTGATTCCCACCAGTTTTATAAAATAGTGAAATTGGCTATATTTTAGTATCGTTTTACCTGTCATTAAATAAGGTGAATATTTCTTTTTCATAAAAGTGGTGCCAATAAGCAATTTGAATTTTTAAACAGTAATTTAATTCGAGCGTTAAGGTGTTAATATTAAGCTTTGCTGATACAGAATACTATTCTCACTACGTTATGTAAATAATTCTGTTACATTTCATGTTTCATTGTGAAAATTCTCATTAGTGAATTTTATTAGACAAAACATTTAATCTTAATAATAATTGTTTTATTCATTAATTCACAATTTTTCTGTAATTTTAAACAATACAGAGAAGTAGTTGACCGACATGTTAAGAAAATTTTGATGAAGATTTTTATAACATATAACCCATTTAACTGTAAGCTTTTCTTGCAATACAATCATCTGAGGATAGCATGGAAGGCAAAGGATTGATCAAAATGACATCGTAATCTATTAGTTAGAGATCAAAGGCAGTACACTATTTAGGGGTACAAATAGGCACTGAAATACAGCCCTTCCGTTTAAGGCTAATAGATATATGCTGTTTTGTATTTAACGATTTCATGGTCACTGTTTGCAGTCTGCAAACGTTTAATTGTAATGGCCAAACTTCCAAATGGCACCAGTAATTTTTTTTATAAAATCATTCTCATAACGTACGTGATGAAAAGCTTTTAATTACTTTCAAATAAATTTGTTCATAAATTGCGGTGTGAATTAATTATTTGAACATTTTTGGAATAGAAATGTATTGAACCTGAAAGGGTTAAATATATTGCATATAAGTTTGACAAAAGCATGACATTTATGATTATTCAATCAATTTAAACTGTTGAAATTTACCGGTCATATGAGAAACGAAATTTTATTTAGCCTCTCAAAATGAATAGAAAATATATGGATAATAAATGAATATTATTTATTTTAGTCAAGTTAATTAATTGACAATATTTATTCAATAAAGTAAGAAATTTAGAGTGTAAAGTGTAAAAAAAAAATAATAGCTTCAAACGATAAAAGAAGTTGCTGTTTATTACGTATGTTATTAATAACAAATTTTCGTTAATGTTTTCAGTATATTTACCCTTTCAGGGGCAAGTAATTGCGTTTCTGTGATCTTAAATTCATACCGGAATATTAGAAAAATTTTGTTTCAAAATAAGAACAAGCAATTTTTTAACATCTTACCACCAAAGTTAGAAAGATAAATTTTAATTAAAAGTGTCCGGCTCAAATCTTGATTAAAATTGGTTTCCCACTCAAAGGTTTAAGTGATTATTTTTTTACTTTTTTACGTAAAATTTTAATTAATATTTTAAAAATATAAATAAAGTTTATCGCATCGAACTATAGATATATAGTCAAATTTCGATTATTTTTATGTCTAATTCATTTTTATATTTTGGTTTGGAATATCTATAATCAAAATGATTATGATCGCAAATACATGGTAGGCTATTTTTATTATGATGTTTATAATATATTTATTTTATTAGCATAAAAATGAACGTAACAAATTACATGCCATCTTTAGCTTACAGATTTTGTCAGATTTTTTATAGGGACATGTTTATTCTTGTTTATTTCCTTTTGATTTCAAAGGTAATACATACATAATACAATAAACTTATTTAGAATGCGTAAGAGGAATATTATACAATCGGACAAAAATATTTTATAATATTGAATTACACTTTTGTTTTACTAGAAAGAGAGCCAATTGAGAATCAGTATCATGTTTAATGATATACACCGTATATAACATAAACTATGGCGAAATACGTGTTTTTAACGAAATATATCAAATATAATTCAAATACTAATTTCAAAATTCGCATTAAAATATGTATTTAAGAAAACAATTCTAGAAAAAAGTGTTGTAGCAATTATTTTCTAGTCTTTTAAGATCTTATGTAAAATTTGAACAAATTTGTTCTATACCATATAGAGTTACCAAAATTAAAGAGCCTAATAATGTATTACAGTGCTGTAAGCAAATATTTTGTATTTGTTTCGTATTTCAATTTGCACCTCAACACATTGCGGATTGGTAACTTTTATCAAATCAGAAATGTAAAACAGTAGAAGCCCCACCCTGTTCTAAAAGTCTTCAGTAAATTGGTGTTCTAGATAGGTTTCCCAAGTTTATGCATCGGTAAATATCTTCCAATTTACGAATTTAATATAAAATGTCTTACAATCTAAAAAAATATGGACAACATGATATAAATGCATTTTCTTTAAGGTAAAAGCCATGCCCTTAGTCATTGATGTTTTTTGAAAGAAAACTAGAATTCACGTTTCACGTCGTGAATGTGTTAAGTAATATTATGAAATATATTTGGACAAAACAAATGAAGAATAATTGATATGTTACAAATTTTTACGCCTTTAGTTCCCACTAAAATGTAGTAGCAATTTGTTGTTTACTTAGTCGCAGATTTCAGCGGTTAAATAAGGCTTACTTACAAATTTTACTGCTAAAAACACGATAAACGTTACTAGGATAGCATGCAAGCAGGTTTGACAGTTTGATTTCCATTTTTATTTAGTCATTTTGAGTTCATAACGGAATATAAATATAACATATTTTGTTTTATTTAATGAGAGATATTTCGTGATTACAAGAAGTAAAAATTATTCTTTTGTTACATCGGTTAGGAATTTATAATTTCGGAATTAATTATGTGGCCAAACTGTCAATAAAGCTTCAAAGAGTTGCGAATTCTGAATACCACTTTTTATAATTACAAAAATATGACTTCCTGAATCATATCATTCTCGTAATAATTCTTAAATGCATTAATTATTGTTTTTGATTTGTGTTTTTTTATTCTTATATTAAGGATTACATACCAGAAATTTTAAGGTAGATTTCTAACTTTATTCAGTGACTTATTTTCGCAATAGCTGGAGGATTAATATTTCTATGTAAATCATAGAACTATTAACCCTTTCAGGGAGTCTTGCCATATGGGATACTTTTTTTAATTCAGATTTTTCAATTCGCACCACTTATTTGAAATGGTAAAATGCGCCTTATTTAATGCCTAATTTAATTAATTAAGGCGAAAACAAAGGTAATTTTACCGTTTCAAAAAAAATGGTGACAATCAAGAAATCTGAATTTTAAAAAAGTAGCCCACTGGCAACGCTGCTTTCAGGAGCAAGGTACTTATATTCGTAAAAAGTTCAAATAATTTAATGACAACAGTATTAACAAGAGTTTTATTTGGAAACAAGTAAAAGTATATTTTCGCGTACTTAATAAATATGATATTTTCATCATAAAATTCCGGTGCCAATGTGGCAATTTGGTATTAAAATTATGTGATGCCGTGACGGCATCACCGCCCTTCAAGGGGTTAATAAAGAGGAACTGACTAGGGATGAGATTTATCCGCTTTTTCGGACACCAGTATAACATTAGAGAAAAGGTTGTTCTGTTAAATCACAATATTTTCCGATTAAATAAAACAACATTTTCTCTAAAATTATACTGGTGTGTAAAAAAGCGCAGACATCTCATCCCTATAAGTGAGATATCCGTAAAATATTGAAGCATGAAGTTTAACCACTTTCTCAAGGGCTGATTACCTTCAGCTGAAACTTCAACCATTAAATTTATATAGAAATTTTTTGCCTATTTAAAGTCCTTCTAAATTTCAGTCAGAAATTATGGCAGAAACGAATTTGCATTTTTACTGGTGTGAGTTTACTTTTGTGGTAGTCAGGACATATGTTTCCGCCATATTGTGACAACCGGTGAAAAAATCTGACTGTTTTACCAGACATGCTGACAGCAGTAAAAAGAAATAGATGTTTTTAGCTTATTTGTGAGAAAATATTTGCAAGAATAAGACGATTAAATTAAACAAAATTTTCTATACAAGTTTACTTGTGGGCAGTTTGCCCCGACGCTATTCAGAAACAGTATATACGATTTTTAAAAAGCAGCAGCCATCTTATGACAACCCCCTCAGTTACTTCACTCGCAACTCGTAAACAGTACACTATATGTCTCCTCTCTTTGTTCATAACTCCATTATATAAATATAGTAGCAAAGAACTTAACCAATTAAGGACCAGCATGTTTTGCAGGAATTGTAAACAGTTCACACCACTTTTTTCATAAACAATTTCTGAATCACTGAAATGTGTTAATTAAGTCTGGGAAATTTTACTTTACTCTTTTACTGGTATACAAAAAAATTAAAAAAAAACCCATAAATATAATATTTATTAAAAGTTATTTAAAAAGTGATGCAAATTTGCATCACTATGCATTTAAATGTTAATGTGCCCGTTACTGTAGCGGGCGGCGTAGGCTACTTCTTTTTCTAGTGAGATTGTTTGATTCCCACTAGTTTTTTAAAATATTGTACAATAGAAGCTCTTTAATCCGGCATGTTCGGGACCACAGCCTTGCCGAAATAGCGATTTTGCCGGATTATCGAACGTCAATACATTTTTTTTGTGTTCTACTAAATTATCAACGTTTGCAGTGCATATTCTATAAATATCTGCCAAATACTGTTTTATATTTTGTCATTCTAACAACTGCGAGCATTAAAGAAAAACATAGAACACAAACTTAAAATCCAATTATTTAATATATACTGTAAATGTACAATGTAATGTACATATTAGGGCAATGTATATGTACATTACACTGTACATGTAGTACAAAATTACTATAAACATTATATTTTTAAGAAGTAAAAATTAAATTAAAAAAAAATTAGAAAAACCGACTGCGCAAAAAGCGAAGAAATTAATTATTTCTCATCAATGTTAAATATTTTTTTATGTTAATTACCTATTTTTTTTATTTTTTTATATTGATGATTTTTAAGTTGCGTTTAATTGTTAGTTCCTATCTATAAACACTGTTTTGATGAGACCTATAGATGTCTATGCTGGTTAAAGTTGCAGTAAAGCTAGAGATTCTACCTACACAAATTCCAGGTTGTGTAATATTTAACACTAGAACGGCGGGAAATTTTACTCAAGTATTATAAAAATATTTCACATCAGAATTTTTACTTAAAACTATTTAACTTATTTATTTAAGTTATTTTTGAGCAGCATATATTAATTTTAAATTATAAAAAGTTTTCTGGTTCGAATAGACATGTATTCGTTTGGCAGGGGTCAAAATGACCCCTTGTTAAACGGAGATTCTGACTGTAAAATAGTCAATGAAACGACGTCTTCATTTTGAAAGACCTATCCAATGATATGTCACTCAATATGGTACGTAAAAAATTTTTTCTTGTCTACAGCCACTTTGGTATTTTAAGGACACCTTTTTGAATTTATAAAAACGAAACTTAGCCTATAACCATGGGATGTTTAAAACGAATCGATAGAGACCTCATTCATTAAAATCCATTCAGCCGTTGGGATGATTCTATTGTATAAATAAATCCACATACAATGTTACCAGTGGGCTACTTTTTTTAAAATTCAGATTTCTTCATTGCCACCATTTTTTTGAAACGGTAAAATTACCTTTGTTTTCGCCTTAATTAATATATCATTAAATAAGAAGCAATTTTCCATTTAAAAAATTGGTGCCAATCAAGAATCTCAATTTAAAAAAAGTAGCCCATCTGGCAACACTGTCCACATACGCAGATATGCATGAAACACATAACCCTTCTTGGCAGTCGAGTAAAAAGTCTCTAATATCATGTTGCTTCCGCGATTAGGATTTCTTCTTCAATAAATCGTTACGGATTATACACAGATTTATGTGTTCGGCAGCGTTTCAGTGTTGCCAGTAGGCTACTATTTTTAAATTCAGATATCTTGATTAGCACCACTTTTTTTAAATTATAAAATTCGCCTTATTTAATGACATATTAATTAAGGCTAAAAAAGGGGAAATTTTACCATTTCAAAAAACTGGTGCAAAATCAATAAATCTTAATTTTTAAAAAAGTAGCCCACTGGCAACACTGCAGCGTTGTAGCTTTTGTTCAATTAGGCAAATTTTGTGAATGTATCTAATGCATCAGAAGACCGTTTCCAAGGGAATTTAGATTCATTTGCCTCGGCTCCTTCTTCATCCGATTCCACCTCCTGATTCTGGGCTTCTTGTGGGTGCTCGCATCCTAGTGATCCCAGTCAAAAATGGCCGTAGTAAAAAACAACAACAACATTTAAAAAAAAAAAAAAAAAAAAAAAAAAAAAAAAAAAAAAAAACACTGCCTCTTGTGCCCCATTATAGAATGTGCCGAACCATTGAATGCCGGATGAAAGAGCTTCTACTGTAATTGGTGGTTTCATTTTTCCTAAGTGGGACATTGACAAAACTGCATACATATTAAGCGTCCTATCTTAAATGGGAGAGGTAACCGCAAGTTTAACCCTAGAACTACCGGAAATTTTACTCAAGTTTTATAAAAACATTCTACACCAGAATTTTTACTTAAAACTATTTAATTTGTTTATTTAACTTATTATTGTCTGATTTATACATTTAGTTTGTTTTGAAGAAATTTCTGGTTTGAATAAATATTTTGAATGTACATGTCGGGTCCAATGGACCCGTCTGGTAGACGGAAGGTTAAAGAGGATGTCGCACTTATAAAGGTAACGCGCCACGTAGCGGATGGAGTTGAACTACAGGAAGACGCCTAAATGTTTTCTTACTTCACACCACTAAAATTGTAAAGCTTTTTTCACCTTGATTAATAGCTAAAAAGTTTCGGGTTGTATAAGCGAAGAAAACTTCGTGGTGCTAAGTACCTTTGGACCCCACCCCTTTCTCGCTACGCAGTTATAGTGAAATAATTCTGGTAACAAAGGTTAACCCCCTCACTGACAAGCCCGTGTTAATACGTTCACTAAGCTCCAGGTTTCACTGCAATACAAGCAATATTTAAAGTAATATAATTCTATTGATTTAATGTATTTTCAATACATTGAACAATGATTAATACTTCCAAGGATTGAATTCATATTCGTTATTAAGTTTTTTTATAAAATGTTCAAAGAACCATATTTTTTAAGCATTTAAAACAAAATGCAGAAAAAGCAACATTACAATTTTGCCCTTTTCCAAGACAGTTGGAGGGTTAATGTTCCGTGAGTGACCAAAGATTTAGAACATATTCGCAGATGGTAGAAATTCTGTCATATATGGCGTCAAAATAAAAGTCCGCGTATGTGGATTATCAACCCCGTCCACTAGGTGACGTAGCTGTGTTAATTTACGCCCGATTCCAGCATTAAGTTTGTACGCTTAACCCTAGAACTACCGGAAATTTTACTCAAGTTTTATAAAAACATTCTACACCAGAATTTTTACTTAAAACTATTTAATTTGTTTATTTAACTTATTATTGTCTGATTTATACATTTAGTTTGTTTTGAAGAAATTTCTGGTTTGAATAAATATTTTGAATGTACATGTTGGGTCCAATGGACCCGTCTGGTAGACGGAAGGTTAATATGTATGCAGTTTTGGACATTGACACCAAAATTTTCGTTTGAAAATTTTCGTTTTATTAAGTACGTGAAGAACAGCTTTTCCCTATTTTCAAATAAATTTCTTTATAAATTCCGGTATCATTCATTCATTTCAGTATATTACTAATAGATGTGCCTTGCACCTGAAATAGTTAAGGGGTTAAAGAAGTCAATTTCACATTTCTACAGAAAAAGTGGTTTTCAAAATCCGCAAATCTTGCCATCAATTGTTCCCAATTGAAGAGCTAAGTGTAAGAACATGTTAAGTAACAAAAATTACATTTGAAGAAATTTGATGTGAAATTTTTTTTTGTCAATTTTAATGATTTATTTTCTGTTTGATACCACGTGTTTAAAATATTAACAGGTGTGGTACTAAACTCTATCAAAAAAATTCATTCACTTTTAATTTTTAAATATTAAAAAATATTAATATTATTTTGCATTATTAAATATTAAAATATTAAATATTAATGAATAATGTCTTAAATCTTCAAGGCTAAATAGATTTTGGCTTTACCATGTAGTAGAATACCTAATAACAGCTTCGTCCAAAAGATAAAATAATGTTTAAGAAAATGTAGCATAACATGTTCTTCCACTCAGCTCTTCAATTATGACACTGCATTCAATATTTTAAATTTTCTCACCGATTTTGATCTCACCGATCCTGCGCAGTGCTGGGCTCGCAAGGTAACGGTTTAACCCTTTGAGAGGTAAGCAATTGTGTTTCTGTAATGTTGAATTCCTACTGGAAATTTGGAAAAAATTATTTCAAAATAAGGAAAAGCAAATTTTCAGCTCTTTTTCACAAAATTAATAAAAGTAAAACTTAATTGAAATTTTCTGATGTAAATCTTAATTGAAATTATGTGGGATTAATATATCCCACTTAATATTCGAAAATGCCACATTCACACCAAAATTTTGAAGTAAAATTTTGATTTTATAACACATACGAGAAGAAAAGCTTTTACTTATTTTCAATAAAATTTGTTTTTTAAATCATGGTGTCCATCTATCATTTGACCACTTTAGTAACCGAAACACTTTGCCCCTGGACAGTGTTGCCAGATTGGGGACTTTTTAAATTCAGATTATTTGACTGCCACCACTTTTTTAAAATAGTATAATTCAGATTATTTTTCAGAGTTTTAATCTAATTTTAAATAGACCGATTATTTCTATTTGAAAAAAGCGGTGACAATCAACAATCTGGGGACAAAAATTTCTCCAATCTGGCAACACTGCCCCTCGAAGGCTTGACATTTTTCTTACTTGCATATAAATTTTGTCGTAATTTCTGTCATCAAACAATTTTTTTAACATTTTGGCAACAAAAGTACTTTGCCATTGAAAGGGATAATAGATAGGTGTGGTTTAAAAATAATTTTAATATGTTTCATGTTTTAACGTGCACATTCGCATAATGAAATGTGTTTCAAGAAAGCATCTTAAGAAAAATTGATATATTCTTTGTTTTCTGTTTTCTCGACATGTTTGAAAGGTTTTTTATAACCGATAAAGTTATTACACATTAAGATTTCATGACAGTAATATCATTTGAAGAGAGTAGCATAGGGAAAGGATTGATCACAATGGCACGATAATCTATTAGAGATCAAAGACAGTTGTAAATTTAGCGCAAATAATTGATATGGAATACAGTCTTTCCATTTCATAGTGATAGAAATATGATATCTGTTGTGGAATTAGAGGTACTGCATTTAACTTGAATATATACTTTAGATTTATTAATATTTAATGTAATTTAAAGTGATAGAGTGTAGTGCCAATATAGAATATGTAGTTTAATTTAGCCTCAGAAATTTAACAGCAGCTAAATATATAATAATTAAACATAACTTATTTATTCAGGGAAGCAGAGTAGGATACTTCTACGATGAGCTTAAACTCTAAAGTGTGATAAAAATAAATATCTAGATTCAAATTCAACTAGAATATATTGAAATTTTATAAGTATGGAATTAACTAATAAACTTATGAAATAAGTTAAGTATATCAGATAAAGCATTCTATTTTTCGGATAGTTACTTTATAAGATATTAATAAAATCTGACGCAGGGAACTTTTAAATAATTAAAACTTTTCGCATTTTCTTGTTCACGAAACAAAAGAAATATGATAATAAATTTCTTTTGTGAAAAGTAATAAGAAAATATGTGGTCTAAAAAAATGATTTTAAGGTTTCTTTTTGCTTTTGTTTTGAACTAGAAAGGTGTTTAATTGTGTAAAAACAGTACATTTAATCACATAACACCGCATAAAAGTAATTTATGGCTATGCTATGAAAATTATGTCAGTTACGTTCAACGTTTGAATGCAACTAATAATTTAAGACAATTTCATTAAGAAGAGCCTGTAGGAATAATAAATTTATACTACTATCGCCTCCGAGAAATATTTCATTTATACATTTTTGGGATATAAATTAAAAAAATTGCTAAAACAAAAATTATTTTGCATTGGCATTTTTTCTAAATTATTAGAAATTGTTCTAGAATTTAAATAATAATGTAAAAATGCAAAAGAAAAGGGAATGCGACAATGAAAGAAGGATTGCGTTCAATGTCGAAATTAAACTTTCCATGCGAAGAGTCTTGAGAACAAACCATTAAGTTACGGAAGATCAGTGGCGGCCCGTGAATGTTTGTTGGGGGATACGCTAAATGCATGCTGCCAAAATTATTCTTTACTTACCTTTATATTTAAAATATATCTTCCCCTGTTTAATGAAAGAACGTTCCTCCAATAAATAAAACAAATATTTCATTTAAAAGATAGTTGTAAAAAGTAACAAATTTAGCAGCTATACATTTAGTGCCTCAAAAACTCCCGTCACGAGAAGTCAAGGTAGAAGTTACATAACTGTTAAATCTTTATCACACAAATTTTGCGTAGTAAAAACTTTGGTAGAATTTAACTTCTCCTCCGCGTACAGAGCGACTCTGTGTCTCACACAGTCATAAAATCCTGGCCAAAGATGCAGAAATTAAAATTTTCTCAACAATTGTAAAAAGCACGTCCTATAATAGCTGAATAACAGGTGTGTCTGTCTAATGGAGTTATGAATAAAGAGGAGGGGACACATAGTGTAATGTCTACCAGTTACGGGTGAAGTAATAGAGGAGGTTGTCACAAGATGGCTGCTGTTTTTTGTTTTAAATGGGATCTACAGTTTCTGATTGCCGTCAAAGCAAACATCCCATCAGTAAAACTGAATAGAAAATTTTGTCATATTTAAGCGTCTTAATGATGTAAACATTTTCTCACAAATACGGTAAAATTTTCTATTTGTTTTTACTGGTGTTATTTTGCCTGATAAAACAGTCAGTTTGTTTCACTGGTTGTCACAATATGGCGAAAATACTGGGCCTGACTTCAGCCAAAGTAAGTTCCTACCAGTAAAAAGGAAAATATGTTTTTGCCATTATTTATGACTAGAATTTTGTACCAATAAGGCGTTTAAATAAGAAGAAAATTTCTATAAAAATGTACGGGTGGAAGTTTCCACCCGCGATAATCAACCCCTGCCAAAGCATTTAAAGTAGAAGCTTCACTTTTTTAAGGATATGTCAGTTTATCTTTATTAATAGTTCCATGGTCTGTCTATGCCCATTTCAAGAGAATGAATCATATCCGGCGGATCTCAGCCTCAGTGAAAGAGAAGATTTTCTTGTGAGAAGACATGATATTACGTTTCAGCATTGCTATTGTGTTTAACACTTGAACTACCGGAAATTTCAGTCAAGATTTTAAAAAAAATAGCACCAGAATTTTTTAAAAAAAGTTTAACTTTATAATTTAAAGTTTTTCTTTTTTGTATCTTTTAACTTATTTCATAATCAATTTTCTGGTTTGAACCGAAAAATAAGCATATAGTAGCCGTCAAAATGACGGCTCGCTATACATTTTTACTGGCTTCATGAATTGTTGCTCTGAATAGTTTTATTTTCATCCCTTTAGTGAGCAGCTTTGCAGATATGCAAAGAACACTGTTTTGAATTTAATAGAATATTTTTTATTCGCAAATACCTAATTCACACCAGAAAATTATAATAGCAATATTTGCTTTAAGTAAAAATCAGACATTTCGTATTTAAATAAAGCTAAATTAACCATTGAATTTTTCTTGTGTAAAGTCGGATTCTCTGAACCACGACATTTCTAGAACGTATTCTGTTATGGTAATTAAAGGGTTAAAGGTTAAGTTTTATAAAATAAATAATTATATAAAATAACGTATTTGGAGACATACTTATTAAAGTATTTACTAATCTGAATTATTTTAGAGTAAAACAGCCACACGACAGTAGTGTTTACTTTTATTCCAGATGTGCAACAAAACAAATGATTGACGTATTATATGAAAATATATCTCTGATTTTTTTTTTCATTATTTCTCCTGTGTTATAAACCTTTCAGAGTATCATACATAATTTTTTCGAAGCAAAATAAAAAATCGCGCATTTAAGGGTTAATCTAGTCAGGGATGAGAGCTTTTCGACCCAAATGACTGCTTGCTACCACTAAATTTTAATGGCATTTTTCGCTTTATTTGATGACAGAAATTCTAAGATTTAATAAAGTAAAGAATACTATTAAAATTTAGTCGTGAGAATCAACCATTTGGGTCCGACCGCTCTCATCCCTATTTAGTAAAAAAATATATTAAATATATGTCCCTTTCAGCTCCAACTTAGATATATTAAAAGTTTGTTAAAGGTCGCAACAAACACAGAGCTATCGGGAAGCAATCAGACGACTGCCGCTTGCCGATTCTGGCGGTAACGGCACGATGTCAGGTTGCCACTTTTGTGGTCCCCCGGGCGATGGTCGGTCCGTTGGGCTGGCAAATGTTCGGACCGGTGCCGGCAAGATCGGTGAGACTACCGGCAGGATACTATGCTGCAAGCTAGCCATACGATTGCCGGCTGCAGCCCGACAGCAGTATAAACTGAAAAACAAATCTATTTTCATGGCGCCATCTATTATCCATCTTGACATGCATCTTCGTTAATATTTCAAGGGAGCATATTTCGGCGTTGGAACAGGTTTGTTTCGATCCGACGACCCCAGGGACAGAAGGTAAACGCTTTAACCACGGAGCCACTGAGTCTTGCTGAGGAGTGGATTCTTTTGGGGTTATACGGGGAAGACAATCCTTTAAGTGATGGTTTGTTGTGGATAAATCGTAGATTGGAAAACTGGAATTTTGAAGTGTTTTATTTTTATTTATTTATTTATTTTTTTTTTTTTTTTGTAGTTGTCTTATCCGCATTTATTTAAAAGTTAATTTAGTATTTAAATGAATGAAATAAATATTTTAGCGAATTAGTTAAAGCAAACGATATTTTTTTTATAAATTTAAAAATTATTATATATTTAATGAAATTAATTATTTTTAGAGGTTTTGTTCAGTTAATAAAATTTTCTTATTAGTAATTATAATATAATTACACGCGTTTCGTTAATTTATAAAACATATTTTTTTAACATGGAAAAACTTATTTTAATAAATAATAAGTTGGAAATTAATCACTTTAATTATAATTTTAATAAGAATAAGAATTCGTTATCTGTCATTTTTATGATTTAAAGTAGAATATTTTTTTAGTGGCAATGTAGCAATATTAATTCTTTTACTTATGAGCATTTTTTAATCTCAAAATGAAATAGAAATATAATTTTTTTTTTCGTTTGGTAAATAATATTATTTTAGAAGGGGAAATTTCTGAATCTTTCTTTTAAATTTTAATGCTAAAAAGATGTGTAGATTTTTTGACATTTTTACAGCGTGTAAAATAATTTTAAAAGCTTTTTAAAAATTTATTTTTAAATAAAATAAGAAACTTAGCTATTACCTTTAAAATGAATATATAATTGGAAAATAATTTGAATTAACTTATGAAGTATTTTTTTCTTTCTACGATTGAGTTTATAATGAATAATAATTTTAAGAAGCGATTAAAAAAATAAAAAATCTTCTGATGATTCAAAAAACTGTAAATCCTTTAAAAATGAATTCAAAACATTTTGTTTTAAATAAATAAATATAGGCCTTTTTTTGACAATTTTTATGTTTATCACTGTTAGAATTTTATATGAAATATATAACTCGATCTTATCAAAACTCAAACTCACACAAAATTAAGTAAAATAAAAAATGTCGGCTAAGACTAAAAATTCCGAATTCGGACCGATGTTGGTATATCATCTAATCGTACTGCTATCAGAAATCACATATCGGTCCTGCGTCACTTGCCGATATAAGTCGCTTGCCGATATGTAACCATACGGAGACCAATTACGGTAACCGACAGTCGAAAAGGCAGTTTCTTAAGTTTCAGTTGCCGATATGCTGCTGAAACTTCACCTAAACCACTGTGCCGATGCCGACACTTAACCGACACTGACGGCTGCAGTTCGATCGTGTGCCGAAAGATATGTGTTTGCTGGGGTGTGTCAGGTTTTGTCGGTCTATTTTCGTATTATAAATGTATTGGTTTTATTTTTGAAGGATAGTTAGAAAAATATTCCGCATACAGTTGCCCTTTTTATGCATAAATTGCTTTGGCCCAGCAAACACATACCTTTCGGCACACGATCGGACCGCTGCCGGCAGTGTCGGTTAAGTTTCGGCACGGGCAGAGTGATTTCGGTGAAGTGTCGGCAGCATGTCGGCAACTGAAACATAAGAATCTGCTTTTTCGACTGCCGGTTACCGTAATCGGTCCCCTTATGGTTATATATCGGCAAGCGAGTTACACCGGCAAGTGACGCAGGATCGATATGTGATTTCTGATAGTGGCTCGATTAGATTTGCCAACATCGTTTCGAATTTGGAATTTTTAGTCTTAGGCGACATTTTTTTTTCTTTTTCTTAATTTTGTTTGAATTTGAGTTTTGATAAGATATGTATATTTCATGTATTTCATATGAAATTCTAACAGTGATAAACCAAAAATAAATAAAAAATAAAAAAAAAATCCAAAAATAGCTTATATATATGTATATATATATATATATATATATTTAAAGCTGTTTTTGAATTCATTTTTAAAGGCTTACAATTATTTGAATCATCAAAAAAGATTTTTAAATCGCCCCTTAAAATTATTATTCGTTATAAACTTATTCGTAGAAAAAAACATTCATAAATTAATTATTTTCTAACTATATATTCATTTTAAAAGCAATAGCTATGTTTCTTAATTTATTTAAAAATCAAATTATTAAAAAAGTGCTTAAAATTATTTTACAAGCTATAAAAATATAAAAAAAAAACTACCCAACATTTTAGCATTAAAATTTAAAAGAAAGATTCAGAAATCTCCCACTTCTAAAAAATTATTTACCTTAAAAAAAAAGATAAATTAATATTTCTATTTTATTTGATGATTAAAAAATGTTGATAAGTAAAATGATCATTTTTGCTACTTAATCTCTAAAAATATATTCTACATTAAACCATCAAATGATAAAAAATGAACTCTTATTCTAATTAAAAGTGATTAATTACCAACCTCTTTTTTTATTAAAATTAGCTTTTCTATGTTACAAATATACATTTCTTGAATTAACGCATTAAATTACATTATAATTCCTAAAGAGAATATTTTATTAAGAGAAAAACCTCTGAAAGTCACTTATTTTATTTAATAAGCATTCTTAAATTTATAAGAAAAATTCAGATATATCCCCATTTAAAAATTATCTTCTAAAAGAAAAAAAAATGTAAATTAATATTTTTATTTTATTTTTAAATTAAAAATATTGATAAGAAACAAATTAATATTGCAACATACTCATTAAATATATGTTCTACTTTAAATCATCAAAACGACATAAAATGAATTCTTATTCTAATTAAAAGTTAATAATTAATAACTTTTTATTTAGTAAAATAAATTTTTCCACGTCAAAAATATATATTTTATAAATTAACGCAACGCATGTAATTACATTATAATCCTAATAAGAAAATTTGATTAACTGAACAAGACCTCTGAAACTATTTTTAATACTTAATTATTCTTAAATTTATATTTATTCTTAATTATTCTTAATTATATTTATATCTTAATTAATCTTAAAATTATTCTTAAATTCCTTTGTTTTAACGAATTCGCTAAGATATTTATTTCATTCATTTAAGTATTAAATTAACTTTTAAATAAACGCGCGTAAGACAATTATAAATAAATAAATAAAAAATAAAATAAAAAAAATTCAAAATTCTAATTTTCCCATCTACCATTTACCTTTAATGACAAACCATTACGTATCGATAAGACTTGCCTTTATTACCTCATACAATCCTCCCCTGATCAAGTCTGAGTAGCCAAGTGGTTAAGGCGTCTTCCTCCTGTCCTTGCGATCGTTGGATCAAACCCAGTCTCATCCAGCGCCGAAACACGCTCTTTTCAAATATGCTTTCCGCGATGGCTCATAGATGGCGCCATCAAAACAGATTTTTTTTTCAATTGATGCTGGTGTCGGGCTACGACCGGAATTCGTATGGAAAGCGGTCGGCATAGTGTTTTGACGATACTGGACCGACTTTGCGTCTACCTGTCGGGCGTCACTCGTCCGGCGTGTCGAAAAAGATACGGAACCGGTACGGCAGCCGGTATCGTGCCGATATCGTCGGTAACGGCAAACCGGCTGTCGGCCAATTGTTTACCGATAGCTCTGTGTTTGCTGGGTGGTAATCTATTTAAGATACTCCAAAAACCAGCATCCCTATGTTATAGAGACAAAACTTTGCTGCATATTAAATTCAAATATTGCATATATAATACATTGGTTTAAATAAATAAATAAAAGTTTATAAATAGTAAAATTAACCATATTTAACTCCTTGAAAGATTATGTGATATCCACTTATATAGTTCACTGATTCAGTATACATCCACTTAATTTAAATTTTCAAATGGCACAGTACCACCAGAATTCTCGGAATAAAATTTTGTTTTTACAAATTACGTAAAGACGTTTTTTTTTTTTTTTTTTTTTTTTTTTTTTTGTACTTATTTTCAAATACATTTGTCATAACTCCTGGTGTCATTAATACATGTCAACATTTTAGGAACCTTTAAAACGCATGAAAAATAATTTTGGCCAGGTTTTTCCCTTATACTTTTTCTAGAGTACACTACACACACACGCATACAGATATACATACTCGTGTTTATTATTTTATATATTTCTAATTTTCTGAATCTCATTATATATTGGCTATGCTAAACAGATATTTGTAATAAGATAACATCAAATTTAATAATATATATTAAATTTCGAAATAGCTTGACAATTTACAGAGTTTCGAGATTGAATTTGAAGCCACATTAATATATATAATAAGGCTAAATATTTCAGAACGTGTACGCCATTATACTTCATTTAGATATCGTTAAAAGTTTAAGAACTAACATAGAAAGCTACCGACGAAATCATCTTTCATTAAACTATAAACCATCTTAAATTCCTCTATCCATAATAATTTGTTTATAAATTTTACAAAACCCTTTTAAAATATTTTGATTCTAAAGCACTTTTAATATATATATTTTAATCTTTTAAATATTTCCATGCATTAGTAATGACATTAGTAGACATTTTTAAAAGCATAATTTTAAAGAATTATTAGTAAAGATGTGATGTTTCATCAGATTCCATTAAGGAAGGATAATGATCTTTTAAAATATATTATTGAAACATTTCATAAATGTTTTAAATGGAGTTATTTAAAATGTTTTATGTTGCTTTATATATGACTTCATTTAAACTTGTTAGAATGCAAAATTAAGGGAGAATGTTCTGAATAGAAAAAGAGATAGCTTAATTAATCTTCTCCTGAATAAAAGATTATGCTTACAGCAATAACAATTTTCTGCAACTATTTACATAAACAAATTAAATGCACACTCTATAGTCTCATGTATGTTTAGGTATATATTTCGTTGTTACATTTTCTAAAACAACATAAATGAAATGAATGATGGGAATTCTATTTCGAAAAAGTTTTTGAAGCAATAAACCCAATAAATAGCTAAACATCTAAAACATACATATGTATAGTATAGATATGCAATAATAGTAATATGTATTTTTATATTTGTATTTGTAAAGGGCTGAATAACACTCTAGATTAATAGCGTGAACCATGTTGGGTAACGCGAATTCACTCAAAACTGACTAGCTATCAGTTCGATTCAGGTTTGCACTAGACTTTGATGCTCTGAATCGGGTACGGGTACACTCAATTATTTTAATTACTTTTTAAAACTTTTACTAAAAACCTTCTTCTACGCTACACCGTATGGACAAATATATACTTCAATATCAGTAAGTATGCGGGAAAATAAAGATGTTTTACGATATGCAAGTTTCAATCCACTTCCTGAATCTAAAAAAAAAGATCCTCTATTCTTAAATGCACGAATTTTTCAGAATAATTTTATTTTTATATTAAGAATTAGCTTCCAGAAATTTTAAGTTAGGTTTTTAACTTTATTTAGTTGCATATTTTTGTAATTTGTACAGGATTAATATTTCTATATAAACATAGTGGTTGCTAACAACTTAGTTTAATTATTTAAAGTTAATTAAAAAGTGATGCAGATATGCGTCACTATGCATTTAATCGTTTAGTGCGCAGCTTTGCAAATATGCAAACAACGGTGTTTTGAATTTAAGAGATTTTTTTAAATTCGTATATACATAATTCACACCGGAAAATTAAAATAACAATATTTGCTTTAATTAATATCAGACATCCCGTATTTAAATAAAGCTAAATTAACTACTAAAACTTTCTGGTGTAAAGTCAAATTCTCTGAACTACGTAATTTCTAGAAGGTATTGTATCATGGGAATTAAAGGGTTAAAGTTAAGTTTTATAATATAAGCAACTATATAAAATAAAGTATTTTGAGACATACTACTTAAAATATTTACTATTTTGCAATATTTTAGCGTAAAACAGCCACACGATAGTAGCTTTTACTTGTATTGCAGATGTGCAACAGAAAAAAAGATTGATGTATTATATGAAAAATATATCTCTGACATTTTTCATTATTTTTCCTGTGTAATAAACCTTTCAGAGAATCATATGTAAGTTTTTTCGAAAAAAATAAAAAATCACGCATTTAAGGGTTAAGGGTTAAGGGTGAACTTTTTTACTTAAAATCTGTTGCTATCAAAAGAGGTATCAACCCTTCCCTTATCAATAATACTATGAAGAAATTCAATAGGCACTCTGGTAATTATACTCTTTTTAAATCTGTCAAAACCAAACATGAGAAATCGAATGTTCTGCTTTTTATCCTCATTTATGTTTGAAATTAGATAATCTTTTAAAACGTTTCGACTTTATTGTTATCATTAAATCTGTAAATAACTTCGCGTTCTCCTCCATTAACCCATTAAAGACTGACGTTGCGTTTTCGCAACATTATATTTGTGAATTTTCGAAATTTTTTTTATGCCAGTAAAAGAGAAAAGTAAAATGTGCCTTATTTAATTATCACAGTGATTCATAAAGTAAAAGTAAGTGTGTTACAAAAAGCGGCGCGAATTAAATAAAATTCCTGTAAAACATGCTAGTCCTTAATGGGTTAAGTCACTTTCATTGTTCTAGCTAGTAATCCAAACGAATAGCCATCTAGATCAATGTTTTAACAACAGCAGTAGAAACATATTGCGAAGATTTATTTTTTCAAAATAGTGGTAGGAATAATAAAGTTTCCTATACGCCTTTTTGAGGGATATTTATCTCACATATCATATCCCACACTAAATAAACCAGAGTTGTACAAACTAAGCGTCAATAGGCCGATTTTCACCACTAAATTTTATTAATATATGGTTACGCCTGCGTTTTTTTATTATTATTCTAATTATCCGAAGAATACTAATAAAATTTAGTGCTGACCATCGGCGCACTGACTCTCCATTTTTAAAACCCTGTACAAAACATTGTATATATATAAAATATATATTATATGAACTTTAAAAAGTTCACTGTTTTACCTAAAAGGTGACTAAAACTAATAGAAGAGATGTTACAAGTTAAAAATATGCATTTTGTTTAAAACTTTTTAGTACTTTCAAGCTTTTCCAAGCTCTTCTTTACAGAACATTTTAATAACTAATTGCTATTTATTTACAAATATGTACTGTTAACAAATAGTCAATTCGTTTTGAAAATGAGAGAAACAATAATTATTAGAGTTGAAAATAGATGTAGCAGATTCATGGATTGAACTTAATTAGATAAAATATATCTTATTATTAGTTGCAGTTCCATTTACTTTATCACTCTGTTCTCATACGTCACTTTCCTTTTTTAAATGCATGGTCAGGTACAGTCATAAGGGAATGGACAGTCAAATCATCAAATGGATAGTCGAGTCACCTTTTAAGTAAAGATGTGAACTTTTTAAAGTTAATATATTATATATTTTTAGTCAACTTTTAAGTAAAACAGTGAATTTTTTTAAAGTTTATTTAATATATATTTTATGTTTGAATGAAGGTGCAATATTGCGTTTCATCTTATGATATCATTGTGTATTTGTATCCTACTTTACACTACATTAAGAAAATACTCCCTAAATACTGATAAAAATAATTAAGTACCAAATTATAAACATACTCTGGGACGACTTAAATAAATCTGAAAAGGTGTGAAAGATTTACCATAAGTATTAGAATAAAATATTTTCAGTTAAATTTCCATGTGAAATTTTTATGCTCAAATACTAACGTTTTTCGTAGAATGACCCATATATAATAGGGTGTATCGATTTTTAACTTTTTTTTTGTTTCCAAATTCCAAGTTGATAAAAAGTTGCTACTAGACACCACAACTTACCACAAAAAATTTTGGATTTTTAAAAAAATGTTTAGGTCTCCCGCACAAGGCCTAAAGTTTAGAAATTTTACTTAAAAAGTAAATTTTTACAAAAATTTAAAAAAAACCTAAAACACTTTTTTTCTAAATTGCAAGTTAAAATTCCACTAACAATAAGCACAAAAAACGATAGAAGATGTATTTCAAAAACTTAGCAAAACATTTAGGTCTCCCGCACAAGGCCTAAAATTTGTTAATTTTGACGAAACTTTCGTAATTTTTAGTGTAAATGAACCATTTTTTTTCTTTGAAAACACCAGACTTAAGTGTATTTTTGTTACAGGAGGCATAAAATGACACAATATATATATATATATATATATATATATATATATATATACATACATATACATACATATATATATATATACATACTACATAAATAATATATAAATGTTGTATACCTTAAAAAAGATAGTTTAACGATGTAAATTGTTTGATAAAGGTGTTGAAATAAACTCTATCGTTATTTGTGATTACTATTGTTTATTACAAATGTATAAAATAGTATAACGTGGAATAAAATGTAGTATATAAGTACAAAATGTTGCTGATGTATTTTCATAGAACATGAGCGCAGTTTTCTTGTTCTATTTCAAATTAACTGACTTGTTTTAAATATTCGTCCTTTCATCTTATCTTCAAAACCTGAAACGAAAGTTATATACAGTATTTAAGTAGGCCTACAGATTTTTACAAAATTATAGAAATGATCCCTAATGAATTTCAAATATTACATGGAAGACAGTAAGATAAAGATGTTATTTAAAAAAATTAAAAATCAAAGTAGTACAAAAAACACTTACTTACATTTTAATCCTTCACTGAGGTTTTGTACTGGCTCTTAGTCTCGAACGTAGGTAGCTCTTTACAGTTTTCCAGTCTGGCACGAATGAAACCATCTCTTTCGATCATCCCACACACTTGCTTTGAAGCTTCTGTGACTTCTTTCACAATTCGTTCCACAGCTTGTGTGTGAGAAAGAATTGTAAATTCAACCCTTCCACTTTTTCCCGTTTCCGCAATTAACTGTAACTCTTCTAGGCTCATATCGGTAACAAGAGGGGGTTCGGTTACTGAAGAGTTTTCCAGTCAATCATATCTATATAGTCTTTAGCATTAAAATTGATCTGAGGGGGTTTAAATATCCTTACCCATTTCTTTTCTGTTTCGAGAGCTTTCTGGATTCTCTTATAAGCCAAGACTCTAATATGTTTTCGTTCATCAAACAACATAGCTATTAAAACATGCTCTGGGTGAGCTATGAATGCATTTCTCTGTAACGTTGCATGGGCGACATGTTTTAGCTCGTCTTCCAAGTAATTTCTGAAGTGAATTATTTAAAAAAAATTAATGGAACCCTGCGGGATTTTGGGATTGCACTTAATTGAGAACCATGATGGTATGTAGACTTTCATTATGAACTCTACAAGCATTCTCAGCTCAGGGGTCGGATCATCCATGACTACGTACAAACGAAGGATTTGATTCGCCAGGGTAAGCCACCTGGCGTGCGAGATGTTTCCAGGGTTTCGTCTGGCCAACTCTTCTGTACATGTATCTATTGATACAACTTTGGATATTTCATACAGATACTTTTCGTCTGTGCTCAACTCTTGAAGATCAACTTCTGGTATATCGCTTTCAATTGCAACAAAATTGACAACATCCAAATTTTGGCAGCTTAGAAGTTGTTTACCAATAGACCCGCTAAATGTGTTTGGTCCAGAAGTTGGCCCATCAAGAGCAACCATAATTTTTCTAAATGGTAATTCATTCAAATGTAGTAGACACACAACTGCCTGCAGTGGCTGTTGTATTTTATTTTCAAATAAGGTGATAACTCCATTTGAAGTGCCTATGTTTGCTGCCGTACCATCACAACCAATAGTTTTTAGTTTTTTAAGATCGACAGTTTTTTCTTCACAATACTTTACAAGTGATGTAACTATATCCTTTCCTGTTCCATTTATGGGAGTTACATGACCGAAATACTTGGATCCAGGATCTTCAACAATAGACATGTGTTCTTCCATTAAAGATTTTCGGACACTTTTACCAAGCTACAATTTCTTTTGTTATGGTTTCATCTTTACGACCATCAAAGTAAATGGCCAACAGATCGGAGGTTCAAGTTGAGCTTACTTCTTTACGAGACTTAAGTCTTTCACGTGCTACTTTTGATTTGTCGATTACTGCCTCTTGGTTCTCCGCAGTAACGACATTTAAGTCTCGCAAAAGGGCAGTAGCTAACTGAGGTCCAGCTCTACTAGAAATGCCCCTGCGGTCACAAGCTCGTGAAAACAAAGACAAACGCTGTGGCAGTTCTTGTTTTACTTCTACACTTGAAACACGTTTTTGACTCGTATCAAGTACATTTATTTCAAAATCACTATCTTGACATGATGTGTGAGACATTGAATCATCTGTACTATCACCAGAATCAATGTTATCAACAGATTTTAAGTTTTCATCCTCAGTCTTTTTTACAACTACTTGCATTAAAGCTTGTAACCTAGATTTTCTTTCTAATCGCTTTTTAAGCTTTTTAGTCTCATTTTTGTCACACTCTGCAATTGACATCAATCTAGGACCATGTTGGTCGAGCAAAAAACTCGTGTTCTAGTGCCGGGACTTTTTTGGCAATAGAGCAAATACAGTTGCTGAGGTCACATTTGCAAGTACAAATATCAAACAATGCAGTTTCAGTTTTTGACTGAAAGCTAGTTACTGCATCTTTGTAGGAGTTGGGATACTTCCTTTTGGGCCCTGAACACTTTTTAATTTTCTCAAGCTGCTCTTGCAGTTTTAAAACCATAAGTATTGTGTTTTTGGTGCCACAAACAGGAATTGAACTCTTTTCCATATTTCCTCAAGTTTTAAAGCAGCTCTTAATGCAATTACCTTCTTTGCAGGCTGATGTATTCCCTCTTGTTTCATTTTAATGCGTACGCACTCAAAATACTTTAAAACATCCATCTTGGTTGGCAGAACATTAAACTCACTCACATCAATAGGTTGCCCGATACCGGCCTGTTGGTAGTTTGTCTTGTTAGATGCGGTTTTTTACTCATAATGAACAACAACAACACTCACTCAATTGATTCTTACAACAAGACTATCGCACTAAAACACAACCGTAATGCTCACTCGCGGGCAGACAACTACTGACAAGTCTGTGCGGTGATTCATAGGTGTCGCGTCACCGCAGCGCAACAGTCTGGCCTTCCCCCCACCGCCCACCCCATCGCTTCAAGTGGACGCTTGACGTATTGCTATGTGATTTATTATTTCACTTATTTCAACAATTCCAATCATGCCTAACGAGGCTTTAATTAGATTTAATTTTTAAACCAGCAACAACACAAATATCAAAGCACTGAAAAATGTTCAAAAATTGGCTGAAATTTACGACTTTTAGGCCTTGTGCGGGAGACCTAAATGTTGTGCTAAGTTTTTGAAATACATTTTCTATCGTTTTTTGTGCTTATTGTTAGTGGAATTTTAACTTGCAATTTAGAAAAAAAGTGTTTTAGGTTTTTTTTAAATTTTTGTAAAAATTTACTTTTTAAGTAAAATTTCTAAACTTTAGGCCTTGTGCGGGAGACCTAAACATTTTTTTAAAAATCCAAAAATTTTTGTGGTAAGTTGTGGTGTCTAGTAGCAACTTTTTATCAACTTGGAATTTGGAAACAAAAAAAAAGTTAAAAATCGATACACCCTAATATATAAACATATCTTTTTTTCTAAAAAAATTCCCAATTTATAGTTACTAATTTTTAAGCCTTTAATTCTCGCTCCCGTGATATTCACGGCTGTGTCTTTTATTCAGATTGTTTGATTCCCAGCAGTTTTATAAAATAGTGTAAATGGCTTTCTTATGATATCATTTAACCTGTTATTAAATAAGTCACTCCTTGACATTTTGAGTTCTGGGGGAGAACTTCTACAATATGCTCAAATGTCACATTGCTACAAGAATTTTTTAAACAAAAGATTCGGCTTACAATATACGCGAAAAAATGCATTAATCTGCTTTCAAATAAATTTGGTTGAATATTTCGTTGCCAATGTCACATTTGGAGATTAAAATTAAGTGGGAAGAAATTCACCCATCGGAGCCCAAAGGCTTTTAACCCTTAAATGCGCGATTTTTTTATTTTGTTTCGAAAAAAATATATATGATTCTCTGAAAGATTTATTACACAGGAAAAATAATGAAAAAAATCAGAGATATATTTTCATATAATACGCCAATCTTTTCTTCTTTTGCACATCTGCAATATAAGTAAAAACTATTGTCGTGTGGCTGTTTTACGCTAAAATAATGCAAATTAGTAAATACTTTAATAAATATGTCTCTAAATACCTTATATTATATAATTATTTATTTTATAAAACTTAACCTTTAACCGTTTAATTCCCATAATTCCCATTCGAAGTTTGTAATATCTTAGTAGGGACACACTATTTTTAAATTTCAGCGTGTTTGAAATCGTGAAACATCATTAAAAACCACCGCAAACGATTTTTCATAATGCGCCGTAATGTAACGAAATTCTTTTGAATTTCGCAGTAAAGAAACTAAAACTGTAAACACGATTCATTTTCAAACACGAACATGTCATAGTGAATATCAATAACATATTTTAATTTCATGGCGATGCGACTATATTTACGTCAAAAATAATTTTAACCAGGAAGAATCGGTAAAAATCCAGAGCTCTCAATCGGTCCGTTTTTTGAACACCACTTTCATTTAAAAAAGTATCTATTTTATAAATTTCGTAGACGCATACCTGTAGGAGCGTTTTTCTTGAAACTGTTGCAGCAACATACCACAAATTTCCTTCTAAAAAATACTGGTTTTCAAAAAACGGACCAGTGGGAGCCCTGGATATCCCACTGTGCACACCCTGATTACTAGCCTTATCTATAACACAAGAATTGCTGCAGTCGTAAGTGCATTTATTTGAACATATGTACGGTCCCTTGAATTTGAATATCAATAATTTTGAAAAGTTTTTTTCGGCATTACTTTTCGCACATTAATTAAGGGAAAAAAATTTAGTACTGGTGTGCAATTTCAAGGGACCATACAAACGTTTAAAAAAATCCGCCTACGTCAGCAACCATTTTTCTACCGCCCGCCCTCTGAATACTAGGCCTGGGCGCTGACACAAAAATGGCGGACCCCGAAGGCGGATTTTTTTAAACATAGGTACGGCCCCTGAAATGTTGACACCATTATTTTATAAAAGATTTCCCTGACTGGTTTAATCTCAGAAAATTAAAGTAGAAAAAACTTTAAAAAATTATTGGTATGGATATTTAAGGGACAGTACACACGCTAAAAAAAAACCGCCTTCTGCAGCTGCCATATTTGTGTGAGCGCTCAGGCCTAGTATTCAAGGAGCGGTGATTTTTCTGTCAGGGCTCAGGTGCAACATTCAGAGGGCGGTGCTTTGACCGTTTATGACATCACTTAATTATCACCGCCTCCTGAGTGATAAGAATAAGCGCTGACACAAAAATGGCGGCTGCAGACAGCTGATTTTTTAAGCGTATATACGGTCGCTTAACTTTGGACACCAGTATTTTATAAAGGATTTCTTTGACTTGTTTCACTTAAGAAAATTAACTCGGAAAAAACTTTTAAAAATTGTTGTATCAAAATTCAAGGGACCGTACACAAACAGAAAAAAAAACAGCCTTCGGCAGCCGCCATTTTTGTGTCAACGATGAGGTCTAGTATTCAGGAGGCGGTGATTATATTAACCTTTTCAAACATAAAGCATTCCCATTGCTAAAATCATTATATGAATGAGTGAAACCTGAATTTACGAACAAATTTATTTCGAAATATGAAGAAGCTTTATTCCACATTAATAAGTAACGGTAAATACTTGTGACAAAATTCTGGTGCCATTGTGTCATTTGAGAATCAAGTGTTCCATGTAATGCAGGGCTGCCACTCTGTCCGTTTTTTTAACACCACTTTTATTTAAAGAAGAATCTTCGTTTTAAATTTCGTAGAAACATAACGAAAGCGCGTTTTTCTTGACCATGTTGCAGAAACCTACCACGAATTTCTTTCGAAAAAAATTACTGATTTCCAAAAAAATGGATCAGTTGGAGTCCTGGTGTAATGGCACACTGAGCAACAAAAGGTTAAAGAAATATAGACTTCCTGTTCAGAGCTTTCTCCAGCTTTTTGGGTACACTATTTTAGTACCGAAAATGTTGTTTAATTTAATTTGAAACTTTCGGCGATTTAACAAAATCAAATTTTCTCTAAGATAACAGTGGTGTGCAAAAAGCCGGAGACGTGGCAACTCTGCGTGT
Organism: Maratus speciosus; assembly: GCA_963932465.1. Lineage (NCBI taxonomy): Eukaryota > Metazoa > Arthropoda > Arachnida > Araneae > Salticidae > Maratus > Maratus speciosus. The sequence goes on along the minus strand of OZ010787.1, from coordinate 31,085,654 downwards.
TTAATAAAGGAGTTATTTGCAATTATAAGAGTCAAACTTAATGGAACAGCAAAAGACAAAAATACAATTTTTTAAATCGTTGTAGAATTTGTATAATTATTTATAGGATTACGCATATTAAAATTTTCCATATTTTTTCTTCCATAAACTCTATATGGTCAGTCTATAGTTAAGTGTATATGTTATTTTGAAACACAAAAAATTACATAATATAAAGAAAAGTTCTTAGAAAACTGTATAATTTCATATTATGATCTTGAAATTACATTAAATTTAAAGCCATCATTTTAAAGTTATGGATAATACATGCATATATTACAAGTTGTGTTGTATAATCTCGAATAAATGGTATATAAAAATACGAAATCATTAAAAAATACGAGTTTATAACGATATATTTATAATACAGAATAGCTATAGAAATTTCTTTGAAAAGCATTATGAGTTCCTTAACACAAACGTTTATTATTGGGGAGATGTGGGATGAATGGTACATTTTCACAAAAATATTTTTTTTTATTTTTTTATTTAAGTTATTATCCATATTAAATATTACATTTCATACATTAGGCATTTGACAACATATATGAACAATATTTATTCTATATTATGATTTATTCAGAAAAATATTATGAAATAAAAAAAAACGTTCCTCCCTGTCCCAATCATTCCCACAGCAGGGATGAATGGGACACTAATAGGGATGGATGGGACACAAAGATTTTCCTCCCTGTATTCAATTTAACCAAATTAAAATTTATAATTATAACCTATATGTAATTATATTTGTAATATATGATTTTACAGCACGAATCGATATGTTTTTTTTTTTTTCAATAACTTATTTTTTATTGCAGTTTTAACTTTTAATGCAGACTTCGGCTATCAATCTTCTCTTTTTCCCCACTTATGAGGCATTTTAGATTTGAAATGAAAGTGCAAAATGTCTTTTAAATATGACATAGCTAATAATTTTCAATCCTAACTTATTAATTAATATTAATTAAATGTATCATGCAGAACGGAAACTAGTGGGTCGATGGGAAAGTCCTGTCGTGTTGGGAACATCAATGCACACCGGAAAATTCTGCCCGGTAATTATTAGACATTAGATATCGGAATCGATGTCTAATAATTATATGATAGAATTTTCCGGTACGAATTAATTTTCCCAACACGACACGACTTTCCAAACTACCCAATACGTTAGGGGTGGGGATTTATTTGTGCAACATTTCAAAATTCAATATAATTTCCCCGATTTAATCAATAAGCATAAATTTATGTAAAACATATACTATTTTTAACAATTTTATCTATTTTCATTAAGTTTTAGTATCAATTTTTTGATAATATATTAATAATTATTACAATACAATAAATTACACTCAGAAATTTTAAACAATAACAGCTCATATAATACTATTTATTACTATTAATTAACATAAATTATTAATTTATCAACCTATATAATACTATTTAGTTAATAAATAAAATTTTCACCATCTCTAGGGATGAATGAGAATGTCCCATTCATCCCCATTTGAAATGTCCCAATCATCCCCATGGTGCATATATTCCCTTCTCAGCCATTTTGCCTCAAAAATTATTTTGTCACAATAGTTACTATTTATTCACTTTAATTATCGATATTGAACCTTAAAATAAAATAACTACAAAATAGCTTAATTTTTTATATTGTACAAGATATTTCACATCTTCAAACGTAAAAAAAAAAAAAAACTTACATTTCAGCAGAGATTTCAGAAAATGCAACTTTGAAGGAAAATGAAAACAGCAATGTGGACCTATTTTTAGTTCTGAAGCATACTGTAGTAGAGCCTTAAATGGGGATAGAAAGCAATTTAAAATAAATGTTTATTGCCTGAAATATTGAGAATGTCCCATCCATACCTTATCCCATTCATCCGCTAGCTCCCCTACATGTAATCGATAGATATCGTTAATGTCCTTCGTCCGTAACAGCCTTCTAGACATTCACAGCTGTAAATTAATTTTATATTAAAAATCAACAGATATGTATGATTTTGTTAAAGTTTTTCTATTGTACCTAAAGATTGTAAAGGAGTTTTAACCATTTGCCTGAATATTCGCACCAATTTTTATAGCCTTTTTTTGCGCATTTTTGTTATGTTCAACAATGTCGACAGCATCAGTAACAATAAGAAAATTTAGGGTTTTATCAGACACAATAAAAATAGGAAATCACATCTAGAAAGTTTTTTTTTTTTTTTGAAATAACTTTAGATTGGTAGGATGCAAAACTTTAAATTGAAAATTTTGTTGTTGAAGGAATATTAACCTTTAACTGATGTCACAGAAATTGTCACATAACTAGTGTGAAGCGGTCTCTGAGACCGCTGCAACGAAAGATGAATGAAAGGCATGATTAACTCATAGGATGGTGTTTTTCTACTAAACGTTTTGCACAGGACTGTTATAATTAAAAGTCACCTATTCAAAAGTCTCTGGTGATAGTACTAAAGTTCCAAACGGATCAAAATTTCGGTAGTGTTTGTAGTTAAAGTGAAAATTGCAAGTTAATCTATAAAAATTGAAAAAAGCCGCGGTCTGAGAGACCGGTAACATCAGTTAAAGGTTAAAAATGTATATCTAAGAACATTCAATAATATTTTATATTTTTGTTAACTAATAGAATTGAAATGAAATCTACTTTCATTTCAATTTGGAGAACAGTAAATCAAAATACTTGCTTCGTTATTATAACTATATTACTTATTTAAATAATGCATCATGAAACGCACTTCTAAGTTTAATATATTATAGTGTATGTTTTTAATCAATTTCGTAACTTAGAAATTAAATTGATAATATTCAAATAATTGAATAGTAAGCTTTATGTTATGTAAAAAAGTTGTAGTTTAAAGGAAAGAATTGACGAACGCATACACTCGTATTTTTAAATGAGACACATAAACTTTGACATAGCTGCCACCTCTTACGCTTTTTCGTACCTCAAAAATTTAACCACTTGAGGGGAAGTGGTATATATGTTATCCTACCTACGATTACTGAAGATTTGCACCAGAAAATGTTTATTATATTTTACTTTTCTAACTTTGGTGGAAAGAAGTCGGAAAATTGCTTTTCGTTATTTTGCAATAAATCTTTTTGCAGATTCCGGTGTGAATCCAACATTACAGAAACACAATTACTTGCCCTTCAAGGGATTAATAGAAATTTGTGTCTTATTTAACGGTTTCCGGTATAGGTAAATTTTGTTGTAAAATGATGAAATCAACGACTGACACCGGAATTTACTTACGACTTTTTTTAGAAATTAAAAACTTGTTACCTAACACTTTCAACGTTAATGCAAAATTTTATTAAGATATTATTCCGGCCGTTTGTAAGTTTCGAATTAAAATTAGGTATCCCGACCCGGGCACACTGAGCCGGGAAGAGTTAATAGGCAAATTGCGGCGATTAAAATGGACAGAGTTTACTATTAAATTTTTGTGGTACAAAAAAGTGTAAGGATTGGCAGCTAATCTTTGATAATCTACGTTTTTAATTAAATAGTCTAGAATCTAAATTTTTAATATCTAATTAATTGTATAGTATGTTTCGGCTATTGGAAAATTGTTGTTACATTTTTCACTCCACTGACACCTATACGCTGACATACTAAGTTTAACCACAAATCCACTGAAATCCATACGGTAATCAACAATTGAAGATACAACAAATAAACATACTTTTTGGGAGTTCTCCACATATTATTTGATATGCCAGAATGGCCTGGAGTTGCTGGTACCTGATTGAAATTTTGGTGTGGAGTGCAAAAGGTATAGGAAATAATATACATTAGAAAGTACACACTCCTCGCTTAGAGCATAATTTTTCTTTCTTCTTTCATTTAAAAGGGGAAAGAAAAAATCCAGCAGCCATTCAGAACTAACAACTGAGACTTTTAACCCTTTCAGGGTCAAAGCTGTTCCTAAAATGCTAAAATGACTGACTGACACCGGGATTTACAAACAAATTTATATGACTGAAAGTAAAAGCTGTTCTTCGCGTACATTATAAAAAACAAAACTTCATTCCAAAATTCCGGTATGAATGTGGCATATGGGAATTAAAATTAAGTGGTATATGTCATATACCGATGACCTTCAAGAGGTTAAAGTAACAGTAATGAAAGCGGAAAAATTTATAAACTGGCAATAATTGCATTAGTTTATCTAGCCTTTTAAACTATAAATATTAAAAACATTATATTTAATAATATCAAAATAGTACTTACAGATAGTACCAGAAGATATACTAACGTGTTTAAAACAAAAAAAAAATGGCATTTAAATGTATTTTTCACTTGTAAGATAACACTTATATCAGAGTAATTATTATAGCAGCGTAACCCAATAGCGTAGGACTAGCATTTTCTTTCAGACATTTGTGTTCTACATAATGTGATAATTTATTTCGTCAACCCTTAAATGCGCAATTTTTTATTTTGTTTCGAAAAAATTATATATGATTCTCTGAAAGGTTTACTACGTAGGACAAATAATGTAAAAAATCAGAGATAATTTTTTTTTATAATACGCCAATCTTTTCTTCTGTTGCTCATCTGCAATTTAAGTAAAATCTAGCTTCGTGTGGCTGTTTTACGGTACCATAATGCAAATTACTTTAATAAGAATGTCTCCAAATACCTTATTTTATATAATTATTTATTTTATAAAACTTAACATTTAACCCTTTAATTCCAATAACAGATTACCTTATAAAAATTACGTAGTTCAGAGAATCTGACTTTACACCAGAAAGTTTCAGTAGTAAATTCTCGCTTTTTTAAATACGGAATGCATGTTTTTTTAATTAAATCAAATATTTGTATTTTAATTTTCTGATGTGAATTAGATAGATGCGAATAAAAACATCTATTAAATTAAAAACAGTGTTGTTTGCATACATGCAAAGCTGAGCACACAAGGGTTAAATAAGCATTTTTTTAATTCTGTATGAAATAATTGGCCCTACTTAACCAGAGTTGGGCGACGCGGAACAAACACCGCCATTATAAACTGAACCACTACCACCTCGGTAGTGACCCTGAGCGCTGCCACTAGAATGGCTGCTGCTGAATGGCTGATTTTTTTAAGCGTTTATACGGTCCAGTGAATTTAGACAACAGTATTTTACAAAAAATTTCTTTGACTAATTTAATCTCTCAAAAATAAATCAGAAAAACTTTTAAAAATTATTATTACTCAGATTCAAGGGACCGTATACACGCCGATAAAAATCCGCCTACGACATCCGCCATTTACGTGTCAGCACTCAGGCCTAGTATTCAGGGGGCGGTGACTGAACAATGGAGTTATGAATAGAGAGGAGGTGACATATAGTGTATTGTCTAGCAGTTGCCAGTGAAGTAATTGAGGAGGTTGTCACAAGATGGCTGCTGCTTTTTTAAAAATAGGATATACAGTTTCTAACTACCACTAAAGCAAACTTCCCACCAGTAAAATTGAATAGAAAATTTCGTCATATTTATGCGTCTTATTCACGGAACTATTTTCTCACAAATATAGTAATTTTTTCTATCTGCTATTAGTGGTGTCAGTTTGTTTAGTAAGACATTCAGTTTGTTTCACTGGTTGTCACAATATGGCGAAAACCCAGGGTCGGACTTCGCAAAAGTAAAATTGTGCCAGTAAAAATGAAAATCTGTTTCCGCCATTATTTATGACTGAAATTTTGCATTAATAAGGTGATTAAACATGGAGAAAATTTCAATATAAATTTACTGGTGGAAGTTTCCACCGGCAGTAATCAACACCTGCAAAAGCAGTTACAGTTGAAACTTAACTATTATTAGTACAGGCAATAGAGACCGTATAGGGACTCTAGCTAGCAAAATTCATGGTAGTTCTGGAAAAAGACTTATTTTTGGGTCGCTGAATCCGAATTTTTAACTTCCCACCAAAATTTCCCCCGGCAATCCCCAATATTTTGGTAAAATAAAAGGTTTTACCCCCCCCCCCCCCAAAAAAAAAGGTTTTCATTAAAAAAATCATTTTTTTTATTTTTTTTAGGGAAAAAATATCTAGAAATTCAGAAAGTAGATAAAATTTGCATCAAAAAAGATACATGACATTATGACGTAGGATGAATGAGAAGGGGGGATCTGCCTCGGAACATGAGCCGTGGTGCTGCGTGGACAAAGCTAAACAATTTCACTTAACCACTCACATCGTTTACATTCGCCCTCCCGTCTCCCCTCCGAACTTTCCCTATAAGGTTTACTTTAAGTATTTTGGGTTTCTGAATCTGAATTTTTAACTTCCCCCCCAAAATGTCCCCCCCCCCAACAAGTAGTTTTTAAAATTAAATTTTTTATTTTTTATGGGGAAAAGTATGTAGAAATTCAGAAAGTAGACAAAATTTGCGACAAATAGGATACATGGCATTATGACATAGGATGAACGGGGTGGGCGAGGGCTGCCTCTGAACATACACTGCGGAGCAAAGTGCACTAAGTTATGCAAGTCCAGGCAATAGAGGATTTTACCTGGCAAAATTAATACTAGTTCTGGATTTCGACTCACTTTATGTTTTTGTGGTTGCTGAATCCGAATTTGTAACTTCCCACCAAAATTTCACCCGGCAACCCCTCCAAAAAATTTATTTTTTTTTTTAAATTGGTTTTAGAGAACAACGCGCGGAGAATGTTCCATAGCAGCCCCCACTCTCCCCGTTTATCATACTTGATAATGTCATATATCCTATTTATTGCAATTTTTTTCTACTTTCTGAATTTCTACATATTTTCCCCATAAAACAATAAAATATATAATTTAAAAATAACTTTTTTGGGTGATTGCGGAGGGGGAAATTTTTGGGGGAAGTTTAAAATTTGGATTCAGTGACCCAAAAAAATTAAAGTAAACCTTGTAGGGAAAGTTCGGTGGGGAGACGGGAAGGCAAATGTAAACGATGTTGGTGGTTAACCCCTTAACGCTCGAATTAAATTACGGTTTAAAAATTCAAATTGCTTATTGGCACCACTTTTATGAAAAAGAAATATTCACCTTATTTAATGACAGGTAAAACGATACTAAAATATAGCCAATTTCACTATTTTATAAAACTGGTGTGAATCAAACAATTTGAGTAAAAGACACAGCCCGTGAATATGACGGGAGCGAAAATTAAGGGGTTACGTGAAATTGCGCAACATAGTCTATGCAGCATCGTTGCGCATTTTCCGAGGCAGATCCCCCATCCCCATTCATCCTACGTCATAATGTCATGTATGTTATTTGTAGCAAATTTTGTCTTCTTTCTGAATTTCTAGATACTTTTCCCCTTAAAAAATAAAATATTGACTTTTTATTAAAAACCTTTTTGGGGGGCATTTTACCGAAATTTTGGGGTTTGCCGGTGGAAATTTTTGTGGGAAGTTACAAATTCGGATTCAGCGACCCAAAAAACATAAAGTTAGACGATTTCCAGAACTACCATTAATTTTGCCAAGTAAAATAACCTATTGCCTGGACTATTAAAAGATATATCAGTTCCTCTTTCTTAACACATTGTACGGAGGATATTTTTCGAAAATGAGCACTAAATTTACTTTCACAAAAGCCACTGCAAGTTAAAACCTACTCACAAACAACAAGAAGGAATCATGCTTGGATTACACCTTCTTTTTTCGTTCGTACAAAATTTCCGGTACCAGTAATAATTTCTGCTCCCAACCCACAAGACACGTACTAGTACGTGTTTCGCATACAATGTGTTAACCCATTAAGGATCAGCATGTTTTACAAGAATTTTATTCAGTTCACGCCACTTTTTGTTAAACACTTACTTTTACTTTATGAATCATGAAATGTGTTAATTAAATAAGGCACATTTTACTTTTCTCTTTTAACCCCTTGAGGGGCAAGCAATTACGTTTGTGAAATGCTGAATTCCCCACCGGAATCTTTGAAAAATTCTATTTCAAAATAAGTAAAAGCAATTTCACGGTTTTTTTTCCACCAAAGTTAGAAAAGTAAAATTTAATAATTTTTTTCTGGTGTAAAACTTACTTAATCGTAGGTGGTATATAATATATACCGGTGCCCCTCAAGGGGTTAATGGTATCAAAAAAATAAAAAAATTCACAAATATAATGTTGCGAAAACGCAACGTCAGTCTTTAATGGGTTAATAATTTCATGGACTGAACAGTGGAAGAAAAAGATTCGTAGCAGTAAGCAGATAGTAGCGGAATTTTAATAGCATTACATATTTAATAGTATTCGTCTTACAGTGTCTCACAATTTCTGTCGTTAAATCAGACTTAGAATACTATTAAAATGTAGTGGTGAGAATCGATCCACCGCTGCTCATATTACCCACAACTGGAGATGAAACCCTGCGGAAACTCGACCGAAATTGAAAACAGTTACCGGTACTAGTACGCTATACCAGAAAAGTGCTTGCATCCACCATTATTTAGGCGATAGAAAAGAAAAATATTGAATACTTTATAGCCGTTTCTATGAATTCTATGTTTTTTTAACTTTTAAGAATATGACACTTATTTTAATCGAATATATTAATTTAACACTTATCGGACGATATCTTTCTATACATGATTCCACACTAGGTTGTAATAGTATTTTGTGAATATTCGCAGGGCTGCCACGGACGACTAATTTTATATTATATTGTCACCACTATATTTTATAAATAAATTTTATGGTACACTTCTCGTGCACATTTTTTCGAAGTACAAGTGAAAGTGGTACTTAAAAAAAGTGGTGTCAACCGAATAAAATTTCTGTAAGAGATGCTGGTCTAAACGGTTAACCCTTTAGTGCGCAGATTTGCATATATGCAAACAGCAGTGTTTTAACCCCTTGAGGGGCAAGTGATTGTGTTCCTGTAATGTTGAACACACACCGGAATCTTTGAAAAATTCTATTTCAAAATAAGTAAAAGCAATTTTACGGCTTTTTTCCACCAAAGTTTGAAAAGCAAAAATCAATAAAATTTTTCTGGTATAAAACTTCGTTAATCGTAGGTGGTATATAATATATACCGGTGCCCCTCAATGGGTTAAATTTAATAGATTTTTTTATTCGTATATACCTAATTCACATCAGAAAATTAAAATAGCGATATTTGCTTTAATTAATAACAGACATTCTATATTTAAATAAAGCGAAATGAACCATTGAAACTTTCTAGTGTAAAGTCAGATTATCTTAACTACGCAATTTCTAGACCGTTTTCTATTATAGGAATTAAAGAGTTAAAGGTTGAATTTTATAAAATAAATAATTATATAAAATAAGGTATTTGGAGACACACTTATTAAAATATTTACTAATTTGCAATATTTTAGCGTAAAACAGCCACACGACAGTAGTTTTTACTTGTATTGCAGATGTGTAACAATAGAAAAGATTGACGAATTATATGAAAAATGTTTCTCTGATTTTTTTCATTATTTTTCCTGTGTAACACACCTTTCAGAGAATCATATATAACTTTTTTGAGCAAAATAAAAAACTCGCATTTGAGGGTTAATCTTGTTACCTCACAAATGCCATACGACTTATATGACAAAGTACCGATGTCAAGTGAGAAATGACAAAGGACCTATAATGGTTAATTTGTTATGGGCGTTAGATGTAGTATTAATATTTTATGATATGCAATTATAAACAGCAATTGTCACCGAGTTATGAGAAAATGAGTGTTATTAATGTATACTTCATAATATTTTTTAACACCGTAATATTGCGTATTCAAAAAAGAAAATATATTTAAATTTATTAATCAAATTTATTATTATTTTCTACTTTATTCAAACTAATAATATCTTTTTCCATTGTTAATGCACTAATTTAGGTGCTGCAGCTATATAATTTTACCCCAAAATCATATCCATTTAAAAGAATGCATTAAAAGGAATCTGCATTTCATAGATATCCTTAAAAGAAAATGATATAAAATCGATTTTTAAAATGAAATGAAAGAAATCGTTCTGAAATTAGAAGTGTGGCTTAAAAGAGATACTTATATATGTAGGAGGAATTCCAAAGTGCTTTATAAAAAATATTGGAAATCGATTTACTTGAACATCTCAATACCTATAATCGATAGATATCGTTAATGTCCTTTGTATGTAAAAATTTTCCAGCCATTGACTGATCGCTTGCTATCCCGAAAGGAATGCGAGGTAGTCGTGTCTTTCATAGATTACTTTTACTTTTATTTTTATCTCAAAAGATACAAAAGCCATCACAAAGTTTTACAGATTTTGTTAAGGATATACTTTCAAGTGTGCTTGCGTTAAGTGTATACTCGTATTCTACGTATTACATTTAAATGGGGATAATTAAAAAAATTATTATTAAGAAAGTAATTTGGATTTTTAGATCAAATGGCGTAAGTATAAAGTTCATAAATTCAAAACTTTATGGCAATTTTGGGAGGAAATACTGGAATATCTAAAGAATAAACGGTCAAGTGCGAGAATTACAGAGGGTTCCGCAGAATAAATATATGAATTTGTAATTGTATTATACATATATATAATAATAATAATAATAATAATAAAAAAAAAAAAAAAAAAAAAAAAAAAAAAAAAAAAAAAACGTTGCTAAAAGAATACTAAGACTTTGTAAAAAAAACTATACAACGTATGGTTGGGTATAACTGTATATATTAAAAAAGTGTAAATGGGCATACCATGAAAGTTCAAAGAGATATGGAACCTAAATAATATCAAATATAGCTATTTGTATAACTCTTTTTTTAATATTATCCTAATCTGTTTATGATGAACTTAATTCGGTACTGACAATAAAAGCAGCGCATAGTTAAACTTCATTTGGCATTTCATGAAACTAAATTCAGCGTAGAAATAACCTTTATTTCTACAGTGTAGCTAAAACAAAACCTTTGTTTAAAGTTGTTTTTCCAGATAGGTGTTAAAAAAAACTTTTAAAGTCACTCGAGGCGTATTGAGAGATACAATCAATGCAAACTATCGCAAATCCCACAGTATTTATGCGATTCATTCTAATTAAACCTTTCGAGTGCGTTGCCCTTAAAAAACGGACACCTAATTTTAATTCCAAAACAGACAAAATGCACCAAGAATATTTATTAAAATTTTCCTTTTATCATGTACGTGAAAATATGCAAGTTCGCATTTTCTAATAAATCCGTTTATAAATTCTGGTGTCAGTTCATTATTTCATAAGCTTATAAATAGAATTACTCCGTGCGGGAAAGGATTAAGTGGTCGCAGGACTCTTAAAGCTTCAAAATTTAAGAAATTTTAATTTTTTTATATGTTAAACTCCTATCTTTTCTGAATATTTTGATATAATTGTTTCCTTGAAATTCCCATTAGAACAGAAGTTTTGGCTTTTAGAATTATACCCGTTCAATAGCTGAAGCGGCGTTTCCGAAACTTTAAAGTCATTATTTTCCAAATGGCGTTTTTTGTCCATAACGCGCAAGATACCTCAAAAACTTCTGAATATTTTTTCATGAAATTTTCAAAACATATATTTCTTGTTAGTCTGTATAAACTGAACCTAAAATTTCCTTTTTATTGTTCAAAGAAAGAAATACTTTTTTGGGTGATTTTACTGTTGAAAATTTCAAAATAGTGTATTAGCTAAATGCAACATTGCATTAAAAATATAAAAATGCTTTAAAAACAAATTTATTTAAGTTCAGGGAAATTATTACACTCTGAAGTATAAGGAAGCACCAAAGTTTTCATTCTAGTTGCAATATTTATTTTGTAATCCTGTGCGTAATCTGTTATGCCAATTTTTTGTTCAACAACTGTCAAATAGTTTCGAGCCCCCTATAAATACTAATTCTGTATCTTGATATTTTTTAAATACATGAAACGAAAGAACATACTTATATTTTTCATTCCAATTAAAATTGTGTTTTAAAATCATATACATTTTAAGGCATTAAATATTGAAAATGGTCTTTTTTTCATTTTTTCCACTTTTTAGAGTCCCGAGACCCCTTAAATTAGTATGTTTTTAAAAATTTGACGTTTATTGCTTTTATACTGTTACTGGACATTACATTACACATATATGTGGGAATTTCGTAAGAACACTTGAATCAGACTGAATGCCTCCGACGTTGTATTCTGTTTTCGAGATTAAAAAGGAAAACGAGCCTTAACGAAGCTGTGTGAAGTGGAAATGCAGAAAAAGTAAATAGAACGAAAAGAGTTCAACGACGCAGTTTTTTTTTTTTTTTTTTTTTTTTTTTTTTTGTTAAAAGGAACAGAATATTTTTCGACGAAATAAGATAGAATATTTAAACGACATAAGAAAATGTTAGAAATATTCGTCGGTGCTAAATAAATGAATCTAAAGTCAGTTGCTTTTAAGCTAAATATAGATTGTAAAGAGTGCTTTTTAACTGTATTTTTGTTTTGTTTTCGTCTTAATAAATGTCAGTGTTCGTCTCAGAAGTGAGTTATAATTTATGACTAGAGTCTCATCCCATATATATATCACTAAAAGTTGTTAACTAGGTATAGAGTACGCCGCCCCTGTCGTTGTGTATGTCCAAACTGACCGTACATTTAAGGGTTAATATCTTGGCTAATTACAGATGATTTTTTTCGAAAATCATTATCAACAATGCTTTTATTCTTCTGCAAAGATAGGTATATTCAGCAATGCTCAACAATTTTTCTGAATGCCCGTAAATCGAAATTTGTGTATAACAGAAAAATGCTAATTACTCAAAAACTATGTGACCTAGGGTAATCGCTATAATTTTCCGGCAAGGTTTAAATTAACGTCTACTACCTCTAATTTTTTCATAATTTTAGTTTCAGTAGATTCGGAATTAGATGGGCGAACATATTTTTGCGCTACATTTTCAACAATATCTTTGAAAATATAATACCTAAAATTAAAAGGAATGTATTTTTGAGTTCAGCGTTACAAAAGCTTTCACAGGACACCCCACATGATATACAAAGAATATATATATTTTTTTCAAGTAGCATACTTAGCCCCTCTACTTTTTTACTAAATATATTTATGAATGTTTATTAATCTGAAAATATGTGGATCAATGGTCTTTATTACTTCCCCGAATTTGAACTTTCCACGTTCCATAGTTTACGAGTAAAATGGCTGTGACAGACAGACAGACGGACAGACACAGGAGTGATCTTATAATGGTTCCGTTTTTACTTTTTAAGTACGGAATCCTAAAAAAGTGACTAGTTTAGTTTAGTATTGAAAATGATTGCATCCGCGCCCTTCATTGATTACTTTTTTTTTTTTTTTTTTTTTTTTTTTGTACAGAAATACAGGAAATAAAATGAAAAATTTGGAGAGATTTTGTCGTGAATATTCATTCGAGTGTGCTTCCAACACCTTGAAAGGCAGTGGGACATATACAGACGTGTGGAAATTATTAGAATAATTGTGAAATTTACATTAAAAACTTGTTATATTAAAGAAATATTTAAAAAATATTGATACATTTAATATTTCTTGTGCATCCCCTTGTTTTTTATTAAAGAATTGATGGCATACTTGTCTTGGCATACTTTGTATGAGTTTTTGGCAATTAATTTGTATTTCGTTGTCACGTTGCCAAATTTGAATAAGCCTTTCTATCAGACCAGTCTTGTTTGTGATGTTGCATTTGTTTAATTTTTTCTTTACAATGGCCCAAAGGTTCTCTATAGTGTTCATATCCGGACTGTTTCCAGGCCATGGAAGTGTTTTCGTTAATTAAATTAAAGAAATGCAACATCACAAACAAGAATGTTCTGATAGAAAAACTCATCCAAATTTGGCATCATGACAACGAAATACAAATTAATTGCCAACAACTCATACATAGTATGCCAAGCCGTATAGAATCTTTAATAAATAACAAGGGGATGTACACTAAATATTAAATGTATCAATATTTTTAAAATGTATTATTTCTTTAATATAACAAGATTTTAACGTAAATATCACGATTATTCTAATAATTTTCACACGTCTGTATATACCACTTAATTTTAATTCTCAAATGCCACATTGACAACAGGAGTTTGAAATAAATATTTGCTTTTATAATGTAAGTGAAGAAATGCCTCCTTATTTTCAATCCTTATTTTCAAATAAAGTTCTTTCTAAATCCTGGTATCAATCAAAGATTTCAAAATTTTAGAACAGGAGTTCTTTGTCCCTAAAAGGGTTAAGTACATTTTCTGTTACCGTAATTTCCCGCGTATACACCGCAGCTTGACTAAGACTTAACTAAGTATTTAATACCGGAAGTTTTATTTAAAAAATGAATTCAAATAAATCCTAAGCAAAGGAAAGACTTTTTTTATTAAAAAAAAAAAAAAAAAAAATTCTGGTAGAAATCGAATTAAATGAGCTGCGGCTTATGCGCGGGAAATTACGGTACATTTAACACTAGAACGCCCGGAAGGAGTCGATTCGACTCCGACTACATGATTAAACGTCCATTGGAGCCAGAAATTTTTTCATAAAACAAATTAAACTTAAACGATGCTTCATTACGTTAAATAAATCACTTAAATAGTTTTTAATAAAAATTCTGGGGTGAAATATTTTTATGAAATTTGGGTAAAATTTCCGGGCGTTCTAGTGTTAAATTGGGAAATAATTTATAAAAGTTTTATTTATTGAATAACATAAAAGTAACATTATGACCTCTAAGGATGTAAACAATTCTTAAGATAATGACAAATAAATACATATTATAAAATTTATTAAATAATATTATATATTCTCCAATACTAATTTGGAAGTGTTTGACGTAAGAAGATAAATAATTGAAATATAAAAATAAATACTACATTTTGACGTTTGTTTGGTTTAAACCAAAAATTTAAATTCTTTATACCATAAATAAATATTTTTAAGTTTATAATCTAAAAAATGTCATTATTAGTTAACCCTTTAGCGCACAGATTGGCATATATGCAAACAATAGTCTTCGTATTTAACACTAGAACGCCCGGAAATTTTGCTCAAGTTTCATAAAAATATTTCACCCCAGAATTTTTATTTAAAATTATTTAACTGATTTATTTAACGTAATTCTGCGTCTCTTAAATTTACCTTATTTTATGAAAAAAATTCTGGCTCCAATGGAGATTTAATCATGTGGTCGGAGTCGAATCGACTCCTTCCGGGCGTTCTAGTGTTAATAGATTTTTTATTCGTATATACCTAATACGAACCAGAAAATTAGAATAGCAATATTTGCATTAATTAATAAAGGATATCCTGTATTTAAATAGAGCTAAATTAACCACTGAAACTTTCTGGTGTAAAGTCAGATTCTCTGAACTACGTAATTTCTAGAACGTATTCTATCATGGGAATTTAAGGGTTAAAAGTTAAATATTATAAAATAAATAAATAATTATATAAAATAAGGTATTTGGAGACATACTTATTAAAATATTTACTAATTTGCAATATTTTTTATTACAACAGCCACACGGCAGTAGTTTTCACTTGTATTTCGGATGTGAAACAGAAGAAAAGATTGCCGTATTATATGAAAAATGTATGTCTGATTTTTTTTCATTATTTTTCCTGTGTAATAAACCTTTCAGAGAATCATATATAATTTTTCCGAAACAAAATAAAAAATCGCGCATTAATGGGTTATATTTGTAGACAATTGTTATTGTAGTAAAAAAAATTCCAGTGTTAAAAATCAACGTAACTGTACGTTTACTAGATTTCGATTTAGATGTTAGTTAGATTTTAGTTTTCATCTATTTGTTAAACTATTTTCTTGTGTAATATTATACAAGTTGAATCACAATTATGTTCACACTTAAATGAAAAACATTTATTGTACGTATTTTATCATTTGTTGAACATATGCTGGGTAAAAAAAATTCCAGTGTTAAAAATCAACGTAACTGTACGTTTACTAGATTTCGATTTAGATGTTAGTTAGATTTTAGTTTTCATCTATTTGAAATGTGCAACAGTGCATACAGCCTATATTTTCAGCTGTAATACCAGTATTTTTAATAGAATTATGAATAATGAGGAGGAAACATATAGCGTACAATCTACCTGTTGCGAGTGAAGTAACTGAGTAGGTTGTCAAAAGTTTTCGGTTTCTTTTTTAAAATTGGATCTACAGTTTGTCATTACCGACGGGGCAAACATCCCAACAGTAAAATCGAATAGAAAATTTCATCTTTTTTAAGCCCCTTATACATGGAAATATTTTCTCACAAATATGCTAAAAAAATCATTTAATTTTTACTGGTGTCAGTTTGCCAAGTAAAACAGACAGTTTGTTTCAATAGTTGTCACATTATAGGGGTAACGTAGACCTGACTACCGACAAAGTAAACTACCACCACTAAAAATGAAAGTCTGTTTCTGTCATTATTTATGACTGGAATTTTGCCTTATTAAGGAGTTTGAATAAGAAGAACATATCTATATAAATGATTTGGTGGAAGTTTTAAACGGCGGTCACGAACCTATGTGAAAGCGGTTACAGTTGAAGCTTCACTATCTTAACACTTAAATGCGCGATTTTTTGTTTTGTTTCGAAAAAAATTATATATATGATTCTCATAAGGTTTATTACACAGGAAAAATAATGAAAAAAATCAGAGATAAATTTTTCATAAAATACACCAATCTTTTCTTCTGTTGCACATCTGCAATACAAGGAAAAACTACTCCGTTTGGCTGTTTTACACTAAAATATTGCAAATTTCTATATAATAAAAGGCAGTGTAACGCAGGGCGGGGCGAATTCATCAATCTTACCAATCTCCGAGGAAGAGACTCAAGGGTGAAAGGTTCCATTCTCCCACTGGTTGACAAGAATCCGGCGATTACTTCTCAAGGTTACAAATCCTGATAATTGAGCAGTGGTAGATATTTCTTCCTAACTGAGATTATTTCAAGTATTAAGTTGCAATCATATTAAATTTTCTTTGCGACATGTAAGGAATTTTAATTACGGAAAACAATGATATGGTATTTTTTAAAATATCCTTTTTTTCCTTGCAAAAAATTGATAAAACTGACTTTCTTTTAAAAAAGTAATCAATTTAAATATTTTAGACTTATTATTTTGTAACTTATTTTTAAATTACACATTACTTATATTTTCCTTTTCTATATACAGGTGTATGTAAATTTAAGCTTTAAAAAAAATCAAACATATTCCATTTTTTTAAAGTAAAAAATTAATATTTATACGAAAAGTAAAATTAATAATTTTCGATTTATAGCTTTGCATCAGAAGGACAGAAGCTTAGAGGATTGGTCGCCCCCTCCTCCCCGAAATAACATCCTCGCATTTTGTATCTTATTTTTAAATTACACATTGCTTATATTTTCCTTTTCTATATAGAGGTGTACGTAAATTTAATCTAAAAAACAAAAACAACAACAACAAAAAAACCACATCCCATATTTTAAAAGTAAAAAATTAATATTTATACGAAAAGTAAAATTAATAATTTTTGATTTATAACTTTGCATCAGGAGGACAGAAGCTTAGGGGATTAGGCGGATGGGATTCAACCTGCGATACTTATTTTAAATTTACATATAAAAAAAATTGGAGGGGGAGGAAGGGGGGTGGGGTAAACGATAAAATAGCAATTTCAAAGTGTTATTAGCTTTGCACCAGGAGGACAGAAGCTTAGGGGATTAGTCGCCCCCGCCCTCCCCGAAATAATATCCTGGCATTTTGTAACTTAATTTTAAATTACACATTACTTATATTCTCATTTTCTATATAAAGGTGTATGTAAATTTAAACTAAAAAACAAAAACAACAACAAAAAAAATATCCCATATTTTAAAAGTAAAAAATTAATATTTATACGAAAAGTAAAATTAATAATTTTTGATTTATAGCTTTGCATCAGGAGGACAGAAGCTTAGGGTATTAGACGGATGGGATTCAACCCGCGATACTTATTTATTAATCAATATACATATTTAAAAAAATGGAGGGGGGGGGTAAACAATAAAAAAACAATTTCTAAGTGTTATTAAAAAAAAAGTAGTCTTATTTCAATAGTTGCAGCAGACTGTTTTAATTACGCACTTTTATTGCATGTTTATTAATTTTTTTCTTTTATTACGAAATCTTAATTTTGTTATAATATATTAACCGGAAAACCTGGTCTACCCAGAAATATTGTAAAAGCTAATTGTGCGTTTATTAGAACATAAACTAGCCGAACTTTGCTCATCTAAACGCTTCCATATTGTCAATTATTTTTTTATCAGTTTTTCAAATTTTAAGTGAAAAACACAATTCGTACCCACCGTCCTAAGACGGGTATTTACGCTAGTAATTAATATATATTGTAATGACTTTTAAATATATATATGGATCTAAATTTTCACCAATAGTTAAGTAGTTCACTTCTTTAACACTAGAACTGCCGTTAGGGATCATTTTGACCCCTGACAAATTGATAATAGTCGATTCGAACCGGAATTTGTTTCATAAAATATGTTAAATGTATGTAGAACAAAAAGAGACCAATCAAATAAGTTAAGTAGTTTGAAATAAAAATTCTATTGTGAAATACTTTTTATAAAACTTGCGTAAAATTGCCAGCTGTTCTAGTGTTAAAAAATAAAATGTTGTTACTTTAATTTAAAAATGTCGCTGAAACAAACAAAAAGGCATCACAATTTTCTTGTGAAGTAAAATATTGTCGAAAATACTTGCATTAAAGTATTAGCTTGATATTTTTTAAATAGTAAGGTACTTGCCAAACTTGTAATAGATAAATTACTTTAACGCTTCTTAACGCATAATTTTACTTTGAATTATATAACTTTCAGAATAAATCGTATGGAAATAATATTTATTTCATGGTTTCAAAATAGTTTTGAAGTTTTGAAATAACTGAAGGACACTTCCGTAAAAACTTAGAAAATCTTCATAAAATTCCATAATTACTTTTCCTCGTTTGTGCATTACCAAAGCTAAACAAAATTAAATAGATACACGTCTTCACTTCAAACGAGATTTTTTTTCCTTGAAGAGGAAATATGCTGTTACCAGAAATGCATAACATAAGATTTATAATATCCTAACAGTACAGGTATGTACAAAAAATTAAAGCAAGGATTTCTTTTCCAATTTAGAAAAAAATATATTTAATTGTAATGAAATAATAAATTAGTTTAAATTAGTCAAATTATTTTGATATGAGCATAGCATTAGTTAAGGGATTCAATAGAACAGACTACTTTGCACAATTTAATAAAATCGAATCTGTTAGAATAATGTGAAGTGTATTCGAAAAAATATTCAAAATGAATTAAGCATTACAAAAAGAAATTATCCTTTTTAAATAGATCCTGTCAAATTATCGATGTCTAAAACCTAATACCCTGTTCAGATCGAATGTTTAAGATAACTTAGACCGCCATTTTTGAGGAGGTACCCTCTTAGAATTCATTCCCTGTTCACGTCTGAAAACTCAGATGAGTTTTGAGTAACTCAATGAAAAGATAACTCAGTCAGCGACACTATGTCTAAATTCTGAACAAATGCAAATCATGATCATAAAGTAAAACCGTCCACAACAGCCAATCAGTTAAAGCAAAGATTTATAGTCAATCCAGAGTGAGTTGTAGTGCATGTATCTAGCCGAAGAAAGTTCAAACTCACTGGTAGAATTTGTGGAAATACCTCAAAGTTCGGCGATCTAAGATATCTTAAATATCCGATCTGAAAAGACCCAATAATGGTGTTATTAATAAAGAGGAGGAGACATATAGTGAAATGTCTACCAGATGCGAGTGAAGTAACTGAGGTTGTTGTCAAAAGATGGCGGCTGATTTTTACTTCGGATTAACAGTTTCTATTTACCGCCAAAACAAAAATCCACCAGAAAATTTTGAACAGAACATTTCCACTTATATTCTCTTCTTATTTATTCAAAATTTCTCTCACAAATGTGTAAAAATCTCTATTCGTTTTTACTGCTGGAAGTTAGCCAGGGTATTATAATGTCTTTATCTGACAGTGACAGGAGTTTGTATAGTTTGTCAGAATATGGCAGAAACGAAGGGCCTGACTACAGCTGAAGTAAACTTCCACCAGTGAACATAGATAACTGTTTTTGGCTATAATTATGACTGACGTTCTGCATTAATAAGGCGTTTAAATAAGGAAAAAGTTTGAATTCAAATTTACTGGTAGAAATTTGCACCAACAATAATGAGGCACTGCGAAACTGGTTACATTTGAGGCTTCACCATTTTGAGGCTATGTCATTTTCTTTTTATACTTATTTCCATGGACCCAATATGTCTTAGAAACGTGTTCGTCGTTCGATTGGTTGCAGAGCGCTGAGAAACCGCGTGCGCACGATGGAGTTACCAATAAAGAGGAGGAGACATATAGTGTACTGTCTACCAATTGCAAGTGAAGTAACTGTGGTGGTTGTCACAAGATGGCGGCTGTTTTTTTAACACTTTCCAAGGCAGTGTACCCGGGTCGGGATACCTAATTTTAAATCGAAACTTAGAAACCGCACCAAGAATATTTTAATAAAATTTTGCGTTAACAATGAAAGCGTAAAGTAACAAGTTTTAAATTTCTAAAAAGTCGTATGCAAATTTCGGTGTCAGTCGATGATTTCATCATTTTACAACAAAACTTGCCTGTGCGGGAAAGGGTTAAATCGGATCAACAGTTTCTGATTACCGCATGGCGATCTTCCCACCAGAAAAATTGAATAGAAAATTTCGTCTTATTTAAGCGTCTTATTTAGGGAAATATTTTCTCACGAATATCCTCAAATTTCTATTTGTCTTTACTGGTGTCAGTTTGCTTGGTAAAACAGTCAGTTTGTTTTCCTGGTTGTCACAATATGGCGGAAACTCAGGGCTTGATTACTACCAAAATAAATTTACACCGGTAAAAATGAAAATCTATTTCCGCCATTATTTATGACTGAAATTTTGCAGTATTAAGGTGTGTAAATAAATAGGAAATTTCTATGTAAATTTACTGGTGGAAGTTACATCCGGTGGTAAACAACCCCGGTGAAAGCGGTTATAGTTGCAGCTTCACTATTTTAAGGATATGTCAGTTCCTCTTTATTAACAGTTCCATGGTGCGCAGACTGTAAGAGATTCGTAATTCTGGGCGAATCCTTTTTAGCTGTAGACGATAAATACTATTTATCTTTTATGTTTTTAACTGTCTCATTTTAAAACTGATAGATGGCAGCTCTAAAAATATACTACTAGTTTGAGCAAAAAGTTCTGGGAAAGGGCACAGCCGCATAAGCATGGGAAACATGCCTTTCAATCAAATAGCCCTATTTTTTCCCATATGTGGCTACATATCTGACAATATATTTTCCTTATTATCTCCCTATAAATATCGATATTTAATGAGATAAAAATGTTTTTTCGATTTTTTAAAAAACGGATTTTCTCAAAAACTGCAGCGCGGAATTTCATGCCTTTAACTGAGGATATATAGATATTAAAGATGCATAACTGGTAATTTTTGTATAATTTTCTGTTTATAAAAACTGTGCGAAATAGCGAAATAAAAATTAAAAAATATAAAAATTATGTCTTCTGGTTATCCGAAAATTACCACTTTCTTTTAAAAAATTCTCCACATGTGCCCTTATATTATATATAAATGCCGAAATTTTGCGTTGGGTACTACATATAAATATTTACAATAATGTATATTAAAATTATTGAAATTCATTTTAAGGCGTTATTTAGGGCGGAGCTACTTAACTTCGACATCCGAAGAATTTTTGACACAAAGGCAGCAGGCAATATATCAACTGATGCATTTTAGATTCCATTAAGCGTATAAGCCATGTTTTTCAACTTCATGTTCATTTTGTTATCGACAGCGTTGAGAATGTTCCTCATGCGTTCATAAAAATTTAAAATACAGCAATTCTTGTAACTGTTTATTCCAAAAATTCTTCATGTGTGGAAGTTCAGTAGCTCCGCCCCAGATAACGCCTTAAAATGAATTTCAATAATTTTAATATACATTTTTGTAAATATTTATATGTAGTACCCAACGCAAGCTTTCGGCATTTATATAGAATATACGGGAGCATATGGAGAATTTTTTACAAGAAAATATTAGTTTTCGGATAACCATAAGATATGATTTTTATTTTTTTTATTTTTATTTCGCTATTTCACACTGTTTTTATAAACAGAAAATTATACAAAAATTACCAGTTATGCATCTTTGGTATCTATATCTCCTCAGTTAATGGCATGAAATCCCGTGGAGCAGTTTTTGAGAAAATCTGTTTTTTTTTTTAAATCGAAAAAACATTTTTATCTCATTAAATATCAATATTCATAGGTTGATAATAGGGTAAATATAGTGTCAGATATGTAGCTACATACGGGAAAAATATCATGAAATTTGATTGAAAGGCATGTTTCCAATGCTTATCCGGCTATGCCCTTTGTGAACGATTCATTGTTATGCGCAAATTAACAATAAAAGCAACAAGGTCTATACTTCAAAGTAGAGATCATCATCGTCCACGACTTCGCTCCATCATTTTACCAGATTCCGGATTTGCTGGAAGTACCATAGTCGCTCCTTGGAATCGAAAAACTCCTGATATGCTTCTTCAACTTCGTTAAAGTATTCAAATCGACGGCCCTTGATAAAGTGTACATTGATCGAAAGAGGCCATAACCAGATGGATCCACGTTTGGACAGTACCACTAGTTCTCCTATATAGGATACAAATTCTGGTAACTATAATTGGGTCGTTCGGAAAGTCGTGTCCGCTTGAGAAAATCAATTCGTACCGGAAAAATCTGCCCGGTAATTATTAGCAATTAGTTATCGGAATCAATGTCTAATAATTAAATGACAGCATTTTCCTGTATCAAGTAATTTTCCCAAATGGACACGACTTTCCGAGCGACCAAATGAGAATAAAAATTTCCCAGAACTTTTTGCTCAACCTAATATTACCTCTTCATATTATACATATAAACTTTACACAAAAATTAAGTGTGCTCGAAATTTTTTTAAACGTTTTATGTTGGCTTTATTTTCTTATGGTTGTCGCCGAATCTGCCGATGACGATGACTGGACACATCGCCACTGAAATCTATGATACCTCATCTAATGTAGCTGGTTTAGAAATAACCTTTGTACCCATAGGCTGTCGGCTAACACAGTGATTTCACATGCTGATGCGTAACCGCATATTTGTAGCTGTAAATTTTGTAACAATTCTAATTTAAAAAATATCGTTTTTTTGATTAAATTCTAAACTTGATAAACTACATGAAAATTAAAAAAAATCATTTTTAAAAGTTTCAAACTTGTCTCCCCCTTAACCCATTAGTGCCTGATTTTTTTTTTCAACTCAATATTGGGCTTAATTATAGTAAATGATATAAAATGAACGTAAGAAATAATAAAAAAATTATCTTTGATTATTTTTATTATTTAACGTATAAAAATATAAACGTCCCAATTTTCGGACGCTAGGCACGAAAGGTTAGGGGTTTTCTCCGTTACTGTCTAAGCATGATATCTATGTTTTATGCCACTTAATATGTTTCAAAAAGGTTATATATCATTCGGGTTTTTATTTGACTATAAAAATTTCTTTATTATTACTATAAGGGGGGGGGGCGGCGAGAGCTGGGGTCGGCTCAAGAACAAGACCCCCTTCCTCCTCACCATTAGCTATTGGCATAGTAAAAATTTATATAGTAATAATTTATAATAATCAATAACTACAAATGGAGTATATATACCGTATATACTTGCATATACGCCGACCCATTAACTTTTGAACGCAAATTCTGCAAAAAATCGAAAATTCGCGTATGTCGGCCCCCTAACTTTTTACTTCAATTTCGCACAAAATCAAACCAAACACTTACTAATGCGAAAAATTAGTAAGTAAACAAAAACAAATCATTGAAATTTTTTAATAATAAATTATTATTATTTGTATATTTTATATATTATTTTATTATTTATACACATAAAAAAGCAGACTTTTGCAGTATTCGAAGTTTTTTTTTTTTTCGGCTTTTGTAATTGACTCGCATATATGTCTATCCCCCCCCCCCAATTTACTTGCTGAAATTTGTCAAAAATTCTTCGTTTTACACACGAGCATATATGACACAGTAGAACTTCGATTATCCTACCCTCGTGTAACCGGAACTCTCTGTAAACAGATGTCGATATCCTGAATTTTTTTCCAACGTATTTTTTCTTTTTTTACTTTCACATTCCTTGTGTATGCAAGTGTTCCTTTCCAAACCACGAGTAGATATAAGCATTTTGGTTCCCCTTTCTTCGAATTCCATTGAAATTAGCATGAGCTCCCGCAAGATTCGATCCCGGTATAATTGTACTCTTGCTCCTCCCCCCTGTGTACACGTCCCTGTTCTAAACATATAAAATTATTTTCATGCATAATTTAAATTCAGATATTTAATAAGCAGTTTAAATAGTCCGAATAGCAGTTCGATGACGATGTTACATATTAAACTAGATGATTATTGATAAATTCTCGATAATCCGGAAATTTCGATTATCTGCTGTTGGTTCGGTCCCAATTATGTCTTATAATCGAGGTTCTACTGTATTTTAGTAACCTCAGGATGTCAAATACTAAACTAGTACAAAACATAACGGTATGATATAAATTTTTACCAAGCCAATAGCTAAGGGTGGGGAGGGCTGTGTGTCTTGTTCTTGAACCGAGCCCAACCACTAACCCCCCCCCCCCCCCATAGAGTAATAACAAAGAATAGCCAAATAATAATCCGAATAATAATTTTATAGCCAAATAATAATCTAAATGGTATATAACCATTTTGTAACAAAATAAATGGCATAAAACATACATTTAATGCATAGACAGTAACGGAGAAAACTCCCTACCATTCGTGCCTAGCGTCCCAAAATTGGGACGATATGTAAAGTTTCAAATTCGAACAAAAAAATAGAAATCTGAAAAAATGCAAAAATACGTATTCTAATATAATGTTTCGTCTTATAAATAATACCACTTATAAAATGATTGATAAAAAAATAAAAGAAATATCTTACTTTTTCTTACGCGCCATTTTATTTCAAGAAAATCCAACTTTTCGCTACAACAAACATTTATTTCACCTTTTTATTCTTAAAAATGCGCTGTCATTTATAGATAAATATTGAAAACAAATACTAAGGACTTGTTTTACGAAGTTTTGAAAGGATATCATAATTCCATTTGTAATGGGAATTTTTTTATGAAAGCGTCCCAAAATTAGGACGCCAGGCACAAATGGGTTAATAACGGAAAAAATTAACTAACATATATTTAAAACGTTGAAAAATGTATGAAACATAAAGAAAACAGAATTTTATTTTATACAGATATTCAAATAAGAAGCTGATTACAGTTTTATTTACTTTTATTTCTTTGATTAATATTAGAAACTCGTGATATTCATAACGATAACGTAGCTATACTGTCCTGATTAAAATCTTTTATTAAATTTGCAATATCCGGCCTATTTACCATTTTCATAAATTTACATTTTTTCACGACATAATAAAAGTATTTCGTAAAGTTTCCATCTTAATGATACTTTTAATATGAGATGTTGTTGTATCTTAAATGTCGTGAATTTAGTCATTAACGCAGTTGCGCTTTGTTTACATTTCATGCGTTTTGTTATTTAGTTAGTCGTGTGTATGCGTGAGTGAATTAACCGGATATTTGTCTTTAAATCGCAGCCTTAGCTATGTTATATAATATGGATCAATATAGTATGGATGAAACATTTTGTTCTATCAATATACAGGGTCTTACTTCTAAACGTGGATAATTGTTGTACCATTAGAAGTATAGGCGGCGACGTAAAATCAAGCAAGCATCACCACTAATTTTAAAATGTTGTATTGTGCTTAATTAATCAGTGATTAATAGTACAAAAAACTTTTTTAATTTAGTCAAAGAAGTATGTCCATCGTTGTCAACATTTATGCTTTTCTGTACCAGAAAAATTTAACAGAAGGATTTGCCTTATTTAATTGGCAGATTACTCTGATTAACCCCGTCAAGGGCGGCGGTATGTTTATGAAACCACTTAATTTTAATTCCAGAATGCCACGTTGACACCAGAATTTTTTTCCACTTATTATGGATGTGAAATATAGCTTTTTCTTATTTTCAAATAAATTTGTACTAAATTCCGGTGTCAGTCATTCATTTCAACATTTTAGCATTGGAAGTGCTTTGCCCCTGAAAGCGTTAAACACTTGAAGGGCGGTGATGCCGCTACGACATCACATATTTTTAATTTCTAATAGCCACATTGGCACCAGAACTTTTCAATGAAAATTTCACTTTTATTAAATACGCGAAAATATACTTTTCTTCTTTACAAATAAATTTTTGTATAAATACTGGTGCTATTCAATTATTTTACCATTTTATGAATGCAAGTATCCTGCCCCTGAAAGGGTTAAAGGATGTAAAATTTACTATTAAATTTTGATGGTACAAAAATGCATAATGTGTTGGCAGCTACCAGTATGTCTGATTGATTACCTCGCTGAAGTGAAGGTGGCTCCTATGGCTAGATTTAGAGGGGCAGTTCTAACTTAAGAAATATTTCAAATGTTGTTCTTCATGATATGAAGGTGAAAAATAGTTCACTTATACGTAAAAATAGTTCACTTTTTTTTAAGTTACATAATTTAAATTTATTATTGTTTCTAGGGACTATAAAATATGTTTAGAAAAACTACTTCCCTATTCTAGCAAGTAAACAATAAGAAGTAGCATCGTTTTCTGGCACATAAACTGCGTTTTTCAGTTTTAGGACCAGTAAATAATATATATTTATAAAATTCAAAGTACCCAAACGCAGTATGTTTTGGTCGTAAGAGAATGTATTTAAAGATCCCTAAAAATACCAACAAATTATTTAATGAATAAAGCCATGACATGTTACAGACAGAGCAGCGTCGCATAGTTAAAAGTATAATTAAGAAGTAATATTCATGAAATGCTTTTATTTTGTAGAAGAACATGATTAAAAACTAGTCAATGATAAGATAAAAATAACTTGTCAAAAATACCATAAAAATAAATATTTATGTAATTCGTTGATTTTACATTAATTATACAATGTAATTATTTAACTAGCTAAAGGCCAAAGATAAAAAGAGACATCCTGTTGAATAAGCGGTTCGTTATCCTATGGAGCGATTATTGTGTAACTAGTGTATTATATTGCTATTGATCATCCTTAAAAAAAGGCTCATAGCCTTATCAAAACATCCATTTTATATTTTTAAGAAAAAGTATAGTTAATTAGATAACAGTTTTGCGTCAACCCGATGTGTCAGAGGGGCCAAGTCTCCAGCTTTTTGGATAACAGTATTTTAATACAAAAAATGTTCCTTTATTTAACCCTAGAACTACCGAAAATATTACTCAAGTTTTATAAAAATATTACACATCAGAATTCTTATTTAAAACTATTGAACTTATTTACTTAACTCATTATTGTCTGGTTTAGATATTTAGTTTATTTTAAAGAAATTTCTGGTTAGAATAAATATTTCGAATGTACCCATCGGGTCCATTGGACCCGTCTGGTAGACGGAGGGTTAATTGGAAAATTTCGGCGATTTAATAAAAAAAGATTTTCACGAAGATAATAATGGTGTGCAAAAAGCCGGAGACTTGTCAGCTCTGTGTAGCATTATTCTTCTTTTAAGAAAAAGTTTAATTAAAAGTTTATAAAATTAAATGTAGTTTATAAAAAAATACTATTTACAATCAAAGTTAAAATTGATTATAAATATTTCATTTTGAAAGACCGATGTAATTTTTGTAAAACTATGCAGTTATTTAACACTAGAAAGACGGGGAATTTTACTCAAATTTGATAAAAAATATTTGACACCAGAATTTCTATTTTAAATTATTCACTTATTTATTTAACTAGTTTTTTCACTTTGTATCTTTTAAACAAGTTTTATAAAGAAATTTCTGGTTCGAACGGAAATATATTTATTTGGTAGCGGTCAAAGTGACCGCTCGCCGTCTTTCTAGTGTTAAACAAATTTTACATTTTCAAAGACGTCATTTTCGCGGGTGAAAGAATTTTATCCTTTCAAGTTTGTGCAAATGACGTCATTATAACAAAATTCAGAGACCCCACAGTCCCCTGAATTCAAGGACTACCCGGTGACACAAAAATTGCGGCTGTCGTACTCAGATATTGTTCAGCATTTAACCCTTTCAGTGTCAAGTAATTGTGTTGCTGTAATTTCGAATTCACACCGGAATCTTAAAAAAAAAAAAAAAAAATATATTGTGAAATAAGGAAAAAGAATTTTCCAACTTTTTCCACCAAAGCTAGAAAAGTAAAATTTAATAAGTTTTTTCTGTTGCAAATCTTCATCAATAGTAAGTGGGATATAATATATTCCACCGCCCCTCAAGGGGTTAAAAGGAATTTGAACACCAATAATTTCTATAAATTCACTCGCCTTTTATTCTGAGATAAAAATAGCCAAAGAAAATTTATAGAATATACTGGTGCAGGGTTTTTGGGTGCCAATTTGGCCCTCATTTTTATTCAGAAAATCCGAATTCGTGCCAGAAATAAAAAATAGAATTTTTTGCTTTACATAATTTCAGAAATTTTGTGATTACATAAAATAAAGATTCTTCTTTTAAAATTTCCGGTATGAGTTTGAAATTTAGAAATAAAAATAGAGACCAAATTGGCAACCCTGTATTGGTGTATAAATTTAGAAGACCATAAAAACGCTTAAAATTATCCGCCTATTATAAAAAATTAGTTTGTTTAAAAAGTTAAAATTTTTGCTTTTATTTTTTTAAAAAGGCATTATCATCCTAGAAAACATTATAATTTATGGGGTCTGAGAACAGTCTTTATTAGTACCTATTCAAACTAAAATAATTCTCCTTTTAGATTTTAAGGGTTCTCAGGACTATTAAAACTTCAAAATTTTCGAAATTTTAATTTTTTTATATGTTAAACTCCTACCTTTTCTAAACATTTTGATATAATTGTTCCTTGTGTTTGATATAATTGTTAAATTGCATGTGTATGATTTAATGCAGTTTATTTCCACTGATATTATCGGAAGTACTAACTTTTAAGGGGTCCCAGGCCTCTTAAAGCTTCGAAATTTTAATTTTTGTAGGTGTTAAATTCCTATCTTTTCTGAGCATTTTGATATAATTATTTCCTCGAAATTCCCATTAGAAAAGAATTTATGTCTTTTAGTTCAATAGCTGAAGTGGAGTTTCCGAAACTTTCAAGTCATTTATCTCCAAATGACGTTTTTGGGCATGACGCGCAGGCTATCTCAAAAACGTCTGAATATTTTTTAATGCAATTTTCAAAACATGTGTTTCATGTTAGTAAAATTTCCTTTTTATTATTTAAAAATATATTTTTTTAGGTGATTATACTTTTGAAATTTCAAAATTTTGTATTAGCATTTGCATTTGTATTAGCATTTTTGTATTAGCATAAAATACAAAAATGCGTTAAATACAAATTTGTTTAGGTTCGGGGTAATCATTCTAATCTGAAGTATGAGTAGGCAACAACATTTTCGTTCTAGTTGCAATATTTATTTTGTAATCCTGCGCGTAAGCTGTTTTACCAATTTTCAGTTCGTCAACTGTCTCACAGTTTGGAACCCCCTATAAATGCTAATTCTGCATTTTGCATTTTTTTTTAAATACATGAAATGGAACAATATACTTATACCTTTCAATGCAATAAAAATTGTGTTTTAAAATCATATTCATTTTAAGATATTAAACGTTGAAAATTGTCCTTTTTTCAGTCCTGAGACACCTTAATGAGAAAAGGGCATTAATAAAGCTATAATAAACTCCATTATTTTCATCTTTTACAATTGTTTCATAGCAAGAGTATACTGCAGTTGCCATCATTTGAATTTATTATAGAAAATTGTAAAATTTGGCAATTATAGTTACAAGATCTGATATTGTCAGTGCCATGTCAAACTATCCAATATGAAAAAAGTGTTGCCAGTGGACTACTTTTTTTAAAATTCAGATTTCTTGATTGGCACCAATTTTATGAAATAGTAAAATTCGCCTTATTTAATGGCATATTAATTAATGCGAAAACAAGGTGAATTTTACCATTTCAGAAAAGTGGTGCCAATTAAATATTTGAATTTAAAAAAAGTAGTCCACTGGCAACAATGTATTGTCAGTGTTGCCAGATTGGGGACTATTTTAATTCAGATTATTTGACTGTCACCACTTTTTTTAAATAGTATAATTTGCCTTATTTTTCAGAATTTTTAATCTGTTTTTAAATAAGCCGAATATTTCTATTCCAAAAAAAGCGGTGACAATCAGCAATCTGGGGACAAAATAGTCCCCAATCCAGTGCTGCCAGCGGTCTACTTTTTTTAAATTCAGATTTCTTGACTGGCACGACTTTTTTGAAACGATAAAATTCCCTTTGCTTTCGCCGTAATTAATATGTCATTAAATAAGTCGCATTTTACCATTTCAAAGAAGTGGTGCCAATCAAGAATCTGAATTAAAAAAATGAGTCCATCTGGCAACACTGCCCCAATTTGGCAACAGTGCATATTGTTTAGTTTGACATGGTACCGACGATATGTGGTATTTTATAAAACTAATTTTAACATGAAACTAGTTGCTAAATTATGTGGCTGATACATGTAACTTGAAAATTAATTACTATCAAGTAACATTAAATTTATGATTTAAACTTTTTTCACATTAAAGATAATTCTTCAGTATTTAAATTTTGGACAGTTATGTGTAAAAAACAATTGTTCTACTTAAATAATCTAATTAATATTTAGCCTTTTTTCCGTAAATTATTTGTCTAAAATTCAAACAATAAATTGCGTTGTACATATGTTGTTATCAACTTATGAATCGGTGAGAATTTTTTTTATTCTTAAATTGTTAATATATTTTTCTCATATAAAAGTTTATAGAATGATAATTTTTTTTATAAAAGTCTTCCGTGTAACTATTTCAAGCATACTCAAAGCACAAATTGTTAAAATGAAAATTCTGCGCATTTTTAATTAAGGATATGTAGATTCAACTTCCATGTTTGTTGATAATTACATTTTTAAAAATATATCCCAACATTCACATAACGTGTAAACAAAAGCGATCAATTAATAATTGCCTATCTTCTTGCTTTCTTCGTGAAAGCAAATATAAAACAAACATTTATGAAACGGAAAACTGTAATTATCTTTCTGCAACCTCTAATCTTCTATAAACTTACTTTTTTTCGTTGCTTTTTTTTCATATTGATGATAAAATATTTACACAGTTTTTGTAAGATGATACCAAGCTAACTTCATTGAAATTGAAAGACTATCTTTTTCTATGTTTATTTAATGCTTTATAAACTTCTTTTTGTATGAAACACCATTAAAATGCATTTTAAAATCCTCAATAATCGCATAAAATCTAGCTGTTAAATAAATGAAGGAACAGCACTTTAAAATTAACCCTTAAATGCGCGATTTTTATTTTGTTCCGAAAAAATTATATATGATTCTCTGAAAGGTTTATTACACAGGAAAAATAATGAAAAAAATCAGAGAAATATTTTTCATATAATACGTCAATCTTTTCGTTTGTTGCACATCTGCAATACAACTAAAAACTACTATCGTGTGGCTGTTTTACGCTAAAATAATGCAAATTAGTACATAATTTAATAAGTATGTCTCCAAATACTTTATTTTCTATAATTATTTACTCTAAAAAACTTAACCTTTAACCCTTTAATTCCTCTAATAGAATACGTTCTAGAAATTACGTAGTTTAGAGAATCTGACTTTACACCAGAAAGTTTCAATGGTTAATTTCCCTTTATTTAAATACGGAATGTCTGGTTTTTATTTAAAGCAAATATTGCTATTTTAATTTTCTGGTGTGAATTAGGTATATGCGAATAACAAAAATCTATTAAATTCAAAACAGTTTTGTTTGCATACATGCAAAGCTACCCACTAAAGGGTTAAAGCATTCGAATACGTTCGGAGGGCTTCTTTAATAAAACATGACATGGTAGCAAATTAAGCGCTTTTTTAATTTTTGATTATGTATGCTAACTTTATATTTCCATTCTATCTTTTAGTTTTAGAAAACTGAGGCTGGTTGTAATTAAAGTTACCATGTTTGGGCCTACGTAGACTCCGTCCTGTTGGACAGATATCGAAGAAACTTGGAAAATACGTTATATGGACCATGCGGAAAAGAAATCTGCAATAAAAAATAGTAGTTCATTTTCCGATCACCAGGTAAGAAGGGGGCGCATGACGACTAGAAAACTCAAACTGGAAACACAAAACTTTATATATTCACAGCACGGTTAATTTGTACTCGATTTGCGTTAAGTACATATTGAAAATGTGTTATAACGCGTTCAACAGCAGTGCAAAGGGTTTCTCGATCAATTACAGCAACACATACTTGCCAACTTCCGAATTAACTTCCATAAAATGTGATTTAATTTAAACTAGGTTAAACAGGATTTTAAACGGAGAATATTTTAGATGTATCATTAGCTATTTAGTATCCCGTTTCCAAGTGGAACTGGATTGATATCATTCCTTAAAAAAAATTCTGGTTTGAAACTTGCTAAACCTGGTTTAAATTAACACACATTTTACGGAAGTTAAGTCGGAAGTTGGCAAGTATGGCAACATGACAAATTATGCTTTCTTTCAAATCAGGCAGAGTCCGTGTGCTAACTCCATAGACACGTTCTTTCAGGGATTCCCACAACCATAAGACACGGGAATTGAATTACGGAGAATGAGGATACCAGATTGTCGGATAACATCGCGAAATTACCCGATCATCTCCAAAGTAGGCACAAAGCTGTGCCGCCACTGCCCGGGCTATGTGAAGTGGTGCACCATGTTGCATGACAAATTACTGCCTGTATGATAAAACAACTTCACCAGTAACGCTCGTTCTTTATTTTCTAACGGTATCGTGCAGAATGACTTTATGGCAACAACTACGGGATTTTAAAACGGCTCCAAATTTGCATAACGTCATTCCTCATTTATGAAATATATCGGCCGGAATCCGAACTACTATTTTTTATTGCACGTTTCTTTTCCCCATGGAAGACGTTATTCTTCAACACTAATAACATTAACTCTTTCAGGGGCAAAGTACTTTCCGTACTAAAATGTTAAAATAAAAGACTGGCACCGAAATTTAGGAAAAAATTTTTTCTAAATAAGAAAAAGGGCTCTGTTTCACATACATATTAAATGGAAAAGAGTTTTGCAAAATTCTGGTATCATTGTGAAGTTTGGAGATTAAAATTAAGTGGTTTCATAAAAATACCACCGCCCGTGAAAGGGCTAAACCAATAGAAACAGAGGCTTAATTAAAAATTTACTTTGTGGTATTCTAAATTACACTAATACAAAATTAAGCCTGTTTTTTTAAAACAGAAAAAAACCTTATTTTAAATAAATTCATAAACTGGGAGTATTTTTGTCTTATTATTCTGACTATTTCTGTGTGTTCGGATCATAGAACTATACATAAAGGGGAACTGGCATATCCTTAAAATTATGAAGCTTCAACTGTTACCGAATTCGCAAGGGTTAATTACCGCCGGTGCAAAAACCCACCGTTAAATTTAAATAATTTTTTTCTCCTTATTTAAACGCCTTATTGATGTAGAATTTCAGTAGAAATTATGGCAAAATCTGTTAGTAATATCTACAGAAGTTTATTTCTTTGGTAGTCACCACCCCCGTCCGTGTTTTATCCATATTTTAACAACTTAAAAACACCTTCTGTCAGTGTCAATGTAAAAGATTATAATACCTAGGCAATCTGCCACCAGTAATAACAAATAGAAAATCTTACCATATTTGTGAGAGAAATTTTTCCTGGATAAGGCGCTTAAATAAGACAAAATTTTCTATTGATATTTACTGGTGAAAGTTTTATCCGCTGGTAATCATAAAGTGTTCATCCGATTAAAAGAATAGCCGCCATATAGTGACAATCTCCTCAGTTACTTCACTCGCAACTGTTAGAATTACACTATGTGTTACCTCCCCTTTATTCCTAACTCCGTTGTTAGAATACCTTATACAACATATTTTAAAATTTAACGCCTTTAGAGGATTGTCCCTAACACTGTAAAACTTTCGTGGGCGGTGTCCTTGAAAAGTACACCTAATTTTTTATTTTACTGGCACCCAGAATATTTAATTAAAATTTTTCTTTTATAACCCACTTGAAAATAAGCAAGGTTATAATTTCTAATAAATTTGTTTATAGATCATTTCATCAGTTCATACAGAGAATTATTCCGCGTCAAAAAGTGTTAAAGGACAAAATATTTGTTTTCATGAAATGTTGAAATGATTGTGTGACACCAGATTTTATAAACAATTTTATTTGAAGATAAGTAAATGCTTTTCTTACCGTACCTAATAAAAGGAAAATTTAGCAATAATAAATTTTTAGCAGGTTGTTGTGTTTTACGATGCAGGTTCACTTATAGAACAGATTGATAGAGAAAGCCTGATTTTTTAAAATTTTGGATAAGGCGAGATTTGAAACTCACGTCCTCAATTACAAATAATGTTTTGTGTAAAAATATACTTTATCACAGCTGCCAAATAGTATCTTTTCTCTCAAATTAAACTTTAAGAGAAATTTTTGAATTATTGAATCACAGATTTCGCCGATTAAATATGGAAATTTTTACTATTAAATGTTAGTGGTAAGAAAAAAGTGTAGCAGTTGGCAGCTGTACTTTAAGATGGCTCTTTGCACACAGTTCTTGTTTTCTAATGTTTTAAGTTTTAAAGAAATTATATCCAAAAGTTGAACTAATTTTATTTTTTAACATGATACCAGTGGTGGAAAATTGGCGCAGAGGAGGAGATTATTGACACCACTAACTTTTTATTGCATTCTTCACCTTAATAAAAACTCGGATATTCCGTCATTAGATAAGCCGCAAAATACTACTACAATTTAGTGGTGTCAACAGGCTCCACCTCTGCGCCAATTTTCCACCGCTGTGATACCTTCAGTTTTATTTTGCAAAAACATAAATCTGATAATAGTTTTTAGAATTTAAAAATTTTTAAAACTTATAAATAGAATTAAGTGAATATTTCTCTGCTTATCTCATTAAATATAATATTTAAAAATGTCTAATATCTAATATTATTCTCATTAACCTTATTTGCTTGCTTCCAAAAATTTATCACTAATTTACTTTTCAATGTTTTAACTGAAACCTTCTTAGATTAATATCTTTACGCGAAGAATCTGTCATGATATTAATAATCTTTTATACCTCGAGGGCTGAAAGGTTTAAAATGAAATAATGTTTTAACAATAAATAGTGTTATACTCTTATCGTAATACAGAATAGATTTTCTGTTTTTAAAGATTTTGTAAGGACATGATAAATCGAAGATGTGAGCACATATTTTTATTGATTTTTATTTTTCTAAAGGGTATGACTTTGTGATTGGATGTGAATTTGATGAATTTTCTTTGAAAATTATGATGCAATTTTGCCGCAATTAATGTAAGCGCAATGACTCTGAAATGTATTATGCATACAGTTAAAATATTTGTGAGAAATTGCATTCAATTGTCCTCAATTTTCGAAATTTGAATCATTAATCACTAGCTAAATTACCCGGCCCGAGATAATAACCTGAAATAAACCAAAAATAAGAAACATGTTTTCATGACTGGATTTGTGCTACGGGTTCACTTGCCTTCAGTAGAGTTTATGCACTTGAATTCGTATAATTTTACATTTTTATATGATAACACTAGTCTGCATGATATCAGATGATTAAAAACCAATGACTGCCCTTAATGCATTTTTTAATGCTGATTACAAAACTGTTTTTAGTTTTCTTGTATCACATATAGTTTGTTTGCAGTCGTTCCCTGTTGATTGCGAAGATTCATCGCTGAGAACAAGCATTGTGTGGTAGTCACACACAACGTAAATTTCTCTTCATCACACACAAAAAATCAAAAGTTGGAATTTTCGTTGGTCCTCAAATCAAAAAACTGATCAAGGACAAGGATTTTTAAAAAATGATGAATGGGACAGAAAAGACGCATGGACCGCTTTTAAATGTGTTATCGGAAACTTTCTAGGGAATAAGAAAGATCCAAATTACAGGAATATTGGTGAAATAATCCTGGAAATTTTCAAGAAGTTGAGCTGTAATATGAGTGTAAACATGCATTTCTGCATTCCCATATCGACAATTTTCCAGAAAATCTGGGACATTACATTGAAGAGCACAAGGGAAGATGGGATTTAAATATGATGGCAGGCTATTTTTGGATGTTGAAGAATGAAGAGGGATATAAACGATGAAGGAGGATATGCAAGAATGTTAAAAAAAAAAAAAAAGTTTGTTTAATTGAGAACAGTTTGCTTTGCGTTTTATTAAAGAAATTTCATGAACTTATAAGGATGTTTTTACATCATTCCTATCGTGATCAAATACTTTGTAGGAAATTGTGATAAATTTTTGATTGCATTAATTAAAATATTGAAAACACAACTTCTTATTTTTTGTAAAATCCTGGCGTAATAGACAAAAAAGCAGGTTATTTCCGGAATCAACATCAAAAGTTGATTTAGAAAAACTTGTTCATAAAAAAGCATCTGACAAAACGTTTAAAAAAATCACTGCCGGCCCGGTCTACAGGCGGAGGTAGATTTCGAAGTTAGGTATACTAATTTCACCAACAAAAACTAAATCATGATTAGATATAAATGCACTTTAACAGTTTCATCTGGCCGGTTTTGACGAGTTTTTATTTCATTTTTATATAACAGCTGGTTTTATCAGAATCATGTTAAGGCGTTATTTAAAAAAAAAAAAAAAAAAAAAAAAAAAAAAAAAAACTTTTAAATGCTCAACAACTCGAAATTTTCTGGGGCACATTTTCAGATTCATTTTTAACAGAAAAAAATATGAAACTTGTTGACGTGATTTTTGTAAAGATTTATAAGCGACATGTGTTTTTATTTTTCTTTCAATTAATTAAACTTGATTAATAAACAATTATTTTCTCAGTAGGGCAATATTTTTCGTTTCTAACACAGTCGCTTCGGGAATTTCTGTTCAAAAAGCCCACTTTGATATCATTTTTTGAAATATAATCTGCGTCTATCAAAATATCGATCATTACGGTACATTATATAGTTTCTGAATAAGAGAATCTACTAATTGGATGCATTTGAGAGCAAAAATGAATTTAAAAATGAGTAAGAAAGTAAGCTGTTTGGATTTGAATACACCCTTAATAAGATGATTTTTTTCTTCAACAGCCATGTATTTTTAATTTGTTTTTGTTGTAAAAATTGGTCCTATCAAAAACATGTCTATAGAAATGTTAAAGACAATATTAAGAAGTTATATCATAAATTCATGGGGATTTTATGTCTTGTGAATTAACGGAGATATGGAAATTTTTCTTCTTCAACCCCCCCCCCTTTTAAGTTTTCGTTTTTAATTATTATTATTATTTTGCGGTACGAATTGGTCCTATCAAAAACTTGTGAATATAAAAGTTGTGGATAATATTAAGGAGATGTATAATAAAACAAATTGGATTTTATATCTTGAGAATTGACAAAGTTATGAATTTTTTTCTAATAAAAACCCTATCTTTTGCGCTCCTTGAGCCCATTTTTAATTTTATCAAAAATCTTCGATACATAAATTTTGGCCCTATTTTTAGAAATAATAAAAACTTTAAACTGATTTGATATGTACAAAAATTAAGAAGATATGGGGTTTTGTCGGTTTTCACAAAATCCCACCCTATTTCCATCCCCTTGGTCCGATTTTGCCCATTAACGAACTTGACCGAGATTTTATGCCCCTTGATTTTATGTATCAGTTTGGAAAAGATTTTTGCAGAATTGTGGAAATTATCGTGTCCAGAAGAAAGTTATATATATACATATATATAAAGTTTTCTCCTGAGGGTGGTTTTGAGTTCTAGGGGTCATGATCGGGGTAGATCTGCAATTTTTTTTCAAAAATTCCAACATAAGGAACGATCGCAATAGGTAGTATTTCACACGAAATCTACCTAAAATGCAGGCTAGTGTAACTTATCTGAATGAACATACAGTAAGAGAACCTCAATGCATTTTGGTAGAGTCCACCGTGAGTGCTACACGCGCCACAGCCTGTTTTTGAAAACAAAACTAAAATTTCTATTTTTTTATATTTATTAAATGAATATCTTTTCAAAATAACTAAAGGGCTTCCGTTATAATGATTACCAATTTAATTTATGACATTTAGATAAGTTAGGAAAGTTAAGATAGATAACTCAAAGGTATATTATAAAAAGTTATTAACCCCTTGTGGGACAAGAAAAAATGTCTCTAAATATTAAATTCTTACCGGAATAATAGAAATTTTCATTTTTTAATAAGCAATAGCAATTTTTCAACGATTTTCCTCCAAAGTTAAAAATATAAAATTGAGTTAAAATTTTCTGGTGAGAGTCTTGTTTAAATTAGTTGGGATATATTTTATCCCACCGCCCCTCAAGGAGTTAAGGAACGCATTAAAAAAATGCAATATATCTAACTATTTTACCACATTTAAATTATAAAAAAAATGTAAAAAATATTCAAAATCAATCCATTAGCTGTGTACAGGACCCCCACTAGGCTGGTTTTTGAACACCACTTGTTTTTAAAGGAAAATCTTATTTATAAATTTCGTAGAAACATATCGGGAAGAGCGTTTTTCTTGCAATTGTTCCAGAAACATTCCACGAATTTCTTTCTAAAAAAATACTGTATTTCAAAAAAAAGACCAGTGAGAGCCCTGAGTGTAGTTGTTAAATTATGACTTTTTTAAACCGAATAAAAAAATCCTCGCGTAAATCCTAAATTTTTCTAATTGCGTATTGAAAAGAAAAAATTATCAACCGTTCCATCCGAGAATTGTAAAAAAAACGTAACAACTGTCTTACAATATGAAAAAGATATTTGTGAGAAAAAAGCGTTCTAGAGAACTTGTTTAATGACACAGAGAAAATATTTTTCTCTTATGTAGTAAATATATTCATATATTTTTAATGAAAATTATCGTTGAAAGCAGAATGAAAAAGCTAAAATATTTTCCTTCACGAAAAACCTTCCTTATAAATTTCGTAGAAACATACCTGGAAGAGCATTTTTTTGCAATTATTGAAAACACCTACCACGAATTTCTTTCTAAGAAATTACTGGTTTTCAAAAAACGGACCAATTGGAGCCCTGCCTAATATTAAAGTAATATATAACACTTAAATGCGCGATTTTTTATTTTATTTCGAAAAAAATATATATGATACACTGAAAGGTTTATAACACAGGGAAAATAATGAAAAAAAAAAAAAATCAGAGCTATATTTTTCATATAATACGTCAATCTTTCCTTCCGTTGCACATCTGTAATACAAGTAAAAACTATTGTCGTGTGGCTGTTTTACGCTAAAATAATACAAATTAGTAAATACTAATTTGTATATTATGTCTCCAAATAAATATGTCTCCAAATACCTTATTTTATATAACTATTTATTTTATAAAACTTAACCTTTAACCATCTAATTTCCATAATAGAATACGTTCTCGAAAGTATGCAGTTCAGGGAATCTGACTTTACACCAGAAAGTTTCAATGGTTAATTTCGTTTTATTTAAATACGGAATGTCTGTTTTTTAATTAAAGCAAATATTGCTATTTTAATTTTCTGGTGTGAATTAGGTATATTCGAATAAAATAATCTATTAAATTCAAAACAGTGTTGTTTGCATATATGCAAACAACATTGTTAAGAATAAAAAGGGTATAAAGGAATATAAGGATATAAAGGAATATAAAGGGTTAAGAATACTGCATGTATATTTATGTAAAATATTTATAGTATATTACAGCGTGTAATTTAATACATTCAGCTTAATAAATAAAGACATTAAAAAATTAACCCTTAACGGACCAATGTCCGATACAAGCGGCATTGGCACCCTTAACCCCTTCGCGACGGGAGCTTTTTACGAAATGTTTATTACTTTGCTACCGGTTTTAAAAAACAGAAGTTTGTGCCTATTCAAATCGGGAAAATGCTCGGATTGAATAAGGCAAATTTTACAGTAAAATTTTACTGGTGAGGATAAACGAGGATCCTTAGGCCTATTTCCGGCACGTATACGTGTCGCTCGTCCC
Organism: Maratus speciosus; assembly: GCA_963932465.1. Lineage (NCBI taxonomy): Eukaryota > Metazoa > Arthropoda > Arachnida > Araneae > Salticidae > Maratus > Maratus speciosus. The sequence goes on along the minus strand of OZ010787.1, from coordinate 31,045,245 downwards.
CAAGGGGTTAACTAAATTTATTCACTTGGCACCACTTTTCTTTTAAGAAACAGTTATACTTGTACTTTGAGAACATGTGCGAGATAAATTTACTATAAAATTTACTTTTAAAATGTAGTGGTGCGAATAGAATATAAAAAATGGATTCTTCTATTTAAAGCTACCGTTAGTGAAGGGTTAACTTAGTTTACCATAAGAAAATGATTGTTGAAAATTCACAATTTTGAAGGTCTGTAATAAAAAAGAAACTTTTTAGAAATATTCCTCTGTAATTAATTAGAACAAATAAAATTTACAATGAATCCGTCAGGAGTTGCACAGTATTAGAATTTATTAAAAAAAAATTTCTTTGAATCCTGGAAAGATATTTCGAAAGAAGCAGAAATTCGACATGGCTGAGCTCTGATTTCAGACCAGACAAAATCCGATGAATATCCCTAGCAGGCGGATTGAAGACATTTTAAAATTATATGAAATTTACTCACATATCGCAAGTTATTGCTGAATATTCATCATATTTGAATATGAAGTTGGTGTAATATATTTGTTGAGATGCCACACGGAAGAAAAAAATGGTTCTATATTGGCTAATTCCATGAAAACTTCTCATGTGTCTCACACAGCCGAAAAATCGCTATGCGTGTTGGCTACCAGTATTTTAGAACGGAAAAATGTGACTTATTTTATAGGAGATATTAGCTTGAGCAAAAAGTTCTAGGAAATTTTTAATCTAATAGTTACCAGAATTTGCATTGTATATAGGAGTACAAGCGGTATATCTATAGGATTTCAGGAATTTCGGGTCCAAAATGCCTATTGAATAGTATGATTTGCGTTTGTTGATCCTGTATTATACGAGAAAAGGTCTAACGATTCTCAAAGCCGTGGATGATTCTGCGCAGTTGGGCGATGGCGAAATTCTTCCACACAACGCTTACAGTCCAGACGTGGCTCCATCCAATTATGGCCTCTTTCGATCAATGCAACACTTTTTCAAGGGCCGTCGACTTGAATCCTTTAAGGGGTCTCAGGACTCTTAAAATTGGAAAAAATGAAAAAAAAAGGAACATTTTAAACATTTAATATCTTAAAACGTATTTGATTTTAAGACAGAATTTTAATTGGAATAAAATATATATGTATGTTCTTTCATTTCATGTATTTAAAAAAATTATAAGATGCAGAATTAGTATTTACAGGGAGCTCCAAACTGTTAGACATTTGATGAGCCAAAAATCGGCATTACAGCTTACGCGCACCATTACAAAATAAGTATTGCAACTAGAATGAAAATTTTGGTGCCTACTTATACTTCAGATAGTAATAATTACCGTGAACCTAAATAAATTTGTATTTAAAGCTTTTTTATATGTTTAATACAAATTCGTATTTAGCTAATGCAAAATTAAGAAAATTTCAAGAATATAATCGCCTAAAAAATATTGTTTAAAACAATAAAAAGGAAATTTTAGGTTCAGTTTATACAGACTAACATGAAACATATGTTTTGAAAATTTCATGAAAAAATATTCATAAGTTTTTGAGATATCGTGCGCGTTATGGCCAAAAACGTCATTCGGAGAAAAATGGCTTCAAAGTTTCCGAAACGACGCTTCAGCTATTGAACGTGTATAAATGTAAAAGCCATAACTTCTGTTCTAATACGAATTTCAAGGAAACAATTATATCAAAATGTTCAGAAAAGATAGGAGTTTAACATCTAAAAAAATAAAATTTCGAAAATTTTAAAGCTTTAAGAGTCCCGAGAACCCTTAAGGAAGTTGAAGAAGAATGTCAAGATTTTTTCGCTTCCATGGAGCCGCCATGGTACTTCCAGCAAATCCGGAATCTGGCAGAACGATGGCAGAAAGTCGTGGACTATGATGGTCTCTACTTTGAAGATTAGTCTTTGTTGCTTTTGCTGTTAATTTTACCATAAGAACGCAACTTTTACAAATTTCCCAGAACTTTTTGCTCAACCTAGTATCTCATCAAGTGAATAACGCGAAGCAAACTTTTTGAAAATAGCGGTGGCATACAAGCATAGCGATATTCAGCTGTGTGATAGACATGACAGGTTATCATGGAATTAGCCTATTTTGTTCACGTATAGCTAACACATATGAGGCAGGAGACGTGAAAACAGGCCTTTTGGATATATGTAATGTTATGTGTTATTTGTTATGTGTATATGCATTTTATGTGTTACATTGTTTCTGAAAAAAAACTACACAATATTGGTATTTTTACAATTAAACTACTATCCATATATACTTTGATTAGAAACAATAGCATTATTATATACATTCATTTAATTATATTAACACGAGCTGAGAAATTATTTTTGTTAGATAATGAAACATGCTAGAGTAGCGCCCACGCGTGGAGCTTCCTGTTTAAAAGATGAATACTAGCCGTGTGTTGAAAAGATGAACAATATAACAAAATTTAAACAATGTAACATTCAATGCATTACTTTCGAATTTTAGCGAAATATCTCTCGGTTAGTTTGCAAATGTTTCTGTAAATGTCGTATATTTTCGGAAAGAAAAAATTGTACTCTTACAAAAATGAATACAAATACTCCACATTGAAGGAAAATCCAGTATTATAAGACACAGGGTGATAAACGTTTTTTCCTATATAATTTGTTTCTGGACACTCTTTCTGTTTCCAAATGCACTCGATACTAAAATTTCGCTAAAAGTCTTGAGCTCAAACACGCTCTTATCTTTGTGGTACACGGAAAGCAATTCGCCGAGCACGTTTAGAAAAAAAAAAAATGTGAACTTAAATCTTTATCCAACTTGTTCCAATAACTTGAAAATTACCTATGTTCATAGCTTATAAATTTACAGGTATTATTTTGTTACGACTAAAATTCAATGGAAATTTCAGCTCATTTAACCACCGATATCAGCAATTAACCCTTTAGAGGGCGGAGTCGACAAAAGAGGGCAACTAATATTATGCGTACTGGCACCAAAAATATTTAATAAAAATTTTCCTTTTATAAAGAATAGAAAGTTAAAGCCGTTTTATTTTCTATTAAATTCGTTTTTAAATTCTGGTGTCAGTCCATCATTTCATTATTTTACAAACAGAATTACTCGGCGACGGAAAGGGTTAAATAAAGCAATAAATCCCATTAAATTTTTAATTTGAGAAAAATTGCTTAGAACTTAGCAACTCTTCTGTATCGTGAGTAACTTCTTTCCGCTAATTGTTCGCACAGGAAGTGGAGTCATCACTATGATGATCTAATGATTTTCGTAGTAGCATCAGAAATTAGAACGATCAGCGTTCTCACTAAATGGATTTATGAATAAAGAATGGTGTTATGAAAATAGAGGAAGAGGCGTATAGTGTACTGTCTACAAGTTACGAGTGAAGTAACTAAGGACTTTGTCATAAGATGGCGGCTGCTTTTTTAAAATCGGATGTACAATTTCCGATTACTGCAGGGACAAACTTCTCACCAGTAAAATTGAATAGAAAATTTCGTCTTATTTAAAAGATACTTATTCATGGAAATATTTTCTCTCAAATATACTGAAATTTTCTATTTACTTTAACTGGTGTCAGTTTGCCTGGTGCAACAGTCAGTCTGTTTTACTTGTTGTTAAAGTATGGTGAAAACGCAGAGCCTGACTTCCGACAAACTAAACTTACACCAGTAAAAAAGAAAAGCTGTTTCTGCAATTATTTATGACTGAAAATTTGCAATAATGGTGAGTTTAAAGGAGGAGAAAATTGCTAAATAAATTTTTTCATGTAAGATTCCACTGGCGGAAATCAACCAATGCAAAAGCGGTTAAAGTTGAAGCTTCCCTATTTTACGTATCTGTCATCTCCTCTTTATTAATAGTTTCTTGGAATAAAGAGGAGCAGATATATACCGTACTGTTTACCAGTTGCGAGTGAAGCAATTGAGAAGGTGAGACAAAATGGCGGCTTTTTTTTTTTTTTTTTTTTTTTTAATCGGATGAACAGTTTTTGATTACCGCCGGAGGAAAACTTCCCACAAGTAAATATGAATAGAAAATTTCGTCTTATTGAAGCTACTTATTAAAAGAAATGTTTCTCACTCTATTTGTGTTTTCTGGTATCCGTATGGCCAGGAATTATACAGGCAAGAGGTTGTCTACGTTGTCACTATATGGCGGAAACGCAGGGCCTGACTACCGGCAAAATAAAAATCCACCAGTAAAAATGAATACATATTTCTTCCATTACCTATGACTGAAATATCGCATTAATAAAGCGTTTAAAAAAGGAGAAAATTTCTTTTTAAATTTACTGGTGGAAGTTCCACCGAATTAACACCTGCAAAAGCGGTTACACTTGAAGCTTCACTATTTTAACCCTTTAGTACTCAGCTTTGCATATATGCAAACAACGCTGTTTTGAATTTAATAGGTTTTTTTATTTGCATATACCTAATTCAAACCAGAAAATTAAAATTGCAATATTTGCTTTAATTAAAAAACAGACATTTCGTATTTAAGTAAAGCGAAATTAACCATTGAAACTTTCTGGTTTGAAGTTAAATTCGCTGAACTACGTAATTTCTAGATCGTATTCGATTATGGGAATTCAAGGGTTAAAGGTTAAGGTTTATAAAATAAATAATTATATAAAATAAACTCTATGGATACATACTTATTAAAGTATTTACTAATTTGCATTATTTTAGCGTAAAACAGCCACGCGACAGTAGTTTTTACTTATATTGCAGATGTACAGCAGAAGAAAATTTTGACTTATCATACGAAAAATATATCTCTGATTTCTTTCATTATTTTTCCTGTGTTATAAACCTTTCACATTATCATTTATAATTTATTCTAAAAAAAATTAAAAAATCGCGCATTTAAGGGTTATGGATATGTCAGTTTCTTTTTATTAAAACTTTCATGTTCTCACTAACCCATTTTTTAAATAACACATTTTACTGGTGTGCACCTACAAAAATTGTAACTGTATCCTATTACGACGATTTCTGTTTTTCAGTACTGTTATTCAAAATAGAGCTATTGTGTCTCCTGCATCGATGTTTCTTACAACCTAATTCAGGGCTCCCACGCGGTCCGTCTTTTTTTAAACACCACCTTCATATAAAGAAAATTATCTTCTTTATAAATTTCGTAGAAACCTACCCTGACGATCATTTTTCTTGCAGTTTTTACAGAAACCTACAACGCATTTCTTTCTAAAAAATTACTGGTTTTCATAAAGCGGACCAGTGGGAACCCTGATAATTGGATCGCATGGAGACTTTTCATTGTCGACCACAATCACCTCTTTCAAATAACATGGGCGTAAATATTTTAAAAAAAATTTTAACATATGCACTTATATAGACTAACATTTCATTTTAAATTATAAAAGAAGTAATGCAAAACACTTTTTTTTCACGATCTACCATGAAATTCACAGGGAGAACCAGGAATAAATTTTAAAACACTAGGGGGCTACGTTCGCCAACCCCCGTGAACTGCGACACAATTCACAGTGCAACCGCTACGGGTTCCCAGCTCGCTTTGCTTGCTCGACACTCTTTGCAGCAAGTCTAGCCATAACGAGTGCTATCCTAAATCTTTTTAGCTTATAAAAAATTTAAATTTAAGGTAAAAACACACGAAATAAAAACTTCGTTGAAATCACATTTAAAAATGCATTTAGTTGGTGCTACCAATAGGCATAAATCATTTTAACATTATGAAATTTACCAATTTTTGAAATGTAAAATAATTAACTGAAAAAAATTACTGTGGAACACAATTAATTTAAAACTTATTGCGCATAATATTGTACTTAAATGTACTTAAATGTCTTTCGAAAAACTCTTGGAAAAACACTACCTGAATATTATTTCTCAATAAATAATCTGTGCTCTTATGGAATCGTTTTAACATATTTACATTTAATGAAAACCATTGATTTTTTTCTTTTAAATATGACGCAAGTTTACGTGGTGAAATCACGCTTCTGATTGGTTAATGTAATAAGACAAATTAATTGTGTTACTGCGGTTATTGCCAAACGGTAAGCTACAAATTCAGCCCTATTTTAGCGCCAGGCAAGAGAAATTTAAATATATAGATATTTTCAAAAACTAAAATTAATTAGGCCTTGTAAGTTGAACACCGATAAATTTTGTCCATATCCTTTCGAAAAAAGATAAAGCTTTTGAATTTATTTATAGACTCTTGACTTTTTTAAGTACATATGAAAGCTTTTTTTTTTCTTTTTTTTTCAGAGTTCTTAACGTTGTCATGTTTTTCTATTTTCCATTGTAGTTTTTTAGCTTCTTTTATCACTTTAGCATTAATACACTTGTCGACGAATAATCGAAGAAACAAGTAACCCAGATTAAAATCAAGTTATATTCTGTAACAAACTTAGAGAATGGGATTATCTTTAGCGGAAACCCAATATTATATAAAGCCTGAAAATGCTGCTTTTATACACCTTTATGTCCTAAAAACAAACATATTTTTTTCTGAGGCTAATGAAAATAAAATGTAATAGTATAAAAATGGATGATTTTTATTAGCTGACACTGCACAACTTCTTTTAGTGAACGTTAAAATGTTTTATGAATGTACAACGTTTTTTTATATTCATTGAATAATTTAAATAAAAACATAAAAGGGATAATAACACTAAATAGCATATACTTTTGTACAATAAAGATTTATACATATTTATAGATAGCATTTGCTACTCCTTTTTCTTTATTCGACGTTTAATGATAAGAAATTTCCTTGCTGTATGTATTCAAAACACAAATTATTATCCCTATATAGTGATCTTTCTAATATGCAAGTCATCCGTTTGAACTAGAGCCATATGTATTAAGCCAGTACAGTTGCAGGGTGGCGAGTGGTCAGGGAAAAACACAGTCAAGAAAAGTGGAAGCTACCAGTATTTTCTTCTATAAAATACTTCAAATAATATAAAAGAATTCAAGAAGGAAAATTTTTCCTTAACAAAATACTGGTATTAAACACCTTTTTTGACTGTGTTTTTCCCTGACCACTCGCCACCCCGAGTTGTGTAGAAAAAAATAGAGTTAAAAATAACGTACTTTACCACCGTCACTAAAAACCCTCGCTTCTGTAAAGTCAGTGAAATGAATAGACGGTCAAAAAGGCTTGGCGTTAGCTTTACACAAATGAGGGATGATGGAACCTACGAATTAGGAATAGTTATTTTATTTCGACGAATTTTTTTTTTATTGATAACTCGTCTCAGCAGAGCAGAAAAGCGCTCATGTATGCGGACAAAATTACCATATACATGGCTGCCAACTTTTACCCTTTCTTCTTACCACTAAAAGTTCATAGTAAATATTGCGTTATTTAATCGTCAAAATCTCACGCTTAAGCAAGGCGTAAATCTCTACTAAAATTTAGTGGTAGCAAAAAAGCGTAAAAGTTGGCGGCTGTGTATATAGTGCACAAGCTTTTACTTTTTGTATCAACGCATTGTAAAGTAAGCTGGGGTATCAGGACCCACGAGGAAACTGCGCAATAGGCTATTTTATAAAAAACCGTTGATGTCTTTTAAGTTTTAGCTTTTGTCACTATTTCATCCCCATCTCTACTTCTTAAAAGAACGTGTGCCCTCTCAATCATAATTCTGTCTTTGCTGTGATAGGTTACCGAAAATTTAGTTTTCTGTTTTTACAAACAACGTCGATTTGGATATATTTTCTCGGCTTTTTATTAAAATGGGGTAAGTACTTTTATTAAACAATCTTTTTTTTTTTAAGATTGGGATTTACAAATGGAGTAAATAAAAAAACCAGGTGGTCTATGTTCCACACGCGTTTATTTTTTTTTTTTCATGTGGGATATCAGGTCCTGTTTCAAAAAGCGTAAAGAATTTAATAAAAAATTAAACCAGGCATATCATCTAAATACACTAATATTATTAGGTATCTATGCATATTTATTTCATGTTTCAAATGTAAGGCCGGTGTTCCAGTTACCCCATAAAATTTTCAAGAATGGAGTAACTGGGACATGTATGTGAGTAAATGAACCAGGTGGGATCCAGTTTCCCAACAGTTATAAATAATTTTGTGGAATTTTTATTACTACGGGAAATTAATTTTTTCATTTTCTTTTGCAATAAAGAAAATTATATAATACCTTATTAAAATTACATAATAAAATTTAAAAAAAAAGCATGTTGGCGTGTATCAAATCAAATTTCTTAAGTGAGATAGCCAAACCTCAAAATTTTACGATATAGATGAAGAGGCGTACATAAGATTAAGTGACATTATTAGAAAACTATCAAAACCAATAAAAAAAAGTTCTGTTCGATATGAAAACATGTTTACATTCTCCACAAATTCATTGGACTTCAAACTTTCACTGAGGTAAATAAAAAAGAAAATGTGATACTTAAGTACTTACGTACCCCTTTGTTCATAGATTTATCTTGTTTATTTTTTCCTTAAAATACTCATGTAACTTTTACATTTATTACCTATACTAAAGTATATAAGTACTTAACTGAATACCTAACTGAACACATTTAGAAAGGTTCAGACTTTAAATCAAATGAACATTAGCTTTTGGAAGCTGAATTTCCAGAATCTCAAGAGTCACATTTTAAAATCATGGCCCCCACTTGTCCCAAGTAACCTTTTATCTGGAACATGGAAATATGAATAAGGTTAGTTGGGGCAACTAGGCCATGAATTTACAATGTGATTCTAGAGCTTCTGACAATTCAGCTTCAAAAAGCTAATGTTCATTTGAATTAAAGTCTGAGCTTTTGCAAATGTGTTCAGTTCGGTTCCCTCTATCAGACAGAAATGCTCAAAATTACGTTTTGATATATAAAAATATAAAAATATGCATATTTCACCTTTCTTTACTCATGGGTCCAGTTGCCTCATACAAATGGAGTAAAAAAAACGAGGGGGGTCTATGTTCCACACGCGTTTATTTTTTTTCATGTGGGATATCAGGTCCTGTTTCAAAAAGCGTAAAGAATTTAATAAAAAATTAAACCAGGCATATCACGTAAATTATGTCAATAAAGAACGTTGTAAGGGAAACATGTGCTGTCAATGTATCTAAAAAAAGCACTGAAAGTGAAAATATTAGATTTATTTATACCAAAAACATACAAATTAAGTTAGTACTTATGTACTTTAGTATAGGTAATAAGTATAAAAGTCACGTGGGTATTTTAAGGGAAAAAATTTGCAAGGTAAGTCTGTGAACAAACGGGTACGTAAGTACTTATGTACTTTATGTGTATCCAGAAGTCTCATTATATAGGGAAAATTTTATTGTTCCTACCAGAACCCTTAATGAGATATCTTCATGATCATTTTATTTAACACATTCTAAAGAAAGGTGCGATGAAGATATTATTTTCAAAATAGTGGTAGGAACAATAAAAGTTTCCTATAGAATTCGAACCCTGCATCGTACAATTTCAAGGTTTGGCTATCTCAGTTTTGCCTGATTGGGGACTTTTTGAATTCAGATTATTTGAATGCAACCACTTTTTAAAAATTGTGTAATTCGCTTATTTTTCAGAATGTTTAATCTATTTTTAAATAGGGCGAACATTTCTATAAAAAAAAAAATACGCTGACAGTCAACAACCTGGGGACGAAAAAGTCCCCAATCTGGCAACATTGGGCTATCTCACTTTCAGGGGCAAGGTACAACATTCGTAAAATGTTGAAATAATTTAATGACACCAGTATTTACAAGAGAATCTATTTGAAAACAAGTAAAAGTATACATTCGCGTACTTAATAAACATGAAATATTCATTATAAAATTTTCGGTGGCAATGTGGCAATTAGGAATTAAAATTATTTGATGCCACAACGACATCACCGCCACTCAAGGGACAAGAAATTTGGTTTGATACAATCCAATATGCTTTTTATTAATTTTATTAAGTAATTTTAATAAGATATTCTATAATTTTCTTTATTGTGATCAAAAAACAATGAAGAAATTTACTTCGAGTTGTAGGAGAAACTCAAACGAATTATTTATGAGTATTGTTGTAACTGGATCCAGCATGGTCCAGTTACCCCGGATACACGTCCCAGTTACACCATTCTTTAAACATTTATGGGGTAACTGGGATACCGGGCTTACATTTGAAACATGAAGTAAATACGTATAGAAACCTAATAATATTAACGTAGTTATATCCCTAATCTTTAAAAAAAAGGATTGTTTAATAAAAATACTTACAGTATTTTAATAAAAAGCCGAGGGAGCTTTACCAAATTGACGTTGTTTTTTAAAAAAGAAACGAAAATTTTCGACAACCTGTCACAGCAAAGAGAGAGTTATGATTGAGTTGACACACGTTGTTTTAGGAAATAGAGGTTAAGGGGCATTGAGCTAAAACTTAAAGTACATCAACGGTTTTTTATAAAATAGCCTATGGCCCAGTTACCTCGTGGGTCCAGTTACCCCCAACTAACCTTATAGAGGAAATGACATATTCTGATATATATGAAGCTTCAACTGCAACCGGTTCCGCCGTGGCTTAATTTAGCCGGACCAAACTGCCACCAGTAAATTTGAATTAAATTTTCTCCTTATTTAAACGCTTTAGTAATTCGGAATTTCAGTCATAGCGTAAAAGAGATGTTTATTTTTACTGGTGGAAGTTTGCTTCGGCGGAAAACTGGCCCTGTGTTCCCGATATATCCTGACAAAATAAAAAACCTCCGGTCAGTGAAAGGGATTATAATACCCCGACCCTCACTAGCCATTAAACACGAATAGAAAATTTTCACATATTTTTAGAGAAATTATGCCTGAATAACTCGATAAAATAAAACAAATTTACTGGTGGAAATTTGCTTCGGCGGTAATCTAAAAAATGCGATGTAAAAAAAATCAGCCGCCATCTTGTGACAACCTCCTCAGTTACTTCACACGCAACTGGTTGACACTACAATATAAGTCTCCTCCTCTTAACACTAGAATGCCTGGAATGAGTCAATCCGACTCCGACCATATGATTAAATGTCAACTGGAACAGAAATTCTTTCATAAAATAAGTTAAAAATAATCCACGCAGATTTACGTTAAATAAATCAGTGAAATAATTTTAAATAAAAATTCTGGTGTCAAATATTTTTATGAAACTTGAGTAAAATTTCCGTGCGTTCTATTGTTAAAACTCCATTATCTGTAACTAGTGATAAGAAGAATGAATTATTTTACTATCGAATGAATCATTCGGGCATGCGCAAAAACATAGTTTTCAACATTTGTATATATGTATAATCAATTACCTTCAAAAACTTTGAAGATGAAAATAGTTTTTACATTTTTAGGGCTTTCTTAAGTGTATTCTAATTAAAATAAAAAAAATTCTTTTTTGATACAAATCTTCTGGTCGTAATTGATTTTTTTTTTCAAAAAAGGTTGACAGCTATGTTTCTGAGCATACCTAAATGATTCAGTCGGATAGTAAAATGATTGATTCTGCCCATCGCTATCTAGAACATTCCCATAAGTCAATGTTACTTACACAGAGGTCGTTAACCATTTCAGTGAGAAGGTACTTGTATTCGTAAAATGTTGAAATAATTGAATAACACCAGTATTTACAAGAAACTTATTTGTAAACAAGTAAAAGGATATTTTCGCTTACTTAATCCCTTTAAGGTCGCATAGTATTTTGAAAAACAATCAAAACATTACCTATATTTTTATTACAGAAATTGAATAATTATAAGTTTTTTATATAAAATATGCAATTAGTTTTTTTAAGGCGAAAACAAAATATTATAGAACAAATTCACATTTGTGGAAAAGCCATCATGCGAGAATTGTGTGTTTCAATGTTAGTTTTATACCATACAAATTAATGCAAACAAGACCTTTATTTTTCACATGTTAGATCTTTATTTATCATCATCAAACAAATTTTTACTAATAATATTGGAAATAATAAAATATACATTAAATTTTGTTTAATAATAATTTTTTTGAGTGCGATATATTTCGAAACATGCAATAAAAAGTCCAGCATCACAATCAGCGCCAAAAACCAAACCCAATCGCTCATATTCAAAGACTTCACAAGGAAAGAGTGTTGCCAGATTGTTGATTATCACCACTTTTTTGAAATAGAAATATTCGGTCTGTTTAAAATCGATTAATAGTTCTGAAAAATAAGGAGAACTATACTATTTTTAAAAAAGCGGTGACAATCAAAAAATCTGAATTAAACAAGTCTCCAATCTGTCAACACTGCAAGGAAATTCCAGTTAAATTTTTCTGGTTTCAGAAATTTTTTCCAGCAATATATTTCCAGCCCGGAAAAATGAGAGGCACAAGAAATAACAAACGACACCTCACCCCGTGATGTTGACGGGAGCGAGAATTAAGGGGTTAATAAAAGTAAAATTTTCATTAAAAAATTCGGGTGGCAATTAGGGATTAAAAATAGGTGATGCCATAGCGGCGTCACCGCCCTGCAAGGGGTTAACCCTTTCAGGGGCGCCGTTGGCAGTGAGAACGCTTAAGTTTAATTCCCAAACTACAAAACGCCACCCAGAATTTTTTTTGCACATTTTTGCTCTCCTAATATACGTGAAGAAAAGATTTAGGTAATTTTCTAATAAATTTGTTCTTAAATTGTGGTGTGAATTAACTATTTTAACATTTTGGGGGCAAAAATGCCTTGCTCCTGAAAAGGTAAAAGCCGATTTTATTTATTGCTTCTGACTTCCAACATCGCAGTTAATATAAATCAGGGTTTGTACGGGTACCGTTATTTTCAAGGCCAAATATCAGAATTTTTTTATAGAAAATAAATCTACTTTAAACGGAAAAAAATTCCGTCTTTTTTTAAGAAACTTTTTGCATAAGAAAATACTGGTACAAACGAATTTCTTAGTCTGGAAATTCAAGCACCCGTACGAACCCTGTAAATTGTTCATAGAATGCTCAACATACGGCGATACGAAGATATTTTTTTATGCCAAAGTTTCTCACCGTTGTTGCCAAAATTAACATCGATAATTTTGTAAAATTAAAACGTCTGACGTCCAAAAATAGATTTTTGAAATGTAAGTTCGTATTCTTCAGAATTTTGTATTAGAAAATGGACAATATTTATAATAAGTATGCAATTTACTGTTTATTATAGATTTGAAAGTACCTTTCAGTCAATATTTTTTTATACTCTATATTTTTCACATGCTGTGATGTATTCTAATATTTGAGCAAATATTTTTCAAATCTTTTAATTCTTTAAGTTTTTTAGTCTCAAAGATTAATGCAGATGAACTTTGGTTCAACACAGGCTTGCCAATTTGGCCTCCGTTTTTATTTGGAATTTCGTATTCACAGCTGAACTTCCTAAAAAAAGAATTTTAACTTCAAGTAATCACGAAATGTTCGTCATTATAAAAATCAGAAAATTCTTTTTCTATTTCCTGGTATGAATTTGTGAATAAAAATGGTGACCAAACTGGCAACCCTGGTTCAGCATATCGCTCACACGCAAGCAATGTGACACATCTCAGAAAAATTCATTTTGCATTTTATTCCACTAATAGGTCTGTCATAAGTAAGTCTTGGTACACAAAAAAGTTTACAAAGTGTAGTTTTACGGAAAATCACTTTATTACGCTATATGACTATTTGTGACCTGAGAAGAGGGGTGGATTGTGTGGGGAGGAAAATAACCCAACCCTCAAAACCACATCCTATGGTTTCATTCTCAATTGAGTCGTTGACATGGGGAAGGGAGTAAGTCACTGTTGCCAAAATGGAACTATTAATAAAGAGGAACTAACATATCCCACAGCTGCCAACTTTTACGCTTTCTTCGTAACAATAAAATTTTATAGTAATTACTGTCTTATTTAATGGTCAAAATCTCAGGATGAAACAAAGCAAAAATATTTATTAAATTTTATTGGTAGCCAAAGAGCGTAAAAGTTGGCAGCTACGCATACCCTTAAAATAGTAAGCTTCAACTGTAACCAATTCGCAAATGTTGTTCACCGCCATCGGAAGCTTCCACTAGTATATTTATACAGAAATATTCTCTTTATTTAAGCGCCTTTTTATTGCAAAATTTCAGTCATAAATAATCGCAGAAACAGTTTTTCATTTTTACTGGTAGAATTCTTTTGCGGTAGTCAGGCCTTGCGTTTTAGCCATATTGTGACAACCAGGGACACAAACTGACAGTTTTACAAAACAAACTGACACCAGTAAAAACAATCATAAAAATTTTACCACATTTGTGAGAAAACATTTCCGTGCGTAAAACGTTTAAGAGAACCGGGAAAGCTCAATCTCCGCCATGTTAAAATGCACGAACTTTAAGTAAGGTTAGTAGGGGTAACTGGAACCACGAGATAACTAAACCATACGCTATTTTATAAAAAACCGTTGATGTATTTTAAGTTTTAGCTTTTGTGAACAATGCCCCTTATCCTCTACTTCTTAAAACAACGTGTGTCAACTCAATCATAACTCTCTCTTTGCTGTGATAGGTTGTTGAAAATTTACGATTCTTTTTTTAAAAACAACATCAATTTGGTTGAATTCCTCGGCTTTTTATTAAAATACTGTAAGTACATTTATTAAACAATCTTTTTTTAAAAGATTAGGCATATAACTACGTTAATATTATTAGGTATTTATACATATTTACTTCATGTTTCAAATGTAAGCCCGGTGTCCCAGTTACCCCATAATTTTTTTAAGAATGGGGTAACTGGGACATGTATCCGGGGTAACCGGACCATTCTGAATCCAGTTATCCCAATAGTTATAAATAACGTTTTTGAGTTTCTCTTACAACGGGAAGTAAATTTCTACATCGTTTTTTGCTAACAATAAAGAAAATTATAGAAAACCTTATTAAAATTACGTAACAAAATTTAAAAAAAAGCATATTGGGTGATATAAAACCAAATTTCTTCACCCCTTGAGAGGCGGTGATGCCGTTATGGCATCACGTAATTTTAATTAATAATTGGCACCGGAATTTTATAATGAAAATTTCACCTTTATTAAGTACGCGAAAGTGTACGTTTACTTGTTTTCAAATAGATCCTCTTGTAAATACTGGTGTCACTAAATTATTGCAACATTTTAAGAATGCATGTACCTTGCCGCTGAAAGCGAGATAGCCAAACCGTGAAATTCTACGATTACAGGGATCGCATTCTATAGGGAAACTTTTATTGTTCCTACCACTATTTTGAAATCGCACCTTTCTTTAGAATATGTTAAATAAAATGATCATGAAGGTAACTCATTAAGGGTTCTGGTAGGAACAATAAAATTTTCCCTATATAATCCGACCCCTAGATAGAGATAAAGTTCTTAAGTACTTACGTAGCCGTATGTTCATAGATTTACCTAGCTATTTTTTTTTCATTAAAATGACAATGTGACATTTATACTTATTACCTATACTAAAGTACTTAAGTACATACATAATTTTTATGTTTTTGGTATAAATAAATCTAACATTTTCACTTGTATTGCTTTTTTGAGACAAATTGACAGCAAAGGTGTTCCTTACAAGGCTCTTTATTTACATATAATATACATGATCTGCCTGGTTTAAATTTTTTAAAGTTGTTTACACTTTTTCAAACAGGACCTGATATCCTATATGGAAAAAAAAAGCGTGTGGAGCATAGACCCTCCTGGCAAACTTACCCCATTTTTATGGGGCAACTGGACCCATGGAGAAAGAAAGAAGAAATATGCATATTTGTATATTTTTAAATATTAAAATTTAATTTTGAGCGTTTCTGTCTGATAGAGGGAACCTAACTGAACACATTTACAGAAGTTCAGACTTTAATTCAAATGAACATTAGATTTTTGAAGCTGATTGTCAGAAGTTCCAGAGTCACATTGTAAAATCATGGCCCAGTTGCCCCAACTAACTTTACATTTTTCTCAGAGATGGTGAAAGATAGAGATCTAGAATTTTTAGAGTAGTTTGAGTAATATGCTTTACGTATTTTAGCAGACCATTTTCTTTCTAAGTGAACCTGAAAATTAATTATTAATTACTTATTGAAAGGCATTTTTAAAGTATCATTTTTGGTAAGATTTCACTGCATAAAATAAATAATTCTCAACAAATCATTAAATCCCTGTGTTAAACTATACAATATAACATAAAAAAAAAGTATTAAAAAAATTGAGCTTTTAAGTTGAATAGATATTGAAAAAAAAAGAACACAAACATGAAAAATCCAAGTTTTGAGAAAAAGTCAATTAAAGATTTAAATGGCCATTAAGCTGTGAAGTACTCTTATAATGAATGAATAGTTCCAACATATCTTTTTTTAATTTGTAAACATGTGTGACACATCGTTGGAAAGATAAAAGTTTAAACTATTTAATGATATAAAAAAGTAAAAATCGATTTTTTTCCCAAATTTTGCTTACCTGGTCCCCTTAAGTAAGACGAAATTTTCTATTCAATTTTACTGGTGGGTTGCTTGCCCCTCGGTAATTAGAAATTAAAGATTTGATTTAAAAACAGCAGCCGCTATCTTGTGACAACCTCCTCAGTTGCTTCACTCGCAGCTGGTAGTCAGTACACTATATGTCTCCTCCTCTTTAGTCATATCCCCATTGTTGCCAAAGGACTTATTTTTTAAAATTCAGATTTCTTAATAGGGACCACTTTTCTGAAATGGTAAAATTCCCTTTGTTATTGTCTTAATTAATATGTCATTAAATAACACGAATTTTACCATTTTAAAAAATTGGTGCCAATCAAGAAATCTGAATATAAAAAAAGTAGCCTACTGGCAATAGTGACTTACTCTCTTTCCCATGTCAACACCTCAATTGTCTTACACTTTTATGCACATTTTTATTTCTGCTTTTATTCCTACCGCAGGGGTCGGAGCGTATACGACAAATTCTACTGTTCTCACCAGTATCTTTTATCAATAATCCACATAATATATTGCATATCTTATAAAATTTTCTCTTGAAGATTATTAAAAAACAATAGTGTTAAGGGGCTATACATATATAACGTTATCAACATTTTGATAATTTTGGACCCCCTCCGCCCCTTGCCATATCATACGTTATTATTCGTCGACTTCCCCCCCCCCCCCCCCCACACACACACACATACCGTTGATATCGTTATCAATGTCTGAAAATACTTTTCTTTCTTTTATACGCTTGCTGTGATATACATATGATTATACATTTATTAGTCGCATACTTTACGGATTCAAGAAATCAATAAAATATCAATACATGAAATAAAATTTATCAAGTATCATCTAAAAGTGTTAGCTACTATTTAAAAGTATTTAATAATAGCTTATTGTAACATAATGTGTTCAAAAGTTATATTGTCTTGCACTTGCTCCCTGCCCGGGGAGATTAAAAGGAGAACTTATCTACAAAACAGTGGACCACATTCTTTGTCTTTCTTTATTTGTAAGTACAAGAATTATTTCCTACGCAATATGCTCCTGATTTATCTATCAGCGAATTATATGCGCATATGGCAGATGAACAGGAATGCCACGTTGGTGGTATTACGGCAAACGTTTGGGTATTCCAAATTTTGGAATGAAATGATTTTATAAGCATTTAATGGCTTTGTATATTCATAAAAAGATATAAAAACAATAATAATAATACAGGTAACAGACTATTTGGATCTAAAGAAAAGGTTACTGAAAAAAGAAAAGTTTGGTTGGATAAAAAATGATAACGATATCAGCAAGCAACCCACCTCTCCCCCCAGAAATATTATACGATATCAAGTTTCAAATCCCCCACCCCCCTTAAGTGATAACGTTATATATGCACAGCCCCTAAGAACAATAATATTTGTCCTATATGCTCCGACCCATGCTAGTGCTATAATTTCATGTTACAGTAAAATCATGCAAATTTCATTTTGCCTCTCCTGGGAAATTTACTTTTGTCGAGATGTGTCAGTTTTTTTTCCGGGTGAGCGATATTATGTTTTGAAATACGGTATTCGAAAAATATCTTAAATGTGTCCGGATATATTTATAAACAGGCTGTTTCAGTGTGTCGCCACACAGAGTTCATACGGCTCTTGAATTGCAGTACTACCTTTTCAGAATAGTTATAAGGCCTTATTTAATATCAGTACTTGTACAAATCAATAATAAATTATTTATATTACGAAATTTTGCTGTTATAATTTACAGATGGTACGAAATTTGTATTCATTTGTTGATCCAACAAAAGACGCGATATATATATATATACAGGGTGTCCCTGCTAAGATGTTACACATTTCGAGGGGAGGAAGGGTACAAATAAACGACTCGAAATCACATAGGAATGCCGGGTATGGAAACACCTTCCTGACCCAGTATGGGCATTGAGAGTGTTGCCAGTTGGTTACTTCTTTTAAATTAAAATTTCTTTATTGGCACCAGTTTTTTGAAATGGTAAAACTACCGTTGTTTTCAGCTTAATATGTCATTAAACGAGGGGAATTTTAACCTTTCAAAATAGTGGTGTCAATCAAGAAATCGGAATTAAAAAAAATAGACAACTGATAACTCTACCAGGTTCAAAGATCAATTTTGTATGATCCAGCCATTTCAATACCCAGTGTTGCTAGTGGACTAAGTTTTAAATTCAGATTTTTATTGATGTTTTGCACCCTATTTTTCATGGATTTCATAAATCATTAACTTTTGATAGAGCTATATTTACTTAGTGCATATAAGAACCTGCGTTGCGCCTGATGCACTGGGTTGTTCGTTTTAAATCTTTTTAAAAGCATTACCGTAATTTCGGGTGTATAGCCCGCGGATCAAACAATCGTGTTTCGACCCAGAAATTTTTTTAAAATAAAATGTAATTTTTTAGATCATGGTAAATATTGGTCTTCAAATGCTGAATAAAATTTCTGGGTCCAAACTGAATTGTATGATCTGCGGGCTATACACCCGAAATTACGGTATATAATTTGGCAATATGATAAGCTGGTTTGCGCTTCTTTTGTTGTGTATTAAACTAGTCATTTCATCTTTCATATATTGAATTGGTTGTATTTTATTATGCAATTAGGTGCAAGTGCCTACAAAAAGTTATGATAAAAAAAAATTATGGAATTTTGTATAAATTCCTTATTGAAATTATGAAATATATTAAAAGAAAGGATAAGCGTTGCAAAACATGATTGGTGAGTCGTGCCGACGCTGTTTTTATACCATCGGGTTATTGTACGTTTTGCGAATTTAATAATTTTGTTTATAAAATTACATGATTGACTTGTTCTCAGGCTTATGTGGATGAAACGTCTGGTTCTCTAAATGTTCGAATTAACAATCATAAATCAAATGTCAATAATGATGATTTACAGTATCCATCTTTTGAAATTTTAAATTGTATACTTTTAGTAACATTTTGATTGAAATTTTGGCACATGTTGGGAATCAGAGTGAACGTTTGAAAATGGAAAATGACTTCATTTTGAAACGTAGGACTTTGTATCCTTATGGCCTAAATACAGTGTTAAATGCTTATAATATAAAAAGTATTGATAATGTTTATATTTTTTTTAATTTGTTTGGCAATTTCAAAATTATTAAAAGAGATGCAAGGGGTTCACATATGTTATCCAATAAATTAAATTGTTTAGTGCCAGATGAGTGGATTTGTAATGTTGAAAAAGATTTTATTGTAAACTGCAGTATTAAAAATGTAAAGAAAGCGGTTTTCCCTCTTAAGCTTAAAACGTTAAATAAGATTAGAAAATCTTGTAAATTTTTTAAATTTTCTAATTTGCATTTTAGGGACCTGCTTTGTGACTTTATTAATTTTAGATTAAACAATTTTTCAGATTCGAAGACAGACAGGGTTTTCTTTACTTTCAATTTTCAACAAAAGACTTTCGATGATTTTGAAGATTTTTACACATATTATGACACTTTTATCCCTCTTAGAGATATTGATATTGCTGCTGCTTATAGATATAAAATTTCTCTTAGTAAAAAATTGTTCAATTATAGATCTCTTGTTTTTTCTGATGGAATTTCTAGACATGAAAATGTGATACAGATTTCTTAGATATTATTGATGATTTCCATAAACATGTTATTACTGGAAACTTAAATATTATACAGAAGAAAATTTGCATTTTATGATGGGATTAGGTACTAAGTTGAGATTAAACACAGCAATTAATAAGAAAACAGCTATTCAGATTTTTGAGAGGGATTTGAAAAAATTCATTATACAATTATGTTACAAATTTAACACCTCCCTTTGAAGCATTTTCTCAATGGGAGTGGCATATATTGAAGGAATTTGATTTTTTTGTTAATACTGATTTGAACAGTAAGGATTATGTTTATCATAGTCTTAGCTAAGAAGATATAAATTATATTCAATTTTTACATAAGAATTTTGTAATAGTACCTGTGGACAAAGCGGCTTCAAATTATGAAATTATATGAAAGCCTTTTTTATATTCACAAAGTTAAAAATGTGTTAAACAATGGTAAATTTTATAAGGAATGTAAATTAAGTCACACTGTTATTGTCAACAAATTTAATGCTTACACCAAAAAGGCTAGAAAGATGTATTCATATCATTTTTCTATTAATAATTATCATACTTTTCCATTTTTTTTTACTCCTAAATTTCACAAAACACCTATTAAATTCAGATTCATATGTTGTAATTCAAGAGGCATTGGTAAAAGTTTAAATGATAAGTTACAGGAGTTTTTGAAGCGCATTTATGGTTTTTTGAAGTTTAAGTATAGAAATACTAGTTATTTTTGGTGTATTGATAATAGTAATGAGGTTTTAAATAAAATTTAAAAAATGCCCATAACGCCCAATAATTTGTATACCTTTGATTTTGAATTTTTTTTTTCTAATATACCTATATATTTACTTTATGATACATTGAAAAATATATTTGATATGTTTTGCATTGAAGAGGAGCTTGGAATTAATAGAGATTTTTGTCTTGAGTTTAAGTAATTTCTGTTTTCTTAATAATTTTATTATATTCAATAGCTCGCTTTTTTACCAGGTATGTGGCATTGGGATGGGTACTAATTTTTCGAATTCTGCTGCTAATCTGCTTCTTTTTCATTATGAATTTAACTATGTTTTAAATAGTAATAAGAGTTTTGCAGTTTTAAGGTATATCGATGATTTAATTATATTCGGTGACAAACTTTTGGTATCGATTAACGATATCTATCCTCCATGTTTAAAATTAAATAAGGCTTCTGTTTATAGTTTGCATGTTATTTTTTTGGATTTAGATCTATTAATTAAAGACAATAATATATTAGTTAAACTTTTTGATAAACGGGATTTTTAAATTTTGATAATCAATGCCACACTGGTATTCAAATTTAAGTAAAAGGGTTTTCATCAATATTATTTTGGGACAAGTTAATAGATTTTATAGGCTTTGCAGCAGTGGAGAATTTTTGAGTTCACAGATTTTTAAATTTACTGCTAATCTTTTTTACAATAATTTATTTCCATATCAGTTTATTTTTCATTATGTTAATGAGCTTGAAAATAGTTTTTTGAAGTGGCAACATCTAAGCGGCCAAACACTGTAATGGATGCCGATGGAACTGCTTGAATATATGAAAGGTGTAGATTAAAGTCTTTTTAGGAACGTCTACATGTTGATGAACTTCAAGTAGGAACTTAGGTGATATGGAATGAAGATGATTATACAGATGACGGAAAGACAAGTCAGGATGACGCTGGTCTAATTTGGATTATGGTCTTGCTTGCAACTCCTGCTGTTAGAGAGATGTGGAGCGTAATGGATATTTTAAAGGTAGCAAGTTTTTCAAGTCTTCACGGGTCAAGGTGGCGGTATAACCTTCTCACATGTTCAATGTTTTTAATTGCTTAATGATTTAGTTATATAAGAATTTTTATTTGTTTATGTTATATAAGTTAAAATTAGTTCTATTGATTTTGAATTGGTTGGTTGTTTATGTTTTTAAAGCAGTTTTAAATTCGTTAAGTTTTTGAAAGCTTAAGTTTATTTGATGATTTTTACACTTTTGGAGTGTGTGGGTTGGCCATATCTTGTGAAACCTGTGAGGATTCGATTTCTATTTTTTGGTATCTGTTTTTTTTACTCTTCTCACTTTCAGACGAGCAAGGAGTTGTTTATTTATTGTTTTTTAGTTATAAATATTCATTGATTTTTATTGTTGTTTTTTTTGAATTATTGTTATATATATATATATATATATATATATATATAATGGAGACTAGGGAGGGTTGACCAGCTCTTTACAAAATGATTTTTTATTTTTTAAATATTGAACGTAGAATAATGTTTTTTATATCATTTTATTTGTTATACAATCAGTTATCAAAATAAAATTGCGACTTAAGTCTAATATATAAGAAATTTGAAAAATGGTTGATTTTATTCATGAGAAAATAATGGGTCAAGGCTCCCCACTTATGGGAGGCTTAATCCACTATATGGGAGGCTTGACCCACTTTGTTTCATATTGAAATATTTGTGAAGATAAATAAAATCAGTTAAAAAAAGCAAAATGATTATATGCTACACGCTTAAATTATAACAAGAAATATTTTTGAAAATATAGGATGCTTAAACAAACCTGCTTAGACGCAATCACAAGTCAGAGGAGAAATTTTTTGTTTTAAATAGGATTTTCTCAGCAGGTATAACTTTACAACAGGAAAAATGAAATTTTAACATTTAAAGCAGTAGTCCGCTAGAAACAGTTTTTTTTTTTTTTTTTTTTTTTTTTTTTTTTGGGGGGGGGGGGGGGGGTTCATGTATTATTATGTCCGGATTTAGGAGCCACTGTCCAGCTTTTTTTTTTGTTTGTTTGTCTCCTTCTCACACTTTTCTTGACACTGGACCTGACAAGTCTAGTTGTCACATTGTTTGGCTTTATCTCAGTGTATTCATGCTTTTGAAATTTATCTACATACCTTCCTAAAGTTTTTTGATCAATGTTATGTTCTTTTGCAGCTGCACGAGCATTTATCCTTAACATCTTTTAATCCTTTCAGGGTCAAAGTACTTTTAGTACTAAAATGTTGAAATAAATGGCTGGCACCGGAATTTACGAACAAAAATATTTGGAAATAAGTAAAAGGCTATATTTCACATACATATTAAATTGAAAAGATCTTAGTAAAATTCTAGTGTCAGTGTGGCGCTTGGGAATTAAAATTATGTAGTTTCATATACATACCACTGCCTCTGAAAGGGTAAGACTGCTGCTTTCATACTTTCTAGTCCTTTTTAGTCTTTTTCACTGTTTCTACTTAGCTATGGTAAGTAATTTAAATGGAAAAAAGTTCCTACCAACATTCCTATTGATATTTCATTAATTTTTTTCTTGCAGTGGATACGATAGCAGTTTCTCACATACTTCTTTAATCAATTTTAAACATTTTGTTTTCCAGTAACCCATTTTACTGTAGCTTTACAGAATAAATTTACATTCGTTATTTTATCTAACCATTAACCTTTCATTATGCACAGTGTATAATAAAGAGATTTCCAAAACCACTTAATTAAGGGAGCCTTGAGCATCTGGTCAGCCCTCCCTAACATTGACTGGGTCAAGCCTCCCAACATAGCCCTTTTCTGAAAAATAACACAGTGTTATGTTAAGCCTAACTTTCTGTACAATCTTTATGCCTGGAATGAAAGCTCAATATTCCTGCATTACTTGAAACCTACTTACTTAAATTTCCATGATGTATTTTATCTGAAAAAAGCTTACAAAATATTTCTAAAAAACACAACTTTTAGGTTGAAAACGCCTCTCAATTGATTTTCTCCACACCCATTTCGATTATCTGTATGAAAGAAAGACTGTTGTTTAAACATTCCAATAGCTTTGGTTGACACCTATTGATAAAACTATGAAATTCTTTTAAGTATGAAAACAGATGGGTGGGTCAAGCTTCCGGTATGGTCAACTCTCCCTGGTCTCTCGTATATATATATATTACTTTTAGGTGCGTTCGAGAATATATAAATACGTAGCACCTGCAGTCGACGTCTGGTCGGTCCATCCGCCTGTCTGTCTATCCGTCTTTCTGTCTGTCCACATGAATCATAGCAAGAACTACCCAACCGAATGGTTTGAAATTTTAAAAATATGTTTGTTGCGGAAATTTGTCGAGCCATTTCAATTTTTTTGAAAATTGGATATATAGTTCCATTACAAGAACAGTCAAAAGTTTCCCGTTACATTACGGACAATTGGAAAAAATTGCTTCAAGTGCATTTTACAAAGGGTACTAGGAAAGTTTTGCAATACGGATTTATTTATAAAACTTTTTCAAAGTAATTTCCGTTACATGCAATACAGTTCTCCAAACTCCGAAACCAGTCGTTAAACCAACTCTGCCAAGTTTTACTTGGGAGTAAGGAACACTCATTGTCCAAAGCCTTCAGAAGTGCCTCATCAGTGGAAAACCGAAACCCTTTCTGCTTCAGTTTCAGATGCGGGTACATTACGAAGTCGCAGGGAGCAAAATCTGGACTGTAAGGAGGATGTTCAAGAAGTTTCAGCCCTGTAATGGCCAAATATTTAATGCAGGCTTTGGTCCGGTGAGCTGGAGATTTGTCATGATGAAGGAACCATTTGTTCGTTCTTGACTTTGGTCACAGGTTCTACTTATATTCTATGACTTTAGGTAGGCACCGTTCATTGTACCACTTAGCAGTAACTGTCTTCTGTACGTCCAAAACGATACACTCAACAATTTCTCTCGATTTGAAAAATACAGCTATCATTTTCTTTTTGACTGATCGTGATTTTCTGACAGCAACCGGTGTGTCCTCATCATCAAAGACCCAAACTTTGTTTTGAGACTTCGTCGGCACATTTTAATAGTACCGCCAAGTTTAGTCACCTGTCACGATACTGTTCACATACCGAGATTATACTTTACCAAACATTTTTGGCATCTCCCAGCACCAAGTCACATTTCGTGTCATCTGGTCCTCAGTCAGTCTATGTGGCACCCAGAGACAACACAGTTTCTTGATGTGCAAATAATCATGCAGAATTGAATGAATGGCAGGTGCATTTAGGCCTAAGGTACCCTCTATATGCTTGTAAGTTATTCGTTTGTCTTCGTCAAGCATTTTCCTAACAGCAGTAATGTTTTCCTCGGTAATTGACTTTCGGGGCCTTCCCCCTCTTTCAGCGTCCTCCAGGGAGAAATATCCCCTTTGGAATTCTCTGTACCATCTGTGTATAGTCATACGATGTGAAAAATCATCACCAAGTGCAAGGGTAATTTCTTCTAAGCATTGGTTTAAGTTCAAATCACGCGCGAAGTTATACCGCAAAACTGTCCTTATCTCACTTCGTGACCAGGACACCACTGGAAGAAATTCACACAATCACAGCTAATGAATAACTGAGTCTACAGAATTGTGGTTACGTGCAGGTGCATAAGTATGAACCTATGTCAACACGCAGCCACAAGCAGCCACCTGCGACTTTTTGTTTCATCATATTGCAAAACTTTCCTAGTACCCTTTGTAATGATGTTACAATCTTTCGAACATACTGAAATTGATATGCTTTTATGAAGTGCACTAAAATATACGTTCTGTAGAATATGCGATGCAAAGAACCTTTATTATTCTTTTTCAGGTCCACACAAAAGAATTTCGTCTGATAATGGTATAGCGGGAAACATTGTTTGCGGCGTATTTTAATTATGTTAAACTATTTGACATTTAATGAAATTGATATGCGTTGCTGAGGTTTACTACAAGTTACTTCCTGTATAATAGAAAGTGCATAGCATTGACAGGGACAAACAAAAGATTTCGAAAACTACACTGTACCCGATATACTGTATATTATCGGTGATTGCTGGAAGTGTATTTTTAACTGTGATATGAGTTTTTAACGCTTTCAAGAGCGGTGTCCTTAGAAAAGGACACCAAATTTTAATTCCAAAACTGACAAACAGCACCAAAATTATTTAACTAAAATTTTCCTATTATGATGCACATGAAAATAAGCAAGTTCGTTTTTTCTAATAAATTCGTTTAGAAATTGCGGTGTCAGTCAATTATTTCATCAATTTATAAACATACTCCGCGCCGGTAAGGGTTACGTTTAACTAAATTTTTGCATGTTTCGTTTTGTGTATAAATGCAGTAGCATTGTGTATAAATGCAATCATATAAGGGGACACAAAAAAATTCGTAAGGGTTACTGAATATGAACGAAAATAGCTTAAACGTGGTTTTATAAAGAGTTACGCATTTTTTACGCTGAACTTCATTTAGTATACTAAGGTATGTGTGTAGAATATAGATAAAAGGATATACAGGGCCACTCAAAGAATTAGATACATGGTCGTCAATGGTAGATAATCTCTGGAAGTGTGATTTCCGTAGTGTTAACCGTGTTTTAGCCTTAATTAAATTTCGGCTAAATAGTGGCATGTATATAAAGATAGTATTTAAAAAGCAGGGCTGTACAAAAGTATTCAAGTGTACTTTCGTCTAATGTTATCAATTTCTGAAAGTCAAATTTCAACCTAGTATGCCTTTTAACACTTTCTAACTTGAAAGTGTTTATGAATTCGGTTAGTTTGTCCGTCTGTCCGTCTGTCTGTATGTCCGAACTCTAACTAGCGTTAATATAGTTGGATTTCTCTGTAATTGATATGTGATATTGAGATTCATTATTCCATGTTCGGTATTGAAAATAATTTATCTAATGTTCATAATTTATTTACAGAGACACTCAAAATTATTCCGTTACTTATTGTCATGGGTGTAAAAATCTAGGCGCCAGCGGGTTGTCTCTCACCACGAAATTTTGTTCGTTATTTTTTGTCTAATATTTCGTCTAATTTTATGTAAGAATGCTAATACAATCTAAGCGAAGAAAACTAATAAAATTTAGCGGTGAGAGACTGCCGGCTTGCGCCTAGATTTTTACACCCCTGCTTATTGTCTATGGGAAAATGTCTTAAATATAAATATGTATAGCACTTATAATCGTCATCTGGTCTGTCCGTCTGTCTACATATAACAGCGAAAAAACACCCAACCGAATGGTTTGAAATTTAATATATATAATCGTTGCAGAATTTTGTAGAGTCATTTCAAATTTTATGAAAATCGAATCAAAAGTTAGAAAGATATTAATAAAAGGTTTTTTCCCTTCCAGTAAATCCTATCATACGTAATTAATTGAATGATATCCCATGATTGATAATGATTCTATGTTTGCCATGGTGATTACGTCCTATTTAAGATGGAGACATATTACTTCCGTATTACTTATCAGATTATGTATTTATGCATTTTTGCATAAGAGTGCAACAGCTATTACACCAAGATCCGAATACGTATAAAATTATTTATAGTACGAACGCACCTCATTTGCCACGTTTGACGTGCAATTTTAGACATGTTTATACTGAATAATACCAAATAAAATAAATCATTGAATAAAAAATGTATTTGTAAATAATATTCCATGCTCTCTACACAATGAAACTCTTCATTGTATAGGTATTTGTCAAATCAGTTGCGGCAAAATTAAATTTCACATAATCTCACATTTCAAGATAGAATCGCTTTATCGAACTTCACCTTTAAATTGAAATTAATGAGACTTTAAAATTGTTCTTAATGAAAGATAAGCACTTTAAAGCTGACTTAAGACGAAATCTGGAATATTTCATTTGGCCTTAATTTAAATGTACGAAACAGATATTAACCTAAATTACTTTCCTATTAACCTTATCATTCGCTCTGATAAATTTCATAGACCTCCAAAAATTAATGTGTCTCAGGAATCTTACTTTTTAATTGAAAGTGCAATTTAGCATCATATGACATTTCCTTTTATTTGTAATTGCCTATAAAGAACAAATTTGTATTTTTTTACTACTGACATCTTAATATCTGTTCTATGTAGAATAAATATTTTAAAAATATACAGAACGAAACAATGCTGCCAAATCAGGCGATTTTTTTATTCAGAAATTTCGATTCCACACCATAAAATGTTTAATACTATATTCCATTATTTTATTCATGAAATATCTATCATTATAATAATAAAAAAAAGAACCATTAAAAGTTTCAGGAGAATTGATAATTTCTTGACGATAGTTTTATAAATGACGCATAAATGCGTCAAACGGTCTGTATAGTGTTAATATTGTACGACTATTTTACTTTTTTTTTTCTTCTGTCTTTACAAGAAGAAAGTATTGCATTCGTATAAAAAAAAAAAAAAAAAAAAAAAATCAACGTCCGGTTTTTGACGGATTGATACATTTTAGAAGGTCCAGAGCACGATTTGTCTGTCTGACTGTATGTATGTGGCAGTCATTTTGTGTGCGCTCTATCTTAAGAACTAATGCACGGAAATAATTAAAACTCTATATTCAGTTAGACCTTGACATATTTTGGTGCTGATTTGTTTTAAGTGTAAATTGCCCAACAAGTATTGGTGCTATGGTGCATTTTTCACAATTTACTCATAGACCGGGAGCCGGCAGCACAGACACATGGTTCGTACGGATACCGTTATTTCTCCAGGAGAACTATCGGTATCTTTTTATAGAAAAAGAAATCTAGGTTAAATGCGCATAATTTCGCCTTCTTTCAAGAAGAGATTTTTTATAAGATAGTACTGGTGTCAAAAATTTTTTGGTCTGCAAAATTCAAGGACGCGTACGAACCATGAGACAACCACCCCATCGATTTGAAGGCTGAAATTGCAGAATTAGATAAAACTGGATTCCCATATTAAAACGCAATCGGTCTACAAGTCATAACTTGGTGGAAAACACCTAAAAACCCGATTTCACCGGTTGACTCGTACGTTTACTGTTGTGTTTTTCTGCTCTTAGTCACCCATGTTTTCATACCTTTGGGTGCAGGAAAACGCAATGGTAAACTTACGAGTCGAACTCTAAAATCGAGTTTTTAGGAGTTTTCCACCGAGATATGACTTGGCAGACCGATTGCGTTTTAATATGGGAATCGAGTTTTAGCTAATTCTGGAATTTCAGCCTCCAACTCGGTGAGGTGGTTGTCTGTGCTGCCGGCTCCCGGTCTACCAATAGCTCTATCTCAAGAACTAATGCATGAATTTCCATCAAACTTGAGATGCAGATATACCTTGATAAATAATTCTGCTGATTATGTTTTCGTGTAAATCGCCCAAGAGGTAAGTTTGTATGCTGCACTTTTCACGGTTTCCGCAACAGCTCTATCTCAAGAACTAATGCACGAATTTTCATCTAACTTAGGATTCAGTTAGATGTTGACACAAGTTGTTGCTGATTAGTTTTTTGTGTAAATCGCCCAGCAGGTGTTTCTGTTGTGCTGCATTTTCCACAATTTCCACAATAGCTCTATCTCAAGAACTAATGTTCGGATTTTCATCAAAATTTAGATTCAGTTAGACGTTGACATAAGGTTTTGCTGATTAGGTATTGGTGTAAATCGACCGACAGGCGGCGCTGCTATGCTACATTTTCCCGGACTTACACGATTTTAATGATAATCATATCGGAAGAACTAATGCACGCAATTTCATAAAACTTCATTTCCTGCTTAATCGTGACATAAATTGTTACTGATTAGGTTTCCGTATAAATCATACCACACAAGGCGCTGCTATGCTGCAATTTTCACGATTTTCGCGAAAGCTATACCTTAAACATTGTTGCTTAGAATTTAATCATACTTTATATTCTGTTACAATTTAACATAAATAGATCCTTATTATGCTTAGGTGTATACTGCCGAACTTGTGTCGCTTTTATGCTGTTTGAGTTTGGAATTTTGGTTACATACATCTCAGAGAGTGGGTGCGAATTTAAATGATTTGTTTGAAAAATGCAATGCTAATATCTCCCTTTTTAATGTACACCATTAAAGGAACCTATACCTTCAGAATCCTCATGATGGACATCAATTGTCATTTAATTTTGGAACTGTGTTAGCCAATTTTGAAATATGGACATGTATGTTTTGGGATTTGAAAATCCGACTAGTTTTTAAATGTTTCATTTCATTTAAAAAAAATCAGAATTATTTTTTTGACTTGCATCAATTGCGCGAAACATTTCTCAGAAACTTTTAATGCAATTTGTGTGAAACTTTGCTAATACATCCCTTTTAATGCAGGGAAATAACTTACCGTAATTTTCCGCGTATATTTAGAAAAGACTTAGTTAAGTCTTTTTCAAACCGGAACTTTTATTGATAAAAATATGTCAAATAATTGCTAAGCAGAAGTAAGTCACATTTTATTTAAAATAAATTCTGGTAGGAAATCGAGTTATCTGAGGTGCGGCGGATACGCGCGAATTTACGGTATAGGCTAATTCCATGAAAATCTGTCATGTCTGTCACATACTACGATTTTTGGCTAGCAGTATTTTAGAAAGGAAATATGTGACTTATTTTATCGGAGATATCTCATCAATTGAATAACCAGTACCAAACTTTTCGAAAATAATGGTAGCAAACTAGCACAGCGATTTTCAGCTGTGTGGCAGACATGTCAAGTTTCCATGGAATTAGCCTATACTTCAAATTAATATTATAATTGCACTGGCCATTTAAAATCAGTATGTTTAAAAAAAAGGGAATTTCATTAAAATTTTATAAATTAAGGGGTCTTGTACATTTTAAGCGCGACGACATTTAACGAAAAAATTCAAAGTTTGGATTAGTCTATCTTCAAAACCTTTTTATGTATAAACATGAAATTTTGGATATTGATTAAACAGTTTGTGCTTTGTAATATACTGTCATTAGAAATTTATTAGCCTTTTACAGAATTTGTGTATTGTTTAAATCAAAATAGCTCTTTTTTTACTCCATAATTCATTGCGCGCATGATGTCTTAAGAAAGTATGTATGGATTGTCATGAAATTTGGTAAAGATACTAAACATATATGTGTGCTTAAAATGAACTACTCTTAGGCCAAAATTATTTCATTAACTATATAAAAAAATATTTTTGTAAAACAAAATCAAAATTTTATATTTTTAATGAATAAAAATATTCATAACTAAAGATATTAACATTGTAAATACTTAAAAGTAGTTCATTTTAAACACACACAGTATTTTTACCAAATTCGATGACAATCCATACATACTTTCTCAAGATATCATGCGCGCAATGACTTCTGGAATAAAAAAAAGAGCTATTTTGATTTCAACAATACACAAATTCTGTAAAAGGTAAATAAATTTCTAATTGTAGCATATTACAAAGCACAATCTGTTTAATCAGTATCCAAAATTTCATGTTTATACATAAGAAGATTTTAGAGATAGACTACCGTAATTTCCGGCGTGTAATCCGCAGATCAAACAATCATTTTTCGACCCAGAAATATCTTAAAATAAAATGTAACTTTTTAGATCGCGGTAAGTATTTGACTTCAGTTACTAAATAAAATTTCTTGGACCAAACAAAATGGTTTGATCCGCGGATTATATGCCGAAATTTACGGTAATTCAAACTTTGAAGTTTTTCGTTAATTTTCGACGCGTTTAAAAGGTACAAGACCACTTAAAATTTAAAAATGTAGTTTTTTAATTGCTTAAAAATGGAGTAAGTATATGTTCAAGGTACATTTGATTTTACATAATTAATCGATAATATTTGGGACTCTAGAATCAATAGTATTGCTAGAAACTTGTGTGTAGTGGATGCATGTAACTAAACATTTTAAAATTTTTATAGAAATTAAATATTAAAAAAATGTAAGAGGTCGTTTTTAGACTGTTCAAATAATATTACTACATAGAGCAAATGTTATGATATTAGTGGTACAATTTTTGCATTTTCTTTTATGGAAAATGTAAAAGAAAATTAAATATGACATGGTCAGTGTTGCCAGATTGGGGACTTTTATGTCCCCATATTGTTGATTGTCACAGCTTTTTTGAAACAGAAATATTCGCCCTACATAAAAATAGCTTAAAAATTCTGAAAAATAAGCGAATTATACTATTCTAAAAAAGTGCTGACAGTCAAATAATCTAAATTAAAAGAATCCCCAACCTGGCAACACTGGACATTATGCTAAATTGCACCTTCATTATAAACGTTACACTCCTGAGACCCCTAAATTCGTCAAACAAACATACTTAAATATGCCTTTTTTAACATACTAAAGTATTAATTAAAGAAAGGGGACTAACGTTTCTATAAGGACTAAAAAATAGACATACCTATATTCACTTATCTTAATTTTGCGCATATTCGCCGCGCCTCAGCTAACTCGATTTGCTACCAGAATTAATTTCAAGTAAAATGTGACTTACTTCTGCTTAGCACTTATTTGACTTCTGTTTTTCAATAAAATGTCCCGTTTGAAAAAAGAATTAATTAAGCCGCGGCGGATACGCGGGAAATTATGGTATTCTAACGCCATTTCTTGAAACTTTGTGAAAAAATGGGCGGACCTAACAATAAATTTAAATTAGACAATGCCTGAAATCACTTTGCAAAAAACAGGCAAAAGTGTTTGAAGATAAAAATATACCTGCACTTAACTTACTTGTAAGTATTTCGTGCGAAAATCCCATGGAGAACGTTTGGAGCAGTATAGTGCGCAATATCTAAGGGGAAAAAAATAGTCAAATTTTCAATTATAGCTTGCAAAAAAAAAAAAAAAAAAAAAAAAAAAAAAAAAAAAAAAAAAATGTCATTTGCATAGTTGCCAATTATTACACATTTTGTACCACAAAAAACTAACAGAAAGTATTGCCTTACTTAATCGGAAGATTACGGAGATTAAAAAAGGTAAAATTTTCTTGGTACAAAAAAGCGTAAGAGTTGGCATCCATGCATTTGTGAGGCAGGGCCTGTTTAGTCACCTCGGCAAGTTTGAAACCTTGTAAACTCAATGCCATAAGGTTTTATTACTATCCTCGCTGTTACAATTGCTACAATGCTATATACCCATATGCTTTATTGTATCGTGCTAATAAATATTATTTTAAAATGTTTTCTTTATGTTTATATTGTCTCTTTAATTTGATAAGATCACCTTATCTGGTTTATATGTAGATTAATATAAATAAATATTGTTAATTTATTCAACAAAATGACAGTTCCTGTTATTTTCCCCCACGGTTTAAATGATCTCATAGCCGCTAATTTGTACTGTTTTTTCTCATCATTATATTTAAATAGCGATTTTTGTCTTATTTAATTTCCGAAATTAACTATTAACACTATAACGACCTGCAGGTGTCGATTCGACACCGACCAAATGATAATATGTCGATTCGAACCAGAATTGTTTTCATAAAATAAATTGAATAAAATCCACAAAGAACTAAGTTAAATGAATGAACTAAATATTTTAAAATAAAAATTCTGGTGTTAAATGTTTTATCAATATTGAGTAAAATTCCCAGACGTTAAAGTGTTAAATAATGTAAAACTTCCCATTTAAATTTAGTGGTAATAGAGCCAGGCAATAGAGACCGTATAGGGACTCTACCTAGCAAAATTAATGGTAGTACTGGAAATCGGCTTTCTAGATGTTTTTTGGGTCGCTGAATCCGAATTTGTAACTTCCCACCAAAATTTCCCCCGGCAACCTCCCCCCCCAAATTTTGGTAAAAAGCCCCCCAAAATAGGTTTTTATAAAAAAATTCCATTTTTTTATTGTTTTAGGGGAAAACTAGCTAGAAATTCAGAAAGTAGACAAAATTTGCAACAAATTAGATATATGACATTATGACTTAGGATGAAGGGGAAGGGGGGATCTGCCTCGGAACATGCGCCGCAGTGCTGCGTGGACTAAGTTGCGGAATTCCACTTAACCACTCACACGTTTACATTAGCCCTCCCATCTCCACTCCGAACTTTCTCTATAAGGTTTACTTTAAGTTTTTTGGGTCGCTGAATCCGAATTTTTAACTTACCCCCAAAATTGTCCCCCCCCCCGAAACCCCCCCAAATAGTTGTTTTTAACTTAAATTTCTTATTTTTTTAGGGAAAAAACATTACGAAATTCAGAAACTAGACAAAATTTGCAACAAATAGGATATATGACATTATGACGTAGGATAAACGGAGGGAGAGGGGGCTGCCTCGGAACATTCCCCGCGCGCTTTTCTCGAAAACCAAATTTTTTCAAAAAATAAATTTTTTGGGGAGTTGCCGTGTGAAATTTTGATGGGAAGTTACAAATTCGGATTTAGCGACCCAAAAAACATAAAGTGAGTCGAAATTCAGAACTAGTATTAATTTTGCCAGATAAAATCCCCTCTTGTCTGGACTTCATAATTTAGTGCACGTAGCGCCGTAGTGCATGTTCAGAGGCAGCCCTCACCCTCCCCGTTCATCCTAATTCATAATGTCATGTATCCTATTTGTTGCAAATTTTGTCTAGTTTCTGAATTTCGTAATGCTTTTCCCCTAAAACAATAAGAAATTTAAGTTAAAAACAACTATTTAGGGGGGTTTCGGGGAGAAATTTTTGGGGGAAAGTTAAAAATTCGGATTCAGCGACCCAAATATCTTAAAGTAAACCTTATAGAGAAAGTTTGGAGTTGTGATGGGAGGGCGAATGTAAACGTGTGAGTGGTTAAGTGGAATTGCGCAACTTAGTTTACGCAGCACCGCGCGCATGTTCCGAGGCAGATCCCCCCTTCCCCTTCATCCTAAGTCATAATGTCATATATCTAATTTTTTGTAAATTTTGTCTACTTTCTGAATTTCTAGATACTTTTTCTGTAAAACAATAAAAAAATTGATTTTTTTAATAACAACCTTTTTTAGGGGGCTTTTTACCAAAATTTGGGGAGGTTGCCGGGGGAAATTTTGGTGGGAAGTTACAAATTCGGATTCAGCGACCCAAAAAACATCTAGAAAGCTGATTTCCAGTACTACCATTAATTTTGCTAGGCAAAATTCCCTATTGCCTGGACTATAAAGAAAAGTGTAAAACATAGCTGGTAGGTATTCTTACTAGTATTCACCGTTTCATTGAAATTTGACAGCATATATTAATTTTAATAAACTGTAATGAACTTAAATGAAAAAAACGCAGTTGTACATAAAATAGTCTTTTTAGATATTTAATTTATTGAAAGTACTAATCCATAATTCAATATTTATATTATTTGGATTTCCATAGCTCTTTAAACACATTTTATTTTTTGAAGAATGTACTTGCATATTAAATACTGAGAATGCAAATTTCATAATATTTACTAGAATCTGTGTATTTGAAACTTATACCACCCATACTCGAAGTATAATTTCGTAATAATTCTAATTACTTATTTAAATATTGAGAAGACATTTTACTGAACTCGAAAGCATCTCTCAATCTAATAATAAATATTTTCGCATGTTATATGATGTGACTTGGGTTTTATAGTTATCTAGATTTAGACAGTTTATTTAAGATTACTGATATTTTCTTGCTTCAGATATTAGTAAATTTCTCAACATTTACTTTGATGCTGCCCTGAAAATGAAGTGTTCAGAGACTAAATCAAAACTGATTCATTATAGAAATGTTGTCATTTCTTCTCGGCACTCTTCTCTCAGACAATTATTTGAAGTATTTGGTAAATAAAAATATTTATTGTTCATATTAGAATTTATTTAGAAATGAATTTAAAAAGGTGATAAATATAATTTGTACATTTCACAAAATAAAATAAAATGTATGTTTCAGTTACGTAGATATATCTATATATGCGATTTGTAAATTTCCAACTGGGAGAAACATATCCGGTCCAGGATTCGAACGAGGGATCTCTCGACAGAATCTGCCAACACTCTGTCAACTGAGCTATCCCAGATGAATCTGGAGGACCTAATTCACACAGCTCACCTTATTAATCATGGCATCTGATCTAATATATGTATCAGCTCAACAGAATAAATCGTAGGTAAGGGGACTCCAGTAAACGCTGGATAAGTAATTATATATAAGATATATGATTATGTCAGACCAGATGCTATGATCAATAAAGTTAGTTTGGTGAAATAGGTGTTAGCTCAGTTGGCAGAGCCTTGGCAGCTTCAGCCAAGAAATCCCTGGGTCGAAACCTGGCCTGGACATTTTTCTTCCAGTTGGAAATTTACAAATAATATGATTTATTTACCAATTAGAGTAATTGTTTTAAATCAATCTAGAACATCTATATATAGTCTAATAGAAGGGACATCTAATTAGGATGAGCAAAGCTAATCCTCTACTAGGCTACACAAATTACATATTGTCGTGCACTTTACACAAAAACTGTTCAGTATTCTCTTTTGCTCCCTCTAGTACCTTTGCGTTTTAACCCTTTCCGGCAGAGGCAAATTTTGTTGTAAAATTATGAAATCATCGACTGACACCGGAATTTACATACGAATATTTTAGAAATTAAAAACTTCCTACTGTACACTTTCATTGTTAATACAAAATGTTATTAAAATATTCTTGGTGCCAGTTGTAAGTTTGGAATTAAAATTAGGCATCCCGACCTGGGCACACTGTGCCGGAAAGGGTTAATTACGACTATACATTCTTTGACGAAAACTATTTATTTTGATGTGTACTATCACCTCTACGAGTTTTGCCCATCTTTTATGAAACACCCTGTATAAAAATATAAATATTTTATAAAGCTCTAAAAAAATTTCTTAGTATCGTTATTTAACTCTTCTATTTTTTCTGTTTCCTCAGAGTAACATACTAATCGTTCATACAGTCAATATGTTTAGTACAATATTTTTCGCACAGTGATCTTTAGTAATCATTTGTAATAATTTTCTACTACTAAATAAAGCAGTGATTAATCTTCGAAAGCAGACTTACTTGAAAATGTTGACATATAAACACTGAAGTTATTTCTCTGAAGTAACATTGGAAATCAAAGGATTAGGGTTATAAAATAACACTGATGCTGTTATAATTTAAAAAAATACAAATGTGAAAAATAAAGTAAAAATATAAATTTCAGTTCCCCAATTCACATCTGTAGTTGTAATTACAGATGTACGTAACTCTTGTGCAAACAGATTCAATCTGTGACATTTATAACAGCAGTTATAATCAGAACTTTTTCCAAAATGTATAGATTTAAAATTGATCTCAGAAAGAAAAAATTCGATGTAAACCCCTAAAAAGAAGAAAACTCACCCCTCCCCGCATGAATTCTGTACATATTTTATTATCATAAATTCTCGACGTCTATGATATTATTTATATATTCGAAAAATACATAACACAATTTATATTTTTTTCCTAAAATTTCAAATAAATTTTAGTTCTTAAAAAACCCAATTGAAATTAAGAAATAAAACATTCAGTACTTATACTAAGAGATAGAGTCCATTTTAGAAAACGGTTTACCCACTTAACTTTGTGGCCCGAACTGGATTCGGGCAAAAACACTTTGCTTGCTTCGTTATTAAAAGCATTTTGATACCACTAATTTGTAACTGTAAATTTATCTTTATTCATTGTCAGATATTTTTCGATTAAGTAAGGTAAATATTTTAGTATGGAAAAAGTGGTGTCCAGCCCCATTTTTATTTTTTTTTTTTTGTAAGAAAACAAATGTCACTGTTAAGGGGTTAAATAATAAATTCGTATCGTAAATAACTTGCAATCTGTGTATTCTGCACGGTAAATTTGAATTTAAAAAATATTACAATATTTATGAAAGCGATATTATTCTTATTCTCAACATCCATTTCATCCTAGAATTAATAGCAAATTTAGATAGTGAAGAAATTCTACCAGAATGAAGGAAAAATATCGATATCGAAAGATCTCTTTATCTAATCTAATAATCAATAACTTTCCACGTTGCAAGATATGCCATAGGATTTGAATTTATTTAATTTTTACCTGTTCTGGTGTCATTATTGATGCATTATTGGCTCGATATTAGTAATTTCTCTCTCTTTATGTTATTTTTATTGGAGAAAGAAACTATTTTGATAATAGTTCATAAACAAACATTAAAGGGTTGTTTTGCTTTCGACTTTTCAAGTGAAATTATTGAAATGTTCATTAATTCAAAATATTGAAATTTTCCATTTGATTTTCTTTAGATATACTTTTTAAAATAAGTATAATTTATATATGTCCTAGCAGCAGTGTAAATTAACTGTTTGGAATAATTTGTAGATTTTTTTAACATTAGAACGCCCGGAAGGTGTCGAATCGACTCCGACCTAATGATTAAATGCCAATTGGAGCCATAAAATTTTTCATAAAATAAGTTAAACTTAAACCACGCAGAAATACGTTAAATAAATCAATTAAATAATTTTAAATAAAAATTCTGGTGTAAAATATTTTTGTGAAGCTTGGATAAAATTTCCGGGCGTTCTAGAGTTAAAGCTATAACAAAATAAAAATATGTTTATAGACTTTGACTTTCAAATGATTTTTTGAGAAAGAAAAGGCATGTGAAGTACTAGGCATGTCGTAAACATTGATCAACTCTTTTAAATATTTACAAGCAGGGGCTTCAGCGGATGCGTGCACAATGGTGCCTTATTGCTTAGTGAAAATTGTTTCCGAATGAAGGAGAAATGCTTTCGAGTGCCAGAATCTGTTTGTCTTAACCCTCTCGCTCCGTAATTGTTTTATCAAAATAGCTTCAAAAATTGCATATTTAACTCCTTCGAGACGAGCGTCTTTTCAGAATTTTTATTCTTTTGTCACCGGTTTTTCAAAACAAAAATTTTCATCTGATTCAATCGGGATTTTTTCCGATCGGCCAAGGGAAAATTTAGAATAAAAAAATAACTGGTGGGAATGATCAAGGACAGTTAATTAGACGGAAAAATGCATCCCCGATGAAATCTAGGGTTGCGCAAATTTTGCTATTTTTACGTTGCCCGAGAAACACTCGGGTTGCGCAGCGAGAGGCTTAAGGGCAGTTGGAAGCTCAAAACCTAAAACATTTCGAATTTTCAATTTTTTATCATTTTGAATCTACCACTTTCCTCTTTCTACTGATATATTACTTTTATTTCTACCAGAAGTTGGAAAGTTTTTGTAATTCTGTTTGTTTATCTACTTTATTATTAGTGCTTTATTTACTTTAAACTTGATTTTCTCAAAATGCTGTTTTTTTTTTTATTTCGATGTAGCTTTTTGAAAAAAAATTACATTGTGAATTATACATTATGGTTTGAAATTCTGCTTGAACATTCTATACATATCCCTGTTTAATCTGAGGTGAATTGTTTAAACTCACAAAAAAAACTTTTTTATTATTATCATTATCTTTGAAAAAAATCC
Organism: Maratus speciosus; assembly: GCA_963932465.1. Classification (NCBI taxonomy): domain Eukaryota; kingdom Metazoa; phylum Arthropoda; class Arachnida; order Araneae; family Salticidae; genus Maratus; species Maratus speciosus. Next base: position 31,005,906 of record OZ010787.1, on the reverse strand, counting down.
ATGTTCTTTTAAATTTGAATGTGGTTTCCACTTACGATTTTTTTAAAAATATCTAAGCTTTATTTAATTATAAATTTAACTTCAGATTATTAAGAATTGTTTGTTTTATGCATAAAAAAAGTTCAATTACATATCTTAAGTAGTTTATGAGAAAAGGTACATTAATTTAACATGGCAGGTATAGAGATTCTGACTGTCCTTAACCCTTAGTGGCTCAGTGTTCCATTACGCGGAAAACCCAGCTTGAATCCCAAATACCACATTTGCACCAGAATTTTAGTACAAGTATTTTCCTTTAATTATGTATGTGAAATAAAGCATTTACTTACTTCAAAATAAATTTGTTCGTAAATTCCGGTGTCAGACTTCATATAATCATTTTAGCTATACAAGTTCTCTGTGTCGGAAACAGTTTACAGACGGGGCTGCCACTGGCGATTTTTTTTAATACTATCTCGCACCACTTTCTCTAAACAAAAATCTTTCACATAGACGTTGACAACATGTGCAAGAGAAATATACTACAAAATTTACATTTTTTTTAAAGAGTGGTGCGAAGAGGATATAAAAATAGTCGCCAGTGACAGCCATATAAATGCGAGTAAACTCCACTAAACTGCTGAAAAAATCTATTTTGCACTGTCCGTCCAATATTTGACGAAGCAACAACGAATCATTGACATTAATTACACGAGTAACAATATATGGGTCATTCTCTGAAAAGCGGCTGTTTTTTTTTAAATAATGCTCAATAAAATTGCATCAAAAATCTCGAAATTTAGCCTACAAGTACCGCAATGTTATATTTATCAAAAAATAATATGAATCAAAAAGTATCTCTTAGTTCTTCTGATATTTTAATTTCGAAGCACTTCATTGCTAAAATGTTTAAATAAATGATTGGCACTAGAATTTAAAAACTAAAGTATTTGTAAATAAGAAAAATGCTATATGCCCCATGCATGTTAAAGAGCTAAAAATGTATAAAAAGTCTGGTGCCACTGAGGCGCTTGGGAATTAACACTAGAACGGCGGGAAATTTTACTCAAGTTTTATAAAAATGTTTCACATCAGAATTTTTACTTAAAACTATTTAACTTATTTATTTAAGTTATTTTTGCGCAGCATATATTAATTTTAAATTATAAAATTTTCTGGTTCGAATCGACATGTATTCGTTTGGCAGGGGTCAAAATGACCCCTTGCGGCCGTTCTAGTGTTAAAATTAAGTGGTTTCATAAACCTACCACCGCCCTTGAAAGGGTGGTTAAAAAAGAAAAGAAATTATAATTAGAAGTCATACTGTCAATAAATATTTTTTTTTTACTCTATGTCAATTGAAAAAATAAAGATAAAGCATTAACATTTAGAACAGTTAACGTTTATTTGAATTATTACAAAAGAAAATTTTTATTTATTTTTAACTTCTCCCTGCAGAATAATAAAAATTATAAATGTATTATCTTCACTTACGGTAATTAAAAGTCTTATGAGTTTTTTAATGTGTATTTTACTGCATTAGATATTCTTATTTTACTGTCTAGTACATATATAAATGGATTCAGATCATTCCCACACAATTTAAATCATCACTAGATCAATTTTAACAAAATTATTCTAATTGGTAAATAAATCATATTAAATCTAAATTTCCAACTGATCGAAAAATGTCCGGACCAGTATTCGAACCAGGGATCTCCTGGCTGAAGCCGCCAGTGCTCTAGCATCTGAGCTTTCCCAGACGGATCTCGTGGAACTTTTTCACTCGGCTAATCTTAATGATTGTAGCATCTGGTCTGAAACCTGGTTCAGCTCACCAGAATAAATCACAGGTAATGGAACTCAAGAAATCGCTGGATGCGTAATTACACTAGATCATTTTTAACACAATTATTCTATTTGGTAAATAAATCATATTAGATGTAAATTTCCAATAGGGCGAAAAAGCCAGGAGATCCCCGGTTAGGATCCTGGTCCGGACATTTCTCGCGCAGTTGGAAATTTACATCCAATATGATTTATTTACCGATTAGAATAATTGTGTTAAAATTGGTCTGGTGTAATTACGCATCCAGCGATTTCTGGAGTTCCATTACCTGTGATTTATTCGGTTGAGCTGAACCAGGTTTCAGACCATATGCTATAATCATTAAGGTTAGCAGAGTGAAAAAGTTCCACCAGATTCGTCGAGGATAGCTCAGATGATAGAGCACTGGCGGCTTCATCCAGGGGATCCCTGGTTCGAATCCTGGTCCGGACATTTTTCGCCCAGTCTGAAATTTACATCTAATTTAAATCATTCCCTCACATTAAAATTATTAAGAAATGATTGTGAGGGAATGATGAAATACTTCTGAAAACCATGTTATACAAAAGTGATTAGTCTTAGGTATATTTTTAGTTACTAAATATCTTTTGAAAAACGTTTCTATTAATATAACAACACAAAAAGTCATTTCACTAGTTTTTACTAAATTTATATTAGATGAGGGAATGACGATTAATAAGAATACTTACATTGATCTAGTACTTCAAAGCCATATACTAACTATTCAAGAACGTTTTTGAGCAAACAACAAGATGGATACTTCAATTTACTCTTGTATAAACTGTCCCAGACATATATAAAGCATGTGCTGCTTTCTCCTTATCAAATAATGGGAAATTTATAGTTATGTGAGGGAATGACGACAAATGCTCGTGTCATTCAACACCGGTGTCATTCAATCACTTTCACATTTTAGCAACAAAAATGCTTTGCCCCTGAAAGGGTTAAATGTTAAGTTTTATAAAATAAATAATTATATAAAATAAGGTATTTGGAAAAATACATATTAAAGTATTTTACTAATTTGCGTTATTTTAGCGAAAAACAGCCACACGACCGAGCTTTTTACTTGTATTGCAGATGTGCAACAGAAGAAAAGATTGACTTATTAAAAGAAAAATATATCTCTGATTTTTTTCATTATTTTTCCTGTGTAACAAACCTTTCAGAGAATCATATATAATTTTTTTAAACAAAATAAAAAAGTCGCACATTTAAGAGTTAAAATCGGATCTAAAGTTTCTAAATACCGCGGTGGCAAACTTCCTACCAGTAAAATTGTATAACACATTTTGTCTTATTTAACTGTCTTATGTATGGAAATATTTTTCACAAACATGATAAAAACTTCTGTTTGTTTTTACTTGTGTCAGTGCAAATTTCTGCCATCTATGAAAAAGGGCACGGACTTTTGCAATCACCCAATAAAATGAAATATTTTTAACAAAACTCATATAAAAAGGATTGCATATCATTTAAAAAAATGTTTATTTATTTTTAATTTTACAATATACCATTTCAATAACTTGAATAAGGTTTTTTGCATAATTATGAAATACAAAAAATATTTAAAATTATGTTAGCTACTACAAAGGTAATTCTCGAACATATATGTACATACGAACAATTTATATAAGATATACGCAAAAAGCGAAAATTGTTAAAGCAAAAAGAACATTTAAGTCGATTGAGAAGGATTATTATAATAATTGTTTATTGAAAGTTTATTAACAACGAGAAGTTCATAACCATTATTTTCCAAATCATTTGCTTTATACGCTTTTCCTATAAAACAAAACTGCTAATGACACATGAACGTTTTAGCTAACAATTGTTGTTGATAGAATTTGTACGAGTAGAAAAACAAAATTTTCACCACTCTAATTTGATCAAGAAATACATTTACAACATAAAAAGCTACAATTATTTTCAGAAAACGCATTATTATCCTTGTCTAATTTCTATTCTTTTCGGTTATCTTCTTTTCTGGAACAAATGATGTCGGCTCTGGTCTTGACCACTGGCTGGCAGCTAACCAATACGACATTAACCTTTTCGAAACCTTGAAATTAATGGATGCTTAACCTTTTCGAAATTGTTTTCTTTCAACATTGCAATGACGCTGACTCTTTGAGAATATTAAATCTTCTAATCTTATAGAAAGAGGTTCAGATTTTTAAAGAATTTTTTAATATGTATTTATTTTTCTTAAATACATGTATTAAATGATGTAAATTATAAAATGTTATTAATTCTTTAAAAGTTTTACTTATGTTTTAAGTTTCAGAAGTTTTATTGCTTATAAATATATTAAAATATTATTAACCCTCCGTCTACCAGACGGGTCCATTGGACCCGACAGGTACATACAAAATATTCATTCAAACCAGAAATTTCTTTAAAATAAACTAAGTATATAAACCAGACAAAAATAAGGTAAATAAATAAGTTAAATAGTTTTAAATAAAAATTCTGGTGTAGAACGTTTTATTAAAACTTGAATAAAATTCCCGGTAGATCTAGGGTTAAGAACAAAAAATCTTCTTAAAAACACCATCAAAACTTTTTAAATGCGTTAGGCTTATTGAAAGATCTGAGTCTTTCTTCGTCAGGTGAAAAGAAGACGTGCATCTACTACGAAAGCAGCAGCAAGGCGGAAATGAGAGATAAGGAAAAGGAAACAAGCTGAAGAAACAGCCAATAGGAAATTAAAAACCAACAGCCAATAGGAAAGTAGAAGACAACAACCAATCACAGAAGAGTATATACAAAACAAAAGAACACAGAGCAGAAGTGGCAAAAATTGAGAGGAAAAAAATACATAAATTTTAATATTGAAATACATGAGATTAAAAAATAAATAATTGAATAAAATATTAAAAACAGACTATTATTAATTAATACAAAAATAAATTGTATGGTAGTACTGAAAAGGTTTTTACAAGCTGCATTGTAGAATCATATTTATCATTAACAATAACATCCCGATTAAGATAAATAGCTAGGTTTTCAAGAAAATCCAATTAAATAAAATCTGTGAATCGTAACTTTACACTTATGTAAATTGTGCTCTCAAAATTTATTCCGACTCTGCATCCCTTAATGATTAACTTAATTACTTAAAAACCGTTGCTGTCAAAAGAGGATTTAATCCTTCTGTTATCAATAATGCTGTCAAGAAATTCAATAGACCATCTAATAAATCTACTCTTTCCAATTCTGTCAAAAGCAAACCTGATAATTTGGTTGTCCTCCCATTTTATCCTCCTTAATGTTTCAAATTAGCTTAAGTTTTACATCGTTTCAATTATAACATTATCTTTAAACCTGTTAATAAATTCAAAATCCCCTCCACTAAATCTCCTGTTCCTGATCTTCGTAAATGGGGAATTTATGAAGTTCCTTGTAATGGTTGCGTTTAATCTTATATTTATCAAACTAAAAGAAATCTCGAAATCCTCTTAAAAGAACACTCTCGTTATATAATCTATCAAGAATTTTCTAAATATTCTATTGCCAAGCACTCTTGGGATTACAGTGATAGTTTTAATTTTCAAAATGCTAAAATTATCTTTAATACCAATAGTATCTCTGAATTGGACTTACTTGAAAACCTAGCTATTTATCTTAATCTTGATGTTATTGTTAATGATAAATCTGACTCCACAATGCACTCTGCAGCTTGGAAAACGTTTCCAGTGCTGCCATATAATTTATTTTTGTATTAATTAATATTAGTCCGTTTTTTATATTTTATTCATTTATTTATTTTTTAATCTCATGTGTTCCCATATTTAAATTTATGTATTTTTTTCCCTCCCAATTTTTGCCCCATCTGCTCTGTGTTCTATTGTTTTGATTATACTCTCCTGTGATTGGCTGTTGTTTTCTACTTCCCTGTTGGATGTTGATTTCTAGTTTCCTATTGGCTGTTTCTTCAGCTTGTTTCCTTTCCCTTATCTCTCATTTCCGTCTTGCTGCTGCTTTCATAATAGAAGCCCGTCTTCTTTGCACCTGACGAAGAAAGACTCAGATCTTTCAAAAGGCCTATCGCATTAAAAAAAAAAAAAAAAAATGGCGTTTTTAGAAGATTTTTTGTTCTTATTCATTCACACCAGTTTTAACTTATTTTCTTTAAAATATTATTATTAAAATGGTTTAAATTTTAAATAAAACATTCATTAAATTTACTTATTGAAAGATTTTTGTAATATTTATTATTAAAATACTCGAATGATATTAAAAAAATATTTCTACGACCATTTTTTAGTGCAGAACTTAACCCCCTGAAGTGCACCGGTATATTATATATATGCTTAATTTTAATTCCCATATGCCACATTGGCACCAGAATTTAGGTATTAAACATTGCTTTCTATAATGTACGCGAAGAAAAGCTTTTACTTACTTCCATAAAATTTGCTCATAAATACTGATGTCATTCAATCATTTTAACATTCTGGCAGCATAATTCCTCTGTCCCTGAGGGGATTAAACATATTATAAAAAGTACTTTTTAATTTCAGTTAGATTAGAATTTGAAATATTCACGTTTTCGTTCCAGGATTTTTTAATATTTAAAACATTTTTTTCTTTCTTTCTCCCTATTTTTATTTTAAAGGAAAAAATGTAAATAGCAGCAAAATAAACTGTGTTTAAAATAACTTAATTTTTTTACAATGAAGTTTAATCACAATAGTAATGATTGTTTTTTTTTTTAACATTTTACGAAATAGTTGAAATTTTTATTATGTAGGTTTGTCTGTCTTTTTTTCTGTGAGATTGCACCTCATTAAAGTTCAATATTATTTCGATATTCACGTACTGGAATATTAACGAAATTTAAATATATTATTGAGTTTTACTGCTAAATGCCCTATATTGGAAATAGTAATTATTTTTAAAAGACTGCATTGAAATTCCTTTGTTTTACAGCAGCTAACGAGTATCTCCTAATGTCAGACCAACTTATCCTATTTTTCTTCCTAATTTTACATAGCATAGATTTAATCCAACGAAATTACAATGGCAGTTCTATTGCTTCATTTTTTTATTTTTTTTTCAGTTTTTATGCAAGCAGCTGATCAACTAGTAAGATAAAAATGTTCGGAGACTGGTCTGCATAACAAATATCCACCAGAAATTTGGAATAGTAATGCATGTTTTACTTAATCACGGAATGTCTTCCATTGTATGAAACAAAGATGAGTATTCAAAAATTCTGATAGATATTTTGAATAAAAAACTACTAAATTAGAAAAACGGCGAGCAGCATAATATCCGGATATTCCGCCTTTTTTTTACATTTATAATAAAAATGATTACGAAAAAATTGAATATTAATTACAATTGGTTTTATTGTTTTTAATTCAGTAAAATCAATCTATTTCCTACCTTGGTAGTGCGTCAAATGGCTGATATTTTTTTTATCTGCGCAATCTAATATATCACATAAATAGTCACCGCCCCCTGAATACTAGGCCTGAGCGCTGGACCAAAAATGGCGGCTGCCGAAGGCGGATTTATTTCAGAGTGTGTACGGTCCCTTAAATATTCCTACCAATAATTTTTTGAAGTTTTTTCCGCTTCACTTTTCTGAGAATAAACAAGGTACAGAAATCTTTTATAAAATACTGGTGTCAACATTTAAGGGACCGTACCTACGCTAAAAAAAATCCGCCTTCGGCAGCCGCCATTTTTGTGTCATTTTTGTGTGAGCGCTCAGGCCTAGTATTCAGGGGGCGGTGAAATAGTAATCAGTGACGTTAGTATGGGTCTTAAAAGTGCTATATTGACTCACAATCTATCAACAAATCCCTATCAGTGGCTGACAGATTCTGCTTTTATAGCTGGTATACGGGAGGTGCTGGGTTCAAACCCAATCACGCACGTCAGTCTAATCTTTCGGAGTGTTTCTTAGTTTCCTTAGAACCTTAGGTAACCTTTCGTAAATACGGTTTAGGATACCTTAGGCTCTGTTTTGCTCTTAAATGTTACAAAAAATCATTAACTTCTTATGTGAACTTTATATTATACTCCATCCATGAACCAGTGGCTCATTTTCTTTATTACTCAGTGCTCAATATCAGTCACAACTATGTATTGTATTATCTATATTATTTTTGTCTGTTTATTGTCATTTTAGAAATTTTATTATTGTCACATTTATTTTCATATTGCATACATTACTCCCGCTCACTGTTACGCTTATCAGCGGGCTCAGCTTTGCCTGAATTTTGTAGTTTTTTTAAGACCTCAACAAAGGGGACCGGGAGGGATATCTATGCACCACAGACGTTATCCTTAGTCTGAGCAGTCGTTCTTGTGCAGTAAAAGTAAAAGAGTGCAACCCCCCGCGCCTATATCCGTCATGGAGATAAACAGACGTCATAAACAGACAAGAGCGACAAATCTGAACCATAGACGAAACCTACTGGTGGGAAATGGGGGTTTAGTGTATTTGGTTATTTTGCCGAGAAGGACGAGTGTGCAGGACTTTCCTAACCTGATGTTTCTATTTCCATCCATTTTGTTTCCCAGAGCATTTTGTTACTGTCCAGAATGGAGTTATAAATAAAGAGGAGGAGTCCTATTTTTTCTCATATTGCCCTTTCTGTCAGTTGCGAGTGAAGTAAGGAATGAGGACCATGAAACCATGAGGATGTTGTCACAAAATGGTGGCTGCTTTTCTAAAATCGTATCTACAGTTTCTGAATACCGCGGGGGCAAACTTCCCACCAGTAAAATTGAACAATAAATTTTGTCTTATTTAAGTGTCTTATTCATAAAAAACCCCCTGATACTAGCATCTATGGATTACATTAAAGAAGTAATTTATATACCATATATGCCTTATAATCCTCAAAATTTACGAAATTGAATTATGGAAAGCAGAAATATTTAACTTTCCGTCTACCAGACGGGTCCATTGGACCCGACATGTACATTCAAAATATTTATTCAAACCAGAAATTTCTTCAAAACAAACTAAATGTATAAATCAGACAATAATAAGTTAAATAAACAAATTAAATAGTTTTAAGTAAAAATTCTGGTGTAGAATGTTTTTATAAAACTTGAGTAAAATTTCCGGTAGTTCTAGGGTTAACAAAACTCGTGTGGATAGAATAAATAAAAAGGTTGGATGTTTACAACGCAAGAATGAGCGCTCAATTTGAATTAATTCTATCGAATCCATCATAGACAAAGCTTTGGACGTTACTGTATCCAGTGATAAGAAGAATAAGTTTGTTGTATTTTGTGGTTAAGGTTTTTATAAAGCTGTTAATAAATCCATTATTGATTTCGCTCTAGTAATTCCTTAGTAAAAGATACGTTAATATCAGCTGTTTGAAATATCATTCTTTTGTTGATGTTTGCGAAATAGTGTGAGTAATTGATTTTTTAATTTTATTCTTTGGCGAATGATCAATATATTATTCTTTTACTGAGAAAATTCTATTAACACTTTGCACTCCTTTGTCGCCGCTGCGGCGACATCATCATTCTTTGCAAACCTTGCTTTTGGCACCAGTAATAAGGGAAAATAAAATTTTCCTTATTTAATCAGAGCATTTTTGAAATTGTGTGCTTGAAGTAAACTTCTTTTTATAAAGTGGTGCCGACCGAATAAAATATGCATAAGAGACGCCAGAGTGCAACGGGTTAATAAAGCACTGAAATCCTATCAGTAATTCCTGTAAATGTCACTTGTTTTACAGGTATTGTCGCTCACTTAACAATCTCAGCGCCTTGAACCGAATAGAAGCATTATTTAACACTAGAACTTCGAGAAACTTTGGACAAGTTTTACAAAAATACTTTTCATTAGATACCGTAATTTCCCGCGTATTCGCCGCGGCTTAGTCAAGTCTTTTTTAAACCGGAAATTTTATTGAAAGAAAGAAGTCAAGTAAGTGCTAAGCAGAAGTAAGTGGCACTTTATTTAAAATAAATTCTGGTAGAAATTTGAGTTATCTGAGGTGCGGCGGATACGCTCGGAATTACGGTATTTTATTTCAATCTCTATTTATTTAAATAACATATATATTTAAATCTTTTTTCTGCAGCATATATTTAACCTATTTTATAAAATGTTTTCTGGTTCGAATCGACCTCTATTTATTTGGTAGTACCAGAATGAGTCACCGTGGTTCTACAGTTAAATTTATATCATTGTACAGATATAATGCAGTTTTAAAATATTGAGAAATGATTAACCCCTTAACCTACAATGACGGGCATACCCCGCGTACGATAGCCAAATGTAAATTCTTCTTACCACTAAAATTTCACAGTAAATATAGTTTAATTTAATCATCGAAATTCCATGATTAAACAAGGCGAAAATCTCTATTAAATTTTAGTAGTAGTTTTGGATTTGCCAATCCGTGGAGCTGTTAAAAGTAAATCGTAGGTTAAGGGGTTAATGCTCTCAAGAGTCATATTCATATATGTAATTAAGTTTTCTTTTACATCGTGTTAGAAAAATTACATTTTTTTAGTGTTTAAAAAATAGCACAGAAAAAAAAAAAAAAACAAAAAAAAAAAAAAAAAAAAAAAACATTACAATTTCTCCATTTTACCGAGCGGTCATAGGATTAATCATAGTATAAAATGGCTTAAGGTAATTGTTTCTTATTGTCATTAATCACTCTATGTATGAATATTATTGTCACAAATGTCTTATAAATGACTTTGCCCAGTACATTTTACGGGTTTTATTCATACTTTTCTTTACAAACAACTGGGATACAGTAATCCTGGGAGCTTGAAGACAATGCAAAGAGGTGTTTTCAGTTTAGAATAACCAAAAGTTTACACATTGTTGTCACACGCATACAAAATATTCATATAACTTTCGTTACTTAACCATTTAGTGTGCAGATTTGCATATATGCAAACAACAGTGTTTTGAATTTAAAAGATTTTTTTATTCGCATATACCTTTATTCGCATACACCTTTTATTCGCATTTACACCTGAAAATTAAAATAGCAATATTTGCTTTAAATAATAAGAGACATTCTGTATTAAAATAAAGCGAAATTAGTCATTGAAACTTTCTGGTGTAAAGTCAGATTCTCTGAACTACGTAATTTATAGAGTGTATTCTATAATGGGAATTAAAGGGATAAAGGTTAAGTTTTATAAAATAAATAATTATATAAAATAAGGTATTTCGAAACATACTTATTCAAATATTTACTAATTTGCAATATTTTATCGTAAAACAGCCACACGACAGTAGTTTTTACTTATATTGCAGATGTGCAACAGAAGAAACAAGTTGGAAATTGCTCATCAAACGTGGCAAATGAGGTGCGTTCGTACTATAACTAGTTTTAGAATTATTTTTTGCACCCCATATTGTACTGAATGTATATTTTTTTGCGCTTTATAAGTGCATAGTCTGTAACATAATTAAAATGCACTCGCAATATTTTTTTCCCATTGGCCGTAATGTAACGGAAAATTTTTGACTGACCCTGTAATTAAACTATACATCCGATTTTCATAAAATTGAAAATGGCCCAAAAAATTTTGCAACAATTATATATTTAAAATTTCAGACCATTCGGCAGGCTGTAACATCATTAAAATTCATTTGCAATAATTTTTCCCAATGGCCGTAATGTAAAGAAAAACTTTTGACTGTCCCAGTAATTAAAGTATGCATCCGATTTTCATAAAATTTGAAATGGCTCGACAAAATTTTGCAACAATCATATATTTAAAATTTCAGACCATTCGGTTGGGTAGTTTTTGCTCTGTTACATGCGGACAAACAAACAGACAGACGGACTGAACGACGACTATAGGTGATATGTATTTATATAATTACGAACGCACCTAAAAATTGACGTATTATATGAAAAATGTATCTTTGATTTTTTCATTATTGTTCCTGTATAATAAACCTTTCAGAGAATCATATATCCTTTTTTTCCGAAACAAAATAAAAAATCGCGTATTTAAGGGTTAAGGATATGCCAGTGTCTTTTTGTTGTTGAAATATTATATCACAATAAATGTGTTTATAAGTAAGGTCATTGTGCTTAAATGAGATTACCCTTAAATGCGACAATGTACTTGTACTTAAAATCTTGAGGCAAGAATCGTACATAAATGCTTTATAGTGAGATTGCGAAATTTGGGAACAAAACACGAAATATTTATCTACATTTAAAACATTTTCTATTTAAAAAAATTCCCATTCGAATGGGCGTCGTTTATTTTAACACTGTAACTACCGTGTGCCGTCATATGTTTCCGTCCAAACAAGAAATTTGATTATGAAATAAGTTTAAAAGATACAAAGAAGAAAAACGTTAAATAATAAAGTTAAACAGGTTTAAATCAAAATTTTGGCATGAAATATTTTTATAAAACTTGACTAAAATTTCCGGTAGTTCCAGTGTTAAATCTCCCCAGTGTTTCCTAAATCCGATGAAGAGTTCCGAAATTGGTTTAGTTTTTTTTTTTTTTTTTTTTTTTTTTTTTTCTGTTAACTTTGAAGGTCAAATAAAATTACGGATGTCAATCGCTACAATGTGTGTTTCATTTACCAGTAATGTTAGCTCGGGAAAACACGAAAAGTTTTCAGATTTGAGTTCTAAAGTTTTCTACGCATTAGTAACTTGTTTTCTGCAGTGGCCTATTAGAGACAAAGATAATGTCCTAAATGCCGAGAGACTTTTACGATATAAATTAAAGTATATTTATATGGTATTTTCATAAATTGCATTAAAATTATGTTTAAAGCAGAAATTGTGTTAAAATAAGAAGTGTTGAGTCAATAAATTAAGAATTTCAAGATGTTCCTTTAATAGCCTTTTCTTTTACCGTTTACTTAAACATACATTTGAAATGATCAAGATAGAAAAATACTCATCGTTAAAATTTTTAATTTAAAAAATAGCATTTTCCAATTCACTCAGTGCATCGTAAACAAAATGGTGACGTTCCACGTATATTCCGGGATCGTTGCCTCTTTTCATAAGTTTTTACAACAGGAAGTTATACTTTTCTTTTCTGAAATATTCCTACTACTCGTATGTACTGGTGACAATTAACTCGCTAGCACATGCATTCGCCACCAATGTATCTGATCGTTTCACAGGAAGTTTACAAAATTTTCAGTAGAACGTTCCAAAATAATTTAGAAAATTTTAAGCTAGTTTAAGAACATTTCTAGCGGTTTCCAAAATAATTCATACAGCGAAACGCAAATGCAACCAGTGTTGCAAGTGGACTACTTTTTTTTTAAATTCAGATTTCTGGATTGCCACCACTTTTTTGAAACGGTAAAATTACCTTTTTGTTCGCCTTAATTAATATGTCATAAGGCGCATTTTACCATTTCAAAAAAGTGGTGGCCATCAAGAATCTGAATTTTAAGAAAGTAGCACATCTGATAACACTGAATGCACCCTCCAGCAAACACAGTTTGCGTTGCACAAAGCGCTTCAAATTGAAGCATCGCGGATTACGGGCGTGGTGTTTTCATCCACTACCTGCGTAACATTAGGGACACAGGAGAAATATATACCTGAACAATGCTTTAAGTGTAAACAGCTGGGAATATAGTTTTTATTTGTTAGTCGAATCCAGGAAAAATCATTACATTACAAACAATTTCGAAAATTGTTAAACAATTTTAAATTTCAGAAAACGAATCTGTATTTTGTAAATCAACATTGCGAACCCATTGCCAGTGGACGAACTGCTATCACTATTTCTGAAGAGCAATTTATTTAATGACAGAAATTATGGAACTAATGTTTAAAATATATATATATATATATATATTTAAGAAATGCTGCAATTATTATTAAACAGCTTCAAAAGAACAAACATCTTTAGAATATACGTGGAACTTTATCATATGTTTTCCAGTCTAAAGGTTAAAATGTTTATCTACTTTCAAATATGCTTACGATGTAATGATTTTAATCTGCTTATGTAAAATTTCATCGCCACCAATTTCCACTAAAAGCAACGTTGAAATATAAATTTAGTCAACATGTTCGTGTTGAAGCTTACTGTGTTCTTTTGAGTATCTTGAAATTAAGCGGTACATGTCTGAACAAGCAAGTCAAAATCTGCTGTATGCTTAGCAATTGTAGCATTTTTGAAAAGCGGAATATGCATATGAGAGAATGATTAAAGAGCGAAGCAGTGTTGCCAGTGGGCAAATTTTTTAAAATTCAGGTTTCTTGACTGGCACCACTTTTTTGATACGGTTAAATTCTCTTTGTTTTCGCCTTAATTAACACATCATTAAAAAAGGCGCATTTTACAATTTCAAAAAAGTGGTACCAATCATGAATCTGAATTTAAAAAAAGTAGCCCATCTGGCGACACTGGCGCAAAAAATCAAAAACAGCATTTCAAAAACAAAATTCGTTAAAAACTGAAGTCAGTCACTAAAACAATCTGGAAGGGATTTAACTATCGTAAATGCAACAAAAAATGACCTAAATACGGCAATGGTATATTTTTGGCGTATAGTAAAATTAACGATTCAATTTTTACGAAATAAGTTAGTTTTGAACTAAAGGCGTGGTACTCAATAATTTTCTATTTATTAAAATAAATATTTAGTAACAAAATGCCAAATATTCCCTAAATGTGACAAAACGATGAGGAACTGCGTCGCATTTAGGCACAATGACCTTTAGGATTTCAAAAAAATCATAAAAAATACTTATCTATAATTTAATTTTCTTTGAAATAAATTACCAATATATATATATATATATATATATCTTTCTCTTTATCAGATAAATGTTTCAGCACAATATTTGAGTTGAATGAAAAGTGTTTTTTAAAGGATTGTATGGCTCGATGTTTAAGGGAAAATGGACCTGAACACTGGAGTTTCTTTCAAAGAAAACTTCAAAGCATATTTCACTCACTCTGATAAGTTTGAACTAGCTAATTTAATTTAGATCTTTTCATAAATTTAATAAATGAGATACGTCCTACCGTGAACGAAAACAATAACTCTTTTACTCTTATAGTTATAAATGACTTACGATTTAAAGGAAAATATTTTTAAGGATAATTTTTAGGATTTATGGGAGAAAACCAAAGAATATGTTTATTATTATTATTATTATTATTGTTTCTGAAAAATTAACATTTTTGTAGAAAATAAGGAGTTTAACTCGTTATGTATTTTTACATCCAAGTAATTTTACCACATTAAATTTTTTTTAAATCCACTATGCAAAGAGGCGGCGTCATGCTTTTTTTGCAATATTTTTTGTACTCTTATAACAGAAATTTTGTTTAATAATAATTAACTTATTTCCGAGTGGTATATATTTGATTTATATTATTAAATAAAATGTTGAAAAAAAGTTTAATTGATCTGAATCATAGAAAGTTTGTTGAACAAAATATGCAAATTCACTGCTGAGCAAAAGTGTTAAGAATATTCAGCAACATACCCTCCACTTTTTAATGATTTCTTAATAAGTCTCAGCATTAACGAAATCCCACTTCTTTATACAGATATCTTTGTATATTTCATATTTACTTCTTTCAACTTCATATTACTGTCTACTTACAATGATCCTTGAGTTATTCTTGGCCAAGAACACTTTCTATATTTCCTGGATGATCGTTATATATTTTCCTTGATTTATGTCCAGTGATTCTTTTCATCGAGTGTAGTTAAATTCGGAGGCATAAGAAAAACATCTGTCGTTTCGGATAGAAGTGCTCCCGATTCTTCGAAATTGCACCATTTCTGATTTGCCATGAAGATCTCTTTAGCTAGATGATGAATCACCGGCAAAGATGAGTCGCGTAAAATTTTTCTTTTTTGCCTTGTTTTTGTATTTTATTTATGTGGACTTAATCATAGTATCCTATCTATATCTAGTAGGAAAATTTAATTAAAGTCCAACCAGAAATGAAGTTGGTAATAATACACTTAATTGCAAGGACTAAAACATTATCCGCAATCACATCTTTATTGCAAACATTGTTACCCGTTAAAACAATTGAATTTATAATTATTGAATGATTTCAAATATTTAGTTATTTTTGAGCGAGACAAAATTTTGAATATTTTATGTAAAAAATGAGATTCATTCGAAGGCAATATTTTTTGCAATATTGTCGTTTCATTGCAAATATTTCCTATGTAAATCCATTGTTTAACATTTTTATTTTATTTGATGCATTTTCATCAAGTTGTGCAATGAAGCAATATTTTTGCCTAAGTACAAGGAATAAAACCAATTTATATTTTCTATTAACCCTTAAATGCCTGATTTTTCAAAAATCATTTAAAAAATATTTTTCAGCTTTCATTTTTTAATAAAGCATGGAAAAAATACATTTAAAAAATCATATTTTATTTTAAGTGTGGTTTACGGCTAAAAAACAGTTTGTTACTAATCGGCAATACTGGTCTTTAATCGAAAAAATGCTTTTTCTTGATAAAATTCTATAATATTAAACACACAATAATTTTAAGAACTATGATAAGAAATACATTTTACTTGGTCACAGCGGAACAAAATAGGGTACTTCGCAAGCTTCAAAACAAAACAAAAAAGAACGTGCAGTAACAATTGAAAAAAATAAATCTATTTTTATTCTTAAACAACACAAGTGTTGTCATCTACATGTTGAAAATCGATTTAATAATATTTTCAGAATGTATTTTATTAGCAACATTAGGCATTATAGCTTCAATATTATTCTAATAATATTTTAGAAGCCTAAATTGGGTATGTTGCCGAAAAGCACCCGTAAGGCATGGTGACGTCACGGCGACGTCGTTGTGATGTCACACTGTGATTTTGTGACCGTCGATGTGACGTCACGTGACGTGGATGTGATGTTATAATGACTAAAATGCGAGGTCGTTATGGCCGTTTTAGAGGTCGTTTGTGACGTCACATTGTGACCAGTCTGTGAAGTCACGATGTGGCAAATTTGTGAAAAGTGTGTCATTTGTGACTATTTTGCCATTAACTTTGTGACGAACCTGTGACGAAAGTGACAATGCTTTGAAGTCACACTGTGACCAATTTGTGAAATATGTGTCATTTGTGACGAACTTGTCATAAACTCTGTGATGATTTCAAATGAAAATCAAATTTCAAATTAATTGCTTAAAAGGCGCAAAGGCGAGCTAGTGAAAAAGATTCCTTGCTGGAACTGGAACCCGGGCCATCAGTATAGCTCACCGACATTCTACCGACTAAACCACATGGAACGATACCCAGCCTGGAAAATTTCTCACTATTATATGTTGGAAAGGCTACAAACGCAGCACAAGATGGAATATTTATCGTGAGCCATCGACATGGGGCAACCACGAAACTTAATTAAATCCAGCATCGACTGAATCTATATTAATAATTGGAAAATTTTCCAGAGATAAACATTCGCCTTGCATACAGTATTTCAAATGAAAATCAAATTTCAAATTAAAATTCCCTTTTAAGCTGTTAATTTGAAATTTGATTTCCATTTGAAATACTGTATGCAAGGCGAATGTTTCTCTCTGGAAAAATTTCCAATTATTAAAATAGTTTCAATCGATGCTGGATTTAATTAAGTTTTGTGTTTACCCCATGTCGGTGGCTCACGATAAATATTCCATCTTGTGCTGCGTTTGTAGCCTTGCCAACATGTAATATGGAGAAATTTTCCAGGCTGGGTATCGTTCCATGTGGTTTAGTCGGTAGAATGTCAGTGCGCTATACTGATGACCCGGGATCGAGTCCCGGCGTGGATATTTTTCACTATGTTGGCCTTTGTGCCTTTTAAGCAATTTATTCGAAATTTGATTTTCATTTGAAATATTGTATGCAAGGCGTATGTTTCTCTCTGGAAAAATTTCCAAGTATTAATACTGTGATAATTCTTGTCATAAACACTACGATAATTTTAAAGTAAAGTTTTGTTTGAAATATAAAATCTTATCTTATTACCGTACTTTTTAGCAAGATATCGCTATTTTGGAGTCCTATTCTTCTATAATAATTTTAATTTTCCATTTAAAAAACAATGCTTAACAACTGACGTCTTTTTTTAATAAGTTCTAAGCTTGATCTTGAATTCAAGCTTAATATTAAGAATGTGTAAGCTTTTTAATGTGATGTGATTTGTCATTTCTTTATTAAATACGAACATGGAGTCATACGGACATTAATACAACTGTTATTTATAGAACGACAGGATAAGCCCTATTTATTTAAATTTTTTATTCCCGTATATATTGTATTTTGTGAATATGAGCTAATTAGATTTGGTATGTTTTATAGGAAAAGACTGATCTGGGAAATAGAAACAACAAGTAAGCTATATCATGCGTTAAGAATAGATTATAAAACACTTTCCAACTCTTCCTAAAAGTTTTATCAAGACATCGGGGAAATAACGTAAATAAGATAACTAAGTAAACATGAAAACGCGTAAAACATTTGAAAAACTGATTTACGCAGATACCATCCACAGCCAAATATGTTTTCTAATTCTTTTAAACAGTTCTGTATTTGATCTGTAGATTGATATATATATACTATATAATGGGAAAATTTAGTTTATCAAGGAAACGCATAACAGGTTGAAATTCTCTTTCAGCAATTTATACTAATATATGGAAACATACTTAAATAATTTTGTACAACCTCGTAGTTTACATAGAACCTTTATTACACGCCACTATTTAGTTAAAATTTAATTCAAACAAAAACACTCTTAAAACTGCTGAAACCACATTTCCAGAAATTATAATTTATAGACGGCAACGTATCCAATATTTTGCATGACCCTGTATATCATTTTATCTATATACTACAAACATTTCTTAGTAAATTAAATACAGTGCAGCGTAAAAATGCATAACTTATTTAAAAACCACCTTTAAGCAATACCCAGTAACCCTTACGAATACTTTTGTGTAGTCCTGTATATGAATTATAGCATATATATATACACCATATGCTATGCATAAATGTAGTGAATCATAATTAAAAATGCATTTCCAGCAATCATCGCTAATGAACAGTACTTCGGATACAATATAGTATCTGAAATATTTTGTGTGTCCCTGTAAATGCTATATACACTTCGTATTATACATGAAATAATTCATAGTATGTAAACCTCAACGACGTATATCAATTTCATTACATATCAAATAGATTAACATAAATAAAGTACGCCGCAAACAATTCCCTCCACCCCTATATCATTATGTATTGGAATTCCTTTTTTAGCCCTGTAAATGAAAAATAACTATTCTTTTGCATCGCATATTCTATGGAATGCACATTTTAGTGCGCTTCATATCAATTTTATTCTGTTTGAAAGCGTGTAAAATCATTAAAAATCATTTGAAACGATTTTTTCCCACAGGCCGTAATGTAATGGAATACAATTGACTTTCCCTGTAAATGAACTAAACATGCTACAAACTTCATTACAAATAGAAACTTTGCTATGGTAAACGTCAATAACATCCAAAAATTTCAGGTCAATCCGAGTATATTTACGCGAGTTAGAGCGCGGACAGACGGCCAGACAAACCGAAGTCATAAACACTTTTCAACTTTATCGGGCATGAAAAACACTTTATTTCAATGCTTAAATATTATATTTTATTTTTTAATGCCAATAAAATAAATGTATCGAAAACGAAGAAAATGGGTTTACAATTAAAGGAAATTTAATAACTGATTCTGAATGCCTACAATTAAATGTTTGATCAAAATGACAAACAGCAAAAAAAATGCTTAAATACAATTAAAAAAATAATTATAACAATTTGAAAAACACTAAATAATTAGTATTTATAATTGTAATATTAAACAACAACAAACTATAATAGATGAATTAAATGCATTTAACAACTTCTCAAAAATCTTTCCATCGCCATATTGCTTCTGAAAAGAATCCCAGCTCAGTCTCATTGTATATAACATACAACTATTTAACTCATGATAATAATCTATCAAACAGGAACAAAAAAATTAAATTAAATAAGACGTACCTTTTAAGTTCCATAAATATTTTAATAATATCCGTATTTTATCCTAAATTGTCAGGCATATTTCTGTTAGCTTAAAAAAGTAACTTCCCGCGTCAGTAGTTCTCTGATCCTTATTTTATTCTGCGGTTTAATCGAGCGCAGACGATATTGCAAGCAGGTGCTCCTACTGTATTATTATATATATTTTTTTTTGTACACAGCAGAGAGTTTAAATGCGCAATAATTTTATCTTATTTAAGAGTATCTGTAATGAAAATTTTCTATTTGAATTAAACACCTGCCTTTTTTCATTCTTTTTTTTTTTAGGTAAAGTTTGTTTAACACGTAATAAATAAATACGTATATTTTAAATACGATTAGATTTTAAATACGAATAAGTAATTATATCATGGGTTTTGCACACATTTTGTATATTTCTTTTATTTTCGGAAAATGCTAATTTTATTTAAAAAGTCTGAAAGAAGTAGAATTTATGACTTGAATGCAAATTCTAAAGCAAGAAATGCATATATGACTAAACACTGAGTATTCATTCTACGTGCTCATTAAAAGATACAGACTTAACTGTAATAGAAAATTTTAGTTTGAAACCACAGAAGGGTTTCGAATACCACTGGTCGACAAAAAAATAAAAATAAATAAATAAATAAAATAAAATAAAACAACTTCCTCCCTGCAAACTAAATATATAAAGTGTACAGATTTAATATTCCTAATTCTAAATATGTTCTCCAAATTACTCCAATATGTACCATTTTTCCGAGAAACACTTTTATAATAATAGCAATCAGTGAAGGATTAAATTGCAATGGTAGA
This sequence comes from Maratus speciosus, assembly GCA_963932465.1. Taxonomy (NCBI): domain Eukaryota; kingdom Metazoa; phylum Arthropoda; class Arachnida; order Araneae; family Salticidae; genus Maratus; species Maratus speciosus. Next base: position 30,985,237 of record OZ010787.1, on the reverse strand, counting down.
TAAAATTGAAATCATAAAAAAGTATACTTTCTCTGTCTTAAATAACAAATTGATAAAATATAGCATGAAATGCTATGTCTGAATACCCCATGTCGGTGTCTCACGATAAATATTCCATCTTGTGCTGCGTTTGTAGCCTTGCCAACATGTAATAGGGAGAAATTTTCCTGGCTGGGTATCGTTCCATGTGGTTTAGTCGGTAGAATGTCAGTGCGCTATACTGATGACCCGGGATCGAGTCCCGGCGTGGATATTTTTCACTATGTTGGCCTTTGTGCCTTTTAAGCAATTTATTCGAAATTTGATTTTCATTTGAAATATTGTATGCAAGGCGTATGTTTCTCTCTGGAAAAATTTCCAAGTATTAATACTGTGACAATTCTTGTCATAAACACTACGATAATTTTAAAGTAAAGTTTTGTTTGAAATATAAAATCTTATCTTTTTACCGTACTTTTTAGCAAGATATCGCTATTTTGGAGTCCTATTCTTCTATAATAATTTTAATTTTCCATTTAAAAAACAATGCTTAACAACTGACGTTTTTTTTTTAATAAGTTCTAAGCTTGATCTTGAATTCAAGCTTAATATTAAGAATGTGTAAGCTTTTTAATGTGATGTGATTTGTCATTTCTTTATTAAATACGAACATGGAGTCTTACGGACATTAATACAACTGTTATTTATAGAACGACAGGATAAGCCCTATTTATTTAAATTTTTTATTCCCGTATATATTGTATTTTGTGAATATGAGCTAATTAGATTTGGTATGTTTTATAGGAAAAGACTGATCTGGGAAATAGAAACAACAAGTAAGATATATCATGCGTTAAGAATAGATTATAAAACACTTTCCAACTCTTACTATATGTTTTATCAAGACATCGGGGAAATAACGTAAATAAGATAACTAAGTAAACATGAAAACGCGTAAAACATTTGAAAAACTGATTTACGCAGTTACCATCCACAGCCAAATATGTTTTCTAATTCTTTTAAACAGTTCTGTATTTGATCTGCAGATTGATATATATATACTATATAATGGGAAAATTTAGTTTATCAAGGAAACGCATAACAGGTTGAAATTCTCTTTCAGCAATTTATACTAATATATGGAAACATACTTAAATAATTTTGTACAACCCCGTAGTTTACATAGAACCTTTATTACACGCCACTAGTTAGTTAAAATTTAATTCAAACGAAAACACTCTTAAAACTGCTGAAATCACATTTCCAGAAATTATAATTTATAGACGGCAACGTATCCAATATTTTGCGTGACCCTGTATATCATTTTATCTATATACTACAAACATTTCTTAGTAAATTAAATACAGTGCAGCGTAAAAATGCATAACTTATTTAAAAACCACCTTTAAGCAATTCCCAGTAACCATTACGAATACTTTTGTGTAGTCCTGTATATGAATTATAGCATATATATATACACCATATGCTATGCATAAATGTAGTGAATCATAATTAAAAATGCATTTCCAGCAATCATCGCTAATGAACAGTACTTCGAATACAATATAGTATCTGAAATATTTTGTGTGTCCCTGTAAATGCTATATACACTTCGTATTATACATGAAATAATTCATAGTATGTAAACCTCAACGACGTATATCAATTTCATTACATATCAAATAGATTAACATAAATAAAGTACGCCGCAAACAATTCCCTCCACCCCTATATCATTATGTATTGGAATTCCTTTTTTAGCCCTGTAAATGAAAAATAACTATTCTTTTGCATCGCATATTCTATGAAATGCACATTTTAGTGCGCTTCATAAATGCATATCAATTTTATTCTGTTTGAAAGCGTGTAAAATCATTAAAAATCATTTGAAACGATTTTTTCCCACAGGCCGTAATGTAATGGAATAAAATTGACTTTCCCTGTAAATGAACTAAACATGCTACAAACTTCATTACAAATAGGAACCTTGCTATGGTAAACGTCAATAACATCCAAAAATTTCAGGTCAATCCGAGTATATTTACGCGAGTTAGAGCGCGGACAGACGGCCAGACAAAACGAAGTCATAAACACTTTTCAACTTTATCGGGCATGAAAAACACTTTATTTCAATGCTTAAATATTATATTTTATTTTTTAATGCCAATAAAATAAATGTATCGAAAACGTAGAAAATGAGTTTACAATTAAAGAAAATTTAATAGCTGATTCTGAATGCCTACAATTAAATGTTTGATTAAAATGACAAACAGCAAAAAAAATGCTTAAATACAATTAAAAAAATAATTATAACAATTTGAAAAACACTAAATAATTAGTATTTATAATTGTACTGTTAAACAACAACAAACTATGAAAGTCCTTCCGGCCAGTGCCGGGAGGAAGAGGTAGCTTTCATTTTCCTTATTTTAAAAAGATAACTTATATTATTCAAACACACGAAGCTCAATTTAGTGGAAACCGAATATAGGAGATTCAATACTAATTTTTATCAATACTAAATCATTATGAATGAGAATTTCGCGAAATTAGTCAGCTTTATCCAAGCTGCTTTTATTTACAGTAACTTATATTTGGCTGCCAAATTCGGCGATTTTTTAAAGTGCCTGCCATTTTAAGACAACATGGTGGATGAGGCTAACCAGTGAATTTGGTCGAGACCTTAGTAATTGCTGTGCACATGCTCACTCACATCGGAATCGGTTGATATATACGAGTGCTGTCGCAAGCAAAAAATAAGATTTTTCAAAATGTCACCCACATTAGAAATTGGGACTGCTATATCTGAGCCATTTTTTAAGATAAAGACAAACAAAAAATGCTCGTGAATGCTTATATCAAGGTCAAATACTTAGGAAAGAAACCTTTTTCAATTTCTAATTTTTTTGCACCTCACTTTAAATATATATATTTTTAATTTAATAGCCGCCATTTTGAAACAAGATGGCTGATGAAGCTGGCCAGCGAACTTGGTTGAGATATTGATGTATACTATCCACATGCCTTCTTCCATCGAAATAGGCGAATACGTGTGTTATCGCGTGACAAATACAAGATCGCTTCAAAGTGTTAGCCATGCTAGAAATTTAAAGTGCTATAAATCAACTATTTTTTAAGATATAAACAAAATAACAAATTTTCAGAAACAAAAAGTGCTCCAGAATCTTTGTATCAAGGCCAAACACACAATTTGTTTTTTCATTTTCCAATTTTTTAATACTTCATTTTAAATTTTAAATTACTTTTTTTTTTAAATGGCAACCCTTTTGAAAAAAGATGGCGAATGAAGCTGGCCAACGAACTCGGTCGCGACATTGGTATGTACTATGTACAGACCAAGTTACATCCAAATCGGTTCATACATACGCCTGTTATCGCGTGACAAAAATCAGGTCGTTTTAAAATGTCAGCCACAATAGAAATTCAAAATGCTATAACTCAGCCATTTTTTTAGATATAGACGAAACAAAACCTGTTCCGGAATCTCTGTATTAAGGTCAAACACATACAAAGAAAATCTTTTTCATTTTCTAATTTTTTGGTATCTCATTTTAAATTTTAATTTTTTTAAATTTTTTTAAATGGCCGCCATTTTGAAACAAGATGGCAGATGAAGCTGGCCAACGAACTCGGACGAGACATTGGTGTGTACTATTTACACACCGAATTACATCCAAATCGGTTCATAAATACATCTGTTATCACGTGACAAAAATCAGGACGCTTCAAAATGTCAGCCACGCTAGAAATTCAAAATGCTATAACTCAGCCATTTTTTAATATATAGACGAAACAAAAATTTCTCCCGAATCTTTTTATCAAGGTCAAACATATAAGAAAAAAATATTTTTCAATTTTAAATTTTTTGGTACCACATTTCAAATTTAAAGATTTCTTAAAAATTTAAATGGCCGCCATTTTTAAACAAGATGGCGGATGATGCTGGCCAACGAACTCGGTCGAGACATTGGTATGTAATATGTATAAATGAAGTTACATACAAATCGGTTCATAAATACGCCTTTTATCGCGTGACAAAATTCAGGACGTTTCAAAATGTCAGCCACGCTAGAAATTCAAAATGCTGTAACTCAGCCATTTTTTAAGATATGGACGAAACAAAAACTGCTCCGGAGTCTTTGTATAAAGGTCAAATAAATAAGAAAAAAATATTTTTCCATTTTCAATTTTTTGGTACCACATTTCAAATTTTAAATTTTTAAAAAAATTTTAAATGGCCGCCATTTTGAAACAAAATGGCGGATGAAGCTGGCCAACGAACTCGGTCGAGACATTGGTGTGTACTATGTACACACCGAATTACATCCAAATCGATTCATAAATACGAGAGTTACAGTGTGACATAGGTCAGATATATATATATATATATATATATATATATATATATATATATATATATATATATATATATATATATATATATATATCAATTTTGAACGGAGGGTGGTTTCGGGGTCTGGGGGTCATGATCGATGAAAATATACCAAACTTTTTTGAAATCGCTTTCCTCCGAACGGCTGCAATAGGTAGCTTTTTGTAATGAAAGCTACCTAATAGATGAATTAAATGCATTTAACAACTTCTCAAAAATCTTTCCATCGCCATATTGCTTCTGAAAAAGAATCCCAGCTCAGTCTCATTGTATATAACATACAACTATTTAACTCATGATAATAATCTATCAAACAGGAACAAAAAATTTAAATTAAATAAGACATGCCTTTTAAGTTCCATAAATATTTTAATAATATCCGTATTTTATCCTAAATTGTCAGGCATATTTCTGTTAGCTTAAAAAATTAACTTCCCGCGTCAGTAGTTCTCTGATCCTTATTTTATTCTGCGGTTTAATCGAGCGCAGTGTTGCTCCTACTGTATTATATATATATATATATATATATATATATATATATATATATTTTTTTTTTTTTTTTTTTTTTTTTTTTTTTGTACACAACAGAGAGTTTAAATGCGCAGTAATTTTATCTTATTTAAGAGTATCTGTAATGAAAATTTTCTATTTGAATTAAACACCTGCCTTTTTTCATTCTTTTTTTTTAAAGTAAAGATTGTTTAACACGTAATAAATAAATACGTATATTTTAAATACGATTAGATTTTAAATACGAATAAGTAATTATATCATGGGTGTTGCACACATTTTGTATATTACTTTTATTTTCGGAAAATGCTAATTTTATTTAAAAAGTCTGAATGAAGTAGAATTTATGACTTGAATGCAAATTCTAAAGCAAGAAATGCATATATGACTAAACACTGAGTATTCTTTCTACGTGCTCATTAAAAGATACAGACTTAACTGTAATAGAAAATTTTAGTTTGAAACCACAGAAGGATTTCGAATACCACTGGTCGACAAAAAAATAAAAATAAATAAATAAATAAAATAAAATAAAACAACTTCCTCCCTCCAAACTAAATATATAAAGTGATTCTAAATATGTTATCCAAATTGCTCCAATACGTACCATTTTTCCGAGAAACACTTTTATAATAATAGCAATCAGTGAAGGATTAAATTGCAATGGTAGATAAAATTGAAATCATAAAAAAGTATGCTTTCACTGTCTTAACCCTTTAACCGTCTGGCCCGGATTTTTCCGTTCCTAGAAATCATGTTAAAATGGCTGTAGACCAAAATATTTTAAACAGAATTCTATTTTGAACCTTATATAGAACGTAGTGATATTAAAGATATTATAGCATCAAACTGAGATTTTAAAAATATATATCCTGGGATTTACAAGCATTCTTATAAAAATTCTGCAAAACCTTCGGACGGTGAAAGGGTTAAATAACAAATTGATAAAATATAGCATGAAAATCTTGTTTGTTGATACTTCTACCGTGCATTTTCCTTTTTCTGCCCCCCCCCCCCCTTTTTCGTGTAAGAATTTACTGTTTCCTATCCACTAATATATTTTCATTCCTTATGTCTCTGTAACTCGGGCATGTAATATTTCTGTTCATTTTCAAAGATTTTTTATGTTCATATTTTTGTCACACTGTGACTTACAATATGGTGATTTGTTTCGTAACATATGTGACGTGACGTACGTTACTTGCAGTGTCATAACAGTGACGTCACAATTTTTTTTAATTGCCAGAAAATATAATTTTACATAAATAACATGTTTTGAATATTTTTTAGTAATTTTTTTAAGTTTTCTAAGAAGTTCACATCTCAGTCACAATGTGACATCACTGAGTGGTGGCATTTTGGTCACAGATGTGACGTGACCACAGTGACTCACAGTGACGTCACAACGACGTCACCGTGACCATGCATGCTATGAGGGCAACACTCGTCATTTAAGGGTTAAAGTAGAATTTGTAATGTCATTCCTAAAATTAAAATTCCGTAAAAGTAATTTTACTTTATTAATCAAGATAACGCTTTCTAAAACCTTTTTTTTTCTATTTTTTAACTGATGCCATGAATTTAATTTTTATAAATTTCCTATTTTTCGATACATGTTTGCTATTTTCTGAAGGGTAGTGTGTAGAGTTCACGAATTTTCTTCTCTTCAAAATAAGCGTCAAAGCGGTGGAATCACATTTATTCTACAAGTTAAAGAATAAAGAAAGAAACCATATTATATTTTCTGTGTTCTTTAATACTTAAATGCATGATTTTTTATTTTGTTTCGAAAAAATATACATGATTCTCTGAAAGGTATATAACACAGAAAAATTATGAAAAAAAGACAGAGATAATTTTTCTTATAATACGTCAACATTCCCTATGTTGCACATCTATAATGCAAGTAAAAATTAGAATATTGCAAATCAGTAAATATTTTAATAAGTACGAATCTAAATACCTTATTATATATATTTTTTTATTCTGTTAAACTTAAAATTTAGCCAATTTACGGTGGCATTAAAGTACGGTTTAAAATTTAATCTTGCGTATTATCACAACTTTTTTGAAAAAGAAATATTCACCTTATTTACTAACAGGTAAAATGATACCATGATAAAGCCAATTATACTATTTTAGAAACCTTGTAAGAATCAAACCATCTAAATAAAAGACACAGCCCGTGAATATCACGGGAGCGAGAATTAAGGGGTTAAATCATAGATGCCATCAGCTCTTAATTATTCCGGAGTCTGATCAAAGACAAGTATGTTTTAAACCGGAAAAATTATATAATGAACTGTGTCTTGTTTCGATAAGATAACATTTTAGATTTCACATTGATATTTTTGATTAAATAAATTTTCTGGTTGAAAACATTTTCGTTTTTTATCAGACTCCGGAATAATTAAGAGATGTTGGCATGCATGGGTTAAATGCGTAAATTATTTTTTTAGAATTATGTTTTTTACTCTTATATTAAAGATTCGACACAAGAAATTTTAACACTAGAACTACCGGGAATTTGAGTCAAGTTTTATAAAAACATTTCACACCAGCATTTTGATTTAAAACAGTTTAACTTTGATATTTAATGGTTTCATTCTTCGTATCTTTTAAACTTATTTCATAATCAAATTTCTGGTTTGAACCGAAACATATTCATATGGTAGCCGTCAAAATTACGGTTCACGGTAGTTCCAGTGTTAAGACATATTTTTAACTTAAAATTTTTGTAATTTTTACACGATTAATATTTCTATATAAATATACTTGTTTCTAAGAATTAAACAAAAAATGATGCAGATATGCATAACCATCCATTTAAGGATTAATTTTCTAGACTTAAAGAAGAAATTTTTTTTCATAGAGAAACCGTTCACTGTCAACCTATTTGGCAATGGCAATATAGATATTTTTGTAATTTCTAATAATTTGTTTTATGGAAGCATGGATTTTCTCGTTTAATTAATTATTCTTTTTTCGCATTCTTTAATGATAAAGCATACATTTGATATAAAACCAATTATTAAGAATTTCTGTAAATTTTTTTCAGCAAAATACACTTAAAACTCTTTCTAACGATTTACTTTTAAAGGGATCAAAAGGATTGAAATGACGATAATTATTTTCCGGTTAGTCCGATAGGAAAAGTCTTTAAATTACCGTTGCACGAGCTGAAAACGTACTGCTGCTAACCGGTGATATTTTCAAAGAGCAACACAAACACCATTTTTTTTGCGATTAACATTTGAATGAATTAAAGGATTATTATTATTTTTTTTTTTTTTTTTTTATAAAAAGAATTAAATATTATACAAACCATACCCAAATGAAATCAATTTATAACAAATAATAGGATCCTTTTTATAAATTTCAATATTGTTAAAATTTTTGCAGGGTATTTCATAAAACAACGGCAAAAATATTACAGGTGATAGTATACATCAAAACAAACAAATTTCATCAAAGAATGTAAGGTCGGAATTAAAACGCAAAGGTGATAGAAGGAGCCAAAGGGTATATTCAGTGTTGCCAGCGGGCTGCGTTTTTTTTTTTAATTCAGCTTTATTCATTGGGTTAGTCCACATTTTTGAAATGGTAAAATTCCCCTTTGTTTTAGCCTTAACCCCCTTCGAGACGAGCGTCTTTTGCAGAATTTTTAATCTTTTATCACTTGTTTTTCAAAACAGAAATTTTGCCTAATTGAATCTGGAAAATGCTCAGATTAAATAAAACGAAATTGACAATAAAAATTTACTGGTGAGAATAATCACGGATTCTGAGTACCTTACGCAGCACGTGTATTGGTCGGTCGTCTCCGAGGGGTTAATTATTATGTCATTAAATAAGGTGAATTTTACATTTTCAAAAATTGGTGCTAATCAAGAAATCTTAATTTAAAAATAGTAGCTCACTGCCAACACTGTATATGTTGTTTTTGCGAGTCGAAATGAAGCAAAGAATGAATAAGTAACAAAAACAAGATATGAAACCCCACTCCGTACAATCGTTGAGTCTCTGACCCATTACCATTTGCAGTCACGTAGATAAAATGTATATCAACCTTTTCTCTATTAGTGAAGAACAACATTTTCCGTTACGTTTCTACTGCCATTGACAGTTGCACACTCGGATCAGCAGCTTTTATGTATTATTCGAGGCGAAATTTTGCATAAGCGTTCTTTTTCTTTCACACATCACATTTGCATGCTATTAGTGTCATTCTACTCCCGATAGGAATGGAGCTTTAACGTTCGATTGGACCAAGTCAGTGTTGCGAATGGGCTACTTTTTTTTTAATTCCATTTTTTTTTATTGCCTCCATTTCTTAAAAATTGATCATCCGCCTTGCTTTCACCTTATTTAATCTCTCATTAATTAAGGCAAATTTCGCTATTTCAAAGAATTGATAGCAATCAATAAATATGAATATATAAAAAGTATTCCACTGGCAACACTGGTTTAAGTTTCAAAATGCGCCAGCACGTTTTCGTTTTATTTCCGACCATGCATTCTTTAATAAAAGTTGTTTGTTTGTATGTGTACTATCACCTCTTAAAGTTTTGCCCATCTTTTATTAAACACCATGTATATACAAGTTTTGCAAGATTAATTTCAGAGTAAAATAATAAAATTTTTGTTATTGTTCTCTACAACCTGCATATTATCTCTAAATATTTTATAAATAAATTCAAAGCGTAGAAAAGGTCTAATTTGTTAATTACAGTCACTATAATTCTAATCTTCCATAATTCTTCATTTTAAAAGCGTTGGCAAGATTGTTATAATAGTTATTTATATTTCTTTTATTTTAGTAGAACTTTATTAGTTATATTACGCTTTTGCATTTCATGTAGATATTTGCTGAAATTACTATTCGGAAATATTGTAACTAAACTTTTGACATTTTTAAATGTAATAAATTGATATATCTCAGAACTTCCCAAAAAAAGGCTCCTAAAAGGTCAGACACGTTAATTTTTTTAATAAGAAATCTAGCGCCCCTATCCATTCTCACCGGAATTTCACGCGTCATTCTTTTTTACACTTTATCTTATGTGTTGTATCTTAATCTTAATATCCTAAAATTTAAACACATCGCCTTGTTGGATTTCCTGTTGTAAAAGAAATCGCGGTCCGTTAGTCTCACCTTCTACTACCTGGGAGCACTACCTATACTCAAAAGTGTATCTGAACGAAACTCCTTTACACAACATATCCGTTGATACATGGGCCGTTGGGGGTGGCGGTCTTAACCAAGAATTTAATATATTTGCTGAAATTACTATTCGAAAATATTGGTATGATCACTTACAAAATTTTGATATTGAATAAGTAACGTTATCTGATCCCGCCTCAAGAAATCTAACGCAAAACAGTACAAAAATCTATTGCTGCTCTGAAGTATCACGTTTCTTCATTTTCAAATACACATTTAATGGAAAGAATCCAATTATTTAAATAATAATTAATATATCAGTTTGTAATTAAGATAGAAGATTGAAATTCACATTGATGAAATCAGCGAAAAATGTTACGTCTGGATGCAACAAAATTTAATCAAAAAATTTTATAATTTAAAAGTTTAAAATTCGTTTTATAATGTCCCGGTATGAAAAACCACGTGATCTGCTCAACGCTACAACCGCCGTTAACCCTAGAACTACCGGAAATTTTACTCAAGTTTTATAAAAACATTCTACACCAGAATTTTTACTTAAAAATATTTAATTTGTTTATTTAACTTATTATTGTCTGATTTATACATTTAGTTTGTTTTGAAGAAATTTCTGGTTTGAATAAATATTTTGAATGTACATGTCGGGTCCAATGGACCCGTCTGGTAGACGGAGGGTTAAGGGTCATTTTGACACCTGCCAAAATTTATCAAGGTCGATTGGAACCAGAAATTTTTACATAAGATATGTTATATGTACGAAGGACAAAAATAGGCTAATTAAATAAGTTAAAAATTTTTAAATAAAAATTCTGGTGTGAAACACCTTTTTATAAAAATTGAGTCAAACTGCCGGCGACTCTAGTGTTAAAGGGCATAGCCGGATAAGCATTGGAAACATGCCTTTGAATCAAATTTCCTGATTTTTTCCCCAGATGTGGCTACATATCTGACAATATATTTCCCCTATTATTACTCTATAAATATTGATATTTAATGAGATTAAATGCTCTTTCGTTTTTATAAAAAACGGATTTTCTCAAAAACTGCTGCGCAGAATTTTATGCCATTAACTGAGGATATATAGATGCAAAAGATGCATAACTGGTAATTTTTTTATAATTTTCTGTTTATTAAAACTGAGAGAAATAGCGAAATAAAAATTAAAAAAAAATAAAAATCATATCTTATGTTTATCCGAAAATTACCATTTTCTTGTAAAAAATTATCCATATGTGCCCGTATATTCTATGTAAATGCCGAAAGTTTGCGTTGAGTACTACATATAAATATTTACAAAAATGTATATTAAAATTATTGAAATTCATTTTAAGGCGTTATTTGGGACGGAGCTACTTAACTTCAACGTCCGAAGAATCTTTGGAACAAAGTCAGCAGACAATATGTCAGCTGATGTATTTTAGACTCCATTAAGCATATAAGCCATGTTTTTCAACATCATGGTCATTTTGATATCGACAGTGTTGAGAATGTTGCTCATGTGTTCAATAAAATTTTAAATACTGCAATTCTGTAACTGCAGAGTTGTCAAGTCTCCGGCTTCATCTACACTACTGTTATTTTAGAGAACATGTTGTTCCTTTAAATCGCCCAATTGTTCTAATTAAATAAAACAACATTTTCTGTATTAAAATACTGGTATCCAAAAAGCCGGAGATTAGGCAGTTCTGTAACTGTTTATTCCAAAAATTCTTCGGATGTGGAAGTTTTAGCTTAGCCCAAAATAACGCCTTAAAATGAATTTCATAAATTTTAATATACATTTTTGTAAATATTTATATGTACTACCCAATGTAAACTTTCGGCATTTATATAGAATATGCGGGCACATATGGCGAATTTTTCACAAGAAAATGGTAATTTTCGGATAACCATAAGATATGAGTTTTATTTTTTTAATTTTTATTTCGCTATTTCACACAGTTTTTATAAACAGAAAATTATACAAAAATTACCAGTTATGCCTATCCGGTATCTATTTATATATCCTCAATTAATGGCATGAAATTCCGTGCAGCACATTTTGAGAAAATCCATTTTTTTAAAATCGAAAAAGCATTTTTATCTCATTAAATATCAATATTTATAGGGAGATAATAGGGGAAATATATTGTCACACATGTAGCTACGTCTGTGAAAAAAAACAGGAAATTTGATTAAAAGGCATGTTTCCAATGCTTATCCGGCTATGCCATTTGCACAACCCGAAATTTCATCGATGATGCATTTTTTCCGTCTAATTAACCCCCTTGATTATTCCCACCAGTTATGCCCTTTGCGCCCCCATAAGCTATTCAAAGGAAAGTTTTAAAGAAATGATCCAATTAATGAAATAATTATTAATATCTCAGCTTGTATTTAAGATAGGAGTTTGAAATGAGCATGTATGAAATCAACGAAAAATTTCACGTCGGGATGTATAAAAATGTAATCTAAAAAAGTAATATTTAAAAGTTTAAATTTCGTATAAAAATATCCTACTATGAAAAATCACGTGACTAGGTGCCATTTGACTGGAGATAAAAACTTCGCTCAGCCATCGGAAATAAAAATCATAAACACCTGTCTTACACATCCAAGAAAATGAATTATTTATCAATCAATTTTTAGCGGATTTTTTCTGTTATACACATTGCAGAGATTCGATCTTTATACCTGCTGAAAATAGAATTTTTTTGCGTCTGTCTGTACAAGTTACAAATTTCTAGGGCCGATACTTTATGAGATGCGAGGGAAAATAAAAATGTCTATTTAGCTCAAAGTGCGTTCTGGTACTCCTGCAATTTTGCAACTCGAATCCAAGGTGTGTGGCAACCCGGAAGAGAAATGAGAGAATTTCGAAAAGTTTGTTTGTATCTGCGTTCATTTTATGCCGTTTCTCCGTTAATGAGACTTAAATTTGAGAGTTTTTAATTAATAACATCCGTTAATTACGACTTTTTCAAAATTGTATGATTTGTTGTTTGATCTCCAGTGTCCAGCTATAAGTATGCAAAATTTCAAGTCTCCAACATATATAGTTTCTGAGAACGGGCACCGTGACGGACAGAAAAGTGAGACGAATAGGGTTTCGTCAGATGGACGAAACCCTGATAAAGAAGAAAAATATTAAAAGTTGGAATTTATCTGCGATTAAATAATGCGAAGACTGCTATTTGGTAATTGTTGCAATCAAAAATCGTAGAATTCGGCAGCCATGCGATTTCGAATTTAAAACGTCTTATTAACTATACATCACTATACAACACTTTTTTATTAAGAACAAATTAATTATGTAAGTATGTGCAGAACAATAATCCTTATTTTCCGCAGCTTCACTTTAAAAGGGATATAATATATAAAATAACTGTTCTAAACAAATCTGAAAAGTTTATTTCATTTAATACAACACAAACTTTACAGCAAATTTGCATTGAAATTAAACTTTTGCGAACATTCCTTAAAGTCAGACTTCAGAAGACCGTAAAACACTCCTTCTTCTGTGTCCTTTTTACGTGTTTGAATGATTTAGGTAAAAAGCAATTTCAGATTCTTTGGATTTTTATTTTGTTTTTTTAGAAGAAAAGGAATTTTGCTGAAACAGAGATTTAAAATATTTAGGTATATGTATCAGTCTTCGCTACAAAAATTGAATTCTAACTATTGAAATATTTGCGGACAAATAATTCTATTTGTCGTAATTTTATTTTTTTTTTCGGAATGTTTCTGTTGTTACACAGTTTTAATTGAAAATATACTGCTCAAAACAACTAAAGGAATTCCTATATAAAATAACAGCATAAGCGATTTTTTTTCAGAAAATGAAAGAATAGAGTCTGAAATGCAAATTTTTCTCATTTTCAAAATTTGGAGCATGCAAATTTTTAGTTTGATGACAAAAACGACGCTTTACCGACAGCGAATGAAATTTGGCTTTCTACTTACTGAAAGACAAAGAGGAAAACAATAATCGAAATTCAGTGAGTGCTTTGTTTTGATGAGCGCGATGTCTGAACAAAATCATTTAACCGAATCAGAAACTTGGAGAGTTGTTGATCGGTTAGAGGGGGTCCAAACACAAGTCGAAGTAGCAGAAGCCCATGGAGTTTCACAAAAGGTGATATCCAGGATTTGGAACCGTTTTTTGGAGGCTGGAAAAACAGGCTGAAGACCAAGGGAAGCTCGTCGATGTGCAACAACGCCCAATGAAGATCTATATTTAACGCTAAAGCCTCTGAAACACGGAGATATGAATGCCACTCTTCTTCAACAACACGTTCGCTCGGCTACAGACACAGCAGTTTCAACTCAAACTCTCCTACCGGCTCCATGCTGTAGGTCTGTATGCTCGCAGACCAATGGTATGTGCTACGTTAGCAGCAAGGCACCTTTCGTCCACAAGGAGTGGGCAACACAGCACGTGGTCTAGGGGAGAAATGAATGGCACAATATTATTTTCCCTGTTCATCATTATAATAGATATCTCGATTGATGGGCGCACCGACCTCCACATCATTCGAAATGGAGCTCTGAGCGATCAGCGTTATAGGGATGAGATCCTCAGACCTTTTATAGTTCCTTACGCTGCAGGAATTGGATATGACTTCATGTTAATAGACGACAATTGCATGCCACATCGTGCTCACTTGGTGGATGATTTCCAAGGAATCATGCGATTGAAATGGTCAGCGTGTTCTTTGGACATGAACAGAATAGAGCATGTTTGGGACATTCTAGACAGACGATTTTCTGGCCACCTACAACCCCCCACAAGCTCACGAAGAACTGGAAAAAGCTCTTCTGGAGGAGTGGGTTAGAATACCACAGCTCCACATTAATAGACTCATTTACCCCATTCCTCAAAGGTGTTCAATATTGCTAGCCGTCTGCGGAAACAATACCTCCTGTTAAAAAAGATTTTCTTTGAAGGAAACACTTTCTTTTATTCATTTTTCTCATATGCACAAATTGTATTTTTTCTCGTTTGTACCAATACAATGCATTTTTTCTGAGAAAAATCTGTAATTTGTTTATCATATAGCCTACTACGTCTGCCGATTATCTATTAATCATCTAAACAATTCTCCAGCTGCAAGATTCATCTAAAGCCTCAATATCTTTTAATCGTTTTGAGCAGTGAGTGTACATAAGGATTAATTTGAAGACACTTAGAGACACGGGGATAAAGATATGACATGCGGAAGTACGGTTCCATTTCAAATCATATACTGCAAAATACAGGGTGTTTCAAAACTATATGTCAGAAATGTAAAGGCAGATAGAGGGGACCTAAATAAGCAGATTTAGTTTAGGAATGTTGGTGCATAAATGCAGTGTTGAGGCAGTAGATGGCGCCGTTAAGTTCGGCGGCTGAAAGCGGTTCGCAGGCTTGAATCATCATTCAGTCACATTTCCAAGAACATGCAACGTTACACGAATGCGCAGATTCTCGACATGCATCTCATGTATGGCGCTAAGCAAGGAAATGGCTCACACCAGACGCTCGAGCTTGTCGAAGGACTATCCTCTACTGTGCGTAATACACTGTTTTCTCCATTGCAGGAATTCTGCGCTATCTTACAGTGCCCGTAGCACGCCTGGAAACATAAAACAATACACTCGCGCAAAACACCCAATGAATACGCTCAAGTGTTCTGTTATCCGGTAGAATCTTACCCGGAATCGTTCCATGTAAATTCTTTGAGCAACCACTCCATATCCTTGCCCAACCCCATACATGAAATGCATGTTGAGAAGCTCCGCATTTGTGTAATAACACATGTTGCTTGAAACGTTACAATCAAATTCACTTGCACCATCTGGCGATGGTTATAAATATGAAGATTACTTGATCCCGAAATCAGACATTTCATCTGCTAATAATTGCGAGATTTCTCATGGAATAAATCACTTCTATTATATTTAAAATCTTGAATTAATAAAACATGTAGACTCCTGGTTCCATCGATTGTTATGTCAATCATGTTCATCATTGCCTTATATCATATATAATAAACGAGAAGCCGATTTTTCCGATTATGGATAATATCGAAAACGCTGATTTTCACAAAACTTGACTTCTGTGCTCTTTCGAGCACGAGGAAAGCTCTAGTTAAGTCCCGCATTTCCAAAAAAAAGTGTTTTGACCATGGAACTATTAATAAAGAGGAACTGACATATCCTTAAAATAGTGAAGCATCAACTGTAACCGCTATCGCTGGCGTTGTTTACTGTCGGTGGAAACTTCCACCAGTAGATTTATATAGAAATTTTCAACTTATTTAAACGCCTGATTATTACAAAATTTCAGTCATAAATAATCGTAGAAACAGATTTTCATTTTTACTGGTAGGAGTTTACTTTGGCAATAGTTAGGTACTGCGTTTTCGCCATATTGTGACAACCAGGGAAACAAACTGACAGTTTTACAAGGCATACTGACACCGGTAAAAACAAATAAAACTTTTTACGACGTTTTTGAAAAAAAATTCCATGAATAAGACGTAGAAATATGACGACGTTTTCTATTCAATTTTACTGGTGGGATGTTCGACCTAGTGGTAATCAGAAACTGAAGATCCTATTTTAAAAAAGCCTTCGCCATCTTGTGACAACCTCCTCAGTTACTTCACTCGCAACTGGTAGACAGCACACTACATGTCTCCTCCTCTTTATTGATAACTCCATTGTTTTGACAGGTTATTAAAAATGTACTAATGATTGGTTTCCTTGCAGGAGTACGAATGCGCGAACAACACAATAAACACAGGTCCAGAAGAATAAAACTAATACTTGTAGCATAAAAAGGAAACTTTAATGAAAATTTGAAGAGACACATAGGTGCCTTGGGAGTGACCCCGCTGACACACCAAATCAAAACTTGATCTTTACATCATGCGATCCAGGCAAAGAGTGATAATGCTCACATTTTCATTCGTAAAGTTTTGGCGATACATAGATATTGGGTAAGACGCAGATCTTGCCAATGGGTGGCCGTTACATTGGAATATGTGGGGCAGTTTAAATTTAGATGTAAAGCCTAATAGGCGATAATTATCCAAGCGCTAGTACGTGAGAATGTAAGAAAGAATTCGAAGGCTGTCAATAGCATTGGAATGAGTGCGGTAAACTGAAAAGCGACATAAGTTTAAAAGTACATCTGGATATTATTATATAACCGCTGGTTTAACCAAAGTTTTGACTATCTCTTAGGAAAGGATGGAATTAAAAATCTGGCAGAGAGAAATTTTATAAGCAGATGCAACTCAAAAAGAATGAATCTTTCGAAATGAAATGGCTGTGAATAATATTCTTTTTTTTATTTTATTTTCTTTGAAAAAGAGCAGAGAGAGTTTTCTGGGAACGTTAAAGTTATATGAAAAGGGAAGTAGATTAATTTAAAACTTAGATATACAAAAAAAAAAAAAAAAAAAAAAAAAAAAAAAATAGAAAGGCGCATATCTATATTGACAGTTAATATTAAATTTTAACTATCTAGGGATCTGGGGATTAATTACGTATAAAGAATAATATATGTGATACCAAACGATATCACAACAAACTCAGCGCTGAAAATTCAGCTTGTTATAAATCGAAAAATGCTCATGCGACTTACAGGAAACATGCTTCCTATACTAAATCGAAAACGAGAAAATGAACTAGCAAGGTCTTGAAATCGGAGAAGTTCGTTTGAAAAGTTAAAAAAATAGGCACTGAAAATGCTGCTATATATTGAAAACGGTTCTAACGATTTTCAAAAAACTGGGTGCTTAAACTAAATCAAGAACAAAAAAATAATCTAGCTAAATATACATAAATCAATTACTTTGTGCGAGTTTTAAATATATAAGCAACTAACATTTTACAATGTTGAAATGTGCAAACACACACAGCGCCATGATATGAAAAACCACATACGGCCTTTTCAAGGATTCTTGGATCCCCTTCCTCAGTTAGCGAAAAGAAAAGAATAAAACGGGTTCAAAGAACTCCTCAGATATAGCCCGGAGTACTGGCTAATGAATTGACTGAATTGACTAGTTACGTCATTTCTTTCAGATATATAACTCTTGCTTTCGCCACTGCAGTCAATTCATTTGCCAGTACTCAAGGCTATATTCGAGAGGTTCTTTGAATCCGTTTTAATCGTTTTATTTTTCTTGTACAGAGGAATGGGATCAAAGAATGCTTGAAACGGCCGTATGTGGTTTTTTATGTCATGGTGTTTTACGTATTTGCGAGTTTGAACGTTGTAAAAAGTTAGTAGCTTATATATTTGATTTAGTTATGTCTCTAATTCGGAAAAATTCGTTTTGTATCGTAAAAACAAACTTTGTACTGAAAATAAAAATATAAACTAAAAACATTCCGACGATTTTCTTGAAATATGCTTTATTCGAATACGGGAAAACCATCCACCTAATCTCGACTCCGGAAAAATTTCTTTTGATAAGTTTAAGCAATTTTTTTGTAATCAATATTTGATAATAGGAGTTCTCGTCAATAATATTGGCTATTGAGCATCAATAAGGTAAAAGAAGATCTCGAAGACAGCTCCGGCGCTTTGCATTCAATACTAAATCCAGCACAAGTTAACGAGTTATCTAAGTCCCGTATATGGTAAAATTCGTTTTAATGTTAGAGCAAATAAAACTGATTTGATTTTAACAAATGTTCATTTGGTGAAGTTAAATATTTTCATAAACATTCGTTAAATGTGCTAATGTTTCTTGATGTATAACTCCCCTTAAACTTTTGCTATGTTTAAAAACACTGCCATAATACCGTCTGATGTCATTGGTAATAACATCACTATAATTTGATGCCGTGGCGATACACACTGGCGCAAAATTAGCAGCAATTTTAAAAGTATGAAATTTTTTTAGCCAAACTTACCACATCGTTTAAAAAATAGCTCATGTTTGCCGCCAACTATTGACTTGGACAACGATTGTTGAGGAAGAAGAAATTTAATTTTTATAAATCTTGGAGAATATCTCTCAAGATATTCCTGTCATAATCATATTCGTATAAAAAACGTGGTACTCTATTATCCCGTCGTCCACTTTCCATTAAAAAAAAAACTATCGCTAAAGTATTCGCTACACAGTAACGCCAAATAAACAAATAGAAAAATGTTACCATTGGAAGAAAAAAAATGTATACACGAAATTCACGAAAGCCTCATACACTAAAGTGCCAAATTTCAGTAAATTTAAACAATTAATTTTCCAATAAATTAATGAAAACGTAAAAAATATTTGATATTTATTTATTTTTATATTATTTTTCTTAACACTAGAACGGCGGGAAAATTTTACCTTCTGGAACGGCGGGAAGGGGTCATTTTGACCCCTCGATGAAACTACTGAAATAACAACGCTAAAACAAATTTAAATGCCATACATTGGCAAAAATATGTAATTTACGTGTATTTCATAATTTATATTTAATATTACTCGATAATTTATTGAATTTTTAAAGGACTATATATGTAACGCCTACAGGGCGATTAATTGGATCATACTACGACTACTCAAAAAACTCATTAATTTGATATAAAAATCGATTTAAAATTAATGTTTTCACAAATTAAAACTAATGTTAACTAAAATAAAACACAATTTATAAAATAATATATATTTATATTTGCATCTACTTTACTCGCCGAATGATTCACTTGCTAAATCCATAAATGAGAAATATGTTCTGTTGTTTCCGTTATTTCATTATAAGTGTAGCTGAATGGTTAATATGTTAAGCATTCTGTTTGAGTTTTATTTAATGCTTATGGTACTCCAAATTGTACACACGTATTAGAAATTAATTCAGTTGTAACAACAACAAAAAAAAAGCAATTTTTCCAGTGCATTTTCCGTACACAACTTTGAAATATGGTGCGCAAAATTCTTGAGATTTGTTTCCATTGCATGTCTGTACTTGACATTTTTTCTCTTGATATCTATTTTATTTTCGCGTTTTTTTTTTTTTTTTTTTTTTTTTTTTTCTGAAGACTCAGGAAAGATCTTTGGGAGATTTGAAACCATAAGATCCATTCTGAACACATCTCCTAAATTTAATAGAAAATCTCTTCTACTGATAGGCTTGCCTGTTACACTTTTATAAATTATCCAGGCGTTTAAAGTTGCATGATCCAAAATATTGAAAAAGATATGTACAGGCCATCTTCTAGAATCCGATTTCACGGAGTATTTTCGGCACATCTCATCATGGATATCCACACCATACTTCGTTCAGTTGTAATATTCTATTGAATCGGGCTACTTCTTGAGACCGTCTTCAGTTTTTACAGTAGAATGTAATGAGCTCAGTAGAAAAACACTTTTTTTCTTTTGGCTTGATAAATGGTAAGTGTCATATATTATCACATTCCACTATATTCGATGAATAAAGAGTACTGCTCATATTTTTCAATGATATAGGTATTTCTCTTCTGTCTCTTTCATTGTGCAACCAAAGTTGTATTTTTAGCTTTTAACATTTCTGCTAATATGATGTTAGTAAAATAGCCAACTGTCGTAATATTCCTCCCTTCGTTTAGATGGGGATCTGTTAATTTCATGACAACATTTTCCAATAAATGTAATTAAGGTTTGGCTGTTTCATCCTTTTCTAGATAAATAAATTCATTCAAAAGGTATTTAGTATCAACGTCAACAGATCACCAAAATTTTATTCCATATTTATCGATTTATTTGGGATATATTGAGTAAATTTATATCTATCCTGGGATGGGAACAATTGTTCATCAACTGTAATCTTTTGTTCTGGTCGGTAGCATGTTTTGCAATTTTCAATAAATTTATTCCAAATTTTAGATGCAAGAGCAAATTTATCAGTCTGTAGTCTGCTAGATCTTGTTGTCTTTTCATCAAACCTAACAAATATTTTTCTTTCTTGGAATCTATCTCTTGAGATAGCTTATTTGCAAAATAGTATTCCTCATGCCTTGGACGACAATGAATATAAATCTAAACCCCTTTTTTTATTGCTCCTCGAACATGTAGTATAGCAACAAAAGCAGCTTCGAGTACAAAGAGTATTTTACTAAAGGGGTCAAAATGACCCCCGTCCGCCGTTCTAGGAATACAAGCCCATATTTCGAAAACTAACAAATCTAGAAAGCTGAATTTTTTTTTAGAAATATATGTTATCTATTTAGGAAAAGTCAGAAAATTTCAAACGACTTCGCCCAAGCAAACAAAAGTAATCAACGGACGAAAGTACTCAGGTGTCAAAATGACCCCTACCGCCGTTCTAGTGTTAAATCACTTTCGGCTGGTGAATGTTTCTGACGTCTGTTGAAACTGATCTATTACGCGCAACTTTGCATCAAAACAATTTTTCAATGCTTTTTCTCTCTTAATACCATGTCTTCGCTATTTAATGACAATCTATGTATTTATGGACAATTTGTGAGCTAAAATGTTGAAAAATGTAAGATTATAAGAAGCATTTTAGTCTAAACCATTTTGCCTGTACTCAAATTAGTTTAACTTTTGCTGCATTTTAGACTGATTGAAGCAATTTTTTCGCATCCTATACCTCAGTGGTGGAAAATTGGCGCAGAAGTGGAGCCTATTGACACCACTAAATTTTTATGGTATTATTCAGTTTAATAAAAACTCAGAAATTTGATCATTAGTCAAGAGGCAAAATACTACTATAATTTAGTGGTGTCAATAGGCTCCACCTCTGCGCCAATTTTCCACCACTGTATACCTAATATAATATCTTCCAAAACCTGATTTTAATCTATTTTTAAAATTTAACCAAAATACTTTTACACTAATATGTTGATATGATAAACTTGTCTTATATATGTATATTTGCTTTTTCTTTAATCCTTTCAAGTAGCCTTCAAGGTACTTCTATTCGCAAAACGCTGAAATTAGTGACTGACACCAGAATTGAAAAACAAATTAATTTCAAATTAAGCAAAAACTTTTGTTCACATACTCAATAAATTGACGTTTTTCATTCGAATATTCTGGTGTCAATGTGGTATTTAGAGATTAACCATTAATTGCATGAATTATTCGTTTAGAATTGAGTTTTTTTATTTTTATATTAAGGATTAGACACCAGAAATCTTAAGATAGATTTTTAACTTTATTTAATAGCATATTTTTGTAATTTTTAGAGGATTAATATTTCTATATAAATATACTGTTAGTAAGAACTTAATTTATGTATTAAAAATTAAACAAAAAGGTGATGGAAATTTACATCACTATGCAATTAAGGGTTAAAGTTAGGTGGTGCAAAAATAAACCACCGTCCTCGATGTGGTTAGCCTCTTGAGCTCTATGCTATTTTGGTCACTTCCACCGCCCCCTGAATACTAGGCCTGAGCGCTCACACAAAAATGACACAAAAATGGCGGCTGCCGAAGGCGGATTTTTTTTAGCGTAGGTACGGTCCCTTAAATGTAGACACCAGTATTTTATAAAACATTTCCCTACTTTGTTTATTCTCAGAAAAATGAAGCGGAAAAAACTTTAAAAAATTATTGGTAGGAATATTTAAGGGACCGTACACACGCTGAAAAAAATCCGCCTTCGACAGCCGCCATTTTTGGTCCAGCGCTCAGGCCTAGTATTCAGAGGGCTGTGTCACTTCCGACAATGACGTATCTGGCTGATTTTTAATTAGACATTCTGAATTATCACCAGAAAGTTTTAGCTGTTATTTTTGCTTTACAAGGTGATAGATTTTTCATAAATAAAGTAAAATAAAATTACCAAATAAATGTTTGTGGTGTGAATTCAAAATTTCTAAAAAAAATTCTGCGAGATGCGACAACACTGGTGGCTAGTGACATACATCCGCTAACATAGTCAGAGTGCAAGGGGTTAAGGACTTAGATGATAAAAAGAAGAACTAGTTTCAAAGCCGAATGATTCAATATTCATATAGCATAGCTGCCAAGTTTTACGCTTTTTTCCTTCAACTATTTTTTAACAGAGAAATTTACCTTATTTAATCATCGAAAACATTGGATTAAATAAGGCACATTTTTCTGAACAAAAATTGTGGTAGGAAAGAAGCGCAACATTTGGCAGCTTTAAGTACCCCGTGGATTTTCTCGTGTTTGATCTTTTGTTTTGAAACGATTTAACCACGATTTGAAAGCATATTTTATATCGATCACAATTTTATTAAGTCATCTAAATTCTACGATTTACTTTTTACAATATCCAATACAATGTCCAGGGATGACATTTCCGACTTTTTTCATACCAGTATAATCTTAGAGAGAATGTTGCTCTATTAAATCACAAAAATGTTCGGATTAAGTAAAATAACATTTTCTCTAAAATTATACTGGTGTGCAAAAAGTCGGAAATCTCATCCCTGAATGTCCCGTTAGCTATGTTTAAATGATAGATTGTTATCCATATTATCAAAAGAATTTTGTGGAAAATATATCCCGATTTATAAAAACACTTGAAAATGAAATTGATATCTCAAAGCAGCGAATCTTCTTATGCGTACTAAACTGATTTTCAATTGAAATCTAAACAATTTATTTAAAATGTTTTACGACAAAGCAGGATATATGTCTTTAAGAATGCTGCAATAATTTTTATACTTTGTTCTAAAAACCCTATTGTAGTGTGAAATAGCGCAGTTAAAGCTATTTGTTTTCACATTTCTTTCTCAGAATTTTCACTTTTTAAATTCTAAATAATAGACACTTGTGAGTTTATTATTATTATAGATTGCATAAATTTCATTTTATTAAATTAACAGTTTTTTTGAGGTGATCATTTATCAGAAATATTGATCAGTATTAAGAGATAGAATTATTAAAGATTTTATGATTTCATTATGTATACATAAAATGTTGAATAATCTTTTTCTACATTAAGAGTAGGGGAGACGGGGTCATATGTGAACATCACAATTTTTCAAGAGTTGTTATATGTCTTTTACATGCCAAAAAATACCTATGGACATATGGTAAAATTTTGTCGAACCTCTTTGACATTTTGTTTGTCCTTAGTAGTCTAAACACTCTGTATAGATCTCTAAAGTACAATCTCAGCTCCAAATTGATAAGCGAATAACTTTATTTATTTATTCATTTATTTCAATTTTAATGTTTTAACATATACTATGAAGACTAATATATATTTTTTATAAAGATTTTTTTTTCTTCTAAAATTGAGAAATGCTAAAGATTTATCAATCTAGCAGTCATTTGGGGCACTTATGAACAGACCTGTTGGGGGCAGATATGAACAGTGCATGGGTGCCCCAATAATCATTCTGTGATTTTGTTCCAACCAGTTAACTTCAAGAGAAATAATGTCTTTTCCAATGTATATTAATTTTCCTTAAATAGAAGACATTTCCGTCATACAATGTTGATTTTTTTTTAATTTACACAAACACACCTTTCAGCAAGTACATAAAGAGAAGCAAGGTCGTATATCTTCAATTGTAATGTAAATAAATTTAAAGTTTTCTAAAATGCATTAACCACTTGAGGAGCAACGTTATATATTATATACCACCTACGATTAATGAAGTTTTACACCAGGAAAAGTTTATTAAATTTTACTTTTCTAACTTTGGTGGAAAAAATCCGTAAAATTGCTTTTACTTATTTTGAAATAGAATTTTTCAAAGATTTCGGTGGGAATTCAACATTTTATAAATGTAATTGCTTGCCCCTAAAGGGGTTAAGTGTCATGTGCTATTTTACTAATACTTTTGTGGTTTACAAAACTATTTTTTATGCATTGTTAATACAAAAAAAGTATTACGTTAAGCAGCTTTGCAAATTTTTCTATTTCATTTGTTCCAAACTTGCAATGATGGCTTACTTCCATCTCTTAAACAGCTATGTATATAATGATTTGAAAGAAGATAGATATCAGTAATATTCTATGAAAGTTAAATTTCTAAACTGATAACTACCGAAAAATCACGTTTGTAAGACAGAAGGCTCTTTCAAAAGCAAAAGCAGTTTTTTTTTTTTTTGGGGGGGGGGGGCTTATAATTGATATATATATTTTTAAAAATAATTAAAAAAAACCACTTTAACCCCTTAACGGTCGCTTAATATTTTAAAAAACC
Organism: Maratus speciosus; assembly: GCA_963932465.1. Taxonomy (NCBI): domain Eukaryota; kingdom Metazoa; phylum Arthropoda; class Arachnida; order Araneae; family Salticidae; genus Maratus; species Maratus speciosus. The sequence continues at coordinate 30,960,044 of OZ010787.1, read as the reverse complement.
ATAAAAAAGTATCTATTTTTTTATTACAGAAATTGAATAATTATAAGGTTTCTTTATAAAATATGAAATTTGTTTTTTTTAAGGCGAAAAATAAAGATGTTATAGAATAAATTCACATTCGTGGAAAAGCCATCATATGAGAATTCTGTGTTTTAATGTTTGTTTTACACCAAATTAATGCGAATAAGACCTTTAGTTTTCACATCTTAGATCATTATTTATCATCATCAAACAAATTTTTACAAATAATATTTAAAATAATATAATATACATTACATTTTTATTATTACTTTCGAAGTGATATATTTCGAACTGTGCAATACAAATTCTAACATCACGATCAGCGCCAAAAACCAAACGCAAAAGTTACTATTCAAAGACTTCACAAGGAAATGCCAGTTAAATTTTTCTGGTTTCAGAAGTTATTTCCAGCAGCAAATCTTCAGCCCGGAAGTATGCCGGGTATGAGAAATAACGAACGACACTTCAGTCCGTGATATTGACGGGAGTGAGCATTAAAGGGTTAACCTTAATTTAGATTAGAAGTAAATAAGGCAAATACAGGGGTGAGAATCTTTCGCATTTCGCGCGATTCCGAAAAATATTATCTAAATGCCCACTACCTAACATCTCCTTCAAACAAAAACTCTTAAGCAAAATTTAAAAGCTTTAATATTTTTTTCAAATTTAATTATTTTTTTCATTTTACAGCAACAATAGTCAATCAATCATCTAAGACTTCCTCCCCCCACCAATTTTAATTATTTTCATTTTATAACCTTTTGCTTAAATATATCACCCATAAACTAGAGAAAAACATATATGTATATTCCTTTATGGTGAATTTAAGAGATAATATAAAAAATGGTTGTGATGACAAATGAATAGCAGAATAAAAATCATGTCAAAGGATATTTTTCCTTGTATTCACATGTGCCTGACGAGTATTCACAACTACCCCGTTGGTGGGGCATATATGAACAATTTTATGAATTTTTAAAACTATTTAAAAAAGTAAGAATTATGATGAAAAGTAAGAAAAAAGGTGATTTAAAAAAAATTACCATGGACAAAAAAAGTTCTGTTTACTATATTGAGTAGTTTTTGTTTATAGAAATTAACCCAGTTCTGAGAAAAATCTATATTTATGTGAACTGTTCACATGTGCCCCCATCTCCCCTATATTCTATACTAGAGTTGTTTTTCCGATTATTTAAGCACTTGCAAAAAATGATTCCCATGTCGCGACCCTCAAACTTGAGAACCCCGACAACTCCTAACATAACCAATACCGATAAAAACGTTTTAATAATTAGACAGTTTTCTGCAATTTTTTGCAGTATATTATGTTTATATTAAACGCATAATATTTTTCTCTTAACTGTAGCTATAAAAAATAACTAAAAGTAGCCAATGAGTATGTTTTCCTGCTAATAATGTTTTCAATAAAATTAAAACTTAACCCCTTAATTCTCTCTCTGGTGATAATCACGGTCTGTGTCTTTTATTCAGATTGTTTGATTCCCACCATTTTTATATAATAGTGTAATAGGATTTGTTATGGTGTCATTTTACCTGTAATTAAAAAAGGTGAATATTTCTTTTTTAAAAAAGTGGTGCCAATGAGCAATATGAATTTTTAAACTGTAATTTAATGCGACTGTTAAGAGGTTAATGGAAAATACTATTTAGAGCCAAATGTTAAACGAATTAACCCTTTCGGGTGACGCATATATCATACTTGCCAACTTTCCCTTAAACGTCCATAAAATGTAAGTTAAATTGACCCTAACGTGTTTAACCTGGGTTAATTTAACTTACATTTTACGGAAGTTTAGCTGAAAGAGTTGGCAAGAATGCATATATGCATCGTCAAAAGGTGCATGTGGAATTTGTTTTTGGCACCATTAAAAAATAAATATAATATTTGTCTTTTTTAATTAGAATTTTGTTTCGTATTTTTCAACTAAAGGGAACTGTTTATTAAAAGTGGTGTCAACGAAATAAAATTTGTGTAAAGGATGCCGTCTCGAAAGGGTTAACGATTCAAACATAAATTTCCATGTTTAGTTATATCTTTTAAGATATTCTACTAAAACACGAGTACAATAATAAATATATATATGTCGTAGGCTAATTGAGAAATCCGGCTCTTTGCAAACAGCCTAGGCTCTTTGCAAATAGCCGGGCAAATTGGAGAACCCATCTCCCTTTTACCAATTAGCCTGACATTTATCAGGCTTATTGCAAAGAGCCTAGAAAGCGTTAGGCTAATTGAAAAATGACCACTTATTATCCGATCAGGGTGATATTTTTAGCTCACAGGCTATCAAAGCCTGAGAGCTTATGTGCCCGTCGATTCTGTATGTACGTGTGTACGTACGTATGTGCGTAACGCGATAACTCTTGATAGAAATATCGGATTTGCTTCAATTTTTTTTTCTAGGTTCATTCTGATAATGTGATTCCCTGATTATTTTTTGGGGTTCATTGGTTAAGGATAAAGGGCGAAAAGGGGGGAAAGTCCCCTCCCCTTAATTTATATAAATGGGTTTTTCATGCAGAAATATTCGATTTGCTCCAAATTTGGTATACCGGTTTATTAAGTTAAGGAGCTGTCATGATTAGATTTGGAGGTTCATTAGTTACATATAAAGGGAGGAAAGTGGAGACTATCCCCCCCGTAATTTAGATAAATGGGTTTTTCATGCAGAAATATGCGATTTGCTATAAATTTGATACACCGGTTAATTATGTTAAACAGCTTCCCTGATTACATTTGGAAGATCACTATTATGTATAAAGGGGGGGGAAGGGGGGCAATTGCCTCTCCCCTTAATTTAGATAAATGCGTTTTTCATGTAGAATTATTCGATTAGCTCAAATTTGGTATAGTGGTTTATTATGTTAAGGAGATGGCTTGATTAGATTTGGAGGTTCATTAGTTAAGTATAAAGGGAGGAAAGGGGTGTCTAGCCCCCCCCCCCTAATTTAGGTAAATTGGTTTTTAATGCAAAATTATTCGATTTGCTCCAAATTTGGTATACCGGTTTATTATGTTAAGGAGCTTCCCTGATTAGATTTGGAGGTTCATTAGTTAAGTATAAAGGGAGGAAAGGGGGGCAAGACCCCCCCCCTTAATTTAGATAAATGGGTTTTTCATGCAGAGTTATTCGATTCGTTCCAAATTTCGTATACCGGTTTATTATGTTAAGGAGCTTCCCAGATTAGATTTGGAGGTTCATTAGTTAAGTATAAAGGGAGGAAAGGGGGGCAGGACCCCCCCCTTAATTTAGATAAATGGGTTTTTCATGCAGAGTTATTCTATTTGCTCCAAATTTCGTATAACGGTTTATTATGTTAAGGAGCTACTTTGATTAGATTTGGAGATTTATTGGTTAAGTGTAAAGGAGGGACAGAGGCTAGTATCCCCTTAATTTAGATAAATGGGTTTTTCATACAGAATTATTCGATTTGCTTCAAATTTGATATACCAGTTTATTACGATATGGCTTCCTTCATTTGATTTGGAGGTTCATTGTTTAAGTATAAAAGTGGGGAAAGGGGGGCAATTGCCCCTCCCCTTAATTTGGATAAATGTGTTTTCATGCAGAATTATCTAATTTAGTTTATTTTTTTTTCCTAGGTTCAATCTAAAAAAGAGCTTTTCTGATTAGATTTGAAAGTTCATTGGTTCAGCATAAAGGGAGAAATGGGGGAGCTAATACCCCCCCCTTAATTTAGTGAAATGGTTTTTAAATGCAGAATTGTCTGATTTGCTTCAAATATGGTATACCAGTTTATTATGTTAAGTAGGTTCCCTGATTAGATTTGGAGGTTTTTTGGTTAAGTAGAAAGGGGGGCAACGAGGACTAATACCTTCATTTATTTTTCGAGGGGCATTATTCTTTGAAATAAGAGTAAAATATACAATTAGTGTGAATAGCCTGTGAGCTCAATGCCATCAGTTTAACTGGGCAATTTTCTTTTTATTATGTTTATTAACGCATAACCCTACCCAAACCCAAAAAATAAATTACAACAGACCGTACCCCGATCCGAGCAAGACAAAATAATTTCAGTCTACATGCAACCCGACCCGAACCTGAGAGTTCCATTTGAAAAAACCCGAAATCCCGAACCAAATCTGATAACCGACAAAAATATTCCAAAGATCCATAACCGGATCCGAACAAGACAAATTAGTTTCCGTGGACACGCAACGCTACCAGAACATAAAAATTCCATTCGAAGTCAACCAGAAACCCGTCCCGAACCAAATCTTAACCGACAAAAATATTCCAAAGAACTATAACCCGATGCAAGCCAGACAAAATAATCTCCGTCCACCAGCAACCCGATCCGAACCTGAAAGTTCTAATTGAACTCAATCCGAAAGCTGGTTGTGGTCGGTTTTCGGGTTGACTTCAAAGGGAACCTTCAAGTTCTTATCCGGTTGAAAAAAAATTGAACTAAATTAGATAATTCTGCATGAAAACCCATTTATCTAAATTAAGGGGAGGAGCAATTGCCCCACTTTCCTCCCTTTTATAATTAACCAATGAACCTCCAAATCAAATGAAGGAAGCCATATAGTAATAAACTGGTATATCAAATTTGAAGCAAATCGAATAATTCTGTATGAAAAACCCATTTATCTAAATTAAGGGGACACTAGCCCCTGTCCCTCCTTTATACTTACCCAATAAATCTCCAAATCTAATCAAGGCAGCTCCTTAACATAATAAACCGGTATACGAAATTTGGAGCAAATCGAATAACTCTGCATGAAAAACCCATTTATCTAAATTAAGGGGGGGGGTCTAGCCCCCCTTTCCTCCCTTTATACTTAACTAATGAACCTCCAAATCTAATCAGGGTAGCTCCTTAACATAATAAACCGGTATACGAAATTTGGAGCAGATCGAATAACTCTGCATGAAAAACCCATTTATCTAAATTAAAAAGGGGGGGGGGTTAAGCCCCCCTTTCCTCCCTTTACACTTAACTAATGAACCTCAAAATCTAATCAGGGAAGCTCCTTAACATAATAAACCGGTATACGAAATTTGGAGCAAATCGAATAACCCTGCATGAAAAACCCATTTATCTAAATTAAGGGGGGGTCTAGCCCCCCTTTCCTCCCTTTATACTTAACTAATGAACCTCCAAATCTAATCAGGGAAGCTCCTTAATATAATAAACTTATACGAAATTTGGAGCAGATCGAAAAACTCTGCATGAAAAACCCATTTATCTAAATTAAAAGGGGGGGTTAGCCCCCTTTCCTCCCTGTACACTTAACTAATGAACCTCCAAATCTAATCAGGGAAGCTCCTTAACATAATAAACCGGTATACGAAATTTGGAGCAAATCGAATAAATCTGCATGAAAAACATATTTATCTAAATTAAGGGGCGGGGGGGTAGCCCCCCTTTCCTCCCTTTATACTTAACTAATGAACTTTTAAATCTAATCAGGGAAGCTCTTTAACATAATAAACCGGTATACCAAATTTGGAGCAAATCGAATAAATTTGCATTAAAAACCCATTTACCTAAATTAAGGGGGGTACCCCCCCCCCTTTCCTTCCTTTATATTTAACTAATGAACCTCCAAATCTAATCAAGCCATCTCCTTAACATAATAAACCAGTATACCAAATTTGAGCTAATCGAATAATTTTACATGAAAAACGCATTTATCTAAATTAAGGGTAGAGGCAATTGCTTCCCTTTCCCCCCTTTACACATAATAATGATCTTCAAAATGTAATCAGGGAAGCTGCTTAACATAAATAACCGGTATACCAAATTTATTGCAAATCGCTTATTTCTGCATGAAAAACCCATTTATCTAAATTACGGGGGGGGGGGGGTAGCCCTCCCTTTATATGTAACTAATGAACCTCCAAATCTAATCAAGGCAGCTCCTTAACTTAATAAACCGGCATACCAAATTTGGAGCAAATCGAATAACTCATCATGAAAAACCGATTTATCTATATTAAGGGGGTAGCCCCCCTTTCCCCCTTTATACTTAAATAATGAGCTTCGAAATCTAATCAGGAAAGCTCCTTAACACAATAAACCGGTATACCAAATTTGGAGCAAATCAAATATTTCTGCATGAAAAACCCATTTATATAAATTAAGGGGGGGCTAGCCCCCTTTTCCCCCTTTATCCTTAACCAATGAACCCCAAAAACTAATCAGGGATGCACCTTATCAGAATGAACCTAGAAAATAAAATTTGAAGCAAATCGGATATTTCTATCAAGAGTTATAGTGTTACGTACATACAGAATCGGCGGGCACATAAGCTCTCAGGCTTTGATAGCCTGTGAGCTAAAAATATAACCCTCATCGTATAATAAGTGGTCATTTTTTAATTAGCCTAAAGCTTTCTAGGCTCTTTGCAATAAGCCTGATAAATATCAGGCTAATTGGATAAAGGGAGATGGATTCTCCAATTAGCCAGTCTCCTTGGAAAGAGCCTGGGCTGTTTGCAAAGAGCCGGATTTCTCAATTAGCCTACGACATATATATCTGCTAAACCTTTTGAAGTTTGAGTACCAATATTTCCGAATGGAAATATTCAATTAGAATAATTGTGTTAAAATTAATCTAGTAGAAATATTCACATTATTTATTCCATATCGGAATCTTACATGTAAATTAGTATGAGGAATCAACTTTATATGGATAAACATATCTTTATAAGGAACGTATAGCTGCCAAAGATTCTAATATTTGACTATCGCTATATCCGAATATTAATTGTCTTTTTGTATAATCGCAGATTTTCTGTAATTAAATAAAGAGAGTATTTCTATTCGGAAATTACGGTACTGAAAAATAAGACAATTTCTCAGCTACCAAAATATATTTCTTTCCTTAATGGTAAACATAACTTAATGGCGAAAATATAGTGAAACGATAAAATAGTGTGTAATTTATTAGTAATAAATAGACGGAGATCTATTACCTCTTTGATTCCTGGTAATTCATTGAAGTACGCAATAATATTTAAAACTCAATATAAATTAAAAGACAGAAAATCCAGAACAATTAATTAAAACCATTGTAATTTAAATGTAGCAAAATGTTGACTTATTACATATTTTTAATGCTAAAAGAGTTCAAATTAATATTCACACTGAAAATATTTCTTTTAACATAAAAATTATAGCATAGTACTGAAACTAGATTTTAAACCAATTCTTGAAATAAAAATCTGCGTGTTGTTTAAACGAAATGAATTTTTATGAATATGAAAATAAAACTTCAAACTTCTAAATAATGCCTATGTTATTTCAAAGACATCTTCAGGAATTTTAAATATACTTTAATTCGCAACATTTGTTTTGTTGCGTCATGAAACTTGTACCAGATAAACTGCAAGTTATTGAAAATTTATCTCGTTTATATGCATTCGATGATCAATAATTGTAGATGCTGAAATGATATCCCTTAGCATTTATAATAATTTCGTCTTTGCCTCGACAGCTGTAAGTATTGGAAACTTCTGCTTTCGATAGAGTAATTTCTGCATATTTATTATGACACTTCAATAGAAAAATATTAATTTCTACATAACTGATAATCGTTTTATGGACGAACGTTTATGTATTCGACTTTATTTACAATCTTATCATAAACAGTCTGCTTATTCGACAGGTCTTACTTCTAAAATCCATGACATTACATTTTGAAAATTAATATGCATAATCCTTATAATATGTTTGTAAAGTACAAAGTAATATTTTGTAAGATATTAAAAAAAAAATTATAATAACATAGCTTAATCTATAGTATAAACAAAGTCATAAGCAATATCTAAAGTTGAAAAATATTAATTGAGGGATATTTTTAACTGACTGTCAACAATGATGTTATAAATTTCGTTTGTATAATGTCGTATTTTAATAATTTCCGACATAGTTGAAAAGTATTTTTGACTTTGGTTTATCTTTCCGTCTGTGCGTGCTCTAACACTCGTAAATATACCCGGATTGCCCTGTAATTTTTAAATGTTATTGACTTTTTCTATAGATCGATGGATACTGAAGACAGGGATGATATTTCCGCTTTTTCGCACACCAGTATTTTGTCAGAGAAAATGTTGTTCTTTTAAATCGCAAAAATGTTCCGATTAAATAAAATAACATTTTCTCAAACAAAATACTGGTGTGCAAAAAAGCGGAAATCTCATCCCTGACTGAAGATGAAGTGTGTAACATTTGAAGTGTTCGGAGGGACAATGTACATAAATCAAATTTTCATAAAAAAAAACTCGAATATCTTCGTAAAAGCATGTCCCAAGAAGGTGTCTAACCATATGAGCGTTTTGCGGGCTTTCCTGCATTTTCATAAAAATTCTTATAAAACTAATATTAATTTAAATTTTCTTTCCCTGTTTGTTTCTAATAAACACTTCTTTCCCATTTATTTGACATGCATCGTAAAATAAAACAATGCTTAAATTATTTTTGTCTACAACCAATTTAAGTTGTTTGAGGGAAAATGGAAAAAATACGGGTAAACCGCTTAGAGGGTTAGACACTAAACGCATAAAACTATAAAACAACGAGAGATTACGCCATTATACCTGAAATATGTTGTTCCCCAAATGAAATATTTAATTTATATTCACTCAACAACTGCAAAAGCCACAGAAAATCTACAATGGTGAACGAGTAACATAGGTCGTGTAAACGAAGTTTGTTTGAAATACATTCAAATCATGGAAGTATTAATAAAGTGGAACTGACATATCCTTAAAACAGTGAAGCTTCAACTGTAACCGCTTTCGCAGAGATTTATTGCCGCCGAATGAAACTTTCACCAGTAAATTTAAATAGATATTTTTGTTCTTATTTAAACGCCTTATTAAATGGAAAATTTCAGTTATAAATATTGACAGAAACAAATATTCATTTTTACTGGTGGCACTTTACTTAGGCGATAGCAAAGCGTTATAAGTAAGCGAACAAACTTAATGCTGGAATCAGGCGTAAATTAACACAGTTGCGCCACCTTGTAGACGGAGTGACAATTCACATACGCGGGCTTTTAGTGTGGCGCGTATTTTCTAAATCTTTAGTCACTCATGGAAATGAATTTTGTTTGCCACACTTATTGCAAAACAATGGCGTAGCGAGAGGGGCATCCAGATGCACTTGACACCACGAAGTTTTCTTGGCCTTATCAAAGGCACTTCAGTTATTAATCAAGGTGAAATAAACTTTACAATTTTAGTGGTGATAGTAAGAAAACAGTTAGGTATCTACCCGTAGTTCACACTCCGTCCGCTACGTGGCGCATGACCTTGATTGATGTGACCTCGCTTTTAATCTTGCGGTTATTTCCCCCATTTAAGATAGGACGCTTACTTATATCGCTTTGGGCGATAGTCAGGCTTGCGTTTCCGCCATTTTGTGACAACCTAGACAACTTCCTGTCAGTTTCGGTGAAAAAAGATTATAATAATAGGGCAAACAGAAACCAGTAAAAACAAACAGAAAATTTTACTATATTTCCTACTAAATATTTCTATAAACAAGACACTTAAATAAGACGAATTTTTCTATTCGAATTTACTGGTGGGATGTTCTCCCCAGTGGTAATCAAAAATTGTTGATACGATTTAAAAAAGCAGCCACCATCTTGTGACAACCTCCTCAGTTACTTCACTCGGAAATGGTAGACAGTAATGGTAGACTCCTCCTCTTTATTCATAACTCCATTATTCAAACAGTAGTGAAAGTGAAAATGACTTTGATTCAGACGACACTATAGAGAACAGGAATAATTCTCCAAAGGATTGTTGTTCTACTTCTGCATCAGAAGAGAATATATTGATAAGTAATTAACATTGTGGCTTACAACCTTTTTGCTGTATCTTTAGTGTGGCCTGAGACATTTATTACTCAATACAGTAATTTTCACATTTTAGCATGCTTTTTATTAATTTCATGGACCTACACAGATATTGAAACTTTGAATCTCGCCCTTGGTTCACCAAAATATGTCATAATTCGAGTTTTGACAATATAAATTTATTTAAATTCCCATTGTGTCTCATTAACACTTTAGTACGCAGCTTTGCATATATGCAAACAACGCTGAATTGAACTAAATAGATTTTTTTTTACTCGCATATAAGCAACAGTGACTTACTCCCTTTCCCATGTCAACGCCTCAATTGTTTTACGCTTTTATGGACATTTTTATTTCTGCCTTTATTCCTACTGCAGGGGTCGGAGCATATACGACAAATTCTATTGTTCTTACCAGCATCTTTTATCAATAATCCACATAATATATTGCATATCTTTTAAAAATTTCCCTTGAAGATTATTGATAAAATATACTGTTAACCCTTTAGTGCGCAGTTTTGCATATATGCAAATAACAGCGTTTTGAATTGAATAGATTTTTGTATTTGTATATACCTAATTCATACCAGGGAATTAAAATAGCAATATCTGCTTCAATTAATAACGGACATTTCGTATTTAAATAAAGATAAATTAACCATTGAAACTTTCAGGTGTAAAGTCAGATTCTCTGAACTATGTAATTTCTAGAACGTATTCTATCATGGAAATTAAATGGTTAAAGGTTAAATTTTATGAAATAAATAATTGTATAAAATAAGGTATTTGAAGACATACTTATTTAAGTATTTACTAATTTGCATTATTTTAGCGTAAAACAGCCACACGACAGTAGATTTACTTATATGGCAGATGTGCAACAGAAGAAAAGATTGACTTATTATATGAAAAATATATCTCTTATTTTTCTCATTATTTTTCTCGTGTAATAAACCTTTAAGAGAATCATATATAATTTTTTTCGAAACAAGTTAAAAAATCGCGCATTTAAAGATTAAGTTTGTAATTTCAAAATTGTATTTGAAAATTTTTATCGGTTCCCATTCCTGCATGTGTCCTGTTTACTTGTAAAATTACACATTTTAACCCCTTGAGGGCGGGGGGATAAACTATATCCCACCTAATTTAAACAAGGTTTCACCATAAAAAAAATTTCTAAATTTTATATTTTTAACTTTTGAGGAAAATCGTTGAAAAAAGTCTTTTTCTTATTTAAAAATAAAATTTTTCGATTATTCCGGTGAGAATTCAATATTTAGAGTCATTTTAGCTTGCCCCTCAATGGGTTAAAGACAGTTAATGTTGAAAACGGGAATAAAAACTGTTTATTCAGTCCAATAGAATTTTAAGCATCTTGATCAGGAAATATAAGGAACCTATGCAGATGAATAGTAACAACGTTGGCAAGTTTAATAAAACTACTTCAATAAATATTCCCTATCAGCCAGAACTTCTACCTAGCTATTTTCGAAGCGCGTGGAGAGATTAATGTTCTAGAAACTGGACACCAGGATGACGAGTATGTCGAGATGATAGCTAAAATTTTGAAGTCAATTAGTAGAAAGAAGCCAGTTTTTTTCTAGATTCTTCACATTGGAATCAAATTGTTTAGAGTTTTATTTTCATTTGTGAATATAAACTTGTAGCTATAAAGTAGTTGATAACAATTGAACTCATTAAAGCCGGTTGGCAAGAAAACTTGTCAGGTAAACCGAACAAAATTTTTTAATTTGAATACCAGTATTTTAGTTTGGAAATTTTCATACTATTTAATCTCAGATTTTGAGTGATTAAATAAATCCAAATTAAAAACTGGCAAAAGCAGATTTCGAAGAATTAAAAGAAGCGTAAAGGAGGCTTGTCGTTATTGGGTTAACCCGTTGAAGGGCGGTGGTGCGGTCACGGAATCACATAATTTTAATCCCAAATTGCCACCTTGGCACCGGAATTTTATGATGAAAATTTCATCCTTATTAAGTACGCGAAAATTTACTTTTACTTGTTTAGAAATAAATCTCTTATTAATGCTAGTGTCATTAAATTATTTGAACATTTTACGGATGCAAGTACCTTGCCCTTGAAAGGGTTAAATACGGAGACAATTTCTATATAAATTTACTGGTGGTAGTTTCCAACGGAGGAAATCATCGCTTGCAAAAGCGGTTACATTTGAAGCTTCTCTTTTTTAAGGATATGCACAATTCTTCCTTTTAAATTGTTCCATGCTGCTTAGTAGACAAGAGACCACAATTAACGCGTTTAAATATTGCATTACTATTTGCAGAAATAAAGTACATTGCCCCTGAAAGGGTTAAAGCATAACTGGTAATACATTTTGTCCATTTTGCATCCAAATAATGTATACATTAATTTGAATATTTGTAAGCATCCGTTAATATGTTAAAATATATACAGTAAAACTTCCATTTAATGAAGTCTCGTCGTTACAATTAAATACTTCGTTATGAAGAAAATTTGTTGAATAGAAATCAACTCAAATTCATGAAATTTGTACAATAAAATACATATGCATTAAATGAAAAATACACATAAAATGGAAATATTGGGAAAATGCATGCAATATTATATAATTCAGGAAATTTAATTCAAGCAGTATTTTTTTAATGCTATGTAGGCACATGAGAAAAATTTTATTAGAATAATGTCTAAAAAATCACATAATAAAGAGAGGTAAACAAAAACTGAAGCGTAGCGTAAATTTTCTCTTTTTCTCAGTATTTCAAATTCTTAACTTTTAAAATGTCTTTAATATTTATTTGTTACAGGTTCCTTATAAAAAATACACTTTTCATAAAAAGTTTTCCCGCAGTTTTAAGTATCTGAACAATTCATATGTAACATTTTCGTGAATCTGGAGTCCCCTTCTTCTTGTATCGAAGGCTTTTTAAATTTATTCTTGTTGAAAAACGTCTCAGTGTAAGTGATTTTATGTCCAATGACAATTTACTTGTGACATGTGCAACGCGTCTTCATTTTTTAGTTGTGAAATATGTTCCAAGATGGCGACACTTCCCTGAGCGAAGTTCTCGTAAGATCACGGACTAACGAACAATTGTGTAAAAGACTTATGTTTCGAAAAGGCGACAACAGATAGCAGCACCAGGAAACTCCTCTGAACATATAGACTCATTTAATTAGAACCTTTTTTGCTTGTTATGCAGTTTTATTGTTTCCAGACTTTTTTACTCTGTTTTAACTCTTGTGGGCCCCTTTTTACTTCTTCACTTGAAGGGCCGATTTTGTGAGGTCAAGACGCACGGTTTTTTGTGCGTTAACTCTTTGTCTTATGGAAGACTAATGTCTCCTACTGGTCTTATATTATTCATATTTAACCTTTTACTTTATATTTTTTAGTGTGTGAGTGTGGAACCCTGTAATCAAGTCATTCTTCAAGAATTAAATATTTTTTTCTCTACGTCTACATTATTCAAAGAAGATATTTTTCACAATTCACCACATCTATTAAATAAATAAAAAATTACAGGTTGTTTTCACAAGAAGGAAACCAGCGTATGTCTGCTTTACCAGAAAGGTAAGAAAATAAATTTCTATCTTTCATTATTGATGTAAAAACTTTTGGTATAACAATTTTATATTTATACTGGGTCCTTAGCTTCAAGCTAATCGCGAACTCACCCTTTCTAGATATTTTAAAAGATTATGAAGGCTGAGTTGAAGGGGAAAGTAAATAAATAAATAAATAAATAAAAACCCAGTAATAAAAATTTGTTTATCTGATTGTGATAAAATGATGAACAAGATGCACATATGAGATATGAAATATTGAAATATATACATGAAAATAAAAATAAATGTGCATGAATAAATAACGATATATATAATATCGCAAAACAAAGGTATTATTGTGAATGAATATTGATTGATTATTATGAATAAATGTCATTTTATTTATATTTATGAATATACTCTAAGGAATTATTTTAAGAAAGTCACAAACTTATTATAGTAAATATATTTGTTATCAAAGAATTTATAATATTTGAATAACACGCTATGTCTGCCTCAAAAGAAATTACGGCAGTAGAGAAATTAAACGATAATAATTATAATCATTAATGTTTTAAATTAGAAAATTTGTTAATTAAAGATGATTTATTCAAATATATAACAGAATCTCCACCTGCCGCACCCGATGATACATATACTAAAAACGCGGCTAAGGCGAAAGCCATAATTTGTTTATGCATTGAAAATACACAAATTGTGCATATCAGACATTTGACATCTCCTAAAGACATTTGGGAAAGATTAAAAAGTGTTCACCAAAGGGCGAATTTATCATCCAAATTATTCCTTTTGAGGAAGCTATATTCGCAAAGGCTCAACGAGGGGGGAGACTTAAATCTACATATCAACAATATTTTAACTATCCGCGACAAACTCGCTGCCATTGGAGAGCTCATAAATGATTCGCACATTGTGGCTCTTATGCTTTGCAGCTTGCCTCAGTCATACGCTCCTCTTATAACGAGCATGGAGGCTAGAGACGAAAAGGATCTAGACCTCGAGTTTGTAAAAAACAAACTCATCCATGAGCGTGTTCAGAAGTGCACTTCGCGCCGCGCGCGCGCTCAGAAGTTTATGTCATGGAGTAGGTCTTATCGAAGAAAGGAATTTTAACATAATTCAATTATTTCATTATTTTTATGGTTCAAAAAAGGTAAAACCAACGACTATATTTCTTCATCCTTCCAAAACATGGTTTTCGTAACAGGAATACATGCCTATGTTCACTCAGATAAAATCTAAAATAGTCGGGAAAAACATCACGTGACCTTCTTTATCTACTTTAGCCCATTTAGCATTTAAAATTAGTTAACCAACCGCACACAACTTCCGCGCGAGCTGCTCAAAAAAATTGTGTGGGCGATTTGATCACGTGATTGTGCGTTTTCTGCTTATGTGTTATTGGTTGTGCTTTGTTTGGTAGGTTGATTGATACAATTTAAGAATTCAACTGGTAATCTAAAAATTTTAACTTTTTAACAATTTTCTTTTTATTTATTTAAAAATGATTTATCAGTTGATTTATATCTTCTGTGATAAATAGAATGCTGTTAGTAAACCAAGATTATGATATCAACATATGAGATTTGTTTGTAATCTACTATACTGGGTGGATTTCAATGGAATTTGCACTGTTAGTTAGACAGTTTTTCAGAGTAGGTTTTAATATATATATTTCTTATTTTATGATTGTATATTTTAATACCGTGTGGATAACAGACCAAAATACATCATAAAACATGAGAAATAAATGGCATTCAAAATTCTGTTAGTATAAGCAAAATACTTACTTATACTTTCAGTAAAAAATTTATAAACATTCTAATCATACTTTATTCATTACAAACTAGACAGCAGACCTATATATTTTATCTCTTTAAAAAATATATGTACAGATATTTTTAGTTAAAATAATTTACAACTATTACATTTTATTTTTATAATGTTCAAAGTAAAATATGATTTCTAGCCTAGTCTCGATAAAAATTCACTCGTAAAGTACTCAAAAAAAAAAAAAAAAAAAAAAAAAAAAAAAACAAGGAATTATTCTACGTGCAAAAGGATATTTTCGCACAATATATATTATTTTTTCATTTGGATTTGCTTAATGTTTACATCATTATACATATACATACTACATATATAATCACTTAGAAACAAACTTTGAATATTTAAAAGGCGTTCAGATCTAAAACTTTCATCTCGAAATACCTCATTTTCTCACATTTAAATGAGTATTTTATTATTATAATAAAAATACACGTGCCTCTGTATAACAAAAATAAAAAATATATCTTCATCAAACATATTTTATTCATTATGAAAAATATAAAACAACCAATAAACAAAAAAAAAAAAAAAATTGCTACACAATGTGGGACTGGAAAGATTCGAACCCACAATCCCTAGTCTCGAGTTCACTGCCTTATCCATTCGGCCATCCAGCACACGTTCCTTTTGCAACAAAATGTCTTTATAATTAGCACCTTAATTAATCAAATCCATGATCTGTTCCTGAACATACTACGTGTTAT
Source organism: Maratus speciosus (assembly GCA_963932465.1). Lineage (NCBI taxonomy): Eukaryota > Metazoa > Arthropoda > Arachnida > Araneae > Salticidae > Maratus > Maratus speciosus. The sequence continues at coordinate 30,944,059 of OZ010787.1, read as the reverse complement.
TCCATACATGATATGGACCCACTCCATGTTCCTGTCTCCTGAGCTCGCGCGCGTAACGCGCGTGCTTCTTGAACACACTCCATGAGTACTCTCATCGAATCGAATACAAAAACACCAGCACACGACCAAGGGACACAGCATATAAAATTGTAAATAAAGGCAATAAAAAGTATTGCAGCTTCTGTCAACCAGATGGGCACGCTCGTTCAGAATGTTACAAATTGAAAAACAAACAGAAAAACAATTACCAAAGAAGTGAAAATTATAACAGTAATAAATTTAACAACCATGCCAACTTTAAAGCCAATTCGGTAAACACCAAAAATCAACACAATGGTAGTAAAACCGACTCCTCGAATTTTTGCTTCAACAGCAAGTCAAATATAGAGGATGAGGTCAACCAATCGATCATTCCTCTCTTCCCAATTGAAAACAACTTTGAAATTGAGTCAGTAAAAATTAACCAAACACAAACAACAGATCCAAACACATATATCATTGACTCGGGTTGTACCAGGCACGTTGCATGAGCAAAAACAAATTTTGCTACATTCACAGCCGGGAATTTTGGGAATATAACAATCGCTAATGGAAAAAGGCTTAATTCGGAAGGTATGGGCGACGTCAAAATAAAAACAGACAAAAACCACTACATTACACTAAGAAACGTATTATACTGTCTAGAACTAAAGGGCAATTTATTGTCAGTTAACCCTCCGTCTACCAGACGGGTCCATTGGACCCGACAGGTACATACAAAATATTCATTCAAACCAGAAATTTCTTTAAAATAAACTAAGTATATAAACCAGACAAAAATAAGGTAAATAAATAAGTTAAATAGTTTTAAATAAAAATTCTGGTGTAGAACGTTTTATTAAAACTTGAATAAAATTCCCGGTAGATCTAGGGTTAAGAAAGCCACTGAAAATAATATAAGGGTAATTTTCGAGAAAAATGCATGTTTATTTGTCAAAGATGATAATATAATCTTGACAGCTAAATTAAATGATAATCTCTACGTATTAAACCCTGAAGATGATTACGGCTATACTATAAGTACTCAAACTTTCTGTAACAATACAGATTGTATTTCATTGTGGCACAGAAGACTCGGACACAAAAATTTTGATGATATTAAATACCTTGTTAATCATGAATTAGCCAATGGGATAACAATTAACAAATGTAAAGATGACACGCGATGCACTAAGTGCATTGAAGGGAAACTTTCCGCTCTGCCCTACCCTAAAGTAGCCACAAACAGAAGCAAAGACATCGGTACCCTCGCACATTCCGATATATGTGGCCCCATGAATACTGAAACGATAGGAGGGAAAAGGTACTTTATAACATTCACGGATGATTATAGCAGGTACACAATAACATACTTAATCGCGCATAAATCGGAAGCCGTTATCAAACTGAAAGAATACATAGCGATAACAAAAAATAAATTTGGCAAGTTGATAAAGGCAATAAGATCCGATAACGCAAAAGAGTATATCAGTGATGAATTTGAAAACTGCCTGATAGAAAACGGGATAGAGCGTCAATTGAGTGTTCCCTATTCTAGCCCACAGAACGGCGTTTCAGAGAGAAAGAATAGAACGATAGTGGAAATGGCTAGAACCATGTTGTCGGACGCCAAGTTACCTAAGCAATTCTGGGGGGAAGCTGTCATGCCGCCACCTACCTCATCAACCGTCTACCAACAAAAGCTAACAAAAATAACATGACACCCTATGAACTTTGGCATAAAAGAAAACCCCATCTCTCGAACATCAAAACATTCGGATGTAAGGCATTTGCCTATGTCGACAAACCTAAAAGACATAAGTTAGATGAGAAAGCCATCGAGGGAATAATGTTGGGATATGATTTCAGAAGCAAGGGCTATAGGATATATACGGGAAGAGCTACCAAGTCTCCGGCTTTTTGGATACCAGTATTTTAATACAGAAAATGGCGGTTTATTTAATTAGACCATTTGGGCGATTTAAAAGAACCAGATTTTCTCTAATATAATAGTGGTGTGCAAAAAGCCGGAGACTTGGCAACTCTGTACGGGTGAAAATAAAATTATAATATCTAGAACCGTAAAAATCTTCGAAGAAGGTATAAAAGATGAGGAAATTAAACCCACCAAAGAAAATCAAAACAACGGACAAACTCCCGCAGATAATATTGAAATTGATCTAGAAGAGCGCGACGATGATCAGAATAACACCCCGACCGACACATCCCTTGAGCCGAGAAGATCGCAAAGACAAAATCGTGGCGTACCACCTAACCGTTATGGAATAAGCGCAAACCTGTGTCAAATTCAGGAGCCAAAGTCATGGACAGACCTACAAAATATCAATGACACATAAACTAAAGATAAATGGCTAAAAGCCACTAGTGAGGAAATAGATTCTCTGAAGCAAAATAATACTTGGAGATTAATAAAACCTATCCCGGGAAAACGCGTCATAGGTTGTAGGTGGACGTTTAAGGCAAAAAGGGGAGCCAACGGGTATATAGAGCGATATAAATCCAGATTGGTCGCTAAGGGATATGCTCAAAAATATGGAAGCGATTTCGACGAGACCTACGCACCCGTTGTAGCGCATACCACCCTGCGAGCATTCTTAAACGCAGCGGTGTACAAAGACCTTAAAATAACTCACCTAGATGTCAAAACTGCTTTCTTAAATGGCGATTTAGAAGAGGAGGTTTATATGCATCAGCCAGAGGGATACATAACAAAAGGGGAGGAAGATAAAGTGTGTAGTTTAAACAAAGCGATTTACGGCCTTAAGCAGGCAGCTAGGGCGTGGAACCAAAAAATAAGTAAATCTCTAAAAGAACTAAATTTCGTTGAATGCGCGTCAGACAAATGTCTCTACAAAAGAGTCCAAGATGGAAAAATCGCATACATAATAGTGTATGTTGATCACATCTTAGTCGCAGGAGACAAAACAGACACACACGAAATATACACTGAATTATCAAAGCAATACGAAATAAAAAATTTAGGTCAAGTAACACAATATTTAGGCATAAACATAAAGGAAACAGCAAACGGTAATCTAGAATTAGACCAGGAACACAAAATAATACAAATCTCAGAAAAATTCAATTTGTTAAATGGTAAGCCTACGTATACACCCATGAATACTAACTACTTTAATCTAGATCCAAACGGGAAACTAATGGGAGATAACGTAAAATTTAGACAGGCTATAGGAGGGCTTCTATACATTGCAACTTTAACTAGACCCGACATAGCATCAGTCGTTAATATCCTGGGAAGAAGGAATGAATCCCCAAGGGAAGTCGATTGGCAAGCTATCGAGAAATTAATTAGATATCTGCTTACTACCAAGGATCTTAAATTCGTCATAGATAAAACAAAACCTCCAATCCTAACGGCATATAGCGTTGCCGATTGGGGGAACGACAGAATAGACAGGAAATCAACCACTGGAAACTTGTTTAAATTAGGAAATAATATATTGGCATGGTCATCGAGGAAGCAGAGTTGCACAGCACTCTCGTCCACGGAGGCTGAATATATCGCTGCCTCTAATGCAGGTCAAGAAATCTCGTGGTTATTAGACTTGTTAAATGACCTCGAACTATGTCAACAACTACCCGTAACATTGTACGAAGATAACTTATCAGCCATGAGATTGACCGAAAACGAAAAGGCACAGACAAGAACTAAACACGTGGAAGTTAAGTATCACCACATCAGACATCTATGCCAGAATGGCATAATCAAAATAACTTATTGCCCATCGAAGTTAATGCTGGCAGGCGTGCTCACCAAGCCGTTGCCTAAGCCTCATTTCGAGTTTTTGAGAAATAAGTTAAACATTTTACGCTCGTCGGTTTGACATAAAAAGCGGGGGTGTTGGAAAACGTCTCAGTGTAAGTGATTTTATGTCCAACATCACCTCGCCTGTGAAATGACAATTTACTTGTGACATGTGCAACGCGTCTTCATTTTTTAGTTGTGAAATATGTTCCAAGATGGCGACACTTCCCTGAGCGAAGTTCTCGTAAGATCACGGACTAACGAACAATTGTGTAAAAGACTTATGTTTCGAAAAGGCGACAACAGATAGCAGCACCAGAAAACTCCTCTGAACATATAGACTCATTTAATTAGAACCTTTTTTTGCTTGTTATGCAGTTTTATTGTTTCCAGACTTTTTTACTCTGTTTTAACTCTTGTGGGGCCCCTTTTTACTTCTTCACTTGAAGGGCCGATTTTGTGAGGTCAAGACGCACGGTTTTTTGTGCGTTAACTCTTTGTCTTATGGAAGACTAATGTCTCCTACTGGTTTTTCAACGTCATTACTCTTATATTATTCATATTTAACCTTTTACTTTATATTTTTTAGTGTGTGAGTGTGGAACCCTGTAATCAAGTCATTCTTCAAGAATTAAATATTTTTTTCTCTACGTCTACATTATTCAAAGAAGATATTTTTCACAATTCACCACATCTATTAAATAAATAAAAAAAATACAGGTTGTTTTCACAAGAAGCAAACCAGCGTATGTCTGCTTTACCAGAAAGGTAAGAAAATAAATTTCTATCTTTCATTATTGATGTAAAAACTTTTGGTATAACAATTTTATATTTATACTGGGTCCTTAGCTTCAAGCTAATCGCGAACTCACCCTTTCTAGATATTTTAAAAATTCTTTTGAATGGAAATGATTAAATAAATAATTTAATTTTCATACAATCCGCTGAAATAAATTCATACATACGTCGCAACAAGAACCTACCCGTTTGAATCCGGTACACGCACGAAAGTTGAATAAACTTCGTTACATAGAATATATTTTTCGTAATATGGAGATTAATGTACTTGTTAAGGTTCAGCAAGAAAGTACAAGTAAAGGTTCAAAAGAAATTCACCAAAACCATTAAAACTGAGTTTCATCTCGAAGCACATTGAGTGTAACTTATGTAACTTGTTCTTTCGAATGCTTTATTTATAGTTCGGTTAAAGGGTAATCAAAAGAATTCCGTTAAAATAGGGTCAATGGGAAATGATCGTTTAAAACGCATCTAGGTTATCTTACATTATTTCAAACATAATGAAAATTTTGTGCATTTATGATGTGCACTAAAAGATGTTTTCTTTAAAATATGGATTTCAAAGCACTTATTTTTTTTTCAGAGACACACAAAAGATTTCAGCTTCACAATTGTCTAAGAGGAAAAATATTTTACAGTATAATTTAATGATGCTACACTATTTCAAACATAACGACATATATATGCATTACTGAGGTATACTGTAAGTTGCTTACTGAAAAGTAGGGTGTCCATTGCATTTATTATTCGTTTACAGGGATACACAAAAGAATTCGGTTACAGTGCTGCCAAGGATAAGATCGCTGGAAGTGCGTTTTCAACTTTGCTTTACGTTTTTAACACATTCCAACAAAGTTGAAAAGGGTTTATGCATTCGGTTTGTGTTTCCGTCTGGCCGACTGTCCACGCTGTAACTCCCGTAAATATACTAGGATTTTCATGCAATTTATAATCTCTATTTAGGGTGACCTATCCATGTTTGGTATCGCATATGATGTACGTGGGATTAATATTTCATTTACAGGGCTACCCAAAAGAATTACATTACATTATGATCTATGGAGGAAAATCGTTTGCAGGGTATTTTAATGACATTACGCTGTTTCAAATGTATTGAAACTGATATAAATCGTTGAATTTCACTACAAGATGATTATGACAGAATAGTGTGTTCATAGCATTTGTCGTTCATTGACAGGGACACACAAAAAATCGGTTACAATACTGGCTTTGAATAATGATTGCTGAAGTGCGTTTTCAATTTCGGCTTGCGCTTTTAAATTTAACTGTTTTAATCATATAAAGTGAAGCTTAAATTATTCGGATAATTTTTCGATTACAGATGGTAACAGCTGAATTTGGGTTTTCAAATGTGTTACGAGTTTCAATATGGTTGAATTAGACATAATATTTTAACTTATTAAACTATGAAGTTTTGTTACATTATTCTGAATGCGTTGGGAGGTGTTACATAATCTATGCTTGACGTATGATTTTTCCTTCTTGTTAAGTTTAACAAATTTTTGCGTGGAGTGGATAAATTCTGTCTATCATATAGAGGGCTACATATAGGAATTCAGTATTAGTGACTAAGGGGGTGAATTGATTAACGGTAGTTTTTAACAGTAGAAAGACGAGGCATTTTCGTCAACTTTTATAAAAAATATTCCACAACAGAATTATTATCTTAAATTATTAACTTATTTATTTAACTAGTTTTTTCTTTGTCTCATTAACTAGTTTTATAAGGAAATTTCTTGTTGGAACCGAAATATATTCATTTTGTAGCGGTAAAAATGACCGCTCGCCGTCTTTCTAGTTTTGATTGTGGTATAGATTTTCAGGCTGAAGTATATTTAGTATGCTAATAGAGGTTTGTGTCATAAAAGTAATTTCATATACAAGGCTACGCAAAGAGCAAAATACAACCCTATTTATGGTTGGTATTTGCTGGAACTGCTTTTAACGTTATGCTATGAGTTTTTTACCTGAATTTAGTTTTACCTCAATATGTGGTGTGTACAAAAATATTACATAATATGCAGGGCAATACAAAAACATTTGAATGTATTTCCATCTGTCAGCGAAAATTGCTCAAAATGAGCGTTCTAAATTAACTTAATTTTAGCATGTAAAATTTATAAAAATGTAAAATATATGCAAATGTAAAATATATAAAATATGTAAAATATATTTGAATGTTTTCATCAAACAAAGTGCTGCACAAAATAGTTATACTTATTTTTTGATTACGGAATGTAATCTTTAAAACTGGTTTTTAAAACTTATTATGTGTTTATTAAAATATTTATTTGCATATATTATTTCATATTAATTATTAGTTAAGTTTCGTTACAGTTTCCTGAATGTGTTTTAAAGTGCTTCATAATCTCTTCTTAATGCATGATTGTTCGTGTTCGTCCGGGTTAAAAGCGCTGCGACAGGAATGGCTGATTGCTACCACTAAATATTTATAATATTCCTCATCTTACTTAAAGACATAATTTCTGAAATTTAATAAGACAAATAATAATATTAAAATCTAGTGGTGAAAAATAGCTATTTGTGGTGCACCGCTTGTAACCCTGTCTCGTGTATGTATGTTGATGCATAACTTTGGATAATGTACTCCAATTTTTATGTTCTTTTTTTGTTAGAAATTGCTATTCAGATGGTGTTCCCGTTTCATATTATCATGTTATACAAATTTATTTGTTCTGATATCCGTTTTCTTGACTTTTCTTAATTTGTTTGGCTATAACTTTCGGAAATTGAGGCAAAAATGCAATACTTTGTTGATAAACCGGAACTACTTTAAGTGTTTCGAATAGTCGTCGTAACGCACTAATTTACTAAATATAACATATGCAATTTATTAAAAATTTAAACGGTTATTAGCAATAAAAACGCGCTTCTTCCTTCCTTTTTTAGTTCCAGAAAACTCCAAAGATTCGTAAAATTGGAAGAAACTGAACTTGCAGGGCTGCCACAGGCGACTACTTTTTAAATTCCAACTGGCACCTCTCTCTCAAAGCGAAGCCCTTAACACACACTTTGACAACATTTGCTAGAGGAATATACTTAAAAATTTATATTAGAAATATACTGGTGCGAACAGAATATAAAATTAGTCTCCTGTGGCAGCCCTGAACTTGGTAAATTTTGTTCGTAGAAGAATAGACTTTTTACTGTTTAACGTGTTACAGCATAGATAACGCATTTATGAGAATATTTTATAGGACAAGGGGACAGATTAAAAATTTGAATATAACGCTTCCTCTGTAACTGCGAAAGAGTAATATTTTAACCCCTTAATTCTCGCTCCCGTGGTATTCATGGGCTGTGTCTTTTATTAATTTTATTCTTTTTTGTTTGATTCCCACCAGTTTTATAAAATAGTGTAATTGGCTTTATTATGGTATGCTTTTACTTGTCATTAAATAAGGTGAATATTTCTTTTTCAAAAACAGTGGTGCCAATAAGCAATTTGAATTTTTAAACCGTAATATATTGCGACCGTTAAGTGTAAAAAAAAACATTTAATTTTTATATTAATGAATTTTTATGTGATGAAGATATGCATTTGAAATATTCTTGATATTGGAACTGTGCCTATTGAACTAATGGTTTAGCAGTTAACAATTCGTCCGACGATAAGATTAAACACACCATTAATTGACATCTCACTTATATGGCTATTAATTCCCCCAAAAAAGTGTAAATGAGTGTTGTATTAGTGAGAGATTATCCTATTGTTTAATTTTAAGTTTAAATATCTATTATTATCACTGTATATTATAAAATGAATAATTCCTAAGAAATACGTTAAGTAATAAATAATATTTTTAAATAACATCGTCATTAAATAAAAAATAAACTGAAGAAATATTCGCTTATCATACCTGTTTTTAAATTTAAATAATTACATTTAATTAGGTAGTTTTTTAAACGCAGAGAATATCCGTTTGCTTTTGCTTCGGATGCGAAGCATAAACGCCTTTTTTTTTTTTAGATCTGACGAAAATTTCGACTATGAAGAATTGATTGTTTCTAGATAAAGGAATACAAGTCAAATTATCCGCACGAGATAATTAAACACTTTTAAGATGCTATTTTGAGTAAATAAATCGTTAATGTAGCAGAAGAAAATTTCACATTGTGAGATCTGCCAACGTTTTATAGCACAATCTAAATTTTCAATAGAAAAATTAGATTGTAACTGCAGAGCTTCCAAGTCTCCAGATTTCGAATACCACGCGGTACTCAGGGAAGAGATTTCAGCGTTTTTACACACCAGTATTTTCTTAGGGAAAATGTTGTTTTGTTAAATCTAAAAAAATGTTTCGATTAAATGTAATAACATTTTCTCTAACAAAATACTGGTGTCCAAAAAAAGCGGAAATCTTATCCCTGGCGGTACTGTATTCTCATACATATATTTTTTTTTTTTTTTTTTAATTTCATTGTAGAATTTTGAGAAACTATGAAGAACATTTTTTTAAAGAAATACTGTCATTCAAAATTCCAGAGATTGGTAGCTCTGTTACTCATATAAATAAAAGTTACACAGTTAAGAAAAATATTTAAAAAAATATATAATTCAAATAAGATAATAGTTAACCCTTTTAGAGATAAATTAAGTTTGTTGCTAAAAATTTGGAATAATAAAATTTCAACAAAATTTACAAAGAATTTGATTTGAAAATAAAGCAATGTACATTTCAAAGCAAAAAATTATTTAAAAATTGCATGTGCCATTTGGCAGTTTGAAACTAATACTACGTGGTAAAAATGTATACCACATCCATTGTAAGGGTTAAGAAAGTGGCAAAAACTATAAGTGGCAAATTTAATTTAACATCGTATAAGTAAGTGAAAACGTTGCAGACATCCTCGGTACCATGTAAAACTATCCAATATGAAAACAGTGTTGCCTGTGGGCTACCTTTTTTAAATGCAGATTCCTAGATTGGCACTAGTTTTTTAAAATAGTAAAATTCGCCTTATTTAATAACTTATTAATTAAGGCGAAAACAATGGGGATTTTATAATTTCAGAAAAGTGGTGCCAATCAAGAAATCTGAATTTAAAAAAGTAGCCCACTAGAAACATTTTTTTCATAATGGAGTTATGAATAAAGAGGAGGAGACATATAGTATACTGTCTACGAGTTGCAAGTGAAGTAACTGAGGAGGTTGTCACAAGATGGCGTCTGATTTTTTAAATCTAATCTACATTTTTTTATTTCCTCCGGGGCAAACTTCCCACCAGTAAAATTGAATAGAAAATTTCGTCTTAATTAAGCGTCGTATTCACGAAATTTTTTCTCAAAAATGTCGTAAAAATTTCTATTTGTTTTACCGGTGTCAGTCTGTCTCGTAAAACTGACTCTTTGTTTCACTGGTTGTCACATTCTGGTGGAAACGCAGGGCCTGACTACAGCCAAAGTAAACTTCCACAAGTAAAAATGAAAATCTGTTTCGGACATTATTTATGTATAAAATTTTGCATCAATAAAACGTTTAATTAAGGACAAAAATTCTTTATAAATTTATTGGTGGAAGTTTCCATATGCGTAATCAATCCCTTCGAACTCGGATACAGTGGAAACTTCAATATCTTAAGGGTATGTCATTTCTTCTTTATTAACCCCTTAACCTACGATTTAATTTTAACAGCTCCACGGTTTGGCAAATCCATAACTACCACTAAAATTTAATAGAGATTTTCGCCTTGTTTAATCATGGAATTTCGACGATTAAATTAAACTATATTTACCGTGAAATTTTAGTGGTAAGAAGAATTTACATTTGACTCGATCATCGTACGCGGGCTATGCCCGTCATTGTAGGTTAAGGGGTTAATAGTTCCATGGTTTTCATATTGGATAGTTTGACATTGTTCCAACCGCATATAAGGGGTTTTACATTCTTTCACGTAAGCGTTGTTGGGATGTGAAGAAATCGCCTTCTAGCCTATACAGTTGTAAATGAAGGCGAACTTTAATTACAAAAAAAAAAGGATACTAAATAATAAATATGTACTCAGTCTTTTTAAAAGTTTCCCATAACGGAAAACTGCAACACATTTACCTTCATAAATCCCCATTTCTTTTTTATGCGCTTCTTGTTTAAATAACATTCAGAAAACATTGAAATGATTAATTAGCAAAAATTTTATCATCTGTCAAAATGTCTTAAGTACTCGCACAATTTATCGCTTTTCACGCGCCTCATGTCATATGCAGCGAAAAAATAAGAATATTTTGCAAGAATAATTTAAAACACCTGTTTTTGATTTATGCTATTTATGTCATTATTCAACCATACATCACCTTTTAATTATGGGAGTCAAGTTAAATTCAAAATATTAAAATAAAAATCCCCACTTGCTTATTTGTGTTGCATTGAAATAAAGGTAAATTTAATCATACATGGAAAAAATCCACAATGAGGATTTTTATCATTCAAAACTGATTAATTTGGTGTTCCAATTTGAATTATTAGGGTACTCCAAACGTCCTTGATACATTTTTAAGTTGAATAAAATGCCTATTAATTGTGTTAAGAAGTTGCGGTTAATATGATCAAAAGTTTTGTTTAAGCAAATTAAAAATTTGGTTCAAATGTTTGCCCATATATGATGTTATACATTCAAAGTACACAAAAAGGGCATAAAAACGGTAGACCTCAGCTAAAAGCATATATAGTATGAAATCTAATAATATATTTCAACGTGTGTGGATTGAAATTGCATGCTTCTTTGACGTGGTTTAGCCTGCTTAAGGCAAAATGTTGAAATATTGTATTATATTGTACAAAAAAAAAAAAAAAAAAAAAAAAACTGCATTTATTTGCTTTATCTTAAATTTTTTTGCGCCATTTTTGAACAATATATATATATAGATTTATTTTTAAATTGCTTCAAGAAAACTTTCTTGATGAAATGTATTTTTTATCGAAAACGAACTTTGATGTGTCAATTATTTAATTTTTCACTGAATTTTACAACGTTTCATGTATTTTTGGCACACTCTGTATATTTAAAATTTCTGCTCCCTTAATTTTCTTTAAAATTACTGTAGTAATATTACCATTAATTGTAATAATGTTGTTTACGAGAATTTGGCAACGGAATCATGAAAATTTAGTAGTTAAGGCACAGGTGATTGAGAGCCCGAAAGAAGTATTTTTATTCGTATTTACAGAAAAAAAGAAAAATACACTTTAATTATTTATAAAACTTTCTTTGTTTATGTATGGAACAATGGAATTATTATTTTTTAATTCTTAGTGGCGTAGTCATCACCAATGAACTACACAACTATCTACATTTTGCACAAAAAAAGGATTATTTTCATTGGGATATATGTGTAAACGGGCTTAGGTCATAATGTCTGAATTTGAGCTCTTTATGTGCATTTAATTATAATTATTCAATTTAATTATTAATTATGCAATTTAATTATTATTTACATGATGTTTCATGAAGAGCCTAAAGTATTGATATTTAGTTTTACTACGCAAAGGGAGGTTAATAATTATCATGAAACCACAGCTGTGTACTGTTGGAGCCCTTAATATGGTTTTATGGAATTTCCGAGAGATACCAGCACGTAGGAAACAAAAAAGTGCTAATAACGCCATGTTATAGCAAAGGAGATGTTTTTAACACTTTCCAACAAAGTTGAAAAGCGTTTATTACTTCGGTTTGTCTGGTCGTCTGTCCGTCTGTCCGCGCTCTAACTCTCGTAAATATACTCGGATTGTCTTGAAATTTTTATATGTTATTGACGTTTACCATAGCACGGTCCCTATTTGTAATGAAGTTTCTAGCATGTTTAGTTCATTTACAGGGCAGTCAAAAGTTTTCCGTTACATTACGGCCTATGGGAAAAAATCGTTTAAAATGATTTTTAATGATGTTACATGCTTTCAAATGTAATAAAATTGATATGCATTTATCAAGTGCACTAAAATATGCATTGTGTAGAATATACGGTGCAAGGAATAGTTATTATTCATTTACAGGGCCACACAAAATAATTCCGTTACATAACGATATAGGGGTGGAGGGAATTGTTTGCGGCGTATTTTAATTATGTTAAATTATTTCAAGTATAATGAAATTTATATACGCCTCTGAGGTTTACTTTTACTTATTTCATGTATAATACGCAGTGCATAGCATTTACAGGCCACACAAAAGATTTCAGATACTATATTCTATCCGAATTACTGTCCAATAGCGATGATTGCTGGAAATGTATTTTTAATTATGTTATGTGCTTTTATGTTTCACTATATTTATGCATAGTATATGGTGTGTATAAATGCTGTAATTCATATACAGGGCTACACAAAATAATTCGTAATGGTTACTGGGTATGATTGCAAATTACTTAAAGGTGGTTTTTAAATGAGTTATGCATTTTTACACGGAACTGCATTTGGTTTATTAACAAATGTTTGTAGAACATAGATTAAAGGATATGCAGGGTCACGCAAAGAACTGGATACATGACCGTCTATAAATGATAATTTCTGGAAATGTGATTTCAGTAGTTTTAAAAGTGTTTTACTTTGAATTAAACTTTAGCTAATTAGTGGAGTGTAATAAAGTTACTAGGTGAACTAAAGGGCTGTACAAATGTATAAAAGTATGTTTTGATCTATTAGTATAAATTGCGAAAAGAGAAATTTCAACCTGTTATGCGTTTTTTTTATTTTTTCCTAAACTAAATTTTCCCCATTATATATTATATATATCAACCTACAGATCAAATACAGGGATATTCATAAAAATTGGAATACATATTTGGCTATGGACGGTAACAGCTGAAATCAGTTTTTCAAATGCTTCATGCGTTTTCTAAAATGTTTACTTATTTCTCTTATATACCTTATTTCCCTAAATAACGACGTTTTGTTAAAGCATTAAGAAAATGTTGGAAAGTGTTTCATAATCTATGGTTAACGCATGATTTTTCTCACTTGTTTAATTTGTTATGGGTCAAAACGGTATTTTTCCACTATATGAATTGTGATATGTTAGTTGTTTTATTGTGTATGTATATGTGAAATAGTACTGAAAAATATGAATTAATTTTACGTTCTAGTTTGATAGTAAAAGATAGCAGATCATTGGAATATGGTGTCATTTTCCTATTTTGTAAACACACTACAATATCACATTTAAAAAAAAATCTACTGTTGACAACAGTGTAAAATGTGTTCTGCATATTAATGGCCGCTCACGTACTCTTATCCGTACTTATCTAACAGCAGACCTTATATCGACAGATATTTTTGAAACTGTCATATGGTCGTTTATTGTAGTTTTTTTCTTCGAAAATAAATTATTTTTTCAATAATATTGCTTTTCATACTTAGAAAAGCTCAGAAAAGTTCTGTAAGATAAGAGAAATGTATCTTAATGATCTACGATATAATTCGCATATTTAAACTCATATTTTCAAGTCAGTAAACACAAACATGAAAAATACGATCCTTTAAATTTTTTTAGAGAAAATGTGACGTTTTTGGTATCAATCATTTAGTAGGACTTAGAGCGGATTTGATATCATATGCTCATATTCAAGAATTGGTAGATTGCGCAATTAATTATTAAAAAATATTAGAAGAATTTATAAATAGAAATCTTCCCTTTATTTAACAAGTCGGAAGTTGTACGTCAGACGTGAAATTGAGGTGCGATCGTTCAATAGCCAGTTTTAAAAATAGTCAATTCTTTGTGCAATAGCTATGGCTTTCTTATGCAAAAAAGCACGAAAGCAAAATTCATTACGTTTATATATATTAAAATCAGTAATATGGAAATAATAAGTCCTCTAGACTGTGTGGCTATACAATCCATGAAATATCTCGTCATACTTAAAACGGAGTCCTATTATTTCAATGTTACTGAATTTAATATATATAATCGTATTAAATGTTCTATTCATTACACCGAGATCTAAATATTTATAAAACTACTTATAGTACGAAAGCACCACATTTGCAACGTTTGACATATAATTTGCGACTTGTTACACATTGTTTTTTGTAATTAATCCATTTGTAGGGCTTGAAAAACATTTGGTCTTAATTTCAGAGATGAAAGAATACATAAGAATACATAACGATTTTTAAATATCACTTTTTTCAGATAATAAGATTTCTTATTTAATCGCAAAATTTCAGCATTCAATAAGACAAATGTTCTGTATGATAATATTGGTAACCGAAATATCTGGAGCGTCGTATCTTGGAACTGATAATTAATAAAGAAATAACATTTTGAAATAATAGTACCTTAAATGATAAACGTTTCTCTATCGTAACCGTTGATAAAGGTTTTGAAAAAGTGACAGTTGAAGAAACCATTTCTGACTGTTTACAAAATGTTCGAAAGCAACTAAATCCATTTCTGTGTCCCACATACCTTGTGTAGACGGGATTATTTTGATAATGCCAAACGATTAACCATTTTTCAAAGAATCGTTATGCCAGTGAATTTTCGAAAACCGTACAATTTTATGCCAAGACGAAATTTTGGTACGAAATACTGCATACTGGTCAAATGCACAAGCGACTGTATTTACATCCATAACATGTATAATGATATATGTGGAATGAAGTGCGTGCTAGAAAAGCATTTTTAAGGAATACTGCTTATTTCGTCAAAATTGTTCATGAAAAAAACAAGAGCAAGCATACTCCATATATCAGATGAAGAAATAAAACAATAATGTTTCATTACTTTGAAATAAAATACCAACAGGAAAGGGCATTCAACAAATACAATTTTTTAAAACCATGAAAATTGACACTATCTACAACAAACCATACACTAACATCTATCGTACAAAGAATTTGTGTTTCATTAAATAAATAATGATACAGGAGAAGTTGCAAGTGATATTATTGATAATGAAGACAATGATTTATTCTGTTCTGTAGCAAAAACTGAGAAGTTGCTATGTGGTCATACTGAGTGATTCTAAAATATGATGATTTAACGATTCGTGGTTTTACTATCCCTTTATGACCTGAAACATTTTTACATTTAAATATTATATTCTTCTAGTTAATAACTCTATACTGACACTAATGACACTTAAAAAAATAATTAAAAAAATTTCGTCACCCCCTGGAGCGTGGAGAGTACCCGCACGAAAGTGCGGGTTGGACTTTTTCTATAAAAGCCACACCCGCACGATCGTACGGGTTGGGCTTTTCCTCTGAATTCATTACTTGTAAGATGATTTGGGAAGTATTGGCTGAAATACTGCAATGGAATCCTTGCTGGCTCTAATGCCTAAAAACAGGGAAAAAAATAATATTGGAGATGTACTTATCGACTTCAAAATATTAATATTTTAATTAATATAAAAATGTTTCCCATTTTTTTAAAGCTTTTTTTATGATATCTATTTTATTTTTTTCTATAAGTCTTTAACTTTTTTAACCCATTAAGGACCAGCGTGTTTTACAGGAATTTTATTCAGTTCACACCACCTTTTGTTAAACACTTACTTTTACTTTAAGAATCACTGAAATGTATTAATTAAATAAGGCACTTTACTTTTCATTTACTTTTCTCTTTTAATGGTATCAAAAAAAATTTAAAAATTCACAAATATAATGTTGCGAAAACGCAACGTCAGTCTTTAATGGGTTAATTAAAATTTAAGAAATGAGGGACATACCTGCAATTGTGTGAAATCTAAATGTCCAGGATGAGGTACAGAAATGAACTTTTTAACATCCCACTTGTATTGTTTTCTTTCTTTTTCATTCTCTTAGCCTTTGCCGAACCTGGCTTGGAGGTAGAACTTTGGGGGATGAGTTCAGGCGACTTTGATGAGGAAGAATGATCCAAAATTGTCATTTTTTAAAGAAATATTAGTAATTTTTTCTTCATCGAGCTCATATGAACTTGACTATCCTTCTAATTAATCTGCATCAAATGTTTTGTCAATAACCTCGTCACCATCCGAGAGATCACTAAATTCAGAGTTGGATTTATTTATCAATTGCAATATTTCTTCTTGTGTGAGAATTCTTTTCCGTTCAGACATCTGAAAAAGCATTTTATTTTGTTTTGTTAAAAGTTAACAAAGTATTCTATAAAAAAGAATAAAATGTTTTAGAAAATTTGAAAAGAAAAAAAAAGGAAAAATTAATTGAAAAAAAAAATATATAATTCACCCATGACAACACCCAAGAAAATAATATGGCATTAATTATCTAACAACATCCTCCTTTTTTATTCTGGCTGCCACCAAAATTATTGACTCAGAAAACAAAATGAACATTGAGAAAGCTCTTACCTCTACAGTAGCACTGACTTACGTAACGCCCAAATCGCACGATCGTGCGGGTAACGAAATCTTGGGTCCTACGAGCAACATAAATAGTGTATAATTAATGTTTTTTTTATTATTATTATTATATTACACTTATTTAGACATTAAAGTAAAAATATTTATCAAAGCAATTAGAAATATACTGATATTTATATTTTTACGATAAATAAAATGATGAGCTGTATTCGTTGTACATCTAAACAAAGTTAGTTATGCCGGCTAAAAGTTAAACATGTACTACAGCCATCATCTGTTCATAAAAAATGATACTTGAATCTTTTGCAAACCAGAACGATCGTACAATTCGGGGTTTTATTACATACGACTGTTTCAGAAGCAAAAATTTATATGAATGTCTAACACGCACGATCGTGCGGGTTGGGTCTTAACCCTTTGGGGACGAGCGACACGTATACGTGCCGGAAACAGGCCTAAGGATCCTCGTTTATCCTCACCAGTAAAATTTTACTGTAAAATTTGCCTTATTTAATCGGAGCATTTTCCCGATTTGAATAGGCACAAACTTATGTTTTTTTAAAACCGGTAGCAAAGTAATAAACATTTCGTAAAAGGCTCCCGTCGCGAAGGGGTTAAAGGGTTAAGGAAGTGGTAAACGAAAATTATCAACTAAAGTGCTAAGGGCTATTTAAAGCATAAAGAATTCTCAAGTTTGAACCTGATGACCACAATATTTGGCAAAAAAGAATCAAATTGTGGCTGACATTAATGCTTTCAGATTGATAAACTCTTGAGGATTTTACAAACTACCTTTAATTTTAGAAATTTTTTACATTTTTTATGCTATTTTAAAATGTAACCACCATTAAAAGTTTTTTCAATGGAAAAGTATTTTTTTAAGAACTCATTTTAATTAATTTATTTAGTATTTAAATTGAATTTTAGGGAAAATTCCTTTATGGACAAAATGCCACAAGAGTAACACTTAGCATTTTGCAAAATCAAGCGTAAGTAATTCATTTGTTGTCAGATGAGTTCAATGATTAGTATGTTTTTAAATGATATAATTACTCTGCTATATTCTGTATATTTTATTTCTATAGTCTCGTATAATTCACAGAATTTCTGCGTCAAACCGAATTTTTGAAAACTGCATTTTTTGTGGTCTCAAGAGTAACAAAATTTTTATTCATTATCTAGGCAAGTAAAATGCTTTTTGTTGCAAATTGCATATGGCTTATAAGAGTACAGCACATGTATTTTTAAGTTGTTGCGTCAAATTTATCCTAAATATATTTTCAGGGCTCCCAAATGGTCCGCCAACTGAATACCAATAAATTTTAACAGAAAATTTTATGGTAGGATTGCGCTAGAATTAATTTTCAAGGGGGGTTCCGGGGCGATTTGAAAGAAAAATCTAAAAAGAAAATTTTTCTAAAAGAATACTGGTATTCAGTTGGCGGACCATTTGGGAGCCCTGTATTTTGAAATGAATGAATTGGAAATATTTATGGAAATTTGCTCTGATAGTCACAGGAGTAACAAAGGACATTTCCATATGTTCAAGCCTATTTTTTAAGCATGTTCCTAATGTAAAAAGTATAGGGTGCTAGGCGCAAATGAGTACATATTTCTAATAGCCATTTAGGGGAAGTTATTTATGTAAAGTCCTTTTCAAGACGATTTTCTTAGTCTCAAATACGATTATTCTTAATTTACTATTAATAATACTTATAATGTTATTAGTCTCTGTAAGGAAATAAGTATATATTTTTAATAGTTCTCATAAATACTATTTGTAATATAAAATATACAATTTAAAACCTTAATTTATATAAATGTAGACAAAAAATATAATTATGCATTTTTCCACATACGGGTATTCCCATATTTAGTACATTTACATTTTATCAAATAAATACAAAAATAGTTTAGCGCAATTTTTTTTAATTATTTTTCCAGTTCATTTTGCAACATTTTAAAGTAATTTTACCAATCAATTTGAGAAAACTAAAATTCAGGCATAAATGGGTTAAAATCTCTGAATATTATGATTTTTTTCAAACAGTAATTTAATAGATGGTTGTGAATCATTGATTATCTTCAATCATTTGATTAACACTAGAACAGCCGTTAGGGGTCATTTTGACCCCTGCCAAAATTGATAATGGTCCATTCGAACCAGAAATTTTTTCATAAGATATGCTATATGTAAGAAGAACAAAAATAGGCTAATTAAATAAGTTAAATAGTTTTAAATGAAAATTCTGGTGTGAAGTACTTGAAAAAAACGTGAAAAAAAAAGAGAAAAATAGCCGGCGGTTCTAGTGTTAACTCAATTTATTTTTATTTTGTTCCGTAACACTTTTAGCATCTTCAATAAAATAACAAATATACCCAACATGCGACAATCTATGTGAAACGCCTCGCATTTTGGCACAATGACACTTATTCTAGCTTTTTTTTTATTATTATTTAATTTTTTATATGGTTCGTAAGGATACCGTTATTTCTCCCGTAAAACTACCAGTACCTTGTTATAGAAAAAGAAATCTAGGTTAAAAGCGCAAAATTTCGCCTTCTTTTAAGAAGATATTTTCTATAAGATAATACTGGTGTAGAAAAATTTTCTGGTCTGCAAAATCCAAGGAGGCGTACAAACCATGTTTTAAGAAACGTTAAAAATATTTGTTTTATAAAATAGATTAATTAATAATACATCATATTTTATTGTTTTCGTTCAGACTTTCTCCCATTAATTATTTTTTCTTGTGTTTTATACATATTGTCTCATTTATTTTTTTAATGTATTAAGCTTAATTAATGCAAAAAATAATGTTATTTTATTTTTTTTTTTTTTTTAGATTTGTAATTTGATATATAACCGTCGTTTGTATTTTTTATTCCAATAAAATCACGAGAAAAATAATCGTTTTCTTACAATTAATGTATTTTTAAACATCTCCATTTAATTTCCGTAATGACTCAGAAAGTAATTCGATTTTTCTCACCCAACTCTCCAGAGAAATTCGAACTACAGAACAGAGAAAATGCCTCAGAAAATTAGAATCTAGAGAAAAAGCTTTTTATTAATTTGTTTCATGAAAAATCTTAGTCTTAGGTTAATCAATTTAGATATTTCTGCCAAAAATAACTCGCGTATCATTATTTATTTAGAAGCGTTTTAGTAACACAGTATTTTTTCGATTTTTTTGCAGAAGCAATATCCCCTTTTTTATGTGGATGAGACTAATCAGGTTAGACACTGGAATCATGAGTTTAATATATTTCATGTTTCTTCACGTATCAAAATATTCAGCAAAAGTAGCAAATAATTACACAGGTCGTAAAATATAAAAGTCTTTCTTCCTGCAAAGAAAGTATGTGAACTGTTGAGATCTAATGTACGTACAGTCGTGGAAAAAAGGTAAACTCCCCTACTAACTCTACAAATAATTGTAATAGAAGAAAGTTACTGGAAACAAATGAATGGAAATAAAGTCTACTTTTAAAGAGTGTTTATAAAATTTGCTTACGGGGCAATCTACAAATCAAAACCAAACCAAACTTTGTTTTTTTTGCAATGGCAATACACAATTTTGATATTGTATTTTAAATCTTTGGATCCAACTAAGCCTAGAATCAGAATTTTAAGTCATTTGGATGATAAGATTTTGAATTATAAACATACAAAATTTAGAACTTCTAACGACATTTTCATATATTTATTAATATCTCCTGAAACTATAATCCTAATATCATAATTTTTTGTGTGGACTGTTATATTAAATAACCCAAACATAAATACATTGAATTTGTAATTTTAAAATTTTATAATATGAATTATGAATTATGAAATTAATATTCGAAAAAAATATGATTGCAACGTACAATTTTTTTGATAAATTTATATTTATTATCTCTTGCTTTATGCGAATTCTCAATTTCAAATTTTTCTTACCAGCAGTTTTCGAATTATGATCAAAAAACGACAAAATGATGGTTTAAAGGGCTGTCTATAATGTGCAGAAAAGAATAATTTGAAAAAAATATATTTTACTTATTTTATTGAAATATTTGGACTGGCAATAGTCGAAACATAATTAGCGAGTGCATTGGTCTTATTAGAAAGAAATAATACATTACAAGATGTGACAAGGTTATTGTGTTGCATTTCAACAATCGATTACGGAACTTCAATTTAGATACAGCCCCTAAAATAGGCTTACTTTAAAATAATAATTTTCTTGGGAACTAATTGTACAGAATTCACGAAAATTTGTTTTTGCGCTAATTGAAGGGTGTAGAATTTATTTATGGTATCTAACTTGGGTATTGCTATTAAAAAAAAAAAAAAAAAAAAAAAAAAAAAAAAAAAAAGGCTAGCTTTAACCCTTTCAGGGGCAAAGTATTTGTGTTGCTAAAATGTTAAAACGATTGAATGACACCGGTTTTTATGAACAAATTTATATGAAATTAATAAACAGCTTTTCTTCACGTATATTGCATTAAGCAAAATATAAAACCTTTTTTTCTGGTGCCAGTGTGGCATTTGGGAATTAAAATTAAGTGGTATATATAATATAACGGTGCCCTTCAAGTGATTAGTATTTATATGGCCACCAAAGCAAATTTTATGTACAATTTTTAAAAGAAGAGTTTATTTCTAATCTTTTGGCGCCAGTAACTTTCTTCTACAATAATTTGTTGCAGAATTAGCAGGGAGGGTTTATGCTTTTTTTTTTTTTTTTTTTTTTTTTTCACGACTATACCTAAATCTAAATGTGGCATCGAAATTGTCGCGCCACGTAACAATGGAAACTATTTCCTGGAAATAGTTTTATAATAATAACAATTAGCAAATGATTATTATATTAATTTGTAATGATAGATAAAATTTAAATCATGAAAAAAGTATTTTCAATGTTTTAAATGAACTATTGATAAAACATTTCATGAAAATCTAGTTTGTTGGCATTTGTATTGTGGATTTTACTTTAGTGTACTTCCCTTCTCCTCTCCACTTTCGTGTCCAATAGTATCCAGTATTCTAGTTTCCTTTTTTTTGCCGCTGTAGCACAGTTAAAGGTTCCCATAGATTTATTTATAGCTAATTTGCATATCATTATATGCATTTTATTATTTACACAATTTTCACTTTTGTTTTTGCAAGGTATAAAAGACCTGGGAAAAATTATTTTTAATACAACTGTGTCCACTAATATAGTTTCATAAGTTTTGTGTCTGTAGCTCGGCTAAAGTTTTATATAGATTTATATATATATGTAATTTACAAATCATTATATATATATATTATTATTTACACGATTTCCACTTTCTTTCTTTCTAACTGTTGGCCAGGCACTTAACTGCCGAGTATGTAGCCCCAGCTGAACGGCTACCCCAGCTACCTTGTATCAGGGCGGGTGACCGCCTAATCGCCGCCTACCGGCAATAAAACTGACGAATGCCTAGGCAGTGCCTTCTACTTAGATGGGAACTTTGTTATGCCGGTTACTTACCAAGTAAATCTTGCGCTTTGCACCTGCAAATTGCTGCACTAACTGGTCTCGCAATTTAGATCCTTGGTCAGATGACGAGATCTTCAACAGTTAAGGCATCTTCAGGGATATAATTCGTAGGTAACTTGGATGACTTTGCATCCACGATAGATTTTACATGCGTCAGGTGCCATTAGCATACATAGCACAATTTCCACTTATGCTTTAGCAATATATAAAATATCTTAATTTTAAAAGCAAGCCCTCCGAGCTGAAAAATAGTACATGATAGATCAAGTTCATTGCATAATCGGATTTAGGAACGCGAAATCTATAAGAAACAATCATTATTTTTACACAGAGGATATTGGTGAACATCAACCAAACAGCATCGAGCGCGGTTAGTACTTGTGAGGGTGACCACATGGAAACCACTGAACGTTCAAATATTTCTATAGACATTTCTATTATAGACACTTCTACAGATTTTTCTATAGCTCTTGGTGAAAGTAGCTTATAGAAAAAAGAGCCATAATTATATAATACATTTTTTATAGAATTCTGTAAGAAATTCTTGTAAGGGAATGTGCTGGGCCAGCAAAGGAATAGCAGTGGGATAGTTGCTAGCACTGCAGGAAAAGTGCCGGATTGAAACGATGTGATGGCATATCAATGCTGGCCTGCTGTTGGCCATCACTGATGGGCCAGTTGCATTCCGCTCGGACACTTTAGTACAGGTTTAAGTAATGGCACCATTGCACTTTACCGCTGATGGCAGTGCTGGCTGCCATCTTTTTTCCAGCTGATGGCCCACTATTTCTTTCTTTGCTGGGTAACAATCATTTATTGTATTGGAATGTATGGGCACAAGTGACGCGTTGTGGTTCAAACACTACGAGAAACATTTTGCCCTTTTTTTATTTCAAAATTTTTCATTCATATCAGGAAATTTCTATACTATTCTTTTCATTATTTAAGACAGACATTTCATGATTACTTAAAGAAAAAATTCTTCTTTGAAAATTCCTGGTATGAAATCGAAATTTTTGAATTAAAAAAAAACTCACTTTGTATTTCTTTTCAT